>CM029523.1:29362714-30821422 GCA_017140615.1 Eucalyptus cladocalyx
ACGGAGGCCTACCGGCCAACACTGGGGCAGGCGCAACCATCGGCCCTGAGCAGACGGGCGGATCAGAAAATTCGAGTGCGGGACAGTCTACAAATTCAGGATTCCCAACAGGGTTTATACCCTTTCCATTCGCGGCCACCATGGGTCGTCCAGAACCCGGCGATGCGCTATATGTATCCAACGCCGACAGACCAGAGTTGCAGATTATCAGTCACCCCCTTACAGGATCCGAAAATTACTCGAATTGGGCACGCGCATTCCGTCGAGCCCTCATAACAAAAGACAAAGAGGGATTTATCGACGGAACCGTCCGGTTCCAACCGATGAAAAATTAGGCGACAATGGAAAAAGTGCAATCAATTGGTCGGGACGTGGATAGGCAAGCGCATCGGCCCGGAGATAGCAAATGGGTTGCCCCCAACGAAGATTCGAAAATTTTTGGGATAATATAAGAGAAATGTACGGGAAACTGGATCGGGCGAGAATCTTCTCGCTACATCAAGCTCTTACAGAGCTGAAGCAAGGAAACACGTCTGTGACAACGTGCTTCAACAAGCTGTCAGGGCTCTGGAACGAGCTAGAAGCAGCGGAGGAGAAACTAATCGGACCCGAAACAACCATTCAATAGTATAAGGCGATAAAGGACAGGGAGAAAGCGACTCGATTTCTCCTTATCCTTAATGATTCTTACCTCCATTTCAGGTCACAGATACTCGCGATGGAGCCAGCACCCTCAATCGGCCGAATATTTCAGCTTGCTGTGCAGGAAGAAAGCCAAAGGCTTGCTTCGACCGAAGGAAAGGGGGCGGAAACCCTAGCTCTCGCCGCACGAACGGAGAGAGCCTCGCGAACCCTAGAAAGGAAACGCGATGAAACCCTAGCGTTCGCGGAAGCTAAGCCTTTTAAAGGTTTTGCCGCGGACGGTCACGATCGCACGCAGCCGATCGGACGGTGGAGAGGGGCGCGAACGCATGGAGATCTGGACGGTGGAGATGGGTTGCTCATTAAAGGATCCAACGGTGGGGGTTTTTCGCGAAGCCATGGGCCAAATCCGTATGGGCCTACTTCTCGCGGGCCCAATTCTTTTGGGCAGAGCTCTTATGGGCCTAATTCTTATGGGCCGAATTCAAAAAATAAGGCCAAATTATATTGTGAATACTGTAGACGACCTCATCACACCATAGAGAATTGCTGGAAGCTGCATGGCAAACCTTATGAAAAAAAAGGGCAAAGAAGTATCAGCAGCAGCATATCAACTGACAGGACAGGCGGGTACAAATCATCCAATCACTCAAGCTGAATATGAGCAGTTGATGCAGACATTGCACAGATTGGATGTTCAAAAAAGGGGGGGCAGCTTTAGAGGTATTTCTCATTATCGAATAAACAATATATCGAGAAATACTTGGATTGTTGATTCGGAGCCGGTGATCATATTGCATGTGAGAAAACATTGTTTACTACTATTAAAGAACCGGCTAATCCCATTGTAGTACAATTGCCAAATGGGAATACGCTCACGTTACTACAACCGGGACGTTAATCTTAGTTCGAAATCATTCTCACCAATGTGCTATATATTCCCATGTTCCAGTTCAATCTTATATCTATGTCTAGAGCCTGCCAGGAAAACTCATGTCAAGTATGCTTCAATGCTGATAGTTGTCAATTTCAGACCCTTTCGACTGGGAAACTGATGGGATGGGGTAATCAATCAGATGGACTATTTTTCTGGAGAGGTTCATCCAAGAATCTGGATTTTTTTCATTGCAATAAACAATCATTGTGTAATCTGACTACCAATGATAAAAATTTCATTTTCCATTCCAGATTGGGTCATAGTTCCTCATTTCCCTATTCTCCATGTCATATTTGCCCACTTGCAAAGCAATCTCGCAATTCTTTCCCATTGAGCAAAAGTCGTGCAACTGACATTTTCTCTTTACTTCATATGGATGTTTGGGGACCATATCATACGCTGAATCATGATGGCTCTCGTTTCTTTCTTACCATTGTGGATGATCATTCAAGGGCTACATGGATTTTCCTCATGCAATCTAAGAGTCAAGTCATTTCGTACTTAAAAACCTTCCTCTCTCTCATCGAAAACCCAATTTGGGAAAACTATTCAAAAAATTAGGACGAGACAATGGGAAAGAGTTTTTTAATCATGAATGTACGACCTTATTATCATCTCACGGGATATTGCATGAGAGTTCTTGCGTATATACACCTCAACAAAATGGAATAGTGGAAAGGAAGCATCGGCATTTGTTGGAAGTAGCCAGGGCTTTAAAATTTCAGGGTTTCATTCCAGATAATTTTTGGGGGGAATGTGTATTGACTGCAACATATTTGATCAACCGTATGCCCACCAAGGTTCTTAATGGTCAAAGCCCTTTTGAAATTATTTTTGGGAAGAAGCCATATCTTACTCATTTGAGGATTTTTGGATGTCTATGCTATGCGTCTATAGTAGGACCTAAGGATAAGATGGGTCCACGAGCTCGCCGCTGCATATTTATGGGGTATGCTACCCTACAGAAGGGATACCGAATATATGATCCCTCCACAGGAGAATTCTTTGTTAGTAGAGATGTTTCTTTCCAAGAAGATTTTTTTCCTTTCTCTATAAAGGAATCAGACAGGAACAAACAGGACTATTCTCAGACTCACAATGTCGAAGAATCCATCAATGCTCCCGGATATGTTCTACTTCCTTCCTCAGATCATACAGGTCCTGCTCCTACGTCCATTCTGCCAATGACACCTTTAGCAGAAAACGCGGATCAAGAACCAAATGAGAGGATTACATTAGAGACCCTGCCTATGGATATTCCAGCAAATCCATCTTCTTCTGAGGACATTCAGCCAAGACGGTCCGGACGAACAACACGTCCTCCAACTTGGACCAAGGATTACATATGTGGAGTGAGAAATCCAGGTATTCTTTTTCCAATTTCCTCTTATGTTTCCTTCGATCGGTTATCGAGAAGCATAGATGTTGTATTGCTCGCATTTCGAAGAACAAGAACCTTCAAACTATGAAGAGGCGAGCACGACCCGCGATGGCAAAAGGCGATGAAAGAAGAATTACGAGCACCGGTGGACAATCGACATGGGATTTTGTTAGTCTACCCCCACATCGCAAACCCATTGGATGCAAATGGGTCTACAAGATCAAATATCGAGCTGATGGTTCGGTTGAAAGGTACAAAGCCCGGCTAGTAGCAAAGGGTTTCACACAGAAGGAAGGTTTTGATTACCACGAAACCTTCTCGCCCGTAGCCAAAGATGTTACGGTCCGTTCATTCCTTTCAGTAGCGGCTTACCGGGATCTGGCCATTACATCGATGGATGTCCATAATGCATTCTTGCATGGAGATTTAGCTGAAGAGATTTATATGGACATACCACAGGGTTTACGGAGACAGGGGGAGGATAAAGTATGTCGTCTCCGCAAATCCTTATATGGGCTCAAGCAAGCATCCAGACAATGGTATGCCAAATTCTCTCGAGTCCCCGATAGTCGCTGGTTTTCAACAGTCCAAATTTGATTATGCTGTTTTCACATGGACCAAAGGTACGTCATCTATATACTTGATGATATATGTAGATGATATCTTGATTATGGGCAATGATGAGAAGGATGTTAAAAGTTTCAAGAAATACTTGCACTCTACTTTCCATATAAAAGATCTAGGGTCGCCAAAGTATTTTCTTGGAATAGAAATTGCTCGCTCAGATCAAGGGATATGTCTTAGCCAGAGAAAATTTGCCTTAGAAATCATATCAGAAGCTGGACTGTTAGGATGTAAGCCGGCAGTGATTCCGATAGAGCAGAATATTAAATTGACCACAGCAGAATATGATGCTGGAATCTCTCAAGAATCTGATCCTATACTGAAAGATTCAATGAGCTATCAGAAACTTGTTGGAAAGCTCATCTACTTGACTATGACCAGGCCATACATCAGTTATGCTGTGCAAACTCTTAGCCAGTTTATGCACAATCCAAAGCAGTCTCATATGAGTGCAGCACTCAAAGTGGTAAAGTATCTGAAGAAATGTCCAGGACTTGGAATTCTTCTCTTCAAGAAATGAGATATGAAAATGATAGCATATTGCGATGCAGATTATGCGACATGTCCGATGAGCAGGAGATCCATAACAGGATTCTGTATCAAGTTAGGGGATTCTTTACTTTCATGGAAGACAAAGAAACAACCAACTGTTTCATTATCATCAGCAGAAGCAGAGTATCGAGCCATGGCGAAGACCGTATGTGAGATAGTATGGCTGCGCGGATTGCTTCGAGATCTTGGGGTACAAATTGAAGGACCAACCAAATTATTTTGTGACAACGATGCGGCTCTCAAACTTGCCTCGAACCCAATAGTTCATGAAAGAACGAAGCATATAGAAGTAGACTGCCATTTCACGCGAGAAAAGATCCAGCAAGGGATAATTGAGACACTTGGGATCCGAACAGAAGAGCAACCGGCGGACGTGTTCACCAAACCCTTGTGTCAAAGTCAGCACACGTATCTCCTAAACAAGCTAGGCGTCTTGGATATCTACAAGCCACCAGCTTGAGGGGAGTGTTGGAAGATACGCGTGAAGATTCTCCAATATCATCCGAAGATCAAGTATATTCATTTAATATTGGATCTACATCCAATTAGTATCGATCTAATCGGATACAAATATTGTAAAATATTTACTTGCTTTTCATATACAGACTTTGTATTATAAACAATGTAAACATTGTACATTGATCTATACAGAATACAAGAGAAATTCTCCCGTTCTCTTCTCTTGACTGTCTCCTTCTCAACTTCTTACATATTGCTCTTGAGGTTAAGATAGCTTGTTATAAGATGGTCTGAGGTCGAATGAATATGCATGCCTTCGAATTGGTCATGACATTAGTTCTCAATATTGCAAGAATCGACGATCAACAAATGGTTCTAAGAGACCGTAAATAGCTTGTCAGGATTTACTCGACGTTATTGCAATTGAGCACATAACCATTTGTCATTTAAGCAAGACTACGGAAAGGGATTCCTATCTTGACGTAATCGAGAATGTATCAGCGCTTCAAGCCCCCGGATGTAATTTCTACTTGAGGGTAAGTTTCGTTACACAACATCCTATATAGCTAAGGACATATCCAAATGAGACCTAAACCTAAGAAAGTCTTACGTGGATACTTGAGATATCTAATATTGATCGTAGAAAAAGAGGTCTCTGACGATTTTCAATGACTTCATCACTACAATTGTTTTCAATTCAATGCTCCATGTGTTTCGTGAAAAATATTTTCCTCATTTTTCGGAATTTTGTTGGCCTAGGAAAATGAGTTAATAGAAAATGTTTTTCTACAAAAGTTTAAATTCAAGAAAATGATTTTCTCTTTAAAAAATTGAAAATTATTTTCTAAAATATGACTAAGGACATGTCCAAAATGAGAACTAAATATGAGAAAGTGGGGCACGGACACTTGAGATATCTAATATTCATCATAGGAAAAGAGGTCTCCGACGATTTCCAATGACTTCATGGTGGAATTTTTTTTTTTTTTTTGAATTTAAGGTTTCATCTGTTTTGCTCATTTTTTAGAGTTTGGTTTGCTTAGAAAAATGACTGGATGGAAAATATTTTCTTAGTTAATGGAAAAAAAAAGGTTTTATTATTAAAGCTTAAATTCAAGAAAATGATTTCCTCATTAAAAAATTGGAAATCATTTTCCAAAATATGACTCGGTAGCGCTTAGATTGGAAACTTTGCTGTTGAGCATGCGAACCTCAACTCTCATTCTCGCGTCCTTGGCAATAAAGCCGGGTCCCTAGCGCTTAAGCCCGATTCAATAGAGGACGGGCCTAGGTCCATTTGAGCAGCGCCTGAGATGTGAGCATCCGTGCTTGAGTGTATCGAGGGTGGGCCTAGGACATCGGTGCCTGGACGCTAGGTCTAGAAATTGTTGAAATGGACGTCAGTTAGCCTTCCTACGTGGCATGACTGGCTCTAACATGGACAACTTTAAAAAAAAAAAAAAAAAAATTCAAATTTTTAATAATCTTTTTATTTTGTTTTATAATTTTTCTTCTGTTTTTTTTTTTTCCTTTTATTTCTTCCTCCACTGGTTGCCGGGCCTTGGGTGACCGTTCACAAGAGTCGGCCAGCGAGGCTCGAGCTTACTTGGAGGATTTTTGTTATCCTAAATGAGCACTTTCTCTAAGTAGATTGATTCAGTTTTTAATCTCTTACGACAAAATTTAATCGTTGGGCTGCAAATCTTTATCTTTGAACATGAAAACCCTCACTCCAATTGTCGCTTGGCCTTCTACCGTCATCCCACCGTCGTTGAGCAATGAGCACGTCAATTAATCTTCTTTCAGCCACCTCCAACCTAGTACCTTTACATCCCCTCCCTTCCCCCAACCATTAAGTCAAGTGGGTTCATTGTGACTCGGAGAAAATCGACCATGGGTCATTTGCACTAAAAATTTCTGAAAACTACCCGATAGCTTAGGTCACATTAAAAACGCGTCGAATGGAAATTAACCATGAATTCAAGTCCGATTTCAGAAATCAAAGATCCTATCATGTCACAATAAATTCTATGAACATTGACTTAGTCTCAAAAGATTTTTCTGCAACCCAAGACTTTTTGGGAAAAAGTCGGCATATGACCGTTTTTGTTCATAAAAAGGTCGGGATTGTTTTTTATCACAAATTTGGGAAGCACGATGGATATATAGGTAAGGAAAATTATCAATTTGATAATTGAGGTGCCAATTGATTTTTGTAAAGGCCATATGAGGTTGGATTGTGAAGGAATTAAGTTCAATTGAAGCCAAAACCTTAAAATTCGTAACTCCCCCATGGCCTAGCAAAATGGATCATTTCACATGTCCAAAGGTGAGCCTTGGTGGCCTTTGGACAGCCAAGGAGGGGTGCATGGCCAAGAATGGTCAAGGGAGGCAATGGTGTGGAAATTTTGGCTTTATGGAGCCCTTGGTCCCCTCATCTCTATCTTATCTCCCTCTCTCTCCTTCATCCACCGTCCAAGGCCTCCTCTTCGCCCCTCCTTGTTGTGCAACACTACCAGAAGTAGCTGAAAACAGCCAGTAAGCCATCGTCCACGCTGCACGTCGTCGCCCTTCGCTAAAGCTCAAGCCGCGTGTTGTCGCCCGCACGCAAGCCCCGCCTTGCCGCCTCCTCACGCCTTCCAACCACCACTATTCCAACTCCTGTTTGTGTGGTTAAGGGACTGTCTAGCCACCGAGAGAGGTTGAGGAAGGTCGTCGGGACCGCTGTTCAACTCGCCGAACCGCCGCTTGCCCATCCCTGAGCCTTACCGCCATTTCAACCTTGTTTTCCTTTTGTTGTGCAGCCCTTTCCAGCAAGCAGAAAAGTGGGTTTCACAGCCACTTCCAAGGCCGTTTTAAGGTGTTTCCGAGCCTCGGATCCTAGGCCCGCCTTTGGAAAAGTTGGTCCCCGTCGCATTCCCTACGTTTTGATCTGAACGGATTGTTAAACAGGTGAGTTTTGCTCACTAATCCCTCATTAGTATGCTAATGATGCTTAGGGGTTGATTATATTTAATTAAGAGCAATTAGGTGGATATATTAGATTAGAATAATTAAATTAGGGATTTACCTATGCATGTTAGGCAAATATTTAGTGTAATTAGCAAGTAAACAAGCTCTATTATTTATTAAACGAGTCTCGGTAATTTTCCAGACTCATCTTGGCTTTCAATTAGGCATTACGGACCTAAATTGGATTTATTGTATTTATTTAATGATTTCGAAATTAATTAATTAATTATTTATTTTCTGAAAGATAGGCAGAAATAGTCGACGACCGTAATTTTATGTTGATTATCGTGGTGCATTCCATTTATTTATTTGAGCGTTGATTTGTGCTGGATTGAATTAAATATGATTTTGGGATTTTATTCCTAAGCTGTTCAATTTTAGCAATTGATTGGAAATGATTGAGCGTGGATCTATAGCGCCATTAAAATTTTAATAGGTTGTATAAAGTGGTGAGAAAAAAAGTTGTATTACGTGGCTCGGAGACCAATAAGGTCGTCTTGGATAATGCACGTGACCTATGGATTTAATATAAAGTAATGAGAAAGAGAGTCGTAATACGTGGCTCGGAGACCTAGAGTGTCCTCTTGGAGAATACACGTGACTTGTAGATTAAATAAATCACCTATGGATAGCACGTGACTCGGTGATTAGTACATCACCTTAGAGAATGCATGTGGCTCAATGATTTGATATATCACCTTTGAGAATGCACATGGCTCGGTGATTAAGTACGTCGCCTTAGAGAATGCACGGGGCTTGGTGACTAAGCATGTCGCCTTAGAGACTGCACATGGCTCGGTGACTAAGTATGTTGCCTTAGAGAATGCACGTGGCTCGGTGACTAGATATATACCGTCTAGAAAAATGAATAGTATGGATTGAAATGACCAGGAAATGATCCGCTTGACATGTAATCGACTAGGTCGATTGATCGATGATTCGATCTAATTGAGTGATATGATGTGATAGTGTATATTTGATATATATACTGACTTGTAGGAATGGAACCGAGGTTAAGATAAGTCCTCTAACTCGTGTTGTGCTTAGGCAATCTCTAGAGTGTATTGGCATTCTAATTGGGTCTTAGGGGATAGAACTCGCTGAAACGTAGTCTCATCCCGGTTGTGGGATCACATGTTAAGTCTCTAGATGGCAGCATCTTCACCTCATTGTCTTCTCATGCACTTTGGTATACCCGAAGAAGTCACTTCCCGATACGCCCTCATTTAGAAGAACTAGAGTATGTCCCGGTTAAGTTGACTGTCTGGGTTGACGAGGGTAAAGATGACCTGAGGCCTCACAAATATCGGTCGTGGTACCATGAGTATCATGATGGGCGAAGGGAATGTCCCATGCCAGAAGGTGATGTATCTCTATTCGTTTTAGAGGAAGCATTCGGAGAAGGAACAACAGATCCCAAGGATGGAGCAGTGACTGATGCTAGAGATTCCAAGCTCGAGGGTGACACCGACTCCCCCAAACAATCAGTAGTAGACTCCAGCTGGAGTATGCCAAAAGAAAAGGTTGATCAAGAAGAGATATACCCAAAGGAGAATTGGGAGGAGGAACCCGAGGAGGAAGAACTAGAAGAGGAGGACCCTAGTGAGGAACCAGAGGAGGAGTCTGAAGAGGATCCCGAGGATGACCCGGAGTATGACCCGGATGAAGATTGAGACCTCACCCCGTTTTGCAAACCTTAAGTTGGGATCTGATGTGTGATAGATCAAGCTTTTGTGAATAGTATTGTAATATATATTATGCGGTTTGTATTGTATAAAAGTATGATTATGGTTTTTCATGTTCGAAAAATATAGCCCTACTTTTCTATCCCATTGTTTTATTATCTGGGGATTAATTATATGCTTCTGCACGCGTATTAAAAAGAATGGGTCGGCAATGCGTCCTGAGACGTCCCTATTATATTGACCAAGTCAAGGATGGGTGCGTACTCGAGGATCAGGGCATGACATAATATCAACCATTGATGTATTTAGCTAGTACTTAAATAAAATAATCATTCACACAATCAACAATAGAGAGGATAAATAGTGTCCAAGAGCACTTGCGGATGAATGGAAAATCTCCCGTCGCTTATAACAAAACCCTCGACTTTGTTCTTCGAGAATAAAAGTCTTTGTACTGACCAGTTAAAAAGCATAAAGGTTTACCACCCGAGATGGGAATTCGTCATCAGAGATTAAAATGGGTAAGTGGGTCGATCTCCTACGACAAAGCGCCTGTTTAGGATAACAAAGATCCCGTTAATAGCATTTAACGGGCCGAGCAATCAGTTCTGACCAGCAAATGCTCGACTGCTAGAATAGGTGTTATTATGTTTATATTGAAGGTAAAAGCCAAGAATAGGTGTTATTATGTTTATATTGAAGGTAAAAGCCAATCCCTCGACATTATTAAATCATCCCCCACCAGCCAAGAATAGGTGTTATTATGTTTATATTGAAGGTAAAAGCCAATCCCCGACCCCACCCCCCCCCCCCCCAAAAAAAAAAAAAAAAAAAAACACAATTTTATATTTTCCTGAAGAAACAAACCTACTTTTCACTCATCAACCTTATTCTCCATGTGATGATAAAAGGCATATGGGCTATAGCAAATCTCAAGAACAGTAATGTCGCCCAATCTCTTCAAGGGAAGCACAGAGCTCTAGTGGCTTAGAGAACATGACCATGTGATCCGAGCCCGAGATCACCTTCACTTCATCTGGCGGGTTCCTCTCCGCCATCCATCTCTGCAAGCCTTCCATTAGTAGAAGGTCCTGGTCGCACACGATGTAAACTCGACGAACCAAGCCATATCTTTCTCGGGTGACTGCTATTTCTTCCTTCATCTTGTCTAGATCAGGACAGAGACGAAATGGCCTCCCTAAGTAGGACGCTAACGTCAAGTCCTTCGAACAGGAAAAGAAAAGCACTGAGATAAGTTCTAATTTAGATAGCCATTTCATTTCTTGTGTACTAATCACTTTTAACAAATTTTCAGTGTTGATAATTTTATGAAAATTAAAAATAAAAAAAAAAATAGGTGAACTGACCTCAGGTGGGGAGAGTTGATAGACCTTGGAAGCCAGGAAGTCGTAACCAAAAGATATATAGGTTGGAGCCTGTTCAGGGCCATCATCAAACCGGTACATTGGATCCATATTATATTCCACTGTGCGAGAATGCTATGATCATACGAAAAGATAATGTAACATCAATGAACACGACGCAAATAAATATATACATATACATATATTTACGTATTACAATGACATAAAGGGAAATGCAATGAATGATGGAGATGCATGAACAAGTAATATATCTCGATCACATGGTTACGTACATTTAATGATTGAGCTATTTGGTGTTATAGTACGACCAAAAAAAAAAAGCTATATGCTATTATAGGCAATCCTCAGGAAACGAAGTCATTGCATTTGATTGGGTCCTCTTTCTGGCGTTGCACAACACCTCAACATCATGAAGTGAAAAAGTACATCCGAACTTCCAATTCTTTCACATGGCTCTTGATTTAGTATCACAACCTTTTGATAATTTCTTTAAGCTCCTTAAATTTCAATTTAACGTTCGTTTGAGTTACACCAATCACTTCCTCGCTGGAAAAATAAATGACATAGAAAAAAAAAACAAATAGCAGCAATCTTATTAGTAACAAAAGGTCACATCATTATTTCTGACGATCTAAGTTGTCTAAGTCGTTAAAACAACTTGAATGAACGAAATTTGAAAGCTAAGGAAGTTAAATGAGTGATTGAAAAGTTATGACATCAAACTGAGTGCCACATAAAAGATTTGTGAGATGGTAGTATTCTAGTTCTTATCAGTTAGTGGCTGGCCTCTCCTCTCCAATTTGGGCGTAATCTTTTGTAGCCATCACATATTTAGATTACTTAATAATCTCAACTGGGATATGGCAAGAAGCACGTCGAGATAACGGCTTCACAATACTTTATATCGCATTAAGTCCCGCACTGAACCAACCAATTATACTTGTTCGCTTAATTTGAAAGCTCCTTTAACTAAATTATTATCAAGAGAAACATAGTTACTTGGAATGGAAAATTTTATGCTAATCTCAATGATACTGCTCATCAGTCGATCTTTCCTTTCTAACTGATGATGCAACCGCAAGTAGGACGACTTCTTTTTTGTAAAAAAAAAAAAAAAAACATCTTCATCTCAGAGTATATTGCACTTTTTTCCTTAATTCACATAGCACTCGGTAGACATTATGCGCAGAGAGAGAGAGAGATACCTCTTCAAGGATGGAGTGATAGGTAAGGTCAGGGCCAGGCATGACAGCAGCAGCAAACACAGCAACAGCTATATTCTCCGGAAATCGCTCCATGGCCATTGACAGGACAAGCCCACCCATGCTATGCCCTACCAGAACAACCCTCTCTCCTTCACCAAGACCCCCCAAGAACTCCAAAAGTGGCTCCACGTACTCCGTAATGGACTCCAAATCTTGGGGTTGCTTTGGATGGACCCCTGAAGCAGCCAAGTCCAAGGCAGTGACCTTGTGGCCTGAGGACTCGAGGAGGGTGGCCACTCTGAACCAGCACCAAGCTCCGTGGCAAGCCCCATGGACTAGCACGAAGTGCTTCTTTCTCTCACTTCCCCTGATATCCATGCGTAGTACCGGGTCAGATTAGGCCTCTGATAGGCTTTGCTTTCACTTTGGGAGTTTTATTAGGAGCTTCAAGAATATTGAAGGTTTTATTTTCCTTTTTTTTAATTCTCTAGCTCTGAAGGGTCGTGCATGGAATTTTAACGACCGACCATTATTCATAGTTCTTTGGCGCATTTGCGTTTCCCTTTTTACTTCCAATAGATATCTCTTTCGATGCTTCTTTTGGACCACTGCCAAATTGTTCTTTTCGAAGTTGGACCATATGCATAGAAGATTATAACAACAATCACTGACTTTTCCAAAATTATATGAATGAAACTACTCGCGTTGAAAATCAATGTGTAAAACAAATTTGGTAACGCTACAACGACGAATGATTCACAACCAAGTGTTTTTATTGGAATAATATGGGAGAATCTTTGCATTAGGAATATCCATCTCACCAATTATTTACAACTTACAATCTAGCATCCTTGTCTTCCAAACAACCCACCCAATCAGTTTACTCGAAAAAGTGTTTAGCTTGCTTTCACCTCATTAGCGATATAATTTCTTCATTAGCTGCTTTTTTCCTGTTAATTTTCAAGAGAGGATACTTAAACCGAACAAGCATAGTCTATAATTGCGTCACTTGGTATTAAATAGAATGAGAAATAGCACTTCTCCAGGGAGTATCATGCTCGGTTTGCTCAAGTCGAGACGTTTTCCTACTTCTAGCTAAGCTCCAACTTTATGTCTTTGACCTGGGCCCACCATCACTTTAGCCTTCACGTGGGAGGCTTACTTTCCGTTTCTTGATCGGGTAAGAAAAGAAACTCACGCATGAAATACGCGTGTGTGCGCGTTTGTGCGTGTGCCAAGAGTCAAAGTGTTGACTTTGGGCCCCCACAAACAGATTCTCTTATTCGGCCTCCTCGTGCAGACGCGTGAAGAAAACTTTGCTGCCCATTTTATTTATTTATTTATTTATCCAAGCGAATTGCGTTTCTGCAAATGCTCAAACTCAAGTCATAATTTAACAATTCTCCATATTGACTCAATGTTTGAAACAAAGTTATAATGCTCATCATCCATGCTGCTCTCCTAATACCCCGACGGGCGCTCACTCTCCACAGACACCAATAAAGCTCAAGTAGAGCTTGAGTTTCACCAAAGGAATAGACTTAATTATCATGTCTGCTGGATTATCTGTTATAGTAATCTTTTTAACAATAACATTATCTTTAACTAAGACATATCGAATGAAGTGGTACATGATGTTGATATGCTTCGTTCGCTCGTGATAAACTGGATTATGCGCCAAATATATCGTACCTTGGTTATCATAATGTATATCCACAATTTTCTGTTCTAACCCAAAGTCCGAGAGCAAACTTTGTAACCATATCGTCTCCTTTGCTACAAAGGTTAGTGCCATGTACTCTGCCTCAGTCGAAGACAATGCAATGTGATCTTGTAAGGACGCTTTTCAACTAATGCAACCACCCGTTAGTGTAAATACGTATCCTACTATAGACTTGCAATCATCCAAGTCACCGACGTGATTCGAATCCACAAAACCAGTAATCTCACTGCCATTGATGTCCATTCGATATACTATACCCACGTCCGTTGTCCTCTTCAAATATCTGATGATTCACTTCACAGCTTCCCAATGAACTTTACCAAGACGGTTCATATAGTGACTAACTACACTCACGGCTTATGAAATATCAGGCTTAGTGCACATCATAGCATAAATAATACTACCCACAGCACTAGAGTAAGGAACACGGGACATATGCTCTTTCTTCTCCTTAGTCTGCGGTAATAATTTATTTGAAAGTTTAAAGTGCTTTGCTAAAGATGTACTTACAGATTTTGCTGACTGCATATTAAAACGTGCCACGATCTTCTCAATATATTTCTTTTGAGATAGATATAAAATTCCTGTAGTCCTGTCACGCAAAATCTCCATACCCAAAATTTTCTTTGTAGTACCTAAATTTTTCATCTCAAATTCAGTATTTAACTGCATTTTCAGCACATCAATATCAGACATATTCTTAACTGCTATCAGCATATCATTAACATATAAAAGTAGATAAATCAAATAACCATTCTCCAATCTTCTATAGTAAACGCAGCTATCCATCTGACTTTTAGAATAGTTTTGACTAGCCATGAAAGTATCAAAAACGTTTATACCACTGCCTAGTTGCGTCATACAAAGATTTCTTTAACAAGCAAACATGATCTTCCTTACCCAGAATAGCAAATCCCTCTAGTTGCGTCATGTAAATCTACTCCTCCAACTTACCGTGAAGAAACGCAATTTTCACATCTAGTTGCTCTAATTCGAGATCCTGTGAAGCAATTAAGGCAAGTAAAACACAAATAGAAGTATGTCTTATCACATGAGAGAACATCTCATTGTAGTTAATGCCCTCACGCTATATATATCCTTTCTCCACAAGTCTCACCTTATACCTCGCTGCCTCAACACCGGGAATGCCCTCTTTCTGTTTGAAGACCCATTTACTTCCAATAATCTTTTGTCTCTTGAGTACTTTAACCAGCTCCCATGTTTGATTTCGATGGAGTGATTCCATCTTTTCACTCATAACCCCTAGCCATTGTGATGACTTCGAACTAGCCATCGCCTTAGAGTAAGATGAAGGCTCATCTATCTCCACCTCATCACTTACAGTCAATGCGTAAGCAATATCTATATAACCATAACATACCGGTGATTTAATGTGCCTTCTCTGTTTATTTGCGGCTATAATGTGCTGCGGCTTTGCTGGTTGTTCACTATCACCGACTTCATGAATTGTGGTTTCATCTGCAGTCTCAACCTCTGTTGCCTTTGAAGTCTTTGGAGTCTCTACCTGAAGCTCCACCTCACTAATGACACAATGATATGTCTTCTCTGCTGGTTGTATCTCAAAACTCCTCCGTTGAAGCATTGCAGTCTCGTCAAAGGTCACATCTCTACTGATTAGAAAACTGGGTGATCTGGGATCGGTGTACCACAGCCGGTAGCCTTTCACCCCATGTGCATAACACGGAAATATGCACTTCTTTGCCCTTGGCTCAAGCGTACCATCACTTGCATGAGTATACGCAGGACATTCGAATATACGTAATTTGGAGTAATTAACATGTTTCTTTGACCATACTTCCTTAGGATTTTTTCACTCGATAGCAGATGATGGTGATCGATTAACTAGGTAACATGCCATGTTCACTACTTTGGCCCAAAATTCATTGCCAAGTCTTGCATGCGAAATCATGTATCAAGCTCGCTCAAGCAAAGTTCTGTTCCATTCTGCCACGCCATTCTGCTGTTGTGTCTCAGGTACTGTGCGATATCTTACAATACCTTCTTTCTCGCAGAACTCGGTAAAATTTTTATCACAAAACTCCATGCCATTATCAGTTCTTAGACACTTGATCTGTTTATCTAATTACTTTTCAATTAATGCCTTAAATTTCTTAAACCGATCAAACACTTCATATTTGTACTTCAAAAAGTAAACCCATACCTTCCTCGAATAATCGTCGATAAATGTCAGCATATATCGGGCACCTCTTTTCGAAGGAACCGAAAATGGGCCCCAGACGTCTAAATGAATATATTTAACTAGTCATTTGGTTGAATGAATAGTTGTAGTAAACTTAACTCGATGCTGCTTCCCATAAATGCAGTACTCACATAAGTTCAGCTTCTCTGTCTTCTGACCATTCAACAACCATCTTTCATTCGGCATTGTCATACCTGCCTCACTCATGTGCCATAAACGCATATGCCATAATTGAGTCAAGTTAGAGTCTGACTCACCTGATGAAACTATAGCGCTTCCGGTCACGGTCTCTCCCAGTAGATAATAGAGAGTATTCACTTTCTTCCCCTTCATCACTGTCATAGCACATCAAGAGATCTTTAGTACTCCATCTTCAGCGGTGTACCTATACCTAATGTCATCGAGTGTCCCTAGAGAAATAAGGTTTTTCTTGAGTTTAGGTACATGCCTCACATCTGTCAGTATACGCACCACCCCATCGTGCATCCGAATCCGAATTGTCCCTATCCCCACATCCTTACAAACTGCATTATTCCCCAAAAGAACTATACCACCATATGTAGCTTGGTAAGTAGTAAATCAGTTCTTATGAGGTGTCATATGATAAGAACACCTCGAATCCAGCACCCGTCTCCTGACGAAGTAGCAGTCACACATAAAATAGCTTCTGCATCACCATAACTCCCATTGGTAACGTTTGCCACACTGCTTGTGACATTCTGCTTATCAACTTTATTTCTCCGCTTTAGACAATCTCTCATGATGTGCCCCTCCTTGTGATACTCAAAGCACTTCACGCGTCCCTTGGACTTTCTATGGCGTGATTTTGATCTGCTTTTACCTTTGCTTCTACTAGGCCCTTATTGTTGTTCTTCACCACGAATTGTCAGTGCTTGCGCTACTCATTGTGCCTAACTGCCATCACGCAACTTTCTCTACCACTCCTTAGAGAATAAGGCGGACTTTATCTCTTCTAAGGCAATTGTTGTATGCCCCTGCAACTGTGAATTGGTAAAGTGCTACCATAACTCTGGTAAAGAGGCTAACAACATCATGCACTGCTCTTCATCATCAAGTATCTTACCGACATTCTTCAGATCCAACATGAGTTTATTAAATTCATCTATGTGGGTTTTGATAGACGTACTATGACAGCCTAAGGAAGGGGAAGGGGTCCTCTCTAATCCCACATTGCTTAGGGGGGGATTCCTTAGCTAATTTATAAAGATTTGGAGTCCATTTAACATGTGTAATTCGTTTTAAAGCCGTGAGGATTCAGTGTCCAAAGCGGACAATATTACACAGTGGGCCCGGGTTGTTACAAATGGTATCAGAGCCGACTCCCGACCACGTGTGAGGGCCACAGCGAGGACGCTGTGCTCTAAGGGGTGGAAAGTGTGACAGCCCAAGGAAGGGGAAGGGATCCTCTCTAGTCCCACATCGCTTAGGAGGGAAGTCATGTGCTAGTTTATAAAAGCTTGGGGTCCCTTTAACTTGTGTGATGCGTTTTAAAGCCGTAAGGACTCAGCGTTCAAAGCGGACAATATTACACAGTGGGCCTAAGTCGTTACATGTACCTTCAGTATATCTAAATTAAAACATCTTCTTCAACATGTACAAGTGATTGTTCAAACTTTTTTTCACATAGAGTGCTTAGTGTTTTGCCCGTAATGCAACGGCATCCTTCTTCTTAGCAACCTTTATTAAGACCCCATCCAACAAATTTAACAGGATTGTACTCTTTGCTTTTTCTATTAGCTCTACCCTCTTAGAGGCTTTCATTATAATCGACAACTCATCTTTACCTTCCAATGCCTTGGTCAAACCTTGTGTTGTTAATAAAGCTTGCATCTTTATGCTTCATAACACAAAATTGTTGCTCCTGTTAAACTTCTCAATTTCAGATTTCCTTTTAGACATAATTGCAATAACATAATTTCCAGATAATAATCAGACAAGTAAAAACTCCAAATCACAATCAAGAAATCCAACCCCAAGCTCTGATACCTATTGTTGAGATATAATACGCAGAAACAACATGATCTTGCAATTTATGTCAATGCGAAATTGCCAGAGAAATAACCGAGAAATAATAATAACACCAGAAATTTATGTGGTTCGATCCGAGTATCGGTACCTACGTCCATAGGGAGAGCCAACATCAAATAATCTACTATAATCGAAGAATCAGAGTTTACAATCACTTAAATGCTCAAGTGTTTCCCACACTTATATTTAACCTCAAACCAAAGTGTTTATAAATAAACAACTCACTTAATATAAACTCACTACACAAAATTACCATATGTTCAAACTCGAAATACAATGCTCTACATATGCCTGGTTTGCGTACGTACGAATTTGTGTTCTTTTTTCTTGATCACACTTCAGCTCGACGATGTGCGGCTCCTCCTTTTTCTTGTAGGGTTTCAGCCGCAACTCCTCTTACGAAAAGAAGGAAAGAAAGACCTGCAAAAAAAACTTTTTGTTTTATAGGTGTGCCCTGGTCAAACTTTGACCTGGGCCACCATCACTTTAGCCTTCACATGGGAGGCTTACTTTCCGTTTCTTGATCGGGTAAGAAAAGAAACTCACGCATGAAATACGCGTGTGTGCGCGTGTTCCCAGAGTCAAAGTGTTGACTCTGGGCCCCCACGAACAGATTCTCTTATTCGGCCTCCTCGTGCAGACGCGTGAAGGAAACTTTGCTACCCCTTTATTTATTTATTTATCCAAGCGAATCACGTTTGTCTTGAATTGACTATATTCCGTGGAACTTTCTCCATCGTACTTAAACCGGAGGTCCGGAGCTTATTGTAGCCAAATGCCTTCCTTGACCACTTCATTATTGTTCAATTTTGTTGTTGCTGAGCGTCACCTATTGAGATTGCAAGGCTAGAGATGTAAAATTGAGAAAAATTATCAAGAAAGTTCTAAACATATTGCAATTGTGCCAATTTAGTCTTATTTATTTATTTTTGTGGCAAATTCAATCCTAAACATTTTGCAATTGTGACAATTTAGTCTATCCGGTCAATTTTGGCCGACTAGCTCTAACATGGATGACGGCTAGTGCCCGCCATCCGACTAGTGCTTACATAAATAATATTTAATAATATTATTTTTAATTATTTTTATTTTTATTTTTGATTTTGATTTTGATTTTTTCTCTTCTTCCTTATTTTGCTTCTTTGCCTATAATGGTTAGAAAGGTGGCTTTGCCTAGATCTTGGCAAGGCCAACCTTGCCTTGGCCTCACTAGCCATAGGCGAGGTTGCCTTCACCTAAAGTTGGCAAGGCTATGGTGAGGCTAGCCTTGCCCAAATCTTAGCAAAGCCATCTCGTACGTGGCCCTCGAGCCTTGCCTTGATCTGGGCAAGGCCAAGTGAGGGTTGCAACCCTTGCCGATCATTGTGGGCAAAGAAGAAAAAAGAAGAGGAAATAAAAAAATTCGAAACAAAATAAAATATTATTAAAAGTAGTCAATATCGGTGTTGATCGGTCAAAATTGACCGAATAGACTTAATTGATAAAAATAAAAGTTTAGGATTAAATTAAATAGACTTAATTGATTAAAAAAAAGTTTTGGATTGAATTTGTACAATTGTAATAAATTTATTACTTTTTTTGATAATTCTCCATGTGAAATTGGAGTCCACACGGTGGACGATGAACTGAAGCTTTCAAGGATTAATGAGGATCGGGCGAAAGTGATTGAGCAGCAACAAAGAAAGAAGAAATCTGAGGAAGAACCAGAAAAACGTGCAGAAATTGAAAAGGAAGGATCTAATCAATTTAATTTGGTGGTTTTCTTTGTTTTTCATTCAATTATAAATTTTGGATAAAATTGCGCATCTTCTAGTTCCTGGAAAATGTCCGCCGATGAAAATTTGGCTGCCTGACGAACTTAGACCATATTTCAAACAAAGTCTATCTCGAACCCCTTTTTTGAGATAATGATCCATTCTCGAGTCTGTATCTGGAATTTTCCACATATTTTACTTCAAGAAAAGGTAACTTATGTATCTGTGCATGTAAATGTCAATAATTTCCACAATAAAATCAAATGAAGGAAAATTTGATGAGTCGGTTTGCTAAACGGTATGTTTTTGTATTCAATTTAATTTATTTCGTGACCATGTACCATTAAGAAAAGGTTTATTATGACACTAATTGATTATCTACTTAAAGAATTCTGTATCTCATAGAAGTCTTTTTCTTTAATTAGCATTAGATTAGACAACTCAAGTGTCCACGTGACGTTATCCTGGATTTAGGTCCCCTCTTGGACCTGCCCTTAGCAGTATAGGTGTCACGTGATGAAACTAATTCGAGTTGAATCTTCAATAAAGAATACTACAAATGACAAATGATTTCAATATAGAAACGAAATCCGGTGCATGAAGAGATAACAGATTCTCGATTATGTCATGACTGAAGCTTTTTTCCACGCCTTGCTCAAATGACAAATGATTTCATGCTCACTGGCAATAACATTGAGTAATTTCCAACAAATTATTACCGTATCTTTGAACTTACTTTGATCATTGATTCTTGCAATTTTGAAAACTTATGTGATCACCAATTCAAAAGCATATGTATAAGTTCAAACTCAAATAATCTTATAATATGTTGCATGGAAATACGATGATTCAAACCATGCCTTAAACCGATCCAACTTTATTTTCATGGTGATAGAGAGAACTCGCATGGCCGCAGATCTCAAGGGCAATAACGTTCAGCAATCTCCTTAAGAGCATCATGAAGCTCCAGCGGCTTAGAGAACATGACCATGTGATCTGCCCCAGAGATCACTTTCACTTCATCTGGCGGGTTCATCTCCGCCATCCATCTCTGCGAGCCTTCCGTTATGATGAGGTCCTGGTCGCACACGATGTACACCCGGCGGACGATGCCGTATTTGCCCTTCGTCACAGCTACTTCCTCCATCATCTTCGCTTGATTAGGGAACAGACGAGATGGCCTCACCAAGTAGGATGCCAAAGTCAAATCCTATGACATTTGCACATTATTCATCAGGAGCGAATCAAAGTACATGCGTTAAATGTCAAACTAAATGATATCGTCTATCACTTTTACCTTAACCACTGATAACTCCTGTGAGAATGCAATCCGATTTTATTATTCCTATCACATAGTAATTAAATTGAGACAAACATACACCTAGATAAATCTAGGATTTGTAGCGTAGTTCTCTAGTTTAATATTTAATTATTGTACTCATAAAAATCATGTAGAGTGTGATTCGTGACTCCTTCTATTTGATTACTTTGAACTTGACACATTGCCCTGAAGTTGTAATCTCGAAGGAAATAAAACTACAAAACGTACTATTATCTTCCTATGATAAAGGGGGTTATTCTGATCGATTCCTCAAAAAAAACCGCAACCTTAGTTTATGAACCAACCGCATACGACTTGGCCCAACAAATTCGTGCTTTTTTTTTGGGGTCTAACCCAACAAATTCGAGTTAAAAAGTGCATTATTGGCCCATTTTGTCACTACTATGCCCAGTTCCTTACATCGACCCATAGCAAACCACAATCTAGGCAACATTGTCATATAAATACATTTTTCACGTCATCTATCCATTTGCTAAGTGCTGATGCAAATGATTGTCTTTCATAGAGAAACCCAGAAAGGAAAAAGAAGAAGAAGAAGAAGATTCAGGCACTAACCTCAGGTGGGGAGAGTTGATAGAGCTTGGAAGAGAGTAAATCATATCCAAATGACATGGAAGTGGGAGGCTGTGCATGGCCATCATTGGAAGCGCGTGCCGAGTCTCTGCGATAATGCTATATGGACTCGCAGGGGTAATACAGTTAAAAGAGTCGTTCAATAATGTCGTGCAAAAGCACTTTCGATACAATCGGCGTTGCATAGGTCTTTTTCCACTAGAAAGGAAAATGAAAAAAAAAAAAAAAAAAAATAGAATAAAGAAAGGAGAATGCATATCAGCCACTGAAGACTCAATAAGTTTATTGTCATCTTCTAAGGAGATAAACAACGACAACGTTCAAATTTAGAGGATCTCGATTCTAGATTTAATTTGTGCGATTATATAACTTGACATCAAATGGACATCAAGCCAAAATCAGAAACACATTGAACTGACTACTTGTTTCATACATAGATAATCTATTAATTAGTCTTTGTCCCAGGTCTCTCCTAAGAAACTATATACCTACCATTTGATGATAGTGCTCATTCTATTTGTCTTTCTAAGTCTCTAAAACCCATTCCTCTTGTATTTAAGTTTATAATCCCTTGATCTTGATCTTGAGACATTCAGTAGATATATGCGAAGACTCCTTTATAAATCGATAAGTGGATAATGATGGATTCGTGAATAATTAAATTTAAATAGGTGGGTCCTATTCAAGCAGTCAATAAGAACCTATCTACATCATTTTAATAATATTGCATTCAATCCTATCATTTTTTTTTTTTTTTTATCTAACGTTGTTCTGGCATGACAATAGTGACCTCTTAATGAAAGGCATAAGTATTGAACAGCTTGCAACACTAAGAGCAATTTTCTATGGCTGCATTTACCAGTCAAGATAAAAATTTTAAAATTTGGTTCATATATTGATACGTTGTTTATATCAAATAATGTAGATGATATAATGTGAATATATTTCAACTTTATTACTACAATCACTAGACAGTGAATATGATATAGTAAAATTTCTGGATTTCATATCATATCTTATCCAATCATATTGTACTTAGAAATCTAAACAACCAAATGTAGGCAATGGGTATAAAGAGTTTGTTCTCACAACAGATCATCTACAATGCAAATATCCCAAAGGCTAATGTGGACAATACCCCTAGAGATTTTATTTAGGATCACCATGTTTACATTTATTAGTAGCTATTCTTTTTCTCTATTTTGATGAAAATAAAAGTAGCGATTCTATTGGGGAGTGGTTCCTACTCCAAGAAAAATGTCAGAAAATTCTTAAACCTATTACATTGTATCAATTTAACTAAATCTTTTATTGATTCCAATTTTGTGCTAAACCTTTTGACCAAGTGCCAATTCAATCATTTTGACTAATTTTGGTTAGATATTGCTGACATGGACACTAACTGACCTATGTAGTAGAGTCGATGCTAATATGGACAACTTTTAATAACATTTTAATATTTTTTTGATTTATTTATATATCTTTTTTTCCCCTTTCCTTCCTTCTTCCAATTGATTACTAGACCTTGAGTAACTAGTCAAAGGCAAGAGTCGGCAAGGTTGACCTCACTGGACTTTGGCAAGCCTTGGCAGCCATTGGCAAGGTTCCCTAACCTTGCCAACCTTCACCTCTAGTCAATTGATGAGGTTGAGTGATTGGCTGGAGGAAGAAGAAAAGGAACAAAAAACAATTGGAAAAAGAAAAGAAAAATCAAATAAATATTAAAATATTATTAAAGTTGTTCATGTTAGCGTCAACCATACTATATAGGCTAGATCGATGTCCACATAAACGTTTTCTGGCCAAAATTAGCCAAAATGGTTGAATTGGCACCAAGCAAAAGGTTTTAGACCAAGTTGACGCCATAAAAAGGTTTGGGACTAATTTGGCACAAAAGTAACATTTTAGAACTTTTTTGACACTTTTCCCTTCATACTCTTCATTGATAGAATGGCACAAGGGTCTCGCAATGGTGATTCTATTGGGTATATATAATATTTTTCTCTTGTAATTGAAGGATGTGACAAAGAGGTGTGAGGTGCTTATTATAGTGAAATTCTCTGTTGGATGTAGTCCTAATTTAATGGTGAATCGGGATAAAATCTTGTATATCGAATTCTCTTTTTTGCTTCTCTCTATTTCCTTGTGATTGCACGTCGAATCCTAACATATTTATCCTCATGCATCCATGATGACAATGGAGAGATCTCTTTAAAAAATTATTTCATGCCCCCAAAAAGGATTTGGACCATTTATCCGTTAGTCCACATCAAAGTTTCGCATGAATCTAGTAGATTCAATGTTTCACATTATTTTTTGGTACATACATCCGGTCCATTTAATAATCTTGCCCTTGTGTTCATTTTCCACGGCCTCTTGTCTATTGTTGGACATTTTCAAGAACCTTTCCCTAACCGCCATCTAGCTCTAGAGCGAGTCTGTATTGCCGTATGTCTCATTGTATAGCACACGAGAAATAGACTTACTGAGAGAGAGAGAGAGAGAGAGGACAACAACTTACCTCTTGAATGGAGTGAAAACTGAGCTCAGGACCAGGCATGAAAGCAGCTGCAAAAACAGCAACATCTACTTTCTCAGGGAATCTCTCCATGGCCATTGAAAGGACAAGCCCTCCCATGCTATGCCCTACCAAAATCACCTTCTCTTCTTCAGGAAGACCCTCCAAGAATTCGAAGAGAGGCTCGACATATTCCACCATCGAATTCAAGTCTTGAGCTTGCTTTGGATGGATCCCCGAAGCAGCCATATCCAAGGCAGTGACCTTGTGGCCTGAGGACTTGAGGTGAGTGGCCACTCTGTACCAGCACCAAGCTCCATGACAAGCCCCATGGACCAGCACAAAGTGTTTCTCTCTCTGAGTTTCCTTGTTGTCCATGTCTAGAAATGAGTCTTTTGCTTTCACTGCTGGAGTTTCCAAACATAGGGTCATGTTTTGTCCAGGTAATGCTGATCTTGTCTCAAATAAATAAATGAGGGATTTTGGATCTATCTCATAGATGTTTCCCTTTTGTTGCGACCTTTCTGATGAAGACTAATAGATTACTAAACCAAAAAACTTAGCACAGACTCAATCAAGCCCCATACCTACTGCAACTTTCAGGTTTTAATTTAATCAACTTAAAACATGCAACTAATTTATTTAAGGGTTGTCACTAATCTATTATAAGTCGATTAGAAACCTTTTGGGTACCTTTTCTCTTATTTCAACAACGTTAATTTTAATCCTAAACCACTAACGAGTGATGGGCATTCATCTGAGTGTGTACTAAAAACTGTAACACTCAATAATCACGAATACATAAATAAATTGCTAGAAATATGGTTTAACCTCAATGCATTGCAAAGCAAAGCATAACCTTACCATGAGTAACTTAACAAATATCTGTAAAGTGATAATAAAAATAGCATGCCTAGCGTGAACATAATTTCTAATGCAATGATAATGAATTCTTTTTGGATTTTCCATAAATAATTAGGCTATGTGCAATACATGAAATACGATCTATTTCTAAAGTATGAGTGTGAGATCTAATTTTGATGACAAGTAAAATTAACATGAATTATCCTAACAAGATAAGTGTTTAACTTATGTACCCCTAAAAATGCAATTACTAAATGACATGGACATGATGACATTGCAATGATGATGCGGAAAATGATGACATGACAATAATGGTGACATGGCAATGATGACATGGCAAGTGGAGACATATAATAGATGCAACAAATTCTATATGTTATATGCATGTTATTTTTGTGATTTTCTTTTAAAGTTAAAATAGGGAACTGCCTAAAGTATGAGCTTAGGAAATAGTTTAAATTAAATACTATTTCAAATTAGGAAATTTCCTAAATTACTACATTTCTCCTAGAGATGCAATTCTAAAATAGGAAATAACTAATGAATGCGATTTATTCTAATATGAATGCAGTTTTTTTAGAATTCTCAAAATAAGAAAGTTCACTAAATTACTAACACGCAATATTTAAACCCACATACTCAAATATTCCATTCAACTTAAAATAGGAAACAAATTTAATCGATAACCCGATCTTAATTCTTAAATATCGAATTTTCATGCACAACTCAAAACGGAAATTTCCTAACTTGAATTACGCATAAAATTCTCAAGCAAATCGAGAGAGATTTCAGTGATTGCAAATTAGGCAATGAATTATTGTAATTGGATTGGGTTCAGAAAGTTACGTAATTTGGAAGATGTGTTTCCAAAACGGGACCGGTCGGGAGGAGAATCACGGTGACCGGTGAGACACGAACTGGAACCGGTAAAAGGCCAGCTGCAAGCGAAACCGGCAATGGAGTGGTAACGGCGTGGGGCAGCAAGAGGATCACAGCCACGACGAAGGAGGTGAGCTCTTTGAGGAGACGGCAATGGCGCTTGGCTATGCTGAGCTGGGACGCACGATAGTAGGCTTTCAGGATGCCGGGATTGCTGAAAAAACGTTAACAGGGGACTGAAGTGCTGTCCGAGGATGTTGATCCCAAAATTTACTCGCCGGAAAACCTACAGAAAATGTCAAGGACTCTGAAAGTTACCCAGGAAGTTCGCCGGTGGTGATGATATTTGAGTGAAACAGCGAGGCGTGGTTGGATGGCGTCGGAATTGGACAGGAGTCTTGGTGCACAGCGATGGGGCTGGTCGCGACAAAGCAGCAGTGCCGCAACGTTAGGATGTTGCAGGACAGCAGCTGCCAGCAGTGCAGCGAAATTATTTATGTGGCATCGGACTGAGGAGTTGATCAAACATTCGTCGGAAACACGAGCAACACGTGGAGTTTGTTGCACGCAGGTGGCTGCGGAGAGGAAAGAGTTCTTTTCCCTCTTTAAACGTGTATGGATCGTGTATATTGTGTTGTGCAGTCCTTTGGTGTTTTTTGTATGGTGTCTTCTTTCTTTAGCCTTCACAAAAGGATAATGACAAATGGTCCATTGGGTGAATGTGTAACATGATTCATGAATTTTAAAATTTATTCAAGGTGGTCCTTGAACTTTAACCATATGTATAATACCATCCTTAAACTTTTAATTTTTTCAATGTAGTTCTCAGACTTTTGATAACTTTATTTAGTCCCTAAACTATATAAAAATGTTCAATATTGTTCCTGAACTTAAATTAATAGAAGGGCAATATTGAACATTTTCATGCAGTTTAAGGACTAAATTAAAATTTACCAAAAGTCAAAAGATCACATGAACAAATTAAAAGTTGCAAGACGACATTGGGTTGAAGTTTAGAATTTACCTTGGATGAATTTAAAGTTCAACATATTGCACTTTGGGCCAAAGTTAAGGGACTATTTGTGCTCTTATAAGCCAATTCTTGAATAAGTAAATAATTTAAAATTTTCCAAGTGTGCATATTCCTTTTTCCTTTTAGGGAATTAATACACATGTATGGTAAATATGGTTACACTAATAACCAATATTCTCCTCCTTTTCTTTCCATCTTGCCGTGAACATGCCCATAGACTGAACCCATAATATTTCTTATTGTCTTTTGGTGGCCGAAAATTTTACAATATATAACCTTTTGATTCCCAAACTTGATAAAAGAATTAAATCGTTTCAAATTTTAGTAATCCACACGCTAATTTCTACCAACATAGGTTTTTAATAGGCTTGGCCAAATTTTGTGGTCTCGCCAGCTTAATTCAAAAATTAAATTAAGCTTAGAACTCCCTCGCTTAAGTCCTTTAACTCCAATGCGATATTATATTGCACCTAATATTTTTATGCAATTTAACTAGTATTTTTGTCTATGGACTAAGGTTGATATCTAATTTTTAAGCAAAAGTCAACTAAATAGATAGTCAAAATTTATGTGTCAACGCCTTGGTAATTCGATAAATCTCAATTGTTGATTAGTGAAAATGAGGTTTCAATGAATAATTGGTCGAGGTAAAGAACATTGTATGGGGTAGAGGATCTTTTATTAAAAATTAATAAATGATTTTTTTGATTTTTTTTGCTATATTTGGAGGGATGTTACAAACCCTAGTTTATTTAAAGACCTCAAAGGGTCTCTTGAGGGTTGAATGAGTGTTTTGATTAATAAATTTTATATTTGAACTTATGGATTAGAGTGTCACATCAATTTCATATCTTTGCTGGATTCCATGTGAACTCGCTTACGATAGTGAGAATTGTTCTCGTTGCAGTCGTGTTAAGTCCACAAAAATCTCCGGTCCCTCTAGTATCAAGACGTGCTTATTCTTCTCCACGTATAGTGACATTTTCGAACTGATCATGTTCGAATATTATAAATATAATGCATTATCAATTGGATCAAACACATATTTAGCTGCCATTTCTACATGTTTCTTATCCTTCTATGCATAATTACGAAAGATAGGGTCGGGGTACATTGAGGGACAAGCAAAAAACCACTACTTCGTACCACACCTAAAAGCTCTAGCAGCTTTATTATCCCGACCTGAATACTATATATGTACCATGTCATCTGCCTCCCACCCACAGTATGTTCAAAATCTTGGTCCGGTCTTCCTAAAATACTACTGATATGAGAAATAATGGCCAATCGCAAGTGAACACAAAGCTTAGCAAGTAAACTACTAACCAGTCTATATCCCATATGTCAATAATATTATACATGAGGAAGTTTAAATATAGAATATAGAAGACTGCTTTCAAGTCAACTTGCCTAAGAACCTTTCTCAAAATCAGGATAATAAATGGAAAAACATTTCCTTTGAAAACAATAACCCAACTAAAGTTGAATAAAATTTGAAATTGCAATTAATCATCTTTACTATGAATTGACTATCACCATCTACTGGGGACCCATTACCCTTCAAGCATCCTGCACCCATTTGGCATCACGAGGACATCTGGGGGAATCGTGTTATACCCTCGGCATCCAGAGGAACCCCATTACCCCTCCAAGCATCCCTTCTAACATCTGGGGCATTGTCGTCTCAAGGACCAATCGCATTCCTAAATCACATACTCATCCCATGGTGTAGCAATTCCATAATGCAATTGAAACATACCCATTCAATTTCACAATTATCAATCCGTTGTTCATTTGCAAACCAGAAAAAATGATGTAGGATGGTCGATTATTTAGTATCCGCCAAAAGACAAGTGCAAAGGGGAAATTCCAAAGTCCTAAATTCAGTCAAAAGGGCAGTTCACCCATCCTTTGAAATCAGTGGCATTTACCTAGCAAATTTGTTTGAAAAATCATGAAACTTTAACTCAACGTGTATGAGATTCCGAGAAACGTTTTTCATGAAGGACTCCGGGTCCGGTTTAGCTTGTACAGGTTCCAATTATTTTCTGAAGTTTGGATCAGAATAGAGCACAAATCCAGATTGCAGTTGGGTAAGGAAATTGCATTTTGGACATCTAAATGAACTCCAAAAATCATGGAAAAATTTCACATTATAGTTTTAAGATGTGGTATAAATCTTTTATGAGGACACTAGTCCAAATTGTTTGTTAAAAATTCGGTAGAAAATGGAAACTAAACACAGGTCTGGAAAAGGCTTATAAAAACAATTTCAGACTCACATAGTTTTAAAATATATTTTGCACATACAAAGTCTGATAAATCTAAAATTTAAGTATGTCATAGAACAAGTCAAAATGCACAACTTTCGTTAGAAAGTCCCATCAAGTTTGTATCACAAAAATCGATATAAAATTGGCAAAATCACCGTGCACAGTAAATTGAACCTTAAAGTAATCAAATCCTGGATTCCATCCACAATTTGTGATATTCAAACTCAAATGCACTTAAATCTCCACAACCAGCATTTCAACAACATATTAACCTACTCAAGGTACTAAATTATGAAGACTACTTACAACACAAATATCTTGAAAACTTGGATGAACATAATCAAGCACTAATTCAATTGAGGCAACTAAAACTCGATGAAATCAACCTTAATGTACGGAAATAACCTATGTAGTATAAATGGTAGTAATTCACTTGCTTCGGTCCTAAGTGGTGTCATGCCTTGGATAGTGGTTGGAGAGTCCCGAACTGAAATCTGTGCTTCGGTGGTCTATGTTACGTTGAAGTGATGGCACGAGACAGCGAGGATTGAGCTAAGGCATTTTTGCTGGTTGAGTTGGGCCTCTGAAACTAGGACGGTAATGGCGTAAACAAAGAAAGTGAAATGCTGAGGTGGAGTTTTAAAGGGAGAATGAATGGAGGGAAGGGCTGATTTTAATTTTAAAATTTGGTCTCCTCCTTCTGCCGCCTGTGATGGTTGTTACCTACGAGGAGAGATGCACCGAATGGTGTGGTGCTGGTTGACTCAGCATCCAAGAAACTTGACATGTGGGCGGACGTGGCCATTAGCGACGCAAAGAAGACGGTGGAATGTGAGTTATTGTCGCATGAAGAGCGTAGGTGGCCGTGCGGTGGTTTTCTCGGAGGTGGCGGAAGCATTCGATGGCAATGTTGTGGCTAACGTGGCATTGAGTTGGCGTCGCGAAGATGTGGTCGCGTTGCGAGTGAGGCAAAAATGGCTCGTTAATGACAGGGATGAGTTAAGGTGGCATGTCCTTGCTGTGATGCGATGAAGGCACAAATGGCATCATCCGGTGACAAGTTCAATGATGTAGCGTGGACCGTCAAACATTCAAGGCTCGCTATTTTGTTGAATGAGAATCTGGATGTCACAAATCTCCCATTTTAAGGAATTTCATCCTCGAAATTGAACGTTCCTTACTTTCCATTGAAAAGGTGGGAATATCGTTGCCTTATTTCGTCCTCGCTTTCCCATGTTGCTTCTTCCATGTCGTGATGTCGCCACAAGATTTTGATGAATGGAATGAGTGGGATTACTTTTGTTCAAAGGACTTGCTCTTTCTAGTCCAATATGGCATTGGCTCTTCAACGCACTTTACTTTCTCATCCACTTTAATGGCCTCATGGTCAAGTATATGAGTAGGGTCAAGCTGATATTTCCTCAACATTGATACATGAAAGACATTGTGTAGATTTGATAGCTTGGGAGGCAACACCAATCAATAGGTCAAATCTCTTATTCTTTCAAGGATTTCGAAAGGTCCAATGAACCTCGTGTTTAACTTGTCTTTCTTTCCAAATCTTGATATGCCTTTCATTGGTGATACTTTTAAGAATATGTGACCTCCCAAGTTAAATTTCAAGGGTCTTCTATGCTTATTTGCATAGTTTTTTTTTTTTTTTATTTGTCGACTTTGGGCCATCTTAAGCCGACTCCTAATGATCCCTGCTGCATCCGAGGTAACTTGTACTAATTTTGGCCGCATTAGTTTTCACTCGCCAACCTTACTCCAACATCCAGGGTCCTATAAGTCCTTTCATATAGAGCATTAAAATGGCCCATACAGAGCCTCAAATGGGGTCATTTTAATGCTCTGATGGAAGCTATTATTGCATGTGAATTCTATCAAATGCAACTTCTTGTCTCGATTACCTTTAAAATTAATCACGCAAGCCTTCAAGATGTTTTCCAGTACTTGGATCACTCTTTTGTCTGCCCATTTGTCTGTAGATGAGAGGCGGTGTTAAACTGAAGTTTGATCCCTAGTGCAATCTGAAGACTTTGCCAAAAATTGGATGTACACCTTGAGTCTTGATCCGAAGTTATAGTCACAAGGGCTCCATGTATGCGCACAATTTGCCTTATATATATCCAATGAGTAATCCATTTGTACAGCTAGGAAATGTGCAAATTTGGTCAGCCGATCTACTATTACCCAGATAGAACCGTGACCGTTAGATGTCCTTGGTAATCTTTGTACAAAACCCATCATTATGTACTCCTATTTCCATTCAAGAATGTCATTATGTGCTCCCATTTCCATTCACGGATGTCCAATCTTCACCCCGTTCCACTGATAATGTTGGCGAAGGTTTCGATATATCTTTGTACCTCTCAAATGAATACTATAATTACTTCTATGTGTCTCTGACAAAATTTCCTCCTTTAATTCCTCATTGTTTGGCATACATAAGTGTCCATGAAATCTTACTATTTCATCATCCGTAACTTGAAAATCTAACTTCTTTCCTTATAATACATTTTCGTGAATTTCTTTCACGATCTCAAGATCGAACTATGATAATAACTTAATCTTTTGTGTAGTTTCAAGTTTTATCCTAAATGTAGTCATAACAAATACAAGCCTAATGATTCTACTTCTCGGCTCAACCGAACACACCATCTAGCCAAATCATCCATACACTTTTGTCACCACAAATTCAAGCTTGGAACCATTAAAATCGACACCATTAACAACTCATCTGGTTCAGTTCAACCAAGACATTCACTATGCCTTTACTACAACAAAGATTCAAGCCTAAAACACAACACCATTCAATCGATAATCCGCCAAGACAAGAACTTGTCTAGTTTCCACTGAGTATTTCTCAAGTTCCCAACCTAAAGGATCATCACTTAGACTATCACTCATCAAATCCACAACTTAAGCTTTCACCATTTCACCTTGGAAAGAGTAGCCACAATTGATAATATCCACTAATTCCACAAAACCTTTTTAAACTGAAAGTATCACCTAAAATTAGAAGTTGACCACCATCAATTGAACCTATTATTCTGACATATAAACCACAAGTAATTTCATGTCTTAGGTGACCACTCAAACTCATGACTTCCAAGATCGATCTTTACATATTAAATACTTCCATGTAATGTATCAAGGCTTCCAATGAGATCCTCTGATAGGAAATCACGACCTAACTCAAACAATCACAACTTAATCCTCAAATTCATAACTCACTCTTCACAATTCACATCTTAAGCTTTGTAATCTAATCCATCTACGCCATCACAAATCAAAGTTTATCCATTAAGACTTGCTATGATGATAACCATTGCTTATAACCTCATGACTAATTATTTAAGCATCCCAAAATATCATAATTGATCATCAAAGCCTCCAGCTAAGATCTAACAGTTCTAAAATCATTTATGTCGTGTAGGAATTCAACTAATACCAACATCCTCCTGGGTCACTGTGTATATCCTTCCTTGAGTTGGTGGCCTTTGTGGGTTCCTCTGTGAGGTTGTTTCCTTCGGACGTAGTGGCACTAGTCGCATCGGGCCAACATTCGTCTATGTCATTTCCCGTGGATGTTCCTCCTCATGTGGCCTTACTGTCCACATCCAAAACATCTCCTTGGATCTTGACATGGTTCTGATCCATGTTGTTCATTACACTTTTGACATGGATCATTTCGATATGGCACCCAACTCATGACTTGGCCTTTTTCGACTCCTCCGTAGTTTTCAAATTTTGGTTCTTATGAGAGGGGCCAACCGATTCTCGAGATGAGTGGCACCTATTGTCAGGTCAAGTGTAACTCAATGCCATATGATGTTCGAATCTCATTCATCATTCGCACCCCATTTGTTCCCTCATCAATTTTTTATTCCACGAGCTGGGCTCACTCATAAATTTCATTATAGTTCATGATATTGAGGGGTACTAGTTGTTTCTTGATGTCTAAATGGAAAATTTTCAAATAAGGACCTGAAGTTGACTAAATTTCTCAAATAAGGACCCGAAATGAACTTTGTGTGAGATAAAGACCTAAGTTGGATCCATTGTTTCAAATAAGGACCCGGAGTGGTTGAATCAATTCTAAATAAGAACCTAAGCCTACTGGTTAGCCATATATTCGCCAGCTATCAAGCATGTGACATTTCCGATGACTGGAGTTAGGGCAATTTTGTCCCAAAAAAAATATAGGGAAAATTAACAAATCCTAAAATAGAAACAAAAAAACCCTAGGTTTTCTACGGTCTCCCCATTCCTTGTACCCATCCTCCACAAAGTTGAAGACCCAAATTCTTCGCTGGTTGGGGCACGAATTCAAGAACAAGAAGAAAACCATATGCTTCTTTCTTTGTTTGCGGAGACCCAAATTCTCCACTAGTCGAGCAAGGCGAGGAGTGACGAGAATTGAGTTGCGATGATGACTGGGCAGCGATTTGGTTGAGGAGCAGCTGGGGAGAAGAAAGAAGAAAACGTAAACATCTAAATGAATAACCTAAACTTAATTAATTTAGAATTTTCCCTTTTTTTCCGATCACAAATTTTTGACAAAATTGCCCCTCGTTGAAAAATGTCTATTGGCGAACTAAGATTCTCAATAGAGATTAACTTGATCACTTCGGGTCTTTACTTGACACAAAGTTCACTTCGGATTCTTATTTGAAACAATGGGTCCACTTTGGGTCCTTATTTGAGAAAATAGATTCACTTCAGGTCCTTATTTAGAATTTTCCCTTCAAAAATTTCTTAGCCTTCTCCTCTTGATATGCAACTAGTCTAGGAGCATTTGGCTTCTTATTGATCCACAGTAAGCTCATTTTGACTCAATTGGACAAATTTCATTATTTTCATATCTTTGGCAGAATCAGAGAAATGTTTTCTATAGAAAGCCCTAACGAATTCATCCTACATTACTGTTGTACCAGTCGGGAAGATTGTGTCCCTAGAGGTCCTCAACCAATACTTGGCATCTCCCTCCAATTGGTACTCTACTAGAGTTATCTTCTCTATGTCATTACAGTTCAATAACTAGAAGATTCTCTCCAATTCCGTCAATCCATTGTTCTACCTCTTATGGGCTCATCATGCTGATAAAGGAGGGTGGCTTTAGTTTTAAAAATTGTTCCACTAGACCTTGGGTATGACGTTCTACTCCAAGTTATTGTTGGGCTTACCTCTCCATCAAATTCCCTATATTGGTAAGCACCTGTAGGATATCCCACATTCGGTGTTCTACCCTTGAAGTAGTGACCTCCATCCTCGATGGGGAAGAACTTCTTGATCTTATACCCTTGAAGTAGTGACCTCCATCCTCGATGGGGAAGAACTTCTTGATCTTACCATGTTTCCCTGCAATTTATTGAGCGTTACCCATATAAACAATTAGTGACTCAGTAATCGCAGCAGTAACATATACATGTTGGAATGCACAGGTAAATTACAATCGTTATTTGCACTTTACGAGTGACATTCCATCAACCGTTGTCCAAGACAATTCAAACTCATGCATTTAGTGTCTTATCATTGACATCCATCGTAATTCCTTCCACCTCTAATGCACCTTATCACTCTAGTCAAACTTATGTTCTTATACCACCAGGGCTATGACACCCCCAGTATGCCACGGCTAACATAGTTACTAAAGTTTTTTCACTTTTTAAGCATGTAGAAGTGTGTACGGTTAAAGAACACCTAGGAGATATAAAATATCAAAGGAGCACACATGGAAATGCAAACCATGCAATCTCATTTCATTTCTTATATTTATATATGTTAAGTGACAAGAACAGGGTACACTAGGGGACAAGCAAAAGGTATCACTACTCCATACCACACTCAAAAGCTCTAGCAACTACATTATCCCGACCTGGATACTACATATGTACTATCTCATCTACCTCCCGCCTACAATACGTTCAAAATCTTGGCTTGGTCTTTCCAAAGTACTATTGATATGAGAAATAATGATCAACCACAAGTGAGCACAAAGCTCAGCAAGCAAACTACTAACCGCTCTATACTATATATGTCAATAACAGCATATGTGAGGAAGTTTAAATATAGAATATAGAAGATTATTTCGAAATCAACTAGCTTGAGAACTTTTATCAAAATCAAGATAACAAATGGAAAAATGTTTCCTTTGAAAACAACAACTTAATAAAGCTTGAATAAAATTTGAAATTGCAATTAATCATCTTTACTATGAATTGATTGCCATAATCTTTCAAGGAACACCATTACCCCTCTACATCTCGCATCCATTCAACACCATGACAACATCTAGGGGAACCGTGTTATACCCTCTAAACATCTAGAGGAACTCAGTTATCCATCCAAGCATCCCTTCTATCACTCAGGGCATCATTGTTCCAAGGACCAACGGCATTTCTAAATCATACACTCATTCGATGGTGTAGTAATACCATAATTCAATTGAAACATGTCATCCAATAAGTTAAAACACAAAGATCATTCAATTTCACAATCATCAATCTGTTGTCCATTCGAAAACCAAAAAAATGACGTAGGATGGTTGATTATTTAGTAACTACCAAGAGACAAGTGCAAAAGGGAAATTCCAAAGTTCCAAATTTAGTCAAAAGGGTATCAGTGGCATTTACCAAGCAATTCAATTAGAAAAAATCATGAAACTTTAACACAACATGGACGAGGCTCTGAGAAATGTTTTTCATAGAGGATTTGAGGTCCAGTTTAGCTTGTATGGGTCCTAATAATTTTCTGAAGTTTGGATTAAAGTAGAGCACAAATCCAGATTGTAGTTGGGTCAAGAAATCGCATTTTGGATAAGTAAATGAACTCCAAAAATTATGGAGAAATTCCACGTTATAGTTTAATATGTAGAATAAAACTTTTATGGAGGACACTAGTCCAAATTAATTGTACAAAATTTGGTAGAAAATGGAAACCGAACAAAGGTCTGGAAATGGCTTATAAAAACAATTACGGATCCGCACAGTTTTTGAAATATATTTTGCATATACAAAGTTGGAAAAATATGGAATTTAAGTACGTCGTAGACCAAGCCACACACAACTTTTATGAAGAAAGTCCCATCAAATTTGAACCATAGAAGTCAGTATAAAGGTGGCAAAATCACCATGCACAGTAAACCAATCCTTAAAATAATCGCGTTCTTAAATTTTGTCCACATTTCGTGATATTCAAACTCAAATGTACTTAAATCTCGGCGACCAGCATTTCAACAACATATTAACATACTCAAGGTATTAAATTATTAAAACTACTTGCAACATGTATATCCCAAAATCATTGATAAACATAATCAAGCACTAATTCGATCGAGGTGACTAAAACTTGAGGAAATCGACCTCAACGTATGGAAATGAAGCTATGTAGTATAAATTGTAGTAATTATGTGACATTCTGAATTTTTCAGTCCAGTTTTCAATTAAATTAATCGGGCGTTTCATCGACTCGCTTATAGGGCTGTTCTCAGAGCTTATCACTCTCGAGATAACTAGACTATCTAGGAAAGCCATTAAGGAATTTTAATGCAATAGACTTGAGAATTCAACTAAAAATTGGCTATTCGATCGTGCTCATCTTTAGAGGTCATTACGACGCAGTTAAAAATCGATCAGGGATTGGAGATAGGTCAGTTCGACTGAAATGTGTGGCTAAACGTGGGTGACTCCACTAAATTGGAAAATTCTTGTTGACTAGCACTAGACTGATTTTTCTATCGTTTTAGTACCCTGAGTCTGTATGTGAATTCTTGAGATTTTCACGACAACCGAGAGTTGTCAATGTGTAGGATAGGTTCATTGTGGCTTGAAGAAAATTGACCACGAGTCATTTCCACTAAAAATTTCTAAAAGCTACTCGGCAATCTAGGTCACACTAAAAATGTGCCAAAGTGAAATTAATCACAAATTTGAATCCGATTTCAAAAATCAAAAAATTTTTTCGTGTCACAAATCATTTCAGGAACGTTAACTTAGTCTCCGGAGATTTTTCTGCAAACTAAGACTTTTTGGGAAAAAGTCCTCGTGGGGCCGTTTTTGTTCAAAAAATGTCAATGACCGTTTTTGATCGCGAAATTGGGATGCATGTAGGATCAATTAGTGATGAAAAATAACAATTGGATCAATGGGGTGTTGATTGAAATTATAGAGACCAAATTGGGTTGATTTAAGAAGGATTGAGTGTCCAATTGAGGGGAAATCATTTTAGCGTTGCTTGTCGCTATCCGAGCCACTGCCCTCCTCGCCACTCAACCCGACGCCATCCAAGCCGAGCTACTGCTTGACGCCAACTGTGCTGGCTTGTGACCCGCCTGCCGTTCGCCCAACACCGTCTGAGTCGCAACTTCACCCGTCCTCGTAGCGACGCCACCGCTGCTACCATCGTCTCTGCTCGACGCTTGCAACCTACGCTGGCCACTGCGCCTTAGTCACCCTGCCGCACCGCCATGACCGACCTCCAGCACAACGTCGCCATGCCTCACCGCGCCACTATCGCCAACAAGCCGAAGAGAAGGTGAGTGTTCAGGTAGGGTTTGCTAGAAATCAGGTCGTCGGCCGGGTAGGGTCCGTTCGGCTGGGCCTACGTGGATGGTTTGATTCATCCTTGGGCCGGGCCTTTTTTTTTTAGGAAATAGGGCTAATTCATTTTGGGCCAAGTTTGTTTAAAAAAAAAAGAGGGAAATAGGAAAATAGGGTCCCGGGCCGGGCCTATATCGCGGGCCCATGCCACAGGCCCAGTCGGGTCAGACCTAGGTCCGGTCAGACCGGACCCGACCCTATCCAGCCCAAAAAAAACAAAATATATTTTATTTTTTAAAAAAATTATTTAAAAATTTAAAATTTTATTTTAAAATTTTATTTTAAAATTTTATTTTAAAAAATTTCGAAACTCCAAAAGATGTAGGTTTTGATTAGAAATGACCATGTATTGCCTTTATAATGTAATTAGGCCTTTATTTTCTTGTATATTTATTATATATCATGTTTAATTTGCATATTTAATAATTTTTGTGGGTGTTTAATTGCACGTGCTCAATTTTACTGCAATTAACATCTTGGTAGTTATGATTGTTATTTAATGATTACATACCTGCATGATCACCTCACATGTTAGTGGATAGGTAAAAATCAATACAAACTGCCCGACAAAAATATTTTATCTTAAAATGAACAAGATTAGGTACTGAAAGAGCACTAATTGGTCAATTAGTGTAATCAAGTCCCAAATCCTAGATTCTCTGGTTGCGTAGGAAGTGTGGTAAGCTCCCGTGCCTCACTTGATTTCTAGTTGACCCCAATAGGCTAGTGGCAACTCCTTTTGTGCAAAATTTTAAAAAATATCTTGATGTCATGCGGGGTATGGGCTTGGGAGAGTCTACGCCTAATCATGGGCCTTAGGCCCGTCCTTTGGGCAATACCCCTAAATCTACTCCCTCCCCCCGAGGGTAGGTCGTGACAAGTGAGTATTATTATTTAGGTTGTTATATAATTTTCCCTCCCAACTAGCTACGTTCATACTAATGATAATTTAATAAATGTGCTTACGACTGTGCAAGCACTAGTGGTCTCCTCAGCCTGGGATCCATGCGAAACCTAAAGTAATAACATAATCGGTTATTAAATGTATCAAACACATATTTAGCTGTCATTTCGACGGGTTGTTTTTGTTGATTGCTTGAATATGTTTTAACGATTTAAATTTAAATATCCATAATTCTGTCATTATTTATTTGTCGATTTTTAAAGAAGTCTTTGGGTAATTGTACGCGATGTCTAAAGATCAAGACCGGGGGATTACAAACTTTGGAAGGGTTTTGTAGACAGCATTACTCAGAAAGACAAATAGAATGAGCCATATCATTAAAGGGCAAGTATATAGCTTCGAGGGTGAGGCAAAGGAAAAAGACTAATTGATGGATTTACCCATGTATGAAATAAGCAGTCAGTTCAAATTTGGAATTAATAAGCAATCAAAGTATGGTTTGGCCATAAATATAGTACACCAAATATGGGGAGAGGCCGTCAACTAACTAAATATTGGATATTGCATTTTATGGGGAACAATTGATATCACAAGTGTTAATAACTTTCGTACAATACATATTTTGGTGCCATAACTTTTGAAAGACGAAACATGTTGCTTTGGTACCATAATTTTCAACAGATTACTTGAGTGCAATTACTTTAAACCATATTTGGTGTACCATATAAAGTGACGCATTGATAGGCTATGCTCATGAAATTTAAGTATCCTTTCTTAAAAAAAACAAAAATAGCATCTTATGATGAAATTATTTAGCTAATATGGTAAAGCAAGATAAACACTTTTTTTCCCTCAAATAAACTGGTTTGGTGTTTAGAAAACAAGAAAATTTGATCATAAAAATTTGTAAATAACTGGTAACATGGATATTCCAAAGCAAAGATTCTCCTATATTTTGTTTGATTATAATTTAAAACAAATGATCGTTAATCATGCATCTTCTTATTGTGATTCAATATGTTTCATATACATTGGATTCCAATACAGGTGGTTGTTCATATAAATTTTGTAAAGTCATTGATACTCGCCATTATTTTTAGTGTTTGATCCAACATTGAACGAAACAATTTGTTTTGTTTGATCATCCAAGACAAGCATTGAATTAGATATTAGTTGAAAGTAAAAAAGGAAAATTCAACTATGCTAAAGAACAAGAATAACGTTAGGTAACCTTATGAAAGAACAAAGTGTATACAAGAAAAGGCAATAATGTATTCTACAAATCAGATCCGGTATTAAATTGATCTCGATTGATTCAATGTATCGATCTCAATCTAAATGATATCGGAAGATTCACGTGTATCTTCCAACACCCTAGACTAATCTATGATCTTGAAAAAATAGTAGGAAAAAAGAAAAGAAAACCAGTAATATTCTCCAATAAAAACTCCAAGGTTAAGCAAAGCTAATCAGAGGCCTAGGCTGACTCACTACTGCACATGGAGAACGAGGAAACTCAGAGAGAGAAACACTTTGTGCTAGTCCATGGGGCTTGTCATGGAGCTTGGTGCTGGTACAGAGTGGTCACCCTCCTCAAGTCCTCCGGCCACAAGGTCACTGCGTTGGACATGGCCGCTTCTGGGGTCCATCCAAAGCAAGCTCAAGAATTGAATTCGATTGTGGAATATGTCGAGCCCCTCTTTGAATTCTTGGAGGGTCTTCCTCAAGAAGAGAAGGTAATTCTGGTAGGGCACAGCATGGGAGGGCTTTGCCTGTCAATGGCCATGGAGAGATTTCCTGAGAAAGTAGATGTTGCTGTTTTTGCTGCTGCTCTCATGCCGGGTCCTGAGCTCAGTTTTCACTCCATCCGTGAAGAGGTATCTCTCTCTCTCTCTCTCTCTCTCTCTCTCAGAGCAAGTCTATTTCTTCTGTGTACATCCTATAAGACGTGTGAATACACACCTGCTCTAGAGCTAACTGGTGGTTCTGGAAAGGTTCTTGACATGTCCAGTAACTGAAACGAAGGCCCCTGGAAATACCAGCACAAGGGCAAGAACATGTCCACTTCATGACTCGTGACTAGTACTTGGTTATTATTATTATTATTATTATTTTAGTGTCGATCAGATTGCTTTTAACCTTAATTTGCTCTAATGCAAATTAGTTCGAAAAATTATTACAAGAACCTGGTGTATGTACCTCAAATCCATGTGAAGCATCGAGTCCACTGGATTTCATGCGAAAAGCTCTTTAAGAGTGTCCAGGCTATGAAAGAAAGGAGGGGATTAAAACGGTGCAAATAGTGATACTCTCAAACTAATCTCGTCAGCAATTTGCTACCACTAGCCGAGTGTTGTCTTAATGAGGAAGATCGTGCACGATACCCCAAGATGGTGCTATCAAAATAATTAAAATAGAAGAAAGGAATAGTCTTACTTGCATCATCACTTGAACAAAGCAAACACTGAATGATGAATGAGTACTATTATTAAGGTTATTATATAATTTTCCCTCCCAACTAGCTACGTTCATCCTAATGATAATTTAATAAATGAGCTTACGACTGTGTAAGCACTAGTGGTCCCCTCAGCGTGGGATCCATGCGAAACCTAAAGTAATAACGTAATCGGTTATTAAATGTATCAAACACATACTTAGCTGTCATTTCGACGGGTTGTTCTTGTTGATTGCTTGAATATGTTTTAACGATTTAAATTTTAATATCCATAATTCTGTCATTATTTATTTGTCGATTTTTAAAGAAGTCTTTGTGTAGTTGTACGCGATGTTTAAAGATCAAGACCGAGGGATTACAAACTTTGGAAGGGTTTTGTAGACAGCATTACTCAGAAAGACAAATAGAATGAGCTATATATTAAGGGGCAAGTAAATAGCTTCGTCGGTGAGGCAAAGGAAAAAGACTAATTGATGGATTTACCCACGTAGGAAATAAGCAGTCAGTTCAAATTTGGAATTTATAAGCAATCAAAGTATGGTTAGGGCATAAATATAGTACACCAATGATGGGAGAGGCCGGCAACTAACTAAATATTGGATATTGTATTTTATGGGGGAAAATTGACACCATAAGTATTCATAAGTATTAGTAACTTTTGTATGACACATATTTTGGTGCCATAACTTTTGAAAGACGAAACATGTTACTTTGGTACCATAATTTCCAATAGATTACTTGAGTGCAATTACTTTAAACAAATATTGATCACAAATGCCATAAATTTAAATGTCATGTCGAGGTTTCCGACGTTTAGGTGATTGACTAAAAAATCATGACACTAAAGTGAAAGTTTTTTAATTTTTTTAAAGTTCTGACACTTATTTGATTGATCGAATATTATGACACCAAAGTTTTTTTTTTTTTTTTTGGTCTGAAATGATGATCTTTATCATTCAAGGAGGACAAAATTTACAACCCATAGATAGGGCGTCAATACATAGTAAAGTCACTAACTTTGCAGGAGGAAATGTGGGCCAAGAAGGTGAGAGAGAATTGTGTGCGTGGGCCTTAGCGGCCCAATCGGCTGCAGCATTAGCTTCTCTTCGGCGGTGTTGAATCAGCAAGAGAGGAAAGGAGAGACGCAACACAAAAACGTCTGCTACAAAAGCTCGAATCTCCCATGGTGACGAACGGCGATCGTTGAGTGTTTCCACAAGGGTCAGACAGTCAGACTCAATAATGAGGTGAGCTTCTTCCTTGCCTTGTTCTAGCAAATAAGTGAGGGTGGAAATTAGGGCTTGAACTTCGCATTGCAGGGCTGAAGACGCACGAACATTGCTGCTAAATCCGTCAATCAAAATAAAGGTGTGATCCCTGAGGACACACGCGATTGCACCGGTGTTGGTATCAGAGGTAAAAGCCCCATCAATATTTTCCTTAAAACTGCCTTGATCCGGTGGAGTCCAAAGTCGATTAGGGTTGAGCAGAGCAAATTCCGTAATTGCTGATTGCTACAGAGAGTTTCTGTACAGCGTTGCTTCTACGAGGGCCACATCTACAAGCCGATCGGGGAGCTGTTCGGTTCTTTTGTCGAAAAGTGAAATGGTTGCGCGCCTTCCATATATGCCAGAGGATGGAGGTGATGATCTCTTTGGAAGGTAAACCCGACTGATTTTCAAAAACTTCCTCAAGCCACGCATCTATTTGATTTCTGCTGTAGGCTGAATGATCAATTTGTACTCTATGCTGAGACTAGATTTTTTATGTCCATGGGAAAAATAACAGAATGTGTTCAGTGGTTTCAGGGGTGTGCATAGAACATAGCTGACATAGAGGGTCCGGTAAGATGTGTCTTCGGATTAGCTTTAGTCGGGAGAGCATTATGACACAATGACCAGATAAAAACTTTAATCCTAGGGGGGTCTTGAGATTCCAGATATATCGCCAGAGACGGGCTGATGGCTGATAAGAGGATGAGGGTAGATTTCTATTTGTAAGGTAAGCTGATTGTCTAAGGATGTGGTAGGCAGATTTAACTGAATACTGACCTGTTTGTGTGCCTGTCCAGATAAGATGATCAACTGAAGGAGCATGACTTAATGGGATATTAATAATCTCCTCAACGATGTGTTGGTCAAAGTGTTGTTGGAGAAGAGGGATATTCCAAACTTGATCGTGAGGGACTATGAAACCAGCAACCAGTTTGGATTCTGATCGAGGAGCTGGTCCGCCAATGATTCCAGAGGTAAGCCATTTATCCTCTCAAATATTTATTTTCTGTCCGTCACCAACAGACCACTGTAGCTTAGAAAGAATAGCATCTCGACCTAACAATAAGCTTTTCCATCCCCAAGAGGAATTGGTCTTATTCCTTGCATGCCAGAAATTGGTAGAATGATAATATAGGCCTTTGAAAAGTCTAGCCTATAGTGAGGATGGGTTTTGAAAAAGTCTCTAGGCTTGTTTCCCTAAGAGGGCTTTATTAAAGGTTAGTAGATCACGAAAGCCAAGGCCGCCTTCTACCTTCCTCTGTTTTAGTGTATCCCATGCTCTCCAATGTATACCAGTTGTAGTGCTTCTTGTTTGCCACCAAAATTTAGCGATTTTCTGCTCAATGGATTTACATATAGAAACTGGAAGTTTAAAGATAGACATTGCGTATTGCGGGAGAGCCTGCACTACCATCTTTAACAAGATTTCCTTTCCTCCTTTAGAAATAAAGTGTTCTTTCCATCCTTCGAGTTTGGCACTAACACGACCCAAATTTGTTTCTGTTGATAGCTTGGCCCGTAGCAAGACAATACTTATGTAAAATATTGGCTAGATTTTGGCTTTCTAGGATACTTCCATTCAAGAAAAAGATTGCATCATCCGCGAAAAATAAATGGGAAAGGGTAGGGCAGCACCTATTCAGTTTGATTCCTTTGAGAGTGCCTGATTGGACAGCTTGATGCATGAGAGTAGATAAGAGGTTGGCTACAAGAATGAATAAATATGGAGATAGTTGATCCCCCTGTCTTAGACCCCTTGTAGGATGGAAGTATTCCAAAAATTCACCATTAAATTTAATACTAAATGTGGCGGTGGTGACACATTGCATCACCCACCGAACCCATTGAACATGGAAGCCCAGTTTTTTAAGATAGTCCTCTAAAAAATCCCACTCAACCCGATCATAAGCTTTCTGTATGTCTAGCTTTAAAACCGCTTGAAAATGTTTCTTTCTTTTGCTGATTTTTAAATGATGTAAAACCTCTTGCACAACCATAATATTGTCTTGAATCTGTCTACTTGTGACATAAGCACTCTGTTCTGTTGAGATTAGTTCTGGGAGAAACTGCTTTAAACGGTTGGCTAACACTTTAGAAATGATTTTGTATATGAAATGACACCAAAGTTGATGATATACAAACAGTTAGAGTACCTGTCATGGCCTTTTTCTCATCTAATTGCATTGAAAATATCCTTTGTCAAAGTTTTTACGAAAAGCGGAAGCCTAAGACCTCCTCAGCTTTTATTTCTACCTTTCACCGGTAAAAAATTTGCACAAAGTGCCAAGAAGGAAGAAGTACATACGTTTGATGTACGGAGTTCGGCCGAATGTCCAGTCGATGTCAAGAGTTATGCAACTTCTTAAATTAAATTCAGAATAGAAATCCTCTAAAGTTAGAGTATTGGATTTTTTTCTCAGAAAAAAGCCATCAAAAACTTCAAGTTTGATCTAAAATGACAAATTTATCTCAAATTTTTTTACGACATAAAAAACTCCAAACTTTGTTAACTGTCATACATTTACCCCAAACTTTTTTTTTTCGTGACATATTTATCCCAAATTATTAGACATTTTCGTCTTTTACTTTTTAAAATGTTTTTATTTTTACTTTTTCTTTCTTTTCTTTTTTTCCTTCTTCTCTGGTGGAGGGTAGCCAGACTCAGGCGAGAGTGGCCCTCGCTTAAATTTGGTGCCAATGGAGAGACGAGAGAAGGAGAAAAAAGGAAAAAAAAAAGGAAAAAGGAAAATAATAAGATAAAAATGCCCTTGGTCATAAAATTTGGGCTAAATGTATCACGATTAGTAAAATTTTGGGTTTTTTTTGTGTCACTTAAGAAAGTTTAAAGTAAATTTGTTACTCTAGACAAAGTTTGAGATTTTTTGGTGATTTTTTCTCCTTTTTCTTTTAACTTTCCTCGGAAGATGACAGTAAACTTATGGAGGCTTATGTAGTCTTCAGTGGCTGCAATGAATTCTCCTTATCTTATTATATTTTCCCCTTTTCCCCGTTTCCCCTTTTCATTATCATTGCAAAAAAGGCCTATGCAATGTAGGCATTACTCTACGTGCCCTCTAGAATACATCGAATGTTCTTTTCTATTTTTGACAGTGATTGATTGTAAATGCTTTTGCAAGAGATTAGCGGACGACTCTTTTGATGAGCATTACCCTTTGCAAAATCCATGTAGCGTGATCGCAGATTAAAATTTAGCACGGGCTCAGCATGCGCATTTGATGATGGCCCTGCACAACCTCCCACCGCCCTGTTTTTGGGACATGATTTACTCTCTTCCAAGTTGTATCAACTGTCCCCACCTGAGGTTGGTGCCCGGACCTTCTTTTGCTTTTCGTATTTTTTTTTTCTGAGTTTCTCTACAGAAATCAATGAATTGCACCGTCACTTAGCAAATGTATGGCGACGTGAAACATCTATGTACGACAATGTTGCCTAAATTGGGTTTGCTCTGTGTCGAGGTAAGGAATTGGACATGAATAGAGGTGGCAAAATGGTACTTTCTAATGAGCCAATTTGTATGCCGTTAAAAGAAATTCTATTAAATAGGTCGAAATGGGGTCATAGAACATGAAAGACTAATTTCATGCGGGTGCTAAATGGGTTTAGAATGAACCCAGCTTCGAACCACTCTTAACAATGCAAAAAGAATGGCGTGATTATATAAAAGTCCGCCTCAACAAAGTGCAATGTGTCGACTATAAGTAATCAAATAGAGTAGGCACTAATCACTGTACGTAGTTTTTAACGAATTTAATTGCTTAAGTTAGGACAAAGAAATAGGCTACAAATGCTAGAATTACTTACGTCTATGTTGGTCTTAATTAATTAGTATGTAATGGGATCGTTTGGATCAGTACACTTGGCAATCCAGAACATAAATGTATGCTTCTTAAAGGAGTTATCATTGGCCGCGGGAAAAGTGATACCAATTTTTATCACAATCAAATTCAATATATTGATTCGCTCACGATTAATAAATTGCGAATGTCGTAGGATTTCACTTTGGCGTCCTACTTAATAAGGCCATTTCAACTGTACCCCAATCAAGCCAAAATGAAGGAGGAAGTAGCAGTCTCAGAGGGCAAATACGGCGCTGTCCGCCGGGTTTACATCGTGTGTGACCAGGACCTCATGATAACGGAAGACGTGCAAAGATGGATGGTGGAGATGAACCCGCCCGATGAAGTGAAGGTGATCTCTGGCTCAGATCACATGGTCATGTTCTCCAAGCCATATGAGCTTTGTCATTCTCTTGGAGAGATTGCTGAACGTTATTGCCCTTGAGCAAGATGTTGTACAATGGTCCGAGGTCGAATGAATGTATTGTTGGATGTATGCCTTAAAACTACTATGTAATAGTTACATGTTAGGGATTTCAGTTGTACTATCATTATTATTATTTAATTAATGGCAATGACGTATTCATTCATTTATCCAATTATTTTATATTTATGAATGATTCCATAAGATCAGTTGCAACTAGATCTATTCTTGAAACGTCAAAAATATATGTGACGAGTTCATAGTTAAACTAAATCTTTAAACCGTTCTTGGTCAATGGATTATTTAGTGGATATTTATAATCATGTTGAAACCGGTGTGTTCTTAACTTCATCATTAAGTATTGGATACTTAAGAGAATGATAAGTCACATGTCATTGGGTATTATAATACCTGAGTTAGAAAACAAGTGTTTGTATTAGACGAATTCACTAAACGTGAAGCATATAGAACGATTAGCAACACAGAAGCTTTTAGCGTGGTCAATGTCTAATTGTTCATGCTTTGGTCTTGTGTAAATAATCCTTAGATCTGAGGCACAATATTAACTTGTGTGTCGAACAACTATATTTCACAGGTGCACATAATGCCGGGTCGTTGTTTCGTCTTTATACCCGATAGTTATAGTTTGTTTTATACGAAGTTGCACGTGTACGCAATAAAGAATCTGTCTCCTTGTTACATAAAAGGTACAATAATAATGTCTTATGCGATCTAATTATGACACTACATTGAAATCTTCAGCAATGATCAGCAACCGCTTTTCATGCACGAAGCAATGGTCAGCAATTGCTGACCAACCACTCATGCACGATGATCGTGCATGAGCAAACGATTGCTAATCGTCCCTCGATCAACAACCGTCGCTAATTCAAGTATTTTTTTTAAATTTAAAATGTTGTATTGAGGACATAAAAAATGGTTTGCCAAAAATAGAGAAATGTGTGCGTGTTCTTGTGTTTTTCGAGACACGAGAAAAAAGAGGGATTCTCTCTCATTCGACCCATGACTAAAAACATCAAGGATATGGCAGATTGTCTCCACGAGATTGCTAACACGATCATAGTGGTGATTATCCGAAAGTTCTCTCTTCCATTCGACTTCCGTTGTTGGTGTGTCTAAACTAGAAGTTCAACGTTTGTGGAACTCGAACTGAAGAACATCCGGACCAATTCGTTTAAAGCGCGCTTCGAGAGATAATTTGTTTAATTCCCTTTTTATATTCAGATTTTTTATTAAAACACACAAACAACGCCTTCGGAGAATCATGTATAAAATATATCATCTTTGTTTCCGCTGCGTTCTTTTTGTTAATTTTACATATATATGATTCATGAAACCCCAACATTTATATGCTTTCGAATTGGTTATGACATTAGTATTAAATATAGCAAGAATCTTACGATCAATGTAAGGTTCTAGGAGACCGTAAATAGCATGTCAGAAATTACTCGACGTTATTGCAAATGAGCACACAACCATTTGTCATTTGAGCAAGACTGGGGAAAGGGATTCCTATCTTGACATAATCGATAATCTATCAGCTCTTCTTTAAGCCCCTCTGATGTAATTTCTACTTGAGTAAGTTTCGTCACACAGAAGCGTATACAGCTAAGGACAGGTCCAAACTGAGACCTAAACCTAAGAAAGGATCGCGTGGATACTCAAGATATCTACTATTGATTATAGAAAAAGAGGTCTCTGACGATTTTCAATGACTTCATCGTGGTGATTGTTTTGAATCCGATACTTTTTTTTTTTTTTCGCAGAAAATATTTTCCTCATATTTTAAAATTTGGTCCGTTTATGAAAATGAATTAACGAAAAATGTTTTCCTACCAAAACTTAAATTCATGGAAATGATTTTATCTTTAAAAAATCAGAAATTATTTTCCCAAATTAGATCCAAAAAGAGACATAAATCTGAGAAAGCGTGGCGTGGGTACTCGAGATATCTAATATTGATTATAGGAAAAGAGGTGTCCAACAATTTTCAATGACTTCATCACGGTAATTGTTTAGAATTTTAGGTTTCATCTGTTTAGCAGAAAACATTTTCTCATCTTCTAAAGTTTGGTTCGCTTAGAAAAATGAGTGAACAAAAAATGTTTTCCTAGTTCACGAAAAATGTTTTCCTAACAAAGTTTAAATTCAAGAAATGATTTCCTCTTTAAAATATTCGGAAGTCATTTTCCAAATATATGACTAGGTATTAGTGCTTGGACTATAAACTTTGCGCTTGAGCATGTGAACCGACTCTCATTCTTGGGTCCTTGGCAATAAGGCCAAGTCCCTAGTGCCCAAGCCGGTCAATTGTGGACGGGCCAAGGTCCATCTAAGCACCGCCCAAGACCTTGGCATTCATGCTCAAGTCTATCGAGGCCGAGCTTAGGACACTGATGCTTGAGACGCTAGGCTTAGAATTTGTTGACACAGACATCAGTTAAACTTGTCAAATGGATAGGTCCAGTTGGGTTTGGGTCGCGTCATAAATGGTCCGATTTAAATTGACCCATTAGCCCGTTTATGACCTATTTATTAGCAATTTAAAGTTATTTACTCATACTAGACCCAACTCATACTTGACCTAACTCAACTCATATTGTAAAACACTTCTATATATAATCAAATCTAGAAAAAAAAAAAAACATATTTCTTATGATGATTTATATATATATTGCTAAAACACTTCCATTCTCGGGGAGGGATTAGGGACGCGTAAGTTTCCGTGCACTCATTTTAAGTATTTATGACCGAAAAAAAAAAAAACTTGGATAAATTTTATAAATTTTTTTAAAAAATCGGTGCTTCATTTATTGCAAGAAAAATATGGTATTTTTGAAAATAATAATATTTACAATGTTTAGTTGAAATTTGAAAATGAATTTAGATTTTACTTAGTATATAAAATCTGATTTGATTTTCCGTGCACTCATTTTAAGTATTTTTATTTTTATTTTTAAAATTAATTTTTTTATTCTTTTCCTTTTCTTTTTGAGGGCCCAGAGACCCTTGTCAACGTTAGCATTGAATGTACCATGTAGAATGGCTAACATCCAAGTTAATGATTTACAATCAAAATTGGCGGATAGATTCAATTAGTTTTCTCTTGAGTCAAGTCTACACTTCCCTTTTAAATTCTACTTTCCATGGTCAAATCCAACAAACACTTTTGGACTAAAGTATGGAAATAAGAAGTCAACTCCAATTCGTGAAAACAAAGTGACCGCATCCTGCTTTGCTCGATTTTGTACATCCATAGAAATGTCCAGGGGAAAATTTTTACGAAATGTCTGAAATATATTACAATTTTGCTAATTCATTCTAAATCTTTTCAATGGAGTCCTAAACTTTTTCACATCTTACCTATTAAATCCATTCGACAAATTTTGATCGGAAATCATCGATGTAGTTCTACGTGATACGGCCGGCATTGACATAGATAATTTTTTATTATATTTTAGTTTTTTTATCAATTTGTTAATTTACTTCTCCTCTTTTCCTTCTTTACTTTTTCCTTATCTCTTCTCTTCTTTTTTTCTTATTCCCTTTGTTGGCCATTGTTGGGCTCGTCGATGGCTTGCAGAGGTCACTAGCCTCATGAGAGGGCTACCTCGCTTGATTTGGCAAAGGGCTGCCCTCACTAGGCCACTTTGGTCATGGATGAGGCCCAACGATGGTCAATGGAAGGAAAAAAAAAGAAAAAAAAAAAGATAAGAAGAGAAAATGAAAATGAAAATTATAAAATAAAATAAAATAAAAAAGGAGAAAGAAAAGAAGGAATATAGAATAAAAAAAAAAAAAAAAGGAAAAATTGAATAAATATTAAAAAAAATATTAAAAATTGTCCACATCAATACCGGTCATGCCATATAGGACAGCTAGTGTCCACATTAACCATTTTTGGCCAAAATTGTCTAAATGGACTCAATTAGTAATATGCGAAAAGGTTTTAGACTTAGTTAGTACAATTAAAAAGGTTTATGACTGAATTGCAATAGGTTTAGGATTTTTTGAACAATTTTCCTATAGATCAGGCTTCCTTACAATTCAGCTTAGGTTGAGGCTCATTCACGGGTTCAAACTAGAGATATAACTTCAATAATTAAGCAGCTTTAGTTTATTATTTGATTGCTTCCGATTTGGTGCTCGCTTGTTCAACATCGCTTCTCACGTTCATAGTTTCCAGCATATTCCTTGACTTACTTCTTTGCAAGCCGGTCTTCTCGCGTTCCTTCAGTGGTCCCCAACTATTGCCAGATCCCGCCGGCAGTTTTTTGATTTAGTTTAGAGAAAAATGGATTATAATTTCCAACACACATACGTTGGATCCTAACAACGGTCGTTTTTTTATACTTTCTAAAAAGTCAATGTCAGCTCGCCATCATTTCTTATGTGAGTGATCCAATCCGAAACTAACAAATATGTTTTGGCCGATCATCCAAAACAGCCATTGAAAGCGCTGCCAGTTAGGCATCCTGATACTGATCTAAAACCTTCCAAAACTAGAGAATATAGAAAACAAAAAATCAACCGTTGATATTCTCCAAGCGCATACAAGTAACTGCAAAAGTGAAAGCAACGCCAACCGGAGTTCTGAGCTGACTCATTACTGGACATGGCCAACAAGCAAACCCAGAGAGAGAAACACTTTGTGCTAGTCCATGGGGTTTGCCATGGAGCTTGGTGCTGGTACAGAGTGGCCACCCTCCTCGAGTCCTCAGGCCACAAGGTCACCGCATTGGACATGGCTGCTTCAGGGGTCCATTCAAAGCAACCCCAAGATTTGAAGTCCACTGTGGAATATGTGGAGCCACTTATGGAATTCTTGGGGAGTCTGGGTGAACGAGAGAGGGTGGTTCTGGTAGGGCATAGCCAGGGAGGGGCTGTCTTGTCAATGGCCATGGAGAGATTTCCTGAGAAAATTGCAGTTGCTGTGTTTGCTGCTGCTTTAATGCCTGGCCCTGAGCTCACTTATCACTCCATCTTTGAAGAGGTCTCTCTCTCTCTGTGCACATCAATTTTTTTTATGAATTTGGCTAACGTAATGGTAAACAAGTTAGCTTTTGGATTTTTTTCCGGTACAGTAAATCACACATTTGCTGATGAATCCAAATTTGCCAAAGAAAGGTTCTTAATGAGTTGGATTACCTGATAATCTCGATTACGATATTGTTCATGTATAAAAGGAAAAGAAACGTGTCGAGATGACAGCCGAGTATGGGTTTAATACATTCTATGATCCATTAAATTATTACTTTAGGTCTCGCATGAATCCCACACTGAACCAACCAATAGGGGAGGCGAGCCCCGCCACCAACTTATAAGGAATAGATTAGTATCATTTCACATGGCATAACGATGGATCTTTATCTCTTTTATATATGGGGCATGGTAATATGCATCTTATAGAACTCAAAATTGAACACAAACTTAGCTTAGATCTTCTCCGGAAAACAGTGTGTGTACATAAATGTGCATTTGCAGAGATGTACATTAGAAGTTTTAAATCTTTTGTCTTGTTAGCTTTTCCAGCGAACAAGAAACTGGTGTAACTTCATGAATGAAATTTGAAAAGTTAAATAACTCTAATGAGCGATCAAAAAGTTGTGGCATTAAATTGAGTTTTGTATGAAGGGTTTGGAACTTCTACTATACTTTTCACTGCATTTGACATTGAGCAATATATAATACTGCAAATAGAATTCACCTAAATGCATTAAAAGGGACTTCGTCGTGGCCTTAGGAACACGATTATGAAGATCTCAAATTTGAAGAACGAGTTCTTTTGCTCACCCCCATCTCAAAAAGGTCACTTGTACATGCATCTCAATGATTCAAATTTTTTTTGTAGAAAATTCATTATGACACGGTTGCCTATAAAGAGTAAAATATTCTAGAGAAAGTAGACAGGACATATCAAATTAACCTTTTCATATATGAAGACCCACATGTTTATGCGTGACATTTACTAGCTGCTCATTGATTACACATTATCTCTTCTATGATCATAGCATTCTCGTAGATTGGAATATGATATGGTTCCACAATACCGGTTTGATGATGGCCCTGATAACCCTCCAACCTATATTTCATTGGAAGACGACTTCTTGGCTTCCAAGCTCTATCAACTCTCCCCACCTGAGGTTAGTTCACCTGTTTTTTTTTTTATTAATTAAATAAAAGTACATATAATATCGGCACTAAAAATTGTTAAACTTAAATGGGTATTTATCAAAGTTAGAAAGCATCTTGTGCTTTTTCTTGTTTTTTGAAGGACGTGACGTTAGCGTCCTACTTAAAGCGGCCATTTCGTCTCTATCCTGATCAAGACCTTCTAGTAATGGAAAGCTTGCAGAGATGGATGGTGGAGACGAACCCGCCAGATGAAGTGAAGGTGATCTCTGGCTCAGATCACATGGTCATGTTCTCTAGGCCCCTAGAGCTTTGCGCCTCCCTTGAAGAGATTGCTGAACGTTATTGTTCTTGAGGTTTGTGACACCGGTTGCATTTGTCTCATCAACATGAAAAATAAGGTTATGAATAAAGAGTGTGGTGTTTCATTAGAAAGAAGTAAAATGCATGTTAAAAATTTTGTTATCATGAAAAAATGCGATTGTTGAACATGAAGAGAGGTGATTGTTGGACATGAAAAAATGGTGTTTGCTTCTCCAGAAAGAAATAAAGAATGCGTTGAAATAGTTTATTATCTTGAAAAGAAGTGACTGTTAGATATGGAATGAGGTGCTTGTTAGATTTTTAAAGAAGTGATTATTGACGGGAGAAGAAGTGATGATTAATTATGAAAGGTGACGATGATTTCAATATAGTATTTATTCTCGAGAGACGGCAACTATTCTGAACCAAGAGTACAAAGTGTTATTAGATTGTGTAGCCCCACAGTTCTTTACAAAATAATCTCTCGATTTCACAAAGAAACTATGCAAAATCTTAAAACAAGATTTTCACGGCTTCAAACACTCAAGATGTAATTCATGAGCACAAAGTCCTTTTGGATACACTTTGCAATAGATCCAACATTGAAAACCCCTCTAAAAAACTTACTCCAGCTAGAAAATTTATTCAAATTAGGAAACCTATTAAGATTTTAAAAAAAAAATTATTTCGGGTTCAAACTTGAGACATTCTCAACGCTTAAGTGCTGGCAAAGAGTGGCCACCCTCCTCAAGTCCTCAGGCCACCAGGTCACTGCGTTGGACATGGCTGCTTCAGGGTCCATTCAAAGCAACCCCAAGATTTGAAGTCGATTGTAGAATATATGGAGCCGCTTTTGGAATCGTTCTAGGTGAACGAGAGAGGGTGGCTCTGGTAGGGAATAACATGAGTGGGCTTGTCCTGTCATGGCCATGGAAAAGATTTCCTGAGAAAATTGCAGATGATGTTTTTGCTGCTGCTTTTATGCCTAGCCTTGAGCTCACCTTGCACTAAGTCCTCGAAGAGGTCTCTCTCTCTGCTTTTATGCCTAGCCTTGAGCTCACCTTGCACTAAGTCCTCGAAGAGGTCTCTCTCTCTCTACGTTAGTTTTCCATTGGCTAACGAAATGGTACTCTCTCTCTCTCTCTCTCTCTCTACGTTAGTTTTCCATTGGCTAACGAAATGGTAGACAAGTCGGGTGTTTTTATTTTTTCCTATTAGGGAAAACTACAGGGAGAGTTACCAAAAGATTCTTGAACATATTGTAATTGTGTTAATTTAGTCATAAAATTTTTAATTGTACCAATTGAATTCCAAACATTTTCACATTTTGCTAATTGAATATATCTGACTAACTTTAGCCAAAAATAGCTGAGATGGACAATTGCTGTTCTATGTGACATGAAATATTTTAATTTTTTGGATTTTTTTTTAAATCCTTTTATTCTTTTCTTTACTAGACTTAAGGTGGCACTAGGCAATGGTGACGACATGTGGCCACTTGCCCAAATCTAGCGAGATCACCTTAACCCTTGTTGGTGATGCCCTCGCTCCTTTCACCAAGTGCTAGCAAGGGTGTCTTGACCCTCACCTATAGCCAAGAGGGTCAGTCGGTGATCCTCGCTGACCCTAAGTCTAGGGGAAAAAAAGAAGAAAGAATAAAGAAAATAAAAATTATAAAAAATCCAAAAAATCCAAAAAATTATTAAAATGGCAACATCAATGCTAATTGTGTCACATATGACAACCGATGTCAACGTCAAAGATTTCAAGCTAAAATTGACCAAATTAATTATTATTAACAAAACGTGAAAAAATTTAGGCTTCAATTGACACAAATAAAAAGTTTAAAATTGAATCGACACAATTACATTAGATTTAAAACATTTTGGTAATTTTCTCATAAATCACACAAATAAAAAGTTTAAAATTGAATCGACACAATTACATTAGATTTAATACATTTTGGTAATTTTCTCGTAAATCACACAAATGCCGATGAATCCAAACTTGCCATGGAAAGGTTCTTAGGAGTTGTCAAGCCACAAAGAAAGGGAAAATGAGAGGGTGACGCCACCATTACATTTGGAAAGTAATGATGTTGCCCCATACCCCAAGTTTTTGTTCGGTTTCCTTGAGAAAACTATGAATCCTGCCAAATGGGGAATTCTTTAGATTTAAAAAGCCAATAAATCAAAATAAGGAAAAAAATACGAAAAAAAAAAAACTTTTTAAAAACGTCATCAATATAGGATTTCTTTACATTCAAAGTAAAAACCCGTTTAAACATATTTATTATAAGGCAAAATAAATATAGTATATCTATTAACAACATCTATACTATTAAACATTTTTCACAATTGTAATTGTAAAAGAAAATATTTATCATTTAACAAAATGTATACAATTGTTAAAATTAAAACTCGTATATCTAATTTACACAACTTAAAGTATGAATAAGTTCTACTCAAGTCATGGCAATTCAAGTTAACTCAAAAATCGAAATTATGATTATCTCGTGACTAACTAAAATAAAATGTATCTAAAAAATTTAAAGTATATTGGATTTGTTTGATTAAAAAATTTTATCTCGCTGCTTTTTTCTTTTCATACGATCCCACCTTTTCACATGCTAGCCACATTTCAAATTTGTTCACTTGTTCAATAATCTTTTGAAAATCTCATGAATTAGGTTGAAATATATGTGTGGGTTGGTAATTTGACTTTCATTGTATACAGAATTGGTGAAAATGTTTTCGTGAGTACACTGCAAAAGAATTGAGGTTTGCATTCAAATAGTTATTCATAGTATTAGAAAAAGTTTACATACATTAAACATATTTCCTTCTTGATGGTTTCATTTTCTTTATGGAAAAAAGAATTATTTTTCAATATCGAAGAATTTTCCATCAATATTTATTTCCCAATTTTGTTCCGTGTTATGATTCTGGCTGCCGATTCCGATTAGATGGTAATTTGTGGTCCACAAGGCACCATTATTCCATGTCAAAATAATTAAAGTACAAAAAAGAAATCGTCTTACTCTATTTTATCACTAGAAAAAGAGAAATTGAATGATGAGAAGTATTATTAGGGTTAATATATAGTTTTTCCATCCCAACTGACTATGTTCATCCTATCAATAATTTAACTAATGGGCTTCAAATTATGCAAGTACCATTGGTTGGTTCAGTGCGGGATTCATGCGAAACTTAAAGTAATAATTTAATGGATTATAGAATGAAACAAACACATATTTGGCTTTTTACCAAAAAAAAAAAAAAACACATATTTGGCTGTAATTTCGACACATTTCTTGTGCAAAAACAATATCGTAATTGAGATTATCTGGTAATCCGACTATGGAATGGCTAACAAAAGTTACACACCCAAATGGGGGAGGCGAGGTCAGCCACTAACTGATAACAAATGGATTAATCTTTTTCCTTTTTCCTTATTTGCGACATGGTAATGTGCGTTGCAGTCAAATTTGAAAACAACCTTAGCTTAGATCTTCACCAAAAAAAAATTTGTACATGAATGTGCATTTGCTGAAAAATACAATAGAAGTTTCAAATCTTTGGTCACGTTAGATTTTCGGATGAGCAAGTGAGTGGTGAAACTTAAATGAATGAAATTTGAGTCGCCATGCAATTACCACATATAGCGGTGGTCCGAAACATAAACATACTATTTAGAACGACGAAACCATATTGCAATTATTATGGAACTATCATTTGTCACGGTAAAAGCGATGCATGATAACATTTACCGAAGTTGCAGCCAATGCAGTTGCAATTGACAAATCCTTAAATAAATGTGTGCTCCGTAGCTCACATTTGATGATTTCCTAGTTAAATTCTGCTCGTTGAATTTGATTTCTCAGATTGCCATGCTAGTTATGGATGCCAGGATGGTAAGGCCGGGGAAAGACCAGCAGGCATCTATAGGATAAGAAAGTTGAGGAGGCATCTTTCTAGATTGCAAATGGCGAAGGAAAGTCTGCCTTCTGACTCCGGATACCACCATCTTGAGCCATGTTATAATTATGTCTTGAGTTTGAGCCTTGTTAAACGAACGCCAAAACTAAAGCCTGCAAATCTGCCTCGATGAATAAAGTCCAAGTTGGACTTTCGTGATCGTATGCGATTTTGTTTAGCACGCTGGCCGCCCTCCTTACAGTGGATGCTTTGCAGGCGAAAGGAAGAAGGACGAACAAAGCAGCAGAAAGGACACGCGTGTTGGACTATCGTGAAGCTACAATGAAGAAAACGTGCTCACATTCTTCCGCCTCAAAAGAAAGACTTTTACCAACTTCTCAATAAATGAAGAGGGCCCCTCTATTTTGACATTTACATGCACATACATAAGTTATGTACTTTCAAGTGTAACCAAACAGATTTAAAAAAATATTTTTAAAAAGTGCTATTATGGCTTGGCTCACAATTGGGTTAACTACTCGACTGCGGAAACGTGCTGATGATGAAAAAATAGAACTTGTATTAGGTAATTGAAGACACGCACGTGATAAAATATGGTACATGAAAATCTCGCAGTCCCTGGTACAGTATATTATCTCCCCACATACAAGAACACTTGAAAAGCTCGCTAGCTTATACAACGGCACACCCACAGCTCTTTGCCTTTTTTATGCTCTTGTGGCTTACTCCTAATAAAACTCTGTTTATAGAGCAATGGCCGGCCGGCCGGCACGTTAAAAAAGCTGCATCGCGAGGAAATTATTGCAGCCGGATAAGTTGAAGTCAAATCGTGATTGAGATCTCTGGGAAAGAACACCACACCCACAACTCTTTGCCTTTTTTTATGCTCTTGTGGCTTACTCCTAATAAAACTCTGTTTATAGAGCAACGGCCGGCCGGCACGTTAAAAAAGCTGCATCACGAGGAAATTATTGCAGCCGGATAAATTGAAGTCAACTTGTGATTGAGATCTCTGGGAAAGAACACCACACCCACAACTCTTTGCCTTTTTTATGCTCTTGTGGCTTACTCCTAATAAAACTCTGTTTATAGAGCAATGGCCGGCTGGCACGTTAAAAAGGCTGCATCACGAGGAAATTATTGCAGCCGAATAAATTGAAGTCAACTTGTGATTGAGATCTCTGGGAAAGAACACCACTCCTTCAATTTGTACTCCTAGACTGTGTTTGAAAGTTAAAGATAAAATTTAGAATATGATCAGTTTTATCCTTTCTTGTATTATGTGTCTATTCAAGATAGGATAAAATCATATAAAAGAGGGATATAATCATAATATAATTATTCCATGGAGGAAATGAGATAAATATAGATATAATTTTTGTTATTCATATTAGGAAAGTCATTTTTCTCAAATAACGAGCTTTTTACATAAATAAAATTATATTTTGTTTCAATATAATTTGAATTCTAATATAAGAAATTCAAAATAACAAAATATAATAGTTTAGTTTTATAATTTAATCTTATTTTTATTTATATATTTGAATTAATTCTATCTTATAACATAGATTCAATATATATTTACATAGTTTAGGTCTATTAGTACAATTTACTATTTAATAAAATTTTATTAAAGAATGATGGAAGGGAAAGAAGAAATAAAAAAGGAAATAATTATAAATAAAAAAAACTAGTCTGCTAGTATTTCAAGAGGTGTTGACAATTCAATGGCTAAAATCATTTTTATTATATTCAAACATTAACTTCCCCAGGACACATATCCAAAAGGGGTACTAAGTATCCAATCAATATCACTGTATCTCAACTAGACCTATCAAAATGGGCCATAGACCCATTTTTAAACTATGTATGATGGGTTGAGTTGTTATATAAGTTAGTTATATTTAGAGAATGGGTCACAAATGGGCTTAGGCATAATATGAGTACTAAATAGGTTGGAAATGGGTCATAAATGATTTTATAACTTACTTAGACTCAACCTAATTCTAAGATTCTCTTCCATTCTCTCTCACCATCATTCCATCTTGCGCTCACTCATTACACTCTTACCTCTATTTGGGTATTATCTTTCGTAAATTGGGCGGAATATCAAAGGGCTTTGGCAATATGAGTCGGATTGGATATGTGTCATTAGGTTTGCATTGCATAGATATGTGTCTATTTGAGTCGGACCATATTCAATCTAACCCCCCCCCCAACACAAATTTATATCTTCCTGAAGAAACAAGCCTACTTTTTACTCGTCAACCTTATTGTCCATGTTGATGAGAAAACGCATATGGGCTATAGCAAATCTCAAGAACAGTAATGCCGCCCAATCTCTTCAAGGGAAGCACAGAGCTCGTGGCTTAGAGAACATGACCATGTGATCGGAGCCCGAGATTATCTTTACTTCATCCGGCGGGTTCATCTCCACCATCCATCCCTGCAGGCTTTCCATTAGTATTAGGTCCTGGTCGCATACAATGTAAACCCTGCGGACCAAGCCATATCTGCCCCGCGTGACTGCTATTTCCTCCTTCATCTTGATCAGGACAGAGACGAAATGGCCTCCCTAAGTAGGACGCTAGCGTCAAGTCCTTCGAACAGGAAAGGAAAAGCACTGAGATAAGTTCCAATTTAGATAGCCATTTCATTTCTTGTGAACTAATTACTTTTAACAATTTTTCAGTGTTGATAATTATATGAATATTAAGAAAATAGGTGAACTGACCTCAGGCAGGAAGAGTTGATAGACCTTGGAAGCCAGGAAGTCATAGCCAAAAGATAATGTAACATCAATAAGCCTGGTGCAAATAAATATATACATATACATATATCCATGTATTACGATGTGACATAAAGGGAAATGCAATGAACGATTGAGATGCATGAACAAGTAATTTATCTTGATCACGTGGAGATTACGTACATAATAATTCCAAACTCGACCTTCGATCGAGATACTATCAAGTGCGGATTGCCGAGGATGAATCAAAGACGGCATGTGTGACCCGCTATGGATCATACGAGTTCCTCGTCATGCCCTTTGGCACGACTCAATGCACCGGCTACATTTTGCACACTCATGAACAAGGTGCATCAGGTTCCTTGATCGGTTCATTGTAGTTTATCTTGATGATATAGTGATATATAGCCGAACGCTAGAGAGAGCATGTTGAACATCGAGTCATGAGTTTTCGGACCCTCCGAGAAACGACTTATATGTGAAACGAGAGAAATGTGCTTTCGCATTTAAAGAGATCCGTTCCTCGGGCACATCGTCAGGTGGACGTGTGTGGATGGACGCCGCCAAGATCCGTGCCATTGTTGATTGGGAGCCACCAACCAAGGTGACGGAGCGAGATCCTTTCTCGGTCTCACAACTGTTCATCAATTCGCGCCTCCACCGTGCCCCTCACGGACATGCTGAAGAAAGAAAGGCCGTGGGAGTGGGCGGATCGATGTCAAGAGTCGTTCGAGTGGTTGAAGCGGGCCATGATCGAGGAGCCGGTCCTTGTGCTACCTGGACTACACCAAGCCTTATGAGGTGATTTTGCCATCGGTGGTGTCCTTTGCGGGAAAGGTCATCCGGTGGCCTTGAGTCTCGAAAAGTTGAACGATGCGGAACGGCGATACACGGTCCAAGAGAAAGAAATGACCGCGGTGGTGCCTCCCTCCGTGAGGCATTACCTCTTGGGATCCGGTTCGTCGTAAGGACCGACAACGGTGGCTACGAGCTACTTCCAAACTCAAGCTCGGCCGAAACAAGCTCGGTGGCAAGACTTCCCGGCCGAGTTTGATTATGCGCTGGAATACAAGCCCGGAAAGTCCAATTCCGTGGCCGACGCCTTGCAAGCGGGAAGTTCGGTGGTCAATGCGGTAACCCAACCGCCCATGGATTGAGCGTATCAAGGAGGGGCTGAAGCATGATCGAACAACCCACGCCCTCCTTCGATACGCCCAAGAGAGCTTGACGAGAAGGTTCTGACTCGAGGATGACCTCCTCTACACCAAAGGACGGCGACTCTATGTGCCGCTCCACGGGAGACTTCGGAAGGAAATCCTAAAAGAGTGCCACGACTCCAAATGGGCGGGACATGGGAATCCACCGCACCATGGCGCTTGTGGAAGATCAATATTATCCGGCCGCACATGTGGGATGATGTGGAAGCCTACGTGCGGACATGTCTTGTTTGCCAACAAGACAAGATAGATGCTCCTTGAACTATCCGGAACGACCATGGGAAGCGTCTCCCTGGATTTCATTGTCAATTTGCCCAAGTCCGAAGGATGTCGGACCCTCATGGTCGTGGTGGATCGCCTCTCCAAATATGCCACGTTCGTGCCAACAACTAAAGAATGCCCGCCGAGGAAGCCGCCAAGCTATTCCTCAAGCAAAGCTTCAACATCAAACTATTTGCTATTATAGTATAACGAAGAAAAAAAACGATTGCATTTAACTGGGTCCTAGTTGTGGTGTTGTACAACACCTCAACATCATGAAGTGAGAAAGTACATCCGAAGTTCCAATTCTCTTAGGAAAATTGTCCAAAAATTCTTAAATCTATTACATTTTTGCTAATTAAGTTATAAACTTTTTAATTTTGGCAATTGAGTACTAAATATTTTCTTCTTTTGTCAATTAAATACATTCAACCAATTTTGGTCAAAAATTGCTAATGTAAATAGTCACGGCGGAAATGGCAATTTTAAATAATATTTAATGATATTTTAATAAAAAATTTTAAATTTTGTATGCTTTTTCTTTGTAACCCTATTATTTTTATTTAATAATAGAAAACAATTATCTCTTCACATGGTGTCAAAGACATACATAAAGAAAAAAAAAAAAAAACCCCAACCGTCAAATTGCCAGACAACACTATTTCGTCACTAGAAAAGGCCGCACTGCCGGCCGGCGACACCCATAATGCTAAATCAATAGGCAATACCCACAACACTTAACTAGGCCACCACATCTTGGTGTTTTAGAAAAGGTCTCGCCGCTAGCTAGTGACACCCACAACAATGACTGGCGACCCCCAACCGTGGCCATTCAAGTCGCCCTACATCGTCTAGCCCTCGTGTTGCCATCTCTTAGGATCGCTCAACATATTGTTACTACCACTCAATTTAGGCATGTCACATCCCAGACCCCCAAGCATGCAAACATTCCTCCACGATTGTTTAGTTGCAACATCTCTAGATGTGTCATCAACACATTCTTTTGTTTTTCGATTAAACGCAAGCAGAACATGCATAATAACTTTCAACAAATTAAATATAACAGGGAAAGCCAGGAAAACACAATAACATCAAACCAAACACTTCTTTATATATTTATTGTTGACGTTAGGAAGTTTAGGAATTCCAAGCCCATCCTCAAAGGGCAACTTCATATGCGACCAACAAAACTAGTAGAAGGTTAGGGTTAATTTAAGCTTCTCTAATGCAAGGGTTAGCCGTGGTATCCGGGTGGAGTCTTTAGGTTATACTCCTCATCCGAGTTGCTCTTTGGATCCTCTAAGGCACCATCAGGGTGTCGATATCCATGGGATCCTAAATCTGCTCCCCGAGACCCCCTCAGGTGGCCCGTCAAACCCACACATCGGGCTAAAATGCTCCTCCCTGACCTAGATGAACCACGCATTGAACCTATGGGCCACCCAATTAGCCAACCCTTCGTCAACCCAAACGGTCATAACAAAAAACTCATAAACGTGATTCGTCCCTAGGACAGGGTAGGGAGTCACAATAGTGTCCTGGTCCATCAAGACCTCAAACCGAACACAACGATTCTCTATACTACAAGCCTGAAAACAATAAACAATAATGGGTGAGATAAAAATTTCAATAAGTCAATAACCTAAGCTTTGATTAGGACTCTAATTTGTCTCGGTTGCAACCTACACACACAGCACGTCGAATAATCCCGCAAGCATCCTTAATTCACCTTGACACACCCCTGCATATTGTTAATTCACACATGTCCATAGCAATACATCAGTTATGCATATAATCATAACACTTCTCATAATTTTCCATGTACAATGCATTCACACGTATTCCAATTATTACAACCACTCAAGTTATGTCTAACACAAGAGTTGGCAATCTTTCGGCATGACTAGGTATCATCCCACTCCATCGGGCACAACATCATCTTAGACCCCTATATTCCATAAGGAAAATCAGTTCGGCCTCAACTACGACTTAACATTTGAACCCCTGCCGGGCATCCAATAAATTTGGGCATCATCCCCAAACTTCCGTTAGGTGATGGGTTCTTTTAAGTGACCACTCAAGCAGACCAATTACTTATGCCAATTTCATTTCTCATCAATTAGCCCAATGCAAACATGGTTCATGCTTATAAAACAAATTACTAATTATTTTACATGTTAAATTTGGTAAAATAATCACACGTGGTCACGTACATATAATTAACCCTTCAAACTTTTGTATGCTTCCATTTTAAAACAACATTATTCCATTTGACACATAAAACATAGCATTCAAACATGACACCTCGTGAATCGCCATTTAAATATCAATAAAACCTTCTTTAAAATAAAAATTAAAGTTTCTAAATTGGGAAATTATTTTTCATGGCATCACAAGCTTCAAACAACTTAAGTCATGCATTAGTTCATCCCATAATTCAAGCATAAAACATAAATAATTCACTAGTTATCGCCCTATTACAATAACTTATCAACCTTAAACCAATAGTTTATCACTCAATCATTGATAGCTCATCATTTGTTTAACAATGACTTATCACCTATTTTTCAATAGCTTATCACCCTTTTGGTATATCCCCTATTTTTCGATAGCTTATCATCTCTTTGGTGATAGCTTATCACCTATTTTCCGATAGCTTATCACCCTTTCAATGATAACTTATCACATAATTGCTTATAGCTTATCACCCCTTCGATGATAGTTTATCACCTATTTTCTGATAGCTTATTATCCCCTTAATGATGGTTTATCACTTAATTGTCAATAGCTTATCACCCCTTCAATGATAGTTTATCATCCTTTTCTTTATAATCTATCACCACTACTTATCACCAATAGCGATAACCTATCAACTTTACTTATCACTTCTTGCAATAACCTATTAATTCTACTTATCGCTTATTATGATAACTTATCCATTAAACCATCATTAATTAAGACAAACTACAATTAACCTTAATATAAGCTACCCCTAAAAGTAATTTAACACCCTAATCAAAGTTTAGGAAGTTAACTCACGGTTTTACGATGACAGCGAGATAATAGCTACAGCGGCGCGATGGCAATAAGAACATGATGCTCATAGCTCGAACGGCAGCACCAATAGTAGCGGATTGGCGAATCTTGAGGGCGCACAGACTAAGGGCAATAGTGATGGCAGTGAAGGTGGCTTGGCTAATGACAAGCAACAAACGACAACGGCATCGAACGATGAACGAAGGCACGAATGAGTGATGGTAGTAAATGAGGTGACGTCCAATAGGTTGGTATTGAAATCCTTATGTGTTCTATACCCTAAATCAAATTAAATTTCATTGTTAAAATCGATCAAATGCAACCTTAGTACGATCTAAACTACCGGGTGTCTTTTAAGGGCTTTGCGCGTTTGACCCGTGGTCGATAATTTTCAATCAACATTTGTATTGTACCTCTTCAGATCGTGAATAACCCTCGGTTATCATATAATTATGAGAAATCAATTACTCATCTTGAGTACAAGATCAATAGCAAATCGGTTTACTGTCATTCGTAGCAAGTATAATAATCGTGCAAAATCACTGCAAACCAACCATGTAATTATATCAAATCGATTTATATCTATTTACTAATTGACTTATAACAACATAGTATTATCCCTTATCAACCCTTATAGTCAAGCGGTTTATCCTCGATTGAATTCTCTAGCTATACGTGTTTTGATCTTTTATGGCCTTTCCTAATAAATTAGTTAACTTTTGAGTGACCAGTTTAAAGTAAATTCAACTATCACCGCATTGATTAAAAAAAAAAAAAACCATTTCATATATCTCGAGAAGGGTCAATTTTCAAGATATCACAACTATTTCCCTCTTATAGAAATTTCCTCCTTGATATTTGAATTATTACGAGACTCTTCAAAAAGTTGGGGATGTTGACGTCTCATTATTTCTTCATTTTTTCATGTAGCTCTCTTTGTCCCTTGGTGTTGTCACATCACTTTGACTAAAGATATCATCTTGTTCTGCAGCACTTGCTCCTTTCAATCCACTATCCGCACTGGTCTTTCTACATACGACATTCTGTCATCCACGTTCATAGGTCAAATTAGATTCATACTTCCTTAGCATAGACATGAGAAAGACATTATGTACTTAAGCAAGTCTTGGTGGCAACACGAGATGATAGGCCAAAATCCCAATTCACTCCAAGATTTCGAAAGGACCAACATACCTTGGACTCAGTTTTCCCTTATTGTCGAATCGCTAAGTACCCCTCATTGATAACACTTTGAGGAATACACGTTCACCCACCTGAAATTCTAATGGCTTGCGCCGTTTATTTGCATAACTTTTTTGACGATTTTAGGCAGTTTTAAGCCTTTCTCGTATGACTTTGACGGTGTCCACTAGCTATTGAATCAACTTAGGGCCCATAATCTTTCGTTCACTAGCTTCGTCCCAACAAATAGGAGTTCAACAAGCCCTACCATATAATGCCTCAAATGGCGTCATTTTGATACTCTACTAATAGCTGTTGTTATAGCAAACACAATAAGATGAAATTGTTCCTCCTAACTTCCTTTAAAATCCAATACACAAGCTTGCAGCATATCCTCGAGCATATAAATGATTTTTTATGACTGACCAACCGTCCATGGATGATAGGTCGTGCTATATTGCAACTTAGTCCCGAGGGTAGTTTGTAGACTTTTCCAAAATGCGGCAGTGAACTTGAGGTCTCAATCTAATGTGATCGTCACTAGCACTCCATAAAAACAAACTCCTTGTTGCACTTACAAATCAGCAATTCTATCCAATGCAAAATCTTTTCATACTTCGATAAAGTGCGCAAACTTCATTAACCTATCAACCACAACCCAAATGGAATCATTACCTTGTTGATTCCTCAGTAATCCCATCACGAAGTCCACTATAATATGTTCTCACTTCTACTCGGGAATCTTGAGAGGTTGTTAAAGTCCACCAAGCTTGTAGCTTTCACTTGTTAGCACGCTAAACACTTAGCAAAATATTTGGCGACATCTGATTTCATACCGTTCCACCAATAATATTGGTACATATTCCAATACATATCTATGTTGTCCAAATGAATACTATAGTTGCTATGATGGGCTTCTGACAAAAAAAAATTCTTAAGTACTGTATCATTTGGCACACACAATCATCCACGACACTTCAATATTCCATCCTTAGTCACTTGAAAATCGACTTCCTCTTTTCTACATCTCTTTGCAAAATCTTTTGAATTTCAGGATTCAACGATTGTAGCATCTTTCGATTTAATTCCAAAGGTAATCATAAGACTTGAAATGTGGCTTACATCAAACTTGAAATTCAAATCTTGAACTCCTTTGAGCAGAGTCCATTCTTGAACCATCATTTGCGCAACTGACGATTTTCAGCTTAGCACTCCCACTACCTTGTTGGCTCTACAAAGGTGGTATAGAATGTCGCAATCGTAATCCTTGAGAAGTTCTATCCAGTGACACTATCTCATGTTCAATTTTTTTTTGGGAGAATAAATACTTTAGACTTTGATGATCCATAAAAGTTTGAAACCATTCTCCGCATAGGTAATGCCTCCAGATCTTCAAGGCAAAAATGATTGCTACTAGTTCCAAATTGTGCATCGAATAGTTTAACTCATGAGGTCTTAGCTATTGGGATGTGTATACAACTACTCTCCCATGTTGCATTAAGACGCAACATAATCCTTTATACAACACATCGCTAGAAATCTCATAACCTCCAAGACAATATGATATTGTCAACACAAGTGCAATAGTCAGCTTACACTTAAACTCTTGAAAACTACACTTGCACTTATATATCCATTCGAAATTTTCGTTCTTCTTCAGTAATCGCGTTAGAAACATAGCTATCATAGAAATCTTTCCACAAACCATCTATAATAGCCTGTCAATCCCAAGAAACTTTAAACCTCAATTATTGTCATTGGTCTCGGACAGTTCATAACCACTTTAGTTTTGGTTAGGTCCATGTAAATCCCTTCACCAAAATCACTTGACCAAGGAAAGCTACACGAGTCAGCCAAAACTTGTACTTACTAAATTTAGCATGCAGTTCATGTTCTCACAAGGTCTAAAGTATCATCCTCAAGTGTTGTTCATACTCCTCTAGACTCATTAAATATACCAAGATATCATCAATAAAAATGATCACGAACCGATCCAAGTATTCCTTGAACACATGGTTCATTTAATCCATAAAAGCAACAGGTGCATTAGTCAGACCAAACGGCATTACGGTGAATTTATAATGATCATAACTCATACAAAATGCCATCTTCAATATATCCTCCTTCTTAGTCCTTAGGAAAGACATCGGCAATTTCTCGTGTTATGGCAATGTCCTTCATCCTTGGTTCCTCAACCAGTGTATTAACTACAATTACCAAATAACCTCGGCAACCCTCATCTAGCAATCAAGTCGCCTTAAGTGATGAAATTATAGGAATCGAGGGTCCTCCTCAATTTCCAACAAACTCAAAACTAACACCCTCTAACGAGTTAAATTGGATCGCTTTACGATAACAATTTATCATAGCTTGTTGATTGGTGAGCCAATCCATACCAATGATAACATCAAAATCATACATCTCTAGCACAATTAAATCTATACTTTCCTCTCGGCTGCCAATAATCGACTTGCAACCCGAACATCCCACGGCAGACAATACTTTTTCCTTTAATGGGGTAAAAATACTAAAAACCACTTCCAACGGTTTTAGACTTAAACTCATTAACTTATTGAACTGTTCAACAATAAATAAGTGCATGGCTCCTATATCAAACAAGGCATAAGTAGCATGATCATGTAACAAAACCGTACTTGTAACCACGGCCTGCAAATCCTCTACCTCATTTCTGGTGATGGCATAAATCCTTCTTTGCAGTGGGGCCTGTTCAAAGTATTTTGCGCCGGTGGGCAATTCTTCACTTGGTGGCCATTCTAACCACATCCATAGCAGGCTCCCATCCTAGTAGAACACAAGGTTGTTCTATGCCTCCTATTGTAGAATTGACACATGCCACTAAAGTTGTATGTTGGCTTTCCCATGCCATTCTTTCAATTGGGAGGGATTAGATGTTTTCTTCCTATCATCAGCCTCTTCCCAAACTAATGATTGTCCCTATTAAGCGCAAACCACGACCCAAATGTGGCTGTCCATTCTACCATGTTGCTTTCAATCAATTGGGTCTTCTTGTATAGTTCATGGTAATCCTTGAGATTCAAGGGCCCTAACTGGTCTTTAATCTCTAATTTTAAGCCATCTCCGAATCTCCTAGCCCTATCCACTAAGTCCTTAATCTACTTCAACGTGTACTTGGACAACTCGACAAACTTCACCTCCTACTAGTCTACTGACAAGTGGTTTTGATGGAGTTGTTGGAACTCAACCATCCTCTGTTCCCGCACGTAACCTGAGAAATACTTCCCGTTGAAAGCTTCAACGAATGCATCCCACACCATGACCATACTTTAAAGAAAGACCCTTCCTTCGATGGCTTCCCACCACGTGCTAGCGTTGCCTTACAGTTGGTAAATGGCCAACACTACCTTGTCCTTCTTCGAGCACCTTAGTAGTATGAATGCTTTCTTCAGTTCCCTAATCCAAAGAGTTGCAACCTTAGGATCACCCGCCCCAGTAAATTTTGGCAATTTCGACTTTAGTAATTGTTCCATTAACTTATGCATTGACTAGTCACCATTCATATTCCTAGCCAATAGGACTTCAGCAGGTATAGTAGCAATAGTGCTAATAGCGGCAGTAGCTGAAAGTGCTAGTATGAACACCTAGAGGAAGGATGAATAGGTGTAAAAATAGATTCTGCAAAATGCAGTTAAAACATTTACTTTTAACTTGAGTTTGAATAATAACAAACTTTTGAAAATGAGTCTGAAAAGTAACAGACTTTGAGCAAGTTCAAACTTTAGCAGTTAAATAGAATTACGAACAAAATAAAAGAGTTCAAGGAAAAGAATAAGAACACATAATTTATAGTGGTTCGGCTTAGATCAAGCCTACGTCTACTCTCCCACGCTAACAGCCTTCTTGGCTGGATTCCACTATACAATCAATAAGAGATTACAACTTTGAATACAAACACTTAGTAATAGATCACACTATCTCACTAAGTCACTCTTTTGGTATTTCTCTCACGATCACAAACGTTTAAGCTCACCAAAGACAGGTGTATGATCGAAGGTCGCTCAAACTTTGGAATTATAAATTCTACGCTCCGTCTCTTACTTGTTCATCTGTCCTTGATCTCCTTAAATACTCCTCCACTTCCAAACTAGCCGTTGGACAGTATCCTGAGGATTGTCTTCCAATCTACCCATTGGACAAATATGTATCTAGAAGATGTGGTAGCCGTTGAGTGACAAAACTAGAATCCCAAATTGATTATGATCGCCCATACAAATAGAATCTTGGTTTCCATAAGTAGAGCTTCTTCGTATAGAACGTTCTTGTCTTCAAGATCCAATCGTCAATCAATTAAATTGAGTCAATCAAATCAATATTGATATAGAATTTAAACCAGATTACTAGGTTTATATGATTAGGACTTGTGTTATGTTTTGTCGAATCTAGATGTACTTCGTTTTGAATTTGCTATGTTCTAAGTCTGAGCAACTTCAGACTGAAATAGACACTGAGGCTGCGCATGACAACGCTTCTGTTCCTGGGAAGAGTTTTTTGCGCATGGCCGGCCGGCGACAGCGGCGGCGCAACCGGCGGCGTCGCGACCGGTGGTGGCGACGGCGCGGCGGCGATCGTGGCCGGCGACCGGCGGCGGCGGTGACAGCGGTGGCCGGCGAACCGGCGGCGGCGCGGCGCCGGGCAGTGGCGACGGCGACCGCGGCGGCGACCGGCGACGGCGACGGGCGCGCAGAACCATAACCGGCAACTAGCCCGCCGGCGGCAACCGGCGGTGACATGGCGACGGCGGGCGGCGACGACCGGCATTCGGCCGGCAGCGGCGACCGACCGGCCGGCGGCGGCGACCGGCGATTGCGCGACCGGCGAGCGGCCGACATGGCGCTGCCAGCGGCGACGGCGACCGTAGCCGGCGACTGGCGACGGGCGGCGACTGGCGACGGCCGGCGACTGGCGACAGCGATCAGCGGCGAGCCCGGCGCCAGGCGGCGGCCGGCGACGGCGACCGGCGGCGAAGCGGACCGACAGCGACCGGCACGGCGACCGGCGGCGCGGACGATGGCGGCATGCGGCAGCGCAACCGGGCGTGGGCAACAACCGGGCGGCGCGGCGACCCGATGGCGGCGGCGACAACGGCGCGGCAACCGCAACAACGGGCGCGCCGGCGGGGCGGCGACCGGGGCGGACCGGCGGCGCGGCGACCTGGCGGCGATGACGGCGGCGGCAACCGTGCGGCGACCGGGCGGGGCGGCGGCGAATGGCGGTCGACCGGCGGCGATGGGCGGTGAGCAATGGCGGTGAGCAATGGCTGTTAACGGTGGTCACGGCAAGAAAATAAAATTAAAAAAGAAAATCAGCTTACTTCTAAAAATTGTTCCCGGGAACAAAAAATTGAGAAATTGTTCCCAGGAACAAATGTTTTACCAAATAGGTTTCTGTTCTTTTTTTATTTCCGGGGAAAAAAAAACATAAATTGAGAGAAACAAGAGCGTTACCATGCACTACCTGAGTGTCTTCAAACTGAAGTAGAGTACAATCTAAACGTAAGTCTGAACATATTCTGCTTCTGAACAGATTTAGCTTTAAGGTCTGAACACAGTCTGAATAAGTTCAGCTTCAACGTAGAGTCTGTCTTCTGGTTCTTCATTCACGTTCAGTTTGGAATTTGTCAGAGTTGGCAGACTTCTGATGTAGAACAGACTTTGACACTAACTGTGGCATCCCAAAATTCAAGACATCCTCTAGAGAAATTAAAGCCCATAATTAGGTAATGAAATTACCTATGGTTTATGTTTTAGCCATTAGTTTTCTCTTAAGGCTATGTGTTATGTGCTTGTGTTCATGAGTTTTAAATTAGTACTATAGGATAAATTAATGAGAATAATCTATGCTTGGCTATGCACCTCATAGATTAAATTCTTATAAATAAAATGTTACAAGACTTTGGCCATGTGGAATTTGAAATTTTAAAATTCATAGAAGAAAGAATAAAAAGGGAAAATTTTAATTTTATTTAGGTTTGGGCCTTAGGCCCATTGGCCTAAGCTTTAGTGGGCCGAATGGCCGTCGACCATGAGAGGGAGAGGAGTGGCGGGCCCATTGCTGGCCCAAATACCTCCAAGCCCAAGCCCAAAGCCCATGCATGTATCATGACAAGTGGCAAAAAGGGAGATGGCATGCATTGGCCATTGGAGAGGCAATCTAATGATTGCAAATGATGAGGAATTGGGGAAATAAAAGGAAGAGGAGAGAGAGAGGGTGGCCGGTTGTGTTGTTCGGCCAAGTGAGAGAGAGAAAGAGAGAGAATCGTGCAAGAGAGTGAGGCCGAGAGAGGAGAAGCCGAGAGGGGGAGGAAGGAGCTCGCCGTCCGTCCGCCCGTCACCGCCCGTGTGCCACTTGTTCGCCACCGTGTGCTCGTTGCTAGCTCGGTCTAGAGGCAAGTTGGGAATCCGCTTTCTACTCTTGTACGAAAGTCTTGCATGTGTGGTCGGAATCTAGGATGTTTGGAGGCACGGGAGTGAAGCTAATGTTGTTTGTTCTTGAGTTTGCATGCTGTTTTCGCATGAACCCCCTGAGCCAGAACTTTGTGAGAGCTTGCATGCATGTTTGAGTTCGATTTTGACTTTGATTCCTTCATAAAAGTTGTAGCTAACATCTTAAAATACAACATACTAAAATTTGGTACAAAATGATGGATATTTAAGGGGTCAAACTCTCATCCTACGGAGACACCAGATCTGGAACGATTTCACTGACCTTTCGGTAGATTTTTGGTTGCATGTTGATTTCTACTAAGAATATATCTTCGACTTCTTCATGAAACTTGTATATAACCTCTTAAATAATAACATACTCAAATTTGAAGTAAAATGAGCAAGTTTAGCCTAGTGAATCGACTTACTCTTGAAGATGGTACAATCTGGAGACGCGGTACAGGACACCCGAGACTTCATGGACCCATATGGTGACTGTTCTTTGGAAACTTGACTTAGATTCCTTAATGAAAGTTGTAGGGGACCTATTGAAGTAAAACATATCCAAATTTCATAGGAAACGAAGAAGACAAAGTGGGTAAAAACTCGTTATTTCGGAGATGACTACACTGGACGTTTCGGTATGAGAATCAGAAGCTTCAGACGACTATATAAAATTATCTAAAACGAATCTGGCCTATAAGTCTTCATTAAAAATCTACTTTAGTATCTTATCTAGAACCTGGTAAAGTTTCATAATTTTCGGACGTCATTCACTTATTTTAATCGAATTATTTCAAAAACTGCACATTCTGTTTAATCCGAAATTGCATGCTGTATTTGTGTGAATGATATTTCTCGTGTGGAACCTTATTGGCCATATGTTTTTCAGGAAATCAATGCCTTATTGTCTTGTCTATCACATGTCTTAATTTCATGATTTTTGGGAATCATATGGATAATTTAATTTAAATATTTTCAAAAATGGTACAAGCTGGAATTTAAATAAATTTCAAAAAGGCATGATAAATGAACTATTCTAAATTGTACGAATGCCATAAATTTTATGTTTATGAATGATTGTTTATTGCTGCATGTATGATGATGACTGATGATGCATGTATAGATCGAAGGATGAAAGTGATTTTGTTTGCCATGTGCCATGCTGAGTTGAGACCTAAATTGGTAAGCATGAATAATGATAAATGAGGAAACTGTTTGTGGCGGATGATAATGCCCTGGGAGTATCAGGATGCCCGGGATGGGGGGTGCCGGATGCCCGAAATGTATAGAAATACATGGCTGGATGGCTCTGGGAGTATCAGGATACCCGGAATGGTTGGGTGCCGAAAGCCTCGGAGGTCTTTGCCCAAGGAGATGCCTCTTGATGCCAGTTGGGATGCGAGATGCCCAAAATGTGGGGGTGCCGGATGCTCGGTGGCCTTAAATGGCTGAATGCCGGAGGTTTTTCTCGCGATGCCAAGATGGGGTACGAGTGTAAAGTATGAGATGAAATTGATAATCCCGAGAAAGAGTGATGTGGTGATCGAATTGAAGGTTAAAAGTGGAAATTAAATCATGCATATATGATATGATGATGATCACCTATGGCGTGATGATATGCATATATGATATGATGTGATGATGACCATCTATGGTATGATGACATGTGTATGATGTGATGATGATCACCTATGGTATGATGACATGTGTGTGATGTGATGATGATCACCTATGGCATTATGACATGTGTATGATGTGATGATGATCACCTATGGCATGATGACATGTGTGTGATGTGATGATGATCACCTATGGCATGATGACATGTGTATGATTGTGATGATGATGTATGATGGCATATGCATGGCTTCAAAGTAAGTACGCTTGGATGCATGAATGGCATGTATCATGTTGTGATTGTATTGTATGATGCATTGAGTGGTTATTAGATTCCTTTACCTGCTGAGTGGTTGTACTCACCCCTTCGGGGACTGACATTTCAGATTAGCAGCATGTCGCTCCCTGCTGTCACGCGGGACGTATTTTACGGCCTACCTTCCGATGTAGAGGTCAAGTGTGAGGAGTTTGGCTGTCCCTCTGTTCCTGGATTGACGTATATTTGAGTGCGCTGTTTAGTTATGTACGATGTAGGCCTGGCTGGGGGCCTTGTTGTCCAGGAGTTCATATCCGTCCACATTCATCGCGACGGAGTGATGCATGGGATGTTGCCGCCGCCACCACCGCCTGATGCACCGAAATAGGTGTGAGGGCCCGTGCGTGACAAGTAGGAGTTGAAAATTTTTGGGATGGTTAGCCGACACTAGTGATGGGGGATCTTGCACGTGAGTCGTAGTGGGTCGAATGTTTCTTTTTGGGGTTCATGTCCTGGCCTTTCTTTTAGTGTACCGACCCAAGGAAACCCATCTTGAAAATATGTAAATAAAGTGTCATGACTTTGTCTTTTAATTATGATTATTAGTGGTGTGTAATTGTATCATGGTTGATGGAGGGTGAGATAGCGATGTTTTATTTTGTTTCCGCTAATGAGTCGCACTGGGACCGTTTTCAAAAAAAAAAATGTGTCCATGATTTACGACGCTTCTTCTAAGAGATGTAATAAGGTGTAACGTTGGTGCTTGTGGCGACCTAAGAGGGGTTCGGGGTGCCACACTAACGTCTAGCAATCTTCAAACTTTAACACAGAAGTCTAAAAATCTTCATAATAAACTTTAGACATGTGTTACATTCAGTCTTCTAGCAGTCTTTAGACATTGACAATATCATTTACATGTTCTATCATCTACATAGTCTATTACTTAACCATTAAGCACGTTAGTAGCCTTTGATTTATTTTCTCATCTTCAAAACATCATAAAAGATTTCCCTAACAGCAGGGATAGTGCCGACAACGGCAACAGTAACGGCAACAGCAACAACAACAGCAACAACAACAGCTTACTTCTAAGCTTGCTGCTTGATCATATTTCCCAGGGCTTCCAATGCTTGCAGGATCTTATCCAACCTAAAATCACCCTGTTCTCTTCCTCTTGCACAAGCTGAGTCAATACTCTTCCTCTAGCACTAGTCTGAGTTGGTGCTCTTTCTCTAGCACCGGCCAAAGTTGGTATAGCCCCTCTCCTAAGGGCCCTCTAATTAGGATTGTCCATCTTGCAGGATTCTCAAAGAAATCTGTTATATAATTCCATAACAAAATTAGAAACCTAAAACATCTATTTAGAATCAATCAATCAATCACAAGCATAAGATATTTTCCTAATTAACTATCCTAGAACCCATCACACCTTATCATTCCAGATATTGACCACACCCGATACCACTTAAACGAGGATGTCATACCCTGAACCCCCAAGCACGAGGATCCCTCCATGGTAGTTTAGTTGCAACATCCTAGGACGCGTTTCTAATCCATTCTTTCGTCGTTCAATTAAACACAAGTGGAACGTGCATCATAACTCTCAACAAATTAAATATAACAAGGATAGCAAGGAAAACACAATAACATCAAACCCAACACTTCTTTTATATATTTACTATTAACCATAGGAAATTTAGTAATTACAAACCCATCCCTAAAGAGCGACTTCCTATGTGACCAACAAAAACCAACAGAAGATTAGGGTTAACTTAAGTTTCTTTAATGCAAGGGCTAACTATGGTATCCAAGTGGAGTCTCAAGGTCAGACTCCTATCCCAGTTGGTCTCTGGATCCTCTATGACACCATCAGGAGTGTCAATATCCATGGGGTCCCAAATCTGCTCCTGGGGACCCCTACCAAGTTGTCCATCAAACTAATGTATCAGGCCAAAACGGTCCTCCCTGACTTAGATGAACCACACCTTAAACCTATGAGCCACCCACTTGGCCAACCCTTCGTCTACCTAGATGGCCGTAACAAACAACTCATAAACATGATCCATCCCCAAGGTAGGGTACGGAATCACAACAGTGTCTTGGTCCATTAGAACCCCAAATCGAATATGACAGTTCTCTATACTACAAGCCTAAAAATAATAAACAATAACTGGTGAGATAAAATCTCAGTAAGTCAACAATATAAGCATTGATTAGGACGCTCGTTCATCTCGGGTGTAACTTACACATGCAACACATCGAATAATCCCACTAGAATCCTTGCATCCCCTTGACACACCCCTACATATTATTAATTCACATATGCCCATAGCAATACATCAAGCATGCATATAATTAGAACACTTCCTATAATTTTCCATGTGTATTGTATTTACACATGTTCCAAATATTACGACCACTTTGGCCACGGCCAACACAAGAATTAGTGATCTTTCGGCATAACCGGGCATCTTCTCGGCCCATCGGGTACGGCATCTTCTTGGGCCCCCTGCCATAGATGGCATTTGATAAAGAGCATCAATCTGGCCTCAATCACGACTCGGCATCTAGATCTCGCTGAGCATCCGATAAATTTGGATATCATCCCCAAACTCCCATTGGGTGATGGGTTCCGTTAAGTGGCCACTCAAACACGCCAATTACTTATATGCCAATTTCATTTCTCATCAATTAGCCCAATACAAACGTGGTTCATGCTCATAAAATGAATTACTGCAACTTTTACACATAAAATTTAGTCAAATAATCACATGTGATCACGTACATATAATTAACCCATCAAACTTGTACACTTTCATTTTAAAACATTGTTGCCTCATTTGACATATAAAACATAGCACTCAAACACGACACCTCGTGAATTACCATTTATTTGTCAATAAAACCTTTTTTTAAAATAGCAATTAAAATTGGGCAATTATCTTTCATGGCATTACAAGCTTCAAACAACTTTCTTTTTCTTTTTTTCTTTTTTTGCTTCAAACAACTTAAAGCGGGCATAACTTTATCCCATAATTCAAGCATAAAACACAAATAATTCACTAATTATCGCTATATTACAAAAACTTATCAACCTTAAACCGATAGCTTATTACTCAATCATTGATAGCTTATCATTTATTTAATGAAAAATTTTGACCTATTTTCCGATAGCTTATCACCCATTTGGTGATAACTTATCACATATTTTCCGATAGCTTATCATCCCTTCAATGATAGCTTATCACCCAATTGCCGATAACTTATCATCCCCTTCAATGATAGCTTATCATCATTTTCTTGATAACCTATCACTACTACTTATCACATATCATGATAACGCTTATTGCAATAACTTATCCACTAAATCATCATTAATTAAGACTAACTATAATTAACCTTAATCTAAATTTTCTCTAAATGCAATTAACACCCTAGTCAAAAATTAAGAAGTTAACACACGGCTTTATGGCAACGGCGAGCTAGCAACAACAGTGGCACAATAGTGACAAGAACGCGATGTTCATAGCTTGATCGGTTGAACCTCCTTCCCCCTCTATTTCTCTTATTTTCTTCTCTTTCTTCCTTCCTTTCTTCATCATCACCATTCACCATCGCCATTCACACTGCCTTTGTTCGTTGTTCGACACTATTGCCATTTGTTACTTGTTGTTAGTTGAGCTGCTCTCACTACCATCACCATCGCAAAGAGAGAGATTGAGTGAGATTGAATGAGATTTCCCCCCCCCCCAAAATCCTATAAATCATCCCTAAAACCTCTCCTCCATGCATTGACCCTTTTGTCTTCTTCTTCAATGCGCAAGGTCTTCTAAAAATGGCATTTTGGTCATTTCACCACTTTAACACAAAATCTCATTTTTGCCCTTGAGCCCAATTGCTTAAAATGGGCTTGGATGGGCTTGGCTTGGCTTGGTGGCCTCATTGAGCCCTCTTGACCACACATTCTAGGCGTGAGCCCCATTGGGTCTTCGCTTGACCCAACTCCCTTTTCCAACTTCCAATTCTCAACCTACTTATCCTTATCCAAAAATTTAAAGCTTACCGATAATTTGGCAAATAAATGAGGCAACGTCTAATAGGTTGGTCATGAAATCCTAGAAAGTTCACTACCCAAAATCAAATTAAATTTCATGATTAAAATCTATCAAATGCAACTTTAATACGACCTAAACTATTGGGTGGCTTTTAGGGGTTTCGTGAGTTTGACCCATGGTCAATAATTTTCAATCCATGTTTATGTCTCTTCAAATTGTGGATAACCCTTGATTATTATATAATCATAAGGAATCAATTACTCACCCTAAGTACAAAGTCAATAAGAAATTGGTTTATTGTTAGTCGTAGCGAATATTATAATTGTGCGGAATCACTCACAAACTAACTACGTACTTTTGTTGAATCAATTTATATCCGTTCACTAATTGACTTATAAAAATGTAGTATTGTCCCTTGTTGATCCTTATGGTCGAGCGGTCTAACCCTGATTAAATTCTCTAGTTGTACACATTTTTATCCTTTATGATTTTTCCCAATAGATTATTTAATTTATGAGTGATTAGTTCAGAGTAAATTCAACTATCAATACATTGATTAAAATAATCATTCATATATCTCGAGAATGGTCGAATTTCAGGATATCACATGGCGACCATAGCTGACTCTATGTAATCCATCCCGGCGTTGCCAAACCTCACCAAACCTAACCCATTTCAAATCCGGCAATGTTCAACCAAGATTGGACTCTGAAAACCCTAAAAGTCTTTTCTAATTCCCTCTTGGAGCAATATCTTTATACTGAAGATGATGAATAGAAAGTGGTCGAAGTTGGTTGATGTAATACCTTACCTTGTCACGGTCAAATTGGAGTGTCTATGATATGTGATTGTTTTTTTCTACAGAAGAAAAACCCAATTTCTTATGTCTGCTGGATAGAGTTTTTGAAGTGGCCATTTTGGAGGAAAGATTTCATGGCTATTATAAAGAATAGAGTTGCTGCTCCTCACCTAAAAGTGACATTGATGTCTTTTTTCATTGATTTTTTGTTGCTAAATATTAGGGTTCAGTATGTATACGTGTGATGTTGCGTTGAATTGAAAGAGATAATGAGAATAAGTATGCTTGTGCTTTGGTGATTCATATTGTTATTGATAGATGGAATGATTTTGTGAAATGTCTTCAAATTGCTGTGATTAGTGGTGATTAGATTGAGGCCCTTCTGTTCGAAATTACATTGTATTTGATTGGATTATTGGATTTAAGTATTGGTAATTGTAAAGTTCATTTCTTGGCTCAATCACACTCTTTATTCACTAATAGCAACCAATGGATCGACTTCTAGATCCCTTTTTAGTCATTTTTAATTCAAAAAAATGTATTTTTGTTCAAGAATGAAATCTTATGGGAACTATGCATATCCAATTCATTTATCAAGTTAGATGAAACTAATTATACATCCCGATCTAAAGCGATCAAGATCTATCTTATTGCCACCAAGCAACTTAACTATCTCACGTCTACAATACCGTTTGACAAAAGTAAAACTGCCAATTGAATTATAGGAGATGTAATGATTCGGGCCCTATTGTGGAACAGCATGGACCCTAAGGTTAGTCCTCACTTTATTCAATATGACTCTGCTAAGACAGTTGGGGATAAATGTGTATTACTCTATTCGGGACAAAATAATATGATGTGAGTATATGGCACATGGGAAAAGCTACTTGATATTCAGCATGGAGATCAATCTTTATCCAATCATTATGCTTGGTTCACGACTCTTTGTCAATAATTAGATACTTATCTTCATACCTTAAATGATCCAGATGTTTTGCTAAACGCGAGGAGGATCTAAGGGTAATATTATATCTCAAGTCATTAGAGCCTAAGTATTACTCTATTCAAGGCAAAATAATATGATGTGAGTATGTGGCACATGGGAAAGCTGCTTGATATTCAGTGTGGAGATCAATCTTTATACAATAATTATGCTTGGTTCACGACTCTTTGTCAACAATTGGATACTTACTTCCTACCTCAAATGATCTAGATGTTTTGGTTAAACGCTAGGGGATTTGAGGGTAATATTATATCTCAAGTCATTGGAGCCCAAGTATTTATATCTTCGTCAACATATTACATCTCAAAGTTCTCTTCCTACAGTGGATGAAGTCTTCTCTTAAGTTTTTCGTTCTACAATTCCTAAGAAGATTTCTTCCATGCTGATGATAAAGATTAGTGCTATGCTCTCCCATGATTCTAGTCGATGTGGAGGTCGAGGTCATGATTATCGAGGTCGTGGACGCAGTTTTGTTCATAGTGGAGGTCATGGAGGCCATGAAGGGAGAGTTGGGACTCGTGGTACCATCACGGAGGCCATAAAGGGGGAGTTGAGACTCGTGGTACCATTAGTTCTAGCAATGGTCATGGTTCACGCTATTGCCATCATTGTCAAAGAGTTGGACATATAAAAGCTTATTGATATATGCCTCACCCAGAGCTCAAACCACCCCTTGCTGCATATGCAAAAGTTGAGGATTCTCTTGGTCCTCCCTCAACAGTTCTACCAAGTTTCACTAAAGTTCATAATGCAGGCAATTTAGTTACATTGACACATGCTGAGTATGTTACATTCGTTCGCTCCCAACAAGTGATAGGATTTTCAACTCTTACTACAACTCTGACACAAACCTCCAAACATAGTCCATCTTGTTTGTTGTCTGCAGCATCTGATTCTTGGGTTATGGACTCTATAGCTACCAATCACATGACTGGTAACTCTAAGCTACTGTCTTCTTTTCATTCCACATCTCCTTTATCATCAAACTCAGTTACATTAGCAAATGGCTCACAATCTCAAGTTATTGATACTAGAGTTGCTCATTTGAGTTCTTCTCTTTCTTTGTCATCTATCCTTGCCCTAATCTCCTTATAATTTGATTTATGTTAGCTTATTGACTAAAGAACTAAATTGTTATGTAACATTTTCCTCTTCTCATTGTGTTTTTCAAAATATGAGGACTAAACAGATGATTGGTGGGAGACATTAATCGAATGGTCGGTACTGTATTGATAAGAAGGTATTGGTTGCCGCAACTATGAAGCATACATCCACCAATGTATATCGAATGCATTGTCATGCTGGTCATCCACCAAAAATACTTCAGCTTCTATCTCCTAAGTCTGAGTCTATGAGTTCCTCTCAGTGTGAAGCTCATCAGTTTGGAAAATATCATAGAGTTTCTTTTTCTTTCCCGCTTTCAGAGTCATGTGTTTAGTCCATTTGAGTTGGTTCACTCATATGTATGGGGTCCATGTTGTGTGCCTAATGTCTTTGGATTCAAATATTTTGTTACATTCATGGATGAATTTTTCCTAAATAACCTGGTTAGTTCTTAATAATAAAAAAAACCGTATAGAGATTTTTCATTGCTTTCAATAGTTCTATTTCGAAGTGTTGAATCAACATAATATCTTTATCAAACATTTATGGTCAAATAATACTAGAGAATATATTGCCGCAACTTCTAGTTTCTAGCAATTTCTTGAGTCTCATGGTATTATTCATCAGACCTCAAGCTCATACACTCCATAGCAAAATGGCATAACCAAACATAAAAATCGCCATCTTCTTGATGTTGCCCATTACCTCATGTTTCATATGCATCTACCTAAACATTTTTTGGGTCATGCTATTCTTACAACGTGTTATTTAATTAATAGGTTTCCAACTTTTGTTCTTCACGGGGGGACACCATTCTCAATTTTACATCCAAATCATCCTCTCTCTTTTTACCTCTTCGAGTTTTTGGATGTGTCGATTTTGTACATTATCTTTCTCTAAGTCTTGATAAATTGGATTCTCGTGTTGAAAAATGTGCCTTTGTGGGATAATCTCATAACAAAAGGGATACAAATATTACAGTCCTACTCGTCATCATATGTTCGTGTCTACAGATATGATGTTCTTTGAAAATCAGTCATATTTTTCTTCTTAAGTGTTTTCGTTGACACGTGGTGATGGTGATGGTGATGGTATCCTATTGATGCTTCCATAGCCTTCCATTTCTCTAGCTCATCCACAAAAATTTCAATTTGCTAACGGCACGTATTATTGACATTGTACATTTTTTACTATGACAATACATTCTTCATCAACATCGGATTCATGCATTCCCTCATCAATTACACCAGCCTCTAATCCCGATCCACCCATTGCTTCTCAAAAAGGCACACATTCTTGTGTTGGTCATCCAAACAATCATTATGCTCCTTATTCCGATCTTTCTGATTGTGTTAGTATGCATCATCTTCTTTCAAATTTTTTGTCCTATGATCATTTATATCCTACCTTCTTTGCCTTTCTCTTAGCATTGTCTTATGTTTCTGTGCCTAGCAGTGTTGCTGCAGTTCTTGCTCATCCGAGTTGGCGTTGTGCCATGAAGGATGAAATGCATGCACTAATTCGGAACCAAACTTAGCAACTTATTTCCTTACCTACTGATAAGAAACCTATTGGTTGTCATTGGAAATTTACTATTACGATTCACCCAGATGACACTCTTGATCGATTGAAGACATGGTTAGTTGCAAAAAGATACATTCAGACTTAGGGTGTCAACTATGATGACACCTTCTCTCCAGTGGCCAAAACTCCATTTGTCCATGTCCTTATCTCATTGGCTGCATGATTTAGCTAGATCTTTCATCAATTAGATGTGAAAAATGCATTTTTGCATGGTGATCTAGCTAAGTAGGTCTATATGAAGCAACCACTTAGGTTTATTATTTGGGGAGAGAATGTGGTATGTTATTTAATGATGCAATTATCAAATTTGGATTAAAGCAATGTTAGGTAGCTCATTCAGTTTTCAACTCTATGTCTTTAGCTAGTTGTATCTTTATGATTGAACATATGAATGAGTAGTTCAGGTGGTATTAAAAAACTTAAGCAATTTCCGCATAGATAATTCAATACTAAAGATCTGAGACATCTTCGATATTTTCTTGGTATTGGAATATCCTATTCACATGCTGGTATCAATTTATTGAAACAAGAAGTATGTTCTAGGTTGAATTTCTCGGAGTAAAGCCAATCAATACCTCTGTAAATCCCAATATAAAACTTGACACAAAACATGAAGAATTAATACATGATTCAGTGAAGTATCGGAGATTAGTCAATTAGTTAAACTATCTTACCATCACAAAGCTGATATATCCTTTGCCATTAGTGCAGTATGCCAATTCAAGACTTCTCCTCATATTACTCGTTAGGATGCTATGTTCCAAATTGTCAAATATTGGAGGGGAGTACTAGGTAAAGGACTATAGTTCAAAAACTATGGTCATCTAAACACTGCAAGCTTCTCTAATGCCGATTAGGCTAGATGCCCTATGGATAGAAGATCAACTTCAAGCTATTGTGTATTTCTTGGAGGTAATTTAATTGCGTAGAAAGCCAAGAAACAACATGCAATTTCCTGATCAAGCGCTGAAGCTAAATATCGAGCTATGGCACATGTGACAAGTAAATTACAATAGTATTAGAGATTGAAATACCATCAAAGCCATCAATAATGTATTGTGATTATCAATATGCTATTCACATTGCATCTAATCCTGTCTTTCACCAATGAACTAAATACATTAATGTTGATTGTTATTTTGTGCGGAAAAATATTCAAAAATGAGAGGTTATTTTTCAACACACAAATATGCAGGATCAACTCGCAGACATTTTTATGAAATCTCCATGAAGGAATAGAGTGAGCTTCTTATGTAACAACTTCTGATTATTTGATATGTACATCCCAACTTGAGGGTGACTAGTGGGAAAAATTGCCAGTAATAAGGGTAGAATAATAACATAGTTTGTGAGTGGGGATAAGCAAATAAAAGCACATTGTATATTTGTTTCCCTATTATTTTTATTGAATAATAGAAATCAATTATCTGTTAACAAAGACCGAACCGTGATCGCTATTGTCAGTTAAAGACAACATAGCTAAGTGAAGGACGCAGAGACGGACAAGTTTAGCATGAGTAAAGATAGTATTGTCAATTGAACTCAACTGCAGAATACAGAGAGAATGGAAATTACAGCAATGCACAGGGAAAAGTTCCGACTATAGATACAGATTGGTATGTACAAGGATAAGCGGATATTTATGCAAACGTACGTCGCTTATATGATGCTTCAGCAGCTTTTGTCCATTGGGAATATGTACACAGTGTTAACCGATATAGAGATATGAAGCCGCTTCATAACACAGATACCACATCTAAATATGTTAATCAGCTCAGCATAGTAGGATGTCCAGTCTGAAGCATCCTCTTGATCATGTCCATTCCAAATGCAGAATCCGACGAACTGTCAATTGATGGGTAGATGTTAAGAAAAGGTCATGAGTTCAAGATACATTTAATTCGAAATCAGAATATAAAAGACAATCAACTTGCTAGAGGACATGACACAGGGTTACAACTCAACAAACTCTGGCATGCTGTCAATTGTGTAGTGCGCCATGGCCACTCTCATACATCAAGCAATGTGTTACAGGAATTCACACCAATCATCAAGCTATCCCATCTTTCTTCTCTACTATTAAAGAATTGCAATATCCAAGATATATACAATCAAATCTAATTTCATGTACTTCCTATCTTCTATAAAACAGATATGGTCATTTAACCAACTTGCTTTTGACCCTGTCCTATGTCCGAAGGAAACAGTGACCACTATATTTACCTACGGCAAAATAAAATCCTTGCCAGACCACAGAAAGCAAAAGTCAAAAAATTATGTCCTCAGAGACTTTCATCCATCATCTCATGTGTACACAGAGCAAATGCTGATAGCAGAAACCAAAAAGAGTCAAAATCATCTGGGACCACTTTACAGGGACAAGCTTCCGTTTCTAAACCACTAAAATTCAGATTCAGGCACCTGAAAACGACTGGAGCAAACTGAGTAAATGCTTTAAAGATATTGTTTGGATCAAGGAGATTGTCAGATTAGGGAGTCTAAAATCTTGCGTATACATCTCAGAAATGGAAAGGATGCCAATTCACTGATTCCAACCATATCAATGGCCATTTATCTGCTTTTATTTGAAGCACTTAAAGGCATATCTAACGAATAATATATCTGTCGAATGCAGTTCCGCAAGAAAACTTATCTTTTCTAATATTAAGGAGATAAAAATCTGATAAAATCATGATTATCAGCGAACAAGCAAACCTCAAAGATTGTGATCATTTAATGTTTACACAATTGACGCCCCAACATTGGTTAGCTCCACCTGAGAGCTAACTTTCCAATAGGATTGCAAACAATTGATAGTGCATGATTCAAAGCAAACAAACAAGCAAACAAATTCCAAAATAGAAGGCCAATAAGAAAGCACATATCACCCAAAATTTCTTTTATAAATTGAAAGTTAACAAACCAGACAGAGATGAACTCGTATTTGGCCTGGCTAGTTGAAAAACTAGATCAACTGACCTTGGGAGAATAATTTCATATGGAAATGAGATGACTCCTTCGCGATTTGGGATTGGGGGTACGTGTTCCTTTTTGTCATTCACGAATCTTATTATCTGAAACAGAACATCCCGAAGCGAGACTTCCAGTGCTGCCCTGCGGCTGCCGCTATCATCTTGGTTATTCTCTGCATTAAAAAAATATTACCATTGCAAAACAACAAAAAGAGGCAACGATGCATCTCCAATCAGATGCACATTATTGGCCATACCCCCAGTGTCAACAACTTTGGAATTATGCGACTTGACAGAATGTCCTTTCGGTTGTTGGGCCACATTCAAATTGATATACCAATGTTCCCAATATAGTTGTTCAATTTGTTTGCTGAACCATGATCCATGTTTGTTTTTGACTTCATAGAAGGATAAACATATCTGCATCACATAATCCAACAGTAGTTAGGAAAAAGAGGAATCTACACTATAACCCTCACATACAACCTAAGATTTCAAAATGATGCTAGTTCTGATTTCATTAAAGAATCTTGAGGGGCATGATATATTCAGGGCCTCAGAACTGCTTCTTTTTAGATATTCTTGGTGTAATCTCATCAGTAAGCCAAGAGCTGATGCTCACATGCACTAACCAGATGCATGACACACGCTTCTGAATAGTTTAAATGAGAGATTGAACAAGTGCGTCCAATCACTTCCGAATTCACGCTTCACTGATAATCACCATTTAGAGATGAAAACCCCATAACTATCTATGATTCAAGTAAAATGTTCAAAGGTTGAAGTACTAACCTGGCTTTTCTTATTTGGATGCTTCTCAACCCAACCAATGAATTGCTCTATCTTCTCTTCAATTTTCTTCTCAACTTCTGGATCCCCACATTGCACCTACATCATCAATACACAGACACAACAAAACAAGCACAACTCCATGATGTGAAATCCTAGATATCACAACTTATTAATTACGGATTGATCAAGGCTAAGTCAGATAAACCAAACAAGCTGGAAGCTTGGGTTAGTCAGATTAACAATTTACTATTTGAAGATCTCTATGTACCATAAGATGCAGAAAATTAAACATGTGGTTCATACATATATGAAGATGTCATCACCATTATTGACCATGAGAATTAGATAATCAAGGGAATTTTTTTTTTAGTCATTTAGACTCATGAAACAGTAATTTCATCATGCTTCCACAGCATATTGCACTTTGCCAACAGATGTCCACATTAAAAGGGGTATAAGGCTTAATGAAACATGAGCGCAGACCATGGACATAATTCCAATAAAGGAAACTCAGGATATTCAGCTAAAATAAGACATAATTGCATGTAACCAACCATTCTTAGAACAGAGACTTTACTATTGTTACTTTCATAGAGAAGTAAAGAAAAATGTTAGCTTTCTGTCTATCAAACATATACTATGTACTTGACCTCACAAAGCAGTAGAGATATCCAGACAATTTTATAACAAAGATCACCTCTGCTCACAGGCAGATAATGAGAAACACATCGCAGAAAATGGTGCATTGTAAGCCTCGAACAAGATTAAAGTTCCAAGATAATTACTAGATGATAAGATTACCCCAAATCTATCAAGTCACGGCAGAGCAGACCAACCCCACCAACCAATCGCCAACTACTTCTAACATCAAGATAACAGACTAATTTCAACAAGATGGAGAATAGGATGAGTAGCTCACAACTTACATATGTAATATCAAAAAGTTCCAAGTCGATTTCTTTGGGCCGCACAAGGCCTAAAGCTCGGTGGAAGATGATAGTGTGCAGTACACCTGAAAATTATCACCCAATTTGATCATTCAACTAAGAGCTGAGAAAAGGAAGAGTACAACAGAGAATCAGTTTATACTCTGGCAACCGACAACATGAAAACAACTGGAATTTAAAAAACGACAGATCCCACAGCAAGCAAAGCCACTTCGACAGGAATCACAATCAAATGGGTAAAAGCGAATTATCCTAATGGAAACACAGAGAAACCTCAGCAGATAAAAAAACCCAAGTCCCACGAAGCCGTTCTCTCTCACGTCCCAAACATAATTTCTACCCCGACCACTACCATTCCAACTTAAGAATCAAATTGCTACAAGAATTCCTTCCGATGATCAAAAGACTTACATCGGAGCACTTCCCGGATCTCGTAGGTCTCCACCTCCTGCGAAAACAACAAGAAACCGCGGGGTTCGCATCAGAAAGCAAGCAGAAGGCAAGCTACACTGACCAGCACGAAGAATCAAAGGAGACTGGACGCGAGGCCGGTCGGGCGTTGAAATCCTCAACGCTTTGCGACCCAGATGGAAGTGGATCGTTATGGGTGCGTTCTACATACCAGTTCTTTGAGATGGCAGACTTCGCAGTTCATGATCGCGAAGGACCCAGAAGATAAAAATGCGAACTTTCTTCTGCTGATCGGTCGATCGGGGAAGGAGGAGCTAGAAGGAAGGAACCCTCGATCGACGAGGTGGGTTTTGCGGCGAGTTGAGAGGGGCGGATTGAGAGAGTGTCGGCCGATCTTGCCTTGAACGCTAATGGCTACAAGCTCCTCCCTTCTGCGAACTCTGGTCGAGCTCTTTTGGCTTCGTAAGAAAGCTTCGTTCCAATTTTTGTTTTTTTTTTTTTTTTTTTTTTGTCTTCTTGTAAAAAAAAAAACAGATAGAGGAAATGGGAAATTATTTTGTTAAAAATAATAAAAATGAATAAATACGTTTTGAAATTCGATTGAAATTATATAGGAGGCTCTGTCGTTCCTCTTGTCAGATTCTCCTCCTTCGTATGGAAAAAGAAGGGCGAAAAGTTTTTATGTATGATTTTATACTTATATGCAAAATGTGATTGTCTCTTCTTAGGACTCCTTATTAAACTACTTTTCCTTATTTTAATGTGCTCATACTCACATGCTTCATACTTCTCATTAGTAGATGAATGTTTTTCTTTCCCTCAAATTAGGAAATACAATAGGTGACATCACGGGTTCTTTTAATACAGATCTCCTGTCTTTTCTTCTTCCTTTAACATTTTAATGACCTGCTCAAATTCAAAACTTATATGCAATATGTTAAGTCAATAAAAATAGGGAAAAAAACAACTTGTATGCAATATGTTCAACCAAGTCCAATCATCTAAATGCATAATTATATCAACGCGAAAAAAGATATCTGTTTTTAGGAAAAAAAAATCATCTCTCGAATTTCAATGTAGATTAAATTTTATTGAGATCCCATTGCCAAACTTGATCCCCTTGAATTATGTGTATATGGTGCTTGAAACTCCATTCAAACTCAATATTGCCGAGCGGAGTATTTAGTATGCTTGATCTTCGATCCGATAAACACTCCAGTAGCTTGAGCCCAAGTCATATTCATAAATAGGTGCATTGATCTCGAGTAATCATTGGCCCGCACGCCTGAGCTACTCACGAACGACTTGACTCGGAATCAACCTTATCAACAGTTGTCAAATTTGTTTGGCAGCAAACCTTTGAGTATTGTTGCTAACGAGTTCTTTTAGGGATGGCCCAAGAGGAAAAGGCAAAACAATTTATTGGTGATCTGGGCCTAGCCCAAATAAGCATTAGAATTTGGTGATCTGGGCCTAACCCAAATAAGCAGGCCCACTACCCACAGAATGTTCGGCTAGTCTCGGGTCCTTTGGAAAGAGGATAGTTGGTTTAGAACTTAGAATACAACCTCCAAATCAACAAGAGATGGTAATCTCATTCGATCGCTTGGCCCCCCTTTGGAGGACAGGACAACCTTTCGGTTTTATACATGCATTTGAACCACAACATCAATTATCTGATGTGTTGACAGGATGAGAACGTGTATCCTCTCAGTGTCTCTCATTCAGTATCACATCCATCAAAACCATCAATCCATGTGAATAAAAACGATTGGCTAATTTATGGTTAATGTAGGAGAAGTTGAGATTTGTTGGTGCCAATAGAAATAGAGAAAAGAGGAGGATCTCTGTCCTTTCTTCCCCTCCATCTTTAAAGTCCATGAGCTAAGTACCGCGCATAATGGGAACATCATGTCCAATTAATCATCCATTAAAGATACCTAGTTTCTTTATTATTCCTTTTTCCATACCATGAAATGGTCATATGGTGGCGTTATATATGACTTTGTATCAGTGACCATTCCCACTTAACTATATCTATCATCCCATTTTCTATATCATCACAATAACCACCGACACCACCTATATTTAGTAGCTACAGCAATAATCTGATTGTTCTGGTTTCTCTCGTCATCTCATTAATGGGAAAAAAATCATCATATCTAATATTAAGAAAAGGACGATATGCTAATTATTTTGCCTTTACAAAGAAAGTTACTCTATAACAAACCTCTTATTTTATCATTCACCATCAAAGTTTTCGTATCCATTCCAACTCTTTCGTTCTTAGTAAATCTAAGAAACAACTAGTGGAGACGATCTTGGTATTTCCATAAAATGATTCCTTTTTCTTTTGGTCGTCTACAAAACATTTCCATGACATGATACATAATCAACGGGGTATCATTGAAGTAGGACTATTGAGAGCACTTGGCCTCACCAGGTCGAAACCTGCCATTGAGCTTAGTTTATGTCTGTTTGGGATCTTCAAAGTAGATTTGCTGGAGTTTTTAATCACATGTAACTAACTAAGAGTAATAATGTACTAATAAACAAACAAAATACACTCGCCAAATCTAATCTTGGGTTTCGAACGAAAAAACGAAAAATCTAATCTTGGGTGAGGAGAAATCTCTTCTTAACAGTGAGAGAGTGGGCTGTCAGCATGTCAGTGAAATATACTCTCTCTCTCTCTCTCTCTCTCTCTCTGAGACAGGTTTGTTCACAAACTCCTGTAAATTCCTCAACCCACATGCTATCATCTTTTGTGCAGAGAGACATATGACCTTGTTCTTTCACAGCTACACTTTTGTCAGGTTTTCTGAACACCTCACATTGGAATTGCAACAGTTTTGATCAATCTCCATTATTTTTTCCCATCTATTTTGGTCTCCTTTTCTCGTGAAAGGAGTCACTGTCATGGAATGTTATACCACCAAGAACCATCCATTTTTCTACTTTCAATGTACTCTCTCTCTCTCTCTCTCTCTCTCTCTCTCTCTCAGTGGTCACATGTGTTTCTTTGGACGGCGGATGCTTACAAGATTGAAAGACCCTTTGGCAATTACCCATATAACTTTGAAAGGGATGTTTGTAGATCCCAAGATGCAGGTGTAAGGAAACCCTAATGATTTTTCGGGTGTAATTTTTGATGCGTTTTTTCTCCCCCCTTTTGACCGATCGTCTGCTGTCGCCCATCAAATAATTCAACTTAGTATTGTTGCTCATCAATGAACGTCAGGAAATTAATACACCCGATGTCCCCTACCCAAACTATTCTTGGCCTATTTTCTGTAAAAGCTTTTTTGAGAATCACACAGCCTAACATCATCATTAGAATTTGAAGCCGTAATTTCTAATTTCTACCCTCTTCCCCTACTTTCCTCAGGCATAAGACTCAGCTTATTAATATGAGTAATTCAAAATATAAGGTGTTATCGTAATATGAGTACTGGAATTTTCTTTCGAATTGAAAAACACACATACACACACATATATATGTATGAGTATGTTTGGGAGGTAATTCGAAATTGCTAGTACAGCGGAAGTTCTATGTTCGGCCTCATCCATTTACACGGAGAAAAATGGAAAATGTGAACTCCATCAGCTCTAGTAAAAGGTAAATAATGCATATCTGAGCGAACAAATGAATCCTCCTATGGGAGATAAACCCATGGCAGACTCCATGAGAGGTCAATAATTGAGAGGATGACATGATCTGGCAGTATATATTCTCTGTAGTGTAATTTGATGGGGCGGGGGAGACGTGACGTCCCCTGTCAATTTGAGTAACACAGGAGGGTCGACTTTTAAAGTGCGAGCTTTTTCCATGTCCATCGGTTGGTACAAAAAAGACTACTTGCCCAGCAAAAGTTAATTAACGTACAACACGAGTTCATAGTAGAGTTGGAAAAATTGCTACACAAACTAGCATATCAAAGGGACTGCTTGACAAGTTTTTATGATGTGTTGATACAGAGTTATCGACCATAGGTCAGAAAGAGAAGTTTGAGGCGAAAGTTCAAAAGATCCCAGTTGACGACGCATAACCAAACCCGGGCCAATCTGTTCATCTGCATATGATTGATCCGCCATCATCTTCTTTACTAACTGTCTTCCTAAGCTGTTCTTATCGTTCCCTAGCTGAAAAAGCTGTGACGCAGAAATGGGTATGCGGCACCACCTCCGCGTCGATTAGAAAGAGGAGAGCTGGCGTCTACGGGGGGGGGGGGGCTTTTCTCGAACTTCTTTTTGCTTTTCTCCTCATCACTCGGATTCCTTCTGCCGAGTTAAATCAAATTAAGTCTCCCTAAGCTTGGTCGAAACGCGTTCGATTAAGCCGTATGAAAAGTACATGTTCAAACCTTGGAACTGTTCCCAACAGTGAATCCTCAGCCACCCCAACATTCCCATTTTCCCACCAAAAACGAAAGAGGACGAATGTTGAGAAACCCTAGGAAAAGCTAGAATTGCCGCTAAAGAGGGAGACACGGCGGGGGCCCCGCGTTAGAATGTGGGTGCGGATCACATCCATGCATCGTTGTCACCCTCGTCGCCTCTCTTCCCCCGCCCCTCCAATTTGGCCCGTCTATCTACGCTCCCGGTCTACTGATTAAGTCGTCGCGACCCTAACGCTACGCTTGCCCTGCATAGAATATATATTAATGATTGTGTCCTCGCTACGTGAAAATTTCTATATTATTGAAAGTGGGTGGACTTGTTTATTCAAAGGTTAGGTTTGATGGAGAGATTCGGCGGGAAAGCGAATCCCACTGGGACTCCCGAGACGACAGCAACAGATAGCGACCGGGCACGTAAAGGTTGATAATGCAAAGATAGGGAAAAATGCCTTCGGTTCTGCCTTGAGATGAGCAGTGGACCGCGGAACCGACTCGAGGGGCTATCCAATCAAAGACGGAAGAGATGAAATGAAATAGAGGGAGAACTTATTTCGAAGAGCCGAGATGAAGAGATTTGATGTGAAATTAATTGCATGTGTAATGGATAGTCCATCAGAAAGTGCAGACAGTAAATTCTTAGCATGGATCATTCTCATGAAAGTTTGAGATGACATTAGGAGATTTAGTAAAGTTCCAATCCACTTTTGTGGACACACAAGATGGATCCCAAAGATCACTAACGCAACTCGTGTTGCGCATGTAATCTTGTTTACACTTGTCATAAACTCTGGATTTTCGTTCGAATGCTTTTCATGCAACCCCCATCTTCATTTTTGTCAAAAGAATGTGAATGCATGCGACGCAGTTTCGTATAACATCTGAGAAGTCGACAAGCATCAATAGATATAAGACTTTGACAGCTGATGGAGACTTGAGGAATCACCATCCCACTTGCGCAAGGACCACAAGCTACCGTGAAATTAATTTGTCTAGAGTACTGAATCGGTCTTGATCGTTGACAATAATGGGCCTAGCACGAATTAACATTCATACTACATAACTCTTACAGTGATCATCAATCTTCATAATTTTTCCACAGAAGTACTTTCATCGTATTTCGTGTACCTCATGAACTTAAGCTCCCCCATCAAATCGGGCATCACATTGGATGATTTTGATCCGAAGACGCCCTACAATGACCTCTTGATTCAGACCCTAATCAATTCTATGTCTAAATTTTCCTTTTAGACAAGAAAAAAAGAGAAGAAAAACTGGGTTCATTTTAGAATTTCGCTTGCTTTTTCCATATACTATGGTCATGCACTGTTACAGATGCACTCAGTTAAAACACTATCTCAAGACGGAGAAAGAGAGAGAAGAGAGAGAGACATGCAAAAACGTGAGGTCGTTTTCGCTCATTCTTGACAAGGACCGGACCCGGGGGAGAAAAGCCGGGCAGCGGGCAGGAGGTGTCGGTCACTCCACATTTCGGTCTCGCGGACCGGACGGCACGCGCGGTCAGGGGGACCCCCTGCAAAGCGCGCGCGCTCGGGGGAGTTCTCGAACGAAGCGGGCGAGTCAAAGCTCGGTCAACAGTCCCTCAAACACGAGAAGGAAAAATTAAAATTAACAAGAAAAAAGCAAGTGGGAATCGAATATGGCGGTGCTTTTCCATTCCCCCAATTTTATTTCCCCTTTCGCATTGTGATTTCACTTTCAATTTGACCGAAGCAAGCGTCCCTCTCTTATTGCTATTTTTTTTTTTTTAGTTTTTTTTGGTATTGCAGGATAATTCCAAAAGCGACAATCTAGGTTGTTGCACTAGGATTTTTTTTTTTTTTTGTAGTGTCTATCTTTTAGGAAAACTACCCAGTTAGGTTGCCATTGTTGGCCATCCTACGTTATACGTCACTATATTAACGGTTGCCGAAAACCGGCCGGAATTGTTACATTGATATTTCGTGCAAATAGTTATGATCGATAAGTAAAATTAGAAGGTCGTGTGATTCCCGAATGATGATCTCCGGCGGTTCCTCGGTTGACAGAAAAAAAGTAAAATTAGAAAGTTTAAGATGCTCATTTTGATTCTATTAGCATTTGGAAAAGTTTAGGGCACAAGTTGAGGGCCATGACTTCATTCTTAAGGATGAGCTTCCCTTTACTTGGGAAAATTTAAAATTTTGATTGGGTAATTTCTTTTTTGCTGTCAATTCATGCCAAACGAAGACTGTGTTAAACCCTAAATGAAGAATTGAACAAGAAGGGGCATGTGTTGAACGTGAGGAGGTGCTTATGCCACTAGCCCTATTGTTTTCACTTGATTATATGTTAATGGGTGTGGGTGGGAGTTGGGGAATGTGATCAATAATTGGGGTCAAGATCTAGGGGGGAATCGAGTCAGCCTAAGCCACCCTTATGGAATGTCTTTTAGCATGCAAGAATATGTCTAGAAGCCGAGGCGCCAATTTACCCGGAATTGATGTTTAGCGACTGATTCCGCTAAGACTTTTCATTCAGAGGATATTTGACGATTTCAATTAAGAAGACACCCACTTTATTTAATGTGAACATGGGAATTTTAGAATGGAAAATTTGGTTTTTGGCTGTCCACTTAGCAAGAAAGCCGATTCGCAAAACACCCGTTGATTAATGCTAAATCGGAATTCAATTTTTCACGACAATTTTCAATAAGAAGAAACCCACCTTTTTTTATAAAAAAGAAAAAAAATGTATAACCAGGATGTGAACATGAGAACTTTCAAATGGAAAAAATTGGCAAACTTAATTAACAAGTTAAGACCCCGGTTTACGTGTTTGCTAAATTTATGGCGTACTTTATTGGGGAAGCAATTTTTATTTTATTTTATATAACATAGTATAATGATTTGATTATTGTAGCACATCCCTTTTGAGGTCCGACAATTAACTAATTAAAATCATGGAATTCTAAGGATTAACTAATTTCCAAAGCAAGGGATACCAGAAGTCAATGAGCTTTGACATATCTTAATATTTTTTTTCCTTATCATGATGAAAAACGCATTATGCTCAATATTTCAAAAACAATGTCCACAAATGTTATCTTCGAAGCCAAGTGATAAGATTTCGTTCTTCGTCTTCACTTATTTCCACATTGCGATGGTGATTGACGAATGGTTGTGCCAATTGGGGGACAAGTGGACCCCGCTTTTTTCTCCCCTCTGTTGTTTTCACTGCTTTTTAATCTTATCATATTGTTTTTTCTCCCACGTACCTATCAATTTACGTGGTCCAAGGTTTTACAATTCTAACCACATCTTTTCTTTTTTTTTGGTCGAGGTAGCTTCGTTCACATTATCGTGACATTACTGTGGCATTTTGTCGCAACATTGGTCACGTTTATCGGGTCAATATTGAGAGTAAACTAATCATTTCATTAGTAGCGGACAATTTTAGGTGTTGGTTGATTTGATCCGCGATTTTTGTCTCATGCAATTGTCATTACGTATAACAGTTTCAAGGGAAGACCATAAACCTTCACGACTTCTTGTCAAAATTGACGTGTTGGGATCTTTCGCGTTGCCTTATTGAAATTCTTTTACCGACTCCTTTTTCCGTATGCTTTGGGCTGATGCGAATCAAGAACTTGCAAAGACTTGCTCGAATGCGCAGCCGATATTTCGAGAATCGGACCCGTTGTTTTTCATATGTTGCCTTGCCTTGTCTATACCTAACACCTCCAATCATGTCCATTTTATTTTTTATTTTTTTTTGGAAATCTTTTTTAATTAGGATGATATTAATTTCCCCTTTTGAATTTTATCTTAACTTGAAGTGTTCATGGCTTTTTGGAATATAAAGTTTAAGGTCATTGGACAAGGATCGTATGGTGTATTTATAAAATGTGTTCAATGCTTGTAAGAAATATAAAATTGTTCTCATTAACTGAGGACCGTGAGGTGCATTTATCATAAGTCTCCATTGCTTAGTGAATGATAAAATTCTACTGAGAAAACGTATCAAATAATATCATCTTTATATAAAGATATTGTATATTGAAAATATAATATTACATGGGATATGAATAAGAGTACCAATTAAATTATTATTACATGGAGTACTGTAGATTTTGAAGATGGCTAGCGATATCACGTAGAGGGGGGCTTAATAGGTGATTTAAAAAACCCTTGATAAAATAATATGGAATTAGTAGAGCCAAGTTTGATATAGAGTAACTGGGTAAAACAGAATTGTATTCAAGTAGTCTCGTACGAAGTATTTATGAAGTAGTAACTGAGTGAGTAGAGAGATAGAAGACAATTCACATGGAGGTTATAGAGGTTAAACTTTAGTGTAAGCTTACGTCCACTCTCTCATGTTGATATTCTATTAGTTGAAATCCACTAATCAATTAATGAGAATTGAATGTGCCTAGTTATACCCAAACACTTCTTCATAAACTAGGTGTTGCTCATACTCAAGTTATCTCCACCTAAGTGCACACTTAAAACACTGCCAACACTACTCAAAAGATTACAATTGTATGATCAAGGAAGACAAATGAAAATAAGTGAAACCCTCTCTGAAATTTGGAATTGTGAACTCTTGATGTTTCTCTCTTCAACACTTTACACTTCTTTTATACTCAACATCCAAGCTTTTCGTTTAAATAATCTTCAAGACAATCAATTTCTAACCTACTCATTGGACAATTGTTGAGAAGATTAGGTAGCTGTTAAGGTTGATTAATTGAAATTCTGTTGATTTGATCACCCATACGGTCAAATCTTGATTCCTAAAAGTGGAGTGCTCCAACTATGGTAAGAATAAATCTTGCCTTCAAGATAATTGTCAATCAATTGAGATATATCACATGACTGAATATTTTGCTAAGATAATCTTTAAGATTGATGGTCAATCAAAAATCTTCTAAAGAAGGAATTCATACTAGATCACCAACTGTCAAGAAGATGAGATAAAATATCTCAAATGAATAATCTTCTAAATCATGACACAAACTTTGTCACAGGTAGTAGATATTCTACCAACATTCAATTATTTGCATTACTCCACTAATATCCAGCTTTTGCCTTGTTGATATCTAGTCTTTGCCTTACTGATATCCAGCCTTTGCCTTACTGATATTCAGCCTTTGCCTTGTTGATCTCCACAAAGTTGCCTTACTGATATCCATGCAATTCCCTTGCTTATGTCCACATAATACATTGCTTCTAACGTCTTGGATATGATCAATTATTCTTACAAATGCAATTTATCAACAATAGAGATGTAGATTCTATAGACATAAAACCTTGAAACTTCGATGTCAATATGAACTCTCCATCTTTCCAGATTTGTTCATGTAGGTTTTTCCATTTGTAACGATCCTTTCAATGTGAATTTTACTTGAAACATAAACACTGCTTGCATTTACCAAGATTGATATAAAGCATGGATAATTTTGTCAACTTCAAGATATATTAAGAGATTTTTTCAACAGATTTCACCATATTCACCTCATTATGTCAAAATAATTGAAGATTGACATTACAATCTCTTACAATTATAATAAGATAAATTCTTTCTTTTTTCTGCACAAATAGAAGGATAAAACACTTTTAAAAACATTTAACTATCAATAGAAGACTTTTAGAGGAATTGTATGCAAGAGAAATAAATAATTATTTTAAAAAGCTATCAAATTATCATACCGGTCTTTATCGCAAGTCCACAAAATATATTTTAACCACTCATCCATGCGCAGACCGGTATGCTCATCGGTATGATTCACGTTTCACATCGAGTTCAACACGAATTCTAAAGTACTTTCTCCGAAGTCATCATCTTAACAATTCCAAATTAGTAGTCCATTGATATGACCAAAGTCAATTCTAAAAAAAAAAAAAAATGATGCGTAGCGTTAACGGGCTTTCTTTACCGTAGTATCCACTTGTTTCTATTGTTTAATCCAGGTGATTATTTGGCCCATTGGAAACACGGTTAAAAAGTAAAAAGCATAATCTAGAAGCAAAATTCTGTCTCTATATTTCGGCCTTGTGCCTTTGGCTTTAGGGCAAATAATAAATATCAACCATCGATTTACATCTATATGTGGAACATTGCAATATCACATGTTCCATCTTAGTGATTTTATTCAAGTGAAAGCCAGAAGACTAAAGATTTATAATTTACAACTCGACTTTTTAGCTTTAAAAATGAAAGAAAAAGGCTAATTACATAAACAATGCCAAACGCAACAAAACCGAGAAATTGTCTAATCAATCATAAATTGGATATACGGGTATCAATTCAATTATAAAATTTTCAATTCTACTAATTTACTACTAAATCTTTGCTTAAAATTCTAATTTAGTCTTCCAAATCAATTTTAGTTAGAAAATATCGGTGTGACAATCTAACCTCCAGTCATCCTATAATGATTACATTATATCGTCGCATTAGTGATTTCTATCGAAAATTTATCGGGATGACTGCAAAATTTCTAAATTAAGATGGAAAGAAGGATGCGCATGCTTTGGCAAAGCTTCACCACGCACGCAACGCGTACGTGTGGAAATATAATTGCAGAGCGCATTAAGATGACCCGATATGCCACGCACGATGGGGCAAATCATCGCCTTCTTTTATGGTTCAGCCATCAGTCTCGGCCATTGATCAAGCTTTTATCATTCGAGAGAGAGAGAGAGAGAGAGAGAGAGAGATTGGCTGTTTCGTCGTGGGGACACCCCGCTTTACACGTACTTCCATGTGATAAGCCCTGTCCTTGCCACCGGTAATCATTGTCCATCAACCATCATCTCTATAGGAAGGGGACATTATACCCCAACATTGGTATATAATATATAATATACATTATTCCCTATTCTTTCGTTTTATTTAATTTCTGGGTTGTACACACTAGGATTATTCTTTTGGAAAATCTTGATTGTCATCATAATTATGATCTCTCCCTCTGCGCCAACAATGCATAAAATATTTGGCAAGCATATCGATGGCGCCTATAATCTTAGAGCACTACACAAGATCATTCTTGAGATGCTTAGTTTCGTCATCCCAAAACATGCATGAGTTTGTTTATTCACCAAAAAAAATTGAGTTTTGATGTCCGTTGAAAGATGATAACTTTGTATTCATTAATATTTCATTATTTTGATTTCGATATTTGTTCGGCGAACTTTCTTTAGTGAGTTCCTTTATTTAGTCAATTAATACAATCAAATGTTTTCGTACAAAAAGAAAAAAAAAAAGTCATAGAAGGAAAGGGGGGGAGGGGGCGCCATGATGGCAAAATCCTTCATTTGTTCAAGTGATGGCCGATCACTCCTACTTGCCATGCTGGCGAGGGTCGCAAGAATGAAGGCTATGATCCTTGCCCAAATTGAAGTGAGGTTGTCGTCACACATGTGAGGAGCAAGACATGTAAATAATAAGTGATTTCTAGATTTTTTTTTTTTTTTTTTTTTTTTTTGGTCGCATGTATAGAGTTGGTTTAAATGTCAATTTATCTACATATTCATACGAAACACATCCGATTATATTTTAAGGAATTTCGTAAACCAGTCTTTCACACACTAAAATTTCTCGTACTTATATTTCTAAACCGCTCTTCAAATTATTATCTATGACTTAAAATCCACACAAAAAAATAACTAAAAGATTAGTGCCAAATTTATTTCCAAAATAACCTTATGGATGGATGAAAGGTATTTGAGAAAATGTCATTACTTATTTGCTGATTTTTCTTTCCTAAAGTCTTTCAACAAAGAAGAAAGATCATCGTTGTAATTGGGAAATTTCTCGATGACGTTCTGAATTTCAAATTCTCAAAAGGTGGAACGGTTTGAAAGTCAATTTTAATATGATCATAAGGTGGTAAATTGAACTCTCAGTTAACATATAAAATTGCGAGGATTGGTATATATAATTAAATCTATATAGGCTGCATAAGGTCTTTTGGATTTTTTTTTTTATTGAATAGGATAAAATTTAAGGTTAATATTACAAAAAAGTCATAAATGATATATTAGTGACAAGTTTAACCAAAACTAATTTTTTAACCATAAAAAACCTCAAACTGGTACACGCATGGCATATTTAACCTTCGTTGACTTTCGTTAGATATTATTGCTAAATTGCTAACTTGGATGCCACCTGAACTTGATGTGGCAAGTCCATGTAGATCAATTAATGGGTTACACTATGACAAACCCAAAATTGATATATATATATATATGTGTGTGTGTGTGTGTGTGTGTGTGTGTGTGTGTGTGTGTGTGTGTGTGTGTGTGTGACAAATTTATCTTAAATAAGTACACATGTGACAAATTTACTCCGAACTAATTTTTTGGTCATTAAAAATCCCAAACTGATACACACATGACATATTGTACACGCGTGACATGTTGTACAACCGTGACACATTTAACCTCCATTAGCTTCTTTCAAATTTTACTATCAAATTCAACGAGAACTCTAGAATGTCTACCTCTTCATCGAGTCCTTCGTTGTTTTCTTTGTCTAAGGTTGTGAAAATTATGAATGCTATTTAGTGAGAACTCTTTAGTGACACTTTTAGTAACTCTAGTAGTACTCTTGACAAAATGGCTCAACCAAAAACCATTGTATGGCTTGATTATCGCCTAATGTGGTATCTCATGTTAGAACATTAGATGGATTAAGCCCTTGCAAGTTGTGCTTGACCTTCTATTTATGCTCCCTTTTTAAGGTGAGCATAAGTAGTGTCTGTTCACAGTTGTTAGGCAATATTGATTAGAATCCCAAACCCCATTCAAAAGAGGTACTGAACATTTGAGGTGATGACTAGTTTTGAAAAAACTAGGTAAAATTTGATAGAAACTAATGGATGGTAAGAATTTTACTTGTGACAATTTAATAATAGCTAACAGAGGCCACAATTTCTCCGTATAATTAATTAAGGACTGCTTCAAGGTACTTGTATAATATGGGGTAAAACCCCAAACTAATTTTACCTATGTCTAATTTTTGAATATGCAACTCTCCAAAAGCAATTCGTAAATGTTTTCTACCTATATATTTTTTTCCGGTTAGCATAAATGTGTTGAGCACAATTCATATTCTTTGCACCGAGCCCAAACTATGGTCCTTGAATAAATGTGAAGTGAAATAATCTTACCAAAATATATAAGTGCCTTGACGCATAAATTTATGAAATAATTTTACCAAAATATACAAGTGCATTGAAGCATAAAACAATGGTCACAGGTAAAACTATGGTCCTTAAATAATGTGCAACGACATAATTGTACCTAAACATTTAGCATAAAGCTACTTTGAGATACTTGGTTATGTTGGTGAGAACTTAATTTTACTAATGACAATTTGGCGAAAGTTAACGGAGCATAAGTATACCAATTTTGGTTTTTTTACCCAAAATTTGGTTTGGGATAACTTTCTCACATGTATACCAGTTTATGGTAAATTCATCACGGTATATTAGTTTGTGGTAAGTATATTACAATTGTCATGGTATTAACTTGTTAATTAATCCACGTAGACTTGATGTTAGCAGTTTAATGGTAATATACGACGAAAGCTAACGGAGGGTAAATATGTCATGTGTATACCGGTTTTGGCATTTTGATGGTCAAAAATTAGTTTTCAGTAAATTTGTCACTAATGTATTAGTTTGGGGTTCTTCATGGTATTAACTCAAAAATTTGTTAAGTTTCACGAATTGTTTGGTAAAAGACCAAATATAACACTAGATGTGCATTGTATACTAACCAAATGAGTATTTGGGTGTGTAGGATAATACTATAACAATGCTCCATTTGTTTTGCGGAAAATAAATGATTTGAAAAATATTTTCTTGAAAATGATTGCTTTTATTGTTTGAAATAATTAGCTAATAAATTTTTTTTGACTATCTACAACAATTTATTCCTAAATGTTTTCGTGGATTATGAAAATATATTTCATTAATTTATGTAAGTGATGTAAGTGATCAATTTTAGAAAGATATTTTTAAAATTATTCTTTTTTTATGAAACAAATGGAGCCTAAGCGAGATTTTTTCCTATCCAATTTAGTTTTAAGCCACACCCTTTTGAGTAAACTGACCAAATTGTCCTTCAATAAACATGAATATCAAGCTAAATATCTAGAGAAAATCTCAAATAGGGACCCAAAGTGGAATCTGTCTCAAATAAATACCCAAAGTAGTCATTTAGTCTCAAACAAGGACTTGACTCACCGGCCGGCAAACTAATGCGTCTCTTATGGGTATTCTGATGGCCTGGTTAGCGGTGTTTTCGTCCAAAAAATATACTCTTTCTGTTTTGCTTCTCCTGTTCATCTTCTTCTTGATCCACCCATAGTTGTCCCTATTTGTCATCTTCTTCATCAATGTTGAAGATAGGCATTGCCCAAATCAAGAACACCACAAGTGGGGAAGGGCTAACAAAGGTCGTGGGACTAGTGAGGCCACCCTTGCCAAATCTGGCGAGGATCGACCTCACCTAGGGCCAATGAAGGCTCAACACCTGTCGCCAGTAGTGGGTGAGGGTGATTGAGCCCTCGCTAGCCGTGGGCGAGGGCTTGCAGGCCAACCCTTGCCTGCCCTTACCAGTGGCCAACGAGGTCAACAAGCCATTGTCGACCACGAGTGAGGCCACCCTTGCCAGATTTGGCGAAGGTGACCTGCAAACCTCGCCGAAGACAAAATTGCCTTACAATGGCATCTTCTTCTTCCTCCTCTTCATCTCGGCTTCCCTCGCACAAAGCGACCTAGATGTGCTCTTGAAGGTCCAAACCGCCATAGTCGAGCCTCCCTTTGCCACCCTCAATGATTAGGTTGACTCCTCCTCCTCCTTGTCGCCATCGCCCCTTATGCATTGCTCCTTCATTAGAGTCATGTGTGACACTGGCTCACGAGTTGTCTCTCTCAACATCACCTCCATCAGCCTGGCTACATCCCACCTAGAATCAGCTTTCTCCACGACCTTGTCAACCTCATGCTCACCACCAACAACCTCACCGAGACCCTCCCGTCGAAGCTCAACAACCTCACCTCCCTCCAATTCCTCAACCTCTTCATTGACCTCCTCTCCAAGGTCTTCCTCGGCGAAGTCCTATGGACGATGACCCAGCTCAAATAACTCAACTTGGGCAACAACAAGTTCATGGGGCCGCTGCCGCCGAAGGTGGTGAGGCTGAAGAAGCTAAAGCGGCTCGACCTCGCCAGCAATTACTTCACCAGTGAGATACTAGAGGTTTACTCGGAGATGGAGAAGATGGACAGGTGAAAAGGAAGACAAAAAGAGAATATTTTTTGGACAAAAATACCCCCAACCAAGACATCGAAATAAGCATCTGAGATGCATGAGTTCGCCAGCAGATGATTTAGGTCTTTTTTTAAAACTAAATGACTACTTTGGGTCCTTATTTGAAACAGACTTCATTTTAGGTCATTTTTTGAAAAAATGAGGTAACTTCAAGTCCCTATTTGAGATTTTCCCAAATATTTATCAAACTTGCCTTTCAAGTTTCCTCACTCAACCTCAATTTAGAATAAATCTCTCTTTTTTTTTTTTTTTGTGGGTGTGTGCGTATAATTTTCTCGTGTTAGATGGTACTTTTATGAAGAATCTAAAAATTAAAGATCCGATCGTTATAATTTCAAAAAATTATAGCTAAATCTTATTGAAAACACAAATGTAATTTGATGCTCCGGAGCATGCTTATGCTCCAATCTTCTAATTAAAATCGCCATATTCTTGTGATTCATAGGCCAAAGATGTTTCTTGGATAAATTCATATAAATAAACTTGGAAATTAGAAGAGTACGGAAGAGACTTAAATGAGATTGTTTTATCAAGTGTCTACAATAAACAGAAAAAGATACAAGACGAAGATGAGAGATGAAATTGAAAAGGCAGAATTTTTATTAAATAAAAGGCAAATTTATTAATTCTTTTAAATATATACTTGTACATGAAGGAAATTTTGGTCAATTTACTTAATGTATGCAGTTAAACTAAACAGGGTTTATAAACAGCCCACCCTTAAAATTCTTGTAGTAAGTTCCATACACTTGAAAATCATATAAAATTCTCGTGTAATATATTTCACTTTAACATGACATTAAGACTGATGGTAGATTGAATTTAAAATTATTGCCAAATGTCTGCTACACTCGGCAAGGATGATGACGAACATTTGCGACATATGACGTGACCATTTTCGGTGGTTAATTGCCTATATGTGTAATCAAAATCTTATCTCCAGTTCATGTTCTCTGTAGCAGGAACTAACTAAAAACAGTGATTTTTTGGAGGGGGCTTTTATCAAAAATAAAAAATAAAAAATAAAAAATAAACTTATAATGGAAGGAGCCTATTGTGTACTATATCTACATTTGAAGTTTGAACCATCCACCACCCACGAAAGACTTCGTCGACAAAAAGCCATCCAACTCAACTTCCTAGGGCAAGCGAATGTGTGCCCCTCTCTCTCTCTCTCTCTCTCTCTCTCTCTCTCCCTCTCGATCATATCCACAGTAATATATACAAGGAAAAAGAAAGGAAAAATTCCTACTTTGCTTTAGCTTTTGCACTACTCAAAAAGACTCCCTCATCTTTGCTTTTCTTGTTTTTGGATTGTTGTTAGATCCACCCAAAGAGAGGGGAAAAAAAGATGATTCAAGAGCTGTTGGGAAGTCCTGCACTTATAGGAGAGAGGAAAATCTCCATGAACCATGGCGCGGTTATTTTAGAGGGCATGCCTTCTCCTTCTCCTTGCTTCTCTCCATCTCCCACGCCTTCGCCTTCTTCTTCTTCCTCCTCTGCCATCACAAAGACGACAGCCCATGCGACGGCAACGGCAACAACCACCGGTAACGGGACTTCGACAGCAACGAACTCATCAAATCCCGAGAACCTGAGGTGCCCACGCTGTGATTCTGCAAATACCAAGTTTTGCTACTACAACAACTACAACCTCACGCAGCCTCGCCACTTCTGTAAGACGTGCCGCCGCTATTGGACCAAAGGAGGAGCACTAAGGAATGTTCCTATCGGAGGAGGATGCAGGAAGAACAAGAGCTCAGCTGTGTCATCCTCTGCCTCCAAATCGAGCGCTTCCAAGTTCAAGAACTTATCGTCTGAGATCGGACGGTCGAGTTTTGTCAGTGCTTTCGATCCTGAAATCTCACAGAGCCAGGTCCTTTGGGCCTCACCCCAGAGTTCCCACATCCTGGCCCTCCTGAGAGCCAATCAGAACCCTAACCCTAGTAGCCTTGGTCACCAAGCCTCTCCCTTTATGACTCTGAAGGAAGAGACCAATCTGATTGGAAACCACATGATGCCTGAGCCAGGAATTGCAGAGAGCGCAATGAATAATGCGAGAAACCTGGGCATGATTGACCCTCTCATTCATGTTCCTTCCTCTTGCACCTCTTTCTTGAGAGGTAACCATCAACAAGTCCCACACCAACTCAACCATCACCAACAAAATGGTATTATCCTCAGTGGTGAAGCTCAAAACTCCGGGATACAATCGCTATACCAAAGGCTCAGAGCTTCCACAGGTAATAATTATGGTTACAGTGAGCACTCGCCGGCAATTCTAAGCAGCGTGGCAAGTACCCCGCCGCTGTCATCTTCCTTGTCCTCGTCCATTCTAGAGTCAGTCCCAGCCACGGCGACAAGTGAACTCGGGTACTGGAACCCGGCTTTCTGTGTGTCGGATCTTCCCAACACAAATGGTTCATATCCTTAGAGACAAATCACACTCTTTCTGATGAATTTTATGCATGCCACTTCATTTTCTCTGTTTTCACAAAATTAGCTTAGGACATGGTTGTGATAGTTTCTTCTCTGCTTTTTCTTTGGGATTGTGTGCTTTAATGAGCTAGACTTTAACGTCAGCTCTCTAAAGCTATATATGCAAATTTAATTAGTTTTGTTACTTTTCTCTTTTAGTGTGGTGTGTGCTTAATGCTCTTTTGTTGTGTGTCCAACTTCTGGGGTTGTACCAAGGAACCAAGAAATTTAGAAATGAAAAAATCAAGTGTTTCTTTGAGGTTGGATGTAGACGAATATATTTATGCTCTTTTTCTTCATTAGTCTTTTGCTGAACATTAAGAAAAAAGCAAATAAAATTGCAAGATCTTACTTGGGAAGCTTAAAAGCTTATCGTCTTGGTCGACTCAAAAACATTTTAGGGTTTGTAACTTTCTTAGAGATAGCATATGAACGTAAGATTTATGACGGTAGTTTCCAAGTTAGTGTGTGGCACATGACATGAAGATTCTGTTTCTTTCTCTCCTTCATGTTTTTTAATTTGGAGTTGATGAGGAACACGAAGTTTTATGAGGGTACTATGCAGGGAAATTTTGATTAATTCTTAATCGAACCAAAGTTTTTAAAAGGAGGATTCCTATTCGCAGCCTTTTCGTCAAAGACCCTGTAAAAGTTTTTGTCTGCCACTTGCCTTCTCTTTTTCTAGCTTCGTAGATTTAGCATGGAGAATGATATAGAACACTGTGTACTTGCTTTTCTATTCGCAAGTGCTTTTGATTTTTGCTCGCTATTTTTGGACGATGTTATTGTGTCCACCTCCTATTTTGTAATTTTGACTATGATTTTATGTTATTTCTTTCCCATTTCATCCTTGTTTTCGTGATTTCTGAAAGCTCTATCCCTTTCCAATTTTCTGCTTTCATGGCATTGGTTGTTTTCAAATTTTCTATTTTCTCTCTTCATAGTTTGTTGTTCATATATAGTCAGTAATTGGTAAATCATGAGGAATTTTTCATGAAATTTCACTTTTTGATCACCCTTCAGTTGGAAAACACTCAAAACAATTTCCTTTTTAGTTCCAAATTCTTTAGAAAACTGTTGTTTTGGCTTCACAATTATGAAAAGCATAGGCGCCATCAAAGATTATTCTAGACAAACAACGTTTTCCACACTTGAAACATAAAAACCGATGAAAAAGCTATTCTCAACCTTTGGTACGAATTACAGACCAAAAAAAAAAAACCTATGGTACGAATTAGATCGTGGCACTATTATTTTTGTAAGAATAAAGAGGGCGGGGGGGAATAATTACATCTGGGATGGTTTGAACCTCGAGTTTTATCTTGTAGTTTGAACCTCAAGTTTTATCTTGGCAATTGCATCTTGCATCTTACTATTCTTCTGGGCCTTTTCCATCCATCAAATATGTGTAATATATGATATTTTTCTTTCACATAAAACGAGAATTTTGAGGCTGCAATTACTCTTTGCTTATCCACTCCATCAAGTTTTGTTTTTTAGATTATGTTTCTTATATATATTTTCCTCCTTCCTTTGATATGAAAAAGCTTCATAATTTTTGGATACTCCATGGCCAAGGTCCACTCGTGCCAAGGCAAGTAGAAGAACTCCTTATTTGGGTATTCCCTATTTGAGCATTGGCCAATTATCTAAGTTTAGTTCTCATTTGAAATAAGTATTTTCACGTAACTTTGTAACTTGCGATTGCCCATTTTGAGAAATATCATTTTGCCAACATCAGTAGGCCTGTGATCTTGTTTCTCTAGGCTTGTTTAAAGCCAGACTAAGGTTAAGTTTTCGGGTGGTGATTTTATGGTCGGGGGACGATGAGGTAGACAGTATCCATGCATAAATGCTCAGGCCAGCAAGTGAAATCTCGTAATGTTACTGGTAATACGACACAAGAAAGACTAGATTTTAGTTGATATAGAAAGTGTGAAAAAGAAAGGAAAGAGCTTCTATGTTCATGCATTAATAACTTGGAAAGATTCGTTTACATCTATCCAACATGATAATTGTTTGGTTGACGCGATCGGGGTTCTTAGTACCAATATATAAAATTAGTTAGATGAATGACTAGGGTTAGGTGACCGTCACAGCAAAAGCTAGTTAATACTTCATTGCTAATCATTAAAACAGCACCCCGTGTCCACCATGCAAAGCATGTGTTTTTTACTGTAAGAATGGACAGAATGAATTTACCTGATTGGCCCAGATGTCACAATGTCACACTTCAACGAAACTCCATTGTGAAATCTCCCGCGTTTAGCGTATCCAAGAGAAGTAAACAATTTTTATTTCTCTCAACACAATGTAAGATCAACATTACAAAAACTATTTGTTTCGGAAAAATGAATGATTATGAAAATCCCAAGTTCCTTATTTTTGAAATCTCTAACACGCACCTTCAATTCTGTGAGTAAATTCTGAATTGGACCAAATTATCATTTTTCTTCTCAAATTGCCCTAACCACTTGTCTAAATCCTCATTTGGATTTTCCTTTATTGATAAAAGGGCAATATGGTACTATTAGGCTCTGCAAGTAGAGCACAGAATTGAAAGGAATCAAAGGTTGAAGATGCAAAGCGATACTTAGGTGAAGCGAGCAGGATATTTAAGCTCTCCTTGATTAACTTAAAATTGTTATTTTATGGTTTTCGAAGCATATAACTAACCCCCTTTTGAATGCAAGAAATGAGGTTGCATTTACTTAGTTATTAGATTTCCCTTATATATACCTAGTTATGAATTTCTTAAGCTGAAACAAAGAGATTGTTCTTACATTTGCCACGTGGTACTTGAGTTAGTGGGGGTGGATCTAACACATTGCATTAGAGAAATATGTTTAAATTGATTTTCAAACTGAAAAATAGACTGACATTTCATAGAGGTGTGATATCTTCATGATTAGAATCATGTAAATTGAATGAATGTCCATCTATAACCAATGCAACATCAGTTAAAACTCATCTAGTAAAGCAGCAAGAAAATATGCCGTTTTGGCCACCACAACAGTGTATTCCTTAGCTCCCTTTTCCTGGAGACTGCTACCTTAGCCACAAAAGATGCTTTTTGACCAATAGCTACATAGAAACATATAACACTTTGACCTTGTTGAGTAAGAATTCTATCCGTGGTTACTGTTGTTTTATCAGTCTACTTGGCCCAATAGTAATTCTCGCTCATCACTTTCTATAGGGATCATTGGATCAATAGGCATAACTTAATATCAAAGAGACTCATACATGGAAACTCAATTAACACCAAGAACATTCATACAAACTAAGTATTTTCATAAGGTGCTACTGAACATGTACAAGTCCCCTCTAACGGAAAAATCAAATCCAATGAGGATTTGTTTCATCCCATACATGCACGTCATGGGCATCTTGCCTTTCCATGTTCTACTTGTATTTAAGTATTGGGAGTGAAGATATTCTAAACTATTCCATCTAAAAGTTTTATTTTTTTCTTTGGTTAAAAATAATTGATATTAAGAGTTGGAACAAGTGATTGTTGAAATTCAGGCGTGAACATAAACTTTACATTCGAAAGAGAAGGTTTAATTCAGCAAAAAAAAGAAGAAGAGAGCCTTTAAAAACGTACTTATTGGGAATCAAAGGTAGAAATGCACACCTTAAATCTTATTTGAGCAAGCTATGTCATAGTTTGGTGGGAATGGCATTTTTCTTCCACATGTCCATAGAGTTTTGAAAATTATAAACATCTCAAGATAATTAGAGAAGTAGGAATTCATCAAACAAACTGCACTCCTTCGTATACACCAAGAGTCCATTAATGAGAATGGGCTAGAATAAGCTTGGACCCAATTCCTACAACATTATGTGGTCATGGCCTTAGTAGTCTCCTCAACTGCTCGGGTGTTCATAGTTTCATGTTTTATTTCACCATTTTCTCACGATATTTATTTGCTATGGGCCATCTAGGAGCATTTAGCCTTACAAGGTGATCCTTATTGATTTACATGGGATGCCACATGCCTCATGCTACGCAGCTTAGAGCCTAAGCTAGCATGCTTTGGGTTACTAGATTCTCACCATTTATAGTGCAACACTCCATTGTTTCACTAGCAGTACAACGCTTGTGTTCTTCTCCCACAACTCTGTTTTCACGGTTAAGGCTACTCTCATGTCACTCACCGCTATTACAAGAATATCCTTTGCCTTCTTTTCCTCCATCACTTTGCTTATATTTGTCTAGATGTGATCCAAGTGTGTTCAAGTGCCTAAAGAGCATATTACCAAAACAAATCCAATTACCTTGATAAGATTTTATTTCATTCTCTCTATGTTGTTATGAAATCTAGTTCATCAATGATTCTTCTTCAATTTCATATCTTTTATAAAATCAAAGGGAAAAGTATCAAAGAAGTCTTAAACCCTTTGCATTTATGCCAATTTAATCCTAAACATTTTATCGATACCAATTTAGTCCTAAACTATTTCTCTTTGTGCCAACTCAATCATTTGCAGCTAATTTTAGCCAAATTTTGCTAACTAGGCACTAGTCGGCCGACATGACATAATCGGTGCTAACGTAAATAATTTTTTAATATTTTTTGAATTTTTTATTTTTCCTCCTCCTTCCTCCAACTAGTCACCGGATCTCGATCATCGGCCAGAGGCGACTCAACCTTGCCAGCCTTTAGCAAGCCTTGCCGGCCACTAGCGAGGCTTGAGCCCTCGCCAGAAGCCATGAGGGTTGCCTCGTGCTGGGTGGCAAGGCTTGCCCTCGCCAGCCATAAGCGAGCTCAAAGCAAAGCTTGACCCTGGCCAAATCCAGTGAGGTTAAGCCTCGCCCATGGCTAACGAGGCTTGACCCTCGCTAGATTTGGTAAGGGCGAGCCTCACCAACCCAGCGCAAGGCCGCCCTTATGGCCTAAGCGGCCTCGCCAAAGGCCAAGCAAGGCTCGACCTTGTCGAATCTAGCGAGGTCGAGCCTCCCCCATGGCCAACGAGGGCAAGCCTCACCAGCCTAGCATGAGGGGTGAGCCCAACGCGAGGTCGCCCTCGCAGCTTGGGCAGCCTTGCCCATGGTTGGCGAGGCTTGACCCTCGCCAAATCTGATAAGGGCAAGCCTCGCCACCCAACGCAAGGGCTCGAGCCTCGCCAATGGCTGGCGAGGCTTGCTAGCCATTGCCTCTAGCCGATTGCCAAGCTCGGCGATCGATTGGAGGAAGGAGAAGGAAAAAGAAAATTAATATAAAATAAAATAAAATAATTCAAAAAATATAAAATATTATTAAAAGTTGTCAACGTTAGGTCGATCGGTGCTGAGTTAGTAAAATCCGACCAAAATTAGCTAGAAATGACTAAATTGGCACAAAGTGAAAATTGTTTATGACTAAATTAACATTAATAAAAGGTTTAAAACTAAATTGGCACAAATGCAAAATGTTTAGAACTCTTTAATACTTTTCCCTAGAATCGAACACGAAAAGTTTCTTCTCAACTGTCTCCTTGCAAGTAAAACGATTCAATTCTTTTTTCTTTTTTCTTTTTATGAAAATATGCTAAACCATCGACTTTTGGAGACAAATCTTAGTGAGAGATAACAATAATTGATCAATGGAGTATATAAATTTTGCAAGTACTAGATAAATCTCGAGAAAAAGACATGCCGCCAACTCAGGCGTGTGATATCAGCATTCAAACCTATAAATGCCTCGGTCAAGTAACAAATTCGAATCGAGACAGGTACTAAAACGCACTCAAACTCAACTCAGTAAGATACTGGAAAAGTCGACTTTCACTATAGATGTCGCTCGAGTCAAATTGCAAGGCCAACCCTATTGAGCATGAAACATGAAGTGCTCACGATTGGTTTCCCTCGTTCATACCCATACCAAAGAACACTTGGTCATAGAGTTAGGATTAAGCACAAAAATTAACTAAAACTGTCGTGAAAAATGTGACAATTGTGAAAAATATTTTCCACAATAGGAAAAGACAGTATTTTCTAGTGTATACTTGAAACCTAAGAATAAATTGAAAAATATTTCCTGTCGTTTGATATAAAAATTTGGTTTGTTTTTTAAAAATAAACTTATATAATTTAGGTAGTAGTAACTCGCGAATGGGTAGCAAGGAACTGGGTACGAGCACCAGAGTCTCAGGTTAGCCTTGATGCCCCCGACCCACGTGTTAGGGATCAGGTCATGAGTACCCAGGTCTTGTGCCCAACCTTGATGGACCGAGGCTCAAGCCTTGAGGTACCAGACCCAACCACCATGGACCCAAGAACAGGCATTGGGGTCCTAGGCTCCACCTCGAGGGACTCATGCATGGGCACCGAGGTCCCAAATCTCGACCTTGATAGACCTTGGCTCACGCACCAAAGACTTGCGCCCGAGCATCAAGGACTCAAGCACGATCTTTCTGGACTTCGACCTAAGTGCTAGGGACCACAAAGCTAGAGTGTTAGGGACCCGTGATCGGGTGTTGGGGATCTGATCCCATGCTTAGCTTTTGTGGACCTAGGGTGCCAAGGCATTAGGACGGCCTTGATAGACCTAGGCATGGGCGTCAGGGGCTTGGTGTCCCAGGCTTGACCTCATGGACTTAGGTGGGACGCCAAGGCCCCAAGCCCAACCTCGATGGACCTAAGCCCAAGAATTGGAGACCTAATCCGGACATCAAGGACTCGAGAACTAACATTGGGGTTTCCATGTCCAAACGTAGAGTTTTGTGTCCAAGCATCATACTTAGCCATACTTTAACAAATGATTTTCTATTTTTTGAAGAGAAAATCATTTTTCTAGATTTAAGTATAGGTATTTTGTTGATTAGGAAAAAAAATTTCATTGACTTATTTTTCTAAGCAAATCAAATGCAAAAAAATGAGAAAAACGTTTTCTCATCAAATGTTTTTTCACAAAACAAATGAAGCCTATTTTTGGTGTGGATTTGTAATGCTAATGAGAGAGAAGTCAAATTTTACCTAAGCCTTAATCATTCCAGTATCAATAACATTAGTCATAGGCCAGTATGTCTTGGCCAATTATAGCCCCATTGGTGTGAAATAACAAGTATGAAGAACTGTTGCAATCTTACCTCAAGAAAACCATGTAGGGATTCGGCTAATAAATTACTAAACTTAAACTTAGCTCGGGCTCTCCTAAACACATATCAATTCATGACTAATGATCCAAGTTCTTAACAAGAAAACTATTTTTATATAAGAGTCATCACTAATCAATTTATGATGAGTCAATCAAATACCCAAGTAAAGTAATGGGAGAATTAATTTATTTCTACAAATTAGAAAGTCTAGGGTCAAGGACATGATAAAACTAATTATCTAACTAGTGTCATTTCGGTATCTCAATCGTGTTCAATTGCTAACAAAAATGTTCATGTAGCCCTCTCGCTAATTATGAGTCACAAGGTTCTATTCATAATTAGGCTAAAGGGAAACAATAATCAAGTAATCAACAAAATAAAAATGCGCGAACAATAAACTGGCATTTCTCTCTAGCAACATTAAAGACCCCATTGTGAAGCCCTAAAAGTTTGTTCAGTTTTTAGGTAAAGGAAATCTTTTTTATTAGAGATTTTTGCATATTTTAAAAGAAAACTACTCGAAATCGAATGTGGTCGGACAACGACTTATGGGTTTGGGTCATGAACATGAACACTAAAAGCCTAATTGTAGAAGTGGGCTCAACGATTCAAACCCAATCGGACCATAGCCAAGATCAAGCCTGAATTTATCAAAGGAAAACACTTCAGCCCACTCACATTAAAGACCAATTTGAACCAACTTTTAGCGCATCCCAAATAAGCCCAGCTCCGAAATTACCCTATAACTCACTTTGACTTATATCACCAAACTCGCTCCTGGACATGGAAAAACAGAGCACAAGGAAACAGAGGACGTCGTCGCCGGAAGATGGCCCTACCCGGCTCGGCCGGCGACGGCGAATCGATGGCGAACTGGAGATATGTCCGATTCGGTCCGGTCGCCTCGCACGTCTCGGAGCTGGGATCCTAGGAAGAACCGACTCGAAACAAACAAAACAGGGGCTTACCGGAAGTGGTCGTCGAAGAGATAAGGCCTCCAGGCCTCTATGGAGGACGGCAAAGGCGTCGGAGTACGGCCGAGCCGGAGGCGCAAACGACCCACTCCTCTCCCTGTTCGCTTCGCTTCTGATCCTTTCGTTCTCTCTCACTCTTCGTGCTCTCCCCCTCGCAACTCACTTTCTCTCTCTGTGTGCAGAGCTTGTTTTCTTCTCTCGTGTGTGGACGGAGTTCGTTTTAGTCCATGTGAGAAGAAGGGAAAAAAAGCTTCTTTTCTTTGTCTTCTTTCTTTGATTTTTCTCCTCTTTCTGTCTTCTCGGAACTTTGGCCGAACTCTCCCTTTTCCTTTTGGGTCTATAAGGGTACGGAGAGAGAGACCCCTCGTTTGTCCTCTGTGGCCAGGGCGTGTGCAACTGCAGGACATGCAACTCACGTATGTATCAGCCCTAAATTATATTAATGCCGTATAGATCCCAAGTGTAATGCAATTGCAGATCAAAGTGAATGATATTTTGGTTTATGAGTTGGATCAATCTTTAATTTTCCTATGCAATAAAGAACTAAATGTGATAGTTAAAATTTAGGTTTCGATATGAACTTGGCCAAAGTTCACTTTGGAGAAGAGAAAACATGGGAACAGGATTGAAATCAAAACCGACAGGTGTATCTGGTTCACTGGGCAAAATCTGGTTCAGCAGTTTGCCCGAATTTCCGGGTCCTTGACCCACAAGGCACATGGATTTGAAACGGACCAAATGCCAAGACAGTACTGAACTCAAAAAGGTCAGTCCAGTCCAGCTATAAAAATGCTTGGCAATAACTTGAGTTTGCTCCAAGACATGTTGGCCTGATCTTGAAGCTGATTAACACAATTAGTTCTCAATGTGAACCAGATTTTTGGGTTGGTTAGATAACCACAATACAAAACCAGACTCCGAGAAGAAAGTATTGCCCAAAAAAGAGAAGAACTCACTCGAGAAGAAATTAACATCATATATGGCCCAAACCAAACCAGTCGGATTAACGGCATTCGAAGCCTTCTGTTAGATGTAAAAGCTGAACTTTAGGATAGCCAGAACCATATTTTTGGTTCGGTTATATGACCACAATATAAAACCAGACTCTGAGACGAAAGCATTGCCCAAAAAAGGGAAGAACCCGAGAAGAAATTAACATCAAATATGGCCCAAACCAAACCGTCCGATTAACAGCATTTGAATCCTTCTGTTAGATTTAAAAGCTGAGCTTTAGGATGCCTAGAACCATATGGTTTGGATTTTGGACCGAAATGAATATTAATAAATAGCTTTCTTATGAATCCCGTACATATAACTGGCTCAGAACTAGGAAACTAATGGGGAACAGCTTCTTTACTTCTTTTCAATTCTCTGCAGTCATACCTTCATGACTAATTGAATGAATAAATTATAGAAACAGTTTAAAATTCGTCTTTCTAATGGTGTCGTCCCACAGCTTGGCCGCAGAGCAGAGCATTGGAGGGAATGTTGTACTCATTGGCGAGGCTCTGGACCGGATTCCAGACCCTGAGATAGAACTGCTGCCCGAGATACTGCCGTTCCCATATTGCCGATCGCACATTCCACATGCCTTGGTTGTCCAATGACATGTATATGCTGGTCCATGAATTTGGATACACCTGCAAGATTTTGGATGAGGCTAAAGAGTTAATGCAAAGAAGAAAATCACAGTTACGGAGAACAAACACAAAGGTGACCTCTAATTGATTCGCAATTAGAATGACCAAGGAGTTACCTGAGCAGTGTGTCTTGTGAGTGTGTCGACAAGATTATAGCTGCTCCTACTGGCTGGTGTCCACTGCCCATTACCATACCTGCATTTCGAAGCAAATAAAGATTAGAAATTCTGACCGACTCAAATAGAGAAATCAATGTGCTGAGAGATGCAGATCGACTCACCCAACAACCCAGAAATCATAGCCATCGAGGTGCCAGGATTGAACAGTGTTCTCGTTGTTTTGGAAGACAATCTCAATAAAGTCATGCAGGGAGGCCGGAATCACAGAGGTGGCGATGGATGGAGAACCGCCGGATGGACTAGTTTGCATAGAATCTGTGCGGAATACTCCAGGAATGTTGAAATAGTCAGCAAGTTTAAGAGGAGTATCAGGATTGATGAAGGAAACCCCATTGACAGAATAACGTTGTTTTCCATTGATGAGAGGGGCCGAATTGGCCAACACGATCGTTCTTGATGGTGTGATCTTTCCATAGTGGAAAGAGCCTTGGGGGTTTGGTCTAGCAGCATTTGCAGTCAAATTCCACCTTCAAGGACAATAAATAAGTAAGTGGCAGATCTATGTCTTATATTGATAAATGCATCACAAACTGTTGACAAGTACCATCGTATATACCTGTAGGTTCTAGCTTGTTTCATGGACCAGTCAACTTCAATTGTCGGGCCAGCTGGCAGAGGCCCGGAAACTGAACTGTGTGAGTTTGAGTAGTGGAGAGTGGCTGTCGCGGTGAGGACAGTCTTCGTGAACCGAGTTGATGCAATGACATAGTAGTCCTTCGGTGGCTGATTTAGTGTCACCAAGACAGTTACCGATTGGCCAACATGAACATCAAGAGAGTCGTATATGTTCTGAACTGTGTGAGATCCTTCAACTTCGATCAGTTTTAGTGTGTGGCTCTGGATCCTGAAGTTCAACGAGGTTGACAGCCCGACATTTGAGATTCTGAACTTGTACGTTTTACCTGAATGAAATGAAGTTGAGAGGCAACAATTGGTGTAAGGACTGTGTTTACATGACATGAGAAGACACTTTATAGCAAAATGGAATGGCAAAATCAATGTTTGAATGAATTACCTTGATCACCAGCAAAAGTCGCCTGAGGCTGGCCATTTATAATGACACCATCAGGGAAAGGAAGAGATTTTCCAGAGTCCAAGGTCTGGCGTAATGTCTGCAAGTGGCAAAGAGTAAAGATTGACGGTGTAAGAAAGAGTAGGAGACCGGAGCAGACACAAGCAACCACCTTCCTAAATTTCAGTTCTCAAGAAGGTAACAAGATATTTGGCTAAGGAAAAGCTTGACATACAAATAATAACCAAGAACCCTATCAATGTTCACTTTATTTTCAACAATTCTCACATCGATTGCCAGGCATCAGCAGAAACAGGAAATGGAAATCTGATCCTACACTAAAATGATTCCAAGTTTTCAAATATCTCTGGTTACTTCTAATGTCAGAGGAAGCATTAATGCAAAGACAGAAAGTTGTGAGTTCAAAAAAGAAGAAAACTTTTCAATGTTTGGGTTCAAAGAGAAGGAAAACCTCCAATCAGTGGTAACCTCAAATACAGGCTACTGTACTGTCACGAATGAACAATCAAAGATTGACTAGCTAGCTGGTACAGAATGTTCACAATCTTAGCCGTTCTGGCCCAACTGAACAATGTCCACGAGAAATTTTGCAGCCAATGGCAAATGCGTCAACATGGCAAAAACAATTTGCAAACTTCGCAGCATGACAAGAGTCAGCAAGCTATTTGATATGTATACCGTACAAGAGATGCAAAGCTCAGAGTATAATGTACTTTAATTGATTGAAGGACATCGAGTGAGCTGCGCACATAAAACTTCTGTGTATGCACTCATCTACGGAAAAGGATAAAGAAATGGATAAATAACTAGAGAAACATAGTCCGCACCTTATGGCTGGTCTTGAACCAATCACCAATGAGCAACGTGAAATCTCCATCAGGAGGTGGATAAGGAATAGGAATCGGAGGTCTCTGATAGACATTAAGTGCTCCGTATCCGCCAGCAGCCTTGTGAAGGGCGGTCGAGGGGAAATATGTGTAGGCACCAATCTGGTCCTTGGGCTGAAAGATATATGTGTAGTTAGAGTTTGGAGGGATGGGACAATTTGTGCCCAGGACACCATCTTGCCATGAGTTCTTCCTCTGTTTGATCCCATTCCTGATTGCGAAGTACCAAGCGGGTTATAATCACTAAAATTATCCCAAGTAAGATGACTATGTATGCAAGATAGAAGCAGCAAGTCCATGTTTATTGATGCTTTACCAAACAACTGTCGTTATTATCAAATTTAAATAGGACTGACGATACAGCCAGCAAAGAGAAGCACAGTTAAACAAAAGGAGGTCAAATTGTTTATTTATTTTTGGATATTTCAGGACAAAAAGCGGTCTAAATAACTTGGCCAAATGCAGTTTCATACAATTGACTAGTCTATTTTTCCTCTCTTATGTCCCGTAAGCGTGCAAGCAAAGCATCAAACATCTGGCAGAACTAGCTTTCCTAGAAGCATAGAGACTTCACGAAAAAGAGGAATATGTTCGAATGTCGTTACTTTTAAAAAAATAAATAAATATTCAACTGCTTCTGCAAATGCTGCTAGATCCATGAATTGACATGAAACCCACTTTTTTAGGCCGAGTAAGTGTAAGCCACATTCCAAATCAAGAATTTCTAGAACAGGAAAACATACGAGAAGAAAGTATTTCCTTCTTGACTTTGCTATTCAAAATCAAGAACTTGAAAAGAGAGTATCCGAAAGCGACTACTGCAGTTAGCAACACCCTCAGCTAAAAATAGTGCAGATGTACTAAAGATGGTTCCAATGGCGGACCCGAAAAACGGGGAAAACAACAGCTTGAGCCAAAACAGCATATGAGCCCATACCGACACTCACCAAGTAAGAAGAAAAGGCTCGTCCAGCTTGTTGATCAGGTTGAGCACCAAGTTGTCATTGGTGACCACATCGAGCCTCGGCCCAGGAAATTGACCGTTTATCAGGATAACCTTCAAAACCCCCAAAAAAAAAACAATCATTAGAAGAAGAGGAAACAAAAGCAGAGAGCTGGAAACGTCTTCACCGGCTCATTCATGAACCCTGAAAACACTTCAGAACAGAGAGACAGAGTTCGCGCAAATCAAGAAACCTGCTGGGGAACGCCCAGTGGGGAGATGGTGCCGTAAGTGACTGTCCACGTGTAGAATCTATAAGGGTCGTCGGCCATCGCCAGGGACGCGCCGAGGAGAGCCAGGACGGCGCAGATCTGGCGCGCCAGCCTCGCCATTGCCATTGCCACTGGCCCACTGCACCCGCAAGAAGTTGGGAGGGATGGGAATCAGTCCATAGTCCTCTGGCATTCTTGAGATAACATAGAGAGGAATCAAAACTCACCAGATTTCAGGGATGATGGTGATCGGAACGAAGGCACAGAGAGAGAGAAACAGAGAGAGAGGAAGACAGAGAGACAGAGTCTTGGAAGGAGAGTGGGAGTGTAGGAACAGTTTGCAGGGTGCAGAGCCTTAAATAAGAACCGACGCGGGAAACAGAGCTCTTAACTCAATATTATCATTATTGTTGCTGTTGTTGTTGTTAATTTTGTGTTATTATTATTTTATTTTTATTTCTAAAAGGCTGTTTTTTTTTTTTTTTCATTTGATTTTTTTCTATTTAATTTATTTATTGTATAGTGCTTGCTCTGTTTTTGGGGTTGGGTAGGAGTAGAAGATAGGGCCCAGGTTCATGCACGATGATGAGATGTTTTGTCTGAGTGAGGGTGGAACTAATGATACGACATTATTCGGCGCGGGTTCACGCGTTTCCGCGTTGATCATTGATGGAATTTTGCTTCGCACCAAAGTTAGGTAAACAAAAATAAAGAACATTTAAAGCGTACACATGCATTTAACAAAATAGTAATAACAATAATAATTAAAAAATAACTTTGGTGTTCTTTGAAGATTAAATCTTGCCACCATATCCTCTTTAAGGGTAAGGGTACCTTTGGTTCAACTTTTTCGAAACAGCTTTAACCTTCAAAACTTCTTGAAAAAACGCTAGAGTGTTGGGCAAGCCTTTTCAAGTAGCGTTTGATCAAATGCTAATCTTAGGATTGTTGAAAATCCAAAGTAGAGACTGCCATTTATAGTAGCATTTGCGGAACACTAAAATTAAAGTTAAACATTTTTTCTTCCAAAAGCACCCTCACCGATTCTTTAGTTTTTTGATTTTGCCCATCCTTGTTATTGTACATATTTGTTGCGTGAGAGTACCCTATGAAGGCTGATGATGCCAAATCTACCTAGCAAAGGGATGGCGAGAGCCACTTGAGTTAAAGAGAACAAGCATGGGTCTCTTAGGTCATCCAACCCTCATCGGGGGTTGCCCGAGTCAAGTGACCTCAATTGATAGCCATCGACATTGGATTTGGCCCCTTTGAGACTTGAGCCCTTCGCTAACTCTAGCAAATGGTTTGAGTTTTTTTTAATAACAAAATATAAAAAATGTAGCCAAAGTCCCTTGTAAAAGTTTTTTTTTTGGCCAAATTTTATTTGAAACCAAAGTCCATTTACAAAGAATTTTTAATAAACGCAATTTGCATTTCGGACAAAAAAAAAGGACTTTGACTTTCAATTTTCTTATTCTTTATATCATCTTTGGAAATTGGTACAAATAGGTGCTCTCTTCTAATATATTACCAAGATTGGGTTCTACACCATTTTTTTTTTTTTTTGGTCGAAAAAGCTGCCTTTCATTTCAAGTTAAGTAGGAAACATAGAACATGAACCCATGTGGACTTCAGAACAAAGAAAATCAAACAGTGGTTGTGGTGGGTTCTACACCATTTTATTCCAATGTGGGACTCATACAATTCTGCATTCCTCGATTAACACGTGTCATTTCTAATTCGACTGCAAGTTTATATGCTCTTTAAATGCACATGTTTGGGCGGCATTGACTATGACCGTCCCAACTTCACTTTCACGAAATTTCTCTTCATTTCGAGAGAGGGCCAATGGGAAGGGTCCTCGTTAGCAAACGAGAAAGTTCGTGCATATTTCTTTATTTTTTCCCTCACCAAATTCAATTTCTTTATCCAAACTCAAGCTCAGGATTTATCCGCCTCCAAAGCAATTTGAAAACTCATCGGAGTCCAGCTATAACAATTTGCAAGACAGGTTGGCCATAACTCAGTTGATGACACCACGGAATTTCACCCACCGACTTTCTTTTCTTTTTTTTCTTTTCTTTTTCTTTTTTTGGGTCAAACGCCTTTATTGTTGGAAAGGCAAAACTTTTTTTTTTTTTTTGAATTTTATGTCTCGCATATCCCAATGCTTATTATGATTTTACTTGTCATTTTTTTTTTTAAAGTAAGCTTTCGTTGTCAATGAATGTTGTTGACATCTGTCCACACGTTTTTAATTTCCAATCCCTCGACTCCGGCAAGATGCCCGGTGAATTTATTTAATTTGGACCAGCCTGACATTGAATTTAGCATTTGTGTCCGCTGACATGTCCTTTTTTTTTTTTTGTGAAAAATACGAGAGTCCCTAATTAGACAAGGGTTTCATTGAGGAGATAAATTCGGACTTTTTATTTCGTGCGCGACCTACATAAAAAATACTCCCGCCTGCAAAGGGATTGTACGAGAAATGTCGGAAAAAAGAAATTGCACATTAACCAGGAAATTCTTTTAATACGGATGGAGACCGGTTTCTGATTATTATTTTTTCTTTTTTATCTGGGAAGAAGAAAAGTTCAGGCCAAAATAATCTAAATTTTGAAAATGACGCATATCATGCAATTGTCAATTCGCCATGTGAGGGGTGGGTCACTGTGCTTTCAAAGCGCATACAGAGACCAAACAAAAGATTCTGGTCAGATTTGAAGGAAACAACATTTAAAAAAAAAAAAAAACATTTTTTTCAAAAGCAGAAGACAAAAGGTTGCCGATATTGGACTACCGACAGAAACGGGCGGTGGTTGTGAAGTTAGGATATTGGATTAGGTTTTCTGAATCTTGCCAATAATGCATATAAATATACGTATATAAATATATATAGTTTAGTTTATATTTCTGTTGATGGCAGAAATGGTGCAGAATTTCGCTGCAAAACATGGACAATTTGGTCTCTCTTCACCTTCTACTTCGGGAAAATATATGGCGCATGAATTGAAAATATTTCTTGAAGAACTAAACTCTTGGAAAACCTGTTTGGATGTTTTTCAGTATTTCTAAGAACAAACATTTTAGTTATATTTGGCATTGAATGCGATATCTACTTAGCTTCACTTCCTTTTGAACTTGCTCCTTATGATTAAAATTGCACATAAAAAACGTTTGGTGTCCATAGAAAGGTGAACGCCGTGACATGATTGATAATGTGAGTATATCTCTATGTATGATACTCAATAAGGGTAATCAATTCTCAAGTAGTTCAATTTCCATCTTGGGACTGAAAATCGAACCAAGAGGACCATTTAACACATAAGCTATGCTTGGTAGTCATAATAAAATTCATCTTATCCTACGTTTGGTACATACTCAAGATGTGATTAGTTGGATATGAGGGAGATATAAACAAGATAAAATTATCTCATGGGAGAGATGTGATAAATGTGAATAAAATTTCTAATATCCGTAATAAGAAAGTTGTTTTTCTCAAATAACAAACTTATTAAATTAACAGATTTAAAATCATATTTCAATATAAATCATATTTGAATTCTAATATAAGAAATTAAAAATAACAAAAAAATTAAAAAAAAATTAGTTTTTTGTCATTATATATTCGAATTTAATTATATCTTATAATATAAATACAAAATATATATCACATATTTTTGTTGTTTTAGACTTTTAGTGTTTTAGGTATATTAGTATAGTTTTCTATTTAATAAAATTTTATTAGAGAATAATGGAAAGGGAAGAAAGAAATAAAAAATGAAATTAATTAAAAAAGAAAGGAAAATAAAATAAAAAGGAAAATAAGAATAAAGTAGACAAGAGTGACAAAAAAGATTTTTACCATCTCCGTTTGTGAAATTTGTGGTTCATTTATATTGATACATTATTCATACTAAACAAGTATATATGATATGATATGAATATATCCGACTTTATTATTATAATTATCATAAATATAGTAAAATCCTTAGATTTCATATCCAGTTATATTCCAGTTAGAAATTGAGACGACCAAACATAACCATAGTTTCCAAAATCAAGAATCGAACCACCAAGTCCTAATGGTCTAATCTAGTTTTTGGGAGGTCTAATGGAACTAGGAGATTCACAATAATTCAAGTTCTTCCACCATTGCATTAAGGGAAAATGTTACAATTAGTCCCTGAAGTTTTATGTAATGTTCAATTTCGTCATGTACTTTTGATTGGCTCAATTTGGTCATTGAATTATCAATAAATGTCCAATCTAGTCCTCGATCATTTGAAAATTGATCAATTTCATCCTTTCATTAACTTTTCGTTAATTAAACTTAACGGAATGGGGGCATTTTGGTCTTTTTGTCTTTTTATATTTTTTTTTCTTCTTCTTCTCTCTTCCCTCCGCTAGCCATGGCGGAGCCGATAGAGGGAAGTCGGCATCCGGCAAGGGTCACCCACGCCAAATTTGGCGGGGGCACCCCTCACCCGACGCCAGCAGGGGCGGCCCTCGCCCGATGAAGGCGAGGGCGGTCCTCGTCGACGTCGAGCAAGGGGTGCCCCTGCCAACGTCGGGCGAGGGGTGCCCTCCCCAAATTTGGCGAGGGCCACCCTCGTTGAGTTGTTGGGTTCACAAGTCACGCCATAAGGGAGCGCAGGGCTTGGTGCAGAGGCTAGAGGGGATCGTGGTGGTGCTGACAGAGGGAGGCCGAGGTTTGAAGCAGGTGCAAGGGGATTGGGTGCTCGCATCACTGGAGCTGTGGTGAGAAGAGAAGAGGGAGGCCAAGGAAGTACAGACTTGGTGGAGGAGCCATGCGGTCGACGTCCTCATCTCGTGGCCTCGTGCAGCGGGGCTTAGCGAGCCACGGCAAAGGGGAGGCGTCGAGGTCCCTCCCATGGGCCGGCGAGGGCTGGCGAGGGCCGCCCTCGCCGGACGCCAGCTTCCCTCCGCCGGCTCTGCCATGGTCGGCGGAGGGAAGAGAGAAGAAGAAAAAAAAAAGTAACGGAAGGACTAAACTGAACCTTTCTTAATAGTTTAGGAATCAAATTGAGCCAATCAAAAGTATAGGGACGAAATTGAACATTACATAAAACTTCAGGGACTAATTGTGACATTTTCCCTTGCATTAAATTCCACAACTATCAACCCTCATCTTTGTGAGGCAAGAAAAGCAGATCTTGGTAAAGGCACCTGAAGAACACCTCACGAAACGGCCATTTCCGAGCAAAAGCTTAGAGGTTTGTGGAATTAGCACAACAACAGGTGAGGACAATGAAACCAAGCACAACACACAGCTAGAATTCGACAAGTCTCGTGAAAATGAACGACCAGCCGTGGGAAATGCAACATGCAAAACAGCGAAAAGACAAAGGATTGGATATTACCTTGATGAGATGCAAAAAATAGAGCAAGAGAGGGAGGCGAGAGTCAAGACTCAAGATGAGACCACGAAAGGAAGCATTGAGCTCGAGTGAAGGGATGCGACTCAAGTGAGAGAAGATGGTGCTGTTTGAGAGTCGAGCGAGCAAGAGAGGGAAAGAGCAAGGCATGAGAGGTGATTAGGATTTACACACTACAATCACTACTGTTCTTTAAGAAATAAAAACAAATTTAAAAAATAAATCGGTCCAGTCTGGGCAAATCCAGTTCCCATCTTGAAACCAAGAACATGACCAAAAATCACCAATTCCATATGGCACCAGCAACTGGACTGGAGCCCCTAGGAACCGCCAAAAACTGGGTGGTTCGGTCTGATTAGGGTGGTTCTATATGCTCACCCCTAATCCTCAATCACATCTCTGATTTGATGAATTGCAAATTGCATGCAAACATAACTAAATATAAATGTGGATGATATATGTAACCTATCAATCATAAAATTGATAAAAGAAATTCCCTTCATTAAATAAAAACGGAACTACTTTAAAAGCTGACGATACCATCTGTATTTAAAACGGTATGCATTTTCTTTCCCTTATGATGGAGTTTTGGCATCCCCCATATAATACGCTCACAATCATTCAAAATATCGAAAATGGAAAGGTATCCAAAATGGATTGAATTCTATGAAACAGAGCTGATAAAATTGCCTCAACTCCATCAACGCCTTGGCTCTAGTTATTTGGCTTTTTGATTCACCGTAAAACTAAATTAGCATTAGCAAATACGTTGTGGCCCCTAATCCTTGGGTGTCAAGCTCATACGCAGCAGCAAACATCATCTGGCTCTAGCCATAGTTCCTACTCTTACTAGCTAGTTAGGAGACTGCAAAGTGAATAAGTATAGATCCCTTGGGAATACTAGATACGAATCATCGCCAATATCCTCATAGAAAAGACATTGCTTTTCTGGTATCTAGTGGATCCGATAACTAAAATAAGAGCGTCCACTTGGGGGTCTGCTCCTACAATTTTAACGATAGTTTAACAAAGACAAATCATAAGGTTATTCATCATCCAAGTCTTAAAACTGATCAGACCATCACGCAACAATGTGCTTTAACTAACCTTCACATAGTTAGCAGAGACTGCAGTGCAGCATTCTTGACCTTGAAGTTCCTGCCAACAGCCGCAGGTTTTCATTTTTTGTCCTCCCTTTCTTGATAACCAGGGAAAACCCACAGGTACACAGATCAGCAGGCCGCATAGGAGCAGGCATGTTGCCCCATCACCCCACTTCCGGATGAGATGTAGATACATGCCTCAAAAGAACAAAATTAAACCCTCCACCTCATGGTTCGACTTCTGGGTATCCCAAAAACTAGGGTGCACTACACGGGGGCTACATCGTGACTGCAAGTTAACAGATTATGAAGCAGTATGGACATTGAGCATCCTGAGATGACTTTAAGTTTAAGCACGTTAGCTTATATTTTCAGATAATCAGTCAGCTTTAGTGGAGCCTTAGCATTGCTCTGTCTTTCCATTGCTGAGCAAGGCTGTGTGGCACAATACAATTATTCATGAGGAAGTGACTTTCCGTAGAAGAAAGGCCCCCGGTGGCTTGGTCTGGCAGCACTTGCAGTCAAATTCCACCTTCAAGAACAATCAAGATAGAAACTTTAATTTGCTTTGTACAAAAATTGGTGGTCTGTCAACTCATGATAAATATCAATTCTTTCCATGCTAGGATTTACTTGAGTTTTGACTAGCACAGTGCAATATGTTAGGAGACATTTGGACATCAAGACAGCCAATTTGATAATTCCACATCACAACCATTAGTGACCATGACATGTTCATAGGACTTCTCTAACCTTTCGCTTAATCTACTGTTACAAGAAGACAAGGCTGTCTTATTTGTAAGATAGACTTGGTTTAAATTGAAATCATTATTTCTGCTAAATAGCAACTTGTCTGATTCTCATTAACCACAAAATAAAGAAGTTCATAGAAAATTTTAACCATCTGAGATGACATTGCACTCATTCAGTGACTAAACATTCAGTAATTGATTAAAATTAGCCACAAATTGTCCAAATGCACCAATTGCACAGTAAATTCAGTAATTCAAGTCAAAATTGAGTGATCCAACTCCAAATTTCCAAGTACATACCTGTAGATTCTAGATTGTGTCCTACATCAGTCTACTTCAACTGCTGGACCAGCAAGGAGGGGTCCAGAAACTAATGAGGGGAATTTGAGCAGTGATGTTGACAGGAGAAATTGAGTAGATATATCTTCCCTCAAATTGTTCCTCGATATGATGATGTTGACATGAGAGTCATCTTGGTTCCAAGTACAATGATTGCACATTTGAAGAACGTTGAAAAGCTTATGGATAAGCTCTAAGATTCTCTTTCAAACATGTAGCCAGCAAAAGGCAATAAGATGAAACAAATATCAACTATAAAGATGCAAGCCTTCTGAAGATTGTGTTGTTCATATGTCAACATTGGCAAGCACTCTAACCTAGCTGTTTTGTTGGACTAGAGAAAAGCAAGATGAACTCAATCATTAATATATGGGCCACATCTTCTCAAAATAAAAATTGCATTTTGCATTATGGCTACCTGATTGACGTCACTTAATCCCAGAACTCCCATTGGAGGCATCATAATAGTTTTTGGCCACCAAGAGCAACCACCTTTCTGAGTATCCAATTACCAGATAATTTGCGTGAATAAGGAAACCTTGCTGAGATAGGTCATTTAAATCTCATGCACTGGCAGTCTCTGCTATCAATATGGACACAAAATCTGTTCAACAAGAAGATTTGAGTCTTCATGGAAGACCACCAGGATGATGTCTTCATAAGACCCATGCAGATGCTGGGCATACTCAAATTTTTCTGATCACCAATAATCTCCACATGAACAAATTCCATTCTCAAAGCAATGGAACCGATTTGAGTCCCGCACTATAATCTTCCTCCTCATAATCTTTGAGATATATTTGATAGCAGTGTGGCAGTCTCCACATGTTCTTAAGTTCTTATACACCTTAATGGGAGTCCCTGGCGAGGTTGAAAGAATACCAAAAGCAACTGCAAGTTTCTCACTATGGAAGGCAAGATTTTGCACTTTTTGCTCTTCCTCCACATCATGTAGCACAAAATTTGTGTCAGGCACATATCCTTCTTCTTTCATCCTCTTGGACATCTCCATCAAAAATACATGTATCTCATTCGATTTTGGATGGGATGTATCTCCAACTAAGAAAACATGTTGCTTTCTCCCAATCTGAGTCCAGCTCAAACCAGGTTTCTTCACCACTCCTCTATCTTCCATAATCTTTCTGATTTTTGTAACCTCATCCCACATACTAGCCGTAGCATACAAATTAGCCATAGTGATATAGGTAGCTGGATTCTCTGGCTCAATTTGAAATAATTCCTCAGATGCTCGTTTTGCCAGTTCTATGTTTCCATGAATTCTGCAGCCCCCGAGCAAGGATGCCCACAAAAATCTGTCAGGCTTCATTGGCATTGTGCTAATGATCTCTTCAGCTTCTTTAAAACGGCCCGAACGGGCTAATAAATCAACTATACAAGCATAATGATCAGGAGTATGTGTCAGTCCATGCTGTTCAGTAATTGAGTGGAAATACTCAAGACCTTTATCTACTAACCCAGCATGAGTGCAAGCAGAGAGAACCCCGACAAAAGTGACATGATCAGGCTGAATACCTGATTCTAGCAACATGTCAAAATATTTAAGAGCTTCTCTGAAAAGACCATTCTGAGCAAACCCAACTATCAGTGACGTCCATGAAACTAAATCCGGGTGTGGCATCCCTCTAAACACTCTCTCTGCACTCTCCATATTTCCACACTTGGAATACATATGGACAAGGGCACTTTCTGCAAATGAAGATGGATCAAATCCACTGCGCATCATGTACCCATGGACCTGCTTACCAACCTCTTCTGCTGCATGATCAGCGCATGCATTCAAAACCCCTGCAAATGTGAACTCATTCGGCCTAATCTTGGAGTACATCAAATCAGAGAACAACATAAAACCCTTTTCGATCCTCCCATCACCGAAGTACCGATCTATCATTGCTGTCCACGTGACAACATCTCTATCAACCATCCTTTCGAAAATGTGCCTAGCCTCCTCCACACTCCCACATTTACCATACATATCCGATAGAGCACTCCAAACAACCTCATCCGATTCCAACCCCAGTCTCAATATATGGCCATGAATCTCTTTTCCTCTGCGTAAACATGGTATAGCTGCAGCCGCAGCAAGAGCACTGGAAAAAGTGAACTTGTTCAACATTGGAATTTCAAGCATTTGCATCATTCTAAACAGTTCGATTCCCTCCCCGGGCATGTCATGGCGAACATAACCAGACATCATCGCCGTCCACGAAAAATTGTCTCTCTCCGGCATTTCATCGAACAATCTCCTCGCCTCCGAAAGTCGACCAGCCCTCGCATACCCGGATATCATAGTATTCCAAGAACACAAGTCCCTGTGAGGCATTTCATCGAACGTCTTCCGGGCGTCGACCAGGCTATCGCATTTCGTGTACATGTCGATGAGCCGGTTGGAAATGACGACCCCGGGCGAGAACCCAGCTCTACCCATGTGGGCATGGACCATCTTGCCGGCTCCGACGTCCCGCTGCTTGAGGCAAGCCTGCAGGAGGGTCGAGTACACCAGAGCAGAGGGGCGCTCGATCCGACCCAGCAACCGGACGGCTTCCCTCAGGCGCTTCTGGTCGCACATGACGTCTATGGCTTCCTTGAACTTCTTCTCCTCGCACAGGCGACGCACGATCCCGTCCCTGGCGTCCGACTTGAAGAACGCCTTTGGAGGCTGCTGGGCTCCTGCTGCTGCTGCTGCTGCTGGGCTTGGGAGGAACGAGAGCGGGAGAAGAGTCTGTCGCCGAGGTACAGCATTCTCGGGGAACGGCAGGGCTTGGAACGAAGAAGCTCATGCTGGAGCGAGAGCGAGATCCCAACTTCAGCATTACGAACGCGGTGCTCGAAATCGTTCGTCTCATGGCGAGACGAAAGCATCGCTGGCCGCCATTTGTGAAAAGCTAGCGAGGAACGAAACCGCGAAGGCAACGCGCGCTCTCTCTCTCTCTCTCTCTCTCTCTCTCTTTCTGGGATTTGATTTTGCTGGAATGTCTAATTTTTTGCGCTGTTCGATTGGAGGAAAAAATCAATTTCATGAAATTGGAGAATATTATCTTATTTTATGTGGGGCTAATATAAGAAAAAGCGCCAAACTAGTATAGAAGTTTATCTTCTGTTAATTTTTGTTGGAGAATATTATCTTATTAGTTTATCATCCATTACTTTTTGTTAAATTTTATTTTCAAGTTGTTCAGTTGGATTGTATGTAACATTTGTTATAGGTTTATCAATTTATGATATTAATATTAATTTAATTTAATGAAAACTAATAAAAGGTAAATTTATTATAAATATATTAGTTTAGGTTGTTTTGTGGTTAAAAAATTAGTTCATGATAAATTTATCATAAATATATTAATGTGAGATTTTTAATGGTAAAAAAATTAATTTTAAATAAATCTATTTTAAACATATTGATTTCAAGTTTTTCATGATATTAACATGTCTATATTTCCTATGTCATTATAATTATTTCAGTAATTATATGTTATCAAATGAAATCAAGAATATATTTAATATTATTTGTCGCGTAGTGAGCCTTTCGTGCAAGTAAACGCTACCTTCCTATGGTCAAAAGCCCCCAAAGTGACTTCCCACAAAATAGAAAAACAAAAAGAAAGATGAGGCCAATTATTTGGCATATTTCCCGTGCAGAATCAAAAGAAAGAGAAACAGGAATGGTGGCTAAAAGGATAAATGTGGCACGGGTTACCAGTTTGAAAATTTTTTGTTTTAAAAAATAAATTGGAGTAAATGTGGTAAGATTATACCAATTGAGATTTCTGGTGGTATTTTGGTAACTATGCATGGTCAAAGTAGATTAGGAAAATAGACATGGCCAAAACTATATATAATGGACTAAATTTTAATTGGTGTTGATTTATAGGTTGGTACATACAATATAAGTAACCATTTATATTTTAGTTTAATCCATAATGATGATGTACGGTTTTGAATCCATGCGATCTCGTTTATTATTCACAGAATCACAAGTCCTATTTAAAGATCAATTATTAACATTAAATAACATAATTTGAATTAGTGAAATTGCACTTTTTTGAAAACGACCTATCCTAAATTTCATGGGCCCATTCCCTTAAAATGCAGTGGTGCTGGGGTCTTGGATTGTTCCTTCGAATGGTGGTATCCTTTTCCAACACGCACAAGCTACTTCTTGGGCAATAAATGAAACTGTTTATTAGTCTCCGACTACTGTTATTCTCCATGTTAAGGCTGTCCGGCCTCAAAATAGGTTTTGGATCCATAGGATCCACTTCTAGTGGCAAATGGATAGCATACTTGTCGAACTGTCTCATTTTATAATTGTAATTTCATCCTTAAAATATTGCCGGGCCTAGAAGAGAATGGTTTGGAATAAACATTTGAGAGGATGTAGTAAAATTTTGGGAAATCTTTTCTTTTCCCAACCTTGCTTTTTATTCAGACATCACTTCCTCTTTTATAGCTGAGGTTAAGGGTAATAGAGACATTTTCAAAGGTCAGTGTGGCAAACAAAGCATGTTATGGAATGGAAAAAAAATAAATAGTATAATGTCATCGGATCAACAAAATGTGAAAAGAGTCGATACATACTCAATAGTACAACAAACCTTACGGTGTACAATTTATTAAAGTGGTCACATTGATCATTCATAAATTCTCTCACTTATTGATGGGTTCATGATCTAGATCGAAATTAGAACCTTCATTAGAGTTAAATTCTGGTTACCATGTGTCTTTAGGATATGATTCTTCAAAATACCATAGGTCTAGGGAAAAAAATCCATCGATTTTGGCTAATTTCGTTTGTACTCATCTAATGCTTGGTGAATGGCATCTTTGGTGGCATGATACCCATGGGAATAATCCCATGGCATGTCCTTTGGTAAGTAATGGGTCATAAGAACTTTGGAATAGCTTGATCGTTCATATAGATTCCTTTGAAGTTATCGACATTCTCTGTGAATTTCTTTGAAATTGCATCCAAAATGAGATACACGTGATTTAGTAATAGGAATAGGACAGCTGGCCCTGAAGTATAAATTTTTTATTCTCCATTGAAAAAAAAAATGGTTGCTTGGACTACAAGGTTTTGGAGTTTTGCGAGTAGGTTCTACCAATAAAGCTGACAGGCAAAACCATTCGAGAGCCTTTGCAAAAAACACCTCAGAGAATATTCCTGAACACCTTCATGAAGAAAGGCGGTAGTGATCCTATGGATAGTGGCCGTGGGAAATTCAATGGTCGTGCTATAGTCGTGAAATAAATATCAGAATAGCCATTTTCAATTACTCTAAAAAATCAGGATTGTCGAATCTAAGGATACGGGCGAACGACAGTCTAGATTGATCCCAAACAATCCAAGATTTTAGGTTACGTTTGGTCGTCAGGATAATAATCAGGATATGATAGAATAAAGTAGGATATTAAATCCTCTGGATAATAAAGGCAGACATATCTAATCCTATCACGTGTTTGGTGCACTTCAGGATAAGATTAAAAAATAAATATGATATTCAATTAAATTAAAAAATTAAAAAATAGAAAATTCAATTAATTAAAGGCCATGGAAAAGCCTTAGATCTAGGAATTGTGGCCATCTCTACAATGGCCACCATTGAAAATGGCGAGATGCAAAGATGGGAAAAGAAGTGGAAGAAGAGGGCTAACAATGAATCAGAGAGGCGGAGGCATCCATTTGACGTAGATGCTTATGATATATTCTCTTTTTGTTAAGTTCTTTCTTTCTTTAAAAAAAAAATATTATCCAATTCGGGCTTATCCCACTCTCTCCCCCGGATTTGTCTCCCCCGGATTTTTTATCCGGCGTTTTATTTGGATGTATCCGGGTTTGTTCGATTCGGTGGACATTCCCAAACATTGGATATGATAACAAATTATCTTATCCAGACTCAAATCCGGATTACCAAACGCAAATTTTTGACCATCCTATTATCGAATATCTCTGATCAGTAATTTCAGATCAAGGATTTCTATCTTCCAAACCAAAAACAATTCACGGGTTAGAATTAGCTTCGAAAGATGTACGGACAGACGCGCATCCTCTCTTTTGATACTGAATTCCCACGCTAGAAATTGGAAAACAGCAGGACGCGATGTACAGTGCTCCTGTCTTGTTCTCACGAACTCAGACCTCCACTACATCATTCGGACACATGGCAAGCAAACCGCGAGATACGGATAAAACCCAAAAAGAAGAAGAAGAAGAAAAAAAAAATCTAGAATCGAACCATCATCGAACATTAAGATATCACGGGCCTCCCTAAGCCGCACGAAATGCCAAAACTCGTGCGAACGTTAATCGAACGAATGGCGACGGAGGGGCGGGCTGTCCATTTCCGAGGAACAGCATCTTTCTTTCTTTTCATCGCTGTCGTCCAGAGAGAACCCAAAGACCCGAAACGAAACGGGACGTAAAAAAATCATCATCAATCGAGGAGGAGAAAAGACAATGCCAAAGCCAGCGCGAATCCTTATCCCCAACAGCGCCACGAGACTCGCCCAAAAAAAAAAAAAAAAGGGAACTTCTTCCTTTTCCACGGAAAACATGCGCGACGAAACCGGAGGCTCTCGACACGTGTCCGGAATCGGCCGCCCGAAGAAAAGAGATTCGGGACGAGGGAAGGAACGGGCCGATCCCTTTTTTTTTTTTTTTATTTCACTATTATTATTCCCTCGAGGGGGAAGGAAGGAAAGAGCAGCCTTGAACAGGGGCGCGATCCGCATCGCCGAGGAGGGGAATCTGACCGCGGTCCGTCGGGCACGTGGCGGCGTGAGGTTGGCGGGTGGGGCTGGGAATTCCTGGGCGGGTTTCGGCGTGAGATTCTCGATCGAGGGGTGCTCGATGAGCGGTGGTGGGGGCTGTTTGGTCCTACGGGACGGACGAGGACGATCGGATGGGGAAAGTTTGCGGTGCTCTTAAGGGAATCTCCCACGTGAGGATCGTTCCCCACCCCCTCCCATTTTTGACCAACTCCTCTCTCTCTCTCTCTCTAGCGCACTAGCGCACCGAATTTTATTATTGTTTCGATTGTACATTCTTCCAATTTACCCTTGTTCACCAATCATGGGATCTTTTTTTTTTTCATTTTTTTTGGGGTTTGCGCGTGTCGTGTGGTCGTCATGTTGTGTACGAAGTTTATGCTTTTATCATGGTCCAAGAAGACGACACGACCCGGAGGGTTTATGCACAAGGGCTGTGATTCGTGAATGGGGTTCTTGAGTATTCTAGAATACTTTAGGTGGGCAATACGGTAATTATGCAGGTAATTGGCTAGATAAAAAAACATATTCTCCATTCTCCGATAAAGATGAGATTTACGGTTATGATTAGTCTTGTATTTGTATATAGATAGATCTCATTTCGTATCCATTCACAAGTTGAATACATTTTAGGGATTCTCATAAGAGTTTCTCTTTTATTGAGTACAAGTGAGTAAGATTCGCTTGGGAAAAAATTCCTAAGGCTGCACAGTTTAGGAAATGTTAAATTGATCAATTTGTGATACTTTGCTCGATTTTATTGATCTTGAGCTGAGCAGACACATTGTCGCCTTCTGATTAGGTGGGACCCACTCGAGTTTGATAGCACGATGATTTGGTAGTATTTTGATATGATCGCAGTAGTATTTGATATGAATGGGCACGAATTGGCACGTTGAAGGAAAGTAGGTCTCGCCAATTGGCACATTAAGGGAAGTAGTCCTTGCCAAACTCCAAGAGTGAAACCCTTTGACAACTTGATTGAATGGTTAATTACTTTATTTGGACGTGACAAACTCAATATTATAATTACATCCATTTTCTCTCATAGTAACCATGAGTGTCGCACTCCGTTATTTTATGAGTTGACAAGGCAAAGCCAAATATTTGCAATTAAAAGTAGTTAGGGATGACTATTGGATAAATTTTCTCTAGCTTGAGTTGCATACATTTAAGTAAAGCATTTTTATCATGAAAATCATAAAAAGTGTAAGAGATATATAAAAAAACCTTAAATATTTTTTGGTAAAATAACATGTTGTCTTGTCCATTTAGGTAAGATTTGAGAACACAAGAAGAGAATTTAAAGACAAAGTAAATCCAATCATTTGTAAAAAGAAAAAAATCCAATCAATTTTTTTTTTCTTGGCATATTAATAATGTCAGGAACCAAAGCAACACCGTACAATTCCTGACCATATTTTAAATGAAGAGCATAAATCGACGGTGCCAATTTGATAGCTCTCCCCAGGAACGTGAAATGACCAAAACACCCTGAACCTAATCCCCACCCGATAAGGACACGTAGGTCAACCATTGCGGGCTGTCTTTTCATTTTCGCCGCGTGAGAGAGTTCCGGAATCTCAGAGATTCTCGCCGATCCGACCCGGGGGAACTCGCCCGAGTCGGGGCACTGAGTCGCCCGAGTCTCGTCCTGCCTCCGTAAAAATACGCGACGACCCGAGAGAGGGGGCGAGAGAGAGAGAGAGAGAGAGAGAACGAATCTCCCCGTCCTGAATCTAAAGACATTCTTTATAAGGAGGAGCTGCTTGCACCCCAGTTTTTGCGGCGTAGACAAATGTAGAGAGAGAGTCGTCGCAGGAAATCGAAAGTCCCCATCGAAAAGAAGAGGAAGAAGACGGAAGGAAAGGAAAGGAAAGGAAAGGAAAGGAAAGGAAATCTTGGGGGAGAGAGATGGAACTGAGCTTGGATTTGAGCTTGGCTCGGGAGCCTCGGCCGGTGTCCGAATTCTTCAGGGAGGTGTCCGGGATCCCAGATCGCGACGAGAGATTGTCGAAACTCGATGACTATGTGGCAAGATTGGAGGAGGAGATGGGGAAGATAGACCCTTTTAAGCGGGAGCTCCCTCTTTGCATGCTTCTCTTGAACGACGGTGAGTCTCTCTCTCTCTTCAGTGGGTTCTCTCTGGTCTGGGCAGGAGCCGAACGATCGAGACGATTGGCTGAATTCGGCGAAACCCCCTTTTTTTTTTCTAGGAGATTTCTCTCTTCAATATTTTGTCGCGTGGAAATGAGAAAGAGGCATGGCGTTTTATCTCTTCTTGACGCGACTGATTTCTGAAAAGAGCTGAAATTTTTCTGCTTAAAGAAATGGGTTTCTGAATTAGTAATTTGTTTTTTTGTTAATCTCTAATAGCTATGGAAAGGTTGAAGGAGGAGCGATTGCAGTGCAAGGAAATGGAATTTATTCGACCGAAGAGGAATTCTGATAAAGATAAGAGGGCAGAAGTGGAAAACAAGGATTCTTGTGATCAGAGGAAGTGGATGAGCTCTCCTGATCAGAATCTGGTAATAAGACTTGTCATCACTAGTTCGTGTTAAAATCTTCCGGTTTTTTTTTCTTTTTGGTTGCAAGAAATGAATCCATCCTGTGTGAAATTTTAGGATCAGTACGCAGCCGAGAAGAACCCAATTGAGCCGTGTAGCTACAAGAAGAAAGGGGGGGCGTTCTTGCCATTTGGCCTTCATAGAGCTTTCCGAAGGAGGCCAAGGATTCTTCACCGATTTCTAGACTTACCCTTTCGACTCCGGGCTCTATGTTGGCCTCTCCTGATAATGATAATATCGAGAAGCTCAGTTTTGAGGCACCCTTCTCGACTGACCATGCGAAATTGCAGAAAAGCCCACAGCAGCAGCAGCAGCACCGGCTGCAGCAGCATCAACTTAGGAAGCAAAGGCGGTGCTGGTCACCCGAGCTCCACCGCCGGTTCGTGGAGGCGTTGGAGCAGCTCGGTGGAGCGCAGGGTCAGTTACTAGAACCTGAGTTGTGTTTTTCTTGGATTATTACTCTTGGACAACGGTGAATTGTGACTAAAGATCTAAAACAATATTTTTTTGTGAGTGAACTCGATAATCGCTTTTTGTTGATATGACAGAGTTTTCACTTGAATTGGAATTTTTTCGTACTTGTTGGGTACTTATTCTGTCTTTTGATTGAGGAAGCTTGTCTGAAGTTGTAGTTTGATTCTTTTCAATCGATAGCCCGGACCAATCTGGTGTGAACAACATGAGCATTTGCAAAAAGCCCTTAAGAATATTTAGTTGTTCCCTTGTTCTACCTAAAGAATTGGAGTGATGAAAAAAAGTGGAAATGCCTATCGCTCTCTGTTCCCCTGTAATCCATGATTCCCCATGTTTTAAGTGAGTTCATGATGATAAGTGAAGTCACTTGCTCTAATTATGCTGTCTGAGTTGGTTAATGTTTGCGTAGAAAATGACAAAAAGTCGCCTGCGGTTTCTGATCGATAGTAGAAGAAATCTGATGTCTCTCTTTTTGCCAAATTGCAGTGGCTACTCCAAAACAAATCAGAGAACTCATGCAAGTGGAAGGCCTCACTAATGACGAAGTTAAAAGCCATTTACAGGTGAATTATCCGTCATGCATAAGAAAGTTGTCTTCTCCATTTACCTCATCATTTGCTAATCGTTTGTGCTAATTCTGATCACATCGCTGTTTCCTAATTCTTGCAGAAATATAGACTTCATGTCAGGAGAATCCCATCACCATCTGCCGCCGTGGAAAATGGCTTATCTTTAGTGCAAGAACGAAGTGGCGTGGACCACTCAGAGCTGAGGACCTCAGAGTCTGATTCTCCCCAAGGCCCTCTTCTTGCCTGTGCATCTGCTCGAGCAGCTTCTAGTGCTGGAGGGGGAAGCGCGGAGATGACAGATGAAGAAGAGAACTCCGAAGGCCACAGTTGGATTACTGTGCTCGGAGAGAAAATCGCAGCCCATTAAACTCAGCGACCAAAACCGCACACGGGATCTTAGAACGTTAAAATAAAACTCAGGTGATGAGAGAAACTAACGATCATTTTCTTTCTTTCTTTCTTTCTTTTTTAACTAAGACATTTTCGGAGGGGAGAAATTTCACGGGTTTTAGTCGAGAGAGAGTAGAGAAGCCTTGGATTCGATTCCTCTTCTCCGTGTTTTACGAACTTGTTCTCTGTTTGTATTATAGCTTGGGCTCCATATCATCCCTGGATGAAGAGGTTTTTCCTGGAGCCCTTGATGGATTCATGAGGTTATGTAACACTACTGACTTTTTATCGAATGTGAGGTTGTCCAATACTCCCAAGAAGTTATGAACAAGATTGCAGCCACCAATTGAGTCACTATCTTCTGCATGTTCATCAGATGTAATAGTATCAGTGCTGGCTTCTGTACAATGCTCTGCTGTCGGATCTGCACGGGGGGAATTCAGACAGGAGCGGTGAAACTCAGAAAAAAGTAGAAAAAAGAAAGCAACGCAAGACCATAAGTGATCCTGTCTTAAAAGACACCAACTTTACCCGAACAGATTCGTAATCCAATGCACTTGGCACCGATGGAAATGCTGTCCCTATGATACAATGTCCACGCTGAAAAAGGAACCTTTTTCAGCATGTGAAGAGCCGTTGATCAATAGGTGACTTAGGCTAGGCTTATCGGCTAAAAAGTGCTTGCTTAATCTCGAAATGATTTAAAAGGGAAAAAAAAATCGATTTTGTTAATAAAATAAGCAATGTAGGTAGGCCAACCTTGAAAAAGGAAATTACTTGCCTGGACTGCTCATGTATAGGGTTTTAAGTCTTATTGGGTTGGGTGAGACTTGATAGTTCAGTGAGATATCAAACCATGATCGAAACCATGATTAGGTTTACATTTCGAGTAGAAATATAAATGCAAAAAATTAGGGGTAAACAATTCAGGTTGGTTGATGTGAAAAATCGTTCTTTTATTGTGGATGCATATGAGGATCGAAGAATTGTCAATCATAAATTATGTGCCAATTAGGTCTACCAACAAACCTTCTTAATCAATTCAGTGGATTAGTTTCTAGATAATCTTGCCATCTTGCAGGAAGGAGTCATCTTGTCAATAATTCTGTATATGTACTTTCTGCGATACTTTCAATTTAATATGTTCATTGATTTTCCAACTTGTTATTTTTCCTTTCATATCCATTCAATACAATTCACATGAAAAAAGCTCAAGTCCCATGTGGAGTTGGAGAGAGCTTTTTGATTGATTCATAAGTGAATGACCGATCCCAAAGGCCAATTGTGCATTTCTCTTGGGTTTCTAATAAAATAATAATAAAATGAGACTTCCCTTGCAAGTTATGTTTCACAGATAAATTAACTTTCAACTCCTTTTGAAGAGAAAAATGGTAGTCATATGCAACATGTCATATAGCAATAATACATGGATAAATAAGTTAATGAGAAAGTGAGGAAATTCAAAACTTAAATGTAAATCGAGTGAAAAGGCATTTTATGTAAGAAACTCGATGTACATCATATTGGTAGCTCACCAATGCATGACATATAGACCAATCTATGATTTCCTTTGTTCCTGGTTACACCCATTTTGCTCCTTGATTCTACACTTTCTTAGATCTATACGTCTACTTTTTCATTTTGGCTAGACACTTTACATACATACTTCCAAGGAGCAGTGACAGTGAGGCAGCAGATATTTCTATTATCTTAGGCTGCGATGAGGGCAACTTTTCCTCCCAAGTCCTGCTCCGTATCTGGGAAAACGATTAGTCCACTTTATCGGCTTAGCTAACCAGTTTTCAGGTATAAACACTACGCACCAGGCGATATGGACAAAACAGTCATTTTCAAGATCAGACAAGAGATCAAGAGATGGTGACCCCACGAGAATATTGCGCACGACTCAGGATCGCTTCTCTCCATTTCAATAATACGACACCCACTTGTCTTTCTTATCTTCATGCCGTCTCCAGCGTCCTGCTGATCAAGCTCGTTTACGCTTCTTATACATCTTTTATCAAGCTTGCTGTGAAAGGAGCTGATATTGATTTAGAAATGTGAGAGAAAATTTCGTCCTTTCAGCTAACTTTTGGGACGAGAAATGCTCAAAATTACCCATCATTGATATTAAAGCCCGACTTATCAACAGATTTGGACCTAACAGTCACCTGAAAGGGTTATGAATTGGATGTTTCACACATTGGTGGTGCTTTTGGTCTGAGAAAGGCTTAAAACCGCCCAATTTCTGCATCAAACGTAGACAGCAACTTCAGGAATAATATCTGAATGCACTCACTTCAACGGTCAATTATTGTGGATCCTTTAGTAACGTGTAATAGACACATAATGTAATATTTTAAGTTTTTAAAATAATTGGTAATTATCGCGTCAACTTTAATATTTTATAGGATTAGGAAGTCCTGACTTTTAAATCGCTGGCCTTCATTATCATCAATTTCTCACTTTAAATTTAGGCCGAGTCCTCCACTACACTTTGGTCTATAGCCAAATTTTTTGGTACTAGACAGATGTATAGGGAAAGTCGATTATAAGGGTAGGTTCCCCTCCCTAGTAAAATAAATATATTAGTCTATACTATATAGGAAGTAATTCATATTTAGTTTCAAATCTCAAACTCTATTTTCTTAACAAAAATTTACATTACAATCTATGTAAATTTACTTAAAGTTAGAAGCAATTGTATGTTGTATGCAATATGCAAAGATGTAAATCCATTATATTAGAATAAAATCTCTCAAATCTAAGAGATGTCTTCTCATCCATAAAAGTTAAAAAGCAATTTTTTTTTGAATTTTCTTCATCTAAATAGATGCAAATAATTTGTCTATTTTCTTAGGCTCATCCTATTTTCACCCTTATTGGCTCCGACACCCTCTATTACATTGAATTGACTACATTAACTCTTGTGGGTTCCACTTTTGATTTAAGTTTATTTCTTGCCATTTTCACCCCTTAATATTGGCTATTGACACTCCCTATCATATCAAATTAACTACATTATCCTTTATGATTCCCGCCCTTAATTTAATATTATATCTTACCTTTATTTCTTCTTCTTTTTTTCAATTTTATTGAATGAAAAACTTACTAACATCACTTTCAAACAACTTTTCTTTTCACCCTAGCCAATTCATCCACGCCCGTTACATTTCAAGGCATCCTTCATGTTTTGCTTCTTCAAAACTTATTCTCCACTATTATAACCCGAGCATGCATTAATCATATATTGGAGTAAAGAAATGTCAATATTATCAACAAATTGTTTACTTTATTTTTGTAGATTATCCTCATGATTGTGAATTTTTTACTTCAAATTTGGTACAAATTGACTCAAAAATTGACTATTATGGCTGGTGTATGCATTATACACAATTTACTCAAAGACTATCCTCTTTCTGTGCTTAAATTACTTTTTGAATAATTGTTTCCTAATACAAACAAAGAAATATAAAAATCATGACAAAATAATTAATTTTTTTGGTTAGAAAAATCAAATAATTACGGGCACCACCAATTTTGTAACAAATTGAGAAAGAAAATGGAAAAAAAGAAATAAAGGCAAGCATTGGTTGTAAATCAAGAGTGGGCCTCAGGTTTAATATTAATAAATATTATTTGAGAGGGCCATTGGTATTTTGTCTATAGTAAAATTGAAGCAAATTAAAAAAAGAAAAGGTAAGAAATAATCTTCAAGCTAGAGTGGAGCCCGCAAGGGTTAGTGTAGTTAATTCAATGTAAAATGAGGTATGGAGAACCAATAAAGGGATGGAAATAGTACGAGCCCTTTTTATTGTGTACTTTTTTTCTAGTTTCCAATGGATTAAAATAGTAAAATCTAGAACAATTACTATCTATATCAAATGTACATATAATTGTTTAAAAAGTTACCACGAAATACTTTTTAGTTTGTTCGAAAGATGAAAACCAGATAATGAATTCAAATTGCATGAGTCTCGTGTCTGAAAAAGTATCCATTTAACACTTGTATTCTACCTTATATTATAAAAAGGGATAAGTGCAATAGAAGTCCTAAAACTTGTTATGAAAATATAATTGGGTTTTAAAACTTGCAAAAAAGTGCAATCAAGTTCTAAAACTTGTTAAATTGTTTCAATAAAATCTTAAAATTAACACCGTCAAACTTCCTAACGGAAAATACTGATGTGGCGCGGACGTGGCTTTTTTTAGTTGTTTCTCTCTCCTACGTGGTGAATAGTAAAAAAAAAATTCCACGCATGCAAAACGACATCACATCCTCCTTTCTTCTTCACCATTGTGTTCCCCCCCCTCCCTCTCTTTCCTTGTGCTAATCCCGAGTGTCCCCTTCCTAGGCATCTCTTTTTCCTTCTTCATTGTTCGAATCACATGTCTTCTTATTCATCTTCTTCTTCCCAAATTCGTCTGAACTCAAAGCCCAAACTTGTGTCATCATCTCGTTCCCTCTGAACAAAATTGACGCTTGATCTCCCTTTGAACCCTAAGCCCCAAATCAAATTTGACGATCTGGAGTTCTCTTGCGATTTGGGTCCCCTCCCAAGTTAAAGTTCGATGCCTAGCATTATTTGGAGTTCATAGAGCTCGAGTTCGACGCTTGTCGTGAGTTCGTGTTCTTTTCTTTGACAATTGCGAGTTCGTGTGAAGACCTCTCTTGCGGGAGTCTCGACATCTTAGCGGCGAAGCGAGTGGTGTCGAGGATGATGATGGGGTCAGTGATGGCGATGACAACTCCTCCTCACATAGGTATCACTCTTTGCATTATAGCATTTGGGTATCTCATGGTAATGCTACGATTTCTTTTGTTTTGCAAAGGTGCTTTGATCTCCGCATTATGGAAAACGACGTTAGTTGGCATCCTCATTTCTTCATTATTTGGAGTTCAGAGAGCTCAAGTTTGACACCCATCGACTTTGTGTTCTCTTCTTTGACGATTGCAAGTTTGTGCAAAGACCTATCTTGTGGGCGTCTCAACGGCGGAGCGAGCAGCATCGGGGATGGCGATGGGGATAGCCATGGCGATGGCGACTCCTCACGTAGGCATCGCTCTCTACATTATAGCATTTGGGTATGTCATGGTAATATTACAATTTTTTTTTTTTTTTTTTTTTTTGCAAAGGCGTTTTACTCTCTGCATTATGGTTGTTTTGCATTTTCCAATTCTTGCGATAAATTAGAACATTGCTGAAAGTTAGAACATGGCCCACCGAAAGGCGGTAATAGGTCCCTCACTCTCACTATTTATCATGTAGTTGCATTGTGGTTGTAAAGCGTATTGTGCTAATTTGCTATTTCTATATTGATTGTTAGTCTTTTATAAAAATATCTTCAATTTAGAACTTGAACATTGTTTCAATAATTTGATGATTGAAAGTGCTTTGCTCTTTGTTTCTGTTTCCTTGTAGATTCAATGGCTGAGAACAAAGTTTATGTCACTGTTTGTTATGGAGGTAAATTTCAAGTTGGCCCACCGTTGGAATACATAGGTGGAAGGGCTGATGTTGCTGAAATAAATTTAAGTAAGAGTTCACTGTCTAGTATAATTGAAGCTTATTGAGGCTTTGGGTGTGTGTACAATAGAGAAACTCTTTTACAGAGTTCCTGGAAGTATAACTCTTAGGTATTTATGTGATAACTTTGATGTGATAGATCTATTTTATCATCATATGCATTATGAAAATATTGAGCTTTGAGCATGTTGATGATGAAGAGACAGGAGTTGAGATGTGGGGCATTGAGATGGAAATTGGAGGTATGTATACTGTGAATATGAAAAAAATTGATAATTTGGCTGGTAATATATTTGAACTTGTGATTGAGAATATTGATGATGACGGGAATTGAGTTGAAGTTGCCAATAGGGATCTAGATGAGGAAGAGGATGATGATGCACATAATTTGGTGAATGTGGAACAATCAAGTGACGATGATGATTTTGAACTAGTTGATGCAAGGATAAAATTAAAGGAATTTTCAACAAGACATAGGCTCAAATTGGCGCTTATAGTGAGGCAACTGGTACCTCCCAACCACTGATTGTGGATGAGGCTCAATCGTTAGATGATTCTGGGTACGAAACAGAGTACCATGATTCAGATGAGGAAGATAGTATTCAATCAAGTTTAAATGATGAGGGTGACAAAAATGTTGATGTTATTTCAAGGAGGAGAAGTAGGTTCCCATCATATGAGCAAAGTGGTACAAATTTAGTATTTATTGTTGGCATAACATTTGAGGATGCAACTGAGTTCAAAAATGCAATTTTGAAGTATTCTGTGGCTGAACAAAAAGCAATCAAATACACTAAGAACACAAAAAGTTTTGTAAGAGCTAGGTGTGCCTAGAAAAATTGTAATTGGATGATTTATGGTGCTATTGATAGCAAAACTAGGTCATTTCATTTGAAAAGGTATGTAAATCAAAATATATGTAGTATCACTTTCGAGAATAAAAGATTGTCTAGTACTTATTTAGCTAAGTACTTCATGATTCTCATTTTTGCAATGCCTAAAATCGAAGCACCTGAGTTAAAGAAATTAGTTAGAGAACAACTAAGAGTAAATGTCACTTTGAGTCAGTGTAGGAGAACAAAGCTAAAAGTATTGAAGGAACTATAAGGCAATATAAGAAGGAATATGCACAGATGTATGATTACTTGGGAGAGCTTTACGCTGCAAGCCATTCATGCAATTTTAAATTGAAGGTTGAAAGGCCATTGCCAAATTCTCTACAATTATTTGATAGGGCTTACATTTGCTTTGATGCTTATAAAAACTGTTTTTTGGCTAGATGTAGGAAAATCATTGGATTAGATTGATGTTTTTTTGAGAGGTTTAATCTAGGGCGAGTTGTTATGTGCCGAAGGAATAGATGCCAACAATCAAATGTATCTAGTGGCATGGACAGTGGTAAAAATCGAGAATAACGACACATGGACTTGGTTTATCGAATTATTGAAGTTAGACCTTGATATGTGTAATGGTGATGGATGGGTTTTGATAAGTGATCAACAAAAGGTATGCAATACTTCTTTATGACTCATTTGTAAATTGATTATGACATTACAATGCTTATTAGTATTAATGTTTTGGTTTTGTTTCTATTTTCATATATATATATATATATATATATAGGTATTTGTCAGGGTGTTGTCCCTTCTGTAGTTGAACTTTTGCCAAATACAGAACATAGGATGTATGCAAGGCACATATATTCCAACTGGGGTAAAAATATAAAGGAAAACAGTTGATGAGACAATTTTGGAAATGTGTCAAGAGTAATAATATGTCAAATTTCAAGGTGCATAGACAGAGGTTGAAAGAAATGACTCAACAAGGTCATGATGATTTATTCCGTATTGAGCCAAAACATTGATGCAAAGCCTTCTTTGACACCAACATTAAATGTGGTGTCGTTGATAATAATCTTAGTGAAGCTTTCAATAGGAAGTGTGTGGAACTTAGGTGCAAGGCTATTGTGAGTATGCTGGAGGATATTAGAATCATGGTTGTGAATAGAATGTATACTCAGAGGGATGGATGCGTTAGGAGGGATGGATGCGTTAGGTGGACTAGAAATTATGGTTCAAGGATTATGCATAAGTTACATGAGAATACAAATACTAGTAGGTATTGTCATTTGATATGGAATGGAGATGAATGATATGAGATTATGGAAGGTGGTGACAAATATATTGTTGATTTGAATTTAAAGACTTGTTCTTGTAGAGCTTGGGAACTTAGTGGAATTCTATGTTGCCATGCCATTTGTGTGATACACCATAAGAGAAATGACCTGAGTGACTATCTAGCTGAGTGCTTCAACAAGGCAAAGTATCTAAGTGCTTATCAATTCATGATGCCTACAGTGAGAGGACAAATTTTTTGGAAGAAAACCAATAAAGAAGCTCCTCAACCCCCACCGATGAAGAACATGCCTAGTAGGCCAAAAAAGAGTAGAAGAAAGCAACTAATTGAGCTTGTAAGAGATGATAAAATGACTAAAGAGGGTTAATAAATGACTTGTTCTATTTGCAATATGGTTGGGCATAATTGCAAGGGATGTCCTTTAGAAAAAGTATTTCCTCAACTAACTGATCATCTTAATGCTGGGCATGTTACTTTAATATGTTGTCAATCAATGCTTAAGATGTGTTTCTCAGGCTAATGCTCGGGCCAATGTATGTACATTCAATGCTTGGGCCATTGTATGTACATCCAATGCTCATGCTAATGTAAGTACAGTTGAAGCTCATGCTCAATCTCATGCTAATTCCACTAGACCAAGGCTCGGAAAAAGACAAGTAAGTTATCATCTAACCATTATTGTAAGTTTTATACGTCAATATTCCAATTTAGTAATTATGAATATTTATTTAGGCTAAAGCTAAACCAACAATAAGCGTAACTAAAGGAGGATCCAAAAGCCATGCCAATGCTTCTACAAATGCCAATTCAATACGAGACAATAATGGGCATGTTAATGCTTCTGCTCAGGTTAGTGCAGATATAAAATGGTGTAATGCTAATGCAAATGTAAGAGGATGTAGTACCACTGCAATAGTCCATATAGGATGTATGGCTACTGTTGATGTAAGAAGATGTAGTGGTGAGGCCAATGCTTTTGGTGAAATTCCTTTGGATCAAAGGGAAGGCATTTATTGTGCATCGGCCAATGTAATGGCTAAGGATAGACCTAAGAAAATTCTGATGAGTAATACCTCAATCCCCAAGCATACATGTATTGTGACTACATTCTCATGTTGAATGAACTTTTTATTATTTCAATTTAAAAGATCTGCCATTGAAAATGACATGATACAAAGATAATCATAGGCCAAGAGGATGAAAATGATAGGGTTAGATATTGACACAAATCCTAATATTTTTAAAATTTTCTAATAGCAATTGCTTGTCTCTTTAAGCTAAAAATATGTTTATTCTTATGTAACTTAATACAACTGGTGCAAGAATCTTTAACCTACCCGACAAAGGAGCAATTTCATGAGTTATGTTAACAGCAAAGGTGCATTCCCAAGTTAGTGCACAACCTGAATAATTAAGAACTTGTCCTCAAAAGCATGTTGTTAATACGAAAGACACAATCACAACCCTAGGTGAGTTCCCAACCTTATTCATATCATGCATTAGCAGCTCCTCAAAAGCACATTGCGGTGAAGCCGAAGCCACTATTGCAACCCAAGGCCAGTTCCCAACCTCAGTCATCTCATGCAACAGTAGTTCCTCAAAAGCACGTTGCAATGAAGCCAAAGGCACTATTGCAACCTCAGGCTAGTTCCCAGGCTTAGTCATCTCATACTACAATAGCTCGGAAGCATGTTGGTATAAAGTGAAAGGCACCATCACAACCTTAAGCAAGTTCCCAACCTCAATCATCTCATGCAACATTAGTTCCTCGAAAGCATGTTGCGGTGAAGCCAAAGCCACTATCACAATTCGAGGCCAGTTCCCAACCTCAGTCATATCATGCAGCAATAGCTTATCGAAAACACATTGCGGTGAAGCCGAAGCCACTATTGCAACTCAAGGCCAGTTCCTAACCTTAGTCATCTCAGGCTACAACGACTCCTCCAAAGCCTATTGCTGCGAGACCATATATAAGGAAAAGCGCAAGAATTATAAATAAAGTGAAGGCTGAACCTACTGGACCACCGGAGACCATTGTATTGGATTGATATGTTTGCTGAAATTGGTGTTGTTAGGTGAATTTATGTTAATTATTAGTTAATTTTCTGTATGAGACATATGTAGCTTTTGTGCATATAACTTTTTGTACACTGAAAGTGCATATTTTGTTGAAAAGAACCTTTTGTGCACTGAAAGTGCAGGCATTTTGTTGAACAAAACCTTTGCACTGAAAATGTAAGCATGTTGCTTTGTCAATGAATCATGTTTCAGTGAGTTATGTGGGATGCTTGGTTTTGGTTTGAATAATGCATGAAAGTGGTTGCTTTTCAGGATTGTTAATAGGTGATTACTGAAATTGGCCATGAAGAATTTTCATTCTTCCAATACTTTTGTCTTCTTCTTTCCCATACCTTTTTCTCAAGTCCCTTAGGGGGCATTAATGGTAACCAATACCACCACTTCTTATTGCTAATTTTTCATTTTAGATGATGGAGTTTTGCTCTGTGTGGTCTTTGTGGTCTGCGTTGGATGATTCATGGAAGATTGATTAGGTATCTTAGGTATTGTAGCTGACTACTTTGATTTCACTTACCTGAACAAAGGGCGAGGAAGAATTCTACTATGTGCTTGGTGGTCAAATCGACTCTACTAGGAGTGGGCGCTCATGGCAAAGATGTGGAATCATGTGTTGGTTGATTGATGACTTAAATTGGGTGTTTTCGTTGTGTACCGTTGGATTGCTATATGAGGGAAGTTATTGAAATAGGGATGCACTTGGTTTTTGACACATTCCATTTGTAAATGTTTGAGGCAAGCTCGTTATTAAAATCATGAAGAAATCACTAATTAACAATCTCAATTGCATAATAAGAAAGTTGTCACATTTTTTATAAGTTACAAATTTATTCCGGTGGTAATAGCTCATATAGTGCTATTGACAAGCACACAAATCAAGCAACATTTTTCAATACGAAAGTAATTTCTCGCATGGCAAGCAACCGGTCTTGCAAACTATAAACTCACATTAGATTTCATTCCCATCTCAATTATCCACAACTAGTGTTCAAACTTATAAACTTAGAAACAAGGTACTATGGAAGACTTAGAAAATTCCCACCAACTTTCACATTACATATAACCAATACAACAATATAACACATACATAGAATGGATGCAGATTGATATATCATCTTTTTTTTCTTTACTCATGCGAGCTCCTCCTTTAAACGTCTATTTTTCACCTTTTGAGTCTTCATTTCAGCTAGCAATGAGCTTACATCGACTTCGTCACGCCTTAATTGGCTTGATTCACACAATGCTTGATTTCTTTCAAGGAGGTCAACTATCATGTCCCTTACATGATCTGGTATATTTGGATCAACCCACATGAAGAAATCACAGTAACTTGGACTATCAAACTTAGCACATCCATGGAACCTTCTTCCTGCGTTTTTCCTTGTCTTTGTCGTAAGAATTGGTGATTGAAGACCACAATAACATGTTGGCTTTGAGTTGACCTTATTAGGAGTTACGTCACTTGATTCAAATGTTGGCGTCCTCATTCTTCTGGGCTTCGTATTATAGGAACATAATAGAAGTTTATTAGCTGTATTACGATTCGTTCATAACATCTCGATATAAGTATATTACCAATCTCTCTAAATAGATTGTTAGGTGAAACATATTGTCAAGTGAAGCAATAAATATAAATAGAGAATAGATACATATGGGTACTAGAATGTACACATATATTCTATCTATACCAGAAACAATGTCCTATATAGAATGAAATAGAAACTTATTAAGTTCCCACTAGTACTCAAATCATGATAGATAAAGAATACTAATTCGACTACAAGTAGAATCATAATCCAATTTGAGACTCTTATATGAGCTAGGGGTCAATGTAACAGTCCATATTTATGGAGCCATCCCTTTCTCATTGGCCCCTCAAAAGAAGAAAGCAAGAAAGAACTATAAAGAAAGGGATCTTATACAGCTGCTTGGGATGGACCATAAAGAAACAAATTTCATGAATGCTTAGGAAAAAGAAGACTTTAAATGGTAAATTTATATTGCATTTTCATTCTTGTGGAAAGGCAAGATACCGAAACTTTACGCACCAATTGTTATTACTTATTCTTTGCTAAGGCGTGTGCTCCTTTTGCATAACACAATGAAAAACATCTCATGGATCTCTCAAGTAGTAACTTTTGCATAATGCAATGTGTTTACTTGAGAGATTTAGGAGATGTTTTCAATCTCCAAAAACATCTCTTTTTCATATTCACTGAATGAATAGACAACCATAACTTACTTTATATTGCATCAATGTTCTAATTTGTCACTAGTATTGGAGAATGGAAAACAACCACGACAAGAGATGCACGAAATGCTTAATAACGACGTAGAGATTAACCTAGAAAGAATCAAAAGCGCCTTTGCCTATTTATCTCTCATGTTCCTAGTGAGCGAGACCTAAATTCTATAATGTAGAGATTAAAGCGCATTTGCAAAACAAAAGAAATCGTAGCATTACCATGAGATACCCAAATGCTATAATGTAGAGATCAAGACTTGCGTGAGGAGGAGTCGCCATTGCAATCCCCGTTCCCGTCGTCGTCCTCAATGTTGCTTGCTCTGCCACTGAGATGTTGAGACTCCCGCAAGACAGGTCTTCACACAAACTCACAATCGTTAAAGAAGAGAACACAAACTCACAACGAGCGTCGAACTCGAGCTCTATGAACTTCAAATAATGATGGGTGTCGAACTTTAACTTGGGAGGGGACCCAAATCACAAGAGAACTGCAGATCATCAAATTTGATTTGGGGCTTAGGGTTCAGAGGGAGATCAAGTGTCAATTTCGTTCAAAGGGAACGGGATGATGACATGAGTTTGGGCTTTGAGTTTAGATGAATTTGGGAAGAAGAAGAAGAAGACATGTGATTTGAACAATGAAGAAGGAAAAGAGACGCCTGGGAAGGGGACACTCGGGAATAGCAGAATGAAAGAGAGGGAGGGTGGGAGGGGGAACATGATGGTGAAAAAGAAAGGAGGACATGATGTTGTTTTGTATGTGTGGAATTTTTTTAACTATTCGCCATGTAGGAGAGAGAAACAACTAAAAAAAACCACGTCTGCGCCACGTTAGCACTTTCCGTTAGGAAGTTTGATGGTGTTAATTTTAGGACTTGATTGAAACAATTTGACAAATTTTAGGATTTGATTATACTTTTTGCAAGTTTTAGGACTCAATTGCATTTTCGTGACAAGTTTTAGGACTTTTATTGCACTTATCCCTTATAAATATGGATGACGCCAAGATTAATTGAATATCTTAGTGGAAACATTTCTTGCAATAAAATAACTTTATTATTTTAATACAACTATAATCAAAATACTTATTTACTTTCATTTAAAAAGTTCAAGAAAGACGTTTAGGAAATATCCAATTGAACTTTGTATTTCTTTTTTAAATTTTTTATTACTAATGTGCACTTAGGGTGCATTTGTTTCACAATAAATGAATGATTTGAAAAATAATTTCCTAAAAATAATTGCTTGTATTATTTATAAAAATGAAACGAAAAAGAATCATTATTCATTAAAAATATATAGACATAAATTATTATTGATAATGAAATATTTTTTATTGACTGATTATTTGAAGTGTCACAAGCGATTATTTTTTGAAAAATATTTCCCTGTCACATTTTTCGTAAAATAAATAGAATTTTAATAGTGTGAACTTTAGTCAAAAGTTCCATGTAATTTTTTTTTTGACTTCATCACTACCTATGCCCGAGGGGAAGTGTTACACTATTCAAACTCTAAACCAAACCTTTCATCAATAACTTAACTTTTTATAATAATTGGCAATTGTCTTAACTTTTTATAATAATTGGCAATTGTCCTTTAAAGTCTCAAGGAGCCTTACATATTGAATTTTCTTATGTTATTTTTGCACTAAATGATCCAAAATCCAACTAATTAATAAGTTTTAACATATTATATTGTTGACACAAAAAAAAAAATGATCAACTTTTGGTTAGTATTGACTAGTGTCAAATTGAGTTGATAACGATAGTTTGGTCAAAATAGTCGACGGCATTTAAGAATCGTCAACCCACTAGCGAAGTCATTGATATTAGACATCATCGAGTCGTCACCAGACGACAAGGTCATCACAACTATGGCAAATTTTACTAAGTGTTGGAATTCAAAGGTAATAGTATTTGAATTGACGCAAAAACATAATTGCTGGATAGTTATGTCTATAAATTGTTTGTATCTTCTTGTCAATAACTATCATAATAGGAAATAACCACCGATAGGATTAGATAATTATTTATCTTATTCAAAGTATGTAATCGCAAGGGTTGTGCTTTCACTTGGATCAATAATCGGGATGGAGAGGAGTTAGTAAAAGAAAGACTAGATAGAGTTATATGTACAATTGATTGGTGACTGACCTTTCCGGAAGTTGCAGTTTTCGCCTTACTTGCCTTGGGTTCTGATCATAGCCCGCTCTTATTGCATACAGACGCCAAAGCTACCAAGCGAAAGAGGAGTTTTACCTTTGAGGCCTTTTGGGTACAAGATCAAGAGTGCCGATCGGTCATTGCTGAATCTTGGCTTTTCCAACCAAGGTCAGTCCACTCTCTTTTATCCAAACTTATGACTATTTTGGTGGCTCTAGATACTTGGAGTTGGTGAAGGTTTGCTAAGGGACACCATCGGATTAGCCTTTTGAAACAAAAACTCCAGTACCTCACTAATCAACCCAACGGCAGTTATAATACAGCGAAGGTTCATTGTATTAAATCAGAAATCCAGAATCTATGGCAGCAGGAAGAATAGTATTGGGTGATGAGATCACGAGTTAGTTGGCTAAAATAGGGGGATAAGAACACAAATTTTTTTCACGCCATCACTATACAACGCAGGCAACGCAATCGCATCACTATGCTGCATGATGATGATCTAACTTGGGTTCGAGATCAACAAAGACTGTCAGATATGACAAGCCTTTTCTTTCAACAGTTGTACACCTCGACAAGCCATCGAGACTATGGACCAATCCTGATGCAATGTCTGATAACTGTATAAAAATAGAGTTATTTTACCTATTTTAGGCAATAATTAATGCAATATCTATGAGAAAATATTTGGATTTCCTTCTGATTATTCGAATTTTCCTTGTTTATGCAAAATAATGAGATATGGAGAAGATAAGGAAAAGAATGGCAAATATCAGGAATTCAAATAAAAAAAAAGCAGTGGAAGATGGATATCAAATCAGGAAATTCTTGATTTTGTTCCCTAATGTTATCTGCAATCGTTGGGAGATAGATATCTGTGATATATCTGAGGAGAACATTGAGAGCCAGAGAGAGCAGCTAGGTTTTTGTTAGATCGTTTTTCATTGTTTCGAGAGTTTTTTTTTTTTTTTTTAAGTATTTTGAAGAGACGACAAAAGTGGCAACAGAATTCTTGTCCTTTGATTTAAGATGCTGGGTTTGATCTACATTTTTATTTTTTCTTCTTCTATGTTCTAATTTTCTTTTGTTAGGGCTACGATGTAGCCTAACCATGATGATATGAATTTCATGATTTTTATGTTTTACAATTGATTTCATTCATGTGAGTTATATATTATTGTGTTTAATGCATTTGAGTGACTGGCCACCACTTGAAGTGATAATATGCAATTGCTCATTATAATATATAACCATGAATTAAACGTAGATAGAGATATACCGAGTTATTTGTGTAGCTTTCGGTGATAAGGTGATCCAAAAGACTCATTGTAAACAGGGAATATTCATAGTTTTTAATGCACTAGTGTTTATTTTAATTCACATAGAGATATAGTTGATTAATAAACTAAGTAGGTTTGCTATACCTAGAGATAGGATAGTAAGTTGATTAGGAAATTCCGCTATCACATGTTTGATATCGTTCTTGTACCCACGACAATCTAAAATTCATATCTAGTGGTTATGGTGAAATCGGATGCTCTAACATATTTATCGATTGATTTACTGCATTTAGTCTACAAATTTCATTTTTAATTTATTCTTAATTATATTTTGATATGTTTGATAAATTTTAGAATTAGTCTATTTTAGTATTTAATTGGTTTATTAATCATCAATCTCCGTAGGACGATATTTTTTCTCATCATTATATTACTTGTTTGACACGTGCACTTGCCTTTAGAATTTTATGAACAAATGTCCACAAGTGGTAACGGAGGATATGAATTCTGTCCTTATAGCTGATGTCACCCGTGAAGAAGTAAGACAAGCAACCTTTCAATTGGGAGCAACAAAAGCGCCAAGCCCGGATGGATTGAATGGTATGTTCTATCAACATCATTGGGGTATTCTCCAGGAAGATATTTTCCTTTCGGTGCAAGGTTTTTTCATCTCTGGTGTCATACGACCTAAGTTTAATTGGACCACTATATCCTTAATTCTCAAGATCCCGAACCCGGAACAACTAGACCAATACCGCCTGATAAGCCTTTGTAATTTTATATACAAAATCATCTCCAAGGTCCTTGCAAACGCCTTAAACCTTGGTTACTTGAGCTGATATCTATTGAGCAATCTGCTTTTGTCAATGGCCGTTAGATCCAAGACAATATTTTAGTCGTTCAAGAGGTCTTACATCAGCTTTGGATCAGGAATCGAAAGAAAACATTTCATGCAGTTTTAAAATTAGACATGCAAAAGGCATATGATTGAGTTGAATGGGACTTTCTTCAAGATTATCTAGTCCACTTGAGATTCCATACCAAATGGGTTCAGTTAGTAATGCAATGCATCACCACCACATCTCTCAGTGTTAGATTTAATGGCAAAAGCCTACCTTCTTTCCACTTGACAAGGGGTATCAGTTAGGGGGACCCAATCTCTCCATATCTTTTCATTTTGGTGGAGAATGTGCTGTCAACACTTATTCATTGAGCTGTGGGCATAGGCAATCTGAAAGGCATTCAATTGAACATGTGGTGTCCTACTCTCTCTCATCTATTTTTCGTAGATGATGCTATATTTTTCCTTGATGGGAAAATATAGGAAAGTTAGAACTTAGCAAACATCCTTAACCAATATTGCTTAGCAACGGGTCAAGCAGTAAACAAGAATAAATCTGGTATTTTCTTTAGTAAGAACTGTCCCATTCGTCTATAGGAAAACCTAGCCCAAGAACTTCGAATACCCGTGCTGACAAAGACTAGTAAATACTGGGATATCTTACTTGATCTGGAAACCGTCGCGCACATCCTCTGGCAAATCTGGAAGTCCAGGAATCACTTTGTTTTCCACAAGCATCTCCCTGATCTAGCATAGGTTGTTGTAGAGGCTTTTGCAAATGCCCACACCGCTCGCCGTTGTCATGGAGTGTTAATGAGATCTCGAATTCGTCTCCCAAATTCAGCTCATCGACCCCAGATTCAGATCGCGCGTGGAAGCCACCGGAACCTGACACGCTGAAAATCAATTTTGATGGAGCTTTTCCCACTGGAACAAACGAAGGATCTATGGTGTCTATTTGTCAAGATCATTTCGGTCGAATCGTTGATGGATTTACCCACACCGTTACCGCTACCTTGGCGCTGTAGACAGAAGCACAAGGCCTCACACTCACCTTACAGCACCTGTTGCATAAAGGGATGGAACAGAAGCAACTTACCTTAGAATCTGACTACTTGGCTCTTGTAAACGCTGTGCATACTCCATGTTCGACGCCATGGGAGATCCGTGCGATCATCTCTAAAGCTACGGCGCTGCTACCCTGCTTCCCCACATTACAGATTGTGCATTGCAGGAGGGAAGCCAACCTAACTGCTGACTAGGCCGCAAAGGCCCATGGCAACCGAAGTTTACCCTTGAATTGGGCTCATTCACCTCCCCCACCTTTGTTGGATCTTCTTTGTACTGATATTCTGGACTATGGTGGCACCTTTGGTTAGCTAATATATAATATTTCTCTATTTTCGACCAAAAAAAAAATTTCATGAGGTCATGTTCTTGCAAATTTATTTATTATCTTTACTTTCTTGCAATATATATGGTTTGACACGATTCTAGTCTCCATACATTTAATTTTCTCATTATTTATTTTATTGTCCAAAATCAATGAAAGACCCTTTGCAACCTTTATCGATTCATTAATATTCTTGAAAGATTTTTCATCACATTTTTGGTGATAGTTACTAATAAAATCAGAAAATAGCATAAAAACTTTTTTTTTTAAGGTGCTAGAGAAACACCTTTTTACTGGCCAACTAATAATTGGAAGATGATCTTAGATTTTGTGTAGTGGCCAATTTGATTGGTTCCCATATAGAAAGGCTAGTTGTCCCGCATGTGCTACTTTAATGCAGAATTACCCTCGAGAAAATGTCATTAACAATAACTGTTGAATTTATTTAGAGATATCATCCTAAAAATAGAAGGAGAATCGTCGTATATAAAACAAACAGGTTAAAACCTTATTTAGCATACTTGCATGAAGTGAGATTGTTAGACAAAATGGTAAATGGGTGTTTTACTTGATAAATGAAAATTACAATTGATAATTTTGAAAAGCAAAAAGTGAGACAAATGACATAAATTATACCCTAATTTTGGGCCTTCTATTTCATTCCTTGACCAATAACTAGATTGGTGGTCCAAACATATATGGAGAAAATGTAGTCTACAAGGTAGCGTACAAATCAAACCATGACAGCTTTTGGGCTAGAACAAGAATATTGGGAGCCCAATCATATATGAAGATACTATCGTTTGCAAATCAATTTACGACACCTAAATTCTGTGCAAAAATAGCGGTTTGTACTTTGTAGGGATGCGTGCCAACAAATAAGAGATTGACAATAAAAAGAAAAAAAGAGCAAAATTTAGGACCAAGTATCGCATTAGAAGGAAATTAAGTTTGTCTCGATCATCGCATAGTTCCGCAAATTTATACATCATATCAAATTCTTAACTATGAACACTATCTATTACATGCATATAATTATTTATTTAAATGTTATTCTACATGATATCTATACTTTAGTGCAAGGTACCCCGCACACATCAGAATAGGTCAAACATGATCTCTAAGGTCTAACGAAAATAAGGATTTATTTATTGGTTTTATAAAACGGTTGCAAAAAATTATATTTTAAATTTTGAGAGAATTTATAAATGTCTCTTGCAACTTTGCTTTGTTTACGGCTGCTTTGTGCATGAGATCCTAATTTCAACTGTTATCATTATTCCGCAATTATATCGATTTTATTTAGAAAAGAATTAATCTATGTGAACGTGCAGTCCTGTTCATATACGTACCGTGTATTTACATGTTTATTAAATACTTACGTATTATGCTGCTTTAAAATTTATTGCTCACCAAAAAATCTAATCTTATATGTAAAAATTATATATTATATGCTGCTAATATCTACTTGAAATATCACTGTTGCCCGATTACGGTAACAACTCTCTTCAATCTTTCTCTATAGATGAGCAATAAGTTACTTCGCGATTGCACATGCTAGCGGTAGTTAAAGCTAAACGAGCATCATAAAAAAATAAACAAATAAATAAAATGAATGATATAAAATAAAATAAAATAAAATAAAAAGCTATATGAGCATTGAACTAGATGTGTACTATATGACATGGAGATCATAAATCAACTTAAATTTTCTGCTTTTAATACACATTAGTGCACATATTATAAATTAATGGATCGCACATGGTCATCAAGTCGTTTCACTGAATTCTATGAATTGAAAAGATTGGACTATGGACAACTCGAAAAAATATCTAAAGTTTTATACTTAGTGATAAATACGACGGTGCGGTGTTAGATTAGATTGAACTGAATGTTTAGATCCGCCGGTCAACATGGGCTCCTAGAGTATTAAATCCTGGTCAACTAGCTGAAAGATAAAACATATACTAAAAATAACTAAATAAAATTTAAATAATGCCCCAGATAAGGGGCAAAAATAAGATATTGATTACTCGGGGTGTGACTTTCCGCGGTGCAGATAATTTTTCTGGAGCCATCAAGCCACTCAAGTCGAGAAGAAATTATTTTATTTAATTCTAATACTTATGTGTTAAATCAATTGCAATAAAAAAGGCAAGTTGCTTGTGAAGTGATTGTGAGTTACATCTATAAGGAATTTTTTTTTCCAATTTGAAGAAAAGTTAAACCTTAGGCCTTTCCTACATAAATGCAATCGAATCATAACATGTCAATTTACAAAATAGATCCCTAATCAAATTTTTATTTTTGAAAAGTTGCCATGTAATCCTTTTGCTCATTCCCCCTAATTTCCTGCTTGGCATTATAAAACCATGTATCTAAAAAAAATTAATGGAAAGATAGCATTGCTATATCCCAAAAGTTTTAGGATCATATTATGCGATTTAGATACTTATTTTCAAAGAATATAATATCCCGATCAATGTCAGATTCTCTCTTTTGTTCCTACATCGCTTCTATTCCATTTCAAGAACCTCATCAGGACCGGACAATTCATAGCATTGCCTCAAATTTTGATTTGTAACATTCAAAGTGATAATTAGAATGGCCTCATGATGGGATTCTTGAGAAAAGATAATACAGTTGAGTTGACAAATCGATACACTTAAGCTGACCCTTGCCATTAATTGACCATAAATACAAGAACTGAGTAAAGAAATGCCTTGAGATAATATGTTATACTATACTCCCAGTCCGTTAGATTGACACTCATTTAACTTATTATATTGGCGGACAACATATAATAAGTCCCTAAGAGTACGAAAAATTAAGTACCATTTAGACGGTATCAACGAGAAAAAAATGGTTCCATTAATCAACACATTTAGGTCAAAGACGATGGATTTAGAATCGATAGCCGAAAAAAGAAAAAAAAAAGGAAGAAGAGAGAAAGGACTAGAATTTTCCTGGATACAAATTTACAAATATTTTTTTTCAATGTAAGACAGAAGCATGAGCATCATTACACTAAGGATGAAATTGTACTTCAAAAAATTATTTGCTCCTAGAAATTGTTCTGTATCGCTAGCGACTTTTTGTGTATCTCCCAGGAAGAAAAAAGGCTTCAGAGCCTGGATATATCCATTGGCGCACAATGAACAGCATTCTGCATTTTTTGAATGTCCCCCGCTTGTTTCTCCTCATGTATGATCTGCACAAGAAGTAGAATTACAAAAAAGAGAGAGGGTTTATCAGCAGAACTCTTGACATAAAACCCTAATTTGATTTTACACAAAATCAATAAAAATGTAGCGCTTCTTACGTGGACAACATGATTTTAAGCAATAACCATCGGAGTCAATAATTTCGGTTCGATCAAAACCCTAGATATCGCACTCTACTCATCTTTAGGTCTTGACTAAAAAACGCACCAAAGTCAGATTTTGTACTGTGTGAAATTGTTGCTTCACTAACTCATAGAAATTACGAGCCTAAATCTCAGGCATTGGACAAGGAACAATAGCTATTATACTAATTGCTCAACTCAAAAGCAACAGAAACATCAATTTCCATAGATGATTATTGAAATAAAAAGGTTCCCATCGTGATGCGGCTTGAGTTGTCCGTTCTTGGAAAACAGGAAGCATCACAGCACCAAAGTCAATGCATGAGATCTCCTTTTGCTAATATGCATATGCAGAAGATCTTATAGTAACCACCTAAGCAGTTCAGGAAATGCTAAGTCCTCTCATCACATATATCACAATACTTTCTTCCTTGTCGCCATTAGATGATATCTCAAGTCAGATTTCATATAATGGCGCTTCCAAAGACACTGGATCAACTATATTCCCCACATAAGTTAACCCAAATAAGCATTTTCTATGTCATTCTATATGCCGTAGGATGTGGTGAAATGGAGGGCAAGCATTAACTTGAACAATCAAATGCCACAGTTCGGCGTAGAGCTGCTATCGAGGATTGATCAATTCTGTGTGTGTGCAAAGAACAAAAGAAATCTTCCCCCGAAACCTATCTTTGCTGATTCAATCATCAAATATAGACAATAACTTGGGCTCTATGGGTCTCCTGAGTACTAGTCTCCCTATTATGAGGATCGAAATCATGTGCATTTTGTCGTAATTCCAAAAGATCTCTTCACGTGCAAAACCTTGTCCATTATGCTGCGATCTAATGGCTACCGAACCCCCCCAAAAACCACCATGAAATTCAACCTTTCTTTTGCCCACCAAGGCCACCTTCGTCAATTTATGAAAGAGAATACCAGATTCCACACTTCAAGCACCAACACCCCATAAATGCAGAAGACGACAAAAAGAATCGCTCACGTAATAGAAAATTCCTTTGGTACTATCAAGGCACAGAGAGAGAGAGAGAGGGGAGAGGGAGAGAGAGATAGATACACGTACCTAGAACCATAAAAACCGCCTCAAGAAACTCGGCATGGGAAGAAACAAGAACTTAGCCAAAAAAAGGAAATTGTTCATCAACAGGAAGGACCACCGTTGTTGTTGTTGTTGGTTCGCTCCTCGCTCCCAGACCTCTGCTCTTGCTGATCTTGCGCTTGTCCCTGTTGTGGCTGCAGCGAGAGCTGGTGCGCCTGAATCTGGTACGGATTGTCGAAACTCCCCAAAGCCAGGGACGGGGAAGCCGGCGGTGGAGAGATTACATTGCTTGTGGGGTGGTTGTACCTGGACGGAGACACCGAGTTCCCGACACCGTCAAAGCCGCTTGCGTCGAACTTGATTTCAAGTTGTTGCTGTTGCTGCTGTCTAATTTGCTGCTGCTCATAAGCCCTAATCATCTCTTGCCGCTCCCTCGCTGCCACGGCGGCTGCGAGTTGTTGCGCATCGAACGCCTGCTGCTGCTGCTGCTGCTGCTGCTGGCTCTGGTGGTCCCTGATGACTAGCGGTGGCCCGCCAGCAGCGGCAGCAGTCGGGATCCCCATCATCGGCATCATGTTGTAAGGCACCACCGCTGACATCGAAGGATTTCCCATGTACGGCGGAGCTCCAGAGGGTTGCATCATGGTGGGTATCATCGCGTGGGGCCCCACGTAGGTGGCGAGCTCCTTCTTGGCAGAGGCGAGCTCCTTCTGGAGCAGGTCAAGCTTGTGCTGGAGGATAGAGATGAGGCCGACGCAGCCGTAGACCGGGTCTCGCAGGCGGGTCTCAGCCTCATAGGCGAGGGAGTTGACGGCGTCCTCGCGCTGCGAGACGTTCAGCTCGTTGAGGAGCTTAGTCACGTTGCTCGCGCCGAACACCTTGTGGACGTAGGCGAACTTCTGCGGCTGGTCGGCGGGGAAGTAGGGGGCGAAGACGCACTCCTGGGTGCACTTCCTGCGGAGGCACTTGCACGCGGCGCAAGGAGAGTTCGACGACGACATGTCATTTGCCCAATCTCTCGTCGGGAGAGAACCTCATCAAAGGGAAGAGACCCAAGATCTATCAAGAGCGACGCTGCAAGATCATAGGAGTACGAATCAAATCGAGTACTCGAAAAAGCGAAATTCAGCGAAATACTCCAATCGAGTTCATCGACAGTCCATGTACGGAAAAATTCCGGCGGAAAAACAAAACCAAGACAAAGGAAATTCAAGTCGTTAGGTGGAGGGTTAGCGGGTTTGTAGGAAGAGAAGGGAACCAGATGCAGATGCGAACGCAAATGATACACTCAACCCGAGAGAAATCTTATAAAAAAAAAGAAGAAGACCGATTGAAACTTTGTCAGATCTTTTCTACCAAATCATCGCCATCACCGCAATCTAGGAACGGAGAAGGGCTGTCAGTGCAGCCGTGTGATCCGGTGGGTCCGGCGGGGGGTTTCAGAAGTGCAACCTAACCCTAAGCGCTTCAAAAAGGTTCTCTTCTCCTCCCCATCTGGGGACAAGAAGAGGACGGGAATCGACGGTTTGGTCATAAATCTTAACCCTCATAATTACCTCTTGCTTTCGCCCTTAGCGCGCGACTCCAAATCTGAATCTGAAATTCTCTCTCTCTCTCTCTTTCTCTCTCCCCCTCTCTCTCTTCAACGTCGTATCATACTCCTCCCTCCTCCTGCATCAAAAGCCCAAGAACGAGATTTTCCCTCCGATCCTCCCCGCCGTTCGTCCCTTCCATTCCAACCCCCACCCCGAACAAAACCCAGAAAATATTCTCTCGGAAAGACGAAGCATTTGGAACAAAGAAGGGAGAAAGGCCAAGAAGAAAAAGAACAAAGAAAAGACACACAGAGAGAGAGAGAGAGAGAGAGAAAGAAAGAGAGGGAGAGAGAGAGAGAGGGAGGGAGGGAGGGAGAGGGAGAGAGAAAGAACCGCAAGGAAAACTCAAAGTTTTAATCATCATCGGTATGTATGACGTACCTGGTCCACGGTCTCCAACCTGAGCGATGAATCTCCCCCCCTCCCTCCCTCTCTCTCTCCCCCCGCTCTCTGTGAAAAGAGAGTGCAGCGGATGGAGACAAAAAGCCGATTCAAAGAGAGGCGCTGAAACTTAAGAGCGATAGAGAGAGAGAGAGAGAGAGAGAGAGAGAGACGTGGGTGTGAAGCGAAGGGATTTGGCCTTATTTTAAAGTATGGAAATAGGGGGGAGGGGGAGGGGGGGATTAGTGACAGGAGCTCTCTCTCCCTCTCTCATTGACCAAATCCGATGCTCCCATGGAATTTGTGGCTTCCTTTTCATTTTCCTTCCATGTATGCGAGCATGTATTTAAAGTATTCACGCTGCGTTTTTGACTTTTTCCTTTTTTGTTCCCCCTCCTCGGTTCGTTTTGGTTACTTTGGGATAACAACGAAAGTTGGTTTCGCCTAGGTTTGACAAGTTCTTGGGGGCGCCCCAGGGTAAAAAACAAAACACCCCCCCCCCCCCCCCCCCCCCCCCAAAAAAAAAAAAAAAAAAACTTGCTGCTGCTGATCTCCAAGGAGGAGTCCTTTTTTTTTTTGACCAACACATGCGTGCGAGTGTGCCTGTGTCCGTGTCTGTGGCAATTTTATTTTATTTTTAAAATTTTTGTATTGTTTAAGAAAATAATCCCATCATTCAATCATCCTTGTTGAGCAAATACCCTACACTACACATCGATGTGATTTATACCTAATGGTGTTATCCTGGGTGGCCTTTGGAAATTCTTTCAAGAAATCAACTCATTATCTTAGTGACTAAAGCTAATAATAGTACAAGCGTGATTAGTAATATAAGGTATGAAAATTATGCAGTGGAGATACGGATCAATATGTATGTGTCTATATATATAAAGTCATTCTAAATAAAATTGCTAGAAAGTTCGGTGCGACAATTATAAGATCATAAGAATGATATCTTCATGATCTTACGTTGGTTCCGAATAAGAAGAGTTTACCAATTACAATAGGAATATCTTAAATTAGAAGTTTTTGTAGTAACACTATATCAAACGGCTGAATTTTGTTGCTAATTCATGCTATCTAACAAAAAAATCACAATAGATGTGAGATCAAAATGATCGTGTTTTGGATATACAAATGATCATTTTGATAGCATCACGTTCAAGGGATTCGTCACGTTCAAGGGTTTCGTTTATTTACATATGTCATGAAAAGGGTTCATCTATTATCCAACTGTGGTAATTAGTATGACGTTACAAGCACTAACCAATATGTAAATGAAAGGATCACATTCAAGGGATTCGTCTATAGTCCAATGGCGGTAATTAGTATGTCAATCAAGGGTTCATCTACAATTTAATTGTGATCATTAGTATGACATAATCATATTTTTCTTGATATTATTGTAATTTACTCTATATCCATAGTAACATAACACTACTTCCATTCATTTTCAGGATAAGAAGGATGAAATAATAGTCATTGGACCGTAGAAAACCATAAGGAAATACATGTAAAAAAGCTTCTGCAATCTTTGCATTTACCACACTGCTTTTAGATATACATCTTCGGATCCTTAGATAATTGTCATCCTTCGAAAGATCGCAATCCCTCAAATTCTCCACAAAGCCAATGTCGCGACCTCTTTTTTTTCGGCGCCTGCAGTCGGGTACGAGCGCCTAAGGAGGTTAGTGGCTCGGCTGAATTTATTAAGCCCGGACTCTCCCAAGTCCACCAATTCGCAACTTAATGGTTCAAGTTTTTAACCTGCAAGTTAATTTTTAAAATGGGTCGCCACTAATCAATTTGGGGTGGGTTGATTAGAAACCCAAGTGAAGTATCGGAGAAATACTCACTCCTCGCAAGAAAGAGAAATTAGGATCGGGGACTTGATTACACTAGTTAATCACTAATGCCCTTTCGGTCACCTAATCTTGTTTAAACCTAAGGTTTTTTTTGGATTTTTGAGGGATTTTCCATGATCTTTAGGAGGAAAAAACATTTTTGGGTCTTTTTTATTTTTTGGACCTTTTTTGGTATTTTTGGAAAAATACAAGTCTTTTTGGCTTTTTCTGAATTTTTTTTGGCTTTTTCATGAAATTTTGACTTTTTTTGATTTTTGGCATTTTTTGGAAAATATGAAATATTTTTGATTTTTTGATTTTTTGGAAAATAAAAATATTTTTATCATTTTTTATTATTTTTCGATTTTTTGGAAATTAAAACATTTTTTAATATTTTTGGAAAATATTTTTTGGATATTTTTGATCTTTTTGGAAATTAAAATGCTTTTTTAATATATTTCAAAAAGAAAATATATTTTTTGTTTTTTTGGAAAATAAATTATTTATTTATTATTAAAATATTATTTTAAAATAAAAACCGACCCGGGTCGGATCCGCGGGTTGGGTCCGACCCGGGCCAGCCCGAAACGCAGACGGGCCCGCAACGCGGGCCCGACTCAGATTTTTCTCCCATTTTTCCTTTTCCAAGCCCATGAACTAACCCAGGGCCCATTTTCGTTATAAAAAAAATCCATGGATTAACCGGCCCACACGTGCAGGCCCACATCGGGGGGAAACCCTACCCGATTGCTGACCCATGCCCGACCCGCTTTCCGACCCGACTTCTCCTTCGTTGAACCGGATTTTGGGAACCCTAGAGCTCGACGATTTGCGGCGCCGAGGTGGGGCTTGGCTGGGACGTCACCGGGCGGTGACACGGCGACGGTGGCGACGCGGCAAGCGACGGGGGCGTCGCGGCAGGTGGCGGCACGGTGACGGTGTGAGGTGCGACGGTGGAGACGGCGGGACAGCGAGGAATGGGGCGACCGGTAGTCGGAGCTTCTGCAAGCTCCGGCGTGCCCAGCCCAGAAGCGAGGGGAGGTCAGGGATACTCACTGGCTTCGGGAACTTCAACCGGGGCTTGTCGGTAGGGGGCAGCACGGCGGTGGATGACGGCGTGTCACGGTGGCCGGCTCTCGTGGATTCTCCTCAGATCTGATCTTCTGTTTTCCAGATCTGAGGGCAAGGGGTGGCAGCGGCGTGGTGTGAGGACGGTGGCACAGCAAGATCGGGGACAGCAGCGGCGTCAGGGCACGGGACCTCCTCCGATCTGCTCTTCTCTCCGGCCTACTTACTCAGATCTGGACGGCGTCGGGGCAAAGCTCGGGGCGGCGTTGGTGGCGGCATGGCGTCGGGGCGAGGAACAGCAGCAACGGAGCAGCGGTCGATAGCGTCAGGAGGGACGGCAGCGACGGCGGTCTTCCACGGCGACGACGATCTAGCACTTTTCCCTCCGATTCCCCTCTCACTCAGCCCCCACACGCTCAGATCTCTCCCCCTCGGGCTCGCTTGCCGTCGGCCTCCCCCGAAGTCTCTCGGAGGGAGGTCGTTCGAGCTTCGCGACCCGATCTCTCGCGTGCTCGCTCTTTAATCCTCCCTTGAAGTCTCTCAAGGGAAGATCTCCGAGTTCGCCGTGGTTGTGTCGATGGTTGTGCTCCGCTATTTATAGGCGAGGAGGTCCGGTCGACGGAGGAGCTCGGCCGCCGGTCTTTGGCTTGCCAACCGGACTCCCGCGGCCCAACCGGCGTCTCATCTCGGCATTAAAGGCGCGCATTGAAGGCGCATGCGCGTTGTCCTCTCCTTCGGCGGCCTACCTCCGTGCCTCTCTGCCGTAGGCTGCCCTTGAGCGCGTCGCCGGCCACCGCGCGTGAGATGCAGAAACGAATGAAGAAGAAGAAGAAGACAGGAGGAAGAAGAAGAGGGGGGGGCCAAGTCGTGCGAAGGGAGAGAGAAAGAAAAGGGGCTGGCTGCTTTGCTTTTGTTTTTCTTTTCTTTTGTTTTTACTATATATATATATATTTTTTTTGTTTTTATTATTTATTTGCTTTGTTTGTTTTTTTGATTTTTTTTTGTGTTTTCTTTTTGTTTTTATTTATTATCCGAAATGACAAAATAAAATAAAAACTTAATAAAAAGAAAATTAACCTAATTAAAATTGAGGTGTCAACAGCCAAGCCCCTAATCACTTGGAAACCCTAATCTTCCGCCATCCATCATCACACGTTGTTCCCATCTGCCTCTAATTGCCGTCCCCTTTCTAGGCGCTGTCACCTTATACAGGAGAGAGAGAGAGAGAGAGAGAGAGAGAGAGAAGGGGGGCTGCAGTGTGTAGATTGGCGACAGCAGACGGGCAACGAGCAGCAAAACTTTGATGATATGATAGATAAACTCACAAAGCTGTTTATGGTGAGATGATATTTAGTTACCAAAATAAGGGTACACAGCTTAGGATCCATGGGATGAAAACTTGATGGTTTTTTTCCTGGTTTTCCCATGACCCTATTCAATGACAAAGAGTCTATCATACATTTTGCAAACACTTGGTATTATTGATTGCTTAACATTCCATAAAGTCACTTCAACAGAGCCTTTATGTTTTGGCGAAGCAAGAGACCTCAACTCTAAGAGGTTTCTCAAGCGGTGAGCATGTTTCCCCTCGCTCAAAGCCTGGATTAAAATTACTACAATTGCGCAATCTCTTTGCCCCCAGAAGTACACCCATGTAGATTAGTCGTGTGCTCAGGCGACCACCATGAACCACAGCCCTGACCATCAACCAAAAACTCCACACCCACCAACCACAATTGACGACCCAACAACCTCCATCTTTGTGTGGGGTCTCTTACTCAAATCTGAGGTCGCACTTCTCAGATTAGAGGTTGTGCCCCACTGATCCGAGGTCGCCAGACCTCTGTGAAAGGCCAGAGAAAGAGAATTGCAAGATAGGTGCTCTGACCAGGCGAGACGAAGCCAAGTGTGGGGTCGGAGGCAACGACGATGCATTAAGCTCAGCTGCAATGGCGATATCACTAGCTATTGGGACAAGTTTGAAGAAGATTAAGAAGAACAGGAAGAAAAGGAAAGACAAAAGGGTTAAATAAAAAGTTACAAACAATATGTCCGATTCAATTTGCTTTCAGTTGGCAATACTAATCAGCATGTCATTGCACAATTTTGCTCAGTCAGCAAGACATCAGCGAAAAACACATGATATGACACATGATCTAATGTCAGCTTAACATTGAATCTTTTTTTGAAAGTTCTCATGCTTGAATGAACATTTACAAAAAAGATATTTGGTACTCCATTACAAATCGAGTAAAAGTTTAGAAATTTATGTTGTCATTATTCCGTTATTCAAGAACAAGAAAAGAAAGTCTTTAAGTTCTGCAAATCATTGCCTTGACCTAATCTCACACAATTCTTGGAACGGAAACTCGGCAATGGTCGGCAGGATACCAAAATGCCAATGTGGGATTCAGAAAGGCTTTCCAACAAATTCAATTGACACTTCAAACGTTATGGGAATTCGAAATATGAATATTTAGACCTTCTAAAGAGCATGCACCATTCTATTTAGGCTGTGACTTAGAGTGACATTATCAAACGGCGAAAATATTGAAAGCGTCCAAGCTCTGAATGTTATGAAATTTGAATAGTTCAATTTTTTTTTCTCCAAATACACAATGGATAGAATAACGAATCGGATAGATCGGCTCACTTTCCAAATTTTTATGGGGGTGAAATTGACATAAAGAACAATTGAGATCATGCTCTAGAGCCCAAAGTATAAATATAAGATATTAGATCTACCTATGAATAATTGAGATTGGCACGTGAATAGGATTTTCTGGTCCGGTACAGGGACCACCGGAGCACAAAGTCGAAAAGGACTTCGTATTTTTTTTGACAGAAACCTACCAATGCCATTGCATGTCAACCATTTTGACTCTTCCTCCAGATTTGTAACCACTTTTCAGTGTCCTGTTTCAGCCCCCTTTTTCCTCTCCTCTCCATGCTCTGTACTTTTTCAGTTTAAGAGTACCTATCATGTGCATGGCTTTGAGTTTGATTGGCTTGACTCCCTTAAATACATGATATGAATATTAGGAAATCTTTGATTCTATGGTCCTAAGAGGCACTGCAACTTTATAATTTTTTTTTATCATTGGATTTAAATGATATAGATCCCGATCATTCAACAGATCTCTAGGTATAGACGGTTGTGATTTTTACTTTTCATCCAACGGGTATATGATGTATGTACAAGATCAAAATGAGTTACATCGCATCAACTAAACTTTATTCAAAAAAACATAATTTTATGATTCCGAAATAATGAATTCATTCACTTTCTGAATCAGAGAAAGAGAGGGCACATACCTAATATGTGAAAATCGCCCCGAAAAATCTGAGCATCTAAGATAAGATTTAGCGGAAATGAAGTAAAAACATTCACCAGGAAAGGCCGACATCATCATTCTGGCCCTCCATGCCACCGGATCGTTGCTCTTGAGCTAGTTCTTGATGTTTTTTGATGCATGCTTGTTCCGACTTCAACGAGAGATGACGAGCTTGCTCGTGGTACGGGTTCACGAAGCTACCCAATGCTAGTGATGGTGAAGCAGGGCACGGAGGAATTGCATTATTCGCAGTGTGGTACTGTATTGCAGAAACAAATTCCCCAACACCGCCAGAACCATTTGTGCGATACTTAGTTTCATGTTGACTTTGCAGTTGCTGCTGATCGTGATGCCTCCTAATTTGCTGCTGCTCACAAACCCTATCCATGTCCTGTTGCTCCCTCGCTGCTGCAATAGCCGCCAGTTGATGTTCTTCGAGCAACAGTTGTTGGTTTACCAACGTCGACCCTCCACCATGCCATAGTGCGTCGCCCTTGCCCCTAGTCGTGATGACTGGCACCGTATTGTGCGATGCCATCATGGACGACAAGGGATTACAGGCCGGAAACATTGGCCCGGGAGGTTGCACCGTGGCTGGCATCATTGAGTGGGGTCCCATGTAGGCAGCGAGCTCTTTCTTGGCATTGCTGAGCTCCTTCTGCAGCAAGTTGAGCTTGTGCTGGAGGATGGAGATGAGCCCAACGCACCCGTAGATGGGATCACGGAGGCGGACCTCGGCCTCGTAGGTGAGGGAGTTTGCCGCGTCTTCCCGCTGCGACACATGGAGCTCGTTCAAGAGCTTGGCCACGTTGCTCGCGCCGAAGACCTCATGGACATAGGCAAACTTCTGGGGCTGGTCCGCGGGGAAGTAGGGGGCGAACACACACTCAGGGGTACATTTCCGGCGTTGGCACTTGCACGCAGCACATGGGGAGCTCAGCGACGACATAACATTTGTCCACCCTCAATGCGAGGAAACCCCGTCAAAGAGAATGAATATCAGCAGCTGCAAGATCAAAGAGAAGGAGAGACATTTAAGGGTGAAATCATACGTTAACATAATCAATTCAATTCACCTATCGTTCAAGTTTCAAATGACAATGAAAAATTGATTAAAAAAGAAAATTTGTACTTTAATTTTGAAATGATCAAACTCAATAGGCTACAGCCTAAGCCACATATTTTCGATTCATATACATGTATCTTAACACTTTTTCCTTTTCCAGGATGTTGATCTCAAAACACATCACATGGATTTCGTCTCTCAAGGGCGAGCTCAAATCTGAATCTGGAATTCTCTCTGTAAAGATCATTTCATCGCAAGCAACCTCTCTCACCTATATTATCACTTTCGCACTCTATTCAGAAAACAGATCCTTCGATTCTCCTCCCCAAAAGAAAAACCCAGAACAGCAAAAACATTTCGAGGAACGAACGAACGAACGAATCAGAGAAAGATATTAACTTCAGCATCGATGGATGACGTACCAGGTCGATGGTCTCCTCCAGCCTGAGCGATCTCCCTCTCTCCCTCTCTCCCTATCTCTCTATCTCTCTGAAGAGAGCGCAGCGGATAGAGACAATTCTGATTCAACAGAGAGATGTGGGTGTTGAGAGGAATTGTCACGCGTGCTTTTAGTTTTTTCAAAAGGAAATGCAATCTAATCTATTATTTTTCAATATATAAATGTAGATAATATCTTGCCTATAGTATAAAGCGAACTCAAAACATCTTCCTACCTTAAATTTTCATATAAAAGCTCTAACCAAAGCCAACATCCATTGTAAGGGTGCGTCTTTTTTTTTTTTTTTTTTAATCCCCGAAAATTGAATAATTTCAAAAATATTTTTCCAAATATCATCGTTCATATTGCTTATAAAAATAAATGAACCAAAAAAACATATTCATCATTTACGAAAATGTATAAACATAAATTATTGTCAATAATGCAAACAATTTTAATTGACTAAATATTTCGAACGATATAAGCGATTATTTTTCTGAAAATGATTTCTAAATCATTTATATTCCGCTAATAAATGGACCCTAATATTAACATATGGTACACGACTTATAAAATACTAATTTAAAAAGTGTACATAAATCTCATGATATTTCTCGAGTCTTTTAAAACAAAATAAAAATATAGATATTTATAATCTTACAATAATTTGAATTCCTTTCCATAAATAGTAGCAACCCAAAAAAAAAAAAATTCTTTGCACTATATTTGTTAGGTTGGACTCGGAGGGAAGGGAGAGGCTTCTGAAAACACAATCGTATTTAGAGAGGGGGAAAGAAATGGAGAGATATGATTAGGAGCGGGGATTGGTCATGTCAGTTATATGTAGAATTTGAAGGGATTTGCGGATTCGTAAACAAATTTATTTCTACCCTTATTTGCATTAAAGAATTTTTATTTCTCTTTTTCCCTCGTTAGCATCCAAAACAATATTATAATTCAATCCATTCAAATCCCTTTTTCTTTCCTCTCATAATTATTTAAATCCATCTTTTCCTTCCTAATTACTAAATCCAAACTCAACGTTTTACTTTTATTTTTTTCATTTTTTTCACATGTGTGCGCGAATAACCTAGAGAATTCTTTTTCTGTGAGTATCACTATTAAATGTGTGTGAATACACACATATATCACATCCCATGTAGACTTTTTAATTCTCAAGACATTATTTATGAACATCAACTGAAGTAATCATAATGCTTATAAGTGAATTTTCAATTAACATTATTTTCAACGAAGACAATGAAAATTTATGAAATTTTGTTCTGATTTTCCTGACTTTTACAACGCAATGAGTTGCTTTAGTTTTCAGATAGTTTAAAAGGAAATTGCTTATTTCAAATAATGTCTTCTTTTCCAAATGATATCTTTACTAATCATGACTTATTCACCTTACAATTTACATATACTACTTGCTTATTATGACGTTAATAACAAAAAAATGCTAGTTACGATACTGTTCATATCAACAAACTATGGCAAGCAATGTTGGAGAATTGTTGAAGATGCATTGTTTATCAGCTCTTTATATGTCGCACGAATCGATCATCTTTATTCACATGAAAAATGTGAGCCATAGTATCCGCACACGTGGACTAACCCATTTTACCCGGCTCATAGCTATTGTGTAGGTGCTTGAATATTAGCCAGTCACATAAATACTTTCTAATGTTGTAATAAGTAGATAACGAATTATGATACCTTAAAACTCACACAAAAGGAATATTACGTACAAATAATCTGGAGAAACAAATGGAAAATGAAAATCCCCAGGAAAGTGCGGGTTGAGCGCGTAGAGAGTGACTATGGTGCGTTGACCTGTTCTGATAGATTTGATAGAATGGGTGATTTCTCCTTATCCCTTTACTTTCCACATGGGTTTTTCTTTTGACTATTTCCATTTGTTGAGGGCAGTTTTGCTATGTGGTGAGGATAGCAACAGGTTCGTTTTACCAACATGGAGTGTTCTTGGTGGTAAAACTAACCTTCCGTGATTTTTCTATGAAATTGAAAGCAAGTTGACCAAAAATTAACCTAAGAAAAAGGATTTATTTCCTCTTTAACTTTAGAATAATAATGTAAACCCAACTTTTCTTCGGCTACTCTCATGTCTAAGTGTATATAGATGCGTAATTCCAGCGAGAAATTATGATTGATGTTTATACAGGACATATATTACTATTCATCACCATGCTTTCGATCTTACTAGTAGGGGTTTGTGCCTAAAGACTTGATGCATGTACACTTTATGCATCGCATGCACGACCTATGCAGAGTTAACCCCAGATTATTGGCGAGGATCCCAACTTAACACCATCTAATTGAGGATAATAGATTTGAAAGATCTCTAATTTACCTACCACCTAACCTTTACTGTTGGGCATCATGTTGACCGATATCATTATTACGTGGGCCACTTATCCCTAGTTGCATAATTAAATTATTTTGTACAATTATTTTTTTCTCTCTCACTATAGACTTCCCTAAACCATTCATCAAGCTCAAATCCACTATGTATACTCATGGCATTTTCCTCAATTGCCGGTTGGCAAATTCCCCTTTGATCGTCTGGTCAACCTCTCACGCACTCTCGGGGACAAGACAATAAAGAAATAGACATAAACGGAGAAGATGAAAGCAGTAACTAACATATAAACTCAAGAATAGATTTAAAAATAAGCAAACAAAACGAGTAAAGCAACGAAATGAAAAGCGTCATTGATTACGAATTGGACTTGTCAAGCCAGACTTTTGATAGTGCGAAACGCATCGCCTAAGTTAAGAAGCTTTCACCTTCACAAGGCACAACAAGGTCAACCCAAACATTTGGATCTTGTTGACCAGAAATTAGGAGTTGATGAGGCATAACGTGTCGAATCATCAAATACAGTCACTACATGTTAGGCATGCCATTTTAGAAGAGGGCAAAAAAAATAAAAATCACGGGGCATATAATGCCAAAAAATAAACAGTTACTAGCTGTTGACTTGCCAACAAGAGTAGCGTGAGCAGCTATCTGTAGAAATTGAGCACAAACGGACAGAAAGGGATCGCTGTCGATTTGAAAAGCTTCCAGTTCATTAGGTAAGTTAAGAAGCTTTCATTTTCATATCACACGTGTTGGATTTTAATTAAGATGGACATTGACTAGATCTCAATTTATTAAAAAAGAAAAGACTTAGATATTCTTTGATCACAGAGAAGCCAATCACGTGATTTCCGCAGTCATTTATTGATTAGATTTTTCCTGTGAGTCACGTTGATTATGTCGGATTTTTTGATAAGAGAAGTTGTCAATTGTACTCAAGTGAATGGTTTGCAAAAATTTTGCACTCAAATGATTGTTAAAAAAAAAAAACAAAGAATTACGGTGCTTAAATAAGTGCTACAGGAAACTTGCCGTGTTGTTTCTCTTACTAGATATGTTATCCTTTCTTGGTAATGTGCGAGTTAAAGGTGTGCACGAGTTGCTTTCTTCCGACTTGTCAGCCATCGCTTTCGAGAAGGTTATAGCACAATAATTTGCTCGTAGTAGTTGACCGTATATGTTATCTAATTATTTCACATTCTACTATGGTCATAGTATAATATAAACCCTCAAATTTGGGAATTCCAAGGCACATGGTCCACGCGCGATTGATGGTGCTAACATCTTCAAAGGAAACTTGGGGACAAGAGCTGTACTTCTTATTTATTTATTATCCAGTACATAAACTGCCCTCCAGTTTAGATGTCGCTTGAATATTAATGGGGCGTGTGTGTAATCTATATATATATATATTTGGTAATGAGAGGAGAAACCTAGAGGGCTGGACCATGAGATATATACCTAATAGGATGCTTGTTCAATACATAGATATTTTAATAAATATTCTTAGAGTACCGGTTAACTAGTTAAACAGGAAAAATACCCAAATTACAATTGATTAACTTTTTTCTGTAAAATGTGTTAATTAACGCTCTAAAATCTAAACCTTCAAAGGCATTCATTCACAAACTATTACATGCAAAATTCCTAATTTAATATATTTAATTTTTATTTGGTGCACTCAATGATCTAAAACTCAACATCTTTTTTCCTCAATGGCTTCGTTTATTTATCGAAAAATTAATGGCTTGGAAAATATTTTCTTAACAACGATTGCTTGTATCGCTTACAAAAATAAACTAATGAAAATTTTTCATTGTCCACTAAAATATTTAAATATAAATAATTATTAATAATATAAATATATTTGATTAACCAATTATTTTAAACGATACAAGTAATTGTTTTTAGAAAATTATTTTTCAAATTATTTATTTTCATGAAATAAACAAGATTTGAGTATATTCAATCTCAGGAGTACGCACTGACCATGTTTGTACGCTATTAACTTACAATAACTTAGGCCAATTACATCATTCAAATCATTCTTTTATAAATATAATCCAGAATCACCTTAAATCAATAAAATCATACGAACAAGGAATAATATCTCCTCACGTAGTTCTAGACCAGGTGACACGTAAGCAGGATGACCCATCACCCCTGGAGTTACACTTCATACACCTAGCACCTCCCCTGGGTTTCGAACCCTTCACCTCTTGGCTGAGGATTAGCAGAGCCTTATCCAGCGGAGCCACTGCGGCCGGTGGTAACTTCGTCCATTTTGTTCCCAAAGACTATACAGTAACTTTCCCTGTAACAATTTCAGTTGTGAATAGAGATGATCTAGTAAGATTTGACAAACACTCCTCAACTGCAGCATCTTCGCAACCATAATAGCTTACTAAAGCTTTTAGAAAGCTATTTCATTCAGTTTTAATATGTTGCAGTTTAAAATACGTATTTCCGGATATAAAAGTTATACGACTACATGGTCCAATTACAGTTCAGCTGCAGTTTCGTGCAAAGCCCGCTCTTTGCTCCGTTGGCAACAGTCTTTTCGCGTTTCTGTTGGTCAAATGTTTGGCGACGATATTGGCTATTATTGCAAGCTAGGCTGCTCGAGTTCAATGCGCACTTTTGTCGTCTAATAATGTAAGAAAATACGTGTGGGTGAAAATAGGGTTCCTCCACTTCTTATTCTTTGAACTAAGCGTGTGCATGATAGAGCTAGTAATTAGTGTACTGATTACATCACCGACGTGGTGTAACTAGTTAGTTACTAATATAATTCTCAAAAACTCTCGTGTAGGATTAGTCAACGTTTTTTATGTGTCACTGTCGCTGAATATAATAATGGATAAAGCACTTTCTCAATGAATCTCAATCACGAGTTTTTGATCACATCCGAGATAGTTATTAAGATCTTGTTGATCTTGTGTGATAACAAGATAATGTCACACAGGATCACAAACATTATAACAAATCATGATCCCACACAACAAACTCCCTCAAACAGTCAGACTCAATGTTATGGTGAAGCACGAGGCTTGACATTTTTTTTTGGTTGAAAATACGAGTGATGTTCATTACTTAACGAAAGACGGTAAAAATACATCAAGAGCATAAGAACATAACATATCAAAGAGAGTAGAGGGGGGGTGGGCGACCCAATTCCTAGGTAAATTGTTTAGCCTTTGGGATTTGGCTAACCAATCTGCGATCATATTCGAATCCCGGCTGCAATGGGCTATGGTGAGGCCCAAAAATTTGCTCTTTAGCTCCTTGGCCCCGTCCACTAGGGATTGTACTTCCCAGTTTAGCATATCAGAAGAGTTAACACAGTGGACAAGTACACTACAGTTAGATTCAAGTTGCAAGTTCTTGGTAGATCTAGGGAGGAGGAAAATTAGGGTTTCAACCAACGTAGAAGCTTCTGCTTGTTTCGGTGAGCTCGCTTCAATTGTTTTGGAGAACCCATCGAGTAGCCTTCCGGACGCATCTCAGACAATGTAGGCCATAGCCGCTCGAGATCGTCCTCTATTCGTCTCATCTCGGAGTCGGTCTTCGGAATCTCTATCAAGCGAGGCATCCAATCGAGATTCTCCTCTATTTGCTTCTGTGAACGTCTCGGTTCAGGGTAGATCTGCAAAAGCTCGAACAAATGAGACCTCCACTGGAGATCCTCCTTTGTTCGCCTTGCTCATCGTCGTGGGTTCTCCTTTGTTCGGCCCTCTATTCGTCTTTACTCGGGTCAGAACATCAGAGGCTCGAATGAAGGAGACATCCACTGGAGATCCTCCGCCGTTTGCCTCTATAGTGGTCTCAGCTCCTCCTTTGTTCGCATCTCTGTTCGTCTCGGCTCGTGGTGGAATTTTAGAATCTCGAACGAAGGGAACAGCCGCTCAAAAACCTCCTCTGTATTGTTCTTGGCTTGGGATGGATCATCAGAGTTAGCAATGAAAGAGGCATCAACATTAAGCTTCAGGACACCAGATTTCAGTTTCTACCACTTGCGAGTATGATCTGCTACTTTGCCTCCTTTGGTTTGTTGCCATTTCAAGTCTGAAAGCTGTCATTATTGGCTATTGCTCTGTCTAAAGTTTGCTGCAAATTTAGGGGCATTTTCCTAAAGATTGCACTGTTTCAATCCTTCCATACACACCATAGGGTCATCACAACAAGGTCAAATTGAGGCGAGGTTCATGGATCCTCCCTTAATTTAGTTATCAAACCGAGTAAGACCCATTCTTTTGATACAAATTTGCAAGGGATGCTGGCGCCACAGTTGTGATGTCCAAGGACAAAGTAGCAAGGTATGTTCAACTGTCTCGGGTTCCTATTTGCATAATGGGCATACAGGTGTATGTACGGTCTTCCTTCTATATAGGTTCTCCAAGGTAGGTAGGGAGTTATAACAGGCATTCCACAGGAAGATTGTAACTTTGGGCGTTGTTCATGCTTTCCAAATGTATTTCCACAAAGCTGATTGCCTAATAGGAAGATGATGCTTTTGTAGTGAGAGTGCTAGTTGTAAGGCTCCTGTTGCTGAAATATCCACTTTTAATCGTGTATTTCCCTGATTTGTTGTCGGCCCAAACTAATTTATCCTCTATAGTCGATAAACCTATAGGAATGGTAAAGATTTCCGTTACCATTTGTTCATCAAACAGAGTATTAATCAAGGGTTTCTTCCATTTTCCTTCCTCAATGTCCATCAAATTAGCCACTTTGAGTGGCTCATTCCTTGTTGCCAGACCACCAAGCAGACCATTCTTTAGCCATTTGTCTTTTCTAGTGGAGATTTTCTTTCCATTACCAACCGCCCACATGATTCTAGGAGATATAGTATCCTTATGAGACTTTGCCAACCCCACGAAGATCGGTACCCTCTTCCAGCATTCCAAAATCCCCCTTGTGGGAAATATAATCCCTTCATAACTTGACCCCAAAATGTTTCTTGAAGTTGGTTGCTAAGCTAATCGCCATGCTTGTTTCAGGGAATAGAAATTGAGAAATTGATTTACGCCGGTAAATCAATTTTTTCAGAAATTTTACCATGCGCCTGCTAATCGCCATGCTTGTTTCCCTAGCATGGCTTTATTGAATGCCCCTAAATCTTTGAAGCCAAGGCCTCCTTCATCCTTTCAAGCTTTAAATTGTCCCATTTTTTTCCAGTGCAAACTAGTTGTTTTGTTACTAGTTCTCCACCAAAAATTGGCAATTTTCCTCTTGATAGCTTTACAAATCGAAAGTAAAATTTTAAATATAGACATGGTGTATTGAGGAAGTGCCTGCACCACAGCCTTTATCAATATTTCCTTCCCGGCTTTGGACAATAAGTTTTCTTTCCAGCTCTCCAATTTCATATTGACTCTAGCAAGGATCCAAGCGAACATCTCTTTCTTCGATCCCCCAATCGATGAAATGCCTAGATATTTACATGTTTACTAGAACTTGTAACTCGGAAGCCATATTCCTCTTCAAACTTTTTGGGCAACTTTCACTAAAATATATCTCAGATTTGTTTAGGTTAATAGCTTGACCAAAAGCAAAGCAGTATTGATGTAGAATAGCCGCTAGATTCTGACATTCCATTATAGTTCCGTCTAGGAAAAAAATAGTCATTTGCAAATAGAAGATGCGACAAAGTAGGGTAGTTATGACTCAATTTAATTCCTCGAATAGTACCTGTTGAAATTGCTTGCTTTATCAAGAAAGAGAGTACGTTGGCCACTAGAATGAAAATATAGGGAGACAACGGGTCACCTTGACAAATTCCTCGAGTGGGTTTGAAAAAAGGCATAGGCTCCCCATTAAGTTTAATGCTGAAAGATACCGTAGAAACACATTGCATTACTTAGTTCACCCACCTTCCATAGAAACCCATCTTAATTAGGCACTCCCGGAGAAAATTCCATTTTATTCGGTCATAGGCCTTTTGCATATCTAACTTTAAAATCGCTTTGAACATTTTTTTTTCCTCTCTCATGTTCTTAGTCTATGTAAAACCTCCTATACTATCAAGATATTGTCTTGAATCTAGCGTCCTCCTATAAAAGCACTTTGTTCTGCTGCAATTAGGTTGGGGAGTAAAGGGTTCAACCTATTCGTCAACATCTTGGAGATGATTTTGTAGATAAAATTGCATAGGCTTATAGGGTAGAATTGTTCTAGCTTCTCTGGATTTTGGGTTTTTGGAATGAGGGTTATTGATGTTTTGTTAAGCTCAGGGTTTAAGTATCCCATATCAAAAAATTGTTGCACCTCCCTAAAAATCTCTTGATTTAAGTCCTTCCAATGATGTTGGGAGAATATACCATTTAACCCGTCAGGCTCGGGAGCTTTGAAAGCTCCTAATTGATATACTGCAGTTGTGGTTTCATCCATTGTAACGGGCCGTATCAGTTGTTGATTCATATTTGCATCAACCAAACATGGAAGTTGATCTAATAATGGCTGGAAATTTCTGTTCCCCTTCGATTTATACAGATCATTAAAATACTCCCTTATCATTTCCTTGATAACCTTATTGTCTCTCATCCATTACCTTTTTGAATTTTTCAACATGGTGATTCTGTTTCGGATTCTTCTTTGGATAGTAGTAGCATGAAAAAATTTAGTGTTTCTATCCCTCCATTTAAGCCAATTAATTCTTGATCTCATCCCCCAATATAACTCTACTTGTCGCCATAGACTCTCAATTTCTTGGTTTATCCTTTGGACTTTCACATGATCATTTGACCCCCTAGGATTATTCATCAGCACTTGGAGCTCATTCCTTGACCATGAAGTCTCTTGTGTGCATTAGAAAATTTGTTTTTACTCAATTCAGCCAAATTTTAGGTCACTATATTCAACTTATCTACAATATTAATCCTTTCAGAATTTGTTGAAGCCCAAGCTTTCTTCACTATTTGTATGCATTCCTCATCCTCCGCCCAGAAAGCTTCATATTTGAACATTCTTCTTTTGTGATCAATCCTTGGGAAAAGTGATAAAATAAGTGGGTTATGATCTAAGCCAAGAGCTGATAAGGCTAGGCATTTTGCATTGGGATATACTAATCTCCACTCCATTGTACAAACTACTATATCTAGCTTTTCCTTAACAAAGGCATTCCCTTCTCTATTATTTGTCAGGGTAAACACATAACCCTTACTTTCAAATTCATTATAGAACAGGCATGCAGAAAATTCCTAAACGCTGTCATTCAGTAATGCTTAGCCATCCTTCTTCCCTCTTTCTCCCAATGGTACAAGACTTCATTAAAGTCGCCTAGACATAGCAAGGGAAGCTAATTTGTAATGCTATCTTTATGGATCGACTCACATAATAATACTCTTTCTCTTAATTCGTTGGGGGCATGCAGAAAGGTGATTCTCATGAGTTGTCTTAGTTCTAATATTTGACAATGGACATTTATATAAGTCCACGAATATCCCTCAATTGTTAAATTTACATGGTCATCCCAGAAAGTGGCCAATCCTCCCGTTAAACCCTCTAGATTCACCAAAAAACAGTTCTGAAATTTGAGTCACCTTCTAACTCGTTGCACCATTTGCTCTTGATTTTTTGTTTCCATTAAAAACACTATACTGGGCTTTTCCCGAGTCATTAAGACTCTCAATGCTTGAATTGTCAAGAGTGTGCCGAACCCTTGACAATTCCAACTTAGAAACTTCATGGATAACCCGATGTCTTATTAGGGCTAGCCACTAAAGCCTACTGATTTGACTTCTTCTCTCCCTCAATGGGAGTCTCAACAAGCTGTAAATTGTATAAAATCAGGGTTTTTGAGGATTGAGCTCCATAAGGGAAGAATCTTCTCTTTCTTAGTTGAGGAAAGCTTAGTACTTCTAGATTTAGTCCTTGTAATTCCCTTAGCAGCCTTTAAATTTTCCAGCGTGTTAACTTTTGTTTCCTTCAACTGTTCTTTATAGCACACCAATAAAGATTCGTCATCCAGGCAGCTATTACCCCTCTTCTGTTTTCCTTTATCTTCAATAACTATTAAGGCTAAAGATGAAGAAGAATGAGTATCCGTCGATTATGCTACACTCTCCTCGGGTTGCTTCTCACAAATAGACAAGATTGTTTTCCTAGACACCTCAGGTTTAGGGGATGAAGGGGTCTCTATCACCATATCCTCTTCCTCATCAATGAAATCATGTTTGCCATAGAAGATTTTCCCATACGGACTCAGTTCCTTCACCTCCGGTCTCAACCATTGCCCAAACTTTCCAGATAGATTTTTCTCAAGGCCTGAATCTTTATATGGTATCTCTGTAGAAAATGTGGCATAGTGCCCAATTCTTCCACAAGAGTAACAATAGTGCGGGAGTCTTTTGTATTTAAATTCTACCCAAACCTTTTTTCTACCCAAGTTAATAATGACTCCGATCTTTAAAGGGGTAGTCAGGTTCATGTTGACTCTTGCTTTGCCTACCTTGTAATTGCTATTTCCTTTGGCTTCTAATTTCACCTCCATGACTTCTCCAATTTTCGATGCCACGTCTTTTACAACTTTGTGAGTAACTCAACCAAATGAGAGACCATAAAGGTGTACCCAAAAAGCACAATGGGTAAACTCATAGCATAATTCAGGAATATCTGGATGACATTGCTGCAAAACTAAAAGATTGCTGGAAAATGACCATGGCCCTGAGTTTATAACCCTCTATTTATCAGCTTCGGAGGTAAAAGAAAATGAGAAAAACCCTGGCTCTTATAAGGTGCATTCCACATTTCAATCTTCCAAGCTCTCTTCATAGTATTAAGGAAAGCTTGAAAATTCACATTTGGCTTAGAATATAGCTTCCCTAACAAAGTCAGCTTGCATTCATTCAGTTTTTTTTCTTTAGAAATACCATCTCGCACATCAACAATATCATCTTCGAACCACAAATTGTCAAGACTTTTGCACAATGCCGCCATTCTTCTTTCTTTATCATGCTTATTATCCATTTCGATTTCTCTTGTACATGACAATAAAGAGAATAACAATCCACAACTATTGTCCGAGAAAATTATAGTAAGAAGATTACCCTAAGGAGGAGGATTTGCAATGCTGAGCCCTGGAGAACACAGACTCTTTGGCGTAGCAATAGGTAGCTTGAAGGGAGCTCTTACAATGTTATCGGGTTGTTAGATTGAAGCACCAAGTGAGGTGGTCAGAGGGTGGGATTTGTGATGGAAGAAAAGTGATAGAGACCTGAAAAATTAGAAGGAGTAAAAGGAAACGCCAAATGGGTGGAAAGTCGATTTAGGTATTAGGGTTTTGTGGGTATTCTTCAATCTAGGATGAAAGACAGGTATGGTGGAAAGGGGAAACGCCAGACAGGTGGAATGTTGATTTGGGTATTAGGGTTTTGTGGGTTTTCTTTGATCCGGGATGAAAGATAAGGAAGGTGAAGAATAGAAGCGCTAGATGGGTGGAAGAGGTTGCTAGGGTGGATTAAACATGTTAGTATGGGGGGATTTCGAGGTTAATAGTAGAGGAGCAACCATTTCTACATCGGAGGTAGAGGAAGCTACAAAGGCGGTAGAGAGGAAACTACACAGGCAGTAGAGAGGAACAGTTGACCACAAGGCTTGACATTGGAGAGAATATTTTTTCAATGCCCTGATAGAATGACAAATATGGACATTGAAAATGTTGGGTCTTACGTGGGCCTTGTGAGATCTGACAACTCAAATCTGACTTAGGATGCCTATCAAGTTGGTGTAAAAAATGGCCCAATTCCTAATTATGGTAATGTGTCATCCGCATTGAGGAGGAGGAGAATTTAGATCACCGTTACTCTCCGACTAAACATGGCATCATGGTAAGAAATGAAATAAGGTGTTAAAAGAAGATAGAAAGGGATCTCGTCCTCTTCCCTATAGCTTTTGTTAACAAAATATTACATGAGATACACGGTTAGTATAAAAAGAGTTTTTACACAATTAATTACGGAGTAGAAACTTTCATCTATTAATAGAATAACTACATATACTAAAATTAAAATTTTTTAAACATGTTAGCACACAAACCCTACTTGTGTAACTATTTTTTTTATCTTTGTTATAGTGCGTTTGGTCATTATGTTTCTGGGAACAATTTTTGATTAGAAATTATTCTTTTTGATTTTGTTCCCAAGAATAATTTTTAAGCATTTTAAGCCGTTTGGTAACTGTCCAAAATTTTTATTCTCGGTATAGAATTACGTTTAGTTCTATTATGAAAATTTATAATCCAAATCATTTTTAAAGTAATTTTATTACTTTTTTCTTTTTTCTTCTTTTCGTTTTTTCTTTTCTTTCTCTTCTTCTTCAAGGTCTGCTGATCACCGGCCTTGGGATGACCAACAACCGATCAGACGAGGGTTGGTGACTTCACCGGAGCGTCACCGGCCCTCAGCGAGGCTGTGCCTCATTAGCCAAGCCTCATCGGCAGCTAGGCGAGGCTCGGCTGAGCCTTGGGCGAGCGGCCTCACCCAAATCTAGCGAGGCCGAGCTTGCCCAACCATCGGTGGGGCTCAACCTCACTGGGCTATCGTAGGGTCGGCCTCGCCTTGGCCCGATGACGCCAACCTCACAATGGCTTGACGAGGTCGATCCCCACTAGCGGTTGGGTGAGGCTCATCAGTGGCCGAGGGAGGCTCGTCTAGCCATCAGCAAGGCTTTCTAGGTCTCACCAAACCTCGCCTTGGCCTAGTGAGCCTCCGGCTAGCTCGTCAGACCTCGCCTAACCAGTTGCTAGTGACCGGCGGCGGCGGCGGCGGCAGCAATTGAAGAAGAAGAGAGAGGGAAGAAGAACAATAAGAAATAAGAGAAAAGAGAAAAAAAAAATATAGGTTGGCTTGATTCTAGAATTGTTCTCATAAACAAAAAATCAACTTTTTTCTACTTCTCGATTATGTTCCAAATTTACTTCCGAGAACAAAAAAAATAGAAATGTGTTCTCGGAAACAAAAATTTTACCAAATGGATTTATGTTTCAAATCTACTCTCGAGAACAAAAAAAAATAGAAACTTTCACTGTTTGGCCAGTTGCCAAATGTGCCCTTAGTGTACCGAATAAAAATCTTTACTTATCCGACTAATCCTAAGACATTTGACCTAGCAGCTCAAACAAAATGCTTCCAAGCTAGCAAACGGTTCAGAAATATTTATGGGCCTTATCTTGTTGGCCCACGAAACTTTTCGTCTCGATCCAATCTGCCACGAAGAGGAATCTTGGCAAGCCAAAATAGGGAAGAAGTTGAATCGAGGTAACAAATCCGACTTCGAATTTCATATTCCAAGTACTCCAAATAGTTCAAGCCATCATTCGTAGTCCTGATTTTGTTAAATTAGAAATATTCATTAGTATACAACATGACTATACATAATTAATGACTCGAAATGATAGGCAATAAATTATAATTTACAAAAAAAAAATGTTTAACATTAAGTTTTGAATGGATAGAGAAGAAAGAGAGAAAAATTAGAAATATAAGTAAACATAATTGAGATTTGCAGTAATTTTGTGAATTACAAGTTTTTATTTTTCCTTTTTCTAAATCAACTTACATAAGATATTCTAGGACGAAGACAAATTTTCATCCCCGTTGATTAGCTATGGCGATAGGAATTTTCGATATAAAAGATTATCCGGAGGCTTTCAACCTAAATTGTCACTAGAATGCCTCATTTGAGTCTATACTTGTTATAAGTGTAAGTCATAATCACATGCCATAACATGATGAACAAACTCACAATTCTCTAGCTTGTAAAATATCTTTCTTTTGCCAAAAGTGGAATTTCAAATATTCATTGAGCGCCCAATTAGATCCTCACTATATATGATATCCATCAGTCCCACAACCGCTGGTTAATTACCAAAGCATACAAGCCCGTGTGCTTAGGTGAAAATGCCCAAGACAATGCGCTTTGGTGATTTGGACATAAGAATTAAGTGAAAAGGACAAACACGCTATAACTTGATCAACTCCTTAAGTTAATTGGAAAATATCCTTAGTACGTCGCTTACATGTGGTCGATTCAGATCTCCCTGTCCACAAAAATCCCCATTCGTTCCCTGATAGAGCATCAAACCTTCAAAATATATGATCCCTTTGAAAAAATTTAAAAGTTTCTTTCCCTTTACAATTGTTTCCTTTTACCCCTAAGGTCGGTGGTTCACCTATAAAAATATTCAATATGATAAATATTATCGATGTATGTCAGGGAAGAAAAGGAATGATTAGTCACCTCCTAGCCCAATTCCACTAAAACAGGTCCTAATGGGTAAGTACCGACTTTGTCAATCTGGGCCACACTAACGAGGAATAATGCTAAGATTCCTCGTACCTAGTCGCGCTAGTCTAAAATATAGCCGACCATCTAATGTCAATCTGATGACCAAGAGATTCCACTTCCAATTTTGGGGAAAGGGCAAAAGCTAAGATGGCACTCACTATGAAAAATACCATATTAAAATGGTGGACAAATTTCTTGAGGAGATAGATGTGAGATTTGAATATTGCATGTATTTTCTTCCAAGAGATAAATAAAATCTCGCATCTGGATGAGTTTTCATTCTTCAGTAGTGTTCAGTCTGGATTTTGTCAGTGTGGGCAGACTTCTGATATCGAACAGACTTTGACACTAAAGTCTGGCAGACTTCAGACTTTGACACTAAAGTTTAGCAGTCTTCAGACTTTGATACTATAGTTTGGTTGTCTTTAGACTTTGACACAAAGGTTTGGAAATCTTCATAACAGACTAATGATAAGTTTTGTCAACTTCAAAACATTAAATGAGTTTTTTTCCAACAATCTCCCCATTTTTTATGGTGACAAAACTTCCCTGCAGATTTAAAAACTTGTAACCTACAAAACAATACTTTAGCAGTACATGATATCTAAAAAAAAAAAGGATAAGGATCTGGATAGCATCGATTTTGCAACCACAGAAAACATGTTAATCTTGAAAAATAGTCAAACATCAAGATTTAAGCATTCATCCATATCCATACATGACCACAAAAGTTCCACAAAAGTTCTGCAACAGCCAAACAGTAAACATTCAAACATAATCAAATTTGCAATGAACAAAACAAAATTTCAAATCAAAGTTTAAATCTACACGTTCTCCCCCATTTTTGTCAGTAGCAAAAAGTGGAGAAAGTCAAAATGAAAAGATATAAGATGAAATCAAGTTTGTCTTGGAATTTGAACGAGCTGGAAATCCCCTATTGACTGAACTGTCTCCTCCAGCTTTCGCATTATTTCCTTCAGCTTCTCAACATCTTCGATCTTGGCAGTCTGTGAAACTTGTTGATGTAAAGCTTGAACTTGAAAGTTTAAAGACTGTACCTTCTCATCGAGAATCTGAAGTAGATTACATAGTAGAGTGAAGCTTCTGGATCTCAAACTCCATATCATACTATTGTGCTTTTATCTCCAGAAGGAGCTCGAGCAGCCTTTGAAAGTCTGTATTGGGTTCCGTTTGAGCACTAGCCTCAGCGCGTTGAGTTTGTGGAGTGTTGAGAGATGAGGGAACATCAACTCTTCTACTTCCAAGACTTGGAGTAGATTCTCCAATGTCAGCTTTAGAAAAATGAGAAGCATAGACTTATTTTGGATCGGCAGGAGATCGACTTATATCATCACTTGCAAAATGAGAAGTACCTATTTTCTCACGAGCTCCCCCTGTTTTTGTACCTACAGGTGGATAATGGAAAACATCTTCTTGTTCTTTCTCGGTTTCAGGGTGAAAGTGATGTTCTTTTTCTGTACTTCCTCCTACTTGTCCACTCCTAGTAGCTTCTGAATCCTCAGATAAGGATATTGCTTGTTGCTTCATAGGAGTCATCATGACCCTATTCTTCTGTAGCTTCTCTACCTGCTTCTTCTCTTTCCTCTGTTTCTTCTCTGTCTTCTCTTCCTCCTTCTTCTCTTTCCACTATTTCTTCTCTTCCTTCTGTTCTTTGCTTTGTTTCTGCTCTCTCTCCTTCTTCTATCTCCTTAGGTTGCTCAAAACCAACAAAACTTTAAAGATTCTTCAAAGCAAGGGCAGAAATAGTAAGATCATCTTCATCCTCTTCGTCTTACAGGATGAGGAATCTTCTCTTCTTGACAAGTTCTTTCACAATTTCCTTGCCTTTTCTCTTCCTTGCAACAAAATCTTCCTTCGGTTTGCTTGAGGACTCCTTCTTCAAGCACTCTATAACCTTGTTAAGATCTTTCAACCTCATCTTCGAAACCATTTTCAGCCCTATGACCATAGGAGCAACAGTTCGAGTGCAAAGAGAGGCAAGAAACTTGATTTGAAAATGTCTAAATAATTTTGTGACCAGCACTGAATAAGGCAGCTATCCCTTACCCTTCATAACAGTCCTATACATGTGCATTAGGATTGTATAAGGGAGTGAGAACTTCTTACCATTGGAGATAGCAAACATAAGTCTTGCTTCAAATCTGGAGACATCTGTGTTGGAAGCAGCCTTTGGTCTGATGCAGTTAATCAATACTTTGTGTAATAGAACATTCGAGGCTGATAGTCTGGAATAAGTAATGCCTCATTATGGTAGTCTGTCCCTAACAAGAAATCTTGTTGACCAATCGAGACACTTATTGGTTGGAAACCACTCCTTTCCACCCCAATAATGTCAGCCAATGTATCAACATCCATCAAATAGTCCTTATCACTCACAATGAATTTGAAATGATGCTGGTCAAGAAAAGACAGGTTTGAATAGAAAAAGGCAGTTAATTTAGGATTCCCAACAATTGTCTCAGAGAAGAAGTTTTCAAGTTGAAGGAAAGCCAATTTTTCTCTCAAATTCACTTTGATCAAGTCTAAAAAATCAAAGTCGATCGATCGAGGGTTCATCACCCCTCTTTTCAGCATTTGGGTATAAACCCTTTTGTGATCTTTAGAATGAAAAAGCTTCGTTCCATCACTAGGCATTTCAGCAGCAATGCCCTTCCTCGGTTGAAAATTTGAAAACATTCTCTCATCATCGTCTTTGCTTTCAGGCTGATTGAAAGAGCTAAATCTAGGATCAACGGGAAAGTTAAGGAAAGCCTCATCTGCTAATCCTTTCTTTGCTATTCCTAAACGTTCCATCATTCTCAGAAACAATGTTTCATTCTTGTAACCATGTTCTCTTAGAAAATCAGTAATAAAGGACATTGGTGAACCACCCTCTTTTCAGACAATCATAAAGCTTGTACAGAACCTGGGGAGTCAAGGTACGGAGAAGAATAACATCTTGTTCAACTTCCTCTTCCAACGGTTCATGAGGAGGATTCTGCGAAGTGTCCTTTGGGTTGCGCTGTGGAAATGTCTAATGAGAGTCTTCTTCTGTAAGATTGAAATGTGTCTGGCCTTCAAGCATATTTCGAGGTCCCTTGCTTGCGATCCGGGATGATTTCCTTTGGTAAGACATTCTTGCAGGCTAGGAGGATTTCTCACATAGGTTTGGGTGAAAAAGATGGAAACTTGCAGAACAAACTTGAGAGTAGAGATGAAAGTGTAGAGACGAGAGAGTCTGTATTTTAGGGTTTTGAAAAGAAGTGCTTGAAAGAAATACAAAAGGGTATATAAAGAAGATGAAAGGTCACAAAGAAAAGAGATAATCAAACCGTCATAAGGAAAAAGAAAAACCGCCTTTTTGAAATAAAGTAAAAAATGCCAAAAATTCAAAAACTCGAAAAAGATAATTTCTAAAAATAAAATAGGCAAGCAACGATTCAATTAAACAATACCTTTTTATTCCAAAAATAAAATACCTGGATTCGAGACATTCTCTTACTGAAGTAGCGTTTGGAAATTCTGAGTCTGTCCAGCTCCAAACTTTACTTCAGAGGATAAATAACATTCAATTTGGTGCGAATAGACTCAAATAGAATTTTCTCCAGGGGCTTCGTGAAGATGTCTGCTAGTTGATTCTTCGAATCAATGAACTGAATCATAATTTCCCCATTTTGGACATGATCTCTTATAAAATGATGTCGAATCTCTATATGATTTGCCATTGAATGAAGAATTAGGTTCTTAGTGAGATTAATAGCACTGGTGTTGTCACATTTGATCTTGGTACACAATTCTTCAATCCCAAAGTCTTTTAGCTATTGTCTTATCCATAGAATTTGAGAACAACAGCTCTCAAGAGCCACATATTTTGCTTCTGCTGTTGAAAGAGCTACGGTACTCTACTTTCTTGAACACCAAGATACCAACATATTTCCCAGTAATTGACAGGTTTCATAAGTGCTATTTCTATCCACTTTACAACCTGCTAAATCAACGTCTGAATATCCAAGAAGAGTAAAGTCTCATTATTTTGGATATCACAGACTCAGCTTTGGAGAAGTTGCGACATATTTAATGATGAGTTTTGTAGCACTTAAATAAGATTATCTGGAATCAGACTGAAATCTAACACAGATGCAAATACTAAACAAAATATCAGGTCTAGATGCAGTAAGGTAAAGAAAAGAACCGATCATGCTTCTATAAAGCTTATGATAAGCTTTCTTCCATTTTTCATCCTTGTCCATCGAAGAACTTGACATAGGTGTCTCTTTTTTTTTTTTTTTTTGCAATTCTCTAATCCAAATTTCTTGATAAGATCTTTAGCATATTTCTCCCGGTGAATGAATATACATTTCTTTGATTGTTTGACTTGCAATCCCAGAAAGAAAGTTAACTCACCCATCATACTTATCTCAAATTCATCATGCATAGACTTTGAAAATTTTTTGCATAGATTTTCATTAGGCGAACTAAATATAATATCATCTACATAAATCTGTACCAATAAAAAAATCTTTTCCTTCTCTCCTTATGAACAAGGTAGTATCTACTTTTCCTTTTTCAAAACTATTTTGAATTAAGAACTTACTTAGCCTTTCACACCAGGCTCAAGGTGCTTGTGTCAGTTCATACAAGGCATTTTTCAGTCTGTAGAATGAGTCTAGCTTTCTTGGATCTTCAAATCCAGGTGGTTGTTCACATAGTATGACATCCTGAAATTTCGAACCATCCCGATAAAATGAAATGGACATTTCGTCAACATGCCTATGGTCCTTTTTTTCTGAGCTGATTACTTACGAGTTAACCAATCTATTGGGTGAAGCCGTTAAGGGATATAATCGCGGTAAAATCCCTAAAAGCTACCCGATAGGTTGGATTAGACTACAATTGTGTTCGGTCGATTTTAACAATGAAATGGAATTTGGTTTTGGAAATCGAACGTTCGAGCATGTCACGATTCATTTATGGAATGTCGTCTTGTCTTTTGGAGAAATTCCGTTGAGTTCGAGATTTTTGGACATTCTAATGATGGTTTTAGATATTTGTTTTTGACCTTTGCTTCCCCTTCTTCGGCTTCTACCGCAAGCCAAGTCACCGATCGACTGCCCTCCTTCATGCGAGAGTCTCTCTCCACCGAGGTCTTCGGCTTCTCCATTTCATTTTCCCTTTCAGCCTTTGTTTTTCCTTCATTTTGTTCCACCGTTTTCTCCACCAAGTCAGCCTTTTCTTCCCCATCGTTGACTGAAGCCGCTTCATCCCCTGCCATGCGTCTCCATCGAATTCTCTGCCAGCGCTTCAGCCAACCCTCCTTCGAATCTGCTGCTTCATCCCTCCCTTTTCGTTGCCACGAAGTTGCTCGGTCAACACTCAACAGCAACGGCGAGACAACACCAGCGAACTCCTTCATCGTTGATCGCATGCTAGCGAAGCCAACGAAGCCGCGTGTCCTCCTTCTTCTTCAGCTAGTTCGTGGACCATCAACAGCGACGCCAGCTGCTCCACTTTGATGCCAGCACACGGTCAGCAAACCAGCGAGCTCCTCCTTCACGTTGACTCCGCAAGCCCCTCACGCTTGCTGCTCCACCAACGCACGAAGCCCAGCCCACGTTCTCTGCCTCTCCACTTCGCTGCCGCTTCACCTCAACGCCCACGGCCCGCACATCTTCAGCTCAGCTTCCATTTCAGTGCATTCTTCCAGCCCACACAGTAGCCCACGTCTCAGCCTGTTAATTGGGCTCAGCAGCCTGCAAGCCCATCTGAAGTCAGCCCGTCAAATTAGCTCTGCAGCCCACGCAATTTTGTTCAGCCCATCAAGTCAGCCCAATAGCCCATTCGAAGTCAGCCTGCAGAAAGTTGCAAGGCCTTTTAGCCCGGTCCAAGTGTCCGTGGACGCCACCGAAAGTTTGGGTTTTGGCCGCCATTGCGTCATCATTGTCAGGTCTGAGCGGATCGCAATTCAAGTGAGTTTTGCTCACTAATCCCTTATTAGTCGGTTAATGATGCCTATGGGTGATTAGATTTAATTAAATGCAATTAGGTGGATAGAATAGATTAGAGTAATTAAATTAGAGACTTATTAAGGCATGTTTAGGCAAATGGATAGTGTAGTTAATAAGGAAATAGGTCTAGATATTTATTGAACGAGTCTCGGTAATTTTCCGGGTTCATCTCGGCTTCTAATTAGGCATTACGGGCATAAATTAAATTTATTGCATTTATTTATTAATTTTCGTAATTATTTAATTATTTATTTATTTTCCTAATAATTAGGTTGGGATAGCCAACGACCGAAATTTTGTGCTGACTGCAATGGTGCTATCTGTTTATTTAATTGAGCATTGGTTTGCGAAAATTGAGTGAATTGACGATTATGTGGGGATTTATCCCAAAACTGGAAAATATCGATATTTGAAGGGAAAATAACCGTGTGAAGTTGTGAGTTGGATTTATAATTGTTAGGTGGGGCCGTGATGCCACCAAGTCTAGAAAATTTGTCGAGTGGGGCCGTGATTTCACTTAAGTCTAAAAAATTGCCAGGTGAGGCCGTGATGCCACAAAGTCTAGAGAATTTGCTGAGTGGGGCTGTGATTCCACTTAAGTCTAAAAAATTGACAGGTAGGGCCATGATGCCACCAAGTCTAGAAAATTTTCCATGTGGGGTTGTGATGCCACCAAGTCTAGAAAATTTGTCGAGTAGGGCCGCGATTCCACTTAAGTCTAAAATTTGAAGAGTGAGGCCGTGATTCCACTAGATATAAATTATGCTTGTAGGGCCGTGATTCAACGTCGAGAATGAATAGTCAAGATGACTGTGTGATGGTCTTGATGACATGTAATCGACCGAGTCGATTGATCATTAAATCGATCTGATTGATTGGATGATATGATTGTCAGTATTTGTTATTTGAACTAACTTGCAGGAAGGAATTGAGGCCAAGGTAAGTCCTCTAACTTATGATGTGCTTAGGCAACCCTCAGGGCATATTTTCTTACTAATCGGGTCTTAGGAGGTAGAATTTGCTAAAACGTTGTCTCACTGGTTAGTGAATAACCATTTTCAGGTCCTTAGACGGTGTTCATGGAGGACTTGAAGTCTTGGAGTTTGGGGAGGTGAAGGAAATAGAATCGGCAAACCTGTCTGACTCACTAGTCATAGAATAATACCTTTTTGATTAAGTCAATAATTATATAAGTGACCTGATGATGTAAATAAATATATGTGTTTATAAAAAGTTGGTTTTGGTTTGAAAAATTTATGACCCTACTTTCCTACCCCATTGTTTTATTGTCTGGGGATTATTTATATGCTTCTGCATGCGTATATTAATCGAATAGGTTGACGATGCGTCCTGAGACGTTGCTATTATATCGATTAAGTAGGGATGGGCACGTGATCGGAGGGTCGGGGCGTGACACATAGACTTCTTATTTGAATGAATCCATTTAGGAAGGCACTCTTTATATCCATTTGGAATAACTTGAAATTTTTATAGCAAGTAAAAGCAAGTAATAATATAATTGCTTCTAAGCTCGCTATTGGTGCATAGGTCTCTTCATAGTCTATCAATTCTTCTTGTGTATATCCTTTGGCCACGAGTTTTGCTTTGTTCTTGACAAATTTTCCTTTCTCGTTCATCTTGTTCTTAAAGACCCATTTTGTCCCAATTATAGATTTACCTTTAGAATTTAGGAATTAGCTCCCAAACATCGTTGATACTGAATTGTCTTAGCTCTTCTTGCATAGCTTCGATCTACCTTTCATCAGACAAGGCTTCATCTACATTTTTTGGTTTAATTTTAGAAACAAGTGCTAGAGCACTAGACTCTTCTCACCTTTTGGATCTGGTGCAAATTCCTTCATTAATATTGCTAATGATGAGTTCTTTGGGATGATTCGACTTATGCTTCTAGTGGTTGTTTGGTCTGCAAGTTTGTTAACCCTCTATTTCGATTGAGTCTTCTTGATTTGCTTGTTGTTGTTCTCCAGAAGTCTAAACCTTTTCGAGGGAAGTAGACTTTGTAAAGTCTAGAATAGGTTCAAACTCTTCAAGTTGAGTCTGGTTTGGTCGAGTCTGCACATAATCCTAAAACTTGACATTCATAGATTCTTCCAAGGATTGAGTCTTCTTATTGAAGACTTTGTAGGCTTTACTTGAAATAGAATAGCCAAGGAAAATTCATTCGTATGATTTTTCTTCAAACTTCCCAATTCGATCATTCGCATTCTTCAGAACAAAACATTTACAGCCAAAGACATGGAAGTAGGAAACATTTGGTTTCTTTCCTTTATACACTACATATGGAGTTTTCTCCAAGATAGACCTCAAGAACACTTTGTTGATGATGTAGCAAACTGTAGAAACTGCTTCTGCCCAAAATCGAGAGGATATATTGCTCTCAATTAAGAGGGTTTTGGCCATCTTCTGTAAGGATCTGTTTTTCCTTTCCACAACCTCATTTTGTTCTGGAGTATATGAAGAAGAGAAAACATGCTGGAATCTAGATTCATCATAGAACTTCACAAAGTCCTGATTCTCAAACTCACCTCCATGGTCAGTTCGTATGCTTGAAATAGCATAACATTTTTCATTATGAACCTTCTTTACAAACTTTGAGAATTAAGAGAATGCTTTAGACTTACTTGCCAGAAAATAGACGCAAGTAAAACAGGAGTAATCATCCACGATTACTAGGCAATATTTCTTTCCACCAATACTTTGAGTTATGATTGGTCCAAAAAGGTAAATATGCAGAAGCTGTAAAGCTCGATTAGTAGAAACTTGATTTATAAGTTTAAATGTACTTCTAAGATGTTTTCCCAAAACACATGGAGTGCATAATTCAGATTTTTGAAAAGCCAGGTTGGGAAAACCACGAACAAGTTTCTCAGAAGAAATCTTGGCAATTTGCTTCATGTTAACATGACCAAGTTTTCGATGCTAGAGACTTGCTTCGTCTTGAATAGATATAAAGCATTGAAAACTTTCTGAGTTTACATCCAGAAGATAAATATTCTCATGCATTTGCCCAGTGAAAGATTGGGAGAAGTCTTGACTCGTTCCAGAACAAATACCTTCTTGGAAGTTTATTTTGAATCCAGTGTCACAAAATTGACTTATGTTGAGTAGATTGTAGTTCAAACCTTCCACCAAGGAAACATTATTGATAATCAGGCTTCCAATTTTCACAGTTTCACATCATACAATTCTTCCATTGTCGTTTCCTCCAAAAGAAACATTTCCTCCATTCAATCTAACAAGTGTTATAAAGCAGCTTGAGTCTCCTGTCGTATGCCTCGAACAGTCACTATCCAAATATCATTTGATCTTCCTCTTGATAGTGACCTGTAATCATAAGAACTCAAGTTTTCTTACCCAAATTTTCTTGGGTCCAAGAGAGTTAGCCTTAAAGACGGTCTTTGCCCAGTCCTTCTTAACTGGTCTCCAAACCTTGGGCCATTCTTTCTCGAAATGTTCTAAGCTGTTATACTTTGAACATTTGAGACCACTTCAGCCTACAGGTTTTACAAAGGCTTTTTGAAAATAATTTTTGTAAAATGCCTTTGTAGGTCTTTGTTTGAGTCTCTCTTTTACTTTGGGAAAATCAATCAATGGAATGATTTCTGAAGTCATGTCTAAACCAGATTTGTTAAAATAGGGTCTTTGTATTGAAAGAATTTTCTCCAACTTTTCAGATCCTTTTGAAAATATTTTTGAGATATTTAAAATGTCTTCTTTCATAATAGCATTTTCCTTAGCAAGACAATCAGAATTTTCTTTCAAATTAACAAAACTTTTATCCAGACTTTCAAACTTTTCTTTTCAAGAAATTTCCAGTTGCATGAGCTTAGAATTCTCCTTTTTTAGTTCGGAAATCCTTTGAAGAGAAGTTTTAAGACTAAGACAAAGTTCTTCTATGTGATTGGGCTAGTAAGAACACCTAGAAAGAGTAAATATGTGTTCAAGAAGTTTTTGCAAGACTTAATAACTTAATTCGTCTTTTGAGAATAATAGACTAAAGATGTAAAAGACTGTAAACAGTTATATAAGACTACGAATTAAAGTAAAGAGTTTAGGGAAAGAGAATTGAAACACAAAGTTTATAGTGGTTCGGCTTAGACCAAGCCTACATCCATTCTCTCATATTGACAGCTCATTGATTGGATTTCACTAAAAACTAAAAGAGATTTTACAGTCTCACGTCCTTGATTCCATAGTGTAGAAACTCTAACTTAAGCTCAACGATTGAATCAGTAAAGAACTAAGAGCTTCAGACTTTGAAAATTTTCTTTCAGACACACTCTCGAATAACTTGAGCGTCTTCCTTATATACTCCTCCATACCATTATAACTGTTGGCACCTTCCAAATGAGTTCTTCCAATCTACCTGTTGGACAAAATCAATTAGGGAGATCTCGAGTTATTTAAGGAATGTGATGATAGCCCACCAATTATGCTCGTCTATACAATCAGGATCTAGGTTTCCATAAGTAGAATCTTTCAAGTATCCTTTGCCAACCAACAGATCTAATTATCCGAATTGATTTTAATAAAAATAATAGATCACGAGATGCTATCTCCAACCGTGAGATCTTCTTCAACCGTACGAACCAAATCCTTAAAAATATACTTGCATCTGGATAAGTTTTCTTCATCGGATAAATCTTTTCTTCATCGGTCTGGAAGCTATCAGTGAGGGTAGACTTTAAATCTTGAGTCTAGAGGTCTTTAGACTTTGACGATAGTGTTTGTAAGTCTTCAGACTAGATTGATGAAAACGTTTTGTCAACTTTAAAACAAATAAGGAAGTTTTCTCCAACAATTTCCCCATTTTTGATGGTGACAAAACTTTCTTGCGGATTTGAATACTTTTGTCCTGCAAAACAACACTTAAGCTAAACGAAATATCTTCATAAAAGATGAGTAGATTAGATATGGATAGCAATGATTTTGCAACCACAGAAAAATGTTAGTCTTGCAAAACAACTATCCTTTCCATAATCATTATCATGGTCTAAGTTACTGCAAGCATCAAAAGATCAAATCAAACAGTCCAAACCACAACCAAACAAAAGATAAGTCCAAAAATTCAAACCAAAAGTCAAATATGTATCAAACTTCTCCCCCTTTTTGTCAACAGCAAAAAGTGGAGAACAAATAAAAAGAGTTGTTTAAAAATAGAGAGAATCAAAGTTGTTTGGGAAGGCGAAAAAGCTGGAATTCTCCCATGGAATTCACTGTCTTCTCAAGCTTCCCAATGGTCTCCTTCAGTTGCTGGAAATCTTCACCCTTCACATGATCTTGCACTTAAGTCTTCAGGGTGTTTAACTGATCTTGCAAAGACACTGAAGTGGCTATGAAAGCATTCTTAAGATCCTACATCTCATACCCCATAGCCATTTCCTTATATCAAAGAGAATCTCTAGTAGTCTCGAAAAGTCTACAGTTTGTGCTGTTGCAGCACTAGGTCCAGCCGAGTCGATTCTAGGAGTTTTGAAATTGAGGGATCTTCAGCAAATTGTCCATTATGACTATAAGTGGATGCTTCTGGATAATGAGAGGCATACACATCCTTTAGATTTGCTGCCAAACGACTCACATCACTAGTAAAGATAAGTGAAGAAATACCTTGTTGTTCAATAGCTCCCCCCGTTTGGTTGCCTTCAGGTGGAGTAGGAAAGATTTCTTCTTATTCAACTTCAACTTCAGAGTGATGCACGTCAGCAGTTCCAGTTCCTACCATATCAGATTCATTAGACAAGGAGACAGCCAAGGTTGGCTCAAAAGAGTCTTCTTGACCCTAGTCTCTCTCTTCTTCTCTATCTTCTTCTTCCTCTTCTCTTCTTTCTTCCTCTGTCCTCCTCTGTTCTTCATCTTCCTTCTCTATCTCGTCTCTCTCTTTTTCTCCTTCTTCTGGCTCTTCTCTTGTCTCTTGAAAGCTGACAAAACTTTTTAAGTTTCTTAAGGCTGAAAGAGTCATTTCATCCTCATCCTCTTCATCCTGCAAGATGAGAGTTCTCTTTCTCTTTACTGGAGCATCCATGGGCTCATTGCCTTTCCTTTTGGCTGCAGCAGAGTCTTGTTTTGCTTTGATGGGAGATTTCTCTTTCATGCACTCTAACACCTTGTTAAGTTCTTTCAAACGCATCTTTGTGACCATTTTAAATCCAATCACCATTGGAGAAATGTTTGTCAAACATAATGGTGCAGGGATGTCAATTTTAAAATGTCTAAAAAGGCGTGTGATAAGAGCAGAATAAGACAGTTGTCCCTTATCTTTCACCATTGTTCTGTACATGTGAAATATGATGGTGTGAGGCAGAGAGAATTTGTAGCCAATATTGATGGCATGCATCAATTTTGCTTCAGACCGAGACACATCAGTCTTGGATGTCAACTTTGGATGGATGCAGTTGATCACGATTTTGTGCAACAAGATGTTGGAGGCATTCATCCTAGAGTAGGATATCTTGCTTTCAGCATCCTTGTCTTTCACCAATGACAGAGTAGCGTGAGCAATAGATACACTAATTGGTTGGAAACACGCTTTTTCTATCCCAATTAGGTTAGCCAAAGTGTCAATATCCACCAAAAACTCCTTATCCCTCATTGTGAAAGAGAAACCGTTTGCATCCAAGAAAGATAAATTTGAATAAAAGTAAGCTTTGAGTTCTGGATAAGCAGCAGAAGATTCAGAACAAAAGCGCTCCAATTACAAAAGAATAAACTTCTCTCACAGATTTACTTTCACCGAATCAAGAAAATCAAAATCAACACTCCTAGGGTTCATAACCCCTCTCTTCATTAGATTGAAATAAACCCTATTGTGATTCTTCGATCTGAATAGACTTTAATCCATCACCAACAACATTTGCAGCAACTCCTGTTCTAGGCTAAAAGTGAGTAAACATACGGTCGTCATCATGTCCTTGTGGTTGATTAGCAATGCCAAAGCGTGGGTCACTAGGAAAATTAGCAAAGGCTTTTTCAGCCGATCTCTTTTCTGCAATGCCCATCTTCTCCATATCTTGCAGAAATAGAGTTTCATTCTTGTAGCCTCTCTCTCTTAGGTATTCATCGATCAAAGACATAGCAGTTCCTCCTCTTTTCAAACTAGAATAAAGCTTGAAAGCAACCTTAGGAGTTAACGTTCTTACAAGTTCAACTTCTTCTAAAATTTCTTCTTCTGGTTGAGTTGGTGGAGGAGACTGACAATGCTGAGAAGGTTGTTACTGACTTGGTCGCTATGGTGGAGAAGAATCTTCTTCCTCAATCAAATCGAAATGCGTAGGACCCTCAGGCATGTGTCATGGTCCCCTGCTTGCAATTCTCGAAAACTTTCTTGAAGACATTATTGCTTCAAGGGAGAAATTCACAAACTTGCTCGAAAAGGTGAAAACTTTTTTGATTAAACAACAGTGAAAGTGAGAGCAAGTAGGAGTTCAGTATTTTAGGGTTTGAGAGTGAAAACGAAGAAGATGGATTTCAACAGTATATAAAGCAAGTGAAGCGAAGTAAACGAATCGTCACAAAGAAAAAATTAGAAATGCATTTTCGAATAATAACTGCATTTTCGAAAATGAATAATTGCCTTTATGAAAATAAATAACCGCTTTTTTGAAAATGAATAAATGCTATAAATTCAAAAAACTTGGAAAGATAATTTCAATCAATTAATGATTAATAAATAATTGTACCTTTTCAAGTCTTTAACCAAAAATTAAATTACTAATACCGAAATAACTTACGTCGCAACTCTTGGTCTTCTGAGTCTAAGCACCTCTAGACTTTAATGGATAATAGATGTAATGTTCTTTTTGGTGCGAATAGACTCAAATAGGCTTTTCTCCATTGGTTTTGTAAATATATCCGCCAGTTGATTCTTTGAATCAATGAAATGAATTATAACTTCTCCATTTTGAACATGATCTCTAATAAAGTGATATCGAATCTCTATGTGTTTTGCTCTTGAATGAATAATTGGATTTTTTGTGAGATTAATTGCGCTGGTGTTGTCACATTTGATCTTGGTGCATGAATCTTCGATTCCAAAGTCTCTCAGTTGTTGTTTTATCCATAAGATTTGAGAACAGCAACTTCCAAGGGCCACATACTCTGCTTCTACTGTTGAAAGAGTTACAGTACTTTGCTTCCTCGAGAACCATGATACTATCCTGTTTCCCAGCAATTGACAAGTACTGGAAGTACTCTTTCTATCAACTCTGCAACATGCTAGATCTGCGTCTGAATATCCAAGGTGAGTCAAGTCTTCTTTTTTGGGATACCACAAACCTAACTTGAGGTAGTTGCAACGTATTTACTGATGCGTTTTGCAGCACTTATATGAGATTCTTTGGGATTAGATTGAAATCTAGCGCAAATGCATTTACTAAACAAAATGTCAGGTCTAGAAGCAATAAGACAAATAAGTGAACTAATAATACTCCTGTAGAACTTATGGTCAACTTTTTTTCCTCATTCATCTTTGTCCAGCTTCAAAGAACTTGACATTGGTATCTCAGTCTTTTTGCAATTCTTCAATCTGAACTTTTTAACGAGTTCTTTTGCATATTTTTCTTGGTGAATGAAAATTCCTTTATTCAATTGTTTCACTTGTAATCCAAGAAAAAAAGATAGTTCACCCATCATGCTCATCTCAAATTCATCCTGCATAGACTTAGAAAACTTCTTGCATAGGTTTTCGTTAGGTAATCCAAACATAATATCATTAACATAGTTTTGAACAAGTATAAATTTTTTACCTTCTCTTTTAATAAACAAAGTAGTATCCACTTTTCCTTTGACAAAACCGTTTTGAATTAGAAACTTACTTAACCTGTCATACCATGCTCGAGATGCTTGCTTTAATCCATATAAAGCATTTTTTAGTCTGAATACTAAGTCTGGTCTCTTTGGATCTTTAAATTCGAGAGGTTGTTCCACATAGACTTTTTCTTGTATAAATCCATTTAGGAATGCACTCTTGACGTCCATTTGGAATAACTTGAAATTTTTATAACATGCAAAGGCAAGTAATAATCTAATTACTTCTAACCTGGCTACTGGTGCGTAGGTTTCATCATAGTTTATCCCTTCTTCTCGCGTATATCCTTTGGTTACGCGTCTTGCTTTATTCCTGACCACTTTTCCTTTTTCGTCCATCTTGTTCCTGAAAACCCATTTAGCTTCAATAATGGATTTACCTTTTGGTTTAGGAGTTAATTCACATACATCGTTAATGCTGAACTGTCCAAGTTCTTCTTGCATTAATTCAATCCAGCTTTCATTAGCTAAAGCTTCTTCTATGTTTTTGGGTTCTATTTTAGAAATAAGTGCGACGGCGCTAGACTTTTCTTGCTTTTTGGATCTGGTGTGAATCCTTTCATCAATGTCACCAATGATGAGTTCTTTGGGATGACTAGACTTGTTCTTCCAGTTACTGGTCGGTCTGACAGTTTGCTGATCTTCTGCTTCAGTTGATTTTTCCATTTTCGTCCTTTGTTGATTTTCAGAGGTCTAAGCTGCTTCAGGGGGGTAGACTTTGTAAAGTCTGGAGTATGTTCAAATTCTTCAAGTTGAGTCTGAATCAGTTGATTTTGCAAAGAGTCTTGAAATTTGACATTCATAGATTCTTCCACGGACTGAGTTTTCTTGTTGAATACTTTGTAAGCTTTGCTTGAGGTTAAGTAGTCAAGGAAAATTCCTTCGTATGATTTTTCTTTAAACTTACTAGTTCGATCATTTGCATTTTTCAAAACAAAACATTTGCAACCAAACACATAGAAGTAAGAAATAATTGGCTTCTTTCCTTTGAATAACTCATATAGAGTTTTCTCCATAATAGGCCTTAAGAATACTCTATTAATAATATAGCAAGCTGTAGAAACTGCTTCAGCCAAAAAACGAGAAAAAATATTACTTTCTATTAAAAGAGTTCTTACCATTTCTTGTAGAGATCTATTCTTTCTTTCAACAACTCCATTCTATTTTGAAGTGTATGGAGAGGAGAAAACATGCTGAAAACCTGATTCATCACAGAATTTTGCAAAGTCTTGATTTTCAAATTCACCTCCATGGTCTATCGTATGCTTGAAATAGCATATCCTTTCTCATTCTAAACTTTCTTGGCAAACTTTGAAAAGTGAGAGAATGTTTCAGACTTACTTGCTAGAAAGTGAACCCAAGTAAATCGAGAATAATTATCCACAATTACTAGGCAATATCTCTTTCCACCAATACTTTGAGTTCTGGTTGGTCCAAAGAGACCCATATGCAAAAGCTGCAAAACACAATTAGCAGAAACCTGATTTATTGGTTTAAAAGAACTTCTAACATGTTTTCCCAACACACGTGGTGTGCATAAGTCAGATTTTTGAAACTTCAAGTTGGGCAGCCCACGAATAAGGTTCTCGGAAGAGATCTTGGCAATTTGCCTCATGTTGACATGGCCAAGCTTTCGATGCCAAATATTTTCTTAATCTTGAATTGAAATTAGACATTAAGATTTTTCTGGTTTTATATCTAGAAGATAGATGTCCCATGTCTTCGTCCAGTAAAAGATTGAGAAAGATCTTTACTCGTTCCCAAACATACTCCTTCTTGGAAATTGATTTTAAATCCAGTGTCGCACAGTTGGCTAATGCTGAATAGATTGTAATTTAGTCATTCAACCAATGAGACATTGTTGAATGTGAGACTTCCAATCTTTACAGTTCCACACCTAATAATTATTCCTTTGCTATTTCCACCAAAAGATACTTTTCCACCATTCATTTGAACAAGTTTTATAAAACGACTTGAATCTCCAGTCATATGTCTTGAACAGCCACTATCCAAATATCATTTAACCTTTTTCTTGATAGCGACCTGCAATTAAAAAAGAAACTCAAGCTTTCTTTGGTACCCACATTTTCTTGGGTCCAGAGAAGTTAGTGCAATATGCAGTCTTTGCCCATTTCTTCTTAACAAGTCTCTAAACCATAGGATATTCTTTCTCAAAGTGTTCTGAGCTGTTGCACTTTGAACATTTGAGAGCATTTCAGCCAATAGGTTTTATAAAGATCTTTTGAAAATAATTTCTGTAAAAAGTTTATGTAGGTCTTTATTTGATTCGTTCCTTCACTTTTGGAAAATCAATTAAAGGAATAGTTTTTGAAGTCATTCCCAAGCTTGACTTGTTGAAATAAGGTATTTGTACTAAAAGAATCTTTTCCAGCTTTTCAGATCCTATTGAAAATCTTTTTGAAATATTTGAAATGTCATTTTTCAAAAATGTATTTTCTTTTGAAAGAGTGTATGCATTTTCTTTTAAAACAACAAAATTTTTGTCTAAATTTTCAAAATTTTCTTTCCAAGAATTTTCCTGTTGCTTTAATGTAGAATTCTCAATTTTTAGTTCGGGAATCCTCTTCAGAGAGGTTTTGAGATTAAGACAAAGCTCATCAATGTATTTCGAGACTTTAGTAGGAATTTTTAGATTGTTTACCTCGATTTCGCTGTCTGAGTCTGAGTCTGTATCTATCTCAGAATCTGAGTCTAATTTTGATTTTGCCATTAGACAAATGTTGGCATAATCTTCATCACTTGCTTCGCATTCAATATCACTCAATGTCTCTGCTTTGAGAGCCTTCCTATATTTCTAAGATTTTCCTTTCTTTTTCTTCAATAATAGATCACATTTTTATTAGCTTCATTATCCTCAGTTGATTTTTTTTTTTGAAACTTTTGAGTGCTTTGTTTCTTCCAATTGAATATTCTTCCCTTTTTGTTCAGTTTTTTGAAACTCTTCATCATAAGAGCTAACTCTTCATCATCCATATCATCTTCAGAATATGTAACATAAGAATCATAGTTAGATCTCAAAGCAATTGACTTCTTACCTTTAGAATCTTCCTTCTCGTTGATTTGCTCCACTTCATGGGAGTGAAGTGTGCCAACCAGTTCATCTACAGAAAGCGGCATGATCATTTGTGTTTCCCTTATTGAAGTCTTTACATGATTCCAGTCTTTCGAGAGTCTACACAGCAATTTGTTGACCTTCATTGGTCCTGAGATTGGATGTCCCATATACTCTAGACCATTTACAATTTCAGTAAACAACTAAATATATCAGTGATAAATTCTCCTAGCTTCATCTTGAAGGCTTTATACTGTCCGAGTAGAATATTAATCATCGTTTCTTTCACTTGATCAGTTTCTTCATAGGTAATGTGCAGCCTATCCCAAACTTCTTTAGCTATTTCACAAGAAGATATCCTGTTATACTCAGTAGGAGATAACGCACAATATAAAGAGTAAATTGATTTAGCATCAAGAGTTTGTCTCTTGGTTATATCTTTTTGAGTCATCTCGCTAGCATCTGCAACTTCTTTTCCTCTTTCTGAAACTAATGCAGCTTTAGAAATGATTCATTTTTCTATCACATCCCATTCCAGAGGATCTTTCGATCTTAAAAAATGCTTTTATCTTGTTTTTCTATATGATCTATTCATTTCCATTGAAGTAAGGTGGTCTGGTGTTGCTCTAGCTTTCAACCAAACCTGGAGCCAACATACTAGCCATAGATCTTTAACTCAGAAGTAAAAATACTTCAATTAAATAAGTACCCAAGCTCTAATACCAATTGATAGGGCTAGTAAGAACACCTAAAGTGGGTGAATAGGTGTTAAAGAAGTTTTTGCAAGACTTAACAACTTAATTTGTCTTTTCAGAATAATAGACTGAAGATGTAAAAGACTGTAAACAGTTATATAAGACTACGAATTAAAATAAAGAGTTTAGGGAAAGAGAATTGAAACATAAAGTTTATAGTGGCTCGACTTAAACCAAGCACACGTCCACTCTTCCGCACTGACAGCTCACTGGCTGGATTTCACTAAGAACCAAAAGAGATTTTACAGTCTCACGTCCTTGATTCCATAGTATAGAAACTCTACCACACTTCCTCATGGTCTCACAAGTATTTAATCTCTCTTTTGAGTACAACTTAAGCTCAGCGATTAAATCATCAAAGAACTAGGAGCTTTAGACTTTGGAATTTTTCTTTCATGCACACTGTCGAATAACTTGAGCGTCTTCCTTATATACTTCTTGATGCCATTATAACCGTTGACACATTCCAAATGAGTTCTTCCAATCTACCCGTTAGAAAAAATCAATTAGGGAGATCTCGAGTTATTTTAGGAATGTGATGATAACCCACCAATCATGCTCGCCCATACAATCAGGATCTAAGTTTCCATAAGTAGAACCTTCCAAGTATACTTCGCCAACCAACAGATCTAATTATCCGAATTGATTTCAATAAAAATAATTGATCACGAGATGCTATCTCCAGCCGTGAGATCTTCTTCAACCGTACGAACCAAATCCTTAAAGATATACTTGCATCTGGATAAGTTTTCTTCATCGGATAAATATTTTCTTCGTCAGTCTGGAAGCTATCAGTGAGGGTATACTTTAAATCTTGAGTCTGGAGGTCTTCAGACTTTGACAATAGAGTCTGTAAGTTTTCATACTAAACTGATGGAAACATTTTGTCAACTTCAAAATAAATAAGGAAGTTTTCTCCAACACTATGTACTTCGAGACTTTAACATGAATTTTTAAGTTACTTACCTTAACTTTTTTATCTAAATTTGAATCAAAGTTTGTTTCTGATTCTGAGTATGAATCGGAATGGGCCATCAGACATATATTGGCATATTCCTCTTCACTTTCCTCGCACTCAGTGTCACTCCAGGTTTCAGCTTTGAGAGCCTTTTTGTATTTCTCAATTCTTCCTTTCTTTTTCTTCAACAAAGGATCGTTGGGTCTAATATGCCCATTTTTCTTGCATTCGAAGCATATTACATCTTTACTGGTTTCATTGTCCTCAGTTGGTCTCTTTTGGAAATTTTGCGTGCTTTACTTCTTCCAGTTGAATCTTCTTTCCTTTTTGTTTAACTTTCTAAACTTCTTAATCATAAGCGTTAACTCCTCATCGTCCATGTCATCATCTAAATCTGCATCATTAGAATCATCGTTAGATTTTAAAATAATTGACTTCTTACCTTTAGGATCTTCTTCCTCATTGATCTGCTCCACTTCATATGATTGAAGTGTGCCCACTAGTTCGTCTACGGATTGAGGCGCGATCCTTTGATTTTTTCTAATTGATGTCTTCACATGATTCCAAACTTTAGAGAGTCTATGCAGCAGTTTATTAACTTTCATTGGTCCTGAGATTGGTTGACCTTGATAAGTCAGGCCGTTTACAATCTCTATGAAATGACTGAACATATCAGTAATGGATTTTCCAGGCTTTATTTTGAAGGCCTCATACTGTCCAAGTAGAATATTGATTTTCATTTCCTTTACTCAATCAGTTCCTTCATAGGTAACATGCAATCTGTCCCAAACTTCTTTCGTTGTTTCACAAGAAAAAATTCAATGATACTCAATAGAAGATAAGGCACGGTATAAAGAGTAGATAGCTTTAACATCAATAACTTGTCTTTTGGTTATTTTTGCTTGTATTGTTTTGCCAGCATCTACAACTTCTTTTCCTCTTTTTGAGGTTGATGTAGTTTTCGGATTGATCCATTTTTCTACCACATCCCACTCTAGGGGATCTTTCAATCTCAGAAATGCCTTCATCTTGTTTTTTCACACATTGTACTCCTTCTCATCAAAGTAATGAGGTCTAGTGTTGCTTTGACCTTCAACCAATCCTGGAGCCAAAATACTAGCCATAAATCTTTAGCTTAGAAATAAAAACACTTCAATGAAACAAGCACATAGGCTCTGATACCAATTGTAAGTGTTAGTATGAACACCTAGAGGGGGTGAATAGGTGTGAAGATAATTCTTCGCAAGTAACGGTGAAAATATTTTGAGAGAGTTCAGACTTTAGTAGTTAAATAGAACTACGAACAAAATAAATGAGTTCATGGAAGAGAATAAGAACACAGTAATTATAGTGGTTCGACTTAAATTAAGCTTACGTCCACTCTCCACACTGATAGCCTACTAACTAGATTCCACTAAGAATCAAAGAAGAATTTACAGCCTTGTGATCTTGACTTCACGGTGAAGAGTCTCTATTGCTCTCTTCCGAAGTTTCACTATGAGTTTTTCTCTTTTGTATACAACTTTGAGCTCAGTATTTGGAGTAACAATGAAATGGAAAGCTTCAGACTTTAAAATTTTTCTTTCACGCACTCTATCGAACAACTAGAGTGTCCACCTTAAATACTCTTTCATGCCTTTTCGACCGTTGGTACTTTCCAAATGAATTCTTCAAATCTACCCGTTGAACAGAATTAATTAAGGAGATCTCAAAACGTTTGAAGATTATGATGAAAGCCCGTGAATCTTGTTCACCCATACAATCAAGATCTTGGTTTCCATAAGTAGATTATTTCCATATTTACTTGCAATCAGAAAAGATTTGATTTATCTAAATTGATTCCAATAAAGATAATCAATCTCGTAGGTGATATATCCAACCGGAAAGCCATCCATAAACCATATGAACCAAAATTTTGAAGAGATAAATAAAATCTCGCATCTAGATGAGTTTTCATTCTTTAGTAACATTCAATCTAGATTTTGTCAGTGTGGGTAGACTTTTGATGTCGAACAAACTTTGACACTAAAGTCTGGTAGTCTTTAGACTTTGACACTAAAGTCTTGTCGTCTTTAGATTTTGACAAAAAGGTCTGAAAATCTTCAGAATAGATTAAGGATAAGTTTTGTCAACTTCAAAACATGAAAGGAGTTTTCTTCAACAATATGTTTTTATGAAAATTATAAAAGATTATTCCATTACTATTTCGAACTCAAGTATTTCTAGCAATTGATAAAAGCCTCAAGCTTTTTATGCTATAGACACTCATTGTCACCCTTATTAATGACAACGGGTGTGTTTGGATGGGCATTTAGAAAGCCCATTCAGCCCCCAAAGCCCCTTCAGCCAAAATAAGGGTGTTTGGCAACCTCCTTGAAGGAGCTTTCAAATGAAAGTGAGTCATTGGAAATTCTCGAAAGCCCAAGGCTGGTAGTTTTGGGCTTTCAGCATTCTACCAAATGTTAAAAACATTTTTTTCTTCCTAAATTACCCTCATGAATTTTTCATATTTCCGTTATTACCCCTTAATTTATTTATTTTTTAAATGAAAAAGGAGCAGCCCTTCGCCGGTTCGACGAAGGGCGACGACCGCCGGCGAACCAGATCTAGCGCCGGTGGCCGTCGGCTGAGGTCGCTCGAGGTTGGGCGACCTACCGAGTCGTCGAGGGCCGCCGGAGGTTCGGGCGACCGTGGTCGCTTGACCCGGGGGCCACGCGCCCCGGGCGACCGCCGCCCGGGTCTCGCAGCTACAGGCAGCCCTCGCCGTCGCGTGACCCTCGTGAGACCCATGCGAGGGACGCTTGCGGCCGCGAGACCGTGTGGCGGTCGCCTGGGTCGCGCGGCCCCTGTGTCGAGCGACCCTTGTCACCCAAGGTCGGGTGACCTCTGGCGGCCCTCGGTTGGGTCACGTGACCCTCGCCGAGGGTCGCCCGAGGTCGGGCGACCTCCGCGGCCCGGGCCGGGTCGCGCGACCCTCGCCGGCAGCCCGCAGCCCTTTCTCGGTCCGGTGAAGGGTTTAGCTGAATTTTCAAAAAAAAAGAAAAGAAAAGAAAAAATAATACCCATCAAAGCCCCTTGCGAAAGTTTTTTTTACCAAACACACATCCAACTTAAAGTCCATTTGCAAAATTTTTTTACCAAACACAACTGCATTTTCCCCAAATAGCTTTGGGCTTTCAAAGATTTGACGTTGGACTCAAAGCCCATTACAAATCTTTGAACCAAACGCAGCCAACATCCTTGGGTTTCACTTGAAAATATTTTTAGTATTTTAAATATTCAATTGTAATTCTACCCACACAACCAAGACTAGGTTAGCTATGGGGTTCACCTCTTGATTTAATATTATTTATTATTATTTTCTTTTTTTTAGTTTGGTTTTGAATTTATTAAACGACAAATTTACTCTTGGCCCTCTAAGAAAGAACTTTTTTTATTTTTAACTCTGGTGCTTCTTAGAAAAAAAAAAAACTCTGGGTGCTTCTTCCATAGCCATTATATTTCTATTTTTCCTTCATAATTGCTTTCTTCTGTACTGATTCCCAATTATAAATTTGCGTGAAGATCTTATTAGCAAGGACTAATCATATGTACTTGCTAACTATTCCATGTATTCAAGGCAAAGATAATACTCCATAAAATAATAATTTAAAGAGCTTTTTTCTTGATATTTGGATGATAATAATGGATGCTTCAAAGTTTTATTGTAATTAACTTGGTCAATCTTCCGGAGGTTTGGCAATGGAGCACACAGGAGAGAGGGAGACTGACGTTAGGTCTATCCCAGGAGAGATCGGTGGGTATGGAGTTTTTCTTGGATGGGGTAATTTGAGAAAGAAATCAACAATTTGATAGATTTTTTATGTTGGTGGGAGATACAACTCAAAATCGAATGTAAAGAGCAACAATGATAATCATACACTGTGAAATGTGAGGCGGTACTTGATAAGAGAAAATGCAATTTGGAAATCGTTCTTGCAAATCATTTTTCAATAAAATATAAATGCGAATAAAAACAAACATGTTAAAAACTTTAGAGAGACGATACTTTATGAGTGGATTGGTATCGCAACATCCACGTCGTGCACTGTCATTTGAATATTATAATAGACAAGAATGGACCAAAGAAAAAGATAACGTGCGTGTGTCTACTTTATGAACCACAAAAACGTACAATAAAATGAAATGAAAAACCTTCACAAGTCCGGCACTTCCGGGTCAGTCATTCCACTTTTGCATGCTGGTAATTTCGATGGATTAATTCCTTTTTCTTTTCTTTATTTGACCGTTTTAACTCATAATTTGGGTCAACACAAGGTCAGAGAAAGTATATTCCCTTTCAACCTTTAGAACTATATTAAGTAGTTAAAAAAAAGAAAAGAAAGGAATATCGATTATTTTCTTCGCTAGTGCAATCACGTGAAGGATCATATCCCCCCACCATCATCTCCAGATTTCCCCATCCCTGTCCATCAAATTCCTCGTTGAAGAAGCAGAAGAAGAAGCGTCATGCCTCAACAGCATCCAGAGAGAGAGAGAGAGAGAGAGAGAGAGAGAGAGAGATATGGAGCCACCTCCGACCCAGAACATTAGCAAGAGTTACGCAGTGACAGAGGACAGAAAGTACAAAGCCCTCAACAAGTGGTAACTATGAATTTTCTAACTTTTTTTCCTTTCGGTCTTGTGGAGTTCTTATTCTAGAAAAGTTGGGTCCCTTTCTGTTTCTTAAAATTTCGAAACGTTGCGGTTTGGTTGATCTTGGGATGCAGTTGTTCCTGCTGCCTTGACTGCTCGGTCAGCTGCCTCGATTACATCTTCTGCAACCTTTGCTAGCGGGCTCGAGGTGACTGATATGGAAGACTTACCATTCATTCTGATCTACGGTTTCTCTAAATTAGCAAAAGAATTGTAGAACTCGCTGAGAGAGAAATGTGTTGCTAGTTATTGGGTTCCCTCTCTCTGAACTGTTCTGTGATGTTTGTGCAGCACTGGATTTCAGTTAGAGAGTAAATTTTTTTCCTGGCTTGTTATCTGATGCAAGAAAATCTCTGTTCTGTGATCTCTTGTGTTTGAGATGGCTCTAGTCCAGGATGGCTTTCTGTTAAATATGTCTCGAGTTTAAGCCCGAAGCGAAAAGCTGTTTTTTGAAAATAAATTGAAATAAACAGAGATGGGTACACAAATTAATCTTCTGGACGTCATATTCTTAAAGCTGGTCAACAAATCTTGGAAGCAGTTGACCGAGGCACGTTTGCCTCTTCTGGGGTTGGACGAAGGAAATAAAAAAGGGAAAGTCAATCTTTTACTTCCCTGTTGACCGAATCTTGGATGATTCGGTTTCTTCATGCATGCATTCCGGCGGTGGTTTAAAGATTTCCTTTAAATGGCTTGCTCGTGGGATTTCTTTTATGCAGCATCGTTGTTGATACGAGCATTGAAGCGCCGTTATTCTAGCGAGTGCTTGGCGGGTTTTCGTTCATGAATTACATCCAAGAAGTTTAGTGTTTGTAGTCGATTAAATCTTGAGGTAAGATTTGCGTGTAATTCCTTCGTGAGATTGAGAGATTATTTTCGAGGAATTTCGGGGCTAAACACTGCGTGCGTTATTGGGTGTAATTGGGGCTTGGGAAACACCGAGAGAGTGTTTGAGTGACTTGAGTGTGTAATCTCATTGTATTGCTTGATCTATAGTGAAATTCGCTGTTGCTCTCCCCGTGGACGTAGGTCTTTACAACTAAACCACGTAAATCCGGTGTCCGATTTTATTTTTCTTCTTCCCTCTATATTTTGTTCAATCGCTCGCCCCATTGCAACAAGTGGTATCAGAGCTAGGTTTGGCTGAGTTGAAGTGAATCGATGGCGACAGAAGAAGTAAAAGTGAAAATCAACAGATTTGACGGGAAGGATTTTAGTTTTCGGAAGATGCAGATTGAAGATTATCTTTACCAGATGAATCTGCACTTGCCTTTATTTAGGGAGAAACCAGAGACGAGAAGCAAGCTGATTGGGATTTGCTGGATAGACGAGCTATGGGTGTTATTCGGCTGACGTTGGCTCGTAACGTCACGTTTAACATCCTGAAGGAGAAGACCACTGCTGATTTGATGCAAGCCTTGTCGAATATGTACAAGAAGCCCTCTGCGATCAACAAGGTCTGTTTGATGCGACGTCTGTTTAACTTGAAGATGAAAGAAGGTGCGTCGATTTGCGAGATCATATCAATGAATTCAATGTGATTGTTAGTCAATTGAGTTGTTGAGATTGATTTTGAAGATGAGGTACGTGCTTTAATTCTATTATCCTCATTGCACGATAGTTGGAATACTACCGTCACGCTATTAGTAATTCCTCCGGGTCAACAAGTTTGACGTTTGATGGGGTTCGAGATTTAATTCTGAGTGAGGATATTCGTAGAAGAGAATCTGGCGAATCTGTATCTACTGCTCTAGTAGGTGAAAATAGAGGAAGATCTGTAACACGTATGAGTAATAGTAGTACTAATATGAACAGACGTAGTCAATCTAGAACTGCTAATGTTGTCTGTTGGAGTTGTGGCAAGAGGGGGCATCTTAGAAGAGATTGCCTTAAGCTGAAGAATGAAAAGGGTAAGGGAATTATGGTTGATTCTGCAGATAATGTTGCAGCTATAGCAAATAATGTCGATTATGTCTTGTCTGTCACTAATGATTCATCACTTGATGGATGGGTTATGGATTCTGGTTGTTCTTTTCACGTCACACCAAATAGAAATTGGTTTATCACTTATCAGTGCACAAGTAGTGATAAAGTCCAGTTAGGGAACAACGTTGAGTGCGATGTTGTGGGTGTTGGTGATGTTGAAATCAGAATGCATGATGATATCGTGAGGACATTGACTGGAGTGAGGCATGTTCCAGAATTGAAAAAGAACTTAATTTCCTTGGGTGCCCTAGATTCAGCTGGTTGCAGGTATTCTTCAAAATGTGGAGTTCTGAATGTTGTTTGAGGTGCCCTGGTGATAATGAAAGGAATCAAACACGATGGCCTGTATAAACTTCAAGGTGAGGCAGTGATAAATTTCACTGCGAAGACGTTGGATACATCTGTTCGAGAGTCTATTGACTGCTCGAGGAAGACCTGGGTGTTTGTGCCAAGGCACAAGTTTGATCTTGGTGTCGGGATCTCATGATCAAGAGCTTTGATCGAGACGGAGACTGGTAAGTCGATCAAGCATGTGCGGACTAACAATAGCATGGAGTTTTGCTCAGAGCTGGCAAATAAATTCTGCATGAAAGAGAGCATAGTGAAACACCGCACTAGTGCCAGTAAATCACAACAATTTGCAAAATTGATGAGCAGAACATTACTAGAGATTGCCCGAAAAATTATCTCTAGTGCTGGTATTGCTAGGAGAATCCTAGCTGATGTGCTAAGTATGGTAAGCTGCCTGATGAATAGATCCCCATCAACTGCTATTGAATGGCAGACTCCTAAAGAAGTGTGGTCAGGTAACGTTGCTGATTATTCTATTCTTAGAATGTTTAGTTGCCCGTGTTATTTTCAAGTGAGTGATGGTAAGCTCGATTGGAGGGTAAGATGCATATTCCATGGCTATGCACAAGGTGAACGGGGTGATCAGTTGTGGTGCCCAGATATAAATTCACATGTTCACAGCAGAGAAGTTACCCTTGATGAGTCTCAAGTACTTCTGGCTAGGAGTGATTATAACAATGTTAATACAGATCTGGAGGATGTTCAGCTTGAGGTGGAGTTGCGACCAGAAACTCCTGAGGTAGCAAGTATAGGTACTAGCAAAGTAATCAACACAGATGGTGCTTGTAGCGAGGTGGAGCCTATAGAGCCAATGGTTGTTGTAACTGCTGAAATTAACAAGGTACGTTTTCGATCTCCTGATAGATATGGATGCAACAATGGTTTTGCTTTATCTGCGATTGAGGAGGTTGCGTCAGAAAATCCTTGCGGAGCAGTTAAAGGTGCATGTGGAGTTGGTATTCTAATGAGGTCCTCAGTTATGGCGAAGTTCAAGCGAGGCTTGGACTTGGATAATATTTGTGGCGGTTGAGCCCATCGGGGCTATGGGAAAGTAGCAGCAGAATTTGAATTTTTACGAAGCGATTGTTATTTGGCTCAAACGTCGAGCCAAGGTGGAGATTGTTAAATATGTCTCGAGTTTAAGCCCGAAGCGAAAAGCTGTTTTTTGAAAATAAATTAAAATAAACAGAGATGGGTACACAAATTAATCTTCTGGACGTCATATTCTTAAAGCTGGTCAACAAATCTTGGAAGCAGTTGACCGAGGCACGTTTGCTTCTTCTGGAGTTGGACGAAGGAAATAAAAAAAGGGAAAGTCAATCTTTTACTTCCCTGTTGACCGAATCTTGGATGACTCGGTTTCTTCATGCATGCATTCCGGCAGTGGTTTAAAGATTTCCTTTAAATGGCTTGCTCATGGGATTTCTTTTATGCAGCATCGTTGTTAATACGAGCATTGAAGCGTCGTTATTCTAGCGAGTGCTTGGCAGGTTTTCGTTCATGAATTACATCCAAGAAGTTTAGTATTTGTAGTCGATTAAATCTTGAGGTAAGATTTGCATGTAATTCCTTCGTGAGATTGAGAGATTATTTTTGAAGAATTTCGGGACTAAACACTGCGTGCGTTATTGGGTGTAATTGGGGCTTGGGAAACACCGAGAGAGTGCTTGAGTGACTTGAGTGTGTAATCTCCTTGTATTGCTTGATCTATAGTGAAATTCGCTGCTGCTCTCCCCGTGGACGTAGGTCTTTACGACTGAACCACGTAAATCCGGTGTCCGATTTTATTTTTCTTGTTCCGTCTATATTTTGTTCGATCGCTCGCCCCCATCGCAACACTTTCATATTAAAATGAGAATAAAAGTCAAAACTAAAGGTTAAGGTCCGATAATCTGTGAGTCTGGATTACAATTTCCTATGCTCTGCATCACCTGTGCTTCAAGCCCTTTTTCCTCTCTCTATCCCGTACAGCTTCTAGGAGAAACGTTTGAGTTGATTGTCTAGTGCTAGACATCTGATAAAATTGTAACGATAGAGAGAAGATTAGAATGATGCACACTAAGGAAGCTTTGAGTTCATTGATGAGATCTTTTGGCTCTGTTACCTTACCGGTAGGCAGTTAGTGGTAACTCTAGTGTCACATGACTCGTATCAAATTGTGTCACGCCCCAATCCTCCAAGCGTGTGCCCATCCCTCTGCTATCAATTAATAGCAACGTTCTAGGACGCATCGCTGACCCATTCATTTTAATGCACATGCGGAAGCAATTAAATAATCCCCAGACAACAACGATATGGGATAGGAAAGTAGGGTCATAATTCTTCGAAACCAAGCCACACTTATATATATACATACCTAGCAAGTCATATACAAACCAAGCCTATATGTATATAAACAAAGTCCACAAAACAAGGGGGAGTTTTCCAATAGCTTCTAATCTTCCTCTTGCTCCACATCCTCTCTATCATTTGAACCTACAACCGAGTACACCGGACTTATGGGGTCTTTAAGATCCAGGTCTACCGTTTCTACGATCGAACCTTGAGGAGGATTTGCTTTGCCTTTCCCAAAAGCAACCTCCAGCACATACAGAGGTATCTCAAACTTTGGTATGGGCCCCTCTCTCTGGCTGTTTTGATCCTGTCGGTACCATGCTCTGTAGCGATGAGGTACCTTATGAGGAAGGCCCTCATCAACCTAGATCACGAACTTCACAAGTTTGTACACCCAGCCCCTAGGGTGCCCATGTAACGGAATTTGAGACACTTGTTCTATAACTTTCTTCGGTTGTCCAAAACGCTTGGTAAGAGCTATCATCTATAGACCTAAAATGTTATCCCACAATGGGGTGAGATGATGTTTCAATGAGTTCAATCCCCTAAGATCCGATTAGGAAGAAAATACGCCATAAGGGCTGCCTAAGCACAAACACGAGTCAGAGGACTTACCTTAGCTTCAGTCTTTTCCTGCAAGTCAATGCAATTCTAATAACCACTCACCCATTTCAACTAATCAAATTGAACTATCGATCAATCAATTTAGTCGATTCCATGTCAACAAGATCATTCCTCGGTCATCTCAATCAATACTATCTATAAAGTCCAACCACCTTGCGGATAGCTCACTCTAAATCGATAATAGATAGTATAGCTCACCAGAAGCTGCCAAATATATTAATATAGTATATTAAATATACTCGCCACAAGCTACTAGATATACTGATATAGTATACTAAATATGCTCACCAAAAGCTGCCAGACCAAAGTCCGCAGGTTGATATAATATATCATCCTGATCATTTAACCATTTCGTCATTTTTATCATATCCGATAAAAATACTTATGCGTGGATACACGGTTGACCTTAACCAAAATATAATATTTTCTCCCTTGAAAATCCCACTAATTTCAACAGTCCACAAATTCATTTTTGGCGTTGTAAACCGACGCTTGGTGATTTCCTAATTAATTATTGATATTATTAAATTTTGGGATAAATACCCAAAATTACAAATCACACTTAATCAGCACAAAATAATAGTCAATTAAATAAACAGATCACACCACTGCAATCGGCATAAAATTTCGGTCACCGATTATCCTGGTCTAATTTCCGAAAAATAATTAATTAATTAAATAATTACGAAAAATAATTAATAAATGCAAATAAATACCAAAAATGCACACTTATGCCCATAAAGCCTAATTAAAAGCCAAGACAAGCCCGCAAAATTTTCAAACCACTCTAGATAAATACTAGAGCATGTCTAGGCCCTAATTACACTACTCTAACTACCTAACATGCGATAATAATTAATTAAATTGTTAATCTAATCTAACTATCCACATAATCCATACTTAGTCTAAACTAATCAACCCTTAACGTCATTAACTTACTAAGCACGGATTGGTGAGTTAAACTCACTTGATTAATGATCCACTCAGATCAAAACGACGAGGACGCGGCGAGGGTCGAGACACTCTAAAGTGAGACCGCCAAATAGGGTTGGGAAAGCCTTGAAAGCAGGCCAAACAGTGGCTGAAATACCCACTGCTGTTCAGTTCTGCGGTGGTGCTGAAGAAGCTGCTTCAGGGCCGGTTGAGGTGGAGACGAATAAGGAAGACCGGCGGGGCTGCTGTGGGTTTAAGCGGGGGCAGGCGGCGGCTTCGGCGACAATGATGGTGACACACGGTTGGAGCGGCGGTGCGGCACAACGAGCAGGCGTGCACGCGGGGCAACGAGCGACTGCGAGGGGTGTGACGATGGCGTGTAGTGGCTTAGCAGGCTACTTGGTGGCTTGCTGGCTTTCCTCTGGGTTGTTGAAGCTTCGAATAGCCAGAGGGGGAGGAAAGGGTCGACAAATGGGAGAGACGAGAGAGGAGGGGACCGGTTTTGCTTAGAGGGGGCCACTAATGGCCTCTTCCTCATCTCTTTGTCCCCTTGGAGGTCTCCACCTTGTCTAACTGGCTTGCACAGCCATTTTCAGACCAAAAACTCCCTTGTAGAAGCCTTGAAGAGGTCCATAAGTTGGGTCCAATGGGGGCATACGAATTTTGAATGAATTTCCTTCAAATTGAACTCAATTCCTTCTTGAATCAATCCAATTCGACCTCTAGAAATTCCATTATCGAGTCAACGACCAAATTGGTATTTTTCATCACCAATTGATTCTACTTGCATCCCAATTTCACGATAAAAAATGGTCTTCGGAAATTTCCGGTCGAAAACGGCCTTATCTCAACTTTTTCGCCTAAAATCTCGTTTTGCAGAAAAATCTTTGGAGGCTGAGTCGACGTTCCTAAAATGACTCGTGACATGACAGAACTTTCAATTTCTAAAATCGAATTCAAATTTGCAGTTAATTTCAATCTAGCGCGATTTTAGTGTGACATAGGCTATAGGATAGCTTTCAGAAATTTTTAGTGCAAATGACCCATGGTCGATTTTCTTTGAGCCACAATAAACCTCTTCGACACATTGTCGACTTTCGATTGTCATGAAAATCTCGATGATTCAAATACGGACATAGGATACCAAAACGATGAGACGATAGAAAAATTAATCTAGTGTCGATCGATGAGAATTTTGCAATTCAGTAGAATTACCCACGTTTAACCACCCATCTCAATCGAACTGACCTATCTCTAATTTTTAATTAATCTTATTGTGTTGAAATGATCTATGCAACTAAGCACGATCGAGTAGTCGATTCCTGGTCGAATTCTTAAGTCTATTGCATTAAAATCTCTTAATGACTTCCCCATTATAGTTTTGTCTAGGAAAAAAATGGAGTCATCCACAAATAGAAGATGCAACAAAGTAGGGCAGTTATGACTCAATTTGATTCCTCGAATAGTATCTACTGAAACTGCTTGCTTGATCAAGAAAGAGCATTGACCACTAGAATGAAAATATAGGGAGACAACGAGTCACCTTGACAAATTCCTCGAGTGGGTTTGAAAAAAGGCATAGGCTCCCTATTAAGTTTAATGCGAAAAGATACCGTAGAAACACATCACATTACCCAGTTCACCCACCTTCCACAAAAACCCATCTTAATTAGGCACTCCCGGAGAAAATCACATTCTATTCAGTCATAAGCTTTTTGCATATTTAATTTTAAAATCACTCAGAACATTTTTTTTTCCTCTCTCGTGTTCTTAGTCTATGTAAAACCTCTTATACTATCAAGATATTGTCTTGAATCTAGCGTCCTCCTACAAAAGCACCATATTCTGCTGTAATTAGGTTGGGGAGTAAAGGGTTCAACCTATTCATCAACTTCTTGAAGATGATCTTGTAGATAAAATTGCATAGACTTATAGGGCGGAATTGTTCTAGCTTCTCTAGATTTTGGGTTTTTGGAATGAGGGTTATTGATGTTCTGTTAAGCTCATGGTTTATGTATCCATATCAAAAAACTGCTACACCTCCCTGAAAATCTCTTGATTTAAGTCTTTCCAATGATGTTGGAAGAATATAACATTTAACCCGTTAGGCCCGAGAGCTTTAGAAGCTCCTAATTGATATACTGCAGCTATGATTTCATCCATTGTAATGGGCTATATCAATTGTTGATTCATAATTGCATCAACTGAACATGGAAGCTGATCTAATAATGGCTGAAAATTTCTATTCCCCTTCGATTTATACAGATCGTTAATATACTCCTCTATCATTTCCTTGATAACCTTCTCGTCTCTCATCCACTGCCCTTATGAATTTTTCAACATGGTGATTCTATTTCGAATTCTTCTTTGGATAGTAGTGGCATGAAAAAATTTAGTGTTTCTACCTCCCCCCCCTCCCATTTAAGCCAGCTAATTCTTGATCTCATCTCCCAATATAACTCCTCTTGCCACCATAGACTCTCAATTTCTTGGTTTATCCTTTGGACTTTCACATGATCATTTGACCCCTTGGGATTATTCATCAGCACTTAGAGCTCATTCCTTAACCATGAAGTCTCTTGTGTGCATTAGAAAATCTGTTTTTACTCAATTCAGCCAAATTTTGGGTCACTATATTCAACTTATCTACAATATTAATCCTTTCAGAATTTGTTGAAGTCCAAGCTTTCTTCAGTATTTGTACGCATTCCTCATCCTTCGTCCAGAAAGCTTCATATCTGAACATTCTTCTTTTGCGATCAATCCTTGGGAAAAGTGATAAAATAAGTGGACTATGATCTGAGCCAAGAGCTAGTAAGGCTAGGCATTCTGCATTAGGATATGATAATCTCCACTCCATTGTACAAATTTCTCTATCTAGCTTTTCCTTAACAAAGGCATCCCATTCTTTATTATTTGTCCAGGTAAACGCACAACCCTTACTTTCAAATTCATTAAAGAACAGGCATGCAAAAAATCCCTAAATGGTACAAGACTTCATTAAAGTCGCCTAGACATAGCCAGGGAAGTTGATTTGTAATGCTGTATTTATGGATCAACTCCCATAATAATACTCTTTATCTGAATTCGTTGGGGGCATGTAGAAAGGTGATTCTCATGAGTTGTCTTGGTTCTAATATTTGACAACGGACATTTATATAAGTCCCCGAATATCCCTCGATTGTTAAATTTACCTGGTCATCCTAGAAAGTGGCCAATCCTCCAGCTAAACCCTCTTGATTCACCAAAAAACAATTCTGAAATTGAGTCACCTTCTAACTCATTGCACTATTTGCTCTTGATTTTTTTGTTTCCATTAAAAACACTATACTGGGCCTTTCCTGAGTCACTAAGACTCGCAATGCTTGAATTGTCAATAGTGTGCCCAACCCTTAACATTTCCAACTTAGAAACTTCATGGATAACCCGATGGCTTATTAGGGCTAGCTACCAAAGCCCATTGAGTTGACTTTTTCTCTACCTCAATGGGAGTCTCAACAAGCTGTAAGTTGTCTAAAATCGGGGTTTTTGAGGATCGAGCTCCATAAGGGCAGAATCTTTGCTCTTTCTTAGTTGAGGAAAGTGTAATACTTCTAGATTTAGTCCTTGTAATTCCCTTAGTAGCCTTTAAATTTTCCAATGTGTTATGTTATGTTTCCTTCAACTGTTCTTTATAGCACACCAATAAAGATTCATCATCCAGGCAGCTACTACCCCTCTTCCATTTTCCTATATCTTCAATAACTATTAAGGCTAAAGATGAGGAAGAATGAGTATTTGTTGGTTGTGCTACACTCTCCTTGGGCTGCTTCTCACAAATAGACAAGATTGTTCTCCTAGACACCCTGGATTTAGGGGATGAAGGAGTCTCTATCACCATATCCTCTTCCTCATCAATGAAATCCTATTTTCCATAGAAGATTTTCCCATACGGACTTAGTTCCTTCACCTTCGCTCTCAACCATTGCCCAAACTTTCTAGGTAGATTTTCCTCAAGGCCTGAATCTTTATATGGTATCTCTGTACAAAATGTGGCATAATGCCCAATTCTTTCACAAGAGTAACAAGAGTAACAATAGTGCGGGAGTCTTTTGTATTTAAATTCTACCCAAACATTTTTTTTCTGCCCAAGTTAATAATGACTCCAGTCTTTAAAGGGGCAGTTAGGTTCAGGTTGACTCTTGCTTTACCAACCTTGTAATTGTTATTTCCTTTGGCTTCTAATTTCACCTCCACGACTTCTCCAATTTTCGATGCCACATCCTTTACAACTTCGTGAGTAACTCAACCAAATGGGAGACCATAAAGGTGTACCCAAAAAGCACAATGAGTAAACTCATAACATAATTTAGGAATATCTGGATGACATTGCTGCAAAACTAAAAGATTGCTAGAAAATGACCATAGCCCTAAGTTTAGAACTCTCTGTTTATCAGCTTCGGAGGCAAAGGAAAACAAGAAAAACCTTGGCTCTAATAAGGTGCATTCCACATTTTCAGTCTTCCAAGCTCTCTTCATAGTATTAAGGAAAGCTTGAAAATTCACATTTGGCTTAGAGTATAGCTTCCTAAACAAAGTTAGCTTGCATTCATTCAGTTTTTCTTCAGAAATACCATCTCACACATCAACAATATCATCTTCGGACCACAAATTGCCAAGACTTTTGCACAGTGCCACCATTCTTCTTTCTTCATTATGCTCATTATCCATTTTGATTTCTCTTGTACAGGACAATGAAGAGAATAACAATCCACAACTACTGTTTGAGAAAATTATAGTAAGAAGATTACCCTAAGGAGGAGGATTTGCAGTGATGAGCCCTGGAGAACATGGACTCTTTGGCGTAGCAACAGGTAGCTTGAAGGGAGCTCTTACAATGTTATCAGGTTGTTAGATTGAAGCACCAAGTGAGGTGGTCAGAGGGTGGGATTTGTGATGGAAGAAAAGTGATAGAGACCTGAAAAATTAGGAATAAAAGGAAACGCCAGATGGGTGGAAAGTCGATTTGGGTATTAAGGTTTTTTTGGGTATTCTTCAATCTAGGATGAAAGACAGGTATGGTGGAGAGGGGAAACACCAAACAGGTGGAATGTCAATTTGGGTATTAGGGTTTTGTGGGTTTTCTTCGATCCGGGATGAAAAACAAGAAAGATGAAGAATAGAAGCACCATATGGGTGGAAGAGGTTGCTATGGGGGATTAAACATGTTAGTATGGGGGGATTTCGAGGTTAATAGGAGAGGCGTAGCCATTTCTACACCAGAGGTAGAGGAAGCTACAAAGGCGGTAGAGAGGAAGCTACACAGGCGGTAGAGAGGAACAGTTGACCATAAGGCTTGACATTGAAGAGAATATTTTTTCAATGCCCTGATAGACTGATAAATATGGACATTGAAAATGTTGGGTCCTACGTGGGCCTTGTGAGATCTGACAACTCAATTCCGACTTAGGATGCCTATCAAGTTGGTGTAAAAACTGCCCCAATTCCTAATTAACATAATGTGTCATCTACGTTGAGGAGGAGGAGAATTTAGATCACCATTACTCTCCGACTAAATATGGCATCATGGTAAGAAACGAAATAGGGTGTTAAAAGAAGAATAGAAAGGGATCTTGTCCTCTTCCCTATAGCTTTTGTTAACAAAAGATTACGTGAGATACACGGTTAGTATAAAAGAGTTTTTACACAATTAATCACGGAGTAGAAACTTTCATCTATTAATAGAATAACTACATATACTAAAATTAAAAAATTTTAAACATGTTAGCACCCGAACCCTACTCATGTAACTATTTTTTTTTACATTGTTATGGTGTGTTTGGTAATCATTATGTTCCTGGGAATAATTTCTAATTAGAAATTATTCTTTTTTATTTTGTTCCCGGGAACAATTTTTAAGCATTTTAAGCTGTTTGGTAACTGTCCAAAATTTTTATTCTCATAATAGAATTGTGTTTGGTTCTATTTTGAAAATCTATAATCCAAATCATTTTTAAAGTAATTTTATTACTTTTTTTCTTTTTTTTTCTTTTCTCCCTTCTTCTCTAAGGTCTGCCGGTCGCCGGCCTTGGGATGACCAGCGATTGGCCAAACGAGGGCCGACGACCTCACCGGAGTGTCGCTGGCACTCGGCGAGGCTGCGCCTCGTTGGCCAAGCCTCACCGGCAGCTGGGTGAGCGGCCTCGCCCAAATCTAGCGAGGCCGAGCTCGCCCAACCGCCGGTGGGGCTCGACCTTGTTGGGCTACCACAAGGTCAGCCTCGCCTTGGCCTAGTGACTCTGACCTCACGGTGACCCGGCGAGGTCGATCCCCACTGGCGGCTGGGCGAGGCTCACCAATGGTCGAGGGAGGCCCGCCTAGCCACCGGCGAGGCTTGCTAGGCCTCGCCGAACCTTGCCTTGGCCTAGCGAGCCTCCGGCTAGCTCGCCGGACCTTGCCCAACCGGTTGTTGGTGACTGGCGGCGGCAGTGGCAACAGCTGAAGAAGAAGAGAGAGGGAAGAAAAACAATAAGAAATAAGATGAGAAAAAATAGGTTGGCTTGATTCTAAAATTCTTTTCGGAAACAAAAAATCAACTTTTTTCTACTTCTCGATTCTATTCTAAATCTACTTCCGAGAACAAAAAAATAGATATTTGTTTTCTAAAACAAAAATTTTACCAAACGGATTTATGTTCCAAATCTACTCCCGAGAACAAAAAATTAAAAATTTTCACTGTTTGGCTGGTTGCCAAATGCGCCTTTAGTGTACCGAATAAAAGTCTTTACTTATCCGACTAATCCTAAGACATTTGACCCAGCAGATCAAACAAAATGCTTCCAAGCTAGCCAACGGTTCAGAATTATTTATGGGCCTCATCCTGTTGGCCCACAAAATTTTTGGCCCGATCCATCGAAGAGGAATCTTGGCAAGCTGAAATAGGGAAGAAGCTGAATCGAGGTAACAAATCCGACTTTGAATTTCATATTCCAAGTACTCCAAATAGTTTAAGCCATCATTTGTAGTCCTGATTTTGTTAAATCAGAAATATTCATTAGTATACAACATGACTATATATAATTAATGACTCGAAATGATAGGCAATAAATTATAATTTACAAAAAAAAATGTTTAACATTAAGTTTTGAATGGATAAAGAAGAAAGAGAGTAAAAAATTAGAAATATAAGTAAACATAATTGAAAGTTGCAGTAATTTTGTGGATTACAAGTTTTTATTTTTCCTTTTTCTAAATCAATTGATATAAGATATTCTAGGATGAAGACAAATTTTTCATCGCCGTTGATTAGCTATGGCGACAGGAATTTTCAATGTAAAAGATTATCTAGAGGCTTTCAACCTAAATTGTCGCTAGAATGCCTCATTTGAATCTATACTTGTTATAAGTGTAAGTCATAATCACATACCATAACGCGAAGAACAAACTCGCAATTCTCTAGCTTGTAAAATATCTTTCTTTTGCTAAAAGTGGAATGTCCGATATTAATTGAGCGCCTGATTAGATCTTCACTATATACGATATCCATCAGTCGCGCAACCGCTGGTTAATTACCAAGGCATACAAGCCCATGGTCTTAGGTGGTGATTCGGACATAAGACTTAAGTGAAAAGGACAAACACGCAATAACTTGAATAACTCCTTAAGTTAATTGGAAAATATCCTTAATATGTCGCTTACCGGTGGTCGATTCAGATCTCCTCGTCCACAAAAATCCCCATCCGTTCCCTTATAAAGCATCAAATCTTCAAAACATATGATCCCTTTAAAAATATTTAAATGTTTGTTTTCTTTTACAATTGTTTCCTTTTACTCCTAAGGACGGTGGTTCACCTATATAAATATTCAATCTGATAAATGTTATCGATGTATGTCAGGGAAGAAAAGGAATGATTAGTCACCTCCACCCCAATTCCACTAAAACAGGTCCTAATGGGTAAGTACCGACTTTGTCAATCTAGCCACACTAATGAGGAATAATGCCAAGATTCCTCATACCTGGTCACGCTAGTCTAAAATATAGTCGACCATCTAATGTCAATCTGATGACCAAAAGATTCCACTTCCAATTTTGGGGAAGGGCAAAAGCTGAGATGGCACTCACTATGAAAAATACCATATTAAGATGGTAGACAAATTTCTTGAGGAGATAGATGTGAGATTTGAATTTTGCATGTATTTTCTTCCAAAAATATGTGAACTAGTGATTAATTTACTTCTTATGCAAGATGACGATGACGCATACCGCGACAATATGTATTTGCATGTTGACTAAGTTTCAGCTTAAGCAATGAAGTTACGTGGATAACAATATGTTAAATATTTTAAGAATTACTACAGAGGTTTGGTCGTAGATGACTTGTAGTTGTTTACGGTTAAGTTCTTCTCATAACTAGTTATATCAACATAAGAAAGAAGAAGAGCCTCAAGCTTTTTACAACTTTTTATGCTACAGACACTCCTTATCACGCTGATTGACGACAACATCCCTGGGTTTCACTTGAAAATGTTTTTAGAACTATAAAAAATTTCGATTGTAATTCTGCCCGCACAACCAAGACTAGGTTGGTTGTGGGGCTCACCTCTTGATTTGATATTATTATTATTATTATTATTATTATTATTATTATTATTATTATTATTATTATTATTATTATTATCTTTTCTTTTGTTTGGTTTTGAATTTATTAAACGACAAACTTACTCTTGGCCCTCTAACAAAGAACCTTTTTTTTTTTTTTTTTTTTTTAACTCTAGGTGCTTCTTCCATACCCATTATATTTCTATTTTTCCTTCATAACTGCTTTCTTCTGTACTTATCCCCAATTATTAACTTGCGTGAAGATCTTCTGAGCAAGGAGTAATCAGATGTACTTGCTAACTATTCCATGTATTCAAGGCAAAGATAATACTCCATAGAATAATAATTTAAAGAGCTTTTTTCTTGGTATTTGCATGATAATAATGGATGCTTCAAATTTTTATTGTAATTAACTTGGTCAATCTTCCGGAGGTTTGGCAATGGAGCACACAGGAGAGGGGGAGACTGACGTTAGGTCTATCCTAGGAGAGATAGGTGGGCATGGAGTTTTTCTTGAACGGGGTAATTTGAGAAAGAAATCGACAATTTGATAGTTTTTTTTTATGTTGGTGGGAGATACAACTCAAAATCGAATGTAAAGAGCAACAATGATAATCATACATTTTAAAATGTGAGGTGGTACTTGATAAGAGAAAATACAATTTGGAAATGGTTCTTGCAAATTATTTTTCAATAAAATATAAATGCGAATAAAAACAAACATGTTAAAAACTTTAGAGGGACGATAACGTGTGTGTGTCTACTTTATGAGTGGGATTGGTATTGCAACGTCCACATCATGCACTTTCATTTGAATATTATAATCGACAAGAATGGACCGAAGAAAAAGATAACAAAAAACACCCCATCGAGCCTCTCACCTCCATAAGTCCGGTGTCAGATGAAACACGAAAACATACAATAAAATGAAACCTTCACAAGTCCAGCACTTCCCCGGTCATTCATTCCACTTTTGCATGCTGGCAATTTCGATAGAATAACTCCTTTATCTTTTCTTTATTTGACATTTTTTAATCAAGATTTGGGTCAACACAAGGTCACAGAAAGTATATTGCCTTTCAACCTTTAGAAATATATTAAGTAATTAAAAAAAAAAAGAAAGGAATATCGATTATTTTCTTCGCTAGTGCAATCACGTGAAACATAATATTTCTTCGCTAGTGCGATCACGTGAAAGATAATATCCCCCCACCATCATCTCCAGATTTCCCGATCCCTGTCCATCAAATTCGTCGTTGAAGAAGCAGAAGAAGAAGCGTCATACTTCAACAGCATCCAGAGAGAGAGAGAGAGAGAGAGAGAGAGATGGAGCCACCTCCGACCCAGAACATTAGCAAGAGTTACTCAGGGACAGAGGACGGACAGGACAAAGCCATCAACGAGTGGTAACTATGAATTTTCTTTCTTTTTTTTCCTTTCGGGTCTTGTGGAGTTCTTATTCTAGAAAAGTTGGGTCCCTTTCTGTCTCTGAAATTTTCGAAACGTTGCGGTTTGGTTGATCTTGGGATGCAGTTGCTCCTGCTGCTTTGACTGTTCGGACAGCTGCCTCGATTACATCTTCTGCAACCTTTGCTAGCGGGCTCGAGGCGACTGATATGGAAGACTTACCATTCGTTCTGATCTACGGTTTCTCTAAATTAGCAAAAGAATTGTAGAACTCGCTGAGAGAGAAATGTGTTGCTAGTTATTGGGTTCCCTCTCTCTGAACTGTTCTGTGATGTTTGTGCAGCACTGGATTTCAGTTAGAGAGTAAATTTTTTTTCCTGGCTTGTTATCTGATGCAAGAAAATCTCTGTTCTTTGATCTCTTGTGTTTGAGATGGCTCTAGTCCAGGATGGCTTTCATATTAAAATGAGAATTAAAGTCAAAACTAAAGGTTAAGGTCCGATAATCTGTGAGTCCGGATTACAATTTCCCGTGCTCTGCATCACCTGTGCTTCGAGCCCTTTTTCTCTCTCTATCCCGTACTGCTTCTAGGAGAAACGTTTGAGTTGATTGTCTGGTGCGAGACATCTGATAAAATTGGAACGACAGAGAGAAGATTAGAATGATGCGCACTAAGGAAGCTTTGAGTTCATTGATGAGATCTTCTGGCTCTGTTACCTTACCAGTAGGCAGTTAGTGGTAACTCTAGTGTTGCATGACTCGTATCAAATGGTATCAGAGCTTGCAATTGCTTCTTGAAAAGGGCTACTTGAGAAATTTGATATTTATAAGCCAAGCTAGATGACGGGCAGAGTGCAAAGATGACATCTGATTTCGTGGCAGGGTCAATATAGTTCAGTCTCCTTAAAAGACTAAAGTTACCTACCGGTGTTATCTGCGAGTTAGCGAGTTAGGTTAAATGTCATTGATAAAGTTCGAAGAAATAAAAGTGCTGAAGCCTATTAGAGTTGAATCTAAGACTTGCATATCGCTGTCGCAGCCCTATAAGGGGCCTCTGACTCTGGCTCTTTCTTTTGCTCGGAGTCCAGTGTCCTTTCAATGGCAAAATCATGTGTCTGCCATAATAAAGAGGTTGCTGAAATATACCGCCTGCCCAACCTTCTAATGGAACTTTGCAAGGATCAGAATCGGCGCTTGGCACAAGGATTCATCTACTGCAAGAAAAGAAATTCGAGTTGTTCAAGAATACTAAACGTCTTAGGTGGTTACCATAAGAAGAGGAAAAGAAAAGTTATAAAGGAAAATGCATATGAAACTAGAGAAACCAGTCCACATAGCGCAAAAGAACTTTTAAAGATCTTGTTATGCAATTAAAATGGTCTCAGCAGTTTAGTCCCCATTGCAATTTACAGCAGGTAATTTTGTCAAGGTTTTGCATTCATTTTGCACAAACTGAGTGCTGTCGAAGATCCAATTCAATATTGGTCATTCGATGATTAAGTTGATCAGTGAGAATAATGCACCAGCAAAAATCAAGTTGTGAGTTGGTGAGAGCACACATACCTTCGCGCGCGCACCTTACCAGCATCAAAAGTTCTCAGTGCTAATACTGTGTCATTCAATGTGACCTTTTGCACTCATCTCAAGTCTTGTGCTAGTTTGATGTCCTAACATCATTGAAGTTGACAGTTCTCGAGTGGATTTGACCATCTAGAGAGCTTGTTGCAACTTTTCTCGGCTTTCCAATGTTTGTCGCACAACCGGGGCCCACATTGAGCCAGCATGGCTTTATGATCCTATTGATGGCTCTAGGACACGACTGAGTGGCTTCTAGAAATAAGGTAAACCTCATCTGATCCATTCGTTCTCTGTCAAAATGAACTCGATTGAGTGATTCCATTTGTGTTCTAGACACTGGTATATTATGAACTACCGGACAATGGAGCTGCAATAAGTCCGATTCTTATCTAGAGAAGTTAGATGTCCTCGTCCTTCAGTTTCCTTTCTCTCCACAAACAAAAGAGATATGCTGTTTTTTGCTCCATTTTACTATGGCAGTTTATGAATGACGATGATGATTCTGAGCATAAGCCTTTGCCTTTTTAACCGCTTCTGCACATGAACATCAGTCTTCATGCAAGGCAAAAATCGTATGCTTGAAATAATTGAGACCCATAGAACAATGTTGAAGCTGCCCTCAGATTCTAGACGAAAACTCATGGAACCACATTGTGCAGGGTCCAATAACATGTCAAAATTGGACTCAGAATAAGCCATTTTCTGAGATCATCTGTTGAAAAATCTATAAAACAACTAGGAATTTTTCATGACCCAATCAAACAAACTTTATTCCAGCTGGAAGATTTGCAGACTTAATCATTTTCTACTCATGTAGATGAGTGAAAAGGATACTTGATTCTTCTTTGTTCCTGTCATCATCTCTATCAAGTAATTCTGCATTTTGAAGAGAGGTCAATCTAAATTTGGCCTTCAAAGGCCTTATTCAAATGCCGGCCAGATTGATGCCAAACACCTACTCTTTTGTTGGCTTTAGGAAAAAAATTGACATATCAGAGATCGATATCGCCGCTTGGGCCCCTAATCTGCCCTTGCAGAGCACAACAATTCGCTTTTGCTTCCGTATGATACTTGACTTTCACACCACCATTACTTGCATGGCTGCTGGAGCTTTACTGCTGGTGCATAGTGGATCATTCCACTAAGACACTGCAGATAATCATTCAAGACTTTTGGCATTTTAAATAGCTATTTGTCGCTATAATATACATGCACCTAGTTACTAACTGATGAAAATGAGTACGTCTCTTTATAGAGCTGATCTTTTTTTCTTCATATGGGAGATTATTTTCAACTTTGAGAGTGAGGTGCACTTTATGGACTAATCACTGTTCTTTCTTGGAAAAATGCATCATTTGCCACTTTCGTATGCCTCTCTCTCTCTCTCTCTTTCTCTCTCTCCCCATTAACCAGAATTGTGGAATTGCACCGAACTCAGACAAAAGCGACGTCTAATAATGGCCCTTCCACTCTCTGATGTGGTTAGCTCCCAATTTGACACTCAGTTCCTACTGATCTGTGTTAGCTCTTCTTGTATAAATTGCTTGTGCTGATCCGTGATCTCTACCACTTGTCACTCAAACCAGTAACAAAATAGCTGTGGTTGTTTGTTGCGAAGATATGAAGTACAGCTCTAAATTTTCATGGTTTCCATGCTTCTGCATCCTGTTCTGCAGCCTTTTTGTGTCCTCTCAGCTCGATTATAAGTTCTACGACGACTCTTGTCCCAATCTGACGAAACTTGTCCGGTTCGGCGTTTGGTCGGCTATGGCGAACGAGACCAGGATGGCTGCATCTATCTTGCGCCTACATTTCCACGATTGTCTTGTCGATGTAATTGAACTCTTCGATTACTTCTCCTAGATGGTGTAAATTGGCACATCCGAAACTTTCTTTTTTTGGTAACTTGGACTAAACTTTAAATTGGTCTGTGTGACAAACATCATGACAGCTACATTTTTGGAAGCCTCGATTGAGCGTGCTGAAAGATTAAAAAATGCTTTAAGCTATACCGCTACTGAATAAATTTTCTTTTACTAATGAACCTAATGGCAAACTCTCCTGTAAACATCTTTTCTTTTTTGCATGGTCAGGGATGTGAGGGCTCGGTCCTGCTAGATGATACAAGCACAATAAAGGGAGAGAAGAATGCATTTGCCAATCGTAATTCAGTGAGAGGTTTCGAGGTCATTGATGCCATCAAGGCGAATGTGGAAAAAGCATGCCCGGCCATGGTTTCTTGTGCTGATATTCTCACTCTAGCCGCAAGAGAAGCTGTTTATTTGGTAATCAACTCTGCTGTTGTGTATCTGCTTTTCATGAGAACAGCTAGCTTCGCCTTTCGACCAGCTCATTCTGACTCTGTGTCACTAAACGAACGCACATTTGCACTTTCTTTTTTCTTTTATATCTTTAGACAGGAGGGCAATTTTATGCAGTGCCCTTGGGGCGCCGAGACGGTTTAAGTTCGAGCGATAGCGCTGCCAACGATCAGCTGCCTTCACCATTGGAGCCCCTGGAAAACATCACTGCCAAGTTCACCTCTAAGGGTCTTGACATGAAGGATGTGGTAGTGCTTTCAGGTTCATATCTATCTCTACAACTACCAACTAATATTATTTATCCTAGGTAAGATGATAAGACCAATTTGCGCTCTTTATTTCGGGATGCGCAGGTGCGCATACAATAGGCTTTGCTCAATGCTTCACGTTCAAGTCGAGGCTCTTCAACTTCGGCGGCTCCGGCAAGCCTGACCCAGCACTGGACACATCGTTTCTGCAAAATCTACAAGTGACGTGCCCCAACCAGGACGACTCTGACGCCAAGTTGGCTGCTTTAGACACAACAAATGATAAATTCGACAACTATTACTACAAGAACCTCATCAACAACTCCGGGTTGCTCCAGTCGGACCAAGCCCTCATGGGCGACAACAGAACCGCCGCAGCGGTCATGTACTATAGCAAGTACCCCTTTCTGTTTTGGAGGGATTTCGGAGCATCGATGGTAAAAATGGCCAGTGTCGGCGTTCTCACCGGACAGAATGGTCAGATTAGGAAGAACTGTAGGGCGGTGAACTAGAAGCCTTAAGCATGCAAGGACAAGAACTAGCTGAAGGTAGGTCGAAGTTATTCGCAAGTGTGAAACTACAGTTTCTGTAGATTAATCAACTGTATTGTGCAATTAGTGTGGCATAATCAGTGGCACAACGAGCAACTTTATGCAATCCGACTAAATAATCTTGGATGTACGAGACTACTTCGATGTTAAAAATGGAAAGGAAAATCTCATAGACGTCGACTGCGATCCATCATTCTCTTTGTCCAATAAAAATAGATCACAGACTGTCCGAGCCGACAACTTGAACTGTCGGCATCAGATTCATACGAAGGCATTCCTGAAAACTCCAATCTTCAAGGAAGACCAAATTTCATTCGCACACAACTAAGAAAGGCATTAACATTTTTGCACTGCTAATAATTTTCGGCCAACCTCCAGTCCTTGTGAACCCAGAAAGGACCATATAGATATGTACAAGGAATTGAACTGGGAAGAAGTGGTATCGTATCACCAAATAAGATTACTGCAATGATTCGAACTACTTGCTTGCTTCAAAAGGCAAAAGATCTCCTCTGGGAGCAGTTCCGACAACCAGCATTAAACCGAGAGGGAGTTTGCTGCTTGTTTCAGGGCATTATCGAATTAATTTTATCCCAGTTCAAAGCGAGCACTACCTGAACCATGGCCGGCGAGTAGTTTGGATTCAGACTAGCCTGCAAGATCTTCAACTCCAATAACCCCGATTACCTCTAATGGAAAACACACTAGTCCTAATGAACGGGCTTGGCCTGAGGACCGCATCTGACTTAGAACCGCTAGCCAAAAGTGCTACAAGGCAAGCGCGACCGACACTGCAGCGCCAACATCTCGAAGTGTATTGATCCATCACTAGCATTGTAACGTGAATCACGGCCAAGTTACCGGCAGCACGAGGCAGCGGGAAAGATCGCAGGTTAGCTATTATGAGCCAGAGGGAGACGGATAACATTCACCAGATGACCAGCAGTCAAAAAACAACTGTAGCATCGAGAAATCAGTCAGTGAAAGCCAAACATAAACCACAAACCAGACGATGTCCGCATTGATTTACAAAGGGCAAATGTATTTATTACTTTCGGTCCAAAATCAGCCGAAGATTTTCGCGATACGCTTCGCAAGAAACTTTCTTATTTTATGAAAAATCGACGACCGCTTCTTCTCCTTCTTCTTCCTCCTCGCCGTCTTTCTCTTGCCATCGCTTCCCGTCCGTCCTGACTGCCGTCCTCTTCCTCCTCCTCCATGATCGGCCTTCTCCGCCATCGCTCTCGCTCGAGCTTTAGGAAAGACACTCTCTCTCGCGCTCACTTTCCCTTCAACCCCATCTCTCGAATCTCCTTCTTCCTCACTTTTCTCCTCCTCTTTCACTCTCCTGCTCAACCGTTCCCTCCTCTCGCGTCCCTCAGCCTCGCCAGAGCCAGGTTCCTGCTCCCCTCCGCCGCCTGCTTCTGCTCCATCGTCGCCGCGACCCGCCACTCCGCTAGTGACTCCTCCTCCTCGGCCCGCCGCACCAGTTCCCAGTACTCCTCCCCGCTCAACGTCACGAGGCTGCTCTCTCGTTCGGCACAACTCGTGAGCCGGGCTGCCTCTGCCTCCGACTCTCCGGCGCCTTCCGCCTCCACCCTCACCGCCCGCATCCCGAGCTGGAGAGCTCGGAGCTTCTGCCGCTTCACGCGCAGGACCTGCTTGAGCTTCTGCCTCACCCGCCGCCCCTCGTCAATCTCCTGCTTGAGCGCGTCCGTCCCCCCGCGCGTCCGATCTAATTCCAGAGCGAGCTCGTTGACCACCTTCGTCCCCTCGAGCTCATCCCTCTTCTTGGCCTGGATGGAGGCCCCTGTGGACTCGAGCTGGGACTGCAGCTCCGAGGCGAGGACGCTCGACACGGAGGCCCTGCTCCGGGCGCCCTCGACCGTGGCCTGCAGCTTCTCGAGCTCGTCGAGAAGAGGGCGAGAGTCTAGCCACGACTGTATCGCTCCGTCTCTGGCTTTCTTGATCTCGTCCTTCGTTCTGGCGAGCTCGGCTATCCTGGCCCTCAGCAAATCCCTCGCTCCCGCGTTTCTTGCTCCGTCCAAGTACTCCCGCGGTCTCTCCTCGTCGGACGACTCCATCCTGGGATCCTGCCACCGTTCTGGGCTGAGAAAATCAAGGTTGCATGCTATATGTGTCCTTGCAAATGAAGGGTTCTTATTATTTTTTTTTCCAGTTTCATGGTTTGCCGGCATGATTGTTCCACCATTTTTGTCGCGGCGGGCATGAGTTGCAATCGATCTCGAGTATAAAAATCGATCGAGAAAATGGCAGTCGGCTTCGAAAGCTGCGTGCTTTGTTCTATCCGGGCGCACAGGGAAGCGGGACTGTCCCATGCGTTGGCTCTGCAAGCTGCCCGTGAAAACCGAGGGAAACATCGCTGTTGGGAATCCGCATCGAAGTGTCCGAAGGACAAAAAGCGGGGATGACAGTGGGACGATCCGTTCTGGTTTGATCCTCAGTCTTTGCTTGTGTCTTTGTAAGAGATCTCGGAACGGGGACCGGACTGAATTGGTCGGGTCCTTCTTTTTGGGTGGTCCAATAGAACCAGTCGTGAGCTATGAAAGCATCGATATTCTCTAAGAAGCATTCGTGTCGTGTTGGACATTTCGACACATGTCCGACCCTCTCCAATACTCTCCGATATTCGATCAATACGTGTCAAAAAATCCAACACCTAGTCAACTTTCTCGGCACTCTCCGACACTCGAGTCGTAATTTTGGCATCTGAGTTTCCGACACATAATTCCGATATTGAGATTAATTTTAAAAATTAATAAATAAAATGTCAAAATATATATGTCAAAAAATAAAACAGAATAATAATAAAAAAATGAAGAAAGAATAAAAAACTTAGTCTTATCTTCTCTTATGACTCTCACTTTTCGTGATACATAATTCACCCATTAAATTTTTTTCTCATCTTTCAACATATCTAACATGTGAGTAGAATATAGATCGTTTGTTTTTTCTCCAAGTTTTATAAATTATTGAAATAGATTTGAATTTGTTAAATTGAAATAATGAATGATATTAATAAATAACAAATTAATTTTTTTAGTATATATTTATTCTAGGATTATTTATTTATTTATTTATGAACTTCGATTCAAATTAATATACAACATATCCCAACGTGTCGGAATTCTCTTTTTTTTTTAAAAAACGACGTGTCGGCGTGTCGTATCGTGTCGTGTTGCATGTCGTATGTCAGTGTTTGTGCTAGTTAGGTCATGAAATGTAAGGAATAAGACCAAAAGAGAAAAAGAAGTGTACCAAAAACATTTTTATTAAAAAAAAAAAAATCAGTCCCAGCTACTCACTCCAACATGAATACTAATTTTCCTTTTAGAAATTGGAAATCATACCAAACTAGCTAATTCGGAGCAATTCTAGTTCGATTGGTTCGTCTTGCTCACTCTTAAAAGGGATAATCTCTTGTGATTAGGTGGTGGTAAGATGACTCCGACGTTGGGTTTTGTCAATGTTGGTAGATTCTCATGTGATATTGGTAAAAGTTTTGGATATTATGAGTTGACGAGTCAAACCTCAATGGCCATTGCCAACTAATAACCAACCTTCGACATCGGACTAGATCTGATCTTGGGCCAGTGGCCTATGGGCCCCTCTAGATTCGACCCGTGCCATCTAGGACCGAAGGCACCATTGGGTAGGCCTCGTGCACAGCCCTACATTACAAGGCCGTACTAGGCCAAAGCCCGAATGGGTCCGAGTCGGGGCTCACCCAACCCTGATGGAAGGGTCCAGACTATCCATCGATCAACTCTACTCAAGACAAATATTCGAAACTCAATGGTTGAGTTACCTTTCTCTTGCTTCTTTAAATTTTCAACCATTACAGTCATGTTCGTGCCTTTTTTTTTTTAATTTACTTTGTCGTTGTAACTCCATTAAACTTACTTTCTTTTTTATCTTGAAATTTTTGCTCTTCATAGTTGCACTTTTTCTTTTCTCCAACCTATTTGATTTTCATTAATTCTCTACTATGTCTGTATGTTGCCCTAACTATATCTTTTCACTAAACTGGTGATTATTCCTTTACATTTTCTGTTTCATTCATTCACATGCTGACGTCTTCTTTTAGTTGACATATTGAAGTTCATACTTCTCTCCTTGCCGTAATTTCTTTTTTGTTGATAATTCTAAAAAAATTCGCGGATTGCATTTACTCAAAAATTACTATGTGTTTGTGCATTAAAAATATATATAAAAATAAGAACCAAATGATAATTATCTTAATTTCCTCGTTTAAGCATTGAAAAAGAGAAGCCAGTGGAGCGTAAGCCCTGTTCTGTTAGCCCAATGGGCCAAGTGAATAACTGTGAGCACCGGCCAATTCAGCTTCGGGAGAGCCCCACGGAGGCTCCTCACGCGTCTCAGCCTCATCGCGCGGCGGCGATGGGAGCTCCAAACCCTCAAAGCCCATCTCGTTTCCGAGACTGCATCTCTGCAGCACGTGGCCTGGGGACTTTCCTGAGCTCAGCCCAAATAGAGGTTGGGGTACGGCCCACTCCCTTCATCCACTGGCTCTGTAACGCTTTGCATCGAACTTTTCATACTTAAACTCGAGAAAGTCGGACATCAGCCGATGTGGGACAGAATAACCAAAACGCGCTCAAGTTCATGAATCTTTCTTTTGTCCAAGACAATGTGTGAAAGTTTTAGTAAAGGGCTTTTTATATATGGGACACTTTTGCTTGGAGTGTCCACCATTGAGTGAGTGTTTTTATCCTATTCTTCCATGCAAAAGCACAATGATAGCAACAAGTTCATTGCCTCTTGGTTGCAGGTTTTCACGTTATCTCATATTATTAAATATTTTTCATAAAAATGCAAAAGATGTGAATCGGTAACTTTTGTCTTATTATAAAACTAAATTTGTCTTAACTACATTATTTGCACACCTCAAAAAGTATCGGTTTTTATTCAACCCCACTTTGAACGTGTTGTATAAAGAGCACTTCGAGTTTTGAAGGGAAGAATTTCACACACCTGCTTTGAGGCATTGAATAATAATAGAGCACACATTTGATAAGTTTGGATGGAACCAATTTCACCAATCTAAAAGTTTCAATTTCTACGATAAGTAAATTTATTGATGTTCGAAATCATGTTTTTGTTGAAAGCTCACCCAATGTCCTTTGACTTTTAGATACACCTCGAAATTTTTAATGGTCCAACATAGCCCTCATTTATGATCAAAAGAATGAGGGAAAACTACAGCTTTGATATAATGATTTTTATTAGTCTTTTCTAAATTGTTGTTTCTTCTTCTTCTATGCTTAATTAGAGAAGTTTACATGTCCGTTGTTTTTTTAGGAGAATCATATGACATTCAAGCATTTTAATATTTTGATTATCAAGATTCTAATTAAAATGAATATTGATAAAGTACACTTAATTTAATTATGATGTTTCCCTTAAGTCCGATATGGAATAACTCATTGTAGTATTCAATCCTTTAGTTCAATTTTTTCTCAGGGAAATTCTTTGGTTAAAATTTTGAACTCTTTATAACTATAATTTATATTGAGAATATGTTAATAAACAAAGATTATCATCAAGATTCAAACCCATCACAAAAAATCTTTTATCAAAGTCAGCTTGACCACATTAATAGGTTGAAAAAAGGAAATTAAATCTACATAAAAACAAATGGAAAATTACACGTGCTGGAATAAAATATGATTATTATGATTTGTACAGTTAATATTGTGTTTTCATGACAATACGAGGTTTTTGCACCTCTAATAAATACTGGATTTTACCCATTCCATTTGTGATTTCGGTTAATTAATTCTCTTGGGGTTATTTTTGTCTCAATAACTTAGGGAAGTGTTGTTAGCCCTTATTGGCTTAAAAAAAGCAAGAGCAATGGTCAGACAATAAAATAGACAGAATAAGAAAATAAATCTAATACCAAATTTGCGTGATTCAATCAATATGATGTATGTCCATAGAGAGAGTAGGTTTACAATCATTTAGGATCGAGACTGTGTGGCAACTTAGGCTTTCTTAGATCAGTGGAGCATCGAAGTTAAGCTTTTCTCAAGAATCAATTGCTCACTTGCTCACTCAAATTGTAGACAGAGAAAGTTTTAGGGAGGAGTTCTAGAAGATACTGCTTTGTATTACTGAAATGAATGATTACAAACAAGGGCGAGAGCTTCCCTTTTATCCAAGTAGTTCCCTTATTACAACCGTTGATTGACTTTGGATTTAAAAGATGAGATCACATCTCCTCATCCACCAACTACTAGAATTTAAACAAAGAATGCTCTAGAATTTGACACAATTACCGTCATACCCTCCTTAAGAATGTTCTAGAAGCGACTTTGGGCGGTCTTCTTCGATCAAGCATAGACCTTTGGTCACAAAAAGCCTTAAGACCGTGACATTTCTCTCTCTGATGTCGATTTTGTCAATGTGGTTAGATTCTCATGTGAATATTTGATAAGAGAAGGGAATGTATTGATTGAAGTTTGGATCTCCTAAGTTGATGAGTCAACCTCCCTACATAATGCCAATTATTATCCAAAGTTTGGTGCCATACTAGACCCGGACTTGGACCGATGGCCCGTGGGCCCCTCTTGGCTCAACCCATGCTGCTCAGGACTAAAGGCACCATTGGGCAGGCCCGAGCACGAGCCTATGTTATAAGGTTGTACTCGGCCAAGCTTGATTAGGCCCAAGCTAGGGCTCGCCCAACCCCGATGCAAGGGTCTGTCCATCCATCACATCCATTCAAGACACGTATTCGAAACTCGATGGTCAAGTTACCCTTTTTCTTGCTTTTTAATGTTTTTTTAACATCTTAGTCATGTCCTTGCCTTTTTTATTTTTGCTTTTAATCTACTTCGTGGACTTAATTCCATTGAACTTACTCTCTATTTTCTCGAAATTTTTTTCTCTTTATAGTTGCACTTTCGTTTTTCTCCAAACTATTTGATTTTATTAATTGTCTGCTATGTTTATACGTTGCCCTAACTATCTTGTTCCACTAAATAGTGATTATCATTGTTATTATTATTTTCTTTTGTTCCATCCATTCGCATGCTGACGTTTTCTTTTAATGGGCATATTGAAGTTCATACTTCTCTTCTTGCTGTAATTTCATTTTTGTTGGTAATTCTAAACAAATTCGTGTATTGCATTTACTCAAAACTATTATTAGTCAAAACTACGTTCTCAACTCAAAAGGCAAAATTAAGTATACTTTTTTCATTTTTGTCAAGTCCATTCCTCTTTGTTTTAATGATAAGAATAATTATTAATTATTTTAGGGGTTAATACCCAAAAAAACCCCCAACCTGGTACACTTGTGACAAATTTATCCCAAACTATTTTTTTGACCACAAAAAACCCAAAATTGATATACATTTGACAAATTTACCCCAAACTTGAACATTTGTGACAAATTTACTCTCTGTTAGTTTTCGTTAAATTTTATTCTCAAATTATTAAATTAAATTACATGTGACAGGTTGACCGATATACCAATTTAGGATTTTACGCTTCATTTGTCACCGTTTACAATTTTTGTGATTTTTTTGTGGTATTAATTCAATTTAGCATAGGGAATATTTGTCACATTTGACAAATTTACCCCAAACTTGAACACTTGTGACAAATTTACTCTCTGTTAGTTTTCGTTAAATTTTATTCTCAAATTATTAAATTAAATGACATGTGACAGTTGACCGGTATACCAATTTAGGATTTTACGCTCCATTTGTCACCGTTTACAATTTTTGTGATTTTTTTGTGGTATTAATTCAATTTAGCATATGGTATATTTGTCACAAATTTACCATTTTGGGGTTTTTTCTAGTCAAATAAATTATTTTGGGGTAAATTTGTCATAAATGTATCAGTTTAAGGTTTTTTTATAGTCAGTCGGGGTAAATTGTTACAAGTATACCAATTTGGGGTTTTTCATGGTCAAAAAAATAGTTTGGGATAAATTTGTTACAAGTGTACTAGTTTTGGATTTTTTATGGTATTGAACCTTATTTTAGTGGGTGGAAATATAGACACTCCATAGCCCATGATTAGAACATGCACTGTGGTGGTTTGCCTCCTTGACAAAAAAAAAATTGCCAATTTCCCAATGACGATATGGATATTCAAATTCAACAAACCCATGTTTATCTACAAATTACTAAGTGCTTGTAAATATAAAAAAAATGAGAACTCAATAATAATTTTCTTAACTTACACGTTTAAGCAATTAAAAAAGAGAAGCCACTGGAGCGTAAGCCCCGTTCTGTTAGCCCAATGGGCCAAGTGAATAACTGTGAGTATCGGCCAATTCAGCTTCGGGAGAGCCCCACGGAGGCTCCGCACGCGTCTCAGCCTCATCGCGCGGTGGCGATGGGGGCTCCAACCGCTTAAAGCCCACCTCGTTCCCGAGACTGCATCTCTGCAGTACGTGGCCCGGGGACTTTCCTGAGCCAAGCCCAACCAAAGATTGGGCTGCAGCCCATTCTCTTCGTCCAGTGACCTGGTATCTGTTTACTTCGAACTTTTCATATTTAAATTAGAGACAGTGGGACGTCAAAGCCGATGTGGGACATTAATAAACAAACACGCACAAGTTCGTAAATCTTTCTTTTGTCCAGGACAATGTAGGAAAGTTTTGGTAAAGGGCTTTTTATTTATGGGAAACTTTTGCTTGGAGCGTCCACCATTGAGCGTTTTTATCCTATTCTTTCATGCAAAGGCGCAATGATAGCAACAAGTTCATCGCCTCTTCGTTGCAGGTTTTGATGTTATCTCATCTTATTAAATCTTTTTCATGAAAACGCAAAATATGTGAATTGGTGACTTTTGTCCTGTTATAAAATTAACATTGTCTTTGACTACATCCCTCTCAAAGATTGTTTTGCACACCTCAAAAGTGTTGGTTTTTATTCAGCCCCACTTTGAAGGTGTTGAATAAAGAGCACTTTGAGTTTTGAAGGGAAGAATTTCACACACCTAAAAAATTAAATTTTTTAGGTGAAGTAAATTTATGAATGTTCAAAGTCTGTGTGTTTGTGAAAAGTTCACACTAATTCCACCCCTCAAATAATTGCAGATACACATGGAAATTTAAATGGGTAAATATAGCCCTCATTGGAACCTCATAGTAAGATTAATGAAGAATGTGTTTGTTTCGAGAAAAAGATTGGTTTGGAAAACACTATTTTAAAAATAATCGCTTGTGTCACTTATAAAAATAAATGAACGGAAAACATTTTGATCGATCACAAAAATGTTTAAATATAAATTATTATTTTCATTAATAATAAAAAATATTTTTCATTTATTATTATTTCACTTCATCCAGTGGCTTTGTAGCTACATTGACCCAAACAATCGTACTTAAAATGAATAAATTGGGACAAGTAGAAAGAGGAGAGATATACATTCAATGAAAACGCATTCAAGCCGTGAATAATCTTACCCATTCAGCATGTAATCCTCTTCTTCCATGCAAAGTTATTACAATGATGACCAACAAGTCCGTCGTCTCTTCATTGCGGATTTGCATTATCTCATATCACCCATTACGCATTTAATCCTCTTCTTCCATGCAAGATTATTACGATGACCAACAAGTCCGTCATCTCTTCATTGTGGATTTTTGCATTATCTCATATCATTAAATCTTTTCGTGAAAACACAGAGATGTGATTTAGTGGCTGGCTCCTGTCCTATCATTAAATAACTTTGTGTCACTGCATCTCTCTCGAATGTAATCTTTACACAGCTTGAGATCTTCGGTTTTTAACTTTTCATTCTACATCCGCTTTGGGGGCATTGAATAATGGAGCACACGTTCAACAAGTTTGGATAGAACCAATTCCAACCACCTGAAAATTTCAATTTCTATGTAAATTTATTGATGTTTGTCAAAAGCTCACCCTATGTCTGCTGACTTTTAGATACACATCGAAATTTTTAATGGTCCAAAATAGCCCTCATTTATGATCAAAAGAATGAGGGAAAACTACAGCTTTGATATAATGATTTTTTTTTTTTGGTAAAATATATAATGATTTTTATTAGTCTTTTCTAAATTGTTGTTTCTTCTTCTTCTATGCTTAATTAGAGAAGTTTACATGTCCGTTGTTTTTTTTTAGGAGAATCATATGACGGTCAAGCATTTTAATAATTTTGATTATCAAGATTCTAATTTAAAAGATTCTTTCAATATAGAATAACTCATTGTAGTATACAATCCAAGCTTTTCTCGGGAAATTCTTTGGTTAAAATTTTAAACTCTTTATAATTATAATTTATATTGAGAATATGTTAATATACAAAGATTATCATCAAGATTCAAACCCATCATAAAAAAATATTTTATCAAAGTCAGCTTGACCACATTAATAGGTAGAAAAAAGGAAATTAAATCTACATAAAAACAAATGGAAAATTACAAGTGCTCGAACAAAATATGATTATTGTGATTAGTACGGTTAATATTGTGTTCTCATGACAATATGAGGTTTTTGCACCTCTAATAAATACTGGATTTTACCCAATCCATTTGTGATTTCGGTTAATTTATTCTCTTGGGATTATTTTCATCTCAATAACTTAGGGAAGTATTGTTACCAGGAGAATTACCAAAAAAGTCCTAAACCTATTGCAATTGTGCCAATTCAGTCCTAAACTTTTTTTTTGGCCAATTTAGTCCTAAACCTTTTACTTTTGTTCCAGTTTAGTCCATCCGACCAAAATTGGTCAGCCGGTGCTGACGTGATAGCCGGCCGGCGCCGGCGTGATTTTTTTAATAATATTTTATTTTCAACATTTTTTATTAATTTTTTTTCCTTTTTCCTCTTTTTTTTTTTTTGCCTCCTCTTTCTTCCCCTTCCTTGGGCTCGCAACCAGCCAACCTGGCCGGTCGCCGAACCGAGGGGATCCGGTGAGGGGGCTTCGCCGTCGCCGGGCGCAAGCTCACCTCGCGGTCGGCCGGGCGAGGCAAGCCCTTGCCGACGCGACGGCGAGCCCCCTCACCGGATCGGCGAGGGCTCGCCTCGCCATACGCGACGGCGAGCCCCCTCGCCGGATGCGGCGAGGGCTCACCTCGCGCAGAGCAACCGCGAGGCAAGCTCACGCCCGGCGACGGTGGGGTGAGGCAAGCCCTCGCCGGACGTGACGGCGAGGGGGCTTGCCGTCGCATCGGCGAGGCCTCCTCGCCTCGCCGGAGCCCAAGGAAGGAGGAGGGAGGAGGGGAAAAAAATAATAATAAATAATAAAATATTATTAAAAAAAAGCTCGCCGGCACCGCCTTTAATCGCAGCGCACGACTAAATTTGGCTAATTTTGGCCAGATGGACTGAATTGGAACAAAAGTAAAAAGTTTATGACTAAATTGACCAAAAAAAAAAGTTTATGACTGAATTGGCACAATTGCAATAGGTTTAAGACTTTTTTGGTAATTCTCCCTCCGCTTAGTGGCTTAAAAAAAAAAGCAAGAGTAATGATTGTACAATCAAATAAACAGAAAAATAAAATAAACTCGATTCCAAATTTGCGTGGTTCAATCAATATGACCTATGTCCATAGAGAGAGTAGCATAAAATTCCGATTGCTTAGGATCGAGATCGAGGGGCAACTTGGGCTTTCTTAGATTAGTAGAGCATCGAAGTTAAGCTTTTCTCAAGAATCATTGCTCAGTTCGCTCACCCAGATCATTAAGATCGAGATCATGTGGCAACTTAGGATTTCTTAGATTAGTGGAGCATTGAAGTTAAGCTTTTCTCAAGAATCGATTGTTCACTTGCTCACCCAGATCATAGAAAGAGAGTTTTAGAGAGAAGCTCTAGAAGAGATTGCTTTGTATTACCGAAATGTTTAAATGATTACAAATGAGGAGGGGAGCTTCCCTTTTATCCAAGTAGTCCCCTTATTACAACCGTTGATCGACTCTGGATCTAAAGGACAAGATCATACCTCCCCATCCATCAACTACCAGCATTTAAACCAAGAATGTCCTAGAATTCGACACAATTACCGTCTTACCCTGCTTAAGAAAGTTTTGGAAGCGACTTTGGAGGGTCTTCTTCGATCAAGCATAGATGTTTGGTCACAAAAAACCTTGAGACCGCGACATTTCTCTCTTTGATGTCGGTTTTGTCAATGTGGGTAGATTCTCATGTGAATATTTGATAAGAGAAGGGAATGTATTGATTGAAGTTTGGATCTCCAAAGTTGATGAGTCAACCTCCCTACATAATGCCAATTATTATCCAAAGTTTGGCTCCATACTAGACCCAGACTTGGACCAGTGAGCCCATGGGTCCCTCTTGGCTCAACCCGTGCTATCAGGACTAAAGGTACCATTGGGGAGGCCGAGCACGGGCCTATGTTATAAGGTTGTACACGGCCAAGCTTGAATAGGCCCAAGCTAGGGCTCGCCCAACCCTGATGCAAGGGTCTGTCCATCGATCACGTCCATTCAAGACACGTATTCAGAACTCGATGGTCAAATTACCTTTTTTTCCCACTTTTTAAAGTTTTTTTTAACATCATAGTCATGTTCGTACCTTTTCATTTTTGCTTTTAATCTACTTCGTGGACTTAACTTCATTGAACTTACTCTCCATTTTCTTGAAATTTTTTGTTCTTTATAGTTGCAATTTTGTTTTTCTCCAAACTATTTGATTTTATTAATTGTCTGCTATATCTATACTTTGCCCTAACTATCTTGTTCCACTAAATAGTGATTATTATTATTATTATTATTATTATTATTATTATTATTATTATTTTATCTTTTGTTCCATCCATTCGCATGCTGACGTTTTCATTTTTGTTGGTAATTCTAAATAAATTCGTGTATTGCACTTACTCAAACTATTATTAGTCAAAACTACGTTCTCAACTCAAAAGGCAAAATTAAGTATACTTTTTTTCATTTTTGTAAAGTCCGTTCCTCTTTGTTTTAATTATAAGAATACTTATTAATTATTTTAGTGGGTGGAAGTATAGACACTCCATAGCCCATGATTAGAACATGCACTGTGGTGGTTTGCCTCGTTGACAATAAAATAAAATTGTTAATTTCCCAATGACGATATGGATATTCAAATTCAACAAACCCATGTTTATCTACAAATTACTATGTGCTTGTAAATATAAAAAAATATAAAAAATGAGAACTCAATAATAATTTTCTTAACTTACACGTTTACGCAATTAAAAAAGAGAAGCCACTGGAGTGTAAGCCCCGTTCTGTTAGCCCAATGGGCCAAGTGAATAACTGTGAGCATCGGCCAATTCAGCTTCGGGAGAGCCCCACGCAGGCTCCGCACGCGTCTCAGCCTCATCGCGCGGTGGCGATGGGGGCTCCAACCGCTTAAAGCCCATCTCGTTCCCGTGACTGCATCTCTGCAGCACGTGGCCCGGGGACTTCCCTGAGCCAAGCCCAACAAATATTGGGCTGCAGCCCATTCACTTCGTCCAGTGACCTGATGGGCATTTATATCGAACTTTTCGTACTTATAGTAGACAGAGCGGGATGTGACAGCCGATGTGGGACATTAATAAACAAACACGCAAGTTCGTAAATCTTTCTTTTGTCCAGGACAATGTAGGAAAGTTTTGGTAAAGGGCTTTTTTATATATGGGAAACTTTTTTCTTGGAGCGTCCACCATTGAGCATTTTCTTTCCTATTCTTCCATGCAAAGTTGCGATGATAGCAACAAGTTCATCGCCTCTTCATTGCAGGTTTTGATGTTATCTCATCTTATTAAATCTTTTTCATGAAAATGCAAAAGACGTGAATCGATGACTTTTGTCCATTATAAAATTAACTTTGTCTTGACTACATCCCTCTCAAAGATTATCTTTGCACACCTCAAAAGTGTTGGTTTTTATTCAACCCCACTTTGAAGCTGTTGAATAAAGAGCACTTTGAGTTTTGAAGGGAAGAATTTCACAAACCTAAAAAATTTAATTTTTAGGTGAAGTAAATTTATGAATGTTCAAAATCGTGTGTTTGTCAAAAGTTCACACTAATTCCACCCCTCAAATAATTGCAGATACACATGGAAATTTAAATGGTTCAATATAGCCCTCATTGGAACCTCATAGTAAGATTAATGAAGAATGCGTCTGTTTTGAGGAAAAGATTGGTTTGGAAAACACTATCTCAAAAATAATCACTTGTGTCACTAATAAAAATAAATGAACGGAAAACATTTTGATTGATCAACAAAAATGTTTAAATATGAATTATTATTGTCATTAATAATAAAAAATATTTTTCATTTATTATTATTTCACTTCATCCAGAGGCTTTGTAGCTACATTGACTCAAACAATCGTACTTAAAATGAACAAATAGGGACAAGTAGAAAGTGGAGAGATATACATCCAATGAAAACGCATTCAAGCCGTGATTATCTTACTCATTGAGCATTTAATCCTCTTCTTCCATGCACCAGGTTATTACAATGATGACCAACAAGTCCATCATCTCTTCATTGCGGATTTTGCATTATCTCACGTCATTAAATCTTTTCGTGAAAACACAGAGATGTGACTTAGTGGTTGGCTCCTATCCTATCATAGAAATAACTTTACCATCACTACATCTCTCTCAAAGGTAATCTTTACATGGCTTGAGATCTTTGATTTTTAACTTTTCATTCAAAACCCGGTTTGGGGGCATTGAATAATGGAGCACACATTCAACAAGTTTGGATGGAACCAATTTCAACCACCCAAAAATTTCAATTTCTATGGAAGTAAATTTATTGAGGCGGCCTTGCTTGCGGCCACCCAGATCTAGCAAGGGCCTTCATAGTGGCCACACCAGGCAAGGGCTGCCTTGCCCTTGGCCGTGAAGGCCCTTGCCAAATATGGGTGGCCACAGGTGAGGCTACCTCACCTAGATTTGGTGAGGGCCTTTGTAGCCTCTCCTAGGCCTTCATGGAATGAAAAAAAAAAGAAAAAAAGAAAGCAATAACAACAACAAAAATATAAATTTAAAAAAAATTCACGTATGATAACTTGTTGAAAATGGCATTCAAATGATCAATTTTGCTCTAATATAGCATTCAAGTAAGTGAAAAAAATTATGGTATTCAAGTGAGCGTCATAAAAAAGTTATGGCATTTGCATTGTTCTTCTCCCTAAAATGGCAGAGCGAGAAAATAAATTCGATATCAGATTTATGTGGTTTAGTCAGTATGACATATGTCTATGGAAAGATCAAAATAAGACTCCACTATAAATCAAGCGATATAACGAAAATTTTAATCACAATTGAGTTAGTCGAACACTCTTAGTGTTTCCTAAGCTCCAATTACATCAAATAACCCACTATTGTTCGCAAAGATATTACACCAAATTTTAACACAAGATTTTCATACTTCCCAGCACTTGGAATGTAATTCACGAGCACAAATTCCCCTTGCATACTCTTCACAAAGAAGGCGCTTCTTATAAGAGTGGAATCCAATATAAGAAACCTATTCAAACTAGGAAACCACTCAAAAAATAAGACCTACTAAAATAATGAAACTTTCCATTCGGATAAAATTTATTTATCGACTCAAACACAAAACTTTCTATTCAGTCGATTCTATGTTTTCATGACAATGTGTGGCTCTTGCATATGTAATAAATAGCAACTTTTACCACTTCTATTTGGGATTTGGATTAAATAATTATGTTAAGGTTTTTTTCATTATCTCAATAAGTTAGGGAGTGTCATAGTTATTTAATGGATTGTGAAATAGTGTGTCTTGTCCAAATTACTTTAAGCTGTTACTTAGGCGTTATGCGTATGTATAATTGATTTGAAACGTGTCATAGTAGACCATGTTACTTTAGGCATAAAAAGGAGGGTTCATTGCAAGTATATAGAATGATATTTGGCCAAGGAATCAACAAACTTTGAAGGGCCGTTTTGGCATTTAAGGCAACATTTTGAACAGCAAAGAGGGGGTCCTGTCACAGTCAATGGTATTTAGATCCAAGCCATTGTTTTCGTGTCAAATGCATTGTGATAAGAACATGTGCATTATTGCTTGAAAGATCCCTTTCCTCTGCAAAGGGAAGGTTTTGTCTAGTTGTAGACAACGATCGGATGCGTCTAACCGATACATGACAATTTTGAGAGTAACTTTCAAATTTGCAGCGTCCACAATAAAAGTAAAAGCCTTTTTTTTTTTCCCCAAAAGTCATTAACATAAAATCATACAAACAACAAATTCCACTAATCATAGATTTGAAACCTCCAGCCGCTCCACAGCTTTAAGAAACATTAATCCCTTTATAGCGCAAGTTCAGCTATGCCATGTCATAAGATAACCCCGACTCTACTCCTACTATAGCTAGGACAAGGGGATTCAAAACGAACATGTTGTCATCAGTATAGAACTCATATGGTGATGCTTATGGGATCAGTGATGCTGATTACCCATCCCCACCCTTTTCACTAATAATAAGAAATTTCCCAAAATCTTTCTTAACTTGACATTGTGAAGGATCGAACCTACCTTTGAGAGAAAAGGCCGAAAGGCACGAACGGTCAATTTCAACACGAAAACATTAAAAGATGAAGTGGATTACATTCTATTCTACACATGGAGAGACTCATTTATTATGTCTATATTCGAGCGTTTGCTCTTCTTCCTCTCTCACACCGCAATTCAGGACGAGGTTGAAGAAGTCCATCCTTAGTCCATCTTTCCTCATTTAGTTTCTTCTCCCTTGATGCTGCTATTCACACTGAATTGGAGCGACTCAATTGGCCAGGGGAGGAACAAATATGACCCCCACAAATGGAGCGAGAGATGACCAGATGATATTGAGGGAACGTTGGAGATATTAAGCATGTTCGACCATAGAATGTGTTTATCTATATCTACATCTATAAAAATACGTTATTACACAAATGGAAAAAATCCGGGAAAAGTCTTGAAAAAGTCCTAAACATTTTTGCGTTTGTCCTTAAACCTTTTTTAGTGCGATTTAGTCCTAAACCTTTTTAAATTGCCAATTCAATCCTTTTGGCCGGATTTTCTATTGGAAGCCGGCTGACGTGACGCAACTGTCGGCGCGACGCGACAACTTTTAATAATATTTTAATATTTTAATATTTTAATATTTATTTATTTTTATTTATTTATTTTTGTCTTTTTCCTCCGGCCGGATCGCCGAGTTTCGGAGACCGGCCAAAGGCAACCGCCGGCGAGGGCGAGGCCGACCTCGCCGGATTTGGCGAGGTCGAGCCTCGCTAGCCCTCGTCGGCCATGGGCGAGGGTCGGCGAATCTCGACCTCGCCAGATCCCGGCGGCGAGGCTCGCCCATGGCCGAGGGGCGAGGCTCTCGCGAGGTCGGGCGAGGCTCACCCATGGCCCGATCCGTGAGGTGAGCCTCGCCGGCCCTCGCCGCCGGCCATGGGCGAGGCTCGACCTCGCGGATCGGCCATGGGCGAGCCTCGTCCCGGCCCGCGAGGATCGAGGCCATGGGCGAGCCTCGTCCATGGCCGCGAGGTCGGCCTCGCCCTCGCCCGGTTGCCTCGGCCGTCGCCGGACCTGGCGCAGACGGCCGCGTCGTCGGACCTTGGCGGCCGCTGGAGGAAAAAGACAAAAATAAAAATTAAAATAAAAAAATAAAATAAAAAATTAAAATAATATTAAAAAATATTAAAAGTTTCCAGGCATCAAGACCGCTTCAGTCGAAAAATCCGCCAAAATTGGCCGGAAAGGATCCGGCGTCCACAACTTAAAAAGTTTAGGGGACGAAAGGACAAAAAAAAAAGGTTTAGGATTAAATCACAAAAAGTTTAGGGTCTTGAACTTTTTAGTTTATTCAATTTAGTCCTACATTTTTTTAAATAGTTTGCTAATGTAGTCATCTTAATCAATTTTGATCGGAAATTGCCAAGATTGACGTTTTTATAATTTTTCTTATTTTTTTTCCTTTGTTCCCCTCCCCCCCTTTTTTTTTTTTTTTTCTGTTTTCCTTTTTTCTTATGTCCCTCTATTGGTCCGTGGCCTTGGCGATGGCCACTAAACATCGTCCACATAGACAAGGGGCCACGATTCCTCTTTGTGGTCTACAAGGGTGTCAAGGCCCTTGCCAAATCGGAGCCAGGCAAAGGGTGTCATGAACCTCGCCTATAATCGGTGACCTCCATTAGCAATCACTATGGTTGTGGATCAACGAAGGGGAATAAGAAATTATGAAAAAAGAAAAAAGGACAAAATGATAAGGAAAAAAAAAGATATATATTCAGAAAATTTTCAAAAAGAATTAAAAATTGTTCACATCAATATTAATTGTACCACATAAAATTTACATGGTGCTACTTTTTGTTCCCTTCTTTAATTTTATGCAAGCAAATGCCAAAAATAAAATAAAAATAAAAATAAAAATAAAAATAAAAGCTTTATGATAGTAGGGTAAGAGATTTTGAAGTTTACATACTCTAAATTTTCATCTCTGTTTCTTCTTAACTCCAAATTTTCCACTCCATTTCATGCTCTAGAATTTGAAGGACAATATATAAAGACTCTTCTCCCTTTGGAACTGTCGGCACAAACGAGTCATGCGGCCTCACATGACAGTGACTCACCCACGCCATCGGTCAAAAAGCAATTTTCACAAATAGTTAAGATAGAATTGATGGTCACTAAGATAGTGGGCGATCAGGACTCTCAAATTAGAGGTGGATAAATATCACTTGCGAAAAAGTTTTATTCATAATCAGATGATTCCCCACAGCTAAAAATAAAGATGGTGGCTTTCCAAACAACTTTAAAAATCACGAGAGATTGAAATACCTAGACCCACACCGTGCGATGTAAATGCTGAATAGGAAGGGGGCAAGTGGGCGATGAGCCTCCCCAATAGGAAGACCCACTTTGCATATAAAGTGAAATGCAATTTCTAATCATTTTCTTTCGGGTTGTGTGCTTTTTTCTCCAAGGGGAAGAGTTCCTTGTCAAAGGACAAAAGGAGGTATATATGTTCTAAATTCGGACACGAAGTCCCCTTGATGTCCATGCAACATTGTTTCCCATCTTGCTTCCCAACTCACGTTCTCTCGTGGACCAGGAGAGAGCGACCTTTCGTTCCCCCCCGCGTTCGGATTCCCCAATCCCTCGTACAATATGTTGCCGCAGAAAGGGCTGCGAATGTACGTGACGCTTTGAATACGAATTGCGTATGTACCTATTCTGTGCGCTCTGGCCCCGCCACGACAGCCAAAAACTCGAGCTAAAACCATCGAAAATGAGGTGCCGACCTTGACTTACACACTAGTTTGATGTATCTTCACTAGACTCATTGTGATCTCAAAAATGTGTCTCCTTAACTTACACATCAGTTCACTATATCTTCGTTAGACTCATAGCCACCTCAAAGAGGTGATGACCTCGACTTACACACTAGTTCGTTATATCTTCACTAGACTCGTCAAACGGGTGGGTTGGATTGAATTTAACTTGGATTGAAAATAGTCTGATCTAAATGGATCAATATCACTCATTTTGACCCATTTTCATGCGATGCAATTTTAATGATTTATGCCAAATTTCACTCACACAAAACCCAGTTGACCAATATTATACTCATACTCAAACTAAGATGAGAGTTTGGATTTAGTGAGTGTGAGCTCAAGTAACGGCAAGAAAGAATGAAGAGAGATTGTAGAGATGAGATAGGTTTAAGTGAGTTTTGAACACATTTATGATCCATTTGACACTGATATTATGTTTAAATCCAATTATGACTCATTTACTGAATATAATTAATTCATATGACAATCTAGCCTTTTTATATAAGGGTGAAGAAATGGATCTATGACCTATTTTAACAGGTTTAATCTTCATTATATCTCTTTCATCAATGTATGCTCGCGCTACTAGCTACTTCCGCGATCGCATGTGGTCGGAAGGAGAAATTTTTCATAAATGAAATTCCACTCATTGCCACGAAAGTTATCTTACATTCCGACTAACGAAAGCAATCAAAGCAAGGTCACAAATGGAGCTCACTTATCTGACGTTTATCTACAAATCAACTCGATCCAAAGAGAGTCAAATAGGAGACGATGGAGGCCCATTTTTTCTTTGAAAAAAAATTCTTCGACCTCTTCCCTTTGTGTGTTCTCATAATTTAATGACAAACGAACTCGTTCTTCTCCTCTTCGGACCACGGAATTGACAGGGTAAATTTCCTTTTGTGAGTAGGGACTACTAGAAGGATCGGAGATTGGCGGGGCGGAGGTCGATCTCCTGGGTCCAGGCGGCTCGGTCCTGAACGTGCAAATGCCAGTAGGTCTGAGCCACCGCATCGGGGTCCATCACCGTGGACATTGACCCGGGCGCGGGCGCGGCCGCGGACGTGGATGTGGACGTGGACCCGGACTCGTGATCTCCTCCTGCGCTGAAGCTTTGCTGTGGTTGTTCCCCAACCGACGGTCTATGTGCCGTCGATGGTCCCCTGCAATTTCACCATCCATTGCTGCTCATCATGATCATGATCATCATCATCATATTCATCAATCACAACTGTCTTCTCGTTGTTTCCATGTTGGTGACGTCAAACATGTTCAATTAATGAGAATTTTCTTCTTATTAATTAAAGGACGAGAAGCGGGGTCCTGCGTTAATGATTAATCCTAAATTTGCTGAGAAATCTTTGGGTTAAGTCATGATAACTACATACCATTCACGACTTGAAAGATTGAGACTAAGCAACTCGTCACTAAAGTCTTGCCAAGGTACTATCAATTAGGACGTATGACGTAGCTAGGTAAAGCACAACCAGCCGTTCGCTCATGACATGAAATTGAACCTCACGGAAGATGGGTGACTCTCTTATCACTGGCTCAAGCATCTTGGCATTTTTATTAAAACTTATTTTCTACTAAAAATACCATTCTATCACACACTCATTAGAAAAAAAAAAAAAACTTCATTAGTGAACTTCTTCCGAGTAATTGGTTAGATTATCCCCCTCAACCGTTATTTTCAATATTATGTTTAGATGTACAAACTGAAAATGTCCATTTAATGGGCTAGTAATGAATAATCGATACATATTTTGACCAAAAAAAAAACTTAGCCTATGTGTGTTTTGGCTTTCTAAAGAATTTGATTTTGATGATTTCATTAACTCGTATATTGGTTAAGTGAGTATATTGTTGTGTAATTATTTTAAAATGATTCTTATGTTGTTGTAAAATTTCTTATACACTCTCACTTCTCTTTTAATGATGTTGTTGATTCATCCATAAATCTCAATATATTTAAGAATTAACTTCATAAATAATTCGAATTTAATAATTGGATTTCACAAATTTAGGATCGGATGTGCTTGATTGTAAACTCCTAGTTTTTATACGGTTCTTCTTCTTCTCAATATAAAAATAAAAAAAAGGCAAAAGGTACAAATTCAAAAGGAAAATCTCTTCGAAGATATTTTTGCCAAATATTACGTCATCTTCACTTCATCCACTAGCCTATTAATGACGGGACAGAAAACGACAAAACCCGGTGGGCCCCACCCGCCGTTCATAAAAGGCGCTAATAAGGCCACGCTTGCTTATATCACTCACCTTGAAACGGGACAAAAGAGGGTCACTTCAGGAAAAATTACAAAAGTGCCAAAAAACAAATTGTACAACTTATTTTTCTGCCGACCCAAAAAAAAAAAAAAAACTTTTTTTTTCTGCATTTTATAGTTTTATTAAATTTCGAGATTTTCCAAAAGCAATTAAACAAAAATGAAGGCCAAGTTTAACACGGCGGTCACACTAGAATTGTCAAAAACTCAAGCGTTATTAAGTTTAATCGTTGTGTTGGCAACGAATTTTAGTTACGTAGATTGATATTCATGAAATCTCAAGCATTATTCTCAGATTGCAGTCCTAGGAACTTCAATTTTTTCAAAATTACGTGAGGGAAGATAAATAACACATAAATGTCGTTATATAAAATTAAATATTTTGAGGTTTTTTTTTGTCTATTTTCTTTTGTTAACTGGAAAGTGATAAAGGTTTAGCTTGCCAAAAGAAGATGTGGGTAATTCAAATTGGAATATGGAGAGTGTTTTAAAGATGCAGGAAATTAGGAAATTATGATTTTGAGTGCTAGAAGTTTATTTAGATTTGAATTACGATATCGCCCCTTTGAGAATTGTGAATTTAAGAATTTTAACTTACTTACAAATTTGGAATTTCATTACTTTAATATTACACTATCATGATTCACTAAGGATAATATATATGGATCTGCATTGGACTTTTTTTAAAAAAAATTTATTTGAGGCTGAAACTTTTGACTATTGGATTGGTCTTGTTACATATTTAGACCAGATGCTTTCAGCTTTTTCCGGGCACTTGCCAAATATCCTAGGAAGTTCAATTTCTTGGAGATGCTTCGAACCTTTTTTGGAGGCACTTGCCAACATACTCCAAAGAAGGTCTAAGACATCCCTTTTAAAAAGCCAAAATGCTGCTACCCAAAAAGGGGGGTTGGATATTTCTCAACAAAATAAAAAGGCGGGGTTGGATAATTTTAGCAATTGTGCTCTACACTTTCGTAACAATTATTAATATATTCTTACTTTAAAAAAAAAAAATCCTTTTTCTAAAAATGCCTAACCCAAATCATAAATTCTCACGCTCACCCAAAAAAAAAAAAAAAAACTCAAAAATCAACCAAAAATAAATCACCCAAACCCTAAGCAATACCTAAAACAAGTTTGCAAGGAGGGATAATTCGATCTTTTGAACAACGGGTTTTGTTCAGAAGTTCGTAAATTACGAAGCTATGTTTTTCATCTCGTTCTAGATTAATAGATAAAGAGTGAAAAGCAAAAAGAGAGAGGAACAAGGTGGATAAAGAGAGAAGAGAAGGAACCTCGGTGGGCCGACGACGCCGTCGAGGATGACATGAGCGACGTGCACTCCAAGCGGCTGGAACTCTCTAGCCAAGCACTGCGACAGCGCCCTCAATGCGAACTTCCCGCAGCCTGCGAATTTCACGAACTCCCTCGTATCAATCGACTCCATCTCTTCTTAAGTTCTAATGGACGTTCGTTGATTGTCATGTGCAAATTTGAAATAGAAAGGAAAGAAGAAACCGAGATGGTTTTGATAGAAAGTTACATAATTCAGAGAAGCCTGCAATGCCGTTGAGAGAGGCTGAGCAGCCGGTGAAGAGGATCGTCCCTCTGCCTCGCTCCACCATCCCGGGCAGAACCTGTTCATCAGTCAAAAACACCGACACCCTCTTAGCTAGACAGCTGAATTCCTCAGGATAATGCAGGAAAAAGGTTCAGAATAAGAAGGGGAGAGAGAGAGAGAGAGAGAGAGAGAGAGAGAGAGAGAGATGTAGTATGAAGAATTCTTTTGCAATGATCGGGCTCCTTGGATGAAGACGCGGAAATCCATATGGAGTTTCAAAAACCATCTCGTGGATCAGTAAAGATTAAGGTCAGACTCGGACGCGGGAGGCGAGCGTGGAGACTGTTACCTGTTGAGCGCAGTGGAAGGCGCCGACGGCGGAGACGGCGAGGGACTTCTCGAAGGCGTCGAGGCGGAGGTCGGCAAAGGCGGTGGGGAGCCACGGCACGGGCTGGTACGCGTTGTACACCAGGATCTCGACGAAGCCGAGGGACAGCACGCCCTCGAACGCCTCCCGGATGCTCTTCGTGTCCGAGCAGTCTATCCTTATGGCGAACACCTGCGCCTTCTCCTCCCTCGCTATCTCGTCCGCGAACCTAGACAACCGTCCTGCGCAATCGCCAATATAACTACATAAAATCCAGTCGGCGCTTCTTCATCATCCATCGAAAGCTACAAGGTGTTTTGCAAGCAGTTTTATTTGAAGGAAAAGAAACCGGTAAAAGATGAAATTATTACTTCCTACTGCGACTGACCCTCGTTTTCCCCTCAGAAGAAAGAAGGACAGATTCTTGGGGAATTGTAAAAGGGTTTTGTCAAGATTTGGAGATTACGCAGAGATTGGCCTAGATTTCGTGTGATTGAGAGAGAGAGAGAGAGAGAGAGAGAGACACAGACACACAGACAGACCGAGGTCGCGGGCGAGGATGGCGACGGTGTGGCCCTCGTGGGCGAACTTGCGGGCGACGGATCGGCCGAGCTTAGGGCCGACGCCGACAATGGCGACGATGCCCTTGGAGGCGGCGGAGCTGGCCATGCTTCGCATCCTTCCACCCTCCTCCTCCTCCTCGAAGTCGAGTTGCAGAAAGAGCGACGACCCAGGTCAAAGAATCAAGGATCAAGAGAACCCAAATCGATCCTCCCTCGAGCTCACTCGATCGAACTGAAGAAGGAGAGGATGAAGGAGGAGGAGGAGGAGGAGATCCGTGCGAGCGAACGAATAGGATTTAGCGAGGATCGAGGGGTCAATCCGGGTCGTCGGTGTCTGGATCGCTGCCTCCTCTTCAAGAGGCATTCTCGCCTAGGCTAGGACTCTCCCCCTCCTCTTATGTCTTTCGCTTTCGCTTCGCTTCCCCCAACTCTCCCCCTTTTTTTCCGACTCTTGCCTTGTCTGTCTGATTTTTTACTTGGCCGAAAAGAGGCCCACTTATACGTGCGCAAAAGAAAATAAAAATTAAAAATCTAACAGAAAGAAAAGTAGTGTCACTTCGAATTCAGATTAGATTAGTGAATCAATTAAAATAAGAAAAAATCTCAAATAATGACCAAATACCTTTTTTTTTCTCCAAAAAGAACTTGGAGTGAATTATGTCTCAAATAAGAACCTAAAGTGGTTATTTAGTTTAAAAAAGGATCTCACTCGCCGGCCGGTGAACAAATGCATTTCCGATTCATATTCCGGTGGCTTAATCGGGGGTATTTTTGTCCATTTATTTTAAAAAAAAAATTGGTTATTTTGTTCTTTTTATTTTTTATTTTGGGTCGATGGTTACAATGTTCATCATCTTCTTCGTATCCTGTTCATCTTCTTCTCAAGACCATCGAACTTAGGAAGGGCCAACAAGCGCCGACCCTCAAGGTTGGTCACCCATTGTCAGCAGTAGACGAGGGCCGCCAAGCTCTTGTCAACCGCAGGCAAGGGCTTGCAAGCCGACCCTCCCTAGATCTGGAGAGGGTGGTCTTGATAGCGGCCAGCGAGGACCGTCGAGCCCTCACTGGCTACAAGCAAGCTTGTAGGCCCTCATCGGCCCTTATCAGTGACCAATTCATCTAATCGCGGGCGGAGATGAGGGAGGTCACCCCCCACAACCATCAGTGAGGTTGCCCCTAGTCTGCCCTAGGCGAGGGCTCACCCATCAAGTCTGTCCAATGGCAGTGAGCTGTTGTTGGAGATCTTGAGGCTCGACATCATCAGCGGCCTCCTCCTCCCCATGCTTGGCGCCCTCCCTAACGCCATGCTCATCCTCAATCCATTTTCTCTCTCCCGATTAAAATCTCATTTTTGTATGCCCTCACATTTCTCTCGAAAAATTTCATCTCTCCTTCATTAGCCTAATTTCGGGGATGTTAGAAGAACGTCCACGGCAAATGCGACTCAAAATTTTTGCGTATGTTAGCTATAATTCCTTCCTCTTGACAATGCTTGATGAAGACGATATCGATCAACCTTAGCTAGTCATAGTCCAGGTGACAATAGAATCCCTACAAGGGGCAACCTTCCCTGCCTCCGCCTGCGATTAGATGAACCGGCCACTAATAAGGGCCGGCAAGGGCTCGACAGCCCTCGTCGGCCGCCACCAAGGCCACCCTCGCTAGATTTGGCGAGGATCAACCTACAAGCCCTTGCTCATTGCTAGCGATGGGCGTCCAACCCTCGCTCATTGCCGATGATGGGCGTCCAGCCCTCGCCGCCCTCACCAACAATCGGCGCTCCCGACCCTTCCCAAGTTCAATGGTCTTGAGAAGAAGACGAAAGGGGGATGAAGAAGATGATGAATAGTGCAACCATTGACCCTAAAAAAAAAAAGACAACCGAAATTTTATAAAAAAAAAAATGGACAAAAATACCCCTGATCAAGCTACCAAAATATGAATCGGAAATGCATCTATTCACCAACCGGCAAGTGAGGTCCTTCTTTAAGATTAAATGACAATTTTGGATCCTTATTTGAGACAGACTTCACTTTAGATCTTCTTTTGAGAAAAGAAAGACAATTTGGGTCATTATTTGAGATTTTCCCTTATAATAATTTCGATTATATTTAAAGATTAATACCATGAAAAAACCCTAAATTGGTACACATGCGACAAATTTATTCAAAATTCATTTTTTGATTATTAAAAATTCCAAATTGGTATACCTATAACATTTATCTCCGTTATTTTTCATTAAAATTTATTATCAAATTATTAAATTGGATGACGTATGACAATTGATGATTGTACCAATTTAAAGTTTTACCTTTCGTTCATTAGTTTGTGATTTTTCGTAATATCAATCTAATTTAACATAAATTAACTAATAATAAATTTATCACAAATATATCAATTTGGAGTTTTTAATGGTCAAAAATTTAGTTTTAAGTAAATTTATCACAAGTTTATCAGTTTGGAGTTTTTCATGATATTAACACTATATATAACTAATTTAAAAAAAAAATTGAGGGGTTTTATTGGAAAATGCGATCATTTTGTTGGTCCTTAAAAATTACTACTTTGTACCCCTTTTTTTTTTCTTTTGCTTTTACCATTTATTTTAATCACATATGGACATTAATGAAATTTCCATGCCTAGAAGTCGAAAGCTGTTTTGGGTTATTCAATAAGATTATTTAAAGCAAAGAGTTATTCAATAAGATTATTTAAATCAAAGAGAGCATATCGCAATCTCAATCTGTTTTTTTTTCTTCCTCAAAATATGACTATTCAAGCTATATTTGAGCAAATTGAAAAAAAGAAGAAGAAGAAAATAACTTATGTGAGTGAGTGAAGAAAAACTTAATGAGGATTGAATGATGAATCTACGTCGTTGACGACACAGTCGCTGCCTCCTCTTGAAAAGGCATCCTCACCTTGCTAGTCTTTCATTTATGTCCTTGCTTTGCTTCCTTCCACTCCTTTTATTTATTATCAACTCTTCCAATTTCTTTTTCTTCTTTACTAGCAAGAATGGCACACCTTATATGTGTGGAAAAAAAATTAAAATCTAATAAAAAGAAGAAAGAGTGTGATTTAGTATTAGGATCAATTTTGAAAACAAAATTTTTAATTATTACGATAGTATTGAATTGGAATTTAGTATCTTCGAGAGTTTTATTGGTTACGCAATTGTCCCATCCGTCCTTCAAAAATATTCTTTTCTACATTAACCATTCTTTCTTCTTTTTCCTTTTTGTGTCCTTTGATAGATCGTCAGACTTTCTTTATGCCACTTAAAGAAAATCCAGCCTCCCATCGTATCCATCTGATTCAGCAAATAGTCTAGACCACGAAGACTGCAAAGTAGGCCCGGGTGATTCACCTAATCGACAAGACCTTAAAAGTCTTTCTAATGTCAATGCCATAACACAAGGATCCTCTCCTCTTGAGAGTAGTATTTTTATGTGATCTCACTCGTTTTTACTTCCCCCAAATATCCGTCCTCGAGCTCTATTTGATCAAACTAAAAGAAGAAGACTTGGGTGAGTGTGTAAAGAAAATATAACAAGGATTGAGGGATGAATTTTTTGCATTTTTGATATTGGAGTCGCTGCCTCCTTATGGAGACTAGAGAGGCATTTTGCAAAACTGGTTGTGTGAAAAAATGATTAAAATGTAACAAAAAAGTAAAGGTGTGTGATTTGGAATTTGGATTACTTTAGGAAACACATTTAAATTATTACCATAGTTTTTAATTGAAATTTAGAGTATTAAGAGTTTTATTAAAAAAAAAAAAAAACAAGATCATTTTTGTTTGTTCTTTAAAAAAAAATTGTATAGTGTGTAATATTTTGTTTTCACTATCAGCCACTTGTGACATTGTTGGAATTTTCTAAACACAATTTTGAAATCGAAAGTTGTTTTGGATTTGTCGATATTATCATATAAAGTAAAGTGAGCATATTACTTTTAAAGGATTTCAATTGTGCCTTTTCTTCCTTCAAATATCCTTCATCGAGCCTGTTATATCAAATTAAAGAAGAAGAAGACTTGGGTGAGTGCGCGAAGAAACTTTATTGAGGATTGACGGACGAATCTGCCTCGTCGATGTCTAAATCGCTGCCTCCTCTTTCTTAGACATTCTTGCCTTGCGAGTCTCCCCCTTATGTCTTTGCTTTGCTTTGCTTTGCTTTGCTTAGCTTCCCCCAACTCCTTTCTTTTCTTCTTTCAGCTCTTCCTTTTCTCTTTCTTTTTTACTAGGAAAAAAGGCACGCCTTGTACGTGTGCAAGAATGGTTAGCCTAACAAAAAGAAAATGAGATTTGGATTGGTTAAGGGAACAAATAGAATTATTAAGGTATTATTAAATTGAAATTTAGAATCTCGAGATTTTTTTAGGAAAATTTAATATTTTTTTTAGCATTTATTTTAATCAATTGTGGACATTATTGGAATATTCAGAGCCAAATTTCGAAGTTGAAAGTTGTTTTGTGTTTTTCAATAAGCAAATATAGCATATTACTTTTTACAGATCCTAATTGTGTCCATAAAAAAAGAAAAAAAGATCCTAATTATATTTTTCTTTCTCCAATTTCCTTTGTTGTTATTTTACAAATATTGTGTCCATAAATGAATGAGGACGTTCATAATGTCATTTATTTCTCAAATTTTCATCGTTACAACTTTGATATTAATCCTACAACGACCTTCTTAAATGATTTTTTTTTTCTATTTCCATAAATATGTATACAGTTCCTTGTTATGGTATATTTACAAAAATAATTTCTTTCAATTTTCTGGTAAGATTTTTCATAAAAAAGTGTATTGGAAAATTTAAAATTATTATAAAAGTACAATTGAGTTCTATAACATTTTTTTTAAAAAATACAATTGAATCTTAAAATTTGTCACAAAAGTGCAATTGAATCATAAAACCTTCAAAAAGTGCAAGCAAATCATAAAATACGAGAAATTACGGAGTGACCATATCAATGACCAAACATGCACATATGGTGACATGAGAAATTGACTTCTATCTTGCATTGGAATCCGTACACAAAGACACATATATAGAGGCATATTAACTCTTAAAATATTACTTGTGTTTATGTTAACTTTTTATTTTTATTTTTATTCATTCACTATAATCTCTTAACCCAAGTTTTTAACTGGAAGTTTCGAAAAAATAAATAAGGGTTTATTACTATTTTCTATTTCTATTGCGGTAGTTAGGTGATGTCTTACCTATTGTGACCTTAGATGATTCATGAAGAGTTAATTTCTCGTGGTCAACAGTCATAGAAACAGAATCTAGAGAATCGCATTTCTCTTTCTATTGCTCAATCAAATCCTTAGATTATAATAATTCCTCTCTTGAGATAAAAATACCGATAAAATGTTAATGAACGTTGATTTCGATAGACAGTGTTTAGAATAAAACAATGTATGTTTATATTAAATACAGCAATCTTATGCTAGTGTATATGCTTACATTTCACATCTGCAGTTTTCCATGTGGTGAAGAATGCAGCTGAAGCTCTCGACTCGGAGGAATTATTACACAAAATAAAGAACACAGCCTCATTAGCGTAAGGAGAATATACACATAAACTGACCTTTCTCCAAAGAATATACACATAAAATGTGTTATATATTTCGACAAAAAAAGAAAAAAAAAACTGCCGTATTCACCATTTGATTGAAAATTATAATTATCCAATCTTTTAAATCAATGATCAGACCACCTATGCAATTTTTTCTTTAAAAATAGGGATGTATACAGTAGTTGGAGGTAGCGTATAGTATAAATTGAATTTAGATTACATAAATCTAGAGATTCACGTGAAATTCACACGGCCTAAATTAAGTATATATTTTCCATTTCTTTTTTTTTTTAGAATTCTTTAGTAATTACAGTTTTGATTTTATTTTAATTTTCAATGTTACGGAGTCGTTCTTTGATGGATTATTTTGTAAACAAAATCAATAAGAAACAACAGTTTATTGTCAATAAGTTATCTGGGGTTGAATATGAATATGACTGTAGATTCAATTCAATCTAGACAATATTCTGTCTCGTGATAGCTCTATCTGCCCCTAGACAATATTCTGTCTCTCGATGGCTCTATCTGTCCCCTTGGGTCAAAATACTTGACACTCTAAAAGTACATAAAAATCACTGAGGATATTAGAATATTAATTAAAATTCTCAAAATCTTAAGAGCAAGGAAACTAAATCAAATTCACGTCCTGTGCTTTTTCTCTTTCTTTTCACTTTCTTACTCTCCTTATTTCTGAATATATTCAATCTTTACATGATTTCTATGTTCATTATTTACCAAGTTTTCTCGTTAGCAAACACATATATGCGACAATTTTTGCTACTTTTAATTTTTACATTATGACGTTATGCAGTAAGTGCTATAAAGATGCAAAATGTGATTTTGCTTTTTTAATTTTACGACACCTACATTGTAACCAAGCGGACGTATTTATTAAAAAGAATAAATGGTGCAGTTTTATATATCTTTAAAATCCGCCTTGTGTTGTAAAATATTGCGTTACAAATATATAATTGAGAGAATAGAAAGATTGAGTAGAGAAAATCAGACACCAAGATCGTGAAGAAAGTCAGAGGTGAGAATTTTATTTCCAGTATATGACTGTTATATGACTGTTATATCTACATTAAAAACTAAGTTGCTATTTATAGGAAAACAATAATGTACTTATCATTAATATCAATGTATCGAATGATACATGTATTAAATATGGAGATGAACGTTCATTATATAGAGATATGTACTTATAATGTATGATACAAATATACCATAATAAGTATATTAGATAAGATGAATATAATAAATAGTCATTTATGTATTTCATCCATTCATGTATTTTATAACACCTTGAACCAAATAGAATTCTTTTTTTTTAAGAACCTTTGCATGGACCCCTTGCAGCAAAGAAGACAGCACTAGAAGGTGGGTGCGAAGACAATTATTAAAGAAGGGAAGAAGAGCAACAAAAAAGCATCGTTTTTACTTTTTTCAATCTACCCATCTTTTTATTTGGTTTCTAATTAAGGCGATACTGTCTTTCTGAAAAATTGACTTATTGGGAGAACTAACAACATAAGTACCATAATATTTATGCAACGCTCACTTAAGGTTTATAACTATTTTTTTTATTAATTAAGTGGCATAACTTTTATATGGCCTTCATTCCGTATAACTCTTCAATTGATCGTTGATTGGTCATACTTATGGTACTTAGATTTTTTTTAAAATTATGAAATTTAAGTGATTAATTAAAAGTTATGTCATTCAATTGATTTTTTTTTTTAAGTTACATTATTCAAGTGAATAAAAAAAGAACAATGATTGTATAATAATTTTTAATATACTGTGAAAGTAACGGTTTATTTTAAATCACAAAAAATCAAATTAATTATAAATTATTATGAAAATTATTTTTTTTAAAATTTATATTTCATAATAAATTATTATTTTTTACAGTATTTGAAATTTTTTTTAACATTAGTATTTGAAAAATTATTATGTTAACAAAGCTCAAAGAAAAAGTTACGATACTCTTTCTCCTAGATATACGAGGACCAAGACCTTTCACGTCATACCTTTCGCTTTTGCCACTTGCATCGTACGCATCCTCCCCCTCACCACCACCACCTCCACCTCAGAATTTGCGCTCCCTGCGTCCCCAATCATTGTCATCATCAATTATACACAGAACCCTACAGTAGAGCCCACTCACTGCCCACCTCCCTGTCTTCTTGCCTCACTTCTTAAACTCATTCTCCAACTGATAAAGATCTGACCAGAACTGTCCTATCTTAAAACTGGTCTAATGCTCATGAATCTCGAGTAGATTGAAGCCATAAAAGAAGTTACCTCTCGGATCCTTCATCCATCCATTGTTTTCTCGAATCATGTCTTGAATTAGTGCGTTACAAACTATGTATGTCACCCACATATAAATAAATATAGATGATATTCATTGTTATATCCTAGTTACCTGATTAGTTTGGAAAGAGTTCTTGGAATTAAAAATGTAGGAGAACACGTCCCTTATATCAAGGCAAGTAAATGTCGCTTCCATCTATTTGACTAGACGAATGCATGATATAAACCTTCTTGGATTTGGCTAGGAAGCCAAAAGGAAAGACGCGAGAAGAAGAGAAAAGCTACACCGCACTCGAAAGAAGAAACGTAGACTCTAAACAGATGCAGCCACCTAGTTGGGAAGTAGGACTCCTCTGCTCAGGTAAAGAACGCGGCAAGATAAGGACGAGCTTGGCTCACGCCCGTTTGATTCACGCAGCAGGGGGAGAGGAATAGGAGAGAGACTAAAAAATCGCCCTCCTCCCTCCCCCCTCCCCCCCCAAAAGATTCAATCATGGAAGCTTTGGGGACCAAAAGCGAGTCCTGTCGCATCTCTCTCCTTTTTAAGCTTGTACGTTACTTGCGTCAGGGATGGCCCAAGTTCTAATTGCAGTAGCCGTGGATTCTCTCATTTATGGGATCGGTTTGCATCTCGGCGGGGTCATTGACCCCTGAAAAGGACATGGGGGAAGAATCGGCAAGTCTCCGTTCCCACCACAAGAGTGAATCATCACACGTCGCTAAACTCGAGCGGGATGCACGGCCGATTCAACTGCTGAATTTATACTTATCTTAAACCGAAAGGTGCTTCCTGTGCTCAAAGCTTTCGCGTTCCTTGAAGTTACGCAGTTAAAAGAATGACTACAATTCGAGTTCTTACAATCACGAGGACTGATGTTTGCGATTTTGCATGGAAATTGAACTAGAAACTAGAAGTTTTCAAATTGACGGACGTCTACCGATCACAGAGAATCCTAAATAAAGTCGCGTAATTATCTAAAAACGAAAAAGAAAAAGAAGAAAAAAGGCAATTAACACATGCCATCTCGCCCATAGAATTTGAGAAAGAACGCAGGGGATAAAGGATGAAACGTTTTGCGTACAGTCATTATCATAAAATTCCCAAAAGAACCACAAAATACATTCTCTCTCCTTGGAAAATGTCAGTCTGTGAGCATATAGGGAAAGGAAGCCACGAGAGATTGAGAAAGAGGGATGGAGACAAGAAGAGCTTTTAATGAGCTCCCTCTCTATTCAACTTGCCTTGGCCCCGCCTTGGCTGCATCTTGGATGGGATGCAGCTGGAGTTCGGCTGGGGCCATTAATGAGCTCACATGTCCTCTCGGTGTTCAATTTTGGTTCCTCACTTTTCGATCCTTGAAATCTGAGACAGCATTATAAAGCTAACATCATCTTGCTATAGTTCTTATCTTCTAGGTGGCCTTCACTGTCTCCTTGGAATCTGCATTAGCCCCAACATACAAACTGTTTCTGCATCTGCATTGACAGTTGGACAAAAGCTACTTACATTCCTAGCTGAGGATGAGTCGAATGGGTTTTTTTTCCATGCCCTTTCGACGCGATGTTCAAAACCCTAATAAGAATGGGAGGGACCCCTCTTTAATTATGAGGGATTTCGGCAGACCTGCAATTGACTGGTGAAAACGCTGAAATACTCCTTGTCATCATGACCGAACTTGGCGAGGGCGACGCTGTTTGCTCGAATTTATTTCGGCGGTGGGTGAGTTGGAAGGCGATATGCGTAACGTGCGCCGTGTAGGACTGATGCAATTGGCGTTAAGGACTCGTATCCCTCTCGCTTTCGCTGGTGCAATTTCCACATGCAAATTCAAGTCCATTTATTTCGTTCGTGTGTGTCAATGATTGAAGCATGGCTACCACGGCATCCTCCTTTGATACCCGATCGTTGCTTTTGGGGGCTGTATTAGGTGTGGAGGGGACCTAAACTTCCCTTGACCAACATCTATTTACCCTCCTGTTGAGCTAGACATACATAGAGAAGGAATAAAATGATTTGCCCTTCGTTTTAACTGTGATTCCAAGTTCCTAAATCATATCATTCTTCTTCCCCCTAATTTGCTCAACAGAGTGATCAATCAAGAAATATTTTCCGACTAGTATGACTTGATCTACATGGGCTAAATTCATTCTCTCATAAAGGTGAGCATGATTTTAAGATAAAACTTGAACCCAAAGAATTAGACAAGTGGGAACCTATCTGGTTCCAAATTCTAAGGTATGTAGGGTAGGCTCGAGTTGAAAAAATTGGGAAACTTGTTTCATAAGTAATTCCAAATTCTAAGTAGGTGGAACTTGAAACTTGGAACTTGAAATAAGTTTTTGTGTTTTTGTTGGTTTATGTCTTTGCGTGATCCTACAATATTCTATAGCATCCGATGATAAATGTATAATTTGGAATTATTAATATAAGCTTCCATCATATGAATGGGACTTTTATTTTGTTAATATTTCATATTTTTTTTTATATCTAAATATAAATTAAGGTTAGTAAATGGTAGCAGGGAATTATAATTATCAAAGGTAGAACTGAGAACTTATGATTCCAAGGTATGCAGGGTAAATTTCATATTCCAAAAATAAGGAATTTGTTCTTGTAGGTAGGTTTCAAATTTCAATTAGAACCTTCTCTCTCTCTAGCTAATGGTCTCCAAACCCTTGCTGGTGACTGGGTGGTGGCAATTCCTTCCCCCATATCAAATGGTGTCTTTAACGGAGGTTGCCTAATTGCAATTTTGGTCAAGGTTAATTAAATTTCAGTTAAAGCGAAAAGTTAGTACTATTTAACGGATTGTTTGGTGCAGGCAATTAGCCCTCTGTCATGCTTGCTTATTGTACGAACTTTCAGAAACCCCATTGATTTCAACTTGATTTCTCGTCCTTTGCTTAATGACAGTCCGGAATCATCATTGACCTATTCTAGACCAATTAGGAGATCCCCTCACTTCCGCCAGCCCAAGATAGTAGGTTTGAGAGACTTGGTTATACATCACTGGTATCTTCTCTCGTGAGAATCAATTTCCTCTCAACTCCTAGATTGAAAAAGGGTGTCGGTTGAAATAAATAGTCTATGAAAACGACATCAGATGTGATCAAATAAGGCGGACGGCAAGCACTAGCAGCGGATAACTCGTAGAGTTTAACAATTAAACTAACTTTTTTGGGTCTAGTTTCTAATGGTATGTGACTCATAGGCTGAATTGACATATGCACAATTATGTTCAGTGCTTTTTGGTCATTCTTTTCACACATTTCCCCTCAAAATAATTTCTTGATCTCACAAAAAAAAAATAATAATAACAGAAATTCTGGCTACAAGAATTTCCCGACTTGAACACAAACTTCATGAAACTTTGGAAGATACAGTTGTGCGGCATAGTTTTGATCTCATGAAAAAGGTCTCTCCAAGTTGGGCGCAAAGTGAAGAATTCTTCTGCACAGTCTTGGCACACCAAGGTCCAAAACCAGAAGACAACTTGGATTTCCGTAATCTATAATTTCACAGCTTGCGTCGGTCTGATCTGAACATATCAATAACTTAAAGTCCTAGTGACACTTCTCCTTGAGGACGCAACTTCCGTTCGCACGATGCCGACCTTGCTTTCCACACTTCAAACTGGATCGGGTTTCATTCAACGGGTTCAATCTTGGGACTGGTCCTCCCTCTCTCCACAAGCTCATTAAATCGGAGTGTATCTACTTGCCAAAATGTTGCTTTTCCCCCTTTGATTCAATTCCAAACTCAAGGCCGTTCCTTCTAGTATGGTTTCTAATAAAGATCGGGCAACCAGACCGGTTCTACGCGGGAATCGGATCGTTCCATCTTGAAAACAGGACCCATTTCCCGATTCCAAATTTTTAGAACTGCTGGGAAGTAGCTCAGTTCCCGATTCTAATTGAAGACCCACCGAGGAACGAAACCAAATTGACAAGACCAGTTTTGAAGCCGGTTTCATAAAACTAAAAAGAAAAAGGTAAAAACTCTGGTTTTTCTATTTTTGACCTCTAGGTTGAGGATTTATATAAATTTGTTGCAAATTTAACTATGTTGTTTGTTTTGAGCAATATTTATATAGATGAATGAGGGATGAATTTTTATAATTTATGTTTTATATTACGTGTTTGAACATTTTATTATTTATAACTGTACGTGACTATGTGTTCATCTTATGAATTGTTATTTTTGGGAGGTAGGGATTTCTGCTATTCACCTTTTAGAATTGTTTCATTACTCATATTATTTTCAGATAATGAAACCAGAAAAAGGGGGGAAATGGGTTCTCAATAGAACTTGGAGCCAAATTGGAAAAAAGAGTTGGCTCCAGAATCAATTCGAAGGCAAAAATGGTAAATTCAAAGTTCCAAAAATTAATAACTAGTTCTAACATAGTAGATATCAAGTTCCGAATATGAAACCTATACACCTTAAAACCAATCACCTCTGGTTCCTAAAATGGATCTTAGCTAGGCCACATCTCCATCCATCAATCATAGGCAAGCTCAATTAGGATCCGGGAAAGGATCGACGGTGGGAAAGGTCCGCTTTCGATATTCATTGAGGGATCCAGGAGCTCAGCCAACTTCCAACCATATAAATGACTTGGATCATAGTTTCTAGGACATGCGAAAAGAGACATTTGAAAGCGAAAAATTTAATTGTCAACATTATGTTTTGAAGCTTTGAACGAATTCAACCCCTTTGTATACTTCTTATAAGTTTCTTCCATTAAGCCTCATCAACATGCATCAACATTCTTTTCTTTTTTATTTCCTTTTTTTTTATATATAATTTAAGCCTTTTGTTTTTGGCGTATCATTGCTTGCACACGAAAAATGATGGCCTTCTTCTATATGTTGCAAGTATCTTATTTATGAGTATCTCATTAACACTTGTTAAACTGCTAAAGCAAATTTTGCAACGCTTTACTCGTATTATGTTGAATTAAAGCTTTAAAAATCAAAATATTTATATTTTAATATGCTTACAAGTGCTGCCCATTTTTTTAAGGGAAAACACCCAATTAGTCCTAATCCTATAGTAAAGATATCAATTCAATCTTAAATTTTTCAATTTTGCTAATTCAGTTCTAAATATTTTCATAAAATTCCAATATAATCATTCCAATCAATTTTAATAAAAAATTATGACGTGGCGATATATTATCACTTATCGTTCTACGTAGCACATTGTTACATTAGCTATTTTTAGCAAAAATTAGCCTTAATGATTACATTAGAATTTTGCACAAATATTTAAAATTAAATTGATAAAATTGAAAAGTTATAACCGAATTGGTATCCGTAAAAAACGTTTAAACTTGATTGGACACTTTCTCGCATTTTGTAGCGGTACTTCTTTGTCGGAAATGTTGAAGTGGGTCGATGAAGTTATCATGATTCGTCCCTATCCTACATAAGTCAGGCAATTTTCAGCGGTGAATTTATTACGTGGGTCACTAAATTTGACGTAGCTATTAGATGAAAAATTAATTTTTGGGGGGCAGGAAGATTTTATCAGGACCCCAGGTAATCTTCTGTCATCAATGAATTGGAGGACCCATATTTCTTAGAATCAATTTGAGGCCACGATAGAAATTGAGATTCTCATTATAACCTTCTTCTTTTTTCTTCAAAGGACCACAACTCTAGAATCTATGAAAATGAAAGGAGTCGACGACTTGTTTTCTTTGGGTCAGAAAATTCTTCTCCTTTCATATAGATGAAGAGACCAACCCAAATGAGCTTCATAACAAAGAACATCCAAAAGAGGCTGTGGGGGACTAGAAATACAGCTCAAAAGGAAGAGACTCGCGAAATTGAGCTTTAACGACCCCACCCCGGTTTTAAAAAGAAAAAAGAAAGGAGTCGACAATTGAAAGCAAAACTATGCAATATATGGCACCGCCACGGACACAAGCATGGATGATGGATCATGACATTGGCCTTTGTCTTAGTTTAAAAAGTTGTTTACGAATATTCAACTTATATTCACAAGTGATTATAGTACAAAACACAGCATTAAGTCATTCACTCTACATATATATTTTCGGGTTGAGTGGGGCTTGGCTTAGGTCCAACTAGGCTAGAACGAGTCTCCTCATTAAATACCCTTGCTCAAGCTTGCCCAAATAGTCTCAAGACTCGTGTGGCTCAAATTGGGTTAGGGCAAACCCACAGGTTATTAAGTTTAGGGGTAAACGGTTCCAAATTCTGTATAAATTCTACCTGGAACCTAAATCTTACTCATTGGAATATGTTCCTCATTTTTTGTTGAACTTGAAACCTATTATGCATACCTTAAAACGTGAAACATATCCCATCATAAGTTCTAAGGTCCCAAGTTCCATTTATTTTATTAATTGAACAATTATTGTGAATCATTACATTTAATAACCACCATTTGTTGCTATATTTCACTAACCACAACTTATATTTATATACACAAAAAATATGAAATATTAACAAAAAAAAAGTCTTAGTCATAAAATAAGAGTTTAGATGAGTAGTTCTAGATTAAACACTCATTATTGGACATCACAGATCAAAGAATAGCATGAAGATATAGACCAGGAAAAATGCAAAATCTTATTCTAGCTTTTAGGTTCTAGATTCAAAGTTATGTCTACCTAGAACTTGAAACCTACCCGTTAAAATATGTTTTTCAATATTTGGAATCTGGAACTTACTCTACATATCTTGAAACTAAGAATTAGAGAGGTTCCCACCAGTTCGGTTCTTCGATTCCAAGTTCTACCTTAGAATCATACTTATCCCTAATCGGGTTCATAATTAGGTCTATTTGCATTGTGTTCACAAGACAATCATTATGGTTGGGGAAGGGTCATATGACTCTAGTTAGAGGGCCAACGAGGTTGGCAACAACTACAGAACTACCACACCCCCTCCCCGTCCTTTTTTTTCCTTCCTCTTTTTAGTTTTTCCATTATCTACTCCGAAGGGTCTTTGCTAATGTGGCGCCACATTTGCTTTATGTGTACATCGAAATTATCAAGAGAATCAAGAAACTTTCCCACGTTGTGCAAAGTCTGTATTAGTACTTATTTTCTTTGGTTACAAACAGGACAATCGAAAAAGAATTATAGATTATGAGCTAGGGATATAACCCACTAGTAAAAGGGCCGATAGACAATAAAATCCAGAATTGGGCTCAAGAAGCAAGTTGCTTCAACCGAGCCGATCTTAGACCAGTTCACTTGTCTGGCCCGCTCTTAAATTTTCGGCTCAAGGATGCCGAACTTTTGAGAAAGCTCACGGGCCTCATGTGATGGGAAAAATTCAGATTCTAAACTATAAAATCCCTCTAAAGCAAGGGTCATCGGTTCTTATCCTGAAATCAGAAACCGGCTACTAATTAATGGAGCCATCCTTATATGTGACATCAAAATCTTAACTAGTTAATTGAACTCAAAAACTGAGCAGAATGCTAAGATTAGAATAACATATTGCCAAAGGCCCTTAGCATTTCCAAAGCCCTTTAGCACAATACAATTCCCAATTCGCAATGACTTTCGGCATTTTCAGAATCCTACTTCATACACTTAATAAAAAAAATTCTTTGCACTTTGCCTTCACTGAACTATTTAAGTTCTAGTTTTATCTTCACTCCCACTATAAATCACATTCCCTAATGCATGACAGATTTGACCGGCGGAGCACAGATCTCACAAGATAACGGCTTAACCGAGCTTTGATTGGCATTGCGCGGTCTCGGTGTCATATCACTTGAGGTCCTAGGACTCACCTAAGGTCACACGAGGCTTAACCGAGATCTGCACCACGACAGCGGTTGAGGAGAACAAACATACGTTCACCTAATCAGGACGCCAGCGGAGGAGCTCGAGGGACACTGGCCGGTGGCGGCACCTTGCTGGGCTCACGCGGCCTCATTGTAGCGTCATATGAGGTCTCACGGCCCTAATGCCGCGTCATCTGAGGCCACTCGTCCTGGGCGAGATCTGTCTCACCTCAGGACATTTATTGGGTCGTCGTGAGACGCGGGTGGGAGCTAGCGGAGTTGGTGGAGAGGTGGAGGCTTGGCTGGGATGCTCATGTCCAGTGGTCGAGGATGGTGGTTGATTGCCGTCGTGCACAGTACAGCTGCGGGAGGGAGGAGGCGGCAGCGGCGGTAGTGAACTGTGAGAAAGCCCCCGAGGGAAAAAAAAATCAGATTTGGAACCGTGAGAAGCTAATGATGGCGGAAGAAGTGAGCTTTTGCAGAGGACGACGACTCTAATGAGAGCAAAAGTTCCTGTCAATTGCTTCTGGGAAATGGGGTGATGGAGAAGCGAGCTTCATCTTTCCAATGGACAAAAGAAGCTGGGATTTGGGGAGAGAAGGTGGAGCCCTTGAATTTCAAATTCTAAGTTGATACTGTTTGGTAACACTCCGGGGAACATTTGTTTCTGTTTGTTCTCCAGAAAATAGAATAAAAAAACGTTTAGTAATTTTTTTTTGTTCCCGAGAATATATTAGAACAGAAATAAAAAACAAAAAACTCAAGAAACAAAATTTTCTTTTCTCTTCCTTTCTTCCCTTTCTTTTCTTTCTTTTTCTCTTCCTTTCTTCTTCCCCAGCTGGTTGCCGGCCTCAACAATGGCCGGCGACCGGCCAAACGAGGCTCGGCTACCTTGCCAAAACCTCATTGGCCCCCGGCGAGGTCGCCCCAATCTCGCCGGCCATCAGCGGGATCCCCCATGCCTCGCTATGGCTAGGCAAGGCTCAACCTAACCTAGATCTGGTGAGGCCAAGCCTCGCCCGGCCATGGTGAGGCTCGACCTCACTTGACCATTGTGAGGCTGAGCCTCCCCAAGCCAAGGCAATGCTCGAGGGGACCTTGCCGGTGGCTGGCGAGGCTTCCTCGAGGCCGATGACCTCGCCAGCCCTCGTGTGGCTAGTCACTAAGCGACTAGTTAGAGGAAGGAAAAGAAAAAAAAAAATATATAATAAAATTATTAATAAATTAAAAAGAAATGTTTAAGTCACAAAAATATTTGGGTTGTATCAAATGTATTTTTATTATGAGAACAAAATTTTTATATAGTTACTAAACATCTTAAAATATTCGGAAACTATTCTCGAAAATAAAAAGGTTACCAAACGCGTAAAGTTGCTGCTGGACAAGTTGCTGCGGAACATTTCAAGTTTCAGTACTTCTTTCAAAATCCAGGTCCGAGGCGGCATAACAAATTATCAATCCATTTAGTGGGAGAGAGAAGCATGAGAAGTTGACAATGCACGACCAGCTTTTTTACAAGCAGCCTCCAAGCCATGTTTCTATCTTCATTCCGTCGGAGGTACAATGGCATCTTATTGTGACTAAAACCCACCCCGCAATACAACCGAAGGCGAAATATGTATAGGGAGAAGAGAGGATGGACATGTATAAGTTGCAGGACTTGAAATAATCAATCAATCAACCAAAGAAAAGAGAACGTCAAACCCATTCTCACTGCTGCAACAGCAACCTGAAACTGAAGTCGTACGGCGTCACTTGTACCAGCTGCTTGAGCGGCTCCCCCTTCTGCTCGAGGCACTGGACGGCGTCTCTGCGGAGCTCGTCCGGCAGCTGCAGGCACACCCAGTCCAGCAGCGACTCCATGTCCTTTGCGAAGTCGAGCAGATACCAGTCCAAAAGCTTCGGGATGACCAGCTTGTTGGTTCTCGATATGCCCACCGATGCTTGGAGATAGTCCCTCTTGGCTGCTTCCAGTTCGTCCTCAACGTGACACGCGGTGTAGACACGCACCTAATTCACAAGGAGTACCCGACATTCATGTGTCTCTAGTTCTAACTGATACTGAGGATTGAAACTAAACCCACCAAACTCGAACCAAATTGATTCGACATGCCAAACGAGAGAGAGATCTGTTGATAATACAATTGAACTTACTGCAGGAGATGACCAGCTTCCACAGGAGAGAGCGAATGTAACCAACGGCTCAGACCACTCCAACCCGAATGTGCGGCGTGCTTTCACATCCTCATTCTTCGAAGCTTTTGGACAAGTCTAAATAAACAGATAATCCTAGTCAAGATTCAAGATATTCACAAACAAACCTCTCGAGACAATCTTAGAAAAGGTTTACGTTTAGACTTACGAATTTTAAGTGGTAAGGTAGCCTCAAGATAAAATGCTCAATGGTAATTGCATTCATCAAGTGACCCCCAACATTGATCGTCGCCTGAAGCAGACACAGAACAAACAGTTGCTAATTTAGTCCAATAAGCTAAATTCAATAATCAACGGATCCTGGACATGCATACAGGTTGTGTTACATACACAGCGACTTCTAAGACAGTAGAGAATATATAATCAGCCAAAACATGTTTGTTGCAGAACCAAGTATTAGTGCATCGCAATGTAATACAGATTACAAATGTTACCTGTTGCATCAATGCAACCACTGCTTCAGGAGTATCTGGTATTCCATGCTCTAAAAATGCCTGCACAATTGATCATATTAACATGCTTTCGTGCAAAGTACTCAAGATCGCTTCATGAAATCGAGCAAGTGTATCGACTTTGGAACACCACACAAAGGAAAGACTCACATTCATCATACAAGAATTGTAAGTGTTTATCCAGAATGCCAACTTCTGCTGATGAGTGAGCCCATCTAACTTAACGCAGGCAAGCTTCCCAAGAAGAAACCTGAAATCAATTAATCGACAGTCAGGTCAACGACATGGCTGCATGTCAAGTGAGAACCATGGAGAGGAAGAACTTACTTCAGCCTTTGGATCAGGAACAGAGCATTCGTTTTCCGATTGACATCAACTGAATAAGCATCCACCGTGTAGAGATGTCTGTAAGGACCAACATCCCTCTTCCCGAATTCTGGACATATTTCATAAGGATAGGCCGATTCTCCATTTCTCCCATCAAAGTTTGTCAATTGAGATGGCGAATTCAACGATCCAAAAGCTTTTGCTTTAGATGTGCTCATCCTTACAAAGATGCTAGACAAGCACCTAACAATGTCCTCTGATATTTTGTTTGGCGATTCATCCACTTGGGCTGCTCCATCTTGCGAAGAGCTCAGTGAATTTTGCTGTGCTTTTTCCTGGTCTCCAAATCTGCTCTCTAGCTGCAGGATTAAAACCCATAATTAGTATGGCTAAGTTCTAGAATGAGCCTGAAAAAAGAAAAACTTATAAATCATACCTGCGGTTTTGAAGATTCAAGCATCTTCTCTGCCTGTTCCTGCTTAATTGGACTTTTCTTGATGGGTGTGGAATTCTTCGAAGTCTTCTTGTCGAGCGACGCTTTGTCCTTCGAAGAATTCACGTGCAAGCAATTCTCCTTTCCTCGCACATCTTCCAAAATCGGCGGAGAGCTGAACTTTTTCTGCGCTGGTTTCCCATTCATCACCCTGCTAGAACTATTCCCGGTCCGATCTTGTGAAGATTCGGAAAACAGGAGCTTTCTACTAGATGCGCTCCTGGCGAGCGCCGGTTGATGCCCAGAAACAGATGCTAGAGAACTGAAGTCGCTCTGTGACATTGACTTCGACCGCTCGTGTTTAGCCCTTCTTGCCGGCAATTCATCAGAGACATCACTCGAAACCTCAGCATTCCTCTTGGAGGATATGTAAACAGCTTCTTGGTATAGACCCTGTCTGAAATTCACCACCTGCTCTTCTAGCCGAACAATCTCCTCTTCCAAAACAGCTACTTCAGCAAGAAGTTCCAATGTCTAGGAAAGAAAACACATGCTTTATCAGTGACCCAATTTGCACAATTATCGGTATCAACACAAACACAAACGGTTTATACATAAAATTTGAACAAATTATACTGAGATCAAGTTCATCTGGGTATTTTCATCTCTTGCAACATATAAAACATAAAAAAGGGAAGAGAGAGAGAGAGAGAGAACCAAAGGAAAGGAATGATGAATAAACTAACATGAGGAGGGAGATAAGGAGGGAGACGAGGAAGAGCTCCAAGAGGCCTGTTGAAGGCTCTCTCTAATGCTCTGTGAACATTCTCTTCATGTCTGAGCTTCTTCTTCAGCTTATCAACCTGCAAATTCCCAACAGCAAATTTAGTTTGAAGCTATTGAAACTACCAGGAGTTACAAGCTCAAAATTGCCCGCTAAAAAAGACGGAAATGTTCAAGAATTGATGGTTTCTGTACATCTTGAAGCAATGCCAATTTCTTCTCTCTGTTTAAGCGTCGCCTATTGGTCACGGGCTTCTCAGCTCCCGTCACTGTGCTTCCTCGAGTCTGCATTCTTTCCTTCTTTGGCATAATGAAAACAAAACCAAAAGATCAAGACCCCAAACCAATTACGTGAGTTCAAAATGAAGCAAAAAGAACAAAGAGAAGAGAAGCTATATTCTTTTCTTGAGAATAGTGAGAGAACCCAGTTCAGATTCCTATCAAAAGCGACAGCCTTTACGGTCCAGAATTAGATGATAACGCATCCAAACGATATCTAAAGGACACTCGGACATTGACAAAACAGGGGAAAAAAGGAAAAAGCAAAAGCAGCAAAGAAAAGAAAAGAAAGAACCGAGAACATCAATTATTGTGGGAACAGAGATAGTGACTTAAACTTGAATACGACGTTGAGTCATTCTATCTCAATCACAATCGTGTATTACCCACTGGGAAGAAATTAACATGAAGGAGTCTGATTTACAACAATAAGCTGTGATGTTAAATTGTTAATGTTGGGCAGATGAGGTGAAGGGGCAGAAAGAAAAGAACTACCTTATCTGGATTTGGAGAAGATTTCGTGGTCTGAATGGCAGTTCGAGCTCTGGAGTTCATCTTCTCTTCACTATCCTGGGGGAAAAGAAACAAACATTGCAAGCACTTCAATAGCAGTCCCTCTAACTAAAACGAGGATATAATAATGAATTGTTGATAATTAAAAAAAAAAAAAAGGCAGAAGATGGCAGTATTTACAAAGATGGCGCAGATAAAGCTGAAACCAACCGACTCCTTCAGAAACTTTGCACGCAGAGAGAGAGAGAGAGAGGTTCGATGCAATGTTTAGCAATTCATTTCACAGACCCTTTTGCAGAGCGGGAAAATTGAAAGCGGTGAGCATCGGAGAGACTCTAGTCTAGAGAGAGAGAGAGAGAGAGAGAGAGCAGAAGTGCGCCTGCTCTGCTGCTTCTGCGTACTGTATTCCTCGGCCTCAGCGAAACGCTAAACAACAAGCACCCCACAGAGACAGAGTGGGAGATGAAGAAACTACAGGTGGAGAAAACGACGAGGTTTCGAGGTTTAAGGAGGTGAGAGAGAGAGAGAGAGAGAGAGGGTCGACCAAGAAAAGCGTAACAGATGGGCAACGACAGCGGCAAAAACCAAGAACGGAGCTTATTATAATATTAACCTTTCTACTGCAATTTAAACTTAAAGAAAGAGAAAGTACCACTGGTCTACTGTAACATATCATCATCTCAGTAATGTTACAAAATTCGAGAGCGTAGACCATAGAATTTAGCTAAACGAGAAAAGAAGATGACAATCGACAGAGAGAGAGAGAGAGAGAGAGAGAAAGAGAGAGAAGCCAAGAACACTGAATCACATACTCTTCCTCTTCAGCTCCACCATGAAAGCTTCTTCAGCTTCACCTCATCAGCTCCACCATGTCCTTGTAGAGAGAGAGAGAGAGTGCGCGAGTGATCTGGCAATGGCAATTGTCTGGTCTGTGGCTCACTTTAAGATCTGGCTCTGCGTGAGTCTGTGTGTGGGAGAGAGAGAGAGAGAGAGGGAGGGAGGAGGGACAACATGCGCTCCCTCATCATGAAGAAACGTGAGCCCTTCCTTTTATATCATCACTTTCCCAAAGTTCTTTCTCTCTTTGCACTTCACCTTCTCATTTAAATTCAAAAAAAATTAAAATAATGGTGTAGCTCCAAAAATCAATAAAAAATAAAAGAAAGAAAGAAAGAAAGAAAAGAATTTGCAAGATGTATAAATAAAGGGGCAGGTGTAGTAAGGCCAAATCCATCCTTGCTGAGCGAAAGAGAGTCCATTTAAAATACAACTGACAACGGTGACTACTCCCTCAATATTATATGCCTTGTGTCCACCGTATCTTGACTCACTTTCTAAGTATACTTTCACAGAAAAAAAATTCGTCGATTTTCAAACCATTCACTTGTTTTTTTTTTTTTTAACGAAAATATAGTTACTATTGATTTACTTAGTAAAGTTTGGAGAAAATACATCAAAAGCATCCGCACATAATAAGTCAAATGGAGTAGGCGGGGGATTAGGTATTCACTTGTTAACCCCACTCGACTGAATCGCTTCTCGTCCGACCTTGTCCAGATCCCGACACCCCACCGCCTCTTCTCACGACCAACTTGTTCTCCCGCCCGGCATGGTCCTGTCTACGAAACTTATATCAGTCACGGTGCCTTCGAACTCCTAAAAATCTAGCATGCCCTACTCCAAAGATCAAGAAAGCGACCTTGTCTAGCCCCTATAAAATAAGGGGTCTTATCTGCCTATTCTAATGGGAAAGATGAGCTAGTATTCAATTGAGATCCAGTTGTTTGGTTTCGCCCCTGCCAGGATGTGTTAAATTGACTACTAACTTAATTTAATGTGGGTTGCAAGCATTTCTTTAATTGAGATGTCATTTTCTGCAGTTACTTTCTCCCTGCATGATTGTAGTGGAAGGGAATTTTTCTGAGTTAGGAGTCCAAAGTAGAAGACGAATTTTGTCAGGCGTTTCTGGTTACAAGAAACAAATGTAGGGTACGCCGTGCTTTTAATGCAAGTCCCTAACTTGGGCGCATATCAAAAAAAGAATGCCTACTTTGCTACATAAATACTCTAAGGCCGTAGACTAAGGTTATTAAATTGAAATAAGTAATGATGAATATCGACTTTTCTTGAAAATTGAAATGGAACGGATTTTTTTGTTTTAAAAAATGAATTTGTTTTCAAATATAATGTTGATATTTTCAAAGCATGATTAATGTCTTTTAACAAGTGTTGGATATTTAGAAAAAAAAAAAATCCCTGTCAAAATGGGCCAACTCTATAATGACTTTGGAAGTAAGTAAGCCGAACGTGCTAATTAATGATAGATAAAAAGAGCATTCAATTTGTATTGGGATGATAATAATGATTATGGCAATCTGGACGATGCCATCTCAAACTACGTTCCACGTACCTTAATGAGCTTTGGCTCAATGTCATCATTAAATAAAAATGATAAAATTATCTAAAAAGTCATAAACTTATTGCACTTTAATCAGTTCAGTTCTAATCCTTTCAATCGTGCTAATTGAGCTCTAAACATTTTCACATTTTTTTTCAATTGAATCCATCCAACCAATTTTAATAGGAAATCACTAACATGAGTGCCAATAGTGCTACATAGGATAACTAATATTGACATTAACAACTTTTTATAATAAAAAAATGATTTTTTAAATTTTTTTTTTTTTTGCCAGGCTATCCTCCAAAATCAAAGGCAATTATAGAAGCTATAACAAAACTTTGTAAGGAAATAGTTAGAGAAATCTAAGAAGATCGAATTTGGTCTAAAGACGTGAACAAAAAAAAAAAATCAATACATAACATCTATGTTAGCTTTTATGTTTGGTTGCATTCGTAAATTTTCTTTCTAGACGATCCTATAAATTAGGGAATAAGGGAATAGAATATTTAGATATTCCTATACTTCATTCTCAATTTTTATTCGCGACAATTCGTAAAAAAAAAAAAAAAAAAAATTGTTTTGTTTCCACCGAGCTAAAAAATGCAATATGTAAACTAAACTCATCCTTTAATTTTATAAATTTAAAGCTATTTGCTTCAATCTTCCCTCTAGAAAAAAAAATACAAGATTTAGTTACGATTATAGATTTTTTTGTATAATTCAGATCGGTAAATGATTTATTTACCATCATTTCTTTTAGAGCAGTTATAATTATTATACTTTCAATCTATTTATCTATTTAGAAAATAAATAGAAGTTCTTTTTATCAATATGTATGGCCTCTGACCATTAATTATGATTTTTCATCAGAGTTCGGTCACTTAATCAATCCAGAAAGTCAAATAATAAAGGTGGGAATAGTTATTTCCTGATCAGCATGGACAGATCCAAGGCTTGGGTGGGCCTCCCATGATATGATTTTTCCAATAAAATGCATTTAGAAATTCAATGAAATTAATTTAAATTTTTTAATAAATTTTCAGTTTGGCCTTCAAAATCGTTTATCAATAGATTTCCCTGGTAGTCAGCCTTGACTCAGACCAGGAGTTGTGATTTGCGAGCGGGGAGCTGCTAACCAACGCAAATAAAGTTTGTAGCTCAATAAAAAAAATGGTAAATTAAAATAAAACAGGTAAATGTCAATAAATAACTCAAATGAAAGTTGGAAATCCAAAATTCTTTGGTAATTTGATCGAGAAAAAATTGGTAAATTATTTTAATATACGTTGGTAATTCCATATAAGAGTTAGTATATCCAAAATGCTAGTAATTTGTGCAAATAAGAATTGGTAATTTAGCATGATATTGTAATTTGCAAACTACCAAAAAAGTTTGTAATTTCACAAAAGGTATTGGTAAATTACTAACAAGTTACCTGGACAAAAGAAAAGGTCTATGATCATTGTTTAACCGATAGCTTTTGACATGGACCAATCCTGCCAAGGTGATACGAGCATATATTGGCCTAATGCACTTATGAACACTCGTCATTAAATAGCTTAAATTTGAATCGGCTGGAAAAAAAAAAATAATCGTTCGACGAGAGTCTATTTGGGCTGTCCTTTCACAAGATGATTTTCATTACCCAAATCATGCTCTTTAGAAGTTATTTGAGGCACCTAGACTTGGGACATTTGTCGAATGAACTACTGTGCTAATCAAATCATCATTGATATGCTTGAAATTGAGTAATAAAAAATCAATATCTATTAAACGACAAAGGCCTTGATAGGAAAATAAGAAATGTTAGCCGAACAGCTAATAATTTGCGATGAGACAGAAACCTCGACCTACTCGATCGAGTTTACGGTCATTTGTTTATTTGTGATATGACTGCGTACGCAATACGCAGTTTGCAATACGTGACCTGCCCGGCAACTCTTTGATAGGGACCCAAGCATTTACCAGTTCAAAATATATAATGAGAACAAATTCCAATTACGTGGATGAAATTACACCCTTTCAATGACTGCTAGCTTTAAGAATCCTTAAGTATGTCGACGAAATGGCATGATAATGCCAAGAAAAATGAAACTTTGATTACCTTTCTATGTAAAGATATCTTATATATTTCGCGTTGTTTTACAATGTTTTCTTGTTATTGCTCTAATTTAATTTCATGAGACAACTAGATACGACCTCTAAAAAAGATTCTAATGAGTCATGAGCGAGCTTAGGCTAATGTATTATAGTAACTATAATTATTCAATACGTACTCTACAACACCTTAGACATGCATTTTAACAATTTTTTTGTTCAACTATGAGCCTATCTTGTAGGATGAGGATTATTTATAATTAGGATCATTTGAAGTTAGGCAAAGTTACCATCTAAGATTCAAACACATTAGTTACAAGATAAATGGATGGCTTTAGGGGATGAGCATCAGTCTAGGGTCAACCCTAGATTGACCTTGGACTAGCCCAATCCTACTGGTCATGGTTCGGTTCCCAGGGAGACTAGATCGGTCCTTGGTTTTGAGATTCTTAGATCAACACTGTGAAAATTGGTTCTCGATCTTGAGAGTTCAAGGTCGGTTCAACCAGGACCAACCATGACTTTATATATATATATATTATATCTAATATATTATTTATAATTTTTATATAAAGAAAACCCTAAAATAAAAGGTGTTAATAATATTAAATAGCTATTTAATGAGGAATTCAAATAATTTTACATTGTTCTTTAATGACTTAGATTTTTAATGTCTTTTACGACGTTAACAGTCATAATTTGCAAAGGAGAAAAATGTTTTTTGTGAGGAGTCCTCACGGTGTTCAAAATGACATAAATAGCTCATCACGACATCCTCTTCTAGTACTCATTCTCTTTTATCTTATTTGTCATCTTAGTCTTCAATTTCTCAAAATTGAAATAAACAACTTCTCCGCTCGCCACTGGACATTCACCTTGCGCTCTTTGGATCACTCGTGCTGCTCACCACTTAATGCTTGCCTAGCTTGTTGCTCCCCGCTCCCCACTCAACACTCAACACTCACTCTACTTGATGTTCGACGCTCGCCATTTGCCTCTCTTAGTTGACCTCACTTGTCACCAAATCCATTGGGTCGGTCCGATCCATAGTCACCTTTTTAGGGAATACAAAAAATGAAATAAAAAAATTTCAGTTGGTCCTAGGTTGACCATAGAACCGAACCGAACCCATTTGGTTAGTCCGATTCTTAGTCAAATTTTCAAGAAGTACAAAAAATGGAATAAAAAAATTATCGATTGATCTCGAGTTAACCTTAAAACTGGACAGAATCCACTGGGTCGGTCCAGTTTTTGGTCCCAAACTCAATAGGGTTAGTTCTCGGTCTCAAAAATTAAGAACTAACACTGTGCGAGTTAGTCTTAAGGTTAAGAGGTGAACCAGCCCAACCCAAACCCGAACCTGAACGCAACCCAAACCATGCTCACCCCTAGTTCGATTATATATACTTCCTTTTTTTTTTTTTTTTTTTTTTTTTTTTCTTTTCCTTAGTTTCCCTCTTTCTCCTTTCCTACTTTTTGACCCTTAGTCCATCTGCGACAATTTTCTCCATTGCACGGCCACCACCCCCGCCAGATCACTAGCCATGATCGTACCTCCAGTGGTGCCCGACAATGGTTGCCCCCACCCTCGCTGCACAACAATGCTGCTATTGTGAAAAGAAGTAGATTGAACACAAGATAATTAGATCGAACACGAGATTTACGTGATTCGATCAGTATGACCGACTCAAAAAAGAAATTGACAAAGTATTTCGTCATAGATCAAGCAATGCAATAAAGATTACAACCATACTCTAGAAAAAAATAAGGTATTATATGTGAGACAAGATCATTTTTACGTGACACTTGAAAGTTTGCATCAAAATTATCACAAGTAGAAGTTTTTTTTTTTTTTTTTTTTTTTTTTTTTTTTTTTTTTTTTTGGAGGAACCTTTGGAGGAACAACCGCCAGTAAACCCCCGGGTGACACGTAAGCAGGATGACCCACCACCCCTAGAGTCACACTTAAGACGCCTAGCGTCTCCTTGGGTTTTGAACTCTTCACCTCTAGGCTGAGGATCAGCAATGCCTTATCCAGCGCAGCCACCATGGCCGGTGGTAAGTAAAAGTTGTCGCCCTTTATTTCCATTAAAAAAAAAAAAAAAAACCCAATGAAAAAGAATTAGGAAACAAGGGCCGTATTGAGTTGTCTTAAAAAAAGATTAGACTTTCCATTTCGATGAAAATGAAAGGTTTAAAAGAAGACTTTTTAGACATTCCCGATGCATCAGATCATATGATATGCATAACTTAAAGATCCAGGAACAATGAATTAATTTAAGAGCATGGATTCAATCATAGTTACGGGCATACTTTACTAGCACGTGAGTCGCAACTCGTGCATCATGCGTGATTTGAACAGCATCTCCCTCCCTCCCTTCCCCACCACAACATGCATCAGAACGAAAATAATGCATTTCTTTTGGTCTGAAAAAGCTAACCTTAATCCTGTCGTTCTAAAAGCTAACGGGTAATATAATATAGCCATAAATGGTTACATCAATGTCCAAACACACAGATGAACGATGTCCAACGCAGTTCCCACTCGACTTGATTGCATCTTACAGTTTCTCTCACACGCAATTAATCATCCAAGGTGTGTTGGGGCTAGGCTTTTCATGGGAAAATGAAAGATGGACATGCGGTCTATAGGAAAAAGTGGAAAGTGAATCCGACAGGGCTTTTTTGTTCTTTTTTTTTTTTCCAAATCTAGCGGGGCCAGCCGATCCTTATCCACGATTGGCAAGGGATTTGAGGCCCCCCAGTAGGGGCTAGCAAGGGTCACTAGCACTCACCCGTAGTCAGTGAATGAATCAAGAAGAGAGGAAATGGTGATGGCGGGGAGGAGAGTTGATTATGGCAACGGTCGTGGTGTGTCTGGAGGTCCACAATGGTATCAAACAGGGTGGTGTGTGGTGGAAGGGAGACGGTGAGCTGGGAGTGATGAAGGCTAGGGTTTGTAGGAAATTTTGGTGACTTGCGAAGGGATAATTTGGTATTTTTTTTTAATTAGATCTTGTTTAGAATTGGGAAAATTGTCTAAAAAGTCTTAAATCTATTATACAATAGCTAATTTAATTTTAAAATTTTTCATTGGACCAATTTAGTCTTAAACGTTTCAAATGTGTCAATTTAGTCTTGCACATTTTGGCAATATGCAAATTTAATCTTAAATCTTTTGACAATTTACTAATTTAGTATTTCTAACTAATTTTGGCTAGAAATTATTGACATGATAGTTCAGTCAGTGGTGGTTATCTACTGACACAACTGATCTTGACCTGAATAATTTTTTAATTTTTTAAAAAAAAATTTTTTTGGTTTTTCTTCTCTTCTCTTTCTTTTAGTTTCTTCTTCAACAAGTCGCAAGGCCTTGGTCATGGTTGGCAACCAACAATAGACGAGGTTCGGCAAAATGGCCAAGGCCCGACAACTAGTGAAGGAATAAGGGAAAAAAGAAAAAAAAAAAAAAGTATATAAAAAATTTAGAAAAAAAAAAAATAAAAATTATCCCCATCACCGTTAACCATACCATGTAAATGGACACTCTAGCAATTTGCTGCTAAAATTAGTCGAAATTTATAAATTATTAAAAAAATTTATAATTAAATTAATATAATTGAAAAGATTAGAAATAAATTGACTACCACACAATAAGTTCAAAAATATTTGGACAACTTTACCTTTAGAAATAGCAGATTAGTATTTTGAAAACTGAGGTGTGAATGTGGCACTAAATGAAAAGCGAGACGTGGGTTTAGCAGTTTTCCCCTATTTATAATTAGCAACTTCTCCAAAGTTTTTATTCATAGAAAGTAAGTTGAAGGGGAAAAGTACGCACACGCTCCAAATCCTCCGTGCGGTACTGCTTCAATTTTCGATTGCTTACTTAAATTCTTTAACTATCAAATTACCCAGCGAAAAACAAATAATTTGAGCCTTGGGAATCGATTATCTGGGCCCTGGGAGCGCATAATCACTGTAGTAGCTGGCGCAAGTTACACGACCTTCATCACTAAAAAGGAGAAAAAGAGAAAAAGAGAAAAAGAAACGCTCTGCTCTTAATTGATTGTCCGTGAACATTCATCTTTTTAGTCATGTTCGATCAGATCAAACTTATGTTAACGAAGACCCGATCACGCCTCATGCTTGTGGCATCATTGTACTCTCTCTCTCTCTCTCTCTCTCTCTCTCTACTTTTTATTCTCTTCGTTTCTCAGTACGGGTGATTAATCTCTCTCTCTCTCTCTCTCTCTACTTTTTATTCTCTTGATTTCTCAGTACGGGTGATTAATCAGCTAGATTGGCATATCATGTTAGATGCTTAAAGTGGGTACAGTCCAAAAGAACTTGATCAGATCACATACTCGGGCCCTCATTGGATCTAGCCCTGCATAAACAGCAAAAGAGCCACCATAATTAACGTGACTCGAGAATCTCGAGACCCTAAATAACCCTTAGAAACCCTAGACGTGCAATTTCGCAACAATTTCCCCAACATCATCACTTACGAAACATTATTACAAAGTACCGTCTCCTTATCTAGTCGCGCACCACTGTGTACGTTCTAGCTAAGCCTTCGTACGAGGGAAGATTCTACCATGAACATTATAGTTTAGATGCGAGCGCGACCGGTGCACATTGAACGTCACATTGAGTGAATTTTGCATGTGATTTACCTGAGACTCTCATTGGATCTAAATATTCCGTGAGCCCTGTGGCCATTTTTAATTGAAGCTGAGAGTGAATGGAAAACGTTAGCTAGGTCCAGGGCAAACGCAAAAAGATAAAAAGTGAAGAACATCTCAAATCTCAGGAAGGAATGGATGGATACGTGTGTACAATAAATGGTCCCAACCTTCCCCTTCTTTAACCTCCTGTTTTTTTCTTTCTAGTGGTCCTAGAGATGAAGAGGCATTGATACACCATAGATTCTTGGGTCTAACTTTACTCTCGGTATATCGCGTGACGAAGCGTTACGAATAATGCACAAGTCAAGTCGCATCACGCAATGTCCTATCTCGATATCGTTGATTTCATCTTGTCAAATGCGCTTGGTTTTGAGAACTTATTGAAGTGATTACCAAAGTAATATAAACATATTCGATAGGATTTTGTGGTAATTCCTCGAAACATCAGCTTGATGTACACGTGACGTTGAAGATTACACGATCAGTGGGAGTCCAGACAGACATAGTTGGGGACTGACATTGGTGCAACAGAAGCTCAATGCGATCCTTAAAAAAGGGCAAAAGCAGAGCCACATGCAAAAAGAGAAAGGCCTCGCATCCCTTGTCGTGACCTCCACTACGTTTTCTTTTGGCAGATGCGATCATCTCTCCTGATGACTTTTGGTTTTGCAGTTTCTGCGATGGTTCGATCAAATCATCATGAATGTCTTGAGTAATCTTCAAGGGAAAAGCAGTTTATGTTAGTCTCTTTTTCTTTTGTTTCCCAGTACGATCCTCGAGCTTACATCCTAAAGGCTGCGGTGGCCTGTGCCTCTGATCAGGTGCGGATGATGGGGAGAGCATGCCAAATGCTCATCAAATAAGGCTGTGAGAATTATATTTTTTGGGGGCAATCCAAGAATATCATACCTTTAAATTTAATAAGTTTTTTTTGTCAAAAGCTCATAAAGAATTAGGATTGGGGTTCTATTGAATTAGGAGGTAATGTTTCTTCTTGAGTTTGTCCTATTGAAAGAAGCACACTGTCAAAATACTGGATTTTGTTGGGACACATAACAGAAAACCAATACATTTATCTGGGAAAAATTCAAAAGAGAATTCAAATCTCAGCCCAGTAACAAATTTAATTGGACCTACTTTTTACTCTAAATATAAGATAGTGAATAATTGGTAATTATGATAAACTGTTTTGCACAACATTGATCTTCCTATATTTGACCGTTGCTTAATACCCTCACACGTGCATCTCAACAAATCGAAAATACCCCTTCGCATGTGGTCCTTTTACATTAGATTTGCTCTCCCTTAATCGAAGTATGCTTTGTGCTAAAAATTATCTCAACTCAAATCCCCCACCTTGTTCCTACTACTTTACTTCTTCTTTGTCAATACTTCCGAAGGATTGCCAGTGGGGATTTCTTGAAAATATTAAAATTTAACTACATAAACACAAATACCTAAAACTATAATTTATGAAGACTACAAAAAAATTGTACCTGATTTTTCACATCAATACCCAAAACATATTCCTACTTTTACATCTACAAGTTTGCTACCTCAACTCGCCAAAATTGTGCATTTCTGTAAAAGATTGCCATTTCTTATTCCAATAGTGCCGTTATCCATTTTCTCACTCATCCGCATGCATCCAAACAAAAAAGCACAAACCCTAACCCGTTGCTCAGCCGCCAGAGGCCCGCCTCCAATGTCTCAGGCCACACACCCCCACCGCCCCGTGCGCAGTGGCAACTCCACCCGACCCAAAAATCTTTCCTATGCTCGTCGTTCTTCCCAATCCTCTGTCCGTTCTGCAGACTGGAGGGTCACTTGGGTTGAGAATTTGAGTGTGCAGGTGATGGAAGACTAAGGTATGTTGTGAGTGTTTTACCCGAGAGATGGTATTTCAGTCATTTTTAATAAGGCTAAGATGGCAAAAGTTGTACTTTTAAAGTAGAGATAGCGAAGTTGCCGTCTTAAAAGTAGAGACATGTTTTTGGTATCCGGGGTGAAAAATCAAGTATGTTTTTTTTCTTATATTTTTCCAGAACTGTACCTTTTCTACGTACGTTGATAACTTTATGAAATTCCCACTAGCATTCCTTGGGGAGTATTGATCCACGTTTACAACATATCTCAGAAGATGAAGACATATATTGGTGTGAGCGTTTTCCATTTTTCCAGGAGATGATCAAATATGGAAAAGCCACCGTTGTCTTCTTCGATATGGGATGGGAGTGAGATGCCTATCCCACTGTCGCGTCTTTTTTACTTCCGCCAGAATTAAGAAGAAAACAGTGAAGCACAGAAATCCAACTTTCGAAAGATTCTCATTTAAATAGAACACCTTAGAAGACTTCTGTCCCGGGCCTCATCTTCCCTTTTGTGCATATTGCTGATGGCTGTCAGCCTGTCACTACAGAGCTCAGTTCACAAAGATAGAATGGCACGATCATGAACCATAAAATAAAACTATAAAAGAAATTTAAACCCAGGCAAAGAATCACCTCATAATCAGTGCCAGGCCCAAGAGGTCACAGCGATTGAATTCTACTTCTAGGTTTAACTTCCACTGTAGAAATAATTTAGGGCCTGCATGGTTGCATTTGTTTTGTTAAGGAACAAAAATTTCTGTTTTTTTGTTCGCCAAACAAAAAGGAAACAAACGCGTTTGTGTGCGTTTCGTTTCCTTTTTTTTTTTTGTTCGAAAAAAAAAACGAAACAAGAAACACAAATTTTGTGTTTCTTGTTTCGAACACATGATTGAGAAATCTTTTTTTTTTTTTTTCTTTTTTTCTCTTATTTTCCCGTTCTTCTTTCTTTTGGCCGGTCGCCGGCCTCGGCCATGGCCGGCGGCCGGCCGACGAGGGCCGGCGGCCTCGCCCGGCCACGGCGAGGCTCGCCGGCCCCGGCGAGGCCGACGCTCGCCGATCCCCGGCGAGGCCGAGGCTCCGCCGTAGGCCGGGCGAGGGTCGGCCTCGCCATGGCCGGGCGAGCTCGAGCTCGCCCGGATCCGGCGAGGCCGAGGCTCGCCGGCCGCCGGGCGAGGTCGGCCTCGCCGGATCCGGGCGAGCTCGAGCTCGCCCGGCCATGGCGAGGCCGACCTCGCGCCGGCTCGGGCGAGCTCGATCTCGCCCGGATCCGGCCTCGAGCTCGCCCGGGCCCGGCGAGGCCGAGCTCGCCCGGCGGCCGACGAGCCTCGGCCTCGCTGGCGGTGGCCGGCGAGGCCGCGCCTCGCCCGCCCGGCTGGGCGGCTCGGCCCTCGCCCGGCCGGTCGCCGGCCAAGGCCTTGGCCGGCGACCGGCCAAAAAGAAAAAAAAAAATGAAAAAGAAAAAAGAAAAAAAGGAAAAATAAGAAAAAAATAGAAAAAATAAAAGAAATAAAAAAATTATCCAAATTTACCAAACATGTTTCTGTTTATTTTTTGTTCCGGGGAACAAGTTTACCAAACACGCTTTTTTGTTCAGAAATTGTTAGAAAGTAAACACTTTTTTCTATTTCTGTTCCCTTAACAATTTTTAAACGAAACGTTCCAAACGCGCTTATTTTCCACAAAATATGTGGGTTTAATCTAGCTTTATGAATGCCAAGATAAGAAATATAGGTACAACCATACAAGATATGAGGCTGTCGATTACATAGGTTCGAGCAGAAGTGTGATGGTCCCAATTCACATCAAAAGGTCAGTTTCTTCATAGCAAGGACCCAGCGCGGGTTCATGTGGTCTCGGACCTCTACCAAACCACCGGAAATTCAAGGTTTGGATGTTAATTCATGTCTGCAAAATCAAGGAAAGCAGGCTTGAATCGAAGTGTGTCGTCGGACGCTGATCATGGTGGAAAGGTACTAGAGAACGAACTTCATGTCGAGCTTTGGGCATCGAGCGGTTCGTTTTTGGGCGCTATATGGCGTCCATAGCCACTATGTAGGATCCGCATCTCCTGCCCATAGCCGGCATGCCTAGCGAAAGAAGGCTAGATATCCGGCTCGTGCGCAGTAAGCAATAAGTGAAGATCGAGCACAGCCAGCTTTTGCCCGCGACACCGGTGAGATACAGATTAATCCCTAACATCCTTCCACATTTCATAATATCTGAAATTTCACGGAAGTTTCGTTGTCACTTCTCCAAAGGATTTCCATTATTATCTATTAATATCTTTGTACAGATACGTCAAATTTGACTCTAGTAGCTTGAGCATTAGTTTAATTCTTCAAAAAAACAAACTTTACCAGGGCAAAACACAATTAGCTAGCCCAAGTTACCACTCAGAAACTCAAATGCTTATGTAGAAACCAAAAATAATTAAAAATTGAGATTTTAGTCCCTACACTTTTATGTTGTATGACTGTACTCTCTAGGATTGAATTCGGAGTAAGACTCTCGCAAGAACCAAAGTTTGAAAGTCTTTTGTGTGCCAAATTTGGGCTATCCATACACGTAGATACGTTGTTATATATTTGCTTTAGTCAAGAGCAAGAATTGAAATATGAACTTTTGCATGATTGAAACAAAGATATGTATCCATGTCATGACCGAGTTCGATTTTATCTCTAAACAAACCCAAACCACAATTTAAGTAAAAGTTCAGGAACTAGAGTCTTGATTTTTAATCTCGAGACCAAATTACAGAAATCTATCTATGTTTGAGACCATGAATGTAATTTCTATTGAAATGGTTTGTTATCATAAAAGATGTATCTCTTAATTAAAAGTAGACATGACTCTTGATAAAAAGAAAAGATGACTCTTGGTTATTAAAAAAAGTGACTCTTGATTCTAAAAAGTGGTTATCGGTAATTATAAAAAGAAGTTATTATTGACATGAAAAATAGTGATGGTTGGAAATAAAGTACCTACTCTCAAAAGATGTGTTGATTGGTTGTCTATGATTAGAGATCAATTCACATAATATTTATAATAATCACAACTATTCGTAAATACTTTTTCTTCATAATTCTCTCTTCTTCTCTTTTTGTACGCACATTTATAACACATTTAAGGTAAATTCCAAGAGAAAAGTTGAGTAATTGCTGAACTCGTTTCTCTGTGGCTTTGGTATATATCCAAGAAGTATATTTGTTCTAAACTCGATAGCAACAATAGTGGGAGTAAATGTTACCTTAAAAACAATGATCATTATCATGTATGAAATTTCCATGATCTATTATTACTTATCCATCTTCATCAACAGTCAAATTTCCCTAAGAATTTCCTCCTTTTTCATCCACTGTGCGGGGACTCTGGAAGAATAGAGTGGAAGCATTTAATGTGCGAAGACGAGACGGGTCATCTCCGGGCAGCACGTCGCATACGAACTGGGGGTAACACCAAGAAATAGATGCTGACAAACTGTTAAGGTTTGATCCTCAGGTCCATGATCCAAGAATGAAACGCGGGTCTCCTCCTGTTCAGAAGGACGAGCATTATGATTGCATCAGAACTGGACCCGATTTTGCGGGTTTGCGTGAGAGAGAGAGAGAGAGAGAGAGAGATGAGTGTCCGGCGGTTGTTGACAAGCATTCGATGCTTCCGAGAGAGACTTCTCAGTCTCGGCAGTTCCTCTCAGCAGAGGCATGGGCGACAGCCATTGATGCTCTTAGCTGAGAATGGTGAAGCACCCCCAATTTGTATTCATTGCTTTTGCACGAAGAAGCAAGCATCATGTTAGCTATGCGGATCTCTCACCTATGCCACCTGTAGTATTCATTTTTAGCTTCTTTTAATAACGCCAAAACTAACCAGTCTTGTAATTAAATAAACAAAAGTACATGAACAAAATTTTCAAAGAAATCAACGAGGAATAATAAAGATCATAAGAGGTTTGTGTATTGGGGTTTAGGGAAACACATAAACAATTTGTGCAACATATTGTAATGCTATAGTTCTTCGACTGATGGTGGATTTTTTGTGGTTGGTTCTCTCATGGAGTAAGTACCCACATTCGGATCAAATCACATGAATTTTCTGTGCTCTTTATCATTTTTCGTTGATTTCTCAAGAAATTTTATTTGTTTTCATTTATTATTTTATAGCAAGATTCATTACTTTCCACTTATCTTACAACTATTGGCATTGAACCACATCTAACGGTCCTAAAGCTGATTTGGGGCTTTTGCTTGTCTAATTGATATTTGAAAATTCTATTGCTGCAATTACATTTGAAGCCAAGGTTGAAATTGAGAATTTTAATAGAAGAAACAATTTTGGGTTATAGAATAATAAGATGCATGTTGTTTTATCAAACCAAAGTTTGGCCAAGACTTTGGACAATAAAGATAAGTTGCCGGAATGATGAAAGAAACCAATCTGGTTGAGTTGACGAATTGAATATCTTGGACGAGGTATTGATTAAGAGTGGGTTCTTCATGGCTAGCTCTCCTTGTAGAATAAGTACTGACCCGAATCGAACCACTTCAATATCTATTGCTTTTCATTGTTTCTTATTATTTATTCTGATGTTTTCGTCTTTTGGCATTTGATATTTAATTGCAAAATCCGTTAGTTTCTGGATAATGTCACACAAGTTATTCTAACAAAGCAGTTTAATCGAGTGTTCGAAACTCTTTTAGCGACCGTCTAAAACCCTACCCCACTAGATTTGACAACTATCATCCTCGAGTACTAGATAATTACCAAAGCAAATAGGTCCATAATTTTGAGAGCGGCCCAAATAAAACACTTAAGTACGTTGATTCTAACCTCTATATGAATGCGAGTGTGTGTCTTCGATTTGTTTAATTTCTCATCACTAATATTGTTTTTTTTTTTGGTTTTTTTTGGTAAGGTAAGTAATACATCACTAATATTGTTCTTAATTAGGGAAGTCGAGAAAGTAGAACCAATGCCCAATACTGCATTTATGCTTGGTGGAGGCTATAAATTGGGTTTCAAATATTTCATAATTTTCAAAGTTTTCCATTCTGCTTCTTGATTTTGATAATTTTGCTATAATTTCGTAAGAGTTTAGTGCACTTTAGTGCACTTTTCATAATAGAGAATCCCGAGGATGAAACCGGTGGAGCAAGCAATTTGTTATTGTCTAAATTTCAACTTTGGTTAGACCCACCCTATCAAAGAAAGATAAAAAACAACAATCAACTTTAAGTTATTACAAATATCTTGAATTACCCGTAACGAAATCGAATAGTCTATTACTTTTAGTCAATTCTTTGAAATCAGTTTTCATAAAATATAAGTCATTCCAGTCCCAATTACACAGTAAACCTAACTTTGACCTCATGTGATCTATGGTTAGGGAAATCAGATGCCAACATTAAGTCAGTAACACAACCGCGACAAAAACTGAAGCGGAAAGTCGTAAGCAACCACAGCATGAAAATGACAAGAACCCTCTTATCCTCCAGCACCAGATCAGCTACAGTATTTGTTGTACTTATGTCCATGTTGTAGCTCTCATATTTAGGAGTGGCGACATGATGATCATGATGACGTGGTGACCGGCCGGACCCACCACAAAAGGGTCGGGTCACGGTCTCAATTGGCTGGAGCTAGTATTGATCCGGTGGACCCGACCCATTTGGACCAGTTCCCTGGTCCCCAAAGTGCATCCAGCAAAATCAACACTTAGATGAAACAAAAACATGAGCGGGCATGTAGTCCCACGGAATATACCACCGGTTTTGCATACAATTTGTACATGTATAACCTCACAATTACTCCACAGCTAACACTGTTGTGTGTTGGTGTCGATTCGGTAGTTCTTTTGGAATTGGGGTGGGGGGGACCGGGATGGGTTCTAAGTGTGGTTGGACCAATCTGGATTTATGTTTCTTTTTTTTTAATGATGATAGAGATCGGATTGAGTTGAAAGACAATTTATATTGTAGACAAAATTGACCCAATTCTAGAATATCGACATTGAAAATGAATAGACAGAATAGACCGCCTTCTCGATTTCTTTTCCAATATAGTAGATTGTCATTATTGTCTATATATCTCATGGCTGTCATCGTTGATATGGGTAATTATCACTTGCAAAAAAACAGATCTATTTATATCAATGGGGATGATATATATGGAATGTGTAGGGAGAAAAGATAACACTAACAAATTATTCACATAAGTTTGTAGGTTGGTAAGGTCATTTCTCCTTGACAACTTGAGACTTTTGCCAGCTAACTCCATCACTATGAACGATACCAAATACATGGTCCCCAAATTCTACATAATCACATACATCACCCGTTTATCTCCAATTGATTGCCTGATAGTTCCAAACACACTCATGCACTCTCCTCTCTCTTGTCAACATCAGCCCCCTCTCCAAAGAAAATATATTTTATGCCTCAGTAACACAACTTGCATAATACCACATAACCAACTAATTATATTATTTATATGATATGCATTTTAATTAACTTTTCAATGAAGTCCTCGCTCCTTATATATATATATCTACCAGAACACATTACTTATTTCCCGTGGTGGAGAGAGCCTTGAGGTTTTATCTTTATCTCCATCCGTCCTCGTTATGTATACGAACTACCATTGATGCAGAACAAACCATTCATGGATGTGGCAAAAAAGGGTTGTTGATAGCTATAATTGTCGAAGGTCAACACCATTGATCACTGTTATATAAGACAATCTGTTTATTCGCGGCAAGACATAAGGTTTAATTTCGATCTCCAGCGGCAGGAAAAGGGCTTGCAGTTGCAAGTATGCCTTTAATTCAGCCCACATGCATTGGGCACCTACGTACCTGTGTATTTATTCAACCTAATTGTTGCGGAGGCAGGACGAATGCAGGACATTAATTAGCCAAAAAAAAAATTCTCTACTGCTCATCGGAAAAATGGCCCATGTCTTGCATACACATTGATGTTGAAGTTATGGGGTGTAACGTGGGTGAGTTTCCGACTATGTGTGAATAACATGAGTTTACGAGGAAATAAAAAGGTCTTAAATTCATTTCATGGTACCTCCTACACCAGACAGCTGATTCATGAGTGCTGGTGGTGCTGTTTCGATCCCAGCATCAGGTGTTGAGATCCCTCGTATACTCACTTAGGACTTCTCCGGATGGAGTGGCAGTAACCCTATTGCACTCCCTGGTGTATTTTACTTGCCGTAACCAGCACTAGTAAGGGTGGCGGGTGGTGGGCGCTTAACCATGGCCATGAAAAAATAAGTCGGTGGAAGTTTGACACTCGAAAGGATTTAGCCTCGTTATTACAAGACACCAGTGCGCTAAGTCCAACTGTTGAAGATACTGTTGCCAATGCTAATTGATCTTAATTGATCTCAGTCGCAGGAATCTTCGTGAGAATCTTTTTGAGATATTATTCATTCCTTTTATTTCCTTATAATGTAGATCTCTTGTACTATGAATAGGGTTGTAATTACACATTAAATGATTCAGAAAGCAATATACAATTTTTTTCCAAATCCCTAGCTTTCTATTCTCTGACATGGTATCAGAGCCTCCCGCCTTAACCTAGCTTCCGCAACATCAACGTCCTGCTTCTTCCATAGGGAGGTATCTTGCCAAAGAAGAACCAAAGTTCAACTTCTGGTGTGTCCGAGGGTGATGAGGAGTCTCGCAACAATCAACAAAGAGACAATCTGCCTGCGGAGGACATCAAATGAATCCGTCAGATAATGAAGAACAATCGGGCCTTGTACAGCCCATTTTGGGGCCCATTCAACCTAATCCTGGGCATTTCTTTCCAGGCCCGTACGTCCAGTGGGTACATGTGCCAGTTCAGAACCCAAATCCCATGGAGCCCGGAAGGAATGGTAGGCCGGAAGAAAACCCAACGAATGTTGCCAGGCGCTACTTGTCCTACGGACCGGGTTGGTCTTTTCCGGGTCAGTCGAGTCGCGAGGAAAATCCCTGCTCGGGTCAGTCGGGTCAAGGGGGAAATCCCTATCCAACTTACGGACCCGGCCTTTTTCTGATTGGAGGTCTTGCCGACTGCCGGCCAAAACGTGGAGACCTGCTCTACAAGGCCGCCGCCAACCAACCTGAACTTTTTCTCATCTTGCAACAGCTTTCGGACCTGAAAACTATTCTACATGGTCCCACAAGCTCCGGCAAGTGCTTGTAACCAAAGATAAAGATGGTTTTTTGGATGGCACTGTTCTGATCCCATCCGACAATCGACTTGCGTGACAATGGAGAAAGTGCAATTAGCTTGTTCGGACTTGGATAGGGAACTGCCTTTCACTGGAAGTCGCTACAAGAACACCGTCGATTGAAGACACTATTTTTTTGGGAAAACCTACGAGAAATATGTATGGGAAAGTCGATCAGGTTAAGATTTTCTCATTAACACAAGCCCTATCGGAACTCAAGCAAGGAAACCTATCCATCTTAGCCGTCTACAACCGATTGTCCACTCTCTGGAACAAAATCGAAATGGCAGAGGAGACATTAGAGGGACCCAAAGCTACCTTGGGTCAATATTGAGCTATAAAGGAACGGGAGAAGACTACAAAGTTTCTACTCATCCTAAATGAGGCGTACTTACCATTTTGAAGCTAGATCTTGGTCATGGGTCCTGTCCCTCCTCTCGGCTGCATCTACCAGCTTGCGGTTCAAGAGGAATCCCAACGATTGCCGTCATTTGAGTACGTGAGGTGGGAGATCGCATTGTTCTCGCTAGGGGTGTGCAAAATAACCGAGACCCGCCCAGATCACCCATAATCGGACTAGAACCGCCCAGAATTGGTGGTTCTTGAGGGAACCAGTCCGGTTCCCGGTTCCAATTTATGGAAACTAGTGGATACCGATCCAGTTCCCGATTCCATGGGCGGATCTTGCCACTTGTCCATCCGACTAAACCGATTATATTATAATAATACATTAATTTTTAATAGTAAAAAAAATCGAAATTAGCCAATGTAAAATTTATGGCTCCAATCATCATCTTCTCTCAATTCACTACTTTCTACTTTCCCACTCCATCTCATCTCTCTCAATTCAAAATCTCCTCAGCTGTCTCTTCCTCTCTGATTCACCTCCGGATCTACTCATCTCCCTTTGAGTCTTAGTTCGAACTCGGCAAAACAGTGAATCGATTCTCTGTTCCCCCCTTGAACTTGAACCCTCTCTCTCCATCGTCACCATCTTCGCATTCACTGTCACTATTGTTCTCTTTATTGTTGGGCTCATCCCACTTCTTCCTCCCCTCTTCCTCTTCCCTCTCCTTAGGCTTCTCCCCGTTGTCCTCATTTGTGGGGACAGGGGCGAATTGCAGGTCTAAGAACGGCTCATCTTCCCGTTGTCCTCCTCATTATCAGTCTTGAGGGAGGAGTGAGAGACAGTGGAGGCGGTGGTCGGGACGAAAGTAGTGCAATGGTCGTGACCGTCGCCACGACACTAGTACTTGAGGAGAATAAAGCTACCATGGTTGGGAGAGCCATAAGCAAATGTGGGGAGGGCAAAATGGGGAAGGCGCGGAGGTTGGACCTGGTTCTATGTATCCACTTAGGAACTGGACCGGACTAGCAATTTGGTTCCCAAGTGGATCCAATGCAACTAGCAAGCGGTTCCCAGTTCCAACTTTTTAGAACTGGTTCTTAGCGGGCGGTCCCGATTCTAGGTTGAGAACCACCCACTCGGACCATGCACACCCCTAGTTCTCGTAGCTAAAGCTTCATGGAGCAACAACTAATGACTTTGAGGTCCGGCCATGGAGGACCTGCACGTGAAACCCAAGTAGCATGGTGCTAAGGTTACTCATTGAAGAAGAAGATGGATTTTATTCTTATCAAATGGACGGTCACAATCTATTTTCTCAATCGGACAGCTTCGGATACGGGCAACCAATGAACAAGCGAGATTAGATCATTGGATCGACGGTGAAGGCTCTTTAGTAAGATTGGACGGCCCATCTTAGTCCTTGCCACCTCAATCTGATGGTCCACATCATGCCATGATAGCACACACTTGGAAATGATCGAACAACTAGAATCCTGCCACATCATCAAACAAGGCTAATTCCAACAAAGGTGAAGGTAAATTTTGTGATTATTGCAAAAAAAAAAAAAAAAACCTTAACACATTTAAGAAAATTGTTGGAAATTGCATGGAAAACTAGCAGAAAAGAAGGAGCGGGATCTTTCTATTGCGGCAAATGCTAAGGTTAATCAGCCCATCAATAAGGATTAGCTCTAACAAATTATGAGGGCTCTAGATCATATGGGAATTTAGGAAAGGATGGCCAGTTATGCAAGTATCTCTTATTGTATGATCACTATTTCAAACAAAGCATGAATTATTGATTCAGGTGCTAGTGAGCATTTCTTTTCAAAAATTGACAACTTATCACATCATACCTTTGTTCGGTTTAGTTGTAGATTTCGATTGCTTACAAGCAATGCATTTCTCACAAACACCTGTGACATCTCTTCATATATGGCCAATAAAAATGTTCTTCCGAATGACACTTTGCTTCTAAAATAGTTAGAATCGCATACATTCGAGAAAGTGCATCGGTTACCACATTCTCTTTACCTTTCTTGTACTTGATCACATATGGAAAAGTCTCGATGAACTCCATCCATTTGGCATGTCTTTTATTCAACTTTTGCTACCCTTTCAAGTACTTCAAGGTCTCATGGTCGGTGTGGATCACAAACTCCTTTGGCCATAAATAATGTTGCCAAGTCTCCAAAGCTCGCACTAAAGCATACATCTCCTTATCATAGGTAGGATAATTTAATGTTGCTCCACTCAATTTTTCGCTGAAATACGCTATGGGACGCCCTCCTTGCATCAACATGGCTCCAATTCCTGTACCGGAAGCATCGCACTCTATCTCAAAAGTAGCACTGAAATTCGGCAAAGATAACAAAGAAGCATTAGTTAACTTATCTTTTAGCAGATTAAATGCTTTCTCTTGCTCTTCTCCCCACGTGAAACCCACATGCTTCTTGATAACCTTAGTTAAAGGTGCGGCAATGGTGCTGAAATTTCTCACAAATTGTCGATAAAAACTTGATTGCTTTGACCTTTTCTTCATCAACCTGTATACTATCAGCACTAACAACAAATCCTAGAAATACTAATTTGTTGGTAACAAAGAGCACTTCTTTAGATTAACGTATAATTGCTCGACTCTTAAAACTGGTAAGACAACTCGCACATGCTCAATATGGTCATCAGGAGTGATTGATACTCACGGATCATGGCAATCTCCATCTCATTGTGATACTCTTTCACGCTCTTATTGCCTTGTATGAGGTTTTGTAACTTTTGAAACAAATTTCGATGGTAATGACTTGGTACAAAACGTCTCCTCATCACCGCTTTCATCTCATCCCACGTCTCTATCGGTCTTTCACCATTATGCCTCCTACTAGTCACAAGTTGATCCCACCAAATTATAGCATAATCAGTAAATTCAACAGCTGCAATTTTTACCTTTTTGAGCTCAGAGTATCGTTGGCAATCAAATACCATCTCCATGCGTTTTTCCCATTCTAGATACGCATTGGGATCATTCTTCCCGTGGAAGGAAGGAATCTTCATTTTGATGTTTCCAAGTTCATCATCTCCTCGGTGTCTAAACCTTCGGCCTCCATTCCACCTTTCAAATCGAGCATCTCAACCATCCTCCATATCGGCCTCATCATCATCATATTGTCGCTGCCTTCTATGTTGTGTTCTAGAGGCATCTCGCTAATGTTGCGGCCTTCCTCGGGGTATCTCTCAGTCACCATCAACCCTCATGCCATTCCTCATCATTCGGCCACTAAGCTCCTCCACTACGACCCTCAATTGCTGGATGATTTCCACGAGCACTTCATCCTTTCGTATGGAGTCAACCTCCCATTGATTCACGCTTTCTTCACGCGACATATTTTAGACCTGCAAGTAAACGTTAGTCTCAAAAATCCTCACCAATCGCTCCCTCACGTGTTTCTCTCGAGATGTTTGTCACTCCCCTCGTGTTTAACTCAAGTCTAGGCTTTTTCCATCCTCAATTAATCTTACACACTCTTGCCTTTTTCCTCTCGTATTCTCTTTTCACAAGCTCTTTATTAGACTCAAAACCTGTCTCTCAACCCCCGCACGACAATCAATCAAACTAATCAAACAAGATTAGATCACTATTGATTTTGTTTCAGCAAGTAATAATTTCAAACCAACAAGTACAACTTTCGAAATTCCAATTGAAACGCAAATCACTACTAATTTTGTTTCAATTTGGTCTACTAACAAACTAGTCGCCTTCTTGATTTTTTTTTTTAATTTTGTTTGGCTAAATTTTTTTTGTCGAATCTTTTTTTCTCTTGCACACTTTTTTTGTGCGTTTTCTTTCTCTTCTTTTTTTTTTTTCATTTTTTTTTTGGACGAACTCAAATACAATTTAAGATGCTAGAAAAGAAAATTTAAAACTAACGAGCAATCAACTACGTATGGAAGCATAAAAGCAATCGGATCCTAAATTAGGAGAACCGAAACCCTAACTCAGTAAATCTCAAATTGCTGAATATCAACAGAAAATTAAAGATAAATAGACCTTGTAGAAGCAAGCTCGATACCAAACGATGTGAATCGTTGCGGAAGGATTGTTCTACGAAGGCCTAGATAGTGCGAATTGCAAACCTCGACCTCCAATCAAATTTGTGATTGGCAACCTCGATTATGAACGTGACTGTTGGCTTGAACACGTGTCACTAACGTTATAGACGCCACAAGCGAAATAATTTGCTATCTCGCTCGTTAAGTCGAATTGACCCCCGCAAGAGAATCTTGATTAGGTCAAGTCCTCAAAAGAACAGTAAAAGAGAACCTCTCAATTCTTTTCCTCAAAAAAATAAAATATCTTTGTCCCCAAAGAAATTTAACAAATCTTTTATATAGGCTGCCGCACAAAGCCTAAAAATCAACCCTAAAAATCTAATGCTTCATATTCTAGAATATTCCTATTCTAGAATATTCTTAAACAAGAATATATATAAATTGACTTGGTCAATTATTTGGTGACAAATAATTAAATTGCACCAAGATTTACAAGATTCTTCAAGATTTGATCCAAGGTCATCTTCACACCAAAGATCACGAACCATGCGCCAACAGCTTGCCCGAATTGTTTGCGCTCGAGTAATCGAACCCGGTAAGAATAGACAATGGGTCCCTAGCGCCTCCTCCTTGATATATGATGTTGCTAAAATCAAGGATGTTGAGCTTAGTCCTGCCATCACACTTAAGAATGTTCTCCTCCTTCCTGAATTTTAGTTTAGTCTCATTTCCGTGTCTAAAATTTGTGAAGAAAATTCTTGCCTAGCCTTTTTGATTTTTGACATCTGTCTATTTCATGCCCTTTCAATTTTGACACTGATGGGTTTGGGTAGAAATTACAAGGGACTATTTTTGGACTACTTTTCCTAAGACTTTTCCGTTCAATAAGAGTATCTCAAGTAATGCCGATTATAATAAAAATGTTTCTTTGTCTCATCAATGTCTAGGCCATAGTGCCACTTTTTCTCATCCCAAATTTCTTGTATGCCCATTAGCTAAATAGTCCAGAATGCCTTCCGAAAAGTATTTCACATGCCAATAAGGCATTCTCACTTTTACGCATGGACATCTGGGGACTATATTATACTCCACATCGTGATGGATCTCTTTTTTTTTTGTCACCATTGTGGATGATCACACTCGAGCAACTTGGATTTTCTCATGCAATCCAAGGCCCAAGTACTTTCTCATCTCAAGAATTTCCTCATTTTGATTAAAAATCAGTTTATAAATTTGTACAACAGATTCGTACCGATAATGCTCATGAATTTTTTAATCATGAATGCTCTTCGTTATTCCTTTCCAATGGCATTCTCCATGAAAGTTCTTATGTATACACTCCTCAACAAAATGGGATTGTAGTGAGAAAACAGTCATTTGTTAGAAGTTGCTTGGGCTCTTAACTATCAAGCTTCTACCAGAAATGTTTTAGGGAGATTATGTGATTACAGCAGCATACTTAATCAATCGGATGCCATCTCGTGTTCTCAATGGAAGGACTCCTTTTGAGTTATTATTTGGGAAATGTCTAGACATTCGACAACTCCATGTTTTTAGGTGCTTATGCTATGTATCTACTGTGGGTCATTGGACAAATTAGGTTTTCGTCATCTTAAGTGTGTCTTTATGGAATATCCTACCCTTCAAAAGGTTTATTTGGTTCTTGATCCATCTACTGGAAGATTCTGCTGATGTCATTGTTCATGAAGATATTTTCCCTTTCTAGGATAAGTTATCTTCACATCAAGAAGATGATCCTATTACACCTCATCGTCCTTTTTTAAGTAAGGATCATTCTCCATAGGAACCGGTGATTATGTTTCCACAACTAATGCCTATGGAATTTTTTTTTTATGAAAATGGAAGAGTTGCTTCATAGACGGATAATGAAGCACCCAATCATCCATCACCAACACTATCCGAGAATCCCAAAAGCTTGGGATGGCCTATTTTAGCAAACGGTCCTTCTACGAGCTCACAGAATGATGTTCCAACTATACTAGTTAGTCCTCAGTGTTTGGGACACATAACTCAACACTGACATGGACATCGGATCATATGTCTTCCTCCATGGACAAAACTGGTACACAATATCCTATCTATTCCTATGTTAATTTTGCTCATCTTTCATCCGAACATAGGTGTTGCATCTCTAGAATTTCTTAGCAACGGAGCCCTCATCTTATGCCAAGGCTACCAAAGATCCTCATTAGCAACAAGCAATGGAAGATGAATTAAGAGCTCTAATGGAAAATAAAACTTTGATATATTATTCGGTTACCTCCCCATCAAAAACCCATAGGCTACAAATGGGTATACAAAATCAAATACAGAGCATATGGATCCATTGAATGTTATAAAGCCAAATTAATAGCAAAGGGATTCATACAAAGGGAAGGATTTGATTACACATAAACTTTCTCTCCCATTGCAAAAGAAGTCATAGTGCGATCTTTTCTTTCTATTGTTGTTGCTCGTGATTGGCCCCTTCATAAAATGGATGTCCATAACGCTTTTCTTCATGGCGACCTTGAAGAAGAAATTTAAATGGATCTTCCATCGGAATTTTGCAAAAAGGGGGAGGATAGCGTGTGTTATCTTTGTAAATCCATATATGGACTCAAATAAGCTTCTCTTCAATCCAACAGGACTATACTTTATTTACATGGAGACAAGGTACATTGTCAATCTACTTGCTTATTTATGTTAACGATATACTCATTATGGGAAATGATGCATCCGCTATTGAGAGTTTTAAGAAATATCTACATTCCACATTTCATATTAAAGATTTGGGATCTCCCAAATACTTCCTTGGGATAGAAATTGCATGGTCAAATAAGGCATTTGTCTGAGCCAACGCAAATTTGTCTTGAAAATTATATCAAAAGCGAGATTGTCGAGATCTAAGTCGGTTGTTATTTCAATTTAGCAGAATATCAGCTTGACAACAGTTGAATATGACAAAGGATTATCACCCATGAACACGAATGCCTTGCTTAAAGATCATTCTGTTTATCAAAGACTTGTTGGAGAACTTATCTATTTGACCATGATCATACCAAATATTTGTTATGCGGTGCAGATTCTCAACCAATTTATACATGCCTCAAAATAGTCTCACATTAATGCCGCATTGAAGATTATAAAATACTTGAAAGGGTGTCCCGGACGACAGCATTTTGTGATACCTATTATGCTACTTGTCCCATGAGTAGAAAACATGTTATGGGTTTCTGTATAAAGCCAGGAGATTGTTTACTTTATTGGAAAATGAAGAAACAATCAATTATTTATTTATCATCAACCGAGGCAGGATATCAAGCATTGGCAAAGACTAGCTATGAAATAATTTGGATAAGAGGCCTTCTTCAAGATCTCAGTGTATGGGTAAAAGAACCCACTATCTTATTTTGTCATAATGATGCATGAATTCAATTTTCCGTGAAACGACAAAACACATAGAAGTTGACTGTCATTTCATTTTAGACAAAATCCAAAGTGGGGTGATCAAAACAAGAGGAATAAAAACGAGAGAACAAACCGTGGATATTTTTACCAAAGCTTTACATCAAAGGCAACATTCATATCCATTAAGTAAGCTAGGCGTCCTTGATGTGTATAGACCACCAAGCTTGAGGGGAAGTGTTGAAGATACTGTTGCCGATGCTAATTAATCTTAATTGATTTTGATCATAGGAATCTTTGGGAATCTTTTTGGGATATTATTCATTCTTTTTCTTTCCTTATACATGTAGATATCTTGTACTATCAACAGGGATGTAATTACACATTAAATGATTCAGAAAGCAATATACAATTTTTCCCAAATCCCTAGCTTTCTATTCTTTGACACCAACCGGTCTTGATTGTTTGATCATGTTAAAACCGCTTGATTCGATAGTTATCATGCCTCAAACTCATGGGCACCGGGAGTGTACGAGTAATGCTCTTCGTCTCTGGAAGTTGGAGCCCGCCCCGACAGGCAATCACATATATAAGCCAGTCGCCATTGACCTAGTTCTGTTGCTCTTGGTTGTCGGGTCGTAGATGGAGATGGCTGTCAGCAACTCGATTTCACTGACGCTAGCCATCACGGGCCTGCAATCGATGGATCGGTTGACAATCTTATTAGTCCACTTGGTTTTTCTCAGTGTTTTAGGATGGTGTCCGTTCCTAGTTTTCATAGAGTAGAACAGGAGCAGAAGGCAGATGCCGCATCGATTGATAAAGAGAATAATGAAATATCTAGGTCCTATCACGGAGAGCGAACAAATCAGTTGCATGAAGTGTCAAATGTATCGGTAAAGTATCTGCAATGGGAAGGTTTATGGTTTATAGGATGCCTTTCGGCTTCACTCCTTTCCCGAAGCCATGTTCACTCCTTTCCCGAAGCTGCATCCCAAGAAAGTACCAAAGTCATGTCGTGCCATGGCTTGCTCGATCGATATACAAAGAGAGTGCATATTAGATGGCCCTTCCTAGCTGGAAAATCGAATTATTGGATTCGAGAATGGTTGCAAGGCAGTTTACTTGCTTAATTGTTAGAGAATGCCCGCACCTACTGAACAGATGATAAAGGCTTAGAACAAATAGCAATTGATAATTTCCTCTACCTCCAACGTGCTCGATTTCTTCTATTTCACCCATGAAACAAAGGAAACAGTTCATCAAGGATTTGGGGGACCGGCATTGATGCAAAGAAAGTCACATTGTGTAGAGTTTAGTTTGGCATGGGCCAATACAATGACTTTGGCATGGGCCAATACAATGACTCTTTTAATTGCCTAAGTCCTGTCATTTCAAAGACCAAATAGGGTAGGCTTTGCTCATTGAATCCATTTGATCATAGCATCGCTTCTTGGCAAAGGAAGGTTGCGTGAAATTATGACACTTGACACTACTTAGCAAAGTCCATACATGAGCTTCCCCAGTAAAAAAATTTACTCCCCATCTCCTAATTATCGGAGGAAGATTAATTTAAGGAACAATATCAATGCTTGCCCTAGTGCTTAATGCCTTACATTTGCCTTCCAATTTGTTGAAGGACGGGAACATGGATTTCGACTAAATTGATCCACTTAACGAATGTTGACTCAACTGTACAATTTGAATGATCCTTAACCGATCTGACCTGAATCCAACCCAATTTCACAATAGAATCCGTATTTTGAATGCATTAGTCAAGCAAGCATTGTCACCTCTCCACCATCATCACCGCCACTGTCACGTTGGTGTTGGCGAAAGTTTTTAACATATCAAAACAAACAAAAGCAAATTGCGTGATGATCTACATTGAAAGTTCTATTATAAATAATGCGTTGCATGAGTCATATACTATACTACTCTACTTTTTTTTGGTCGAAATACTACTCTACTTTAAAGTAGTTACTTCAGGACATTCTACCTTAATGGGGTATTTTGACCTGAAGATTACAATGAATGAATCAAATAAGGAAATCACCGAACAAATCAGCCAACATTATTACAGCACCATATGAAATCCGATTACATAAAGATGACCCGATATTGTAATAATTGCGCCATATCTACCGATTATCCCCTAGATATCATAATGATGGTATCACAATCTCATTTGTGGCTTGTCCCTATATAAATAAGGATGAAAGCATCGGGCATCGGATAAGAGTAGCACATTACTCTGTGACCACACACTTCACAATGCTGCTCGTGCCTCTCTTTTTTTTTTTTTAACACCAGCTTGGTCTCCTCCCACCCTCTTTTGTTTGCCTACAGTTTGAAAGTGTATTTTCTTCCCCCTACTTTTTAGTTTTCCTTCAAAATTTGAAAATGAGCTGCATTTCTAAAAATTATGAGCAATTATGCATTGTTATACATTTCAATATTCAGTGAATTTATCTAGCGGGTCTATGGGATTTATATGCTTTCTGTAAACATGTGATCTCCCTCCACTTATAAGTTTAACATTCTAACATAATATCAAGTCCATTTCTACCCAATTAATTGCGCCTATGCAGATCCCTTATCCATCAAATTTAGTGTGTCTATTCCTAATTTGGATTCCAAGTGAAAAGGGTGTTAAAATATTCCAACATTGCATATTTTGAGGAATTTATATTTCTTCCACCTATAAGTTGGACTTTCTAGCTCTATCAACCAACCAAAGAACGCCAAAAGTTAAAAAAAAATACTAGCCGCACCGAGATAACTCAAACCATCGAATCTACCTATTCTCTTTCAGCCATGCAATGCAAAAGCGGATTTTAAGCTAAGGAAGAGAGACGTATTAAACACATAATTTATTTCACTAACCACCTTGTTGAGAACTTATAGATCCTGGTTGGTATTTGTTCAACAGGGTCTGTGGACCCCGTACGAAGAAGCTGTTAGAGTCACTATTTACAGCACCAGACGTCTTGGCCAAGTCATCCATCGACCGACCTGCCGTACGAAGAGTGTAGAAATGATCCCCCCAGATGTCATATGTGAAATTGTTCTCAGATTCTGCCTTTCCCTCTGACTTGATGATCTTTTGGCTGCACAGATGAGAACCGGGAGCTAGAGCGTGTGGACGCAAACTCGAGGTGGGTCTCCCAGCACATGGGAACGTTGCAGAAGGCAATAGCACGGGCTTACTAGCAGTTTTTGCTGGTGCTGGGGGCTGCACGTGAAGTACAGCGGAATTCTTTTTCTTTGAAACTGTGGGTTCCAAACAGTTTGCGCTCTTATCAGGTTTGGAGACTTGACGCCTCTCCCTGTCTGGCCACTGAGAAAGGGGATTTCTGGTCTCAATACATTGTTCCGGCTCAGGAGAGAGAGAACACATTCTTCTGGGTGTAGGAACAGAAGAGACTGGAGATAAGGGAGATGAAGGTGTCGAATTTCCACTTTGGCTACTTGAAACTTCAAGTAGAGTGCTAAACCCTGCACCAGCACCCTTTCTCTTTCTCCGCCTTCTTCCTTTGTCTTTTCCAATGCGGACACTGAGGTTACCAGACTGCGATACTTCCTCCAACACATTGCAGCTCTCAGCAGCACCAACCAAACTTAACGGCGAACATGATCGTTCCCTATCTTTCCGAGCTTCTGCAGGAATGACCGGTGTTCCCACATCCTGAGCATTTGATTTTGTATCTGGTGCACCAATCCCATGTGCTTCTTCACATCCACAAAGATTATCAGTATATGCCATGGACTCCGGTAGTAAGGGTTTATCTGCAACTAGAAAGTTATGACAAGAATCCACCTTGGTGGACCCAACAGGTTTACTACTTTTTCTACTATAGTGACCTTTTGAGGATTTCCCTTTGCACTGCGTTGTCATAATAGAGTCCTTTCCTCTCCCACATCGCCAGTCCTGCGAGACTGTCATCTGGGGGAAGAAGTAAAATAATACCAACAACACAAACAGAGCAGCAAGGAGGATCGACGCAAATATTCTCTTCACCCGAATCAAGAACAGAGATTTCTTGCATGAACCAAGCATGGTCAAATGAATATTGGCTTTCATGGGTATAATTAGAATTCCACTTGCCAAATCCAATTCCAGATGTCGGTCTTCCACAGGAGCCAAAAAATTGCTTCTGTAAGATATTAGAAGCTTCTTTGCTTCCCCAGGTCCCAGAGAAAAACTTGTACAATTGTGAACCGTGAATCCATCCAACTTACAGTCTGTCCCAGAAACCCTTATCCTCCTGACCTCCAATGGCATATCTCCTGTATTCTTGGCATAAATTACCTTAATCAAAGGCTTATGACATGAGTGCACAGAATCATGCATTTGGGATGTCATCTTCTCTTGATTGACAATGTTCAAAGAATCAGAAAAGTCAAGGTCAAATTCCAATTTTTCAACAGGCTCTGAATTTTCAAGCAGGACAAGAGAATACGACCCCCCGATTCCCCTCAAAGACAACCACTCCACACCAGAAAGGTTGTTCCTCACCAGAACTGAACTCCTCCACTCACAACGATCCGATGGGTGAAAGATCAAAGGCCCCAAAGATGCCTGCCCTTGAGGATGAACATAAGCTTCTGTTAGAGCACTCTCCGCTACAGAAAACCCATAGGTCGGTGGTTTGACAGATTCACCATGAACCAAGATGCCAGACAAAATAGGCTGCCCAAGTTGAATTGGGTCCTTGCACTCATCAATCATTTCTCCCGAGTTCAAAAGCAGTTGCATGATGACTGGTTGCTGACTTGGATTATGCACAGTGATCCACTTGGAGAGATGAGTCCCAATGGGAACAATGTGGAAGAAAACCTCATGGTTATCAAGCACCGACATCTCACAATTGGTACCTTGAGATTTCCAGTTTCCTAGCACAAACTCATCTAAATCTGCAGTCTGCAGTGGCTTCAAAAAAAAAAAAAAATCAGATGCAACAATTTAGTATTTGATATGAAATTACGAAAAAAACAATGATGTGCTACATTTGCAGAAAAAGCAGTGACAAATTATTACTAGGGAGGAAGTATATTCTATTAGTTATCATGGAGAAAGTCATAAACAAGTTCTAATTGGCAGAAGAGACCTAAAGGACCCCTTATCCCAGAGATTGACCTACAGGAACGAGCACAAAATTGCATTTCTTTTTTTTTTTGCTTATGAACTGGAACAATCAAATCAGAATACGAATAGCAGGAACAGACAATGTAGATCTCCTAGGTTATCAAAAATACTAAATCACGAAACAGAATTTATCCAGGTATATCTGATGAGCAGCAGTAACTACCATCCGATTCCTGTGCATGGAGAAACTGGAGAAAAAATTATAACGAAAAGATTTGACATGTTTTGACCTTATTTTTGGTTCCATTAGATCACCAGTTAATAGGTAAATAATCAGGAACATAAAGGTGGACACAAGCAGGAAAACAGTTGCATGCATTTCAGCCGTTCATCTAAGTTCATTAAACAACAAAAATCATTAGTAGCAACAATCATTTACAGGAGAGATCTCAAGAAACCTTTTAAGAACATGAGTCAGATAACACAGCAGGTCCGCTTGGTATTTGAGAGCATGTGATACATCTCCCATTTCACCAATGCGGAAATGGACAATGGCGAGGTGGAGGACAAGTAGAAGTCAATGGAAAACTGTAAAGAACAATGTGTTTCACTAGAACTGATTTTCCATAAGCTTCCAAATAGTAGGAACATGAAACATGACTTTAGATATTCAATAGTTCATGGGATTACTGCTTTACAAAAAGATGCGTGCTATTCAAACCTTCAAACAGTTCATTAATTCTAAACGACTCCTGAGTTAAGGACAAAGGAGTATTCTGTATCACTGAATACATTTTGTTAAGAAAATCAGTAACACTCCATATTTCTAAGGCATATGATTCCAGGACAGGTTCATTTATCCTCCGTGGAGAAGTGTTTAGGAAGTTTAAACTTAAATGATAAATTGCTCAAAAATTGGATGAACCTTTAGCTAGCAAACCTTCTAAAAGACTAGACTCCTCGGCTCTCATCAGCCTAGCACTCGTAGATTAAACAGAATCTACTAAATTCACACACACAACCCTCCCCCCCAAACAAAAAAAAAAAAAAAAAAAAAAAGGAAAACGCCTTGCTAGACAGTCTCATTCCAAAAATATGTTCTGATGATTTTTTTTACAGATTTATTGGGTAAAGACAGCCTATTAAGATACCAACATGAATGAAATATATTATCATCCCTTGCATTAGGACAAGAATGGAATTCCCAGCAAATTTCTTCAAAAAACCAAGGAAATATTTGAAGTCTAAACTACATGAAGTGCGGAATAATGTCCCTGGAATCAATAACAGCATAGGAAGAAACTCTCAAAATGCCTCCTTTTGCAATAATTGCATTGATTATTGACAAGACATGCTAGAGATCAAGAGCACCCAGCTAAGCAATAGCATAACTAAGAAGTGTAGTACAATAGCTAGGAAACACAGACCAAACACATAATTCACGAATGAATAACTTTGTGCAGAAATTACATACCTCAGCTTTTGCTCGCAAATGCTCCAATGATAATGTCCTTTTATTTCCAAAATCGGCATTATCAACCTGATGATTGTAACCAGAAAAGGAATCACGTCCTGAGCAGACATGTAGAATGTCCTGGCAGAGAATTTCAATCTGACTTTGAGAGTCATTCGTCTGTATAAGTAATTTACATATTCTGTCTGCATCGAGGGTCTCATGAGTAAAATGAATTTCATCTGAAATGTGATTGCAAGTAAGTACAGCAACTTGGGTAATGGTGTCAGGAAAGAGTACCAATCCATCCATGTACTTGATCTGAAAAAGCTTTGAATTTGCAATTTCACTGATCTTAGTAACAGTAATAACACGTGTAGCACTATTCCTCAAAGATATGCTAACAAAACTTCCAGCGACATCAGATGATGTCATGCTCTCGAGAGAGACAGAAAGCAGACCAGCTATATCATGAGTTACTGCCATATCATCTATCTCAGCTTCAATCGGTACCATCATAATGTCAGCTCTATCTTTTGAAGATGTTGTTAATTGCATGCAAAAGACGCCCAAAACTTTACCAACAGAACCAAAAGATAAATCTATCTCTACAATGTCCTCACTAATCTGAGGACCAACTTCCCAACTTTTATGAGATCTCATTGCCATCACTGGCAAATCAATAGGACTACTCTTCACAAGAAACCAATCTTTAACACTCTGCAGGCCTGTCAGAACTTGAGGGATTTTGTGTGTACAAGTTGCTTCCATATGGAGGGAATTATCTCCCAGAGAAACTGATAGCCATAGGGCTATTTCTTCCACGTAGAGGCTCTCATCGAAAGGGTTGAACAACGACAAGTTCTTTCTCCACCTTCCACCGGAAGATTCATCTACACCTAATATGGGCTGAATCCCATAGGGAGACTTGACTGCGAAGCCTCTGGCCTGCACCAAAAAACCTCCAAAGTTTGTTTGCACGATCAAATGAGCTGAGGACAAACCCTGCCATCTAGGCAAGAAGACAAAACAGAGAGAAGCCACTTCACCAGGTTCTAGTACTGCTTCAGTAAAGTTGCAAGAAAAGAACTGCACATCTGTGCTGAATGGCTGGTAGACATGTAAAATGCTGTCACTCCAGTTGTTTGACACTGTTAAGAAGGCTATGGAAGGACCATACAAGTACTTTTCTCCCCAGTCAAGTATAGGAGGGTTTATTTCTATATTGGGTGACAAAAACCTGTCAAAGGAACCTGACTTGTCCATCTCAGAATTCTTGCCCTGACTAAAACTGACACTTTTTGGATTAAGGAGAGGTGCTCTACAAGAAGATATATCATGTTGATTAGCACCAGATGTTTGAATATATGAGAATTCATTAACATTCTTCCTAGAGTTCAAAGAACAAGAGACGGTCCTTCCATTTGATAATATAGATATACCATAATCTGATGACCACCTGGAGTTATTTGCCCACTGAGTAAATTCACCCGGTCCCACTCCAACGAATAATGGATCATCGGGCCTAATCGAAGAGTCTTCCAAAGTAGTATCCTTGGTGTTGGAGTTCTCAGACAAAAAACCAGGCAGTGTTGAGGGAAAGCAGAAAAACTCGCTACAGATATTGCCAAGAGTTATGCGAGCTTTTGAATTGTCTGGAGTATAATCTGAATCAACGTTCCCACCAAGAACATTATTCAGAATGCCGGCACCATAATTGCCATTAGAGGATCCGCATCCATTGTTTTCTTCCACAGCTTCTTGCCTCCCAACCTCAAAGCAATGTACACATGCAACAAAGGAGAAGAAGATGCATGATAGAAACCCAATGACAAATGATGCCTTGGTTAAGTGAAACGATCCCCTGGATAGAGCAACATTACAGATAAGTTTTAATGACAACAGCATTAAATTGCATTGGATCAGAAACTATACCGAATAAAAGAACAAGCACCATGAAAATTCGAAACAAAGAAAGGAAAGCGAAAGAATGAGGACGGGATACTAAAAAGCCCAAGTTGTCAGGAAGTCTACAATTTACAAAAGAACATCAACAGTTTTTTAAGAAAGAATCCAAAGACCCAGTGTGGTTGCCATTGAAGAATTTGATGTTGCCTAAAAGCTGATCAAAGCTCTATGATAGCACACATATTTCTAAAACGGTAACTTCTTATTTCTAAAACAGTAACTGTCTCTTCAATATTAATTCCATTTAAGATTAAAAAAAAAATAAAAAAATAAAACAAGCTGATTAAATGGGATCACCCTGCATTTAAAGTAAAACCCAGCAGACAACCCCAAAACAGAACACTGAAAGTTCTCCTTTTTTTGCGCTCCCAGAAAGCAATTTCAAAAATTTTTACTTCCCAAAAGATGAATTAAATGAATTGTTCGCTCAAAGTTCACTTTTTTCTCCGCTCGAGACCGGACCCATCATTAAAACACTAAGCACGAACGGACTAACACTGATTAAGCGGCTCATCAAACCCCGTTTCCAAAAAAATTGGAAATGACGCTCGCCGGAGTCACGACCAGTTTTTCACTCGGACAATCAAACCCAACATAAAACTCCGAAATCTAAAGCACGACACGTCCTAGTAACTAACCTTACCTAATATACGACAGAAACGCAGGAGAAAGACAAGGAAAGTCAAAGAAAGAAAGGAAAAAAAAAAAATTCCCCTGCAAAACAAAAAGCGGGCAGCCAGAAGATATCGGCTACTTTTGCGCACGCCGGACATTCAACTCGCAGCACTCACGGAACGATCGGCGAGCGGTCAATCCCGGCCCCCTTCCCAGAAATGGAAAAGCAGATATAAAAAAAAATCGACCGAACCAAGAACGGTCTTCCCCCCCAAGAAACCCAAGAAAACGAGAAAGAAACACCAAGCGTGCTTCAAGAGAGTCAAGAACGGATGAATAATACACACAAGCGAAAACCCATCTTATCTTCGCCAAAAAAGAAAAAGAAAAGAAGGAGGAAAAACAGAAGCTTATCATCATCGTCACACGACGGAGCTCGACACAGAGAGAGAGAGAGAGAGATAGAGAGAAAGAGAGTCGGAGGGGTGGCCGGCGAGGGACGAGGACCGGAGCTTCTTACCGGAGACGGAGCATCGGGCGGCTACGCCACGGAGCGCGTCCGACGAAGGGTATGGCTGCAGCTTCCATGCGAGAGGGCGAGGAAGAAGACCATGCGAGGGGCAGAGGGGTGGTTTCTCGTCTAGGGTTTTTCGATCTCTCTCTCTCTCTCTGCCTGACTTCCAAGAAGAATTTCTAGAGGAAGAGAAGAAGGGAAAAATGCTTAGAACGCAAGCAGCACCTGATAAACAAACAAAAAACACAGCCTCGATGAATGGCCTCGGAGAGAGAGAGAGAGAGAAAGAGAGAGACACTACGACTACAGTGACAGGGAAGAGAGAGAAAGAAGAGAGAGAGAGGGGAACGTTGAAAACAAAGGGAACGAGGTCCCGCTTTTGCCCCTCGGCTGTGTAGGTATTCACGAGATTGGGACCCGTCAAGGTCCATAAGTTTTCCTCTAGCTTTTTGTCTTTGGCTGCCACAATGAGGAAAATGAGAGAGAGTGGGGTTTTTGGTTATAGGGTGATTGTGATTGTGAGATTTTTTTATGATCTTTTAGGAAGGATGGATTTCACTTCCTATGTTTTTTGGCTCTTGGAATTTATGAATCTCCTCCATACGGAATCTTGTATTGGAATCTGAAGCTTTTATCTTTGTAATTTGATTGGATTGGTATGAATTGCGAAATCAAGTCAATACTAAATTTTTTTTATTGTTTATTGCTGCGTCATCTTAATGAACTCCGCTCTTGTCTTGTCTCTACGATTTACCTGCGTGCATATGGAATTTCGTGTCGTGCGATGATCACGTGTATGGCGATTTGAACGCCTCTACGTTAAAAACGTTCCTTATCGCATGCTGCCGCATGAGTGCGAGAGGCTTCATCTCCACATTCAAACGCACATGGTAGGTTTCAATCATGTCCGCCGTGCATGGCAAGCACATGTTGTCGTGTTAGAAATAAATAGGTAATTCATAATTAAGACGGTCACCAGTCGTTTCAAATTTTACTCATTTACACTTTTCAAGATTCGAACCGTTGAACAAGCAATTTTCATCATTCCAAAATATAGCCATCCTTGTGATTGACGCAATTAGTGCATTGGAAGTGAAAACATAACATGCCAGAAAGAGACACAAAAGTAGGTCTTTCCACAAGGTCTTTTGAGTCATGGACAAGCTTTAGGTCCATGTCAAAAGCTTTGGGCCTCTTTGTAAATATGGTACAACTCGGAGGGCAATCAACATGATAATTCGTCTCCCCACCCTTTTCTTTATTTTTATTTTTTTTCCCACACATGAGATTTAAGTAGGCATGTATATTAAGCCTCTTTCACGGGCAAACGTTTGGAAAATAATACCCCTCAGCATACCACAAAGGGGGCATGGTCGAGGGGCAAAAGTGGAAATGCGCAAGAACAATATCCAAGGTGAGAGCTTTGGGAGGAGGTTTAGACTTTGGTGCTCCTTTGCTTTTTTTCCTATCTTCCCTTAAAAAATGTCAATTTCTCTTTTATTTTTTAATTTTTAATTTTTCCTTTTGTTTTATTATATTTTAAAATTTTATTTTGACTTCAGTGAGGGGGACAGTCCCTTGTGGGCATCTGGTCATTGGTGCATGGAATCGTCGTTCCAGACGCACGACGCACGATATCTTAGTCCCGTGAAAGGTCCGTCCTGGCCCTCCCCACATCTCTCCGAAAACCTGCCACTACCGGAGCGGTGGGAGCCAGGCCTTGGCGGGTTGCGGCCCGGGCGGGCCCTATCGGATCCGATGGTCCCGTGTTCGCCTCCGGTACATGTATCGGATTCATCCAATAATTTCTCCCTCTTTTTCCATTCCGCACGGCACGTCCTTTGAGGGCTCGACTCGCGTCGACCCCACGGGGCCTCGTCCTCATCGATCCGACCGGCGGAGGGTACTTTGGAAAAGCGAGCACCATGGGATTTTGTCAATTGCTGCTTAGTACCTTTGTCGCCGTGGAGAAAAAACCGGACAATGTGTCCCGACACCGTCCAACGCCAAACATTTTTGTCTAAATTGTTCTTCTCCATCGTTAGCGAATCTCGACGAATTGCAGGAATTTCGAACTAAATAATTCGTCGAGAATAAACGATATATTAAGGGAAAAAAAGAAGGAAATTTCGCCATGTGTCCGCAAAATTTAGGAGCCCATAATGTATAGAGCATGCCGCATCGAATGGGTATGGAAAATAATAAAGATAGATGGTTAAAATAATCGACTGCTTTTGGGAGCGTGACTAGGTTTTCCACCGAACAGCCGTACCTTTCAAAACATGATGTTTGGGAAAGTTGCCCCACCTGCGAAGCAATTTCTAAAAGTAAAAACTATACTTAACTTTAGTCTTAAACCATCTTGAACGGCGATTTAAGTTTCACGACTTTTGACAAGCGTTCATTTAAGGAGCTCCGACTTATTTTAATAATAAGAGCTCGCCAAAGTTGCCTAAACGTATGGTTAAAAAAAAGTTTTGGTTCTAAAGCAATCATAAAGTGTCAACATTAGATCGATTGTTCGTAGATTTGTTGCTCTAAAACTTTATAAAAGTTAGGAGTTTGAAAATACGAAGCCGTGTATTAAAATAAAAGTCACGAAGTGAATATTGTCGCTTTGCTATTCTTTCCTTTTTGTTGGACTCAAGCAAAATAGGAGAGCAAACCCACACGGACGCGTGCGCATCTGTCTCTGTCTCTCCAGATTATTTCATTTAAAGAGTGTGTTTGTTTCGCGAAAAATAAATGATTTATAAAATATTTTTTCTAAAAATGATCATTTGTATTCATTTACATATAAAATGTTGTCGAAAAAGAAAACATTCTCAATATTTTTTTCTACTATTGAACATTTCTTAAAGAAAAGAAAACATTAGATGAACATTTTGCTACTCTTTCAGTAAATGAGAACAAATTATTATTTAAATTTCAGTAGATAAAAGAAAATTCTCACGTAGAGTGCAAGGATGAGGTTGGTTGCACTATAGTGACAATTAAGTGATTTTCCAAGTGCACGAGAGGCAGTTAACTTCCTTGTCTCGCCTTTTTGTCCTTTTTATCTTGGTCAATTTTACCTTTAATCTTATTTAATTTACAATTAGAAAATGAGTTCATGGGGATGTGATGGGAGCATGAAAGCGAGACGACGGAACGTCTTTTTTTATTATTTTTTTATAGAGACATGCCATTGGACTTTAATACATCCTTAAATTATTTTATCTGAATTTCGAGATATAAAATTTTAGGAATATTCCCTCTTAGATGGGGAAAACAAAATTACACCCGAGAATTGAGGGGGCCATTGGAAACACAAAAGCAAGATGCATTTTTCATAATTTATAAAAAAAATATGCCATTAGAATTTCCACCAAGTTCGATCAAGAGAGTCACTAGTCATTTTTTTAATAAAAATCGTGACACTTCAATGAGTTTTGATGCCAAATAACATTGTACATATCTCAGTATTGATACTATCTCTATTACTAAAAAAATTTACTCAAGAAATGGACTATCCAAATAAATTTCAATTAAAATGTCGACAAATATATCATGCGTCAAATCACTAAGTGATGGTCAAACACTAATTATTAATTACTTTCACATTTACGTTTCCTTGCTTCCTACTTATCTAAAACAAAATCCCCAAGTACGAAATCTCATTATTTCTAAAATTTCGAAGGAATAAAAAAAATTTATGAAGTCGGTAATTAGCACGCAAAAGTATATTTTGATGTGTCGACCTTTTCTTCCTCCTAATTAATGAAGACATAAAAAGGGAGACATCATTATTAGATCATTTCCGAAAAATCAGCGCGTGGGGGTTCCGCGCGAAGACGAGGGCGCGTGGATCCGGAGGCTCAATTCCACGTAATCACCGCCGAGAATCTACGCGAGTGGCGGCTTTTAATTATAGGAGTCGAGAGGGGGCGTCAGAATCTCAAAAACTGACGGCTCCGTCCCCGCCTCCATGATTCCCTTCCGCCTGTCCTGCGATCCGGGCCGTCCGTTCCGGTACCACCGCGGGCCACGCGATCTTCGGCGCGTGGGCCCCCCGCGGTCCACCAGGTGGCCGGCCTTACGCCACCAGTTTTATGTTTTCCTTTTTTTTTATTTTTCGAAGGAAAAAGCCACCGTTCGTTCGGTCTCTCTGAAAGTCGAGATTAGGTCGTGCGGCGGAATTACCATTTTGTCCCTTGCGCAGGTCCGAAATTCGATGCTCTCTGCGGGGTTGGTGCGGTCCCTTTCTTTTGAATTGCTTTTATTACTTTAAATTTCTTCTTCTTCTTCTTCTTCCTTAACGTGCTTTCGTCGAATTTTCAAATTAATATTAAGAACCTCCTTTTATTATTGGATAAATTTTCTTTCAAGTATTATAATTTTCGAGAAAATTTATACATTTCTTTTTGTCTTGTTGGGAATTGGTGAAATGGCATTTTTTTTTTTTTTGTTATTGCGTAAGCCAAAGACAACAAGTATTAAATTTAATCACATGAAATCTTGAGTGTGCGCTTTGCGCCGAATAAAAAAAAAAAAAAAGAAATTAAAAAGTATATTTCTATGACAAAAATAACCCATACTTTTCAAAAGATAAAATAATAAAGACAAAAGGAGCATCTTTTGTTCAAGGAACAAAGGTATCCATGAAATTATACCATCGAGACATATACAACCTCACCCAAACGGTAAAATAAAAGCACGATTTTACTTGCGGGGCTAAAAATATCCACCACTGCTCTTTTCAAACAAAAATGCCTACGTAGCCTCTAGAAACGGAGGTAACTTGTACAATAGGCACGTCGGCTCCACCAAATCATTGCCTGAGTTTTTTTTAAAAATAAAATAAAATAATGCAGACAAAAGATAGAGAAAATGAGTTCATCTCCAAATTGAGTTTGTAAATTGAATGCCTAGGATTTTGCCTCAAATCAAGTTTGCAAATGAGGACCTAAATCATTGATTTCGAGCTAGTTCATGAAGTTCAATCAATATTTCGAACTTGCAAATTAGGATTTCCAATAATTGATTTCAAAATTAATGGATTAACTAATCAATTATAGTCAAAGTGGGACGGTTGTTCTAAGATATCATTAACCATCAAGTAAGAGTTCGTACTTTTTCTTTTTTGTCGTTTGAAATGTGAGGTTATTTTCGTCTCAAGAGTATAAATTCACAGATTTTTTATACCCCCAAGTGGAGGAGGCTCGTGCCTTTTTCTTTTTTGGCTGTTTGCATTTGCCCGTGAGCTTTGTGACTTTTAACTTTAAACAAAGGTAAATTTTCACGGACGATAATCACCCTTCGGTGCACTTAGAAAACATTCAACACGCCCAAAAAAAAATCGAGGATCTGTATGCCCCGCCAAAAAAAATAAAATAATAATAATAATAATCACAAGGATCGAAAAGTGCAAACGAAAGTGCAAGGCGCACTGCCCTAAAGATTCATGGAGAGTAAAAAGGCTGAACTCGAGCATGGACGCCGCAGAACACACACCGACCTTGTCAGTGCGATTGTCTTCGACATCTCTCCGACGTCACCCCGGAGAAAACGAAGAGACGAACCGAGCCCGCGCGTTGAACCGCCCGGTCGAGTACGGCGACAATCGGCCGCGATCATCGCCGTTTTCTTTGGCTCCGCGTAGCTGCTCCGCTGTCTGCACGCGGTCGTGTGAGATTCCCGCGCCTCACAAGTCACAACTACCCCCTTCCTTCCAAATTCTAAGGTACAACTAAAAGTGAGTTTGGCAATACTTTGCCAAAGCTTAATGCGTGTAGCATTTGGCAAATTTTTTGGAGCGTTTTGGAGAGATGCAATTGTATCTCTCCAGAGGCCTCCAAAGCCTTTACCTTAAGGCAGCTCAGAGGTGCTTTGAACTTTGGGTATTTTTGGAATGTAAATGTAAGTTTTTATTTTTTTTTTTTTTGGGCTTTGCTCTCATTGATCTTTGATGATTCAGGAAATGTCATCATCTATTGTGACATTACTAGCAAGTGTTCCAAGTGCTGATGAGGCCATATTGATGCTAGCTAGTCTCACTTGAGGTCGGCTAGATCACATGACTTAGGCAATGCTTGAGGTCATGTGACCTCTGTTTGGAAAAATATGGTTTTGAATTTATAAAGCGATCAAGTTGGACTTTTTGAGGTGTGATATCATTTTTTTAAGAATTTATTTGTCCCACAAAGTTGCTGACTTTGAGATGTGATATCATTTTTGAGCGCGTAAAGTGCTAAGTGCACCTAATAATCGTACCAAAATTCACGCACCCACACGTGAGTATGATGGATCTAGCCCACACCTAATCTTTTCTTTATATATGCTAAAAAAAGTCCCACACTTATTAACTAGCCCACCTCATCTCACTTTTCCTATATGGGACAAGGGAACATACACTTAATTTGTTTTACAAACAAATTTCCAACAACCTCAAGCGAGGCTCACTAGCGGCCAATTTGACTTGTTGATAGTTGAGTTTTGCTCAGAAGGTTTGAGAATTAGGATACGAAAGAAAAAGCTAACAAAGTCCACTGTAAAGTGTAGTTTATTCTAAATGGCATTTAAGTGAAAGTTGTTTTCTAATACGTTTTTAAATTAACTTTATCAAACACTATTTGCATTTTGAAAAAATTCATTCATATAAAATTCTTTACATTTTCTCAAAAACTTTCTCCAAAAATGTTTCCAAACCATTGAGTGCTAATTGCCTTCTAAACTCAGGATATTCATCGCGGTCTTTAGGACCCGTGTTGTAATTATCTCAAGTCGGGGTTAAACTTGAGCTGCTCATGCTGTATATACCTTTTAGAAACGAGTCTCTAGGCAAGTCGACTTTGAATCCTTTGTTGTTGCAATTCCGAAAGGATCGCATTGAAATTGTTAGGGAGTCATTCTAGGACAACTTGCAGAAACCAATGGCAAAAGTAGACCATGAGACGTTGCGCTCAAGCAAAATTGACTGCGGTAGTTATGGCAATGGGCCACTCCTTGGTCCACTTGAGCCCTACATGCCTCTAAATCCCTTCCATGACATGTGATGCCGATTTCATTGCGGGGGCTTAGATCGCTAATAGAGACAAAATGACGGTATTAGTGTTAAATTTATGTGTGCGGATGTCAAATATTTTTAAATGATCATCTAGGTGTCGCAACTTTTAAAATCGGGGATTTGGCTCGCATGGACATCCTATATAACATTAGTTGAATAATATATCCGATATGACTCATTGAAGAAATTTGCACTCAAACTATATTCAAGATGATGTGATTTGAGCCAAATCTTGCCCCCACATATGGTTGCAATTCCAAGGAAGCGTCACCATTTAGGGTTGAGTGATGATGTTGTTTTGCATAATTTCTATGGAACTTTGCCTTGCCGAATTAATTATGTTTTTCAAAAGCTGCATAAAGTGCATTTGTTGTTAAAACAATGTCACTTGAGATTCTCGTTGATAATAAGTCGTTGAAGCAATTTACCTAATTAAGTTAAAAATTATGACACTCAATATCTATTTATATCACGAATAATGAACATTATGAGAATACTTTTCCAAGGAATTTATTTTCAAGGAAATTTTCGCATGTTTGACTGTACTTTGTAAATAAAATGGAAGTCATCCTCCAATGTATCTTCTAGGAAAATCATGAAACATACATTTGAGAAAAGTCTTGAATACAAATTCATATCCCATGTTTGAGCATTGAGAACTTGAGCTCAAGCATTAGGATCCTAGACCTAACCTAAGGAGACTAGAGCCCAAGCGTTGGGGGCTAGCTGCTTGGGACCAAGGTTCTATGTCATGGGTCCTAGGCCCGGTTACTAGTGTCTTGAACTCCAAAAACACGGGTATAGCTGTTGGGGACTTGAACACAGGCAAACAAGCTCTTAGACCCAACCTTGAGGGACCAGGGCGCTTTGGGACTTGGGCGAGTCCTTAGGGAACCAAGCCTCCATCGCTGGGGACCCAAAACATGGCCTTGGAGGTCTCAAGCCTAAGCTCCAGGGTCCTTGACTCAAGTCATCTGAGGCCGACTTTAAATCTATAAGGACTAGTATTGAAAATCAATTATCAGATAAAATATTTTCTTAAAATCTTGTAACTCACGTGGCGCTTATTTAATATACAAAATTTTCCCATCTGTAGTCGGTGTAGGTTCATATGGGGAGCACCCACAAGACCACACGAAGAAAACATAAAAAGAAAGTGGAATCCAGTTGGAATGTAGTTGGAAGGATTCCTTCCGGATTCTCTGGATCTTGGAAACATTAAGAAAATTACCTTTTGGATTAGCAATTACCAGTCGTCTAATGTCGCCCGATGGTTGAATAGTAGAAGTGGGACGTAATGGGTTAGCACATGGACGGTCTCTATTCTTGTTCTTGCTTTCTAACAAGAGAGTCCATTCATCATATGTTACTGACTACTTACCAGAATTAATTAGTTGGTGTTCCCCATCAGTGCTAATTGAGGACAATGGTTTGGTTTTCAAACTGCTTTAAATGCGATTTCAGGTGCCCTAACTTTCACTTAATCAATTTTCGTAAATCAGTAGGACAGCATTATCTATTGTCGTGACATGAATTACTTGAAATTTCTCGACATTTTAGAGATAAAAGCAAAGGTTTTGATTGCTAGGAACCATTCGATACTGAATGCTTGATGGTTAGGTTATGCTCTACAGATAACACTTTCGTAATGTCTTGATAGATTTATAAGATTCTCCAAAGAGAATCAATCATGAATTATTGGGAAGCCAGGCACCCTTGAGAAAACAATTCAAGATTCTTACTTGAGTGAGATTTTGTGTATTTTATTCCTTAGGATGGAAAGAGGTGCATATATTATTATATTTCATGGTCTAAATAATTGGCCACTCAGTGCATTGATTAAACTATCTAGTAAAAAAAAAACTGTCGATATGTTCCTGATTCATGTTGTCCATGAGTTTTGTTTTGTTTTTTTTTTTTAATCCTCTTCCATTTTGGAGATGAACATTATTAGAGGATTGTTTTCAAAACATAAAATGGGTAACTTTTAAATGTCTTTTGAGTACAATTGATAATCTTGAATTTTACTATCGAAGGGATTGACTAAAGAAAGAAACGTAAACCCTAATAATTGATGGATAGAGGGTTCCTTTGCCAAATTTTTAATACCAAATTGGCAATTTATCTAGACAAGAAGTTAGATTTGTAAATGTCGCACTATTTTGGGCCCAGCCCGTTCACTGTTAGTGCTTTTGCATTCTTAGCCAACCAGAAGGCCCAAAATGGAACTTGTTGCTCTATTTGACCAAAAAGTTTCAGAAAATGAGAATGTTTTGTTATTCTTCATATTTTCATGGGAAGAAGAAATCTTTTGAGCGTTACTAGGCAAGTCAAGCAACTCGTGATCTAAATTAATTTAGGTCGATAGATGAGAAAAAAACAACTGTTGCTTTGGTGTTAATTTGAGTTTAGGGATATAAGTATGATAAAAGTCATAAAAATTAAGTACTGGGTACGCTAGCTACTATTTTGAGTTCACCCCTATTTTATCTCGTTAAGGAAGAACTGCGAATCTAGAAATAGGCTCAATCGAACATTTTTCAAAAGTTATTATAGTGACTCATTCTCTTTAATTTATCCCCAATCGCATGTAAAGAGAAAAAAAAGGGATACACAAGGGACACTACTAGAAAGCATAAATTTTTTAATTTAGTTTGGACTACCTAAGTTATATCTCTACGCAACTAGTATATCTATATTTTCTCACCAACAAGTTAATGATAAAGAAAAGCCTTAATTCAAATGACTAAGTTAATCCAAAGTTCCAAGATGTTCAATGCAACGCCATAGAATTGTGCAAATTATCCTAAAATACAATGCAAAAAACAAAATGAAAAAGGGGAAGGGTGCAAAAAAGGGGGAAAACCCATTTAAGCTATGTACATGTGTATTATGTTAAGTGGAATATTCTGCCGAAATCTGTCACTTCATTTGACTGGAGAATTTGAATACGAAAGCTCTTGGTTGCCAGCTTTTCTAAACCATGCATCTCCTTTGTCCACTGTGGGAGGTCTACACCAAATGTGCCAAATTTTTTCCGAGTAAAAGGTACAAACAAAGTTATCCATTAGCCTAAACTTTTCGACATCATTAATGCCCATTCAGTCCCTCATACTGTTGCTCGGATGCATCTGGGAAGATCGTTTTCCCACTACAAAATCGAAAGCATGGGTTCCCTTTAATGAGCGATTATTTTGTAGTAATTTTACTAGATTAAGCTATATAATCACATTTTAGGATATCTGCTAGACTTGTATTAGATTCCACTATAAAAACATAGGTTTTCATGTAATTTCCTTTACTGTACTTTGATTGATTCCGTTTACCACGCCATCTACAACTAAACCATGCTTTTATGTAGTTGCTTCATTAGTCATTTAGTATTATCACATAGAACAAAATTATTCGGTTGCTATGTGGGGATTGCGGGACATAAATCTTTAACATGAATAATGATGGGATCACAAATCCAACGGTTGGCTAACAATGAGCTTGCAAGCGCGAACACATCCACATCATCAGATTCAATTCAACCTTTCTTTGAGTAAATTATTACAAAAATATCAAAAATTGTAATACCTCTAAACCCTAGAGATTCGAAATAACCCTGAAAAGGAAATGAAAACCTAAATACTAGCAATTAACATCAAATGAGCCAAACCAATGCAGAAACTAGGCCGAAAGAAGAAAACAACTCCCGCAGCGTGGGTTTATTAGTTTTGCAACAATATAGCATTCAAACTGAGTTTTTTTGGATCGTTCTTATGGGCGTCACTTGCTTAATAGTGCACGAATTCTTATTTCTGGCCTACCTTTTAAGTTTTGCTCAATTCAAATGTTTTGTAAATTAATCAGTTACGCCGTTTGCATAATACATCATCCAACAGATCTATGGAGAAGAATAGATGACACAACTTGAATGAGACTAACTTTAGATTAACACGAGTTGACATGTTTCTATTTCTTTTAGATATGAATAAGATAGATATACCGATAAAAGAATTATAAAAAAACAAGGTTAGACATAATTTAAGCACGAAACAAGCCACGTCAATAGCAAGTGAGACCATATAAAATGTGAAAAAGCGAGACCACTTTCTGAAGAAGAAACAGCACTCGATCCTTATCACTTGACATAGCACATGGGCTTTTATGGAATTCATTGGTCTACGTTCTTCTGGGTCTTCTTTACCACGTGGAGAGATTATTCTTAATGGTCAAAGCATTGCTCACAAGTTCAAATAAAGCATTGTGACCATCATCCTGTCTGTTTTTCTGTCTGTTATCATCGTTTTGATTTGGATAAATTCACGTCCTGTCATTTTTCTGGACGAGGCTTACCGAATTTTGTGTTGCATCTCTGCCCATCATTCATGCGTTTATTTCCCATTTAAGATACCAAAAGGAACTTACTGACCTTGCACTTTTGCTGGCCACAACATCATATGACATTGGGGAAGATTTGAGAAGAAAGTAGTACAACGAAAGACTAGAATCTCATATAACATGGACGCATATTATAACTGATGCATATTTTAGGAAATTTTCACTAAATAATTACATAGTTCAATACTGAATTGACAGACAATCCTATACACATCAACTAGAACCATTTCCAGGGGCACTGAAGAATGACATTTTGGGACATGAGACCTAACTAAACCAGAATTGACAGGACTCACACGACACGACTCCAACTTTTTATTTTGTTTTACCTAGGCTTTTGGTTCATCAATAAAGCTTTCAAATACATGGCCGACACCAGGGCTGTGACCCGGTCCAGTGGGTCTGAAATCGCCTAGTATCTCCGTAACGGTTAGCCGCTCCTCATTGTTGCGCGGAGCTTTTGCTTGAACACCTCCCTTCTTTGGGCCAACGAAAGAGTGGCCCACTCCAGGGCTACTTCCAGGGGTTGTGGGGCGGAAATCATCCTTGTACACTGCATCTGACTCACCCAAGTTGGTCGCCTGATCACGTGTTGTAGATGAAGGAACTATCTCCTTCCTTGCATCAAAATGATCATCGTTCATAGGAGACTGACTCGGAGTCAGAAATTGCGATGCTTGCTCGTGCATTTGGTCGTTATTCATTGCATGGAGTTCGTCCTCCCATGTTGATTTTATCAACCTTCCCTCGGAAACTAGGATGGCACAGAACGCGATGAAGGTGAAAATGATCACCAATTTCGACATGACCTGGAGATCAGCCATAGCCAGAGAAGTGTGGAAAAGGAAGTTTGATTTTTCTACTTTGAAGTGAGCAATGAGAAGAAACAGGTAGGACGGAACTGAATGTGAAGCACTTGAACTCTGCATGGCTATTTATAGGCTAGAGAGAGTGACTTTTTGAGAATCTTAACCCACTGTACTTTAAACTATGTTTGTAGACTTCATTGTGGTTCTTCTTCCTCGTGGTGGTGATTATTGCAAAAAATCACTTAAAGTGCAGCACTAGTAAATGTTATGTCATGTCATTGCAAGAGCAATATATTTATTTCTTCTAATTTTAGAAGATCTCTCTCTCTCTCTCTCTCTGCTTTGTGCGTGCTTATGTTAATGGTGTTCTTTTTAACACTTCCCCACTTGTATCATTGACGAAGACCCGAACGAAAAAAAGGTCTCGCGCCGACTTTGGCGATTGTAAAACTCCTCCAACTAAAACTGGCCACTGCTTGCTTTGAACTGTCGATAGTGGAGCAGAAAATTCTTTTGTAGTATTGAATGGGGCATGTGATATGACAACGACTGCTCTTGGTTGACCTGGTTTCATGGTTTAATTTTGGGTGTTTATGTGGTAAGCACAAAGGATTAGCTAATAATAAGTACGGCTCTGCCATGGAATTAGGTTGTGAGAAAGATACATCAGGTCAATCACACGACGAAATGATCTTCACATTACTCTTAACTTGCCCTACTATTGAATGCTATATCTAACTTAAGTAAGAGAAGAGTCCTCAATGATAAATCATGGAACTTGACACTTTTGAATGTATAGGACGTCTGGCGATGACGGGATTATCACGTCATATCAACCCTGACAAAACTTAGCCAAGAGTACTTGATTGCACATTTCATCAACGGTTTAGAACTATATTGGTTTGATTAAAAGTTTAGGATTAAGGTTAGTTCAGAACCTATCGTGTAGTTTTCCCTATAACCTTATTATATGCGTGGCCAGTTGTTTAGACCGGTGCTTTGAATAACTTGTCAAAGAAACCCTTCTTATAATAAGTAGGACATATCTGGAAATGAAGGGATTCAGCAAATGGATGAACGCATGATGAGCAAAACTGGGCTCCCCCACCGCAATCCACCGGCACCAAACGTTTAGGGATTCTCTGTACTGTCCACTTAGAGGGGAATAGTATAAAATGTTGACGGCTTGGGTGCAAGCTCATTACATTTTCTTTTGTGGACAGATTCAAGTGAAATACCAACTGTCTTTGTACTTTGTCGTTTGACCCTTCATTGTCTCGATGGTTCTCCTGATTAAGCTTTTAAAAATTGGTTTAGAATGTGCATGCTTAGCCGCCCAAGGCATAAGAAATTCTTCTGTTTGATTGCTATTAAAATAAGGATCGTCTTAGTGATGGTTTTCGGAACACCGATTTAGGATACTTAATTTGATTTCTTAATAAGTGTGTCCCAAGAATACACATTAACAAAACTCATAACATAAAGGATTATGCATGACATTCAAAAATTCATTTATTAGATTAGTACACAAAGTGATGTGAAAATAGCATTTAAGTAAATGGGCGAATCAAATTAAATTTAACTCATTTATTAAATTAGAATACAGTTTAGGAGACCATTCTTTGTAATCCCAACTTTATTCTAATTACAAGTAATTTCTTTGGCAGTTGTAATATTAATAATAATAAAAATTAACGCTTCAACGGGTGAGTCATACTTGAAGGACATTTAACTTGGAGAACCAAGTAGATGATTTAGTCTGGAGAAGATCGGTTTCTGCTAAGGTGAATGAACTTATGTTGCAGAAGAACATGAATTTCGAACCCCTTTTTTAATCCGTGCACCACCGCCACCAAAATCGAATCGCCGTTGGACATCATTCCAACTATCTGAATATTTTGTCGAACTTAATATGTGTTAACAATTATATCCATCATCTTACAGGAAATATTCTCTGCGTTGGCAGAACCGCTTGATGAGGACAATTTTGATCTGTTTTCTTTTCTTGCTTGCTTAAGTAAAGGGAATGGGATTGGGAAATGAGTGCAGATGGACTTTTTGCGTTAATTTCATTCGGTTTTACTAAATCCTGTAATCATGACTCGCAAAAGAAAATCGCTAATTAAGGAAAGAAGAAGAAGAAGAATTTGACTTACTTGACCAAATGAATTTAACTAAGTAGTTGTAGGATATACTTTAAATTTTCAAAATAAACGAGAGATTTATGCAATCATATCATTGTTATGTGGGCCATTTTATATTAAGATTATTTCCCTTATTTAACTAGATATGGTCATTATTCATCTTTAACGCTCATAGATATTACTAGAATATTTGGGCAAAGTTTGAAGTTGAAAATGATGTTGAGTTTGCTTTGTTGTATAGAGATGATAATGCTTAACGAGAGCCTCTAAGATGCCTAGTAACTGTTATGTCCAAATAAGCAATCAAGAGGATGGTAAATTGAATTTTACAGAATATGCAGATTGATCTTTTAGAATTAACCCCAATAAAATGAACTAGCAATACAGACATCGCAAATAAAATAGTTTAGAGAAAGATAAACTGCAAACGATATTTTTGAAGATTTGGTTTAGGCATGCCCACTTCTCTCTTTTAGCTCTCTAGCTGTTCAAAAATCGGCTAGATATCACTAGTTATGCCAAGAGCACAAATACCGCTTTGTTAAAAATGTAGAACCTGTTGCCACATGGAACTTGGTTTCCTTCTATAGCAACCCCACTATAGCCTAGTAACTATCACCTTCCAATATCATTCTCACACCTTGTCCATATAGCACAACATGTCTTCTTCCCAAACTATAAACCGCACATCTAATAAGTATTTTTGAATAGTCAATTGCACACTTATCTCTTATCTATATGAATGCCTTCACTTAAATACAACAACTTTTTAAATTTCTTTGTTTACAGATGAGTTGGTAACTCTTTCTGACTCTTAGAACCGACACTCAAATGGGTATTGCAAATTTACAAAAGATATTGACTCAAAAACATCTTAAGAATACTCAATTTCTCTTGTTGTTGCCTTCTCCAATTGAATGACTTCTGGTCAAGCTTTCTCCAATTCTTAGAGCTCCAATTTGAACGTTAAATTTGAGTCAAGTAGGCATTATGTCATCTTATTCTCTATAAAAAAAAAATCTTGGCAAAATTCTTGAAAAACACGTTCATAATCTTCCCTCAAGCTAGCCTGCCAATAAAATTTTGTATTGAAGGCAGATTTTAATCACACCATTTCATCAATATCTTGAGTGAATTAGTACATGATTTTTCGCATAAATAATATTGGAATAGCATACTTAAATGTTACGTGATAGCTTGATTTTCAGTTTCTGTTTTCAATTGAATAAGTTGGGTTTTTCATCGACGCGCCTATAGTTCTTTTCTCTGAGCTGATCACTCACGGGATAACTAGTCTACTAGGTGAAGTCGTTAAGGAATCTAAATGCGATAGACTTGAGAATTCAACTAGAAATCGACTACTCGACGGTGCTAATATGCAAGGGTTATTATGGCACCATCAAAATCGATTAGAGACTGGATATAAGTCGATTCGACAGATGTATGTGATTAGTGTGTGGGTGATTTCACTTAATTGCAAAATTCTCGTCAAATGGCATTAGATCGATTTTTCTGTCATTTATGTACTCTATGTCTGTATTTGAAACCTCAAAATTTTCATGACAATCGAGAGTCGCCAATGAGTCAAAGATGCATGATGTGGCTTGAAAATAATTGGCCATGGATTAATTGTACTAAAAATTTCTAAAATCTACACGGTAGGTTAGGTCATGCTAAAATCGCGCTTGGTTGAAATTAACCGCGAATGTAAATCCAATTTCAGAAATTAAAAATTCTGTCATGTCACGATTTATTTTAGGAACATTGACTCATCCTCCGAATATTTTTCTGCAAACCTGAGTTTTTGGCAAAAAATCAAAGTAAGGCTATTTTGGACCGGGAAAATTAGAGGGTCATTTTTTGTCACAATTTTGGCCGTCAAGTTGGTTCAATTGATGAGGAAAAATCATGAGATGGACAATGGCACTTTGGATGGATTTATGGACTCCAATTTGAGCTCAATTGGAGAAGGATTGAAATGAAATTGGAAGGGAAATGTCCAAATTCGTAGCCAAGGGGGGGAGCAACCTTTTGGACCATTTCAATGGCTTGTTGGGGAAGCTTAGGAGTGGATAATGGCTGAGGATGATGGCTGAGCAAGGTGGGGGCAAGCAATGAGTGAATTGGTTAGGTGTTGAAGCCTTGGAGGCCATTTGGGGTCCCCCCTTCAACTGAGCACTCCTTCTTCCTCTTTAGCCTTGTTTACTCCATTGTCAAATGTTTTGTGAGCTCAAAAATTATAGAGAAAACTAGCTAGTAGTTTCCCCTGCCTGTCGACCAGCCGAAGCTCCATCGTCGTTGCCAGCTGCACACTTGCGAGTGCCTGAGCCCCACGCGCTAGCCCGCTCGTGTCCCACTTGTCCTGCGCCGTCTCGCTGTCCCCCATGAGCCCAGGCCACCATCGAGCCCTCTATCTAGTTGTCGAGCTTATTGTTCCAGCCGCCGTCCACCTCCGTAGAGTCACTAGGAGCTACTGCAGTCTCGCTTGGCTCGTTTCTAGCCAAGTTGAGCCTCCGGTCAGCCCTTTCCAGCCCAGCTCAGAAGTCGAACTTTTAGCCTAGCAATGAGCTTTTGGGCCCGTTTTAGGTTTCTTTCGGACCTTGGTTGATGTTGCCATAGGCTTGGTTGTTGCTTGCCGTCGCGTTGCCATCGCTGTGAACTTATCGGATCGCTAAACCTGTGAGTTTACTTGCTAAACTCTACTTAGGGATATAATGATGCTTAAGAGGTGATTAGTTTAAGCTAATTAGGGATTAGGTGGTTAGTTAGATTAGATTAGTGATTTAATTGCTTATTTAGGCATGTTAGGTGGTTAGATTAGATTAATTAAGGACTAGATAGGATGTACTATTTATCTAGATAGGTTTGGAAATTTTGTAGGCCCGTTTAAGTGGTTAGATTAGCATTTCTGGCCTAAGTTAGTATTTGTTGGATTTAATTTGCATTATTTAATTATTTTTGGTATTTATTTAATTATTTAATATTTTTCAAAAATTATATCCAAATAACCGGTGATCGGAATTTCGTGTTGATTGCAGTGGCATGCTTAATTTATGCAATTTAGTGTTAATTTGTGCAAATTGAGTGGTGAATGGAATTTTTGTTATTTATTCCAAAATTGTGAAGTTTGGATATTTAATTAGAAAATCCCGGGGTTGGGTTTTGACACTGAAAATGGTTTTAAAGACTATATCAAATAGTGGGATTTTACAAGGAAGGATATCAATTTTTCTGATTCAATCTGATCGTGTACCCACACACGATTATTTTCACCGGGTGTTTTTAATATGAAGAAAATAGGCCAATAACATTATCTTAATCGAAACATTTGAGTGCAATGCATGGTGTCCTTGGTCGTAAATTGAGTGATCGTGTGATGATTAATGAACCCGTCCCCGATGTGCGTTAGATGGACATAACCCCTATATGGGATGCCCTATTTAAGGGTTGCCGGATCGCGGTAGAGGCCAGACCGAAGCTCCTTCAGGAATGCCGTCCCTCGATGTGCGTCGGGTGGATGTTGCCATGCTCAATGGGGTGAGACGACATCTGACTACGCCATAAGATCGCTGAATGTTGAGTAGGCTGTGCCCTAGGGGCTGTAATCAATTGGAACGTGTGATTGATTGAGATAGATGCGCTAGATTATGCGATAAAATTGTGTGGCACGGTATGAGACGTGTGATAACGATTTGGCCCTGTAATCAGGACCCCTGTGATTGTTTGAGAATGAATGAGACATTTCAATTGATGTGTGCATTTGCTATATGTATCTGTGATATTAACTGTACTTATGTGCATGAAGGAACTGAGACAAGGTGAGTCATTTGTGATGTGTGATTAGACTATCTCTAGACATATTTCCTTCTTAGTTGGGGTTTAGGGGGGTGAACTTGCCGAGAAATTGTCTCACCCCGTCGTGGGCTCAATCTTTTTAGGTTCTTAGATGGCGGTTCTTCCGGAACGTTTTGGACAGCCACAGGCTATTACTGAGTGGGGTATAGACGTCCCTGTCCCCAGTAGTCATTGGGTCTATGAGTTGGTCATGACTACCATCTGGGTCGATGATGACCTACCTGAGAGGGTATCTCATCGATTCAGGGTGTGGTTCCGCCATGGACTCAATGGTTATAAAGTCGGTCTCCTTTAGGGTTTTGAGATCCCCACTGTGGTTATCGACGCCGCTTTTGGTGAGGGTGTAGCTGACCCTCTTGATGGTGTTGTGGAGGACTTGGCGCCCTCGGAGCCTATGGAGTTCGAAGGATCAATGAACGTGTCCGACTAGTGGGGTGTAGGATAGTTTCCTTTTTTAGGGTTGATCTTTTTGATAAATAGGCTAGTGTTTTATATAAACCTAGTTGTTTATAAAAGCATGCTTAGTTGTGAATTTGTTATCCTGCTTTTCTATTCCATGTTATTTGTTGTTAGGGGTTTAATTCACTTTCGCATGTACAATTAAATGAATGGGTCGGCGACGTGTCCTGGGATGTCACATTTTCCATCAACCACCGAGGGATGGGCACGTGCTCGAGGATTGGGGCGTGACATGTTAGGAGTTGGGTCTTTGATTTAGAAACTCCAATGGTATTTGAATTTATATATGAAAGGTGCTCGACCATTAAGTTCGACTGTTTTCTAGAAATAAGACCTTGCTTTAAGACCTTTCCTTTTGCAGATTTATGAACTTCATGAGATTTTGTTCAAATGTTTGTATAATCAGAACTTAGAATATACATGTTGTAGATATGATCCTCAACACACTTGATGAAGGCATTAAATACTGGCATTAAGTTTAGTTCATCAAAATTCTTTAGGCTTCATTTGCTACTTAAGATAAAATTTTGGATAAGATAAAATTAATTCTAACCTGTGTTTGGTTTTGGCTTAGGATACTTCTCATATTTGCGAAGGTGAATGGTTGTGTTTTCTTTTTCTTACTAGATTTGGTATTTGTTGATTGATCTCATCATTAATGTTGCTATAGCTCATTGACATTTCTCGTCAAAGTTGAACCTATGGCTTTGAAATGCTACATGAGCTCCTTTGCAGTTTAAGATTTACATTGTACAATAATAATGAATTTATTGATGGTAGTTATCTTCGTTTGTGCATTTGAGGTTCTTTAGTAGTGAAACATAAAGTGTTCTAAACAACTCCATTTGTGCATTTTTGTATTCATTTTTATTGATATACTGTACATGCGAAACACTAAACAAGATATGATATGAAAATATTTGATTTTATTACTGTAATTCATTAAACAATAGATTGATATGGTCTGATTTTCATATTTTTCTATTCTGTCCTATTTTGATTAGAAATTCAGACCACTAAACACAACTTTAAGAATATTTTCCAACATTAACAAGGCCTAACAAATAACTATATAACTATATGTAAAATGGCATGTAGTTTCATCTTTTGCCTATTGCCGGATGGCTAGTCTATTGTCTAAATTTTTTTTTATAGAATATATATCATGCTAAAGAGTGTTTTGAGGGCACTTATTATGCATACTTAGTAGAAATTTTTAGTTTACAACATTTCATTTACACATATTACAAAAGTGTTACTATATTGAAAGAAGTAATATTGCCTCATTTGACTACTGAACTAGAGTGCATTAGTGCAGGGTTTAAACCAGGGTTTGGCTAATATCCTTTTTAAGAAAGTTTAGTTTTCTTAATTAGGTTGAATGATCGATCTAAAATGATCCTGTGAGGTTTAAAGCTTTGCAAGCAGCTTAAATTGATTTTAAAATCATGTGAGGTTAATTTATTAATTTAATTGTGTTCATGCTGATTCTAACAGAATTTTATAAAGTTTAATGGATCATATGTTGATGCAATGCAATTTTAATTGCTAGCAACAACCACTAAATGGCATGCATTTCATGAACCTAATCCTAATGACATGCACATGACATTTTTTATTTTCTTTTTCTTAAAAGAATACAATCTATCCTAAAGATTGAAACTCATTTATTCTATGACATTTTTTTGTATTTTTTCATGAAACTCGAAATTTGGTGAAATGTGAAAATTACTTAACTAGATTAAGATTCTATTTAATTTGCATTAGGAATTAGGTAAAGATAAATCCTAATTTAAACTAAAATATTATCTTAATCCAAATAATCTTAAAATGCAATCTATTCAAGAAAATACTTAAACTTATAATGAATTAAGAAAAGTATTATCTAAAACTAAATTAAGTGCAATTTTACCCTAATATGCAATGATATGCCCTAATTCTACGACATATGCATGATGATTTTTTTGTTCTTATTTTTTTTATTTAATTTCGAAATAATAAAACTCCTATCCTAAACATGCAAGATAACCCTAAATCATGCAATATTCTAATTCAAACATATTTCAAAATAAACAAAGCAATCAAGACAAACCAAACCAAAGATATCATACATTATTCAGATCGAGGGATAATATTTCGCTAGTAAAATCAATAAATTGATCTTAAGCCTTAAAGATCAAAAATATCAATTTTATTCCCGCTTAATTAATTATTTCATCTAAAGCCTTATAGATGAAATAAAAAATTCAGGTGGGTTGCGAATCATGAAATAAATCTTAAATGAGAATGTCTATCACTCGAAAATATTTAATTAGAATCAACAAGATCAAATAGACAATGAGATACTCAAATCAACTTGGGATGAGAATTTCACCTAACCCGAAGGATATGATTTCCAAATTCAAATAGGGCAGCGGATCACGATCGATGATTCGGACAGCAATGACCGCGATTCAGGGTGATATGCGACTGAGAAAGGACTACTTCGCGGTGATGTCTCACCAGAAAGACCTGCAATAATAGAAATCGAAACAAAAGCAATAATGCTTGGATTCTTCGTGGCGCCGAGGGAGATTAAAGAGGATTTCTGCTGAGTTGCATGTTATATCCTTTTCTCCAGGTGTCCATCTTTTCCTTGACCGTGCGCTGAGAAGTGGGCGTGCTTGAGTGATTGCCCGGTTGTCCAGGTGCTCCGCTTCAGTTTCACTTTGACCCAAGGAACAAATCTGCTCCCTTCGGTCTCCTCACTAATTCCCAAGCTTTGACTTACTGAACCCCCATGATCACGTTCTTTACTTGGCTTCGTATTGCATATCGATGCCCCAAAACTTGCTTTCTCAATTGAAGGACTAACGGCACACCAAGAATGGTGGTGGTGGCGTTTTGGGATGCAACGGTTGGACGTTGTCTCAAAGCTGGGACGTCGGTTCTGGTTGCTCGAAGTGGACTCGGGGACAGCAAGTCGTAGCAAGTTCGGAGCAAGCACACGTAGTGATGCCGCGGATCGAACGAGGAAACCACACGTCGTTGCTTCAACACGCGATGCAAAGACGTCGCTAGAAAATTTAGCCCTCGTTTAATTTAAGCCCAGGAGGTCCATTGACGGGAACCGTTTCGGCGACAAGCCGGGCCGTTCTTCTCTTTGCGGGTGACCTTCGTGTCTGCGAGATGAGCATCCAAAATCTCTTTCTTCAGGATTTTGTCACCTATCCAGGGCTGGCCGACCATCGCTCTCTTTCTCACGCTTTCTTCTCTCTATGCTCTCAATCGTGGCCGTGTATTCAATAAATGTGGCCTCCTCCTTTTTGCTCTCCGCTCTTGAATTTTTCTCTCAAATTTCTTCGGTCCCCCTCTCTGCGGTGTCCCAAGTGTGGACTTGTGCATGAATTCTCGTAGAGTAAAAAGAATGGCAGTGAGATGTTGATGTAGATTAGGCGTGAAAGCCCACGGTGACCGAGAAATTGAACCTAGACAGCAAGTGAAAACACGAAAATAAATGAGTTAAAAGATTTAAAATAAACGGAATTTCACGTGATCAAACTAAAAAAATGCTTGACTTAGCTTTATCTTTGTCGTCAATATCCACAAAGCGAGATGAACGCGGCACGTCGAGAGGACTGCCAACGCCATAGTCCAATTCGGCGAATTCTCGGGATAGTGGACATGAGATGTTTGAGGGTGTGTCTCTCCTTTTCTTCCTTTTTTTTTATGACTCGACATGTCTCTTTTTATAGCATAAGACTTCCACTTAACATTGGAAAGTCAGAATCAGTGCTCCTTTGATCGTGGGGATTGCCAAATCTTAACCCTGATTTGTCACCGTAAATCTCTCAAGTATGCGTCCCTCATCTTCTTTCGCAATCTTTTCCTTTTCTGATTCACTTATATTGCCGTGAACGTGTCCAGATTCATTCACTTGCGCATGAACGCCCAATATTGGAGTGAGTGTCCATTCTTTTCCATATTGTCAAAATCTTGCCCTTTGTTCGCCTGATTTTTCAATTCTTTCTACATTTATACTCATCAGAATTTCAAACTTCAATGCATAATCAATCAAATCAATTTTCCCTTTTTTATTCTTTCTTTTCAAAATGCAATTTTATTTTTCCAAAATTAGGTGTCAACAATCCTTTTTAAGAAAGTTTACTTTCAATTAGGTTGAATGATCGATCTTGATCTTGTGAGGTTTAAAGCTTTCAAATAATCTAATTTATTAATAATTGTGTTCATGCTGATTCTAACAGAATTTTATAAAGTTTGGATCATATGTTGATGCCATAATTTATGCTAGGGCTAATACTTCAAAAAACCTGAAATTGTTACATTTATGCCCCCATTTAATGCAAATTAATTTTTGTCGCAAAAGTCCCAAATTGGTAGACTCATGCCCATTTACCTTGAACTAATTTTGTGTCAAAAATTTCAAATTAGTACATTCCCACCACATTTACTCCAAACCGATATACTCTCATTGCATTTATCCCAAATTGTGATAAATCTGGGATTTTTTTTAGGGTAAATGCAGTACAAGAGTATCAATTTAGGATTTTTTATGATACAAAAATTAGTTTGAGATAAATGTCACATGAGTATAATAATTTGAGGTTTTTAAGAGGAAGAACTTTTAATTATCATATATTGCTCTAGTTGTGTCAAACGCATACCTTACGAGATTCAAAGTTTTCAAATCATCTACTTTATTAATAAGTGGGCGTTTAGTAGCTCTACATGCAAAAGATGGTCGCACTTAATTAGAAGTCTATATTCGTTAATACAATTGGAACTATGTGTCATACTCAAACAAGGATGAGAATGATGAATCAATTGTTGGTTTTTCTGTTAGAGAGATGGTCGCAACTTTTAATTCTTTCCTAGGACTAGCTACTTGTCTTTTTCACATGGCCTATCCTTTCGCTTTTAGCTTTCACTTCTGAGACTTACCATTGGTTAACGATTCTAGACACAAATTGCGAATAGGATCTGGTATCAACCGCCAAGAGAGCGTAAAGTTCCTCACCTAACATCCACTTTAAAAAAAAGTCTATATTACGATTAGTTAATTGTAAGCGACATCTTTTTCTACTTTCATGTATATCTTTTGATGGTTGCCAAAGACAGTTGATGGAGCTGCCGTAGTTCCTTTGGAAATAATATGCTTAAAATTGTACTAAAGGGGCAGAAAATATTATTCTTCAAAAGGATTAAAAGGATTTCTTTATATTAAAAGATCAGCAGTTGTCTGGGTTAGTGAACTAGAGGAGACCCATTCGAGTCACGCGTGCATGTTGTGGCTATTTGAGTGTCTGGTTTCCTAGGAAGCCTTTTTGATGGATCCGCATATTCTTAGATTGATATATTGTCACTGAATGGAAAATCTAGCCCAGATTGACAATGCTAGAGATATGCTGTAAACTGTTGGCCAAATACTATTTGTACTCTTGACCCGTCAAAACAAGTGTGTGACAAATGATTCGACCATTAGAAAAGTATGTAAATGGTGTACATGTATAAGAATGATAAGAGCGCATAGCATAATAAAAAACATGAAACAAACTGTTTTGAAAAACAATTAACTAGTTCTATTAGTAGTAATCAACTAGCCATCAAAATCAAGCTGGCGATAAAAATGAATCGTGTGAAAAAGTTTGAGCAACATATGCATTCTAGTAGAAGTCCTTAAATTTTTTAAGAATTTTGCGGTATATCTTTTAAATCTTGATGTATAAAAGCACTTGATTACGTAACCCAACCACTGATATTTTTGATAATAGTAAATATAGTAAACAGTAGAAGGGCACTAACGGCTAATGCAATAGGCGACTAAATAATTGCCCGACCGACAACCGTTACCCAACGAACGGCTTATGTGACAGCCGGAATTTGAGCAAATCTCCAACTATCGATAGCCATCGAGTGTCTTCTTCAACCTTTTTGCTTTTCAAGATCATGTATCCTCTGTGGACCCTGGCACTATGACCACATGTGATCTCTCTCTCTCTCTCTCTCTATAGACGGATTCGGCCCTTTTCCCCCCTCCATTAAGGATTTATGTTTGTTGCAACGAATGGATCTCTGGTGAGAGAGGTCAATAAATAATTGAAAAAAAAAAGCTTTCAAAACAGCATCGAATATCTGACTGCATTTGCAGGGGATACGTTTTGACAATTACATCTTTCTTGCAATTACATATGAGCTTCTCGAACTTGTCAAGTGCTTAGGCCAGCTTGACTAGTCAGCCAACTGAGCTCTTTGGTGGATTGCACGAAGCTTGACCTAGTCCATGTATCTTTTGTTGTGCAAATATTGCTTCGAAATGGGTTGAACAATGAAATCGGATCAAGTAAAACAACTCGGACTTTGAGGCGTGATATCACTTTCTTTAAGGATTTATTTGCCCCACAACGTTGCTAATGGTCACCGGCAAAAATCCTCCAGGATACAACAAAGTCTCGGATGAGAATACTAAATAGCAATTCTAGTATTTCTCCAGGGTCTCTCTAAGAAACAATCGAAAAATTGGCTGCTGTTTTTTCAGAAAGAAGACTTGAAAATGATCACACTTTTCTTTCCGAAAAATGACAAGTATATATATGAAACAGTCTTGCAACTCTTCGTGAAAATTGCGAACAAACACGTCTTTAGAAAATTGTTCGGATAAACAAATGCGACTCTTCGGAAGAAGTCGAAAAACGAACAATTGCAATCCTTCGGGAAAGTTAAAAAAACCGAATAGGTAATTTTCCAGGTTGTCTTGAAAAGACACAAACAAAATTCGTAATAATATATTTTAATAATATATATATATATATTTAAATAGAATTTCGAATTTTCATTTATATTTCAATTCCGGAATTCTCAAATTAAAAGGCAACCTTTGAACTAAAAATAATAAATAAATAAAAATTAAATAAATAGCAAGGGATTAATGCTAATTAAACCGTAGGGGCCATGAAAGGCGTGCAAAGTGCAAAAGTGCGCCAAATAATTGCGCACCCAAGACGCTGGTATGGTGGGGTCCACCCCCACCTAATCACTCCTTTGACTACAAAAGGAAATTCCGCATATTTAAACTGACCCACTTGCTCCCACATTTTCTATGTGGGACAAAGTAAAAAGCAGTTATTTTGTTTTAACAAACAAAATTCCAACATCTTTTAGCCTAGTCACTAAGGAACCGAGAACAACGATGTCCTTTTCAATTTAATTTAATTTTTGCAAATGTAGCACCAAACTCGCTATAAATTGTTCTGAACTCAGGTGCCCGGCCCTTTGCCCGGGCATTTTCCACACAGCTCGGGCCTTCGTGCCTGGGAGCATCCATCTCTGTGCTTGAATCCTCCCTTGAGTCGATGGCTAAAACTTGAGACACACTCAATAGAAATGATAATGCTTTTAATGAGGTGAAATGTGAGAAAAGCATACAATTTGACATATGTTGGAGAACCGAATTTTTGCACAAAGGTATGACTCTTTGAAGGTTGAAGTAAAAATTAATCCCATAAAAATCCAGTTGATAGAGATAATGAAAGAGTCGATGTACTTTTTTAGTTAAACCAAAATAATTAATTGAAGATTTTAGAGATTTTAAGATTCAATCAAATTAGAGATAATTTCGTAAATCAAAGCAAAATTTTCTAAACTTTTATCATCAATATTTTAGGGAAAATTATCCAAAAAATTCTAGACCTATTGAACTTTTGTCAATTCATTCATAAATCTTTTAATTTTGCCAATTCTGTCTAAGCATTTTTGGATGCATTTGGTAACATTTATGTTTTGGGGAATAATTTCTTTTTAGAGATGCTTTTTTTTTTTTCTATTTCTTGGAACAAGTTCGAGTAAAATGACACATTTGATAACTATAAAAAATTTATATTCCAAGAATAGAAAAAGAATAGGAATGCGTTTGATATAACTTACAAATTCTTTTATGCCGTAAAATTTCTTTAATTTTTTTTATAAGTTTTAAAGAGTTTTTTCTTGTTTTATTTTCTCTTTTTCCTCTCTTCTTTCCCCTCCCCTAGCCGGCAGCAGCATAAGCAATGGCAATCGGTGGCGGCGTGATTGGTGACCACTTATGGCGGGTGGTGGGTAGTTAGTCTCCACTGGCCGATTAGAAGTGGAAGAAGAAGAAAAGGAAATAAAGAACATAACAAAAAGACTTATTTCTAGAAATTGTTCCTGAAAAGAAAGAACAAATTTTTCTAGTTTTTGTTTCTGTTTCAAATATATTCATTGGCTACTTTTCTATTCCAAGGAATAGAAAAATTAACTGATATTATCAAATAGATTTTTGTTCTTTTTCTATTTTGGAGAATAAAAGAACAAAATAATAGAGAAACATGACTGTTACCATACAGACCATTCACTTCTTGCCAATTGAGTCCATTCGGTCAATTTTGATTGGATTTCACTGATGTGGCACAGTCAGTGCCGATTGCCCAGCCTTTAGTGACTGGTGAGGGTTGGCCTTGTCAACCTCGGCCTTATCAACCTCTGGGGAGGTTGCCCTCACAGGGATCTGGCAAGGGGTGACCTCACTGGCCTTAGGTGAGGCTCGCCCTCACCAAATTTGGTAAGAGTAGCTAGTCTCCACCGGCCGATTAGAAGTGGAAGAAGAAGAAAAGGAAAAAAGAAGAAGAAAAGAACGAAAACACTTATTTCTAGAAATTGTTCCTAGAAATAATAAGCAACTTTTTTCTATTTTTATTTATGTTCCAAATCTATTCCTCAGCCACTTTTCTATTCCAAAGAATAGAAAAATTAACTAATGTTATCAAATAGATTTATGTTCTTTTTCTATTATGAGGAATAAAAGAACAAAAGAATAGAGAAATAGGAATATTACCATACAGACCCTTTACTTCTTGCCAATTAAGTTCATTTGGTCAATTTTGGTTAGAATTTGTTGATGTGGCATAGTTAGTGCCGATTGCCTAGCCTTCGGCAACTGGTGAGAGTTGGCCTTGTCGACCTCAAGGGAGGTTGCCCTTGTCAAGATCTGGTGAGGGGCGACCTCGCTAGCCCTTCACCAAATCTGGTAAGGGTTGCCCATGTCGAAGGCCAACAAGGGCGACCTTGCTAACCCGGAGCAAGGCTCGCCCTTGCTTGATTTGGTGAGGGCGAGCTTTGTCCAAGGCCAGCGAGGTCGTCCCTCACCAGATTCAGGTGAGGGTGGCTTTGCTAGCCTCATTTGAGGTCGCCTTTTGCCAGATGTTGATGACAGCCTAGGTAGCACGGACATGTTGTCCGTGCTTCCATGTCGTGTCTGACACGTGTCGGAGCGTGTCGCACACGTCGACGCGCTCGGACACGGCTGGACACACGGTCAACGCGTGTTGGATTTTCCAACACGTGGTCAACCTTTGCCCGACACGTTTCAACACGCATGTCCCAGAGGGAGCAGACCATGAGCGATAGCGAGAGACTGCCGAGCATAGACTGAGGCGAGGGCCGCCACTGTGATGCTGCGATGGATCTGACGAGGCTACAGCTGCGAGGGAGAAAGGATCAAAGGCAAGAGGAAGAGGAGAGGAAGGCAGTTGTGCGACGAGCGGCGAGGAAGGGGATCGTGTGTGCGGCGAGCGGAGAGGAAGGGGGTCGTGCGTGCGGCGAGGAGCGGTGAGGAAGGGGGTTGGGCGAGGAGTGGTGAGTGGCGAGGAAGGTGGTCGTGCGTGCGGCGAGGAGGGAGGAGGAGAAGAGGAAAGGTCGCGAGTAGCGAGGAGGATTAAAGAAGCTAGGGTTTTTGAGAAACTAAAAAATAATAAAAAAATGGGAGTCTGATGGGTACGTATTTTGGGGGGGAGGGAAAGTGACAGACAGGTGGGGGAAATGGACGATGGTGGGAGGGAAAGAAAAGAATTAATTTTTGGGTGAGGGGAATCGACCCATTGGGTTGTCGGGTGGTGGGGAGGGAAAAAAAGTGAAAAAAATTTGGGGAAAAAAGACGAGGGAAGCTTGGGCACAGATTGGGGGGGGGTTTCAAAAAATAAAAGTAAATTTGGGGGAAGGGGAGGATTTTGAAAAATAAAAGTAAATTTGGGGGGAGGGGAGGATTTCGAAAAATAAATGTAAATTTGGGATAATGAAATAAAAAAAGTGGAAGATTTATTAATATTATTAGTATAAATTCATTGTAAACTATTTATTTATTTGTGAATTTGAATCAAATTAATTAAAAATAAAAATATTTATTTAATATTTAACGTGTCGGAACGTGTCAAAATTCTCTACTTTTTGAGAAATGACGTATCACGTGTCGTGTCGTGTCATGTCGCGTGTCCGTGTCGTTGTGTCCATGCTACCTAGATGATAGCAACCTCACTAGTTGTAGCCTCTGGTTGGCCACCTGGCGGCCAGCTAACTAGAGGAAGAAAATGGCAGAAAAAAAAAGAAAGAAAATAAAAAAAATAAAACATAAAATAATTAAAAAATTAGAAAAAATATTAAAAAAATTATTTTTTGTTCACGTTATCGCCGTCCGTGCCATGTAGGATGACTGGCATCTAAATCAGTAAATTTTAGCCAAAATTGGCCGAATGGACTCAATTTGCAAAAAACGAAAATGTTTAGGATTGAATTGACAAATTTGAAAAGTTTAAGATTAATTTAGTAAAAGTGCAATAGTTTTAGGATTTTTTGGACAATTTTCCCCCAATATTTTAGGTTAACTTTTTGGCCCTTCTCAAGTATAAGATCGAGTTTCCAAACTTTTGCTTTCCTTTTGCAGTCACGCCCCGAACCTTGAGTGCATGAACATCCCTCAACGGTCTATTAAATTGCAACATTCTAGGACACGTTACCGATGTGACATCTTGACTTTCCACTTTTGTTTTCAATTGAATGAGTTGGGCTTTTCATCGATGCGCCTATAACATGTTTCTTTGAGTTGGCCACTCACGAGTTAACTAATCTATCAGGTGAAGTCGTTAAAGAATTTTAACGCTATAGACTCGAAAATTCAACCAGAAACCGACTATTCGATCGTGCTAATCTGCAATGGTCAATACGGCATTGTCAAAATCGAATAGAGATTAGAGATAGGTCAATTCGATCAAGAGATGTGATTAGTGTGTGGGTGATTCCACCTGATTACAAAATTCTCGTCGAACAACACTGGACTGATTATTCTATCTTTTCTGCACCCTGTGTCCATATTTGAAACCTCGAGATTTCCATGACAACCGATGGTCGCTAATGTGTCGAAGATGTACATTGGGGCTCGAAAATAACCGACCACTGGTCAAATGCACTAAAAATTCCTGAAAGTTACCCGGTAGATTAGGATGTGCTAAAATCGCACCGGATTAAAATTAACCGCGAATTTAAAGCTGATTTCAGAAGTTGAAAGTTTTATAATGTCACAATTTATTTTAGGAATGTCAACCCATCTTCCGAAGATTTTTTTACTAACCGAGATTTTCGGTGAAAAAGCAAAGTATGGTTATTTTGGATCGGGAAATTCGTAGGCTGGTTTTTGATCACATTTTTGGGATACAAGTTGGTTCAATTGATGATGAAAAATCATGGATTAAGAGTGGACACCTTGACTGATTTGTTTGGACTTCAATTGGATTGAATTGAAGGGGAATTGAGTGGAAATGAAGAGGAATTGAAGAGATTTGAGGGACAAATGCACAAAATTCGTATGCCATGGGGGAGAGGACTTTTGGACGACTTGGGAAGCTTCTAAGGGAAGCTTGGCTGCTGCTTTTTGGCTGAGGATGACAGCCATCCATGGTGGGGCAAGAACTCAAGTGCCTAGGATATTTTGTGGCTCTCTCTTTGAACAATAGCCTTCTTCTCCCTCATTTGTCTTCAATTTCTCCATTGTTGAAGTGTTGGGAGTTCAGAAATTTCAGAGAAAACCGAGTACAACCTCCCCCTAGTTGGTCGCACACCCACCAAGCCACCGGACCCTTTTTTCCCCCTGTTTTCTCATTCTTCTAGTTTATGCTCCAACTGACTTTTCCCCAAAGATCTGAATTAAAAGTTGCATTCTTGTGTGAATTAGCTCTCGTGCCATCCGCCATCATCTTCAGCACATCCAAACCGTACGGAAGCAGCTTGTCATTCGCCAGAATGAGTTGCCGGTCAACCCGTCCACTGGCTAGAAGGAACCGGTTGTCGGATTGCTTGGAGTTCGCCTGGAGTGAATTGTTTCACGTTTTCTTCGTTTTTTCTCCCATTTCGACCCTTCTTCTGCCCATACCAACCACTAGCAAGTCCCTATTGACCTTTGAGTGTCTTCGATTGCCAGCCACCAACTCGTTAAAGCTCCGATTAACCCTTCCTCGCCATTTAGCCGCTAGTTCTCTCTCTCAGTTCAGCCAAGAATAGAAGTAGAAAACCAGAAAGCTGTGAAGTCTTGTGGCCCGTTTTCAAGCTCTTCCTGGCCTTGGTTGGTGTCGCTGCTTGGAGGTTTATCACCCGCCTTGGCGTCACTATCGCCATGAACTTACCGGAACGTTAAACTGGTGAGTTTACTCACTAAACCTCGCTTATGAGGTTAATTATGCTTAAGGGGTGTTTAGATTAAGCTAAGTATGGTTAGGTGGTTAGATTAGCTTAGTTAATTGTTAATTAGATTAAGGGATGTGATTAGTTTAGTGGATAATTAATTAATGCTAATTAGGTGATTAAATTAGTGTGATATTGATTAGGCCTTAATTAATTAATTATTTTTGAATTTATAAATATTATTTTATTAAATTAATATAATATAATATAGTATTTATTTATTTAATTTCGGAATATATTTAATTATTTATTATTTTCCGTAAATTAGACCAGGATAGTTGATGACCGGAATTTCATGCTGATTGCATTGGTGTGTTTAGATTATGCAATTGATTGTTGGATTGTGCAAATTGAGTGATGATTATGAAAATTTGATATTTATTCAAAAAATCTCGGGTGTCGGGTTTTGACATCGAAAATGGATTTTAAGTACTATATCAAATAGTGGGGTTTGAAAAGGAGAGATATCACTTTTAAGGTTTGAATTGATCGTGTACCCACATATGACTATTTTCCAGGTGTTTTTAATATGAAAAAAATAGGCCAAGATCACTATTTTAATTGAGGCATTTGAGTGCAATGCACGGTATCCTAGGCTGAGATTAAATGGTCATGTGTTGGTTAAGAGAACTCGTCCTCGAATTGAGTTGAATGGACATTACCCTATATGGGCTACCCACTCATTGGGTTTCGAGTTGCAGTAGATTCTGGACCCATACTCCTTCTGGAAAATTGTTTTTGAGAGACGTATCCGTGCTCAATGGGGAAGAGATGATGCCTGGTTACGCCGGTAGACCGCTGAGCTTCAAGTAGGCCATACCATAGAGGGGAGAAATTAACAGTTGGAATGAATGATTGTTTAAGTCAAATGCACCTGATTATGAGACAAAACTGTGTGACATGGTATGAGACGTGTCATAATGGTTTTGTTTTATAATTGGGACCTCTATGGTTTATTGAGTTGAATGAGGCGTTTCAATTGTTGTGTGCATTGATTATATGCAATTGTGATATGAACTGTGCTGACATGCATGAAGGAATTGAGGTGAGGTAAGTCCTCTGTGTTGTATGGCTAGGTCACCTTTGGGTGTATTTCATTCCTAATAGGGGTTTAGGGGGTGAACTTGTTGAAACATTGTCTCACCTCGTCGTGGGCTTAATTTTCAGGTTCATAGGTGGAGGATTGAAGCCCCGAGTCTGTGGAGGTGGAGTCTGAAGGATTGGCATTTGTGTCCAACGAGTAGGTCGTAGGACAACTTCCTTTTGAGAGTCGATCTTTTGTAGACTTTTGACTAGACTCGTTTTGTACCTAAACCCAGTTGTTTATAAAAGTTGGCTTTTGTGAAATATTGCTCTGCTTTTCTATCCCATGCTATTTGTTGTTAGGGGTTTATTGTTTCGCTTTCGTATATGCTTAAAAATGAATGGGTTGGCGACGCATCCTAGGAACGTCGCATTTGTATCGACTACAGAGGGATGCGCGCGCACTCAAGGATTCAGGTGTGACAGCCGACCTAACCTTATCATCTTTTAATTAAACGCAAGCAAAATTATTCAATATAAACACCCAGTCAACCAACAAATAACAAGGATAGTAAACACGAATTAGAAAAATTTCCAAAAGTACAACTTTTATTTATATACGGTTAACCTTAGGAAGTTAGAAATTTACAAGTCTATCTCGGAAGGCCACTTCCTAAACGACCAATAGACAAAAAGGGTCAGAAAGGTCGGGGTTAACGTATTCCTCTAACACAATGGCCATCCAAAAAGGTGATTCCCACCCGGCCATTGGTCCGTTACGGTAGACCGTCAATCCTTGGGAAAGAACCGAGGAGATCCCTGTCGAACTTGACGAACCAAGCCACGAAACGGTGAGGAACTAGATAGTCTAGGCCCTCCTCAACCTAGAAAGTGGTGGTGTGATTCACGATGGTCGTCTTGGTCCCCTTGATGGCATACTCGGTCACACCCCACTCAAAAGACACTGGGACCTCGAAACAATTATGGTGCTTCATCACTACGGCCTAAAAATAATTAACAAGAACAAGATGAGATAAATCTCAATGAGTTAACAGTTTAAGCCTCGACTATGATGTGAATTCATCTTGGAGGCAGCCTAAACACGCAATGATATACAAACTTACCTCACCTTGGCACATCCTTGCATATTAGTATATCACAAATGCCAATCTTAATGCAACAAGTATAATTAATAATCAGAACATAATCCACAATATCAAGGCGCATCGCCAAATACACGTGTTTCAATTACTACGACTCCTTGAGCTACAACTAACACAATAGTCGGTAGTCTTTCGATATAACTGGGCATCATCTTGCCTCATCAGGCATGGTATCGTCTAGAATCCCCACCTAAACAATATTCTACAATGAGCGTTGGTTTGACCTCAATCGCAACTCGGCATTCGGAACTCGCTAGGCATCCAATAAATATTAGGTATTGCCCCCAAACTTTTGTTGGCTAATGGGTTCAATTAAATGACTACTCAAGCATGTCAACACTCAAGCCAATTTTATTTTTCATCAATTAGCTCAATGTAAAAGAGTGCGTGCTCAAACAACAAACTTTGGCAAATCTTTATATTTAAAATCTCAGTAAAATAATCGCACACGGTCACGTACTTAAAAATCAATCGACCAAACTTTGAATGCTTTCATTTTAAAACTCCATTACTCCATTTATCACATAAAACACGGCATCCAAACACAACATCTCAAAGTTTGTCATTTTTTTTGTCAATAAAACCTTCTTTGAAAATAGTGTTTAAAACTCATGATTTGGACAATCAACATTAAGCAAGCTCAAACAATTAGAATTATGCAATATTACATCCATCTACTTAAAGACTAATTCGTCATTAAGTTACACTAATTACGATTAATTAATGCTAAAGCGCAATTGATTAGGCTAACAAGGATTAATTACACTAACATGATTAATTAAGACTAATTTTCATTAATTACTCTAACTATGATTAATTTAGCTAATTGTCGTTAATTAATCTAATTGCGATTAATTAAGCTAACCACAATTAATTAAACTAACTACAATTAATTAAACACCTAACAATGATTAATTAAATTAATCATCCTTAATTAAGACTAATTCTGATTAGCCTTAATCTGATTCATCCTTAACCATAATTAACTAACATTAACTACTATTAACCATAATTTAATCCTCCTCAAATGCAATTAATTTCCCAATCAAGGATTAGGAATTAACTCACGGTTTTCCGGCGGTGACGAGCTCACGGCGACGGCAATAAGAACTTGGGTCTCATGGCTTGAATGGAGATACAAATGGTGGTGGCTCAGCACTTGAAACCCACAACTTGGCTAAGGAGGGAGGGATGTTTAGTGGTGGCTTATAGCGGTGGTAAGGATGGTGAGTGGTAGCGCGAGGAACTGCGACGGTGCGGACGAGCAATAGTGAAGGTGGCGCGGCGGCAGTGGCTCCTCAAAACCCATGGCCAAACTTGGGCTTGGCTTGCGCGGTGGTGCATTGGCAATGGTGGTGGTCCGATGATGGAAATGGCGAAATAACGGCGGCTTGACGGACGGGTGGTGGATGGTAGTCAAAGGGGCAGTGATGTGGGGGGCGTAATGGGGTAACCAAAAGGGAAGAAGAAGAAGAGGAAATGATGAAGTTGAGGGAAAATGAAAGCAAACAGAGATGGGAAGGGTTGGTTAAGGGAGGGAAGATGTGAGGGGGGTGGAAGAGGAAATTAAGATATTTTCCCAAAATTAAATCATAAAATCTAATAAAAATCCCATTAAACCCTTTCCTCCATTCACTTATTTCTTTTGTCATTTAGTCCATAAATGCAAGGGTGTATTGGTCATTTCACAGCTTTTTGGCCAAAATTTCCAAAATTGCCCTTAGGCACATTTCGCTTGAATTGGGCTTGAAATGGGCTTGGTGGCCCACTTGGCCCTCATGGCTGAATTCATCATGAGCGTGAGGCCTAATGGCCCTTGTTTGGCCCAGTTTGTCCTTCTTGCTTTCAATTCTTGTATGATTATTCATTTTTCAAAAATTCTCAACTTATCGATAATTCACAGATAAATGAGACAACGTCTAATAAGTTAGTTTTGAAATCCTCGAAAGTTTGATTCCCAAAATCGAATTAAATTACATGATTAAAATCGATCAAATACTACTTTAATACGACTTAAACTATCAGGTGACTTTTATGGATTTTCTCACAATTGACCCATGGTTGATAATTTTTTTATCCACGTTTGTGTCTCTTCAAATCGTGGATGACTCTCAGTTGTCATGTAGTCGTGAAAGTTCATTTACGTACTCTTAGTACAAGGCCAATAGATAATCAGTTCATCGTCGTTCAACACGAGTATCGTAATCATGCTGAACTACTCGCAAACCGACTACATCTTCTATCAAATCGATTTATATTTGTTCGCTAATTAACTTGTAATAGTGTAGTATTGACTCTTGTCAATTCTTATGATCGAGCGGTTGATCCATGATTGAATTATCTGATCTTTCGTGTTTAAATTTTTTACGGCCTCGCCCAATAGATTAGTTATTTCATGAGTTATCAATTTAGAGTAAATTCATTATCAGAATAATCATTTCATATATTTCGAAATAGGTCAAATTTCGGGATATCATATTTTCAATTCAATTACTCTTTAACTTTTTTTGTATTTTACAATTACTCTAACTTGAATGAGAGAGGTCGTGGCCGCCTCTTACATAATTTGTGAGCGATGGTGAAGGTCGCTCTTTGGAGCAAGTGGTGGCGCCGTCACTTTTTGCTTTCTTTTGTTTTTTTTTTTTGTCGTGAAATTTTTTGCCACATTAACAGAATTTTTGGAATTATCGAAGCAGTTGACCAAAGAATCCAATTGCATAATCAATTAAGTTAGAAGATTGACTTGCACAAACAAGTTAGTTCCAATCACATAGGCATCAAAGTCGGATTACCCTATCAAACTATCTGTTAAAAAGTAAAAGATGACAAGGCATGATACTTAGAGTGCGTTTATTTCACAAAAAATGAAAAATTTGAAAAATATTTTTCTAAAAATATTCGTTTGTATTGCTTATGAGAATGAACAAATGAAAAAGATTTTCATTATCTACAAAGATACATAAATATAAATTGTAGTCAATAATGAATATTTTTTATTGATTAATTATTTCAAACAATACAAGTAATTATTTTTAAGAAAAATATTTTTCAAATCATCTATTTTTAGCAAAACAAATGAGCTTTAACGGAAACTGATCCAGAATCTATAACGGGTGCAATATGGCTTATCACATCATGTTGGCGATAGCAGCAAGTTCGATTAAATCAAGTTTCCTAGCTGCCCAAATTTTGCATGGGTGTAATTGGATTTCAAGTTGTAAAAAGGGGTTTGAAATTCCATTAACAAAAGCTATAATTTTTTAGACTCAATTGGTAGGTACCCTCAAATCGAACCCTACTAATCATATCACTTCAAAATGTTTGTTTTTTCTTTAAAAAAATTGATTATATTATTTATATTAGTTATTTTTGAATTATGTCAATCGGATTTTGAGTGTATTTTGTTTTCCGTATACTTAATCAAGACAATTTTGGAACTCCATAAAAAAGGTCAATTGGGTTTCGAGAAATAAAAATGAAGGAGTGAAATGGAAAGAGGAATATATATTTTTATATTCCTACATTAAATGTATGAATTCAAAAGGTATTAGAGTCAAATATGCTTCTACGAAGACATATAAATGAGAAAAAAAGGGTAAAGATACAATTTGAGAAAAAAATTGGATGTCTCGTAGTGGCACTTATGCCACATTCACCCTATGCTAATTTTTGTGTCATTAAAAATTCAAATTAATATATTTGTGTCACATTTACTCAAAACTGATGTACCCATATTACTTTTACCTCAAATTTTGATAAATTTGAGAATGTATGCTCACCAAATATGAGGGAAAGGATGGGTTTGAAATCACAATTCTTTATGGCCTCTATTCCATGTACCGAAATGGCCTTAAAGTTAAATGCTATAGTCAAAATCAATTTAGAAATCAAACTCTTGTTTTCTATAGAGCAACTTTTTTCACAAAAAAAATCCAAAAACATGAGAAAAAGTTGCCATAATAGTATCATGGAAGCAACTTCCACAAACATTGTGCTAAATCTAGGCAGGCACCGCAAATCTCTAAGAAAAAGAAAAGATGGAGGGTCAAATGAACTACAACCATCAAACTGTCCAAGGCAAAACCCCACCACTCCTCCTTGTCCCAAAAATCAAAGGTGTTGTTTTGTTTAGTCCTTCAAAACTAGTGAAATGGACCAAATGACGAGCCTCCAATTTGGTTTTCTCTTGTTCCTACCGACCCTCCAATAAAAAAGGAACTCCATTAATCCATAAAGCAAATTTGCAGTTTCTTTTTCATTTCTGTACTAAAGAATTTGACTAAAGAGCATCGCGTAGTTGGCTCCTACACCGGCGGAAGCCTCCCAACAGGCTGCCACTAACATTCTATAATCCGCAAATTGAAGACAAAGACAACTTGATTTTGCTGATTTGTCGGTCTAGTGCGCGTGGAATTTCAGTAAGATTAATTAAACAATAATGGATTCGTTAAGGACTGGTTTGATGGTTTCAACCAGGGGCTTCCTTGGATCTTCGGTGTTGGTTGAAGGTTACATCACTAAAGAAGGGAGCTTTCATAATTATGAGGGTCTTTGCGGCTTGTCCATTTGATATACAGGATGACGATTTTCATGGATGCCTTCCTTATTTTACGTGCTGATGCCCACACGCCTTGCACCCCTGATTCCTCTTGCATCTTTTTCTTCCCCAAGGGAAGGGAATACCTCTTGTTGTTCAACGTCTAAGAGATGCCGAGGTCCATACAAGACCTCAAACGAAGCAGTTTTAGGTCTTATTCATTACCACAATACAAAATTTCCTAGAGAATCTATGAATTGTTGGCTGATTTTCCCACGTGTAGCACCCCGGGACCAGCTGAAACTAAGAAGGACAAAAACGTGATGATTGTTTTCTTCTTTCCGACCCAAGATACGAACACAAAGACCCGATTGTATAATATTCCATGAGCCAGTTAAATCTAAACTTTTACTTTGTGTAGGTGGTCTTGATCCAGAATAATTTACTTGGCGTGATTTAAGTTCGTGACCTTTAATTTCGATGATGTCTAATTAGCTGTACAAATTATATCAACCTTAAGAGGTTAATGAGAAAAAAAAATCCGATTATATTACCAGAAACATATAAATTCATTCTGTTGCATATGAGGTCTTCCAAGCATTGTGATCGACTTATCATGAAGAGTTTGAGTAACATCCGCTAAATACTAAATTCATGCATTTTGCTAATACTTCGGTGGCAAAATGTTATGGGTATCTGTCATGGTCTTTTTCAAGAAGAACCGAAGGCGTAAAAGTTGCAATCCTGGAGATGATAGCATTGTTGGCACATGAAAAATACACATTAGATAATGCCAGTTTCTTATAAGTAGGCCATAATTAAAAAAAAAAAGATAACTATAAAAATATTTCTATTATGAGCAACGTACAAGTCAGCAATGATATATGCTGCATTTGTTTCACGGAAAACTCAATATTTGGAAAATATTTTCCTAAAGATTATTATTTGTATTGCTTACAAAAATGAATGAATAAAATATATTTTCATCACTCACAAAAATAATTAAATGTAAATTGTTACCGATAATGAAAATACATTTCATTACCTTTAATATAATTTGTATTCTGATCTACTCGAAGCTATACTAGTGCATGACGGGATTATCTAATTTTTCTCCCCAGCAAATTAATGGCAAAGAAAAAGCTTAGTTAATTAAAAGTTCGAAGATGTTGAATGCAAAGCCACAGAATTGTGTAAACCATCCTAAAATATAATGCAAAAACCAAAATGAAAAAAGTGAAAGGGGGCAAAAATGGGGAAAAAAACCACTTAAGCTTTATACATGAATATCATGTTACGTGGAAGATTCTGCTGAAATTTGTCACTTCCTTTGCCTAAAGAATTTAAATACGAAAGCCCTTGGTTGGCAACTTTTCTAAATCACGTATCTCCTTTGTCCATTGTTGGAAGTCGAGTGTGGCAACTTTTTTCCGAGTAAAAGGTACAAATAAAGTCGTCCATTTGCCCCTAAAAAAAGTAAACTTTCCGACATCATTAATGCCTATTCAGTTCCTGATAATGTTGCTCAGATGCAACTGGGAAGATCGTTTTCCCACTACAAAATCGAAAGCATGGATTCCCTTCAATGAGTGAGTATTTGTCAGACTAATCCTACTAGATAAAGCTATACGATCACATTTAAGGATATCTGCTAGACTCATAGTAGATTCCACTAAAAAAAATATCGATTTTCACGCCGTTTCCTTTGCCGCAGTTTAATTGATTCTATTCGCCGTGTCATCCACAACCAGATCGGCCTTTTACATAGTTGCTTTTGTACATAGTTGCTTCATTAGTCGTTTAGCATATCCCATTGAAAAAAATTATTCGGCCGCCTAGTGAGGATGGCGGGACGCAAACCTTTAACATGAACGATGATGCAATAAAAGCAATAGCACAAATTCAATGGTTGGCTAACAATAAGCTTGCAAGTGCAAACACATGAACATTATTATATTCCATTCAACCTCTCTTTGAGTAAATCTTTACAATAATAACAAAGATTGTAATACCCTTAAAGCCCTAAAGATTCGAATTAACCCTAAAAAGAAAATGAAGACTTAAATGCTAACAATTAACATCAAATGAGCCAAACCTACGCAGGACGGGTTTATCAGTTTGGCAACAATATAGCATCTGAATTGAGTTTTTTTTTTTTTTTAATTAATGGGGGATTGTTCTTATGGGCGTCATTTGCTAAATAGTGCACAAACTCTTATTTCTGGCCTACCTTTTTAGTTCTGCGCAATCCAAATGTTCTGTAAATTCATCAGTTATGACGTTTGCGTAATTTATTATTGAACAAATTTATGGAGAAGAATATGAGATGACGCGACTTGAATAAGACTGACTTCAGACTAACACAAGTCAACATTTTGTATTTACTTTAGATATGAACATGGTAGACATACTGATAAAAAAAAAAAAAAACGAGGTTAGACATAATTTAGGCACGAAAATGAGTCCACGTCAATGGGGAGTAAGTTATTGGCCAACTACGTATGCAGTGAGATTTACAATTAGGTAAATGCATATTCCAAGCTTTATGAAATCAATTCAAAAGGAAATAAATTAGTGAACGAAATCATACCTATAACCGGCAAGAGGTGGCGTCTTTGGGTAAATAGCGATGATCATATAAAATGTGAAACATCGATAAGACCACTGTCTGAAGAAGAAACAGCATTTGATCATCACTAGGGGTGTAAACGGGTCGGGTCGGGTCGGGTCTTGCTGTTACCCGACCCGACCAAACATACTGGTCGCATGTAGTGACCCGACCCGACCCGACCGAAACACGTTAAACTCGCATAGGAAATTCGGGTCGGGTCGGGTCGGGTCGGGTCGGGTTTCCGGGTCTTTCTTTTTTTTTTTTTTTTTTTTTTTTTCGGGTGAGAGTCGAACGGGCATCGGGCCGCAAATGAATGTATCTTCTACAAATGAGCACAAGCATAATTTAGTGCCACATTGATGTAGAATGTCAAATAATGGACACCCACATGCCCTAGTAATCCATTCTTCATCCAAAAAACTTGAATGGTAAACCTGCCCCAATAGCAAGTTCTACGCATAATCAGAAGAAGACACTATATATCCTAAAATTGCAGGAACACAACCGAAGCAATGTAAAATGCAATCTAAATGGATGATTGCAACTTTGCTCGTCTTAGCAAAATCACACGAACGGCGCATTGCTTCAAAGGACCTGCACTCTTACTCGAACGATAGGAAGCTTGCACTCCAATTTTATCTTTACAGGTCTCACTCTGGTCATACCTAGATCAATCTGCATTGTAATGAAGGATAAGGACTACATATCATAAGAACCAAACGCTAACCAGCACTCATTTCTAATGCAAACACTAACCAAAGCACCGCTCACTATCCAGGAATACCAGAAAATTAATCTCATTCTCAGCCTTCCTCACACAAGGGAGAGTCCAACTCAGCCCTTAGTCAAGCAAAATCAAAGCTAAAGCAACAACAGAAGTCCCCACCTGCCAAAAGCAACAACCCCCTAAATTCTTACCCACCCGAGACTTTAATTTGACATCCTTGTTCTTCTTGCCAGTGTTCTTCGTAGCCTGATCATTGAGAGTCACATTAGCACCCACCACTATTACCTTATACCTCTTGGTCTTCCAAACCATGATCTTGAACCTCACTGCAGTGGCCAAATCCACCCTAAAGACCAAAGACTCGTTCTTGGCCACATGGGATCTTCAAGTGAAAAGATAACCTTTTCTGTCCAAAGCTTCCAATAATAAATTCAGGAAGGGCAGCACATTTTATTTAATTTAAGATGGATGCAATTGATGAGATCAATTCCGTATGAACAGAACAACACCCATCTCCTTTAATTTCAGTAAAGATACTTGTTTTCTATAAAAAGTCATAATTAATCTTGCAGCATACCGGGGGTATATGCGGGACCACGATATGGAGAATCGATAAGCATCAAACCCAAGCTTTGCAATAAGATCTATGTCTTCCTGCATAACCAGTAATCAGCTCAAAGAAAGGAACTTTTAGGGAGAGGCCAAAAAAAAGACCCTTTGATGTCTACTTAAGAAGCACCTTTGATGTCGTACGTTATAAAAAATACATGAACAAGACCCTTTGAAGTTTCGATAAGAGCAACTCCTTAGATACTTTAGCCTCCGCCATGACAATTTTCTTCGTCAGAAAATTCACAAATGGAACTAAGCTTGCTTCAAAACTATTCATGCCCGCTACTCCTCCTCCACACCACAGAACAGAACAAGTATGACAAACAAATTCGGGATAAAAAAATCAGAATGGCACCTTTCAAGAATGGCACCTTCCGCATGGAGCTGGACCAAGGAAGACTTCAACCTCCGAACCCATCATGTCCCGTGGATGATCCTCACTTCAGTATGGTTTCACGGAGATGTGAGCAAGCTTCGCGAGATATGCCGCAGTTCACTCAGGAATTGAAGCAAACACAGAGTCTACACACAACGCGAAAGAACAATCACCCTCACAGCTCGAAAAGAAAAGTAACAAAATCCGGTGTCTTAGCTCAAGCCTCAAGCAAATATACATCTAAACTTGGAAACGAGGCGAGAAGCGAGCGCCATGATCGCCGAGCGAACCCAGTCCCCAAGCTGTCGACGATGGCCGGCCGCACGCGGCGGCAAGGGTTTCGGCGTCGGCGAGGCAGAGGCGAGGGGTGGCGAAGGCGACGGCGAGGCGGAGGCGTGTCGATCGGAGGGCGGCAGCGGACTCCACGAGAAGGCGCACTTGTCAGAGAAGAAGGCGGAGCCGACGAGGTATGTGTTAAACTGTCGTGTTTTTGGGGCTAAAGTCTAAACCCTAAAGCGTTTGTGTTTTTGGGTTTTGAACTTGTTTCGGGTCGAACAATGTTCGAACACGACCCGAACACGAAACACATTTTATTTGCTTGTTTTATATTTGTTACCCGAACACGACCCGAACACGAAACACGTTAATACATGTTTTGTGTTCGGGTCGTGTTCGGGTCGGGTCGGGTCGGGTCGGGTCGGGTCTTTTTGACACCCCTAATCATCACCACTTAATATAACACATGGGCCATTTATGGATTTCATCGGTCTAAGTTTGAGGTTGAAACCTATCTTCTGGGTTTGCTTTACTACGTTGAGAGATTATAATTAATTGTTAAAGCATTGTCACCATGATCTTGTCTGTTTTCAGTCTGTTATTTCCATTCTGATTTGGATACGTTCACGTCCTGTCGTTTTTCTGGACGAGGTTTACCAAATTTTGTGTTGTATCTCTGCCCATCATTCACGCGTCTATTCCCATTTAAGATGCCAAAAGTAACTTACTGACCTCGTATTTTTCCTGGCCACACTGTAAGAATTGTTAGAGTAATTAAATATTAAACTACGTTTTTATCTAATAATTTAAACTTTTAGAACAATAGATAGTGGCTCCACAAAATTTAACATGGTATCAGAGTTATAGGCTATGTAACACGGACACTCTTCGGAAGCCTTTGTGTTGTGTCCGACACTTCGACATGTGTCCGACACGCTCCAAAACGTTTCGACACGCAGTCAACGAGTGTCGAAAAATCCGACACGTGGTCAACTCTCTCCGACACGCTCCAACACGCGAGTCCAGAATTCCGACACGCATGAGGTCAATTTTAAAAATTTCTAATATTTGAGGGGTCAAAATATAAATATACACAAATGAAGTAATAAAAGAAGTAATACAATTGCTATAAATATACACGCATAAGGTCAATTTTTTTTTTCAGTTTTGTTTTTTTAGAATTTTTTTATTTTTTTTAAAGTCTTTTACCATGAAAGAAGTAATAAAAAATGCTAAATATGATAAATAAATAAATTTAAAAATATCATTTCAGCATTTTCTTTAAAAAAATTTTCCTCTAAGTTTTGTGTATTATTGTAACAAATTAAAATAATGAATGATGTTATTTAATATTTTTCTTATAAATTAATTCTAGGCTATTATTATTATTATTATTATTATTATTATTATTTATTTATGTATTTATATATAAAAATATATTTAATATAACGTGTCAGAATGTGTCGAAATTCTCTATTTTTAAGAAATGACATGTCGGTGTGTCATGTCATGTCGTGTCGCGTGTCGCGTGTCTGTGTCAGTGCTACATAAGTTATAGGTCATGAGTTTGAATCTTTTCATGCCCAATTTGCCTTCCCAATTAGACTAAGCGTGAGGGGAGAGTGTCATAATATTCAAACAATAAATCACGTTTTCATCTGATAGCTTAAGCTTTCAGAATAGTTGGTAGTGGTTCCACCAAATCTTACATGATATCAAAGTAGAAGGTTTTGAGTTCAAATTTTTCTAGGCCCCTATTTGCCTCCCCAATTATATAATTTCACGCTGTAGGCTAGTGTGACATTCTGAAATTTGCAATTCTGTTTTCAATTTAATAAATCGGGACTTTCATCGACGTGCCTATAGTACTGTTCTCAGAGCTGATCACTGCTGAGATAACTAGACTATTTGGGGAAGTCATTAAAGAATTTTAACGCAATAGATTTGGGAATTCGATCATGAATCAATTACTCGACTGTACTCATCTGCAGAGATCATTACGGCACAGTTAAAAGTTGACTAGAGATCAAAGATAGGTCGGTTCGACTGAGATGCATGGTTAAATGTGGGCGATTCCACCAAATTGAAAAATTCTCGTCGATCAGTACTAGACTGATTTTTCTATCGTTTTGGTACCCCGTGTTCGTATTTGAAAAATCGAGATTTTCATGACCACCGAGAGTCGTCAATGTGTCGAAAAAGTTCATTGTGGCTCGAAGAAAATCAACCATGGGTCATTTGCACTAAAAATTTCTAAAATCTACTCGGTAGCCGAGGTCATGCTAAAATTGCATCAGATTGAAATTAACTGCGAATTTGAATATGATTTTAGAAATTGAAAGTTTTGTCATGTCACAAGTCATTTTAAGAATGTCGACTTAGTCTCCAAAGATTTTTTTGCAAACCAAGTTTTTGGTGGAAAAAGTTGAGATAGGGCCGTTTCGACCAAGAAATGCAGATGATCATTTTTGATCGCAAAATTGGGATACAAGTAGGTTCTAATGGCGAGGAAAAATACTAATTTGGTCGTTGACTTGATAATGGAATTTTTAGGAGCCGAAATGAATTGATTCGATGAGGAATTTAATGGGAATTGAAGCAATTTCAAGCCAAATCCATATGCCCCCCATGGACCCAACTTGTGGACGAACTCAAGGCTTACAGAAGGGGTGTTTAGTCTAAAAATTCGGTTGTGGAAGACAACAGCTTGGTGGGACCAAGTTGGGGGAACAAAGAGATGAGGAAGAGACATGGTGGCTCCCTCCAGCTCAGCCGGTCCCCCTCTTTCTTTTCCCTCCTTTACTATTGACCAGCACCCTCCATTCCAGCTTGCTTGAAGCCCCAGCAAACCCAGAAAACCAGATAGACCGGCCCCTTTCCTTGTCGACGCTGCTCGCCACTTGTTGAATTGCCACTACACGCTATCGTTGCCCATCGCGTGTATGCCAGCCCTCGCGATCGTCTAGCCCCTTTTTGTGGTCGTGCCGCCCTGTTCGGTGTCCCTCTAGCCATGTCAAGCTCCATCGAAGTCTGTCTAGGCCGCCTCCGCTGCCATGAAGCATCAGCACAACCTACTTGGACTCACGACTAGCTTCGCCGCCCTTGTCTCACCGAACCAGCCACTGTTTCCTCCTCTTTCAGCCACCGAACATAACCAGACCGAGTGGGTCTCCAAGTTGTTGTTCAGCCCATTTTGATGGCTTTCCTAACCCCGCTTGGCGGTCCCAATTTGGAGTTTCTTGACCCCCTTCGCGTCCCCATCGTTTTGATCCGAGCGGTTTGCTTAACAAGTGAGTTTAACTCACTAATTATTGCTTAATAAGTTAATGACGTTTAATGGTTGATTAGTTTATATTAAGTATGGATTAGGTGGATAGTTAGAATAGATTAGCAATTTAATTAACCGTTATTACATGTTAGGTGGTTAGAGTAGTGTAATTAGAGTCTAGACAAGTTCTAATATTATTTAGAGTGGTTTGGAAATTTTTCGGATTTGTCTCGGCTTTTAATTAGGCTTTTTCGGCCTAAGTGTGAATTATTGGCATTTATTAATTATTTTTCGTAATTAATTAATTAATTAATTAATTTCCAAAAATTAGACCGGAATAATAAGTGACCGGAATTTTATGCTGCTTGCAGTGGTGTGATCTTTTTGTACTAATTGAGTGTGATTTGTGAGTTTTGGTATTTATCTCAAAATTTAATAATTTCAATAATTAATTAGAAAATCACCGGGCGTCGGTTTACAATGCCAAAAATGGATTTGTAGACTGTTGAAATTAGTTGGATTTTCAAGAGCAAAAATATTGTATTTTGACTAAGACCGACCGTGTACTCACACACGATAATTTTTATCGGGTATTATAAAAATGGTGAATTTAATAGATGGTTAGGATGGTATACTATATCAACATATGGGCTTTGATATGTCAAATTTGGGTGAGCAGTATACTAGTATACTATATCTGCCTAAGGGCCATGATATATCAGCTTTGAGTGAGCAGTATACTTTAGCAGCTTCTGGTTAGCATTATTAGTATACTATATGTGACATCCCAAATTTTTAGTCCTGTTTTCTACTAAATAAATTGGACATTTCATTGACGTGCCCATGAGGCTGATCTCAGAGCTGATCACTCTAAAGATAACTAGATTATCTAGGAAAGCCATTAAAGAATTTTAATGCAATAGACTTGAGAATTCGACTAGAAATTGGTTTTTCGACTGTGCTTATTTTTAGAGGCCATTACGATACAATTAAAAATCAAATTGAGATTAGAGATAAGTCGGTTTGACGGAGATGTGTGTTCATGGATGACTCCACTAAATTGGAAAATTCTCATTGATCGGCATTATTTTGATTTCACTGTTGTTTTGGTACCTTATGTTCATATTTAAATTCTCGAGATTTTCACAACAATCGAGAGTTGCCATTGAGTCGAGTGGGTTCATTGTGGCTTGAAGAGAATCGACCATGGGTCATTTGTACTAAAAATTTCTGAAAATTACCCGGTAGCCTAGGTCAAGCTAAAAACATGCCAAATAGAAATTAATCGCCAATTTAAGTCTAATTTTAGAAATTGAAGATTCTGCTATGTCACAATAAATTCTAGGAACGTCAACTCAGTCTCAGAAAATTTTTCTGACGACCAAGACTTTTTGGGAAAAAGTCGTCGCAAGGCCGTTTTTATTCAGAAATGACTAGGGATTGTTTTTTATTACAAAATTTGGGATGCAAGGTGGATCTAGAGGTGTGGAAAAATGCCAAGATGATCAGTGATAGGTCAATTGAATTTGTGAGGTCCAATTGAGGTTGAATTTAAGTAGACCAAGCATCCAATTGAAGCCCATTTCTTACAAATTCATAGCTCCCATTCCTACTAGCCATTTTGGACCTTTTGAGAAGTCATGGGTGAAATAGCTAGTATAAGCACCTAGAGGGGGGTGAATAGGTGTAAAAATAATTTCTCGAGATACGAAAGCGATACTAGGCAGACGATAGAAAGGAAGATCTCCAAAACAGATTATGATCAAAGTAAAACAGAGAGTAGGGAAGAGAAAATTGAACACAAGGTTTATAGTGGTTCGACTTATTCCCAAGCCTATGTCCACTCTTCTGCACTAATAGCCCACCGGCTGGATTTTACTATGAACAAAAGAGATGTTACAGCACAGCTTTCCCTTGATTCCATAGTGTAGATATTCTACTACACTTCCTCAAGGTTTCTCATGAATATAGACTCTCTTTTGCATACAAGATTTTGCTCAAAAGGAATTGACTAAGAACAATGAGCTTCAGACTTTGGAATTCTTCTATTGTGCACACTCTCGAACAACTGGAACGTCTTCCTTATATACTCCTTTATGCCATCATACCCGTTGGTACTTACCAAAGGAATTCCTCCAATCTACCCGTTGAACAGAATCAATTACGAAGATCATTCGAGCTATTAAAGGAACATGTCGATAGCCCATCGATCCTGTTCGCCCATACAATCAGGATCTCGGTTTCCATAAGTAGAACCTTCCAAGTATACTTTGCCAATCATCGGATCCTTAATCTTCGAATCAATCATGATCAAATAAAGGATTCTGTTATGTCATATCCAGCCAAGAGATCTTAACCATTCTTAATGAAACATTCAGTTCTGGATAGCCTTTCTTCAACGGATTAAAACTGTCAATGAGGATAGACTTTAAGTCTTGAGTCTGGCTGTCCGGAGGTCTTTAGACTTTAAATAGCAGAGTCTGCAAATCTTCAGACTAGACTGTTGGAAACGTTTTGTCAGCTTCAAAACATTTCACGAAGTTTTCTCCAACAATCTTCCCCTTTTTGATGGTGACAAAACTTTCCTACATATTTGGATAACTTTGACCTGCAAAACATTACTCAAACAAATATGGATATCTTATAAAGATAAATGACTTAATGAATGATAACACTAGAATCTGCAACCATAGAAAATAGGTTAGTCTTGTATGTGATAAAGCTATCTATAAGATATCAATAGTAGTTAATATAAGCAGTCAAATCCAAATCCCAATTCAGTTCACATCCAGACACAAAAGTAAAGTCAAACATCAAAGTAAAACAATCCAAAAGTTCAAAAGGTGTAAGGTTCAAAGTTTTCAAATCTCGCATCTCTCCCCCTTTTTGTCAGCATAAAAAAGAAAAAAAAAAGGTTGAGATGAAAATGGAGTAGAGTCAAGAATGCTTGGAAACACGAACAAACTGGAAATCTCCCATTGATTGAACGATGCCTTCCAGCCTTTTCAAGTCTTCCTTCAGTTGTGCAACATCCTCACCATTAGCATTAGCTTGAATTTGAAGAGAAAGGGCTTAGATCTAATCATTCAAGAAACCTAAAGAAGCTTGACATGCATTATGCAAATTCTGAACTTCGCATCCCAGAGCATATATCTGACCTCGCATTTCCAAGAGAACATCTAGAATTCTGCGAAAATCTGCTGAATTATCGGTCTATGTACTAGCTTCTGCACGGTCAGATGGAGTAAAGGCAGACGATGGCAAATCAACATAATCACGCAGATTTGGCGAAGAAACATCATGTCCTTCCTTAGGAAATTGAGAGGCATAAATGTCCTTCGGATCTGCTGGAGAGCGACTGACTCCCTCACTGGTAGCAGGATATGAGGACATGCCTCTTCTCTCTTGGTCTCCCCCTGTTTCCATGCCTTCAGGTGGAGAAGAGTGTTCCTCATGTTCTCCTTCCTCTTGATCTCTTTTCTCTTCTTCTTCTTTTTCAATTCTTTCCTTCTCAGCATCTCTTTCTTCTTCTTCTCTCTCCTCTGTTTCTTTCTCCTCTGCTTCTTTTTCCAGTCCTCTGCTCTGAGTCTTTTTCTTGATGTTCCTTTGATTTTGGAACAGAACAGCTCAGGTTCTTCAACGTCATTGCAGAAATGGTGATGTCTTCCTCATCATCTTCATCCTCAACGATGAGAGCTTTTCTTTTCTTGGATGGAGCAACCATGGGCTCATTCCCTTTTCTTTTTGCTGCAAAAAAGATTTGATGAGTTTTGACAGGAGTCTTCTCCTTGAATTTCTCCAACGCCTTACTTAGTTCATTCAGACGCATTTTAGTCACCATTTTCAATCCTACCACCATATGATCACAAGATCGAGTACAGAGAATTTGTGGAGGCTGAATATTCAGATGTTTGAATAACTTCGTCACAAGACTTGGATAAGGAAGTTGACCTCTGTCCTTCACCACTGCTCTATACATGTGGAACATAACAGTGTGAGGAAGAGAAAATTGTTTTCCTAGTGATGATGGCATACATTAGCTTCGCCTCTGAACTTGAAACATCAGTCTTTGAAGTAGATTTCGGTCTGAGGCAATTAATGACAATCTTGTGAAGCAGAATGTTAAACGCACTCATCCTTAGGTAGGAAATCTTTTCCTTTGTTCTTCTATCCTTAACAAGTTCCAACGTAGCACGAGCAATTGAGACATTGATCGGTTGATATCTTCCTCTTTCAACCCCAAAGACATCAGCCAACATATCTACATCCACCACATAGTCCTGATCTCGGATACTAAAAGAGAATCTATTCGTATCCAAGAAACTAAGATTCGAATAGAAATAAGCAGTGAGTTCAGCATAGGCTTATGTAGAGTCAAAACAGAACTGTTCAAGTTGAAGAAAATTGAATTTTTCCCTCAAATTAACATTCACAGCATCGAGGAAATCAAAATCCACACTTCTAGGGTTTATCACCCCATGTTTCAGCAACTTAGAGTATAAATACTTTTGTTCCTTCGATCGAAACAAATTTGTCCTTTTTCCCCGAATTTTTGCTGCAACACCCATTCTCAGTTGAAACTGACTGTACAACTTATCATCATCATTCTCATCGGGCTGATTTAGCCCTCCAACACGCGGATCACTTGGGATATTGGCAAGGGTTTCTTCTACCAACCCCGCAGGGGCAATTCCCAAACGCTCCATATTTCGTAAAAAGATGTACTCATTTCCATACTCTTTGTCCTTAAGAAACTCATCGATGTAGTTTAATGGAGTTCCACCTCTTTTCAAGGCACAATAAAGCTTGTAAATAAAAGAGGGCTTTTGAATTTTTATAGGATATGCACCTTCGATGATTTCTTCATTTTTTCGATGAGCATCGTCATATGGACTAGATGGAGGAGAATGACGCTGTTGAGAATGTTGTGGGCTCTGCTGCTGACTGGGAGACTCTTCTTCCTCGATGAGATCGAAGTGCGTAGGCCCTTCACGCATTTGCGGTCCCTTGCTTGCAATCCTCGAAGACTTCCTTTGAGACGACATCTTTCATAGTCTTTGAAAGATTCCAAACTTGACTTTTCCAAGAAAGATGACAACTTTTTTGAAAATTAAACAAGAGAAGAAAACAGAGATGGAAGATCGGTGCTTTCTTAGGATTTTTTGAGAGTAAAGCGAAGAAGAAACAATAGTGCATAAGCAGTTAAAAAGAGAGGTATACGGAACGTCATAAAAGAAAGTAAAAAGATGCATTTTTAAAAAATAACTGCCTTTTTCGAAAAATTAGATAATAGTCATTTAAAAAATAACTCATTTTTCGAAAAGGAAACGTTGCAATAATCACGTCAATTAAAGATAGCAATAATCAAACACGGTTGATGATCGTACCTTTTCAAGATGAGATTCGAGAGAGAGAATAACTTACAGTCAAAGTCTTGTTTGTTTGAGTCTGAGAGTCTCTAGACTTTAACTTCTTCAAATCTCAAAATGTTGAGTCTGGAGCGGATGATTTCAAATTGATTTTTCTCCAAAGGCTTTGTGAATATATCTGCCAGTTGGTTCTTTGAGTCAACAAACTTAATCAAAATTTCTCCATTTTGAGCATGATCTTTAATGAAGTGATGCGAATCTCTATATGCTTTGCTCTTGAGTGAAGAATTGGATTTTTGGTGAGATTGATTGTACTGGTGTTGTCACAGTTAATCTCCGTGCATGAATCTTCAATTCCAAAGTCTCTTAGCTGTTGTTTTAACCACAAAATTTGTGAACAACAACTTCCGAGAGCTACATACTCTACTTCTGCTGTAGAGAGAGCTACTGTACTTTATTTCCTTGAAAACCAAGACACTATCCTGCTTCCAAGTAGTTGACAGGTACCTGAGGTGCTCTTTCTATCAACTCTGCATCCGGCTAGATCTGCGTCTAAGTATCCAAGAAAAGTAAAGTCTCCTCTTTTAGGATACCAAAGACCAAGACTTGAAGTTAAAGTAATGTATTTGATAATACGCTTTGTAGCACTTAAATGAGATTCTTTAGGGTCTGCTTGAAATCTGGCACAAATGCAAACACTAAACAAGATGTCAGGTCTAGAAATAGTAAGATAAAGAAGTGAGCCAATGATACTCCTGTATAGCTTATGGTCGACCTTCTTTCCTCATTCATCTTTGTCTATCTTCAAGGAAATTGACATTGGTATATCAGCCTTTTTGTAATTGTCCAGTCCAAACTTTTTGACAAGATCATTAGCATATTTTTTTTGATGAATAAAAGTTCATTCCTTCAGTTGTTTCACTTGAAGCCTGAGAAAGAAGGTTAACTCACCTATCATGCTCATTTCAAATTCATCTTGCATAGTCTTAGAGAATTTCTTGCACAAACTTTCATTAGGGGATCCAAAAATAATATCATTGACATATATTTGAACTAGCACAAAACTTTTGCTTTTTCTTTTGATAAACAGAGTAGTGTCTACTTTACCTTTTACAAAGCCGTTTTGAATCAAGAACTTACTCAGCCTGTCGTACCAAGCTCGAGGTGCTTGCTTTAGACCATATAAAACCTTTTTGAGTCTAAATATTGAGTCCGGTTTTCTTGGGTCTTCAAACCAGGTGGTTGTTCCACATAGACTTCCTCATGGATAAATCCATTTAGGAAAGCACTTTTGACGTCCATTTGGAATAACCTGAAATTCTTATAACAAGCAAAAGCAAGTAACAATCGAATTGCTTCTAACCTTGCTACTGGTGCATAAGTTTCGTCATAGTCTATCCCTTCTTCTTGCGTATATACCTTGACCACGAGTCTTGTTTTGTTTCTTATGACTTTTCCTTTCTCGTCCATCTTATTCCTGAAAACCCATTTAGCACCAATAATAGATTTACCTTTTGGTTTAGGAGTTAACTCCCAGACATCATTAATGCTGAATTGCCTTAGTTCTTCTTGCATAGCTTCAATCCAGCTTTCATCATATAAAGCTTCTTCTATGCTTTTGGGTTCTATTTCAGAAATAAGAGCCATAGCACTAGACTCTTCGCGCCTTTTAGATCTTGTGCAAATTCCTTCATTAATATCGCCAATAATAAGATCTTTAGGATGACTGGACTGATGCTTCCAGTTGCTGGTTAATTTGTCAGGTTGATGATCACTTCCTTCACTTGAATCTTCAACAGTCATTTGTTGCTGGTCCTTCAAAGTCTGAGCTGTTTCTTGCAATTTAGACTTGGTAAAGTCTAGAGCAGGTTCAGGCTCTTCAAGATGAGTCTGAGTAGATTCATTTTGCATAGAATCTTGGAATTTGACATTCATTGATTCCTCCACAGATTGAGTCTTCTTGTTGTAGACTATGTACGCTTTGCTTGTGGTTGAATATCCAAGGAAGATGCCTTCATCTAACTTTTCTTCAAACTTGCCAACTCGATCATTTGCATTTTTCAATATAAAGCATTTGCATCCAAACACATGAAAATATGAAACAATAGGCTTCTTTTATTTGAATAATTCATAGGGTTTTTTTTCCTTCCTAGAATAGGCCTTAGAAAAACTCTATTAATAATATAACATGCTGTAGAAACTGCTTCAGCCCAAAAATGTGAAGAGATGTTGCTTTCAATTAAAAGAGTTCTAGTCATTTCTTGAAGCGATCTATTCTTTCTTTCCACAACTCCATTTTGCTTTGGAGTATATGGAGATGAGAACAAAATTTTGTGAAATCTTGATTTTCAAATTTATCTCCATGGTCTGTTCTTATACTTGAAATAACATATCATTTTTCGTTTTGAACCTTTTTAGCAAAATTTTCAAAGTAAGAGAAAGTTTCAGACTTACTTGCCAGGAAATACACCGAAGTAAATCGAGAGTAGTCATCCACAATTACTAGGCAATATTTCTTACCTCCAATGCTCTGTATTCTGGTTGGTCCAAAAAGATCCATATGCAGAAGCTGTAGTACACGATTAGTTGAAACTTGATTTATTGGTTTAAAAGAATTTATTACCTGTTTTCCCAATATGCATGGTGTACATAGATTAGACTTTTGGTATGATAAATTAGGTAAACCACGAACAAGCTTCTTTGCTGAAATTTTGGCTATCTGCTTCATATTGATGTGCCCAAGCTTTCTGTGCCATAAGTTCGCTTCGTCTTGGATTGAGATTAGACATTGCGATTCATCTAGTTTCACATCCAAGAGGTAGATATTTCTATGTCTTCGACCCATGAATGATTGAGTAGAATCTTTACTAGTTCCTGAACATATTCCCTCTTGAAAGTTGATTTTGAAATCGGTATCACACAGCTGACTAATACTGAGCAGATTGTAGTTGAGTCCTTCAACTAAAGAAACATTGCTTATTGTGAGGTTTCCAATCTTTATAGTTCAAAATCCCACAATTTTTTCTTTGTTATTTCATCCAAATGAGACTTTTCCACCATTCACTTGAACAAGCTTTATGAAGCAATTTGAATTTCTTGTCATATGTCTTGAGCATCCACTATCCAGATACCATTTTACATTTTTCTTGATAGTGACTTGTATTTAAAAAAGAAACTCAAACTTTCTTTGATACCCATATTTTTTTGGGTCCAGTGGTGTTAGTATGATATGCGGTTTTTGCCAATACTTTCTTAACAGGTTTCCAAACCATAGGACATTCTTTTTCAAAATGATATGCACTATTGCACTTTGAACGTCTGAGAGCATTGCGGCCTACTAGTTTTACAAAGATCTTTTTAAAATGATTATTGTAAGTATCTCTTATGGGTCTTTGCTTAATTCTTTCTTTCACCTTTGGAAAATCAATTAAAGGAATGGTTTCAGCAGTCATTCCCAAACCAGATTTATTGAAATAAAGTCTTTGAACAGAAAGAATTTTTTCCAGTTTCTCAGATTCTATAGAATTTTTTTTTGAAATATTTGAGACATCATTTTTCAATAATGCATTTTCTTTTGAAAGATTATTTTCACTTTCTCGAAGAGAAGAAACATTCATGTCTAAACATTTCACCTTTTCTTTCAAAACATTTTCCTGTTGTTTTAGAGAAGGATTTTCTCTTTTGAGTTCGAAAATCTTTTTAAGAGAAGTCTTAAGACTAAAACACAACTCATCAATGTATTTAGAAACTTTAATAGGGATTTTGAAGTTACTCACCTCAAATTCACTGTCTGAATCTGAGTCTGTCTCGGAGTTTGAATCTGAATCCGATTGGCCATCAGACATATATTGGCATAATCATCATTACTTTCTTCACACTCTGTATCACTCTAGGTTTCTGCTTTAAGAGCCTTTCGATACTTTTCAGCTTTTCCTTTCTTCTTCCTTAGAAGATGATAGTTGGGTTTGATGTGTCCCTTTTTCTTACATTCAAAGCAGACTACATCTTTGTTTGATTCATCATCCTGAACAGACTTAGTCTGTTACTTTTGAAAACTTTGTTTCTTTGGATTGAATCTTCTTCCTTTTCTGTTCAGCTTTTTGAATCTTCTTATCATGAGAGCAAGCTCCTCATCATCCATATCGTCTTCAGAATCTGTAACATCAGAATCATCATTGGATTTTAATGCAATGGATTTCTTACCTTTAGGATCTTCGTCTTCATTGATTCGTTCCACTTCATAAGACTGAAGAGTCCCAACCAACTCATCAACAGATAGTGGCATGATTCTTTGGGTCTCTCTGGTTGAGGTCTTTATGTGATTTTAATCCTTGGAGAGTCCACGCAGTAGCTTGTTTACCTTCATGGGATCAGAAATTGGTTGACCTTGATTTTCAAGACCATTCACGATTTCTGTAAAACGATTAAACATGTCAGTTATAGATTCTCCTGATTTCATTTTGAAGGCTTCGTATTGACCGATGAGAATGTTGATTCTAGTCTCTTTCACTCGATCGATTCCTTCATAGGTAATATGTAATTTATCCCAGACTTCTTTAGCTGTAACACAAGAAGATATTATGTTATATTCGGTAGGTGATAAAGTACAATATAAAGAATAAATTGCTTTTGCATCAAGAGCTTGTCTCTTGATTATCTCTTCCTGAGTCATTTCACTAGACTCAACAGTATTTTTTCCTCTCTCTGAGACAGGTGCAGCTTTAGGAATGATTCCTTTTTCTACAACGTCCCATCCTAGAGGATCCTTTGATCTTAGAAACGCCTTCATCTTGTTTTTCCATATGTTGTAATCATTTCCATTAAAGTAAGGCGGTTTGGTATTGCTTTGCCTTTCTACTAGCCCTGGAGCCAACATACTAGCCATGGATTTTTAACTCTGAAGTAAAACACTTCAAACAAAGTGAGTACACAGGCTCTAATACCAATTGAGATAGCTAGTATAAGCACCTAAAGGGGGGTGAATAGGTGTAAAAACAATTTCTCGAGATACGAAAGCGATACTAGGCAGACGATAGAAAGGAAGATCTCCAAAACAGATTATGATCAAAGTAAAGCAGAGAGTAGGAAAGAGAAAATTGAACACAAGGTTTATAGTGGTTCGGCTTATTCCAAGCCTACGTCCACTCTTCCGCACTGATAGCCCATCGGCTGGATTTTACTATGAACAAAAAAGATGTTACAGCACAGCTTTCCCTTGATTCCATAGTGTAGATATTCTACTACACTTCCTCAAGGTTTCTCACGAATATAGACTCTCTTTTGCGTACAAGATTTCGCTCAAAACGAATTGACTAAGAACAAGGAGCTTCAGACTTTGGAAGTCTTCTATCGTGCACACTCTCGAACAACTGGAACGTCTTCCTTATATACTCCTTTATGCCATCATACCCGTTGGTACTTACCAAAGGAATTCCTTCAATCTACCCGTTGAACAGAATCAATTACGAAGATCATTCGAGCTATTAAAGGAACATGTCGATAGCCCATCAATCATGTTCGCCCATACAATCAGAATCTCAGTTTCCATAAGTAGAACCTTCCAAGTATACTTTGCCAATTATCGGATCCTTAATCTTCGAATCAATCATGATCAAATAAAGGATTCCGTTATGTCATATCCAACCAAGAGATCTTCTCCAGTCGATAAGGTTACATCCTTAATGAAACATCCTTTTCTAGATAGCCTTTCTTCAACGGATTAGAAACTGTCAATGATGATAGACTTTGAGTCTTGAGTTTGGCTGTTCGGAGATCTTCAAACTTTAAATAGCAGAGTCTGCAAATCTTCAAACTAGACTGATGGAAACGTTTTGTTAGCTTTAAAACACTTCACGAAGATTTCTCCAACAATAGGGAGTGTAATGGTGGACCATTGTGAGCTAAGGAAGAAGACTTAGCTAGGAAAGGCCAAAATAGATATTTTGTGGAAATTTTGGACCGAGTGGCCTCCTCCATCTTTCCGTCATCTCTATCCTCTCCCTCACTCTCTCTCATTCCACCGTCCAAAACCCTCTCCACCTTCCTTCTGCCCTGTGTGACGCCAGCAACCAAAGGAAGAAGAAGCTGTAACCGTTGCACGCCAAGCCATCGTCGGAGACCGCCAATCGTGCCACCACCTTGCTGCGTGCTACCCGCGCTCGACCGAATCGTCGCTCGCGACCCCATCTCCTGCTCCACCATCCAGTTGCTCTTCACCACCATTCTAGCTTTGTTTAGCCGTTGCAAGGGGCTGAGGAAGTCCCCGGAGCCGTCGGTTTGGACACGAGACCATCCTGTTGCCCATCCCCGAGCCTTGCCGCCACTTTAGCTTTGTTTTCCTTCTGTTTTGCATCTAGAGTAGAGAGTTGAGAAGTGGGTTTCATAGCGACTTCAAAGCCCATTTTGAGGTGTTTACGGGCCCCGGAGCTTAGGCTTGCTTTGGAGTAAAACGTCTCCCGCGACATTCTTGACATTTCGATCCGAGCGGATTGTTAAACGGGTGAGTTTAGCTCACTAATCTTTACTTAGTTTGTTAATTATGCTTAAGAGTTGATTAGTGTTAATTAAGCATGATTAGGTGGTTAGATTGGTTTAGGATAATTAAATTAGTGACTTAATGATTTATGTTAGGTAGTTAGACTTAGTTATTAGCAAGTAGATAGCTTCTAATATTTATTGAATGAACTTCAGGATTTTTTCCGGTTCGTCACGGCCTCCAATTAGGCATTACGGGCCTAAATTAGATTTATTGTATTTATTTTATAATTTTTGAAATTATTTAATTAATTATTTATTTTCCGAAAATTAGGTAGGGATAGCCGACGACCAGAATTTTATGATGATTATTGTGATGCAGTCTAGTTTAATTTATTGAGTGCTAGGTTGTGCTGAATTGATTTATTGATGATTTTATGATTATTTCCTAAATTAATAATTTTTGAATAATTAATTGAAAAATAATCGGGTGTCGGTTGATAGTGCAAAAAATGTTTTGGTGGACTACAAGAAATGGTGGGATTTATGGAAAGGAAATTGTTCTATTTGGTTAAGGCCGATCGTGTACTCATACACGATTATTTTATCGGGTATGATAAAAGTGACAAATTGATTATACAAACGGAATACCATATCATACCAACTCGGTGACTTTATATGTCATTTTAGAGAAAGGACGGTATGCAATGTCGGCTCGGTGACTATATGTCATTTGGAGAATGGACGACATGCCATAACGGCTTAGTGACTCAACATGTCATTTTGGAGAATGGACGTTATGATGAATATACTTGGTAACTTATTATGTCATTTTAGAGAAGGAATCGTATAAAATACTAGCTCGGTAACCCGATAGGTTATTTTAGGGAATGGACAGTATTGATCGAGAAATCTAAGAATAGTCTGTTTGACATGTAAATCGACTAGGTCGATTGATTGATGTTTTGATTGGTAACATTTGATTCGGGTGCCTGTTTGAACTGTACTAATATGCAGGTGGAATTTGAGGCCAAGGTAAGTCCTCTGACCCTTGTGTGCATAGGTAGCTCGGATGGCATATTGGTTTACTAATCGAGTCTTAAGAGGTACAACTCGCTGAGACATTGTCTAATTGGTTATTGTATAATCATTTCAGGCCCTTAGATGGCAGCACCTCCACCTCCTTATCCTCCCATGCATTTTGGTATCCTTGAAGAGATCACCGAGGTAACGTATCACTTTTTGATACACCCCCACCCAGAAGGGTTAGAGTATGTGTTAATAGAGTCCAAGGTTTGGGTTGATGTGGGTAGAAATGACCTGGTGCCACATGAGTATTAATCGTGGTATCGTCATTACCATGATGGGTGAAGAGAGGGTCTTGTCTCGGAAGGCAATGTGCCTTTGTACGTCCTTGAGGCAGAATTCGGGCTGGGGATGGCAGACCCTAAGGATGGATCGATAGTGGATGCCAAGGATCCCAAGCTTGAAGGCGATCCTTGTTGGAGAAATCTTCTTGAAATATTTTGAAACTGACAAAACGTTTCCATCAGTCTAGTTTGAAGGTTTGCAGACTCTGCTGTTTAAAGTTTGAAGACCTCCGGACAGCCAGACTCAAGACTCAAAGTCTATCCTCATTGACAGTTTCTAATCCGTTGAAGAAAGGCTATCTAGAACTTGATGTTTTATCAAGGATATGACCTTATCGACTGGAGAAGATCTCTTGGCTGGATATGACGTAATGGAATCCTTTTGATTGATCGAGATTGATTCGGAGATTAAGGATCCGATGATTGGCGAAATATTCGTGGAAAGTTCTACTTATGGAAACCGAGAGATCCTGATTGTATGGGCGAACATGATTGATGGGCTATCGACATGTGTCTTTAATAGCTCGAATGATCTTTCTAATTGATTCTATCCAACAGGAAGATTGGAAGAATTCATTTGGTGAATGCCAACGGATATGATGGCATAAAGGAGTATATAAGGAAGACGTTCTAGTTGTTTGAGGTGTGCACAATAGAAGAATTCCAAAGTCTGAAACTCATTGTTTTTAGTTAATACATTTGAGCGAAAACCTGTACGCAAAAGAGTGTTTATATTCGTGAGAAACCTTGAGGAAGTGTGGTAGAATATCTACACTGTGGAATCAAGGAAGAACTGTGCTGTAACATCTCTTTTGTTCATAGTGGAATCCAGCCGATAGGCTGTCGGTCTCGGAAGAGTGGACATAGGCTTGGGATAAGCCGAACCACTATAAACCTTGTGTTTAATTTTCTCTTCCTTACTCTTTACTTTACTTTGATCGTAATTCATTTTGTTAGCCAAAAGAGTACTGCCTTTCTATCGTCTACCTAGTATCACTGTGGTATCTCGAGAAATTATTTTTACACCTATTCACCCCCCCTCTAGGTGATTATACTAGCTACATCAATCTTGAGTTACCAGTTTATTCAGCCAAGGGTGCTAACTGGAGTGAAGAAGAAGGGGACATAGTCGAGCAAGAGGAGAGACTAGGGGAGGATCAGGAGTGGGAATAGCCAGCGGTGGAAGAGCCTGAAGAAGAAGAGCTTGAGGAGGAGGAACCAGAGGAGGATTACCTGTTGGATGACCTTGATGAGGAGCCATATGAAGAAGGTTCGGAAGAAGAGGATGATCTAGAAGAGGATCTTGAGTATGACCCGAATGAGGACTAAGATCCCATCTTGTTTGCAAACCTAGGTTGAGAATTGATGTTTAATAGTTTAACCTTTATCGAATAGTATTGTAATATATACTATGTGGTTTGCCTTGTATAAAAGTATTATTATGGTTTTCAAATGTGAAAAATATGGCCATACTTTTCTATCCCAATTATTTTATTGTTTGGAGATTTATTTATATGCTTCCGCATGCGTCCTGGGACGTCACTATTAATCGACCAAGTGAAGGATGGGTACACGTACGAGGATCGGGACATGACACTATATCAGTCCATGGGCCTCGATATGTCGGCTTAAGGCGAGTGGTATACTCTGTGGTCAGCTTTTGGTGAGCAATAATTTATCAACTTTTGGTGAGTTATACTATCTATCTTCAGCTTAGGGTGAGCCGTCCTAGTTTGATAGGACCTTATAGATAGTATTGTGTGGTTTGACCGAGAGATGGTCATGATAACATGGAATCGATTGAGTTGATTTATCGATGACTCGATTTGATTTAATTGGATGATATGATTTGTGAGTATTTGAATTAAACTGACTTGCAGGAAGGGGTGGAGGCAAAGGTAAGTTCTCTGACTTGTGTTTGTGCTTAGGTAGCCCTTGGGGCATATTTTCTTCCTAGTCGGGGCTTAGGAGGTTGAATTTGCTGAGACATTATCTCACCTCGTTGTGGGATAATATTTCAGGCCCATAGATGGCAGCTCCTCCTAAGTATTTTGGACAGCCAAACAGAACATAAGTCTTACATTCCACTACATGGGAGCTTTAGGGGCTGGACCTATGAGTTGGTGAGGTCCGTGATTTAGGTTGATGCGGGCCTACCCAAAAAGGTACCCCACCAATACAGATTATGGTACCGTCAGGCTTAGGATGACTAGAGAGAGGGTCCCATACTGGAATCTGAGATATCTCTGTATGTGTTGGAGGTTGCTTTTGGGAAATGCACAGCAGATCCTTCCGAAAGCTCGGTGGTAGACGCTGTAGACTCAGATCTTGAAGATCCCGGAAGTCTGGTGTACTTAGCTACAAGCTCAAATGTTAGTGAGGATATGGAGCAGGAGGAAGACTAATAGTTGTTTGCAAACCTCCCTTTTGTTTTGTAGACCTGACACACACACGCACGCACATCTTATCCCATCTTGTTGTTATTTGGGAATTATTTATTTGCTTCCGTATGTGCATTAAAATGAAAATGATTGGCGATGTGTCCTGGGACATCGCTATTTAATTGACTACAGAGGGATGGGCACGCGATCGGAGGATCGGGGTGTGATAGCTAGACCAAAGTCCAGCCTACATGTAAACCAGAATTGATAGGACTCACATGACACTACTCCAACTTTTTATTTTGTTGTATCTAGGCTTTTGGTTCATCAATCTTGCTTTCAAATACATGGCCAACACCAGGGTTGTGACCGGGTTTAGTGGGTTGGAAATCGCCTAGTATCTCCATAATGGTTAGCCTCTCCTCATTGCTACCCGGAGCTTTTGCTTGAGCACCTCCCTTTTTTGAGCCAACGAAAGAATGACCCACTCCAGGGCTACTCCTAGGGGTTGTGGGGCAGAAACCATCCTTGTACACCGCGTTTGACTGGCCTAAATCCGCCGCCTGATCATGTGCTGTAGGCGAAGGAACTGTCTCCTTCCTCACATGAAAATGATCATTGTTCATAGGAGACTGACTTAGAGTGAGAAATTGCAATGCTTGTTTGTGGGCATAAGAACGCTTCAAGTGCTATAACTTAGCACAAATGAACATTTAAGTGCCATAACTTACGAAAGTGACACCTTCGGTGAAATCGGTCGCAAATCATACATGGCTATAAAATATTAATATTTCTTGCCAAGGTGGCTCACTAGAGAGCTAACTCAGCTCTAATTCACCAAAAACGACGTCGTTTTGGCATAATTTAAATTTTAATATAATATAAAAATTAATTAAATTAAATTTAAAACAAAATAATAATATAATTTATATTTATTTAAAATAATTTTAAAAAAAATGGAGGAGAAGGAGGAAGTCGACGACCGAGGGCCGAGCCCTTGCCGCCGTCGCTTCCCTGCTGTTGCCGGAAGGTGGGGGAGGGTTGGCCGGGCTCGCCGAGCCCTGGCCAAGGGCTAGCGGCCCCGGCCGGCCGGGTGGCGAGGGCCTACATGCCCTCGCCCGGATCCGCAAGGGTTGTTGGCCGGGCAAGGGCCGGCAACCCTCGCTCAGATCTAGGGCGAGGGCACGTAGACCCTGCCGTCGGTCCGCTGGGGTCGCGGCCCTCGGCTAAGGCTCGGTGGCCCTAGCCCTTGTCACCGGTTGCCTCTCCTCCTCCTCTTCCCCCCCCCTTTTTCCTCCTCCTCGCCGTTGGCTGCCTCCACTTATCCTCCTTCCCCGTCGCCGGATCCGGGTGAGGGCCTCGAGCCCTCGTTGGATCCGGGCAAGGGCCGTGAGCCCTCGCGATTTGGGCGAGGGTTGACCCCTAATAGGCAACGGCCCTTGGCCCGGCTGGGCGAGGGCTGTCGACCCTCGCCGAATCTGATTTGGGACGAGGGCTCGTGAGCCCTTGCCGCGGGTCGGCCGGGTGGTCGCCGACCCCCGGCCGGGGCCCGGTGACCTCGGCCGACGGCCCCGGCCGTGGCTCGGCGACCCCGGCTAAGGCTCGGCGACCCGATCGACCCTTCCCCTTCGTTGCCGGTCCTTCCCGACGACGGTGGGGGGGCGGCGCGGCAATGGCCGAGGGCGAGCCCTCGCCTCCCCCCCCCCCCCCTTTTAATTTTATTTAATTTTAAAATTATTAAGTTTAAATATTTAACTAAATTTAATTTTAAATTAATTTAATTAGTTTTTATATTAATTTTTTACCATGTCAACCAAAAATGATGCTGTTTTTGTATTATTTTGCCACGTTAGCGTGCAAAATGATGTCGTTTTGCACTCGCTTCACTGGAAAAATGCCACATATGCAATTTGGCCGGATTTTGGCTGGATTGGTACTCAAGTGATCATTTTTACTCCAATTTTGGCACTTAAGTGACATTTCGTAAGTTATAGCACTTAAGTATCCCTTTCTGCTAAGTTATGGCACTCCAGGGGTCCGTGTGTCCTTGTTTGTGCATTTGGTCGTTATTCATTGCACGGAGTTTGTCCTCCCATGCTGATTTTATCAACCTTCCCTCGGATATTAGGATTGCGCTGAAAGCGATGAAGGTGAAAATGATCACGAATTTCGACATGACTTGGAGATCAGCCATAGCCAGAGAAAGTGTGGAAAAGGAAGTTTGATTTTCTACTTTGAAGTGAGCAATGAGAAGAAATAGGTAAGACGGAACTGAATGGGAAGCACTTGAACTCTGCATGGCTATTTATAGGCTAGCGAGAGTGACTTTTTTAGAATCTTAACCCTCTGATCAATTACGTACTAATCCATGTATGTAGACTTCATTGTGGTTCTTCTTCCTCGTGGTGGTGATTATTGCAAAAAGATCACTTAAAGTGCAGCACTAGTAAATGTTATGTCATGTGATTGCAAGAGCAATATATTTATTTCTTCTAATTTAGAAGATCTCTCTCTCTCTCTCTCTCAGTCGCTCTCTCTGTGTCTCTGTTGTGTGCGTGACTATGCTAATGTTGTTCTTTTTACACTTTGCCACTTATATGATTGACGAAGACCCGAAAGAAAAAGCTCTCGCGCCGACTTTGACGATTGCAAAATCTCCTCAAACAAAAACTGGCCACTGCTTGCTTTGAACTGTCGCTAGTGGAGAAGAAAATTCTTTTGTAGTTTTGAATAGGGCATGCAATATGACAACGACTGCTCTTGGTTGACCTCGTTTCACGGTTTAATTTTGGGTGCTCATGTAGTAAGTACAAAGGATTAGCTAATAATAAGTACCACTCTACCATGGATTTTGGTTGTGAGAAAGATACATCAGGTTCAAGCACACGTTGAAATGATCTTGCACATTGCTCTCAACTTGCCCTACTATCAAATGCTGTATTTAACTTTAGTTAGAGAAGATTCCTCAATGATAAATCATGGAACTTGACACTTTTGAATATATAGAACGTTCGGTGATGACAGGATTGTCATGTCATATCAACCCTAATAAAGCTTTATAAAGAAGACTTGATTGCACTTTCCATCAATCGTTTAGAACTAATTGTGCAGTTTTCCCTACTAGCTTATAATATGCGTGGCCAATTCTTTTGACCTGTGCTTTAAATTACTTATTAAATTATTATAATAAGTAGGACATATCTGGAGATGAAGGGATTTAGCTTCTAGATGAACGCATGATGAGCAAAACTGGTCTCCCCCACCACAATCCACAGGCACCAAACTTTCAGGGATTCTCTGTACTCTCCACTTAGAGGGGAATAGTATAAAATGTTGACGGCTCGGGTGCAAGCTCACACCATTTTCTTTGGTGGACAGACTCAAGTGAAATACCAACTGTCCCTGTACTTTGTCGTTTGACCCTTCATTATCTCGATGGTTATCCTAATTAAGCTTTTAAAATTTGGATTAGAATGTGCATGCTTAGCAGCCAAAGGCGTAAGAGATTCTTCTGTTTGATTGCCATTAAAATAAGGATTGTCTTAGCGAGCATTTTCGAAACGCCTATTAAGGATACTTGTCACGACCTCTTTTTTTCGTCTGGGGGAAAAGGAAGAGGGTTTAGGGGTATTTGCTCAAAAAGAAGCGGACCAATGGCCCTAAATTAGGCGCGGGCTCTCCCAAGCCCATACCTCCTCGCGACATTGAATTTCATATTTCAATTATTAACAACCTAAATATTTCTAGGAGTCGCCACTAGCCCATTAGGGTCGGCTAGAAACCAATCGAGACACGGGAGTGGTGTCTCGATTCCTACGCAACCAGAGATTTCTAGGAACGGGGACTTGTTTACGCCAATGTTTCTATTAGCGCCCTTGCGGTACCACTAACTTGGAAAGTTATTTATCTAAATGGCCACACATTCTTGATTACCAATTATAATCTTTATGAAACCACTAAGTGTCCATGCAAATTTTTTTTTTTTTTTTAGTTTTTTTTTTAATATCTAGACTAATCTTAACATAATTTAGAAAAGAAATTTACACTCAAATTAATGAAAAGCGGCGCGTAAATAAACATCCAAGAAATTGAAATGACTTGAAAATAAACGCAGAAAAAGGTAAACCCGATACACGTCGGGCAAATAATATTACATGGCCTTGTTATCACGCCCCAGGACAAGACCCCGTGAGCGAAATGGAAATTTAAATATGCATGAAATTACCCTAGATGCATGAAATTACTCTAGATAATTTTAATCTATGCAAAATGGATTATTTACAAAAATGATCATAAAATACCAAAATAGCATTAAATTAGGAAAATGACATTTTAAAAATAGGAAAATTTCATAGATGCCATTTTTGCCTTAATTTGATACGTCTATCACCTTTATATTTTTTTTGAAATTTTTGGATTTTTGGATTTTTGGATTTTTTTATTTTTTATTTAAATAAAAATAATAATTTCCTAAACCGATATATGCTAACATTGAACAACACAGCACATGAATATCACAATAACCGGGTTCAAATCGACCGTTTCAAGATCGAAACTTGGTTTACGCATTTCGTTGAACACTTGACGTGCATCAAATCATCTCAAATCAGCTTCCTCGGGCCATGTTTGTGGCCTTCAATCTTCACCCATGAGCAATCTTATGTGGAACTAAAGCATCAAGATTATACTACCACATGCAATGAGCAATATTAGATAGAAATCATAGCCTACAACACACAAGAACCAAGCTAAAATCGGCCTCAAATATGTGGGTTGAGCTGATTTTGAAATCTGGGTTTGAACCAAAGTCAAGCAAACAGGTTGCATGCCCATATTCAAGCCCCAACACTCCTCGCATACGAGATCTAAAGGAAACATTACTTGATCCGAGTGAAAGTAGGTAACATGAGCTTTCAAATGCAATAAACATCACAGAGAATGACCCACCGAACAATATCAAAACGACCTCTCCAAGAAGCACACATGCAACACTCTTGAAGAGATTTCAAACACTTAGAAAAATTCCAGCCTCAGAAATTAGTTTTCCGGGCTAGTTTTCCTCTTGATTTTCATGATCAAAACATGCTCAAAATCGAAAATAAATACATCTAGGACGCTTACCTTGCTTCTTAGTTTCCTTTTCAAGTGGTTCTTGGCCGATGAAACCGACAAATTATCCTCGGGGGCCTGTGGAAGTTGGCTTCTTCAACTGGAAATGAGATCTGCAAAAAAAAGAACTAACAACGAAGGTTTTCGTTGAGCTCTAACATTAGACATCAAAACGTATTTTGTTGGAAAACTTGACACCACGCCAAACTATATGTATTCTAGTTTGGGTTAAAAGTCAAGATTTTCCTCATTTGTCTCTCAAATTTCTCAAAAACACTGACTTTCCTCACTCGTGACCAAACAGTCTCGACACTTAGAAAAAAATTTCGGACTTTCTTGGCCCGCCAGGAGGGCACTGTTTCGGGGGGCTTTAGGAGGCCTTCCCGATCTCCATTTTGGGCGTGCGACCTATGGATAGAAAGATCTTTAAGTGAAGTTTCACTCTCTAGTTTAAGGTTTTGGCTAATTTTGGCTGCAAGTTTGCGAAAATCTCCCTTTTCTCTCAGAAGGTTGATCTGGAATTTCTGGGTTTGCTTTTCTGGAGTTGCTTCTGAGGGCCTCCTTTGGGGGACGATTCCGAGCTCTCCCCTCTCCCTCTCGTCTCCTCTCTCTCATCCCTTGAAAGACCTTGCTTCAGTGATCTTATCCCCCGAATTAAGGGATTTTTGGTCAGCCTTTTGTCCACCTACCAAGCCTGTCAACAGGGCTACTTCACCTACTCTTCTGACTTGGCCAAATTTTTTAACTTCTGCAGCTGTTGAGTGTGCGAACTTTGCTACGATTTTCCCGTGCTGTCAGCGGCTTATCCCTGACCAATTTCCGTCCACTTGCACTCCTATATATGGTCTTCCATCACGTGCAAATATCGAGCTAAATGGGCGGCTGAGTGAGATATGGTGGGGCCACCAATATGCCTACTTAGCAGCTCCGAATTAAGACCTAACCGTGGGCTGGGTTTTGGTAGCTGGTTTGAGTGCTTTAATCCATCAATTTGGCCGCGGTTTCTGATCAATTAGCAACCTCATGTATAGTAGCTTAAGATCTTGACCATTTTTCGCAATTGTGCCCACCCAATTTTGCAAAAAAGACCCTCAAAATTGGCCATTTTCTTATCCGAAAATACCCAATTCAATACAAATGTGGTCTTTTTGGCTCAATTTGATTGATTCTACTTGGCCCAAATTCAATTTCAACTTAATTGATGACCAAGATGATGATTTAAGGGCTCGGGCGCAAATTTTGCAAAATTTGCGAATTGGTCCCTCGACTTTTGAAAATTGCATTTTGGCCCCAACTTTTCATTTGAATTCCAATCTGACCTCATAGGCTTGGCTAGTCACATTTAGATCGTTGGCCCCAACTTGCTCTCTCTCTTTTTTTTTTTTTTTTTCGATTTCTTCTTTTTTTTCTTTTTTAAAATTATTATTATTATTTTTATAGGAAAAACATCTTTCATTTAAAACACGATATTAAACACCTAGATAATCTATATGCTGGACTGAAATATTTTTGGTCAAAAATTAGGTGTCAACAGCTGCTCCTCTTTGGAAGGAAGCTCAAAGAGGTTTCTTTCAAAGATAAGGTGACACCTAATTTTGTTTTTTTGTTTTTTGTTTTTTTTTGTTTTTGCAATTGTAAAATGAAAATGCAAGTAAGCTTAATGTAAAGAGCGTGATCTAGGGATGTACTTGTGAACAATTTGAAAGGTGTGGTTTAAGGATATACCCACGAACCTTGTGGTTTAAGGCAGTTCCACTAACCATGTGGTTTAAGGCAGTCCCACGAACCTTGTGGTTTATGGCAGTCCCACAAACCTTGTGGTTTAAGGCAGTCCCACTAACCGTGTGGTTTAAGGCAGTCCCACTAACCTTGTGGTTTAAGGCAGTTCCACTAATCGTGTGGTTTAAGGCAATCCCATGAACCTTGTGGCTTAAGGTAATCCCACGAATCTTGTGGTTTAAGGCAGTCCCACTAACCGTGTGGTTTAAGGCAGTCCCACTAACCGTGTGAAATTGCAAGGTTTAAGGATAACCAAGAACCTTTTGAAAATGCATGGTTTAAGGCCAACCCATGAACCCTTTGAAATTGCAAGGTTTAAGGATAACCAAGAACCTTTTGAAAAATGCATGGTTTAAGGCTAATCCATGAACCCTTTGAAATTGTGTGGTTTTCACTGGAGGAACCTATCATTCGAGAATATTCTGAAATGGATACTGCACATCAAATAGTATTCATTATAACAAGTATTCTAGTAGCGAAAGCATACTAGATGAGATCAATTTTAGCACATGTCATTAGAAACAAATATCAAAAGTGCATCGGTAATGAGAAGGCAATGATTGCATCAACAAATCAAACGCTTGACAAACTCACAAAACTGTCATCACGCTCAGATGATATCATTAATCGTCAAATTCTCTTGGAAGAAAAGTCCTTCTTGAAATGACCTTGACTCATGAGAAAAGTCTGTTAAGTATGCCGAGCAAGGGCACCTAGTCAGAAAGGGCTTCTCACATATTCTCAAGAAAATGGCTATTTGATCCCATTTATTCATGTGGGAAATAAACTGATCACTCAATCTCACTCTTCCAAAGTGTGCAAGGCTTTGAATCATTCGCAATAAGTACACATTGACCAATCAAAGAGGTCTTCTAGAAGGACCGTAATGCGAGGTTTGGTCATGGTTTTAGCAATGGATAAGCAACATTGGCTATGAAATGAATTGATCACCGATCAACATCTTCGCCGGGTTTACAAGTCAAGAAACCTTAAGATGAGATAAGACAACCTTGCTCTCACTTCTTCGAGCGGCATCTTCTTTAGGAAGTCCTTATTTCCGCTTTGAATCATCCCAATCGAAGAGACTTTGGAAATGGGTTGTAATGTTGATTCGGGGGAAAGGTTCAAAAGGCTTAGCTCAAAAGGCTTAGAACTTTTTGTCAAAGGGGATTTGGGAGTTGGTGATTATCATGGCATCATTACCATATCATCCATTTTTTAAAGCACTCAATGTTTAGAATTCAAATTGTCTCGAAAGTCCTTTGACTAATCATCTTAACATAATGGCTTTTGCATTTGCAATGATTTTCTTTTCAATGCAGGCATTTTTTTTTTTTTGCCATCTTTGCTTTCACAGAGATATTCCTCTTGATGCAATTGTTTTTCTTCCACTCTCTCTCCCCCTTTTTTTTTGTGGGCATTGGCCTTGCTTTTACCAGGCGCACTGCTTTTTCATGCCCCTTAATTTTCACTTGACTTTTGTTCTTTCAAACTTTTTGAGCTCTTGGGACTTTCAAGATGCTTTTCATATTCTCATATAAACACCAATTGGATTGGTAAATCATGTGCCCTGCCCCAATGTGGGGAGATAATCACCACTCGGGTTTTAGAAATGAATAGTTAGGCTCAATATGGTTTAAGCAAAGGGTATCGGTGTTTGGGTAGAGAAAAGAATGCTCTTCTTCACCTTGGGATGCTTCGAGCTTTCATAAGAATTCACCTGAAGTTACCACAAAAAAGATTTATGCAAGTGAGAGTAAAGAAACTTTTCTCATCTTTCTTCTCCAAATAATGTCAACCCAAACCTCCATAATTGCCCCCATCGTGGGGTGGTTCTTGACAGGGGTATTTTTTAGAAAATTCTTCACATTAAAAGGCTCAAATGGGCTAACTATTGTCACCGTAGTGTGTATGATAGAGGAAAGAAATGCCTCTTATCATCTTGATCTATGTACCGCTTGCGAATGAATTCATTGACCTCAAACGACACGGGCTTTCTTTTCACTCGAATTCCGAGTGTTTAAAGGACATGTTTGGAAATGGGTTGCATTTCCTCATCCTAAGTGTTTCTCGCTTGGCATAAGCAACATGGCCTTTCAATTTTTGTTGAGATCATGCAGGTGGATTAACCTCCATAGAGAATTTTGATTCGAAATGAGTGATCCATCGAGTGGATGGACAATTTAAAGATAAAGAAGATTTTTGCAAACCTTGTGGAAAACTTGTTTCTTCAATTTCCATTTTTTTTTTTGCTTGTTTCTAGAAAAACACTAAATGTTCTCTTCTTTTTTTTTTTTTTTGTGTGATGTAAATTCTCCATTTGTTTTTCATTTGATTTTGAGAAGAAGGGTACTTACTGTGCCTTAGTAGTCGACGACCCTACGAAGAACAAAAAGGGAATGTGTTAGCACATGAATCCTCGGGGATCGTAAAAACTGGAAACAATACAACATTACCCTTGGTCGGTTTCACCATTTGTCGGAAAACAGCGAAATGAACGTCTTTGTTTTAAGGCTTGAAGAGAATCTCAGGTCTTTGGTTTCATTAGTTCAAGCATTTTCTTCTTTTTGTAAAAATAAGAGATGCAAAAGTTTTATTTATTTATTTATTATTTTTTTTACATGGCAACCTTGTTGCCGTTTCGGGATCGAACCTCGTACCTCTCGGACCGTTCATTCATTCCCATACCACCTGGCCGAAGCGCGGTAGTGTCTATGGAGCGCTTCCTTTTTATTTAATTGAACCGGCTCTAGAACGACACATATTTTAAGCCAACTTAGGTGACTTTGTCATGTGTTAACTCCACATGCTTACTTTGTCGGTATAGATTATGCTTAAATCAATTTCTCGAGTTTGTTCCTCGAATATCGACACTTCCTGTCAAACAAGGGAACTACCTCAAATAATGAAGTTAGAGAGGGGCATTTTGGAAACGATACTGAATTACCCTTCTCCTACATCTGACTTTAAATGTCTTGTGTTTCCTCTTCATATGCCTTTGCTTCTCAAGTGTTAACATTTCCTTGAAGATCTTCCTTTCAAAGATGTTATCGAATCTGCTCATTCTAAGTGGGCATCAAAGATGAAAGGAGAGGGGTACTCCTTGTTTCGACATGTGAGGGCATTGCTCCGTGAATATTTTACTCCATTTATTCCATCAAAATAGATGGTTGGGCCTTAACATGCCTTCTTGGTATGAGGTGTTGCTCCAACGGTCAATGTGCATCTTTTCCTACAAGAGATAGGGCATGTTACTTATATTCCAAAATTGAATTGGACTAATTTAGAAACGATACTCCCTTTTCATGTTGAATCAATTGACTATGTTTCATCTTGCTCATGGGTCAGAATTGCTGCTTTAAGTGATTTGCCCCATTCATCAACCGCAAGGAAAAAGAGACGAACATGTTATTTTCATACTCGACGTGATTCATTTTAGGAACGGTATACTCCCTTTTATGGCATATATGATGACTGCGTTCCATCTCGTTTCCTTGGCTATGGAGATGGATTTGCTTTCATAATTGACAGTAATTCACTTGGCAAATGTATTTCATTTGAAATTCTCCCCTTTTAGAAGTCGGGTGACTCAGGCATTACATGCCCCCAATCCATTGTGTGACCATCTACCCTAATTAAAATTTCCTACACATATGGAAACAATGTATTATTTCTATTCTTAGGTACATTAGGTTTAGGAACGAAGTACACCCTTTTTCAAAGTCAGGCAATTCAGCATCTCAATGTAGCTTTGTGGAAGAAGGCAAGACATTGTCCTTATGGTCAAATGCATGTCACACTTGGGTTAGATAACTTGTCCATATGCAGCTTCATCATGTTGGATTGATGAATCTCTGTTTCATTTGAACCCTTTATGCTTTACTCAATTTCTCGCATACCCCTTTTAGGCTAGGTGATTTTTCGCCATTTTTTGTTGCATCAATGCATTTCCCATTTCACAACTGTAAGCATGGGTGGCTATGTCAGTTTATGAATGAGTTGTTTTGACTTTTGGAACGAACACACCCTTTTCTTTTAGAGATCATGTGATTCTGGACCAGGTTGTCCTCCCCATGTAATCTTGTTGCTTGCCGGTAATTTGCCTCACTAAAATCTGCACAAAGTGCAAGGACAAGTCATTCATAAAATAAATCGAATTTAACTTGAAACGATTACCACCTTTTATTTGAAGGCAACATTTGATGACCGATTCTTGTTTGTGTACATCTACATCTTGAAGTGTTGTCTTGCATACCACCAATAATCATCTCCATACAGGATTGGATGCCAAGAAACTGTTGGAAGTGTAGGGATTGCAGATGCTTCTTGTTCGCAACCAACGAAGTAGTTTGTTGCCTTAGAATGTCTACAAATTTCTTCTTCCACGAAGAATGTCAAATTAATATGAGGTCGTCCAACATGTGGAACTTCATTAGACCAGTAGATTTGTGATCTTCAAGGCTTTGATGATTCTTTTCACACTTAATCACAATGTTTGAGTTGATATGCTGCGAAATTATTCAAGTAGTTCATGGCTCAACCAAATATGCCCATAAATGAGCATGAATTGGCGCATCTCATGACTTGCTTTGTCAGGGAAAATCCCATGCTTTTGTCAATCTTGAACAAAACCGTCATTTTGCCTGTTTAACAAAAAAATGGATGACTGAGTTAGTTGTTGCTCAAGAAATCTCTATTGGAACGATTACAACCTTACCCTCTCAAAGCATCATCCTGTGGATTAACCTGCAAAAGCGATTAAGTGAAGAGATAAAGTATTATGCAAGTTCTTCTTGAAACTCATTTTCACACATTTTGAAGCTAAGGCATAAAACTCAGCCCAGAGGGTCCGTTTGAAACACTTCAAGTGTTTTAAAGAATATAACTTTTATGAACTCTAATTTCATTATTAGAAAATGTGAGTTGTATGATTTACAAAAGCATTTGATTGGGTTCACAATCAAAACTCAAAACGTAAAACACGGTTCCTAATAGGAATAATGACAAGGATAAAGTACAATAAACTCTTTCGTAGAGGAGCATAATAAGCACAATTCTCGTCCTAGCTTTAAAGTCCACTTTTGGCATGGCCAAGCAAGAGGAGTTCAAGGAATGGTTGTCACGCATGACTTGCGAAAGGAAGATAATGTCAGTATATGAATGAAAAAGTGATCTTTCAATAAAACCGCCTCTTACAATGAAATCAAGGCGACGATACCCTCTCCGTAGTATCCACTTACGAGAATTTGGTATTTCGTCAAGATTTTATTAGTAAGAGGAGATTTCATTAAAAGATCGATCCGTGACTATCAATTGAATGCCCACTTTGTTCCAAAAGGTTCATACACAAATGAGGCATTGATTTTGAAAAATTAATTTGTGGTTTCACTCATGCAAAGGTGAGGTGATTTTTATTTTGAAAAATCAATATACAAAATGGGATTTGAATTTTAATTTTGAAATGTGACCAATAAAGAGTTTTATTGAAAAATTGATTTTAATTCTATGCCCCAAAATGTAATCTTGATTTGGAAGAATTTCTACACAAAATGTGACTTTAAGTTCATAATTGAAAATTTAAACAAAAACATATGTTCAGTAGATCATAGGTATTTGAAATGCTTATTTATCAAAAGTGAGTGCCAAGCCTATATTTTCAAGGGCATTCCATTGATTTCCGCGAATCTCCAAAAAATGAAAATTTCAATCCGAGGTGAGCAAGTAGATAGAGAAATCATACTTACAATGGGTGAAGAGACTTTTTTTTTAAATCACATAGACATGCGGATGTAAACTTGTGAAGTTTGACGCATAAAGGCGGAATTCTAAAGGCTTAAGGTCCCCATTTTGATTAGATCAAAAGAGTTTTCCCCACTCCGCACTTACGTCGGACAGTTCTCTTTATCATTAATCAAAATGAGCGGGACCAAAAGTGGATAACCATGGGTCATTCCTCGCACGGGTTCCATCTTTTGGCACCTTCTATGGGCTTCCTAATGCTATCGGGGTTTTAGATCGCGGGTGGTGTGTGTAAATGTGTAGTGCTAAGATAAGTATAAATGCACGCACATCGATTGATATCAAAACAACACTTCAATTTCATCCATATAGGCATACATTCCTACGCCTCCCTACAAAAGAGATGGGTTAACAAACACTCCACCCCTTATTACTCCAAACCTACAAAAACATTTAACACATTGTTAGCGGGCTAACCTTGTTTTCCACGCGACTTTGACACGCGCTATCAAATGAAGACCATGTTAGTGAACAACCAACCAAGTTATTACGGCCTAAGTCCTCTAAGGTTTGCAACCAATTCCCCAGTGGAGTCGCCAAGCTGTCACGACCTCTTTTTTTCGTCTGGGGGAAAATGAAGAGGGTTTAGGGGTATTTGCCTAAAGAAGCGGACCAATGGCCCTAAATTAGGCGCGGGCTCTCCCAAGCCCATACCTCGCGCGACATTGAATTTCATATTTCAATTATTAACAACCTAAATATTTCTAGGAGTCGCCACTAGCCCATTAGGGTCGGCTAGAAACCAATCGAGACACGGGAGTGGTGTCTCGATTCCTACGCAACCAGAGATTTCTAGGAACGGGGACTTGTTTACGCCAATGTTTCTATTAGCGCCCTTGCGGTACCACTAACTTGGAAAGTTATTTATCTAAATGGCCACACATTCTTGATTACCAATTATAATCTTTATGAAACCACTAAGTGTCCATGCAAATTTTTTTTTTTTTTTTTTTTTTTTTTTTTAATATCTAGACTAATCTTAACATAATTTAGAAAAGAAATTTACACTCAAATTAATGAAAAGCGGCGCGTAAATAAACATCCAAGAAATTGAAATGACTTGAAAATAAACGCGAGAAAAGGTAAACCCGATACACGTCGGGCAAATAATATTACATGGCCTTGTTATCACGCCCCGGGACAAGACCCCCGTGAGCGAAATGGAAATTTAAATATGCATGAAATTACCCTAGATGCATGAAATTACTCTAGATAATTTTAATCTATGCAAAATGGATTATTTACAAAAATGATCATAAAATACCAAAATAGCATTAAATTAGGAAAATGACATTTTAAAAATAGGAAAATTTCATAGATGCCATTTTTGCCTTAATTTGATACGTCTATCACCTTTATATTTTTTTTGAAATTTTTGGATTTTTGGATTTTTGGATTTTTTTTATTTTTTATTTAAATAAAAATAATAATTTCCTAAACCGATATATGCTAACATTGAACAACACAGCACATGAATATCACAATAACCGGGTTCAAATCGACCGTTTCAAGATCGAAACTTGGTTTACGCATTTCGTTGAACACTTGACGTGCATCAAATCATCTCAAATCAGCTTCCTCGGGCCATGTTTGTGGCCTTCAATCTTCACCCATGAGCAATCTTATGTGGAACTAAAGCATCAAGATTATACTACCACATGCAATGAGCAATATTAGATAGAAATCATAGCCTACAACACACAAGAACCAAGCTAAAATCGGCCTCAAATATGTGGGTTGAGCTGATTTTGAAATCTGGGTTTGAACCAAAGTCAAGCAAACAGGTTGCATGCCCATATTCAAGCCCCAACACTCCTAGCATACGAGATCTAAAGGAAACATTACTTGATCCGAGTGAAAGTAGGTAACATGAGCTTTCAAATGCAATAAACATCACAGAGAATGACCCACCGAACAATATCAAAACGACCTCTCCAAGAAGCACACATGCAACACTCTTGAAGAGATTTCAAACACTTAGAAAAATTCCAGCCTCAGAAATTAGTTTTCCGGGCTAGTTTTCCTCTTGATTTTCATGATCAAAACATGCTCAAAATCGAAAATAAATACATCTAGGACGCTTACCTTGCTTCTTAGTTTCCTTTTCAAGTGGTTCTTGGCCGATGAAACCGACAAATTATCCTCGGGGGCCTGTGAAAGTTGGCTTCTTCAACTGGAAATGAGATCTGCAAAAAAAGAACTAACAACGAAGGTTTTCGTTGAGCTCTAACATTAGACATCAAAACGTATTTTGTTGGAAAACTTGACACCACGCCAAACTATATGTATTCTAGTTTGGGTTAAAAGTCAAGATTTTCCTCATTTGTCTCTCAAATTTCTCAAAAACACTGACTTTCCTCACTCGTGACCAAACAGTCTCGACACTTAGAAAAAAATTTCGGACTTTCTTGGCCCGCCAGGAGGGCACTGTTTCGGGGGGCTTTAGGAGGCCTTCCCGATCTCCATTTTGGGCGTGCGACCTATGGATAGAAAGATCTTTAAGTGAAGTTTCACTCTCTAGTTTAAGGTTTTGGCTAATTTTGGCTGCAAGTTTGCGAAAATCTCCCTTTTCTCTCAGAAGGTTGATCTGGAATTTCTGGGTTTGCTTTTCTGGAGTTGCTTCTGAGGGCCTCCTTTGGGGGACGATTCCGAGCTCTCCCCTCTCCCTCTCGTCTCCTCTCTCTCATCCCTTGAAAGACCTTGCTTCAGTGATCTTATCCCCCGAATTAAGGGATTTTTGGTCAGCCTTTTGTCCACCTACCAAGCCTGTCAACAGGGCTACTTCACCTACTCTTCTGACTTGGCCAAATTTTTTAACTTCTGCAGCTGTTGAGTGTGCGAACTTTGCTACGATTTTCCCGTGCTGTCAGCGGCTTATCCCTGACCAATTTCCGTCCACTTGCACTCCTATATATGGTCTTCCATCACGTGCAAATATCGAGCTAAATGGGCGGCTGAGTGAGATATGGTGGGGCCACCAATATGCCTACTTAGCAGCTCCGAATTAAGACCTAACCGTGGGCTGGGTTTTGGTAGCTGGTTTGAGTGCTTTAATCCATCAATTTGGCCGCGGTTTCTGATCAATTAGCAACCTCATGTATAGTAGCTTAAGATCTTGACCATTTTTCGCAATTGTGCCCACCCAATTTTGCAAAAAGACCCTCAAAATTGGCCATTTTCTTATCCGAAAATACCCAATTCAATACAAATGTGGTCTTTTTGGCTCAATTTGATTGATTCTACTTGGCCCAAATTCAATTTCAACTTAATTGATGACCAAGATGATGATTTAAGGGCTCGGGCGCAAATTTTGCAAAATTTGCGAATTGGTCCCTCGACTTTTGAAAATTGCATTTTGGCCCCAACTTTTCATTTGAATTCCAATCTGACCTCATAGGCTTGGCTAGTCACATTTAGATCGTTGGCCCCAACTTGCTCTCTCTCTTTTTTTTTTTTTTTTTTTTCGATTTCTTCTTTTTTTTTTTCTTTTTTAAAATTATTATTATTATTTTTATAGGAAAAACATCTTTCATTTAAAACACGATATTAAACACCTAGATAATCTATATGCTGGACTGAAATATTTTTGGTCAAAAATTAGGTGTCAACAATACTTAATTTGACTTTTTAATAAGTGTGCGCCCGGAGTACACATTAACAAAACTCATAACATAAAGGATTATGCATGACATATAAAAATTCATTCATTAGATTAATAGACCAAGTGATGTGAAAATAGCAAAAAGCAAATGGGTGGGTCATATTCAATTTAATTCATTTATTAAATTAGTATATAGTTTAGGAGACTATTTCTAAATACGAGTAATTTCTTTAGCTGTTGTAATCATTAATTAAAAAAAAAAAATTACTTCAACAGGTGAATCACACTTGAAGGACATTTCAACTGGAAAAGTGGATGACTTAGTCTGGGGAAGGTCGGTTACTGCTAAGGAGAATGAACTTATGTTGCAGAAGCACATGGATGTCGATCCCCTTGTTTAATCCATGCACCACTGTCCCATTAAAATCGAATCGCCGTTGGACATCATTCCAACAGCCTGAAATTTTTTGTCGAACTTAATGTGTATTAACAATTGCTCATATCCATCTACTTACAGAAATATATTCCGTGTTGTCAGAACCAATTAATGCGTAAATGTGAAATGAACATTCGGACAATGTTGATCTATTTCCTTAAAGTGCTTGCTTAAGCAAAGGAAATGCGATTGGGAAATGTGTGCAGACGGACTTTTCGCTTTAAGTATACAAAATCTATACGTTTCATTGGGTTTTACTATCTTGGAAATACGAATCTTGTAATTATGACTAGCAAAATAAAATCATTAATTTAGGAAGAAAGAAGGAAGACGAATTTGACTTACTGGACGAAATGAATTTAAGTGAGTAATCGTAGGATATAATTTAGTATTTTAAAAATATACGAGAGATTTATGCAATCATATTGTTGTTACGTGGGTCATTTTAGATTACCATTCTTTCCATTATTTAACTAGATATGGTCATTATATATCTTTACCGCTCATAGATATTAATAGAATATTTGGCCAAAGTTTGAAGTTAAAAATGATGTTAAGTTTGCTTTGTTTTGTTGAGATGATAATGCCTAACAGGAGCTTTCAAGATGCCTCGTAACTGTTAGGTCCAAATAAGCAATCAAGAGAAGGGTGAATCGATTTTTCAAGAAAATACAAATTAATCTTATATAACCAACCCCAATAAAATTATCACTTCCATTCACAAAATGAACCAGCAATACAGACATAAAAATAAAAGAGTTCAGACAAAGATAAATTGAAAACGATATTTAGCTCTAACCACCCGAATTGGCTAGATTGCAGTAGTTACGCCAAGGGTACAGACACCACTTTGTTAAAAATGTAGAACTTGTTGCCACATGAAATTTGATTTCCTTTTATAGCAACCCCACTATAGCTTAGTAACTATTGAACCTTCCAATATCGTTGTCACACCTTGTACATATAGCACAACATGTTTTCTCCCCAGTATAAACTGCATATCTAGTAAGTGTTTTTGAAGAGTCACTTGCACACTTTATCTCTTACCTATACAAATACCTTCACTTTAAGTCCAACAACTTTTTCTTGTGTGTTTACAAATGAGTTTGTCACTTTTGCAAAATCTTAGAACCAACACTCAAATGGGTATTACAAGCTTACAAAAGATAGTGCTTTCAAAACATTTCAAGAATACTCAATTTCTCTTGTTGTTGGAGTAAAGAACACCCCAAGTGCCAAAATTTGGCATGGCTAGACACATAAGTGCCAAAACTTTCAAAAGGTACGTTAAAGTACCAAAATCGGAGAAAAAAAGAATACTTAAGTGCCAACGATGAGAATTTTCAGCGAAATAGCTGACGTGGCATTTTTTGGTGATAATTTTAAATAATGTGGCATTTCTAATTTATCCATGTGATGTTAACGTTAAGGGTGTGCAAAAGAACCAGGACCCGTCCAGATAGCCCGGAACCGGATCGAAACTACTTGGAACCAGACTAGAACCGCCTGGAATCGGTGATTCTTAAGGAAATCGATCCGGTTCCCAGTCCCAATTTATGGGAACCAATGGGTATCGGTCCAGTTCCCGATTCTATGGGCGGATCTGCCCATCCACCCACCCAGACCAAATCGGTTATATTATAACAACATATTAATTTTTAATATTTAAAAAATTCGAAATAGTAAATCTAAAATTTAGGGCTTTAATCACCATCTTGTCTTAGTTCACTACTCTCCTACTTCATCATGTCTCTCTTAGTTCAAAATCTCCCCAAGCTCCCTCTTCCTCTTCAATTCACTTCCGGATCTACTTATCTCCCTTTGAGTCCTAGTTCGAATTCGGTGAAATAGTGAGTTGATTCTTTTTCCCCACCTCGAACTTGGACTCTCTCTCCACGTTGTCGCCATCCTCGTCGTCACCTTCGCATTCACTGTCACTATTATCCTCTTCATTGTTAGGCTCATCCCACTTCTATCTCCCCTCTTCCTCCTCCCCCTCCTTAGGCCTCCCCCCCATCGTCCTCATTTTTGGGGACAGGGGCGAACTCCAGTTCTAAGAATGGCTCATCATCTCTATTGTCCTCCTCATTGTCGGTCTCAAGGGAGGAGCGGGAGACGGCAGAGGTGGCGGCAAAGATGGTGGTGGTGGTTGGGACGGAAGCAGCATGAGGGTCGCGATTGCTGTCGCCACGGTGCTAGTACTTGAGGAGAATAAAACTACCATGGTCGAGAAAGCCAAAATAAGTAAATGTGAGGAGGGCGAAAAGGGGAAGGCGTAGAGGTTGGACCGGTTCTATGGATCCACCCGAGAACCGGATTGGACTAGTGGTCCAGTTCTTTGGTGGATCCATGCAACTAGTGGGTGGTTCCCGGTTCCAATTTTTCAAAACCGGTTCTTAGCAGGCGGTTCCTTGTTCTAAGTCGGGAACCGCCCACCCGGACCATGCACACCCCTAGCTAACGTAGTTATATAAGTTTAAATGACGTCATTTTGGTTCAAATTTGATTTTTAATATAAATATTAATTGCAAAGACTAAATTGAAAAAAAATGGAAATCAGCGAGGGCCTCCATGACCCTCGCTAATTTCTTTTTTTTTTTTTTAAAAAAAAATTTAGTATTTAGTATTTTATTTAATTTATTTCATATTAAAAATCAAATTTGGGGATAGAACGACATCGTTTTGAGACAAAGATTGTTGAGTAGACATTGTAGTATGCCACGTAGACGGTTTTATTAATAAAATAAAGTCACATCGAATTTTTGTCAAGTTTTGTTGGAGTTGACACTTAAATGTTCATTTAAAAAAAATGACTTATATGTCCACTCGCCAAGTTTTGGCACTTGGTGTGTTCTTCCCACGTTGTTGCCTTTTTCGACTGAATGACTTTTGGTCAAGCTTTTTCCAATTAATAGAGCCCCAAGTCCAACGTTCCGTTTAAGTCAAGTAGGCATTATGTCATCTTATTCTCTATAAAATAATCTTGGCAAAATTCTTTAAAAACACATACATAATCTTCCCTCAAGCTAGCCTGTCAATCAAATTTTCTTTCGATGGCTGATTTTAATCACACCATCTCACCAATTTCTTGAGCGAATTAGTACATGATTTTTCGCATAAGTAATATTGGAATATCATACTTTATTGTTATGAGTTAGGTCTTTGATTTTGAAACTCCAATGGCCTTTGAATTTATATATAAAAAGTGCCCGACCATTAAGTTTGACTGTTTTCCAGAAACAAGATTTTGCTTGAAGACCTTTTCGTTTGCAGATTTACAAATTTCATTAAAGTTTGCTCAAATGGTTGTACAATCTGAACTTATATATACATGTTTTAGATATGATCCTCAACACACTTATTGAACGCAGTAAATAATGGCATTAAGTTTAGTTCATCAAAATCCTATAGACTACATATGCTGGTCAAGATAAAATTCAGGATATGATAACATTTATCCTAACTTATGTTTGGTTCTTGCTCAAGATATATCTCAAAATTGTAAAGGTGAATGATTATGTTTTCTCTTTCTTACTATACTCAACATTCGTTGACTGATCGTTTACATTTCTAGTCAAAGTCGAACCTATGGCTCTGAAATGCTGCATGAGCTCCTTTATAGTTTAAGATTTGGATTGTACAATAATTATGAAATTATTAATGGTGGTTATCTTCGTTTACACATTTTTTTTTATGCATTTGGGGTTTCTTTAGCAGTGAATCATAAGATATTCTTAACATCTCCATTTGTGCAATTTTAGATTCGTTTTTATTGATATACTGTTCATACAAAATACTAAACAGATATGATATGAAAGTATTCGGCTTTATTACTGCAATTTACCAAATAATATCTATGATATTGCAAAATCGCTAGATTTTATATCTTATTCTATTCAATCCTATTCTTATTAGAAATCAAGACCAACAAACACAGCCTTAAGAATATTTTCCAACATTAGAAGGCCTAACAAATAACAATATAACCGCATGTAAAATGGCATGTAGTCTCATCTTTTGCTCATTGCTAGATGGCTAGTGTATTGTCTAAGGGCGTGCATGCCGACATTTCTTTTTTTCTATTTATCTGTTTTTCTGTTCCTCGGAATAGGTTTGGAACATAAATTCGTTTGGTAATGCAATCCGTTTGATTTGGAGCAGAAATCAGAAGTTAAAATTTTTTAGCTTTTCTATTTCTGGAATAGAAATAAGAAATCCAAATTTTCCTCATCGTTCACTCTCATCACTACCCATTGCCCACTTGCTGCTTGTGGGATGTCGGATGCTTGTCGCCGGTTGTTGGCTGCCCACCACCGACCCTAACCACTAGCTGTCGATCGCTAGCCACCAAACGTTAGCCATCAGCCACTAAACGTCAGCCGTTGGCCACCGAACTCCGATAGCTCGTCGCCAACCGTTGGTTACCGGATGCCAAACGTCCATCGATCATTGGCCACTCATCGCCAATTGTTGGATGCCAAAAGCTCACCATTAACAATAGGATGTCCGTTGTCGACCGTCCGTCGAATGTCGGCCGCTCACCACCCGCTGCTAGCCTTCGGTCGCTGGACTCTAGATGTTGGATGTTGGTTTCGAACATTGGACATTGGCTGCCGATCACCGGACTCCGGTGTCGGACTACGGACTTCGACTGCTTGCGCCGATCACTAGACTCTAGCGTCAGACGCTGGACTTTGAACTTCAACCACCCGCCATCGGTCACCGGATGCCAAATGCCAATTGCCGAACATCAGACTTCAGCCACCGGACACTGGTCGTTGCTGCTCCTAGAAAAAGAAATTTTATTCTATTATCAAACGAATTTTTATTTCAGAAATAGAAATTTTGAATCGTTATCAAACACGTTTTTTTGCTCAGAAACTCGTCAATGGAATAGAAATTGATTTCTATTCAAAAATTTTTTGTCATGTGCACCCTAAATTTCGTCATAGAATATACATCATGCTAAAGAGTGTTTTAAGGGCACTTACTAAGTAAGAAAGTTTTAGTTTACAACATATTAGCTACACATATTACAAAAGTGTTATTATATTGAAGGAATTAAAATTGCCTTATTTGAAATCTCGACTGAAGTGCATTATCTATTTTAAGAAAGTTTAGTTTTAATCAGGTTGAATGCTCCATCTTGATCTTGTAAGGTTTAAAGCTTTTGAATAATCTAATTTATTGATAATTGTATTCATGTGGATTCTAAAAGAATTTCATAAAGTTTGGAGCATATGTTGATGCTATAATTTATTCTAGGGCTAATACTCCAAAAAAACTTGAAATTGGTACATTTTTTTTTTTGTCACAAAAACTTCTAAATTTGTAGACTCTTGCCCATTTACCTTGAACTAATTTTGTGTCAAAAATCTCAAATTGGTACACTTATGCCACATTTACTCCAAATTAATATACTCACATCCCATTCACCCCAAATTGTGCTAAATCTAGGATTTCTTTAGGGTAGATGTGGTACAAGAGTATCAATCTATGATTGTTTGTGATATAAAAATTAGTTTGAAATAAATGTAACACGAGTGTACTAATTTAGGGTTTTGGTGGTATTAACCATTCTTTTCCTAAGAAGAACTTTTAATTATCATAAATAACTATAGTTGTGTCTAACTCATACCTTATGATGTTTAGAGTTTTCAAATTATTTAGTTTACTAATGAGTGGGTGTCCAGTAAGTCTTTGCGCCAAAGATGGACACACGTAATTAGAAGTTTATATTTGTTTATACAATTGGAACTATGTGTCGTACTCATATAAGGATGAGAATGATGTATCAATTGTTGGTTTCTATATTAAAGAGATGGTGGCAACTTTTAATTAATTCCTAGGACTAGCTGCTTGCCCTTTTTCACATGGCCTCTCCTTTAACTTTTAGCTTTCACTTCTAAGAGTTTCCATTGGTTTTCGATTCTAGACAACAAATTGAAAATGGGATCTGGAAACAAAGACCAAGAGAGTGAAAAATCCCTCGCCTAACATCCACTTTAAAAAGGAGTAAATATTTAGATTAGTTAATTGTAAGCATGTGACATCTTTTTCTACCGTCATGCATGTCTTTTCATGATTGCCAAAGACAATTGATGATTCAGCTATAGCTCCTTTTGGAAAGAATATACTTGAAATTGTACCAAAGGGGCAGAAAGTCTCATTCTTTAAAAGGATTTATAGGATTTCCTTATATAAAAAGATCAGCAGTTGTGTGAAGGACGTCCATTCGAGTCATGCTTGCATGTTGTGGCTATTTAAGTGTCTGGTTTCCTAGGAAACTTTTCCGATGTATCCGCATATTCTTCTTAATAAAGTTGAGCTATCTTAGAATGATGAATTGGCACCGAATGGAAAATCTAGCCAAGATTGACAATGCTAGAGATATGCTGTAAACAGTTGGCCAAATACTGTCTGTACTTTCGACCAGCCAAAACAAGCGTATGACCAATGATTCAACTGTTACAAAATTATATAAAATGCAAATGATAAGAGCGTGTAGCACATTAAATATTGCGAAACAAACTGTTTCAGAAAACATATAAGTAGTTCTATCAGTAGTAATTAACTACCCATTAGAATCAACTTGGTGATAAAAATGAATTGTGTGAAAAGGGTTGAGCAACATATGTATTCTGTGAACGTCCTTAAATTATTGAAGAATTTTGCAGTCTTTCTTTTACATCTTGATGTATAAAAGCAGTCGATTACGTAACCCAGCTGCTGATATTTTGATAAAAGTAAATATAGGCAACGGTAGAAAGGCACTAACGGCTAGTGCAATAGTCGACTAAATAACTGCACTACCGACTACCATTACCCAACAAACGGCTTATGTGACAGCCGGAAATTGACCAAATCTCCAACTACTGATACCCATTGAGTGTCTTCTTCAACCTTTTTGCTTTTCAAGATCATGTTGTAAGAGTTTTTCCTAATGTTGACTAAATTAATTGATATTGTAATTTACTGTTTTTACGGTTACCGTAAAACATGGTTGGTCTAAGGTGAGATAGAAGGTTTCTTAATTAGTCTAATATGGGCTGGCTAGTGTGGGCCGAGTTGAGCCTGGCCCGTAATGAGGGGGACTGGCTGGAAACTCTATAAATAGTGCTCAAGTCTCTCCTCTAACCCTAATTCTCACATGTATCCTCACCTAAGGAGCGTTTACCTAACGCTAAACGTGAGGGGGTCGCCTCATTGAGCCAGTGATACGGAGGGCAATAGAGGAGAAGGACTTGATGCGTGGATCCCCTTTATATGTGGGTAATCCCTTTTTCTACTTCCGCTTCAAGATCGATGGATCCAGGTGCGTTAATCTTTCTACTCAATTATGCATGTTCTTGTTCTAGTTATGGAGATCTTGGGATTGCGCAATTTGCATCTAACATGTGGTATCAGAGCAACCATAACCCTAGAACTTGAACGCAATTGGTTTTGCCCTAATTTGTACGGATTTACCATAATTTGTACGGATCTACCCTAATTTGCATGGATTAGCCCTATTTGGTATTGATATTGCCATAATTTGTGATTTTCGAGACTATTTTTTGTTCAATGAAAATTAAATTAAATCACAAATTTGGATTTGGGGAGACGAGACGAGCAAGAGGGTCGGCAGCACGTCGTCGGGGGATGCCACACGCGCCCCCACGCTTGGCCACACGCCGCCCGGGCATCGAACGCACACGACACGTGAGCCCCACGTGCCGCGCACTTAGGCGGCGCATGCGGGTGCGTGGGGGCTTATTTTGGTGCATGGTTGATGGCGTTGGACTTGTATGGTGATTTCTTATCTTGTGGTATATTTATTTTATATGTTTGATGGTTTTATTGATGTGAAATTGTATATGGAATCCTAAATACGTGTATTTTTAGTGTATTTTTGCGTATTTTCTTTGTATTTTCTGTGATTTTGGAAATACAGGTGATGGGTTATTAGTATGTTATCACATAATAAAAAGGTGTGATTCATCAATAAAAATCAAACTTTATTATGAACTGAAGCTGGCTTAATGAGATACAATTCGTATGAGATTGTATTTGAACTATGTATTGAGTTGATGAGAAACAATAAAGATTATGAAACTTTTGTTACTCAAGTATACTCCTTTACACACTGGTAACACTTGAATGATAGACGACTTAAGGACTCGTGACCAAACTGATGTACCGATTAACACATCTGCTGAATGTGGGTAATGCATGTCAATTAAGTTACTGCATATTGTACATGAACTCATCTGGTCACTTGTTAATGTCTATCAAGTTGAATATTTTTTATGGTTAAGGAGTATGACAACATTTATGCAGAACAATAATATCTACTGTTAAATTTTAGATATTTGGTTATCTGGTTTGACTCAATTAATAGGCTACTGGTTGAAGTAATGATATTTGTTACCTACAATTGATTAATAAATCAGTTGTTGGCCTTGGAGTCATTTTTGCCTTATGAACTCATGAGTGATAATGGATCAGCTGTCAAGCTTGTCGATTTGGTGTACCCTATATTACTATTAATGTTAATTTGTGAGAGATATTATAGATCAGCATTCTTTTTATGTTGTTCTGGTAATATGTAATTGGGGTGCATAAGAGATGTTTTATTCTCTGTTATGAGAAGTTTCTTGTGTTATTGTGATCAATGATCTTATTAGAATCTGTCTAACAGGTTCGCTGCATATATATATTTATATATATGTATGATTAATTTTTATTAATGGATAAAGCAATATAATTAGCATGATATGTGATTTTGGTGATATGATGCCCCTATCACTAAAGTTAAAATCACATATATATGGTGTATGTGAGGAGTAAAGCTTATATCCCTGGTATGAGAGAATTTCAATGATTCAATTGAGTAGTGACCGCCAAAGTGGCACGCTTGATTGGATTTGAGAAATTTCGGTCTTGTATGATGATTGGGATGTCTCCTGGTCTAATGCGTAATCATACTCCCAAAGGAGATGATTGTGTATTAGTTCATGGAGGGATACATGATAGTGTAGTGGAGGAGTGACCGATTCTAATGGTTCATATGCCCAAAGGTGATGAATTCACAAAGATTGGAATATATTCTCATAACCCTTATCATGTGGGGAGTGTACAATTGCATGTCATGTATTCTGCCCAAAGGTGATTATGTGATTTTGCACGTAACTCTCTGGATGTGTACTTGTACGTCAAGTTACACAATGCTCACATGATGCTAATTATATACTGCTTGTTTTTCAGTCACATTTTCTGTAAATGGTAATTCCGTCACCATTGAGGTTTTTACTGTTTCAAATTTTAAGTTATGGACATATGATTTGTTGCTTGAGAAAAGAGCAATTGAATTTGCTTACTGTCCATGAAGCGTTCCATTCTTGAACACTTGAAAAGAGGTTTGCTTGTGGACTGCACTGCTATAAGATGATGGAAGCCTTAGTTGCTTGAAATTATGTCTTGTTTGATATTGAAATTAGGACACATCTGCAAAGATTGTGTTTAAGTCATAATGACATATACATCTCGTATATGGTTAAAAGGTTATTTCCAAAAATTTTCTATTTAAGGAAAATGACCGAGATAAAGGTCTTAAAAGGTTGTCAGGTTTAACAGTGGTTATGAGTATTTTGGCAAGTATGACAATGCGAAATAGCTTAAAGGGTCATTTGTCAAATACTTGATAGATTCTGGGGTGGTAATTTAATTACTATACCTGAAAATTCTGACAAAAAGATTTGGTCAAAAAGCATAAATGCATCATATTGAACATGGTGATGAGTATGATTAGTAAGACTAATTTATCTGGTCTTTTGTGGGCTGATATTATGAAACTAATTTTTTCATATACAAAAAGGGTATTGATTTTATGACTCTAAAGAAGGTACACGAATTATGGAATTAAATCACATACTCTAAAGTTTTTAAAAATTTGACGTAGTTGTAGAGGATAACTGCTCTCAGACTGTTAAGGATAATAGTGTAATGGAAAGATCACTGTGTCTTTGTCTTTGCCTATACAGACAATTGTGGTACAAACAATTGTAAAATCTCCTATACCATAAACTAAACTTGTTGAGGTTCAAGGTACTATTCTTGATATAGTTTATAATGAAATTTCTTAAACATCTCAAGTGCAGAATGAAGTGGTTGCAGCTTTATTAAGGAGATTTGTTAAGGAAAGACGATCGGTTATACCATCAGACTATATAGTCTATTTGTGAGAGCATGATTACAATATCCACTATATGGTTGATGTAATGACATATTCATAAATGTCGTTTCTTATTCTCAATCAAGTATGTGATTAGATGCCATAAAAGGCGATACACAATCTATGAAACATCATAGTGTTTGAAAACTAACTTACTTGCCTAAAGATTACAAGTTCATTAGTTACAAATTGGCGTACAACATTAAAAGAATTTCAAAGAAAGATTGTGGAATTTAAAGCTAAATTGGTAATTGAAGTTTTAACTCTGAAAGAGGGGTGGATTATTTATAGTGAAGAAATAATTATTTCTTTAAATATTCTTTCAGAGTAAACGTGGCATTAATAATTTATTTTGATATAAAGTTACGCCAAATAGATACAAAATATATATTGTGCAACTGGATGATTTTGCAGCAGATTCAAGTAAACTTGTATGTAGACTGAAAAGTTCTAATTCATGATTTTAAGCAAGTTTTCAGACAATATTATTAAAGTTTCATAGTGTTGTTATTTTGTTCAATTGGGAACAAAGTAATTCAATATACTGCAAGGTCAGTGGGAGGAAATTTATTTTTTCTCATACTTTATGTACATGATGTTTTGCTTACAAGTTGTGACATTGAGACATCTTATATCCTTTGTTAAGGATTGTTTTTGCCATATTATATTAGATTTTCTCGGAGGACATTTGCTGATTGTATATTGGAAATATTCAATATACATCATTACAAGCCAGGAATTGCTCCTGTTGTTAAGGGTGATGGACTAAATCTATCACATTGTCCTTATTTAGTTATTAAGAAAATCTAATTAAATGGTGTACCTTATGTCAGTGCACTTAAAAGTATAATGTATGCTCAAATTTGCACTAGACTAAATGTTGTCTTTATGACGGGACTTCTAGGCAGATATCGGTCAAATCCAGGACATGATCACTCGGTTGCTGTCAAGAAGGTTTTAAGGTACTTAAAGAAGACAAGAGATTATATGCTAATTTATAGCCATGTTCAATTCTTGCAATTAGTAGGGTATTTAGATATAAACTTTGCTGGCTATTCTGATGACATGCAATCAATAACATAATACATATTTATGTTAACAGTAAGTGCAGTAAATAAAGTTTTATGTCATCTTCTACTATGTATGCAGTTTTAGTAACATTCTTTTAGATTGTTACTTGGGCTATTATGCTCTAGAATCTCATGACGGAGTTGATCGTTTTAACTTTCTGGATAGACCCATACGGTTATATTGAGATAACAAATTTGTAGTATTATTTATTTACTACAGAGGTCTCAAGGGGTATAAATATATGGTGGTCAAATATTTTTTACCATAAATAAATGGTACAGAAAGGTGACTTATAATATAACATATTTTCACAGATGACGTGGTTGCAGATCCACTAACTAAAGGCCTACGGCCATGTGTATTTGAGTGACATGTCATTAGCATGGGCCTAGGAGCATCATGAGATGCTATTGTTTAGTGGGAGCTATTTTGGCTTTACTCTGATAAATGTTTCATATGTGTTCGTTACACTTTGTAACGGTTTGATATGTATCAACTTTTGCATTCAATAAAATATTTTTGAATGTATTGTTATATGGGATTGTATAAACCTTCAGTGAAGGCTAGGGGCATCCGGGCATCCGGTTATTAGCCTTGTGCATATGTCTTGTGATACATAAAGAAATGTTAACCATAAGGACAAGACATATGTGGGTTCATTAGAACCATAAAGCATTCTCTTGTGGCACAAGTTTTGTGACACCTAAGGTAAGAGAATGGTGACTGACAAATGGGATCTCTCTATGAGAGACGTTATTCATTTGACACACTACCATATTGAATCCATATCAATAAAGTTGAGAACATTCGTGACTATGGAAGACTCTGTGTGTATACACGCAGTTACCGCCATGATTCGGTGTTTAAGACTTTATGGGATAGGATTGACTATTAAGAATTATCTCTAGACCAAATGTGCGCACATACAGTACGATTTCAATTAATATAGTCTAAGTGGGAGAATGTAAGAGTTTTTCCTAATGTGGACTAAATTAATTGATATTATAATTTACTGTTTTTACGGTTACCGTAAAACATGGTTAGTCTAAGGTGAGATAGAAGGTTTCTTAATTAGTCTAATATGGGCTGGCTAGTGTGGGCCGAGTTGAGCCTGGCCCGTAATGAGGGGGACTGGCTGGAAACTCTATAAATAGTGCTAAAGTCTCTCCTCTAACCCTAATTCTCACATGTATCCTCACTTAAGGAGCGTTTAGCTAACGCTAAACGTGAGGGGGTCGCCTCATTGAGCCAGTGATACGGAGGGCAATAGAGGAGAAGGACTTGATGCGTGGATCCCCTTTATATGTGGGTAATCCATTTTTCTACTTCCGCTTCAAGATCGATGGATCCAGGTGCGTTAATCTTTCTACTCAATTATGCATGTTCTTGTTCTAGTTATGGAGATCTTGGGATTGCGCAATTTGCGTCTAACACATGTATCCTCTGTGGACCTAGGTCCTATGACCATATGTTTGATCTCTCTCTCTCTCTCTCTCTCTCTCTCTCTCTGTGTGTGGAAGGATTCGGCGCTTTTCCCCGTCCATTAAGAATTTATGTTATCATGCAAAGAACGGATCTCTGGTGAGAGGTCAATAAACAAATTTTTTTTTTTAAAGCTTCCAAACCAGCATGGAATATCTGATTGCATTTGCCAAGGGAATACGTTTTGACAATTACATCTTTCTTGCAATTACATTTGAGCTTCTCGAACTTGACAAGTGCTTAGGCTAGCTTGAGTAGTCAGCCAACTGAGCTCTTTGGTAGATTGCACGAAGCTTGAGCTAGTCCCATCCGTCTTCTAGCCAGTTGCTAAGGAACCAAGAACAACGATGTCATTAGGCTTATCTGTCGTTTCTTTTCCCCTTCATTTTTTCCTCATTTATATAGGCGAATTAATCAGGGCAAATCTAGCAGCAAATTTGCTACGGTAAATGAGCAAACCTGGTAACTCGCTATAAATTGTTCTGAACTCGGGCGCCCGGCCCTTTGCCTGGGCATTCTCCACACAACTCAGGCCTTCGAGCCTGGGGACTGTGTCTCCAAACCGACGCCTTTCATAACTCCACCTCATGTGCATCCATATCTGTGCTTCGATTCTCACCTGAGTCATTGGCAAAAACTTAAGACACACTCAATAGAAATTCTCTTGCTTCTAATGAAGTGACAGGTGAGAAAAATACACATTTTGACTAATGCTGTAGACTTGAATTTCTACACAAAGCTATGACTCATCGAAGGTTGAAGTAAATATTAATCCATAAAAATTCAGTCGATAGAGATAATGAAAGACCTCGATTTACTTTTTTATCAAACCAAAAGAATTTAATTGAAGATTTTAGATATTTTAAGACACTATTGAATTCGAGATAATTTCGTAAATCATAGCAAACTTATTCTAAACCTTTATAATAACTTTTTGGCCCTTCTTAAGTGTAAGATTTTGTTTCCAAACTTTCGTTTTCTTTTTCAATCAATTACTCTAACTTGAATGAGAGAGGGCGGGGAGGGCCGGGACTGCCTTTTACATGCAAGTGGTGGCGCCCTAACTTTTGCTTACGGTGGGGCCCACTGACGCTTGTTTGGTGGTGAAGGGCGCCCCCCTGCACCCCACTTTCCTTTTGGCTTCTTTTCTTGTCGCGAAAATTTTTGCCATATCAACGGTGCCATGTGAACAGAATTTTGGAATTGTCGAAGGTAATTGACCAAAGAATCCAATTGCATAAATAATTAAGTTAGAAGACTTACTTCCACAACCAAATTAGTTTCAATCGCACACTTTGCAAGAGCATAGGTGACCAAAAGGGGACTTAGATTGTGTTTGGTAATTTTTTTTTGAACTCCATTTCCCAAATACAAGCCTTTCAAAGGCTGAAAGCTCAAGGTAGGTAAAGGGGTGCCTTGAGCTTTTTCCCTCTAGGCATGTTGAGCTATTGTTCATCATCTTCTTCTCCGTTGAACAGGATCAGCATGTTTGCAAGTAGTTGTTGGTGAAGGGTAGGTAGTCACCGGCGAAGGTAAATGGTCAGGCGACTTTTGGCAACAATCGTGGTGACTCAAATTTGTCGCATGACCTTCGTGGAGGGCTGCCTGAGGTCGCGCTGTAACATCCTAGATTTCAAGCCATAAGAATAAGGTATGAGGGTCGATCATGGGAATCAATGACATAAGCCTTGGATAGACCAAGTCATGGCATGTTTGGCCATTGACTTGGTCCACCCGACCAAGACCCGATTAGGGAAAATAATCAAGACCAACCACGAGTTTTATTTTTAAGACATTCGATGGACAAATTTTAATTGAAAATGGTCATGGACAAGTTTAAGATGGTTGCCGATTTAGTCGCACTCATTTGGGAAAAGTTAGTGAATTTTTAACACGAACCTCAGTTCTTATAGAACTATCGATTGTGTACATATATGAATGACTTCTCCAATTAGGCAACACCATATGTTAGTCTTATAAATGCCTTGGATGAATTTTGGACATGAATTAATTAATGCGAGGATGAATCATTGGACAAGTAACAAGAGGTGATTGGGGTTCTAGGATCTTCCATAGCTTTTTGACCTAGTCCATCCTTATCCATTATGTGCTACATGTCATTTGCAAGGAGGAAGAAAAAAACATGCATGCCAAGTAGTTGGAAAAAAATATCTAGGTTTCATTTAATCATTTTGGATCTTAGTTCATAAATGATAGAGATGAGTCACCTACTTAGGTGTCCACTAGAATCTTAAATAAATCTTAGGGTATGATGGCCCTAGATTATAGTCCCGGTGAACAAGTCAAGAACTAGCCAATTAGAAGAGGACATGATGCATCACAAGACTTATGTGTCCCCTTAGGTGCCATAGGCAATAATGAGTCTAGAGTGAGCCTTGAAGAGCTAGCAAATATGTGGACCAATCACAAACCAATACCAAAATACCTAGGCGCCAACTTGAGAAGATAGATAGGCCAACTCATCATTTAGGCGTAATAATGAGTTTGCATAAAAATCTAAGAGGAAGAGACCTATAAATAGAATCCTCACATTTTAAGGATTAGCCATTCTCTTTTTTCCTTTCTCTTTCTCTCATCTCTTTCATGCCTTCCTCACCAAGCCGCCTTTGGAGCTGTCCGGTCATCAAAGGAGCATCTTAAAGCTAGGTCCAAAAAGTAGTAAGTAGACTTTTCTAACTTTTATATAGGACGATGTACTACGCGTATTGATATAGGAATTTGTCATCGCTTGCTTGTATGTTGTGCTTGTTGCATGTTTTCAATTACTTGTCTTTGTATTAAGTAAATCATGGTCTCGCATGGGTGTTGAGCACACCCAGATGGTGAGGAAAGGTCTAAAAAAATTAGACATGTGCTGAGGGGGGTGCATGGCCCACACTTGATCTCGGGACAACATTGAAGCTTGTTATTACTTGGGACAAGCATCAGGTAGATGCCGAAGCCAAGGTGAACGATTCCAAGTCAAGACCATGAGCTTGAATCACATCCAGCATGAGTCTAGTAATAGGGCACAAAAGTCATTGATTCACTTTGTATGGCATGCCTTTGGACATTTCATTCGGCTAATAATTCAAGATAAAAATGGAATAATTGATGTTTGAATGTATGGATACACAATAGAGTTTTACTATCGATGCTGGCGTATGCCGGGTGTTGCCTAGGGTAAAGCCCTAGATGCCATTTCGATATTGAGATCGTGGACGATGCCGGCCCGGGTGAGGCCGATGCTTGGAGGTCACCTTGGATGCCGTCTTGATAATGAGATCAGGATGATGCCGATTGCTAAGGGAGGGACTGATGCCTGATTGATATCGGAAGAGTCGTTGGATTTCGACTAACGGAACTAATTGAAATAAACTAAAAGTCCATGTGTGGTCCATTACTGATGCATGTGTGATGATGGAATTGATGCTTGCACCGATACCGGAATTGAGGCTTGCAAAAGCTGGGTTTGTTTGATATGCATTGTTGAGTCCTTGCATCAATTTGAGCATATGTTTGCATCGGGTAACTTAGTGCTTGAATGAGATTTATGTGATGCACGCATCCCTCTTAGTGATTGGAATGATTGTAAGCCATGGATCTTTAGATGGCTTGTTTTTATGCACTAACTCATTATCTTTGATATTTGAAAGCACATAGCTAATTGAGAGCCTTTCATATGCATAGGCAAGGCAAGGCACAAACCCTGCTATTGATTTGCCATTGACAAGTGGGTGATGATCTTGTATTCAAGGATCAAGGTAAGTGATGTTCTCTTATAGGAGAATTAGAGATTTCTACCTATTGGGTCATTGACTTACCTGGTTATTTTCACCATTTTAGGTGTGGGATGGGTGAACCAACCCTACGCCCCTTCTATCCCGATCTTATAATTTATATGGTTACTATTATGATGGATATAGTAGACTTAGAAGAGAATGTCACTTACTAGAAGTATATTACCATTGTATGGGTCCAAGAAGGGGTAGACACCTTAGTGCCTCATTTTTATGGGGACGTTTTAGGTCCCATCCAAGGCCTCATCCTTCTAATGTATCCTAAGGGAGCATCGTAGAAGAAGGGCCTAGGATGGGGGGGCATTTTTGGAGGAGCTAGGCTACCCAGCCTTTTAATCATCGATGTGTGGTAATGAATAGGGGTGATCGGTTCTCGGTTCGGTCTAGTTCCAAGGTAGAACCAGGAACCGGACCGGGAAAATCGGTTCGCAATTTTGGGAACCGTGGACCGGACCATCAGTTCCGGTTTGGTCCGGTTTGGTCCAATATGATCAACACTTTCTATTTTCACTAAATAATGAACATTCATTAAAGAACGGCCATGCTCCGGACCGATCAATCCAATTCGGTTCCCAGGCGATCTAATAAAACTACTCACACATGTTTTCACGTGCAAAATATTCAAACTTCACTTGCGTGAATATTAATCATAATTTATGTGTTTCACTCTTAATTTTAAGCATAAAAGCCATGAACAATTTGAGTAAAATCTGTGCTTGGCTTAGGTTTTATAGACAATCTCTCTTCTATGCTTTGAATGTTTAGTCGATGTCGGACTCTTTGAGGCTTGAAGTGCCTTGTCGTTTGCAAGTGAGGGGAGCAAGAGAGAGAATGAGCATGAGGAACTCCTAGAGCCTTATCCCACATCGAGTAGAAGATAAAACTAACAAATAAGTTTTCTAAGAGCTTTGGTGGTCTCTTGGCCACATAAGAGGTTGTTACCTCAATTGCAATTCCGATTGCAACAAGTTTCATATATAATATTCATATATTATATGTGTTTATATATTATATGTATATAAATTATATATAAATAAATTTAGTCCGGTTCGGTCGGTCCGGTTGGTCCGGTTCCCACCTTGGAATCGGGAACCGAACCGCTGACCGTGGGAACTACCCAAAACTGGCCGGTCCGGTCCAGTCCGGTCCGGTCCGGTATGGGCGGTTTTCGTTGCACACCCCTAGTAATGAAGATAAGTAGCCTAAGACTAAGATGGGAAACAACTTTTGATATGTGTATATTTGTATGAATATATATTGCTTTTGTTTGCTTGGCTTATATATATGTTGCCTAACTTCCATGATTGTTTGTGTACATAGATTGTTTTTAATTCACTTCCACATGTGTTTAATTATAGATAAAATATTTTTGGGATGATCAAACCTAGGACGTTGATGCTGACCTGTTGGGTCATGCTCTTGTACTAGAGGTGGGGTGAGGCTGTGACACATGTGACCTCCGATGACCTAGCACAACCTCGCCAAGCAATACTCAAATTTGGGTCGTTGGGTTACTAGTCACGCGACCCACCTCCGACGACCCAGATTTGAGTTGCGGTGAGGTCATGCAACATTTGATGACCTAGCGAAACCTTGTTGCGACCTAGATTTGGGTCACCAAAGGTCGCACGATCTTGCTGGGTAATACCCAGATTTGGGTTGCCGGTCGCGCGGAGGTTGCAATCACCTAGTCGCACCCTCTTCAGGGGTCACTCGACCCTAGGTGGCCCTTACCGGTGGTCTCCGAGGGCTGCTTGAGGTCTTGCAAACCCTTAGATCGGCCGTTGGTGATAGATTTCGACCGGCGATGACCGGCTACCCTCGTCGACCAACTTTCTTATTTTTCTTTTGACAAATTTTTCTTTTTTAAATCACAAAAAGTCTTTTGTAAGTATAATCTCTCCAAATGTTATTTTGCTAAAAAATACTTTATAATAGACTTTCAGATTACAATTTAACAAACACAATTTGTATTTTGGAAAACTCATTTAACTTAAAGTTCTTTGCATTTTTTTTAAAAACTTTTTCAAAAAATCCAACCAAACACATCCTCTTCAAGATTGGGTTCATCTATCAGATATCCATTAAAAAGCAAAAAAAAAATGGGGCACGATACTCAGGGCACGTTTGTTTTATCAAAAGTGAAAGATTTGAAGAATATTTTTCTAAAAATACTTGCTTGTATTGTTTGCAAGAATGAATAAATGATAAAGATATTTGTTATTTACGAAAAAGCTTAAATATAAATTATTTTTGATACTAAAATATTTTTTATTGATTAATTATTTAAAATGATATAAGTGATTTTTTTAGAAAAAATATTTTTCAAATGATCTATTTTTTGTGAAATAAATAGAGCATTAATGCAAATTGATCCAACAGCAATAAAAGGTACGATTTAGCTTGTCGCGTCATGATGGGAATAGCAGCGAGTCCGATTAAATGAAGTTCCCCAACTGGCCAACTTCCGCACTGGTGTGATTGGATTTCAAGTTGTAAAATGGGTTAAACAAATTCCATTAACAAAAACTATAATTTCTTAAGATTGAATTGGTAGGTACCCTCAAATCGAACGCTAATAGTGATATCACTTCAAATTTTTTGCTTTTTTCAACAAGAAAACATTGATTACATTATTTATATCAGTTATTTTGAATTATGTCAATCAGGTTATTAATTGTATTTTGTTATGTATACTTAAGCAGGACAATTTTGGAACTTCATAGAAGTAGTCAACTGGTTTCGCAAAATAAAATGGAGTGGAATGGAAAGGGGAGTTTTTCTTTTTTATATTCCTTCAATAAATGTTAAAATTCAAAAGGTATTAGAGTCAAGTGTGCCTCTAAAAAGAAGTATAAATGAGAAAAAAAGGGTATAGATACAATTGAGAAAAAAATTGTATGTCTCATACTAGGACACTCATGCCATATTTACCTTACACTAATTTTTATGTTACAAAATTTCTAAACCAGTATGGCTATGATGCATTTATCCAAAACTGATATAGCCCCGTTGCTTTAACAAAATTGTGGTAAATTTGATAATATATGCTCACCAAGTATGAGAAAAAGCATGGATACAAAATTGCGATTCTCTCATGGCCTCCGTTCCATTTACCAAAATGGCCTTAAAGTTAAATGCCATAATCAAAAGCAATTTAGAAATTTAACTCTTGCTTTTCAATAGAGCAACTTTCTTCCGAAAAAAATCCTTAAAATATGAGAAAAAGTTGCCATAAAAGTATCATGGAAGCACCAGCCACAATCATTTCACAAAAATCTAGGTGTACACAGCAAATCTCCAAGAAAAAGAAAAGACCAAGAGTCAAATGCACCACAACCATCAAAATGTCCAGAGAACCCCACCACTCTCCTTTGTCCCAAAAATCAAGAGTGTTGTTTTGTTTAGTTCTATAAAACTAGTGAAATGGACCAAATGATGAGCCTCCGATTTGGTATTCTCTTGTTCCTACCGACCCTCCAATAAAAAAGGAACTCCGTTTCTCCATAAAGCAAATTAGATTTTTCTTTCATTTCAATACTATAGAATCTGACTAAAGAAGATCGCGTGGTTGGCTCCACAATCGGCGGAAGCCTCCCGACCGCTTGCCACTAACATTCTATAATCCTCAAATTGGAGACAGAAACAATTTGATTTTGTTGATTTGTCATTCTAGTGCACATGGAATTTCGGTTAAATGAATTACACTATAATAGAGTCGTCGTGGACTAGTTTGATGGTGACCTTCTGACTCTTCAAGACAGAATTTCCTAGAGAATCTATGAATTGTTGACCCATTTTCCCACGTGTTAGCACCCCCGGGACCAGCTGAAACTAAGAAGGGCAAAATCATGATAATAGTTTTCTTTGGACATGAGATACCAACACAAAGACCCGATTGTATCAGAGTCTGTGAAATCTCTCAAATTCGATGAGTCTGGTAAATTTAGACCTTTACTTTGTGGAAGCGGTCCTGATCCAAAATAATTTGCTTGGTGCATTTTAAGTTGGCAACCTTTAATTTCGGTGTAGAAAAGCCATTGATTTCCGATCAGCTATACCAATTATATCAGCCTTGAGAGGTAATGAGAAAAAAAAATCTGAATGTAGTACAACAAACATATAAATTCAGGGAAAATTGTCCAAAAAGTCATAAACCTATTGCACTTTTGCCAATTCAGTCCTAACCCTTTTAACTTTACTAATTGAGTCCTAAACCTTTTCACTTTTTGCCGATTCAGTTCATTCGGCTAATTTTGGCCAGAAAATGCTGATGTGGACACCGGCGGTGCCATGTAAGATTGTCGGCTGATGTGGACAATTTTTAATTAAATTTTAATAAAATTTTAATTTTTTTTTTATATTTTCTGTTTTTTCCTTTTTATTTATTTATACTTTTTGGCTTTTTCATTGGTTTTTTTCGGCGGCCGGCCACGGCAGCCGGCCGGCCGGCTGGCCTCGCCCGCCATAGGCGAGGCCCAGCCGGGCGAGGAGGAGCATCGGCGAGGGAAGCCTAGGCGAGCCCGACCCTCCCCTAGGCTAGGGTGGCCTCACCGGGTGTCGGCCGAGCGACGACGACGCCAAGTGAGGTCGCCTTGGCCTCGGCGAGGGCTAGCCTCGCCAATCCGGGTGAGGGGAGCCCTCGCCGAGGCTCGCCCTCGCCCGGGCGGCGTTGGCCTCGCCCCCGGCCGGCCTCGCCAGATCGGGCGAGGCCGGCCCTCGCTAGGGCCAAGGCAGCCTTGCTCGGTGTTGCCGTCGCTTGGCCGACGCCCAGTGAGGCCACCTTGGCCGGGGGAGGTTGGCCTCGCTAGGCTTCCTTGCCGGTGCTCTTCCTCGCCCGGCCGTCGCCCGTAGCCGGTGGCTGGCCACGAGAAAAGGCCAAGGAAAAAGCCAAAAAGAAAAGAAAAAGGGAAAAAAACAGAAAAAATAAAAATAAAATAAAAAATTCAAAAAAATTCAAAAAAATTAAATATTATTAAAATTTGTCCACGTTAGCGCCAGCAGTCCTACATGGCACCACCGGCGTGCACGTCAGCATTTTCCAGCCAAAATTGGCCGGATGGACTGAATTGACAAAAAGTGAAAATGTTTAGGACTCAATTAGCAAAGTTAAAAGGTTTAGGACTGAATTGGCAAAAGTGTAATAGGTTTAGGACTTTTTGAAAATTTTCCCTCTAAATTCATTCTGTTGTGTATGAGGTCTTCTAAGTATTGTGATCGACTTAACTTATCATGAAGAGTTTGAGTAACATCTGCTAACTACTAAGTTTATGCATTTTGCTAATATTTTGGTGCAAAATGTCCATGAGTGTCTATAACGGTCTTTTCCAAGAACTGAAGGTGTAAAAGTTGTAAGCCTGGAGATGATAGCCGTGACATCCTGATTTTCAACCCTGCTTTTGACTAAATGAAATTGGCTTTTCATCGACGCGCCTATAGTTTTTTTCTCTGAATTGATCACTCATGAGATAACTAATCTATCTGGTGAAGCCGTTAAGGAATATAAACGCGATTGACTTGAGAATTCGATCAGAAATTGACTGCTCGACTGTGCTAATCTGCAAGGGTCAATACAGCACTGTCAAAATTGATTAGAGACTGGAGATAGGTCAATTTGACAGAGGCATGTAATTAAAGTGTGGGTGATTCACCTAATTGCAAAATTCGAGTCGAACGACAATAAACCGATTTTTCTGTCGCTTTTGTACCCTGTGCTCGTATTTTAAACCTCGAGATTTTCATGATAATCAATGGTCGCCAATGAGTCGAAGATGTACAATGTGGATCGAAAATAATCAACAATGGGTCAATGACGCTAAAAATTCCTAAAAGCTATCCGGTAAGTTAGGTCACACTAAAATTGCGTCCGGTTAAAATTAACCACAAAATTGAATTTGATTTCAGAAATTAAAGTATTGTCATGTTACGATTTATTTTAGGAATGTTGACTCATCCTTCAAAGAATTTTTGGCAAGTCCGGATTTTTGGCAAGAATTCAATATTAGGCGATTTTGGACTGGGAAATTCGGAGGGCCATTTTTGTGTGAAATTTTGGTGTTCAAGATGGATCAATTGGCGAGGAAAATTATGGAATTTGATGTGGGTACCTACCTTGACAAGTTGACCATTGATTTGAGGCCAATTGAAGAGGAATTGAATTGGAATTGAAGGTGAAATGCTGAAATTCGTAGCCATGGGGGGCTGCAACATTTCAGCACCATCTTGGCTTGCTTAAGAAGGTTTGTGAAGGGAAATTGGTAGAGGATAGGGCTATGGACTTTTGAGGCATGAACTCAAGTGTTTTTGGGATATTTTGGGGAAGCATTGAAGGCCTTGTCCCCTCTACCAGCTGCAGCAGCTCTTCTTCTTCCTCCTTGCTTCCTTGTGCACCATTGTTGTTGAAAAAGGAGTAGAAAAACCAGAGAAAGCCGAGCCAGCCCTGCCGTTGACCGCTAGATTGCCTCACGCCCACTCAAGAATTGGCCTGCCTCTACCCGCGCGACTTTAGTCCTGCGCCGTTCCCCCGCACCCGCACCCGCGACCAACACCCGTTGTCCTAAAGCCCTAGCCGCTGTCGCAGCTCCACCTGGAAGCTGCCTTTACATGTTCAAGCCTCTGTCGCTTGTCCCCGAGTTGCCGTCGCCTTCGCCTGGTCCCGCCTTGCCATTCTTGTGCTAGCAGGGCCGCTCGATCAGCTTCTTCAACCCAAAGCAGAACTGAAGTTCCAGCTGGGTGTTGAGACTTTGTGGCTCGTTTTTGGTCCTTTCTGGACCTCCCTTAGCATTGCTCTAGGCCCAAGTCTTGCTCGCCTCCGCGTAGCCATCACCATGAACTCACCAACTTGCTAATCCGGTGAGTTTACTTGCTAAACCTTGCTTAGGGGGTTAATTATGCTTAGTGGAAGATTAGCTTAGCCTAAGATTGGTTTAGGTGGTTAGATTAGTGCAATTAGTAGTTTATTTAGTTAATTAGGCTAATTAGGTGGTTATATTAGTTTAGTTATGGGTTAATTAGATTGTGTGATTTATTTAGCTTAGTGCATTATTTATTTAAGTCCAATTAGGTGGTTAGATTAGTGTATTTGGCTTAATTAGGCATTTATGTAATTATTTTGCATTTATTTAATTAATTTTGTAATTAATTTATTTATTTAATATTTTCCAAAAATTATACCGGGATAGCCAGTTATCGGAATTTCGTGTTGATTGTTGTTGTGTGGTTGGTTTGTGCAATTGATTGTTAGATTGTGCAATTGAGTGATGATTGTGATTTTTGACTTATTATTTCAAAGTTGTGGATTTTTTATATTTAATTAGAAAATACTGGGTGTCGGGTTTTGACACCAAAAATATTTTTAGGTACTATATAAAATAGTGGGATTTTTGAAAGGAAGAATATCACTTTTTGTATTTTGATTTGATCGTGTACTCACACACGATTATTTTACTAGGTGTTTTTAATATGAAGAAAATATGCCAAGCACATTATTTTAATTGAGGCATTTGAGTGCAAGGCACGATGTCCTTGGCCGAGGTTGGTTATGTGTGTGATCACTATGAGAATCCGTCACCGACAAAGGTCAGGTGGACGATGCTCCTGTATGGAATGCCCTTGTCAACGGGTGGTGATTGCAATAGAGGCTAGGCCAATGCTCCTTCGGTATTACCGTCTAGAGGTAGACGTTGCCATGCTCAATGGGGTGAGATGATGCCTAGTTATGCCGGAAGATCGCCGAACGTCAAGTAGGCCATGCCCGTGGGGCCATAATCAATTGGAAAGCATGAATGAGTGTTTTAGCCGCGCTTAATTATGGGACGAAATTGTGTGGCACGGAATGGAACATGTCATAACGATTTGGCCTTATAATCGGGACCCCTGTGATCGATTGGTTTGAAAGTGAGATGTTCCAATCGATGAGTGCATTTATTATATGTATATGTTATATGAACTGTATTGACGTGCAGGGAGGTGTTGAGGTGAGGTGAGTCTTCTGTGATGTGTGATATAACTGCCTTTAGGCGTATTGCCTTCCTCATCGGGGTTTAAGGTGTGAACTCGCTGAGACATTGTCTTACCCCGTCGTGGGTTTAATCTTTTCAAGTCTGTAGAAGGAGGTGAGACCTGTGCGTTTTGGGCAGCCATGAGGGTATAATGGGTAGAGTACTTTCTTCCCTATCCCCATGAGTCCCTGGACCCATGAGCTCATCGTGACTACGATTTTGGTCGATAAGGGCCTACCTCAGTGGGTACCCCATCGATGCAAGGCATGGTTCAAGCACGCGCTTGAGGGTGAGGGTGGGGAGGTACTCGACTCGGTCGTGGACGCCGATGTTTTGGCTGATATCGTGACGAACCCGTTGCCTGAGGGTGAGAAGCCTACGGAGGGGGTAGTTGACCCTCTAGATCTCGATATCCCTGACGAAGTCGTGATAGACATGGATCCCAAGTAGATAGGGTCCGCAATAGGGTTAGCTTGGTAGCCCTTTTTGATTTAGACTTCTGTACATAGACCTTAGAGTTGGCCTCTGTGTATAAACTAGTTGGTTTATAAAAGTGTGGTTTGTTTTATATGGTTGTCTTGTTTTCCTATCCCATGTTGATTGTTGTCTGGGGATTGTTTATTTCACTTCCACATGTGCATAATCGATTGGGTTGGCAATGCGTCCTAAGAAGGTTGCAATTTTAACGACCACCGAGGGATGTGCGCATGCTCGAGGTTCGAGGCATGACATCCTCGCCTGAAGTGGTATCAGAGCTGATTAGTGTTTGGAGTGATAAGGTACGATGGGTTATGGAATAGTTAGTAGGAAATATTTTTTTCTTATGCTGATGCATGTGATTTATAGTTTATTGGTAGCTTGTTTTGTGAGGATCACTTAGTTTCTAATTCTGTATGGAATTGGAAAGTAGGTTCCGTAGAGAATAGCATTATTGCACATGAAAAATACATATTAGATAATGCCGTTTCTTATCTAAGTCGGCCATAATTCAAAAAATAAAATAACAATAAAAAATCTTTCTATCATAATATGTGTTGCAATAGTTTTTTGTGGCAATTCAACTGCCTTCATATTTGCCCTTGATTGATAGTCCGTGACATGGTTAGCATAGTGAGCTGCGTGCAAGTCAGCAATGATAATATATTTTGTTTGCAAAAATGGATTCATTTTTGTTTCATGAAAAATTCAAAATTTGAAAAATATTTTCCTAAAAATGATATTGTATCGCTTACAAAAATGAATGAATAAAATATATTTTCATCACCTATGAAAATAGTTAGGCATAAATTGTTATTGATAATTAAAATCATTCCGTTTTCTTTACATTAATTTGTATTGTGATTGACTCCGTCTCTTCACAACGATGTTATCTAATTTTTCTCCCCAAATTAATGACAAAGAAAAGGGTTAGTTAATCCAAAGTTTCAAGATGCTTAATGCGAAGCCACATAATTGTGTAGACTATCCTAAAATATAATGCAAAAGCCAAAATGAAAAAAATGGAAGGGGGCAAAAAAGGGGAAAAAACCATTTAAGCTTTATACATGGATATTATATTACGTGGAAGATTCCGCTGAAATCTGTCACTTCATTTGCCTGGAGAATTTAAATACGAAAGCGTTTGGTTGGCAACTTTTCTAAATCAGGCATCTCCTTTGTCCATTGGAAGTCTGCATCAAATGAGGCAACTTTTTTCCGAGTAAAAGATGCGAATAAAGTTGTCCATTGGTCCCTAAAAAAAGATACATTTCCACATCATTAATGCCCATTCAGTCCCTGATTATGTTGCTCCGATGCAACTGGGAAGATCGTTTTCCCACTACAAAATCGAAAGCATGGATTCCCTTCAATGAGTGAGTATTTTGTAGACTAATCCTACTAGATTAAGCTATATAATCACATTTAAGGGTAACTGCTGGACTACTATTAGACTCCACTAAAATTAAACGTATATTTTCATGCAATTTCCTTTGCCACACTTTAATTGATTCTATTTACCACGCCATCCACAACTAAATCAGCCTTTTAAATAGTTACTTTTGTACATAGTTGCTCCATTAGTTGTTTAGCATATCACATAGGACAAAATTATTCAGTCGTCTTGTGAGGGCTGTGAGACGTAAACCTTTAACATGAACGATGATGCAATATAAGCAATAGCACAAATTCAACGGTACAACAAGCTTGCAAGCGCAAACACATGGACATTATTGGATTCAATTCAATCTCTCTTTGAGTAAATTTTTACAAAATTGTCAAAAATCCCGATACCCCTAAAACTCTAAAGATTCAAATTAACCCTAAGAAGGAAATGAAAACCTATGCTAACAATTAACATCGACTGAGCCAAACCAATGCAGAAACTAGGCCAAAAGAAAAAAAAGCAACTCCCGCGGCATGGGTTTATCAGTTTGGCAACAATATAGCATCTGAACTGAGTTTTTTTGGGATGTTCTTATGGGTTTTGTTGGCAACATGTAAACACATGCATGGCAAAGTTCTGATTTTTCCGTTCTTTTATTCCCCGGAATAGAAAAAAGAACAGAAATTCCTTTGATAATGTTAGTTAATTTTTCTATTCTAGAGAATAGAAAAGTCGCTAGAGAATAAATTTGAAATAGAAAAAAAAGTAGAAAAAATAGTTTTTTGTTCTCGAGAATAATTTTTAGAAATAAGTCATTTTTTCTTTTCTTCTCCTTTTGCCGCTGCTGTCCGCCATCGTTTGTCGCCACCACTATGCTCGCCATCTACAATTCAATGCCACCAGGTTGGCTAGAGGAGGAAGAAGAAGAGAGAAAAAAAAGAAAAATCTAAAAAAAAAATTGCTAAAAAATTGAAAGAAATTCTTTATCATAAAAAAAAACTTTTGAGTTGTACTAAATGTGTTCCTACTCATTTTTTATTCCAAGAGTAGAAATTTTGCGTAGTTATCAAACACGTTATTTTACTCAAAAATTGTTTTAGAGAATAAAAATAGAAAAGAATTATTTCTAAAAAGAAATTATTTTCAAGGACAAAAATGTTATCAAACGTACCCTATATAGTGCACGAACTCTTATTTCTGGCCTACTTTTTAAGTTTTTCTCAATTCAAATGTTCTATAAATTCATCGGCTATGACATTCACGTAATACATTATTGAATAGATTTATGGAGAAGAATATGAGATGACACGACTTGAATGAGATTGACTTCAGACTAACACAAGTCGACATTTTCTATTTACTTTAGATATGAACCAGGTAGACATGCTGATAAAAATAGAAAAACGAGGTTAGACATAATTAAGCACAAAACGAGCCCACATCAATGGCGTGTAGGTTACTGGCCAACTTCTTATGCAGTGAGATGCACAATTAGGTAAATGCATATTCAAAGTTTTATGAAATTAAGTAAAAAGGAAAGAAATTAGCGAACGAAACCGTACCTATAACAGGCGAGAGAGGGCGCCTTCGGGTAAATAGCAATGATCATATAAAATGTGAAACATCGACAAGATCACCTTCTGAAGAAGAAACAGCACTCGATCGTTACCACTAAACGCATGGGCTATTTATGGAATTCATCGGTCTAAGCGTGTGGTTGAAACCTATCTTCTGGATTTGCTTTACTATGTGGAGAGATCATACTAAGTATTGCTCACAAGTTCAAATAAAGAATCGTCACAATCATCCAATATGTTTTTCTGTCTGTTATCACCATTTTGATTTGAATACATACACGTCCTGTCGTTTTTCTGTACGAGGTTTAGCAAATTTTATGTCGTACCTCTGCCCATCATTCATGCGTTTATTTCCCATTTAAGATCTAAATATACCAAAATATAACTTACTGACCTTGTACTTTTCCTGTTCACAACATCATATGACATTGGGAAAAACTGAGAAGAAAGTAGTACAGCGGAAGACTGGAATCTCATATAACTTGTAACGCATATTATAACTGATGCACACTTCGGAATAATTAGCAGTTGGTTTCCAAGGAAACCTCGTTATTTTTCACTTAATAATTACATAGTTTAATACTAAATTGACAGATAATTTTATACACACCAACTAGAACCATTTCCAAGGGCACTAAAGAAAGTCATTCTGGGACATGAGACCTAACTGAAACAGAAATGACAGGACTTAAACGACACAACTTTAACTTTCTATTTTGTTGTATCTAGGCTTTTGGTTCATCAATCTTGCTTTCAAATACATGGCCGACACCGGGGCTGTGACCTGGTGTAGTGGGTCGGAAATCGCCTAGTATCTCTGTGATGGATAGCCTCCCCTCATCATCGCTCGGAGCTTTTGCTTTAGTAACTCCCTTCTTTGAGCCAATGAAAGAATTGCCCACTCCAGGGCTGGTCCCAGGGGTTGTGGGGCGAAAATCATCCTTGGACACTGCATCTGACTCGTCCAAATTGGCCGCCTGATCATGTGCTATAGGCGAAGGAACTGTCTCCTTCCCTGCGTAAGAATGATCATCGTTCATAGGAGACTGACTTGGAGTTAGAAATTGCAATGCTTGTTCGTGCATTTGGTCGTTATTCATTGCATGGAATTCGTCCTTCCATGCTGATTTTATCGACCTTCCCTCGGAAGTTAGGATTGCACCGAAAGCGATGAAGGTGAAAATGATCACGAATTTCGACATGACTTGGAGATCAGCCATAGCCAGAGAAAGCGTGTAAAAGGAAGTTTGATTTTCTACTTTGAGGTGAGCAATGAGATGCAATAGGTAAGACGGAATATAGTCAACTGAATAAGAAGCACTCGAACTCTGCATGGCTATTTATAGGCTTGAGAGAGTGACTTTTTGAGAATCTCAATCCACTGACCAATTACATATTAAACTATGTAGACTTTTTGAGAATCTTAACCCACTGACCAATTACATATTAAACTATGTATGCAGACTTCATTGGGGTTCTTCTTCTTCGTGGATGGTGATTATTGCAATAAGATCACTTAAAGTACAGCACTAGCAAATATTATGTCATGTTATTGCATGAGCAATATATTTATATCTTCTAATTTAGAAGGTCTCTCTCTCTCTCTCTCTCTCTCTCTCTCTCTCTCTCTCTCTCTCTCTCTCTCTCTCTCTCTGTGCGTGTGCGTACTCTCACGCCGACTTTGATGATTGTAAAGTCTCCTTCAACTAAAACTGGCCACTGCTTTCATTGAACTGTCGATGGTGGAGAAGAAAATTCTTTTGTTGTTTTGAAATGGGCATGTAATATGATAATGACTGCTCTTGGTTGACCTCGTTTCATGGTTTAATTTTTGGGTGCTTATGTAGTAAGCACAAAGAGTTACCTAGTAATAAATACCACCTTACCATGGATTTAGGTTGTGAGACATTGCTCTCAACTTGCTCTACTATCAAATGCTATATCTAACTTTAGTTCGAAAAGGTTCCTCAATGATAAATCATGGAATTTGACACTTTTGAATGTGTAGAACGTTCGGCGATGATAGGATTGTCATGTCATATAAAACCTAATAAAACTTTGTAAAGATGACTTGATTGCAGTTTCCGTCAATGGTTTAGAACTACATCGGTTTAATTAAAAGTTTAGGACAAAGGTTAGTTTAGAATTGATTGTGCAGTTTCCCTATGACCTTATTATACGTGTGGCTAGTTGTTTTGACCAGTGCTTTGAATTACTTGTTAAAGAAACCCTCCTTATAATAAGGACATATCTGGAGATGAAGGGATTTAGCATATAGAGGAACGCATGACGAGCAAAATTGGGCTTCCCCACCACAATCCACAGGCACCGGGCGTTTAGGGATTCTCCGTACTCTCCACTTAGAGGGGACGAGTATAAAATGTTGACGGCTCGTGTGCAAGCTCGGACCATTTTCTTTGGCGGACAGATTCAAGTGAAATACCAACTGTCTCTGTACTTTGTCGTTTGACCCTTCATTGTCTCGATGGTTGTCCTAATCAAGCTTTTACAATCTGGTTCAGAATGTGCATTGTTAGCCGCCCCAGGCATAAGAGATTCTTCTGTTTCATTGCTGTTAGAATAAGGATCGTCTTAGCCAGCGTTTTCGGAACACCTATTAAGGATAATTAATTTCTTAATAAGTGTGCCCCTGTTGGACAAATTTAATTATAAATATTTTCACATTAGTACCGATTCAATCAATCCAGTCAATTTATACTAGAAATTGCTGACGTGGATGTTGACCATGCCATGTAGGATGGGCAACATTTGACATGGACATTTTGAAATAATTTTTCGATTTTTTTACTATATTTAATTTCTTTTTCTTTTTCTTTTCCATTTCTTTTCTTTTGGATTATGGTCGGTACCAGCCATGGCTAGTGATTGGGCAGGTGAGTGTCACCTTCACCAAATTTGGTGAGGGCATGACCCTTGCGGGATCTAGCATGGGCACGACCTTCATGGCTTTGGCGAGGGCGGCCTTCGCTAGACTCGACAAGAGTGACCCTATGGTTGGCTGTGGTTGATCACTACCCATGGCCGATACTACCGTACTCCAAAAGAAAAAAGAAAAGGAAAAAAAAAAGAAAAAGAAAGGAAAACATTCAAAAATAGTAAAAAAAATTGAAAAATTATTAAAATATAATTTTACAATGTCCTTATTAGCATTAGCTATCCTACTTGCAATGACTAGAGCTCATGTTAGCAATTTTTGGCCTAAATTGGCAAGGTGAACCAACTTGGTACAATTGTGAAAATATTCTAAATTTATCAAATTGAAATGTTTAAGATTGAATTGGTACTAAGGTAATTGGTCTAAAACTTTTTTGGTACTTTTTCTAACAAAAAATCATTTATTAGATTAGTAGACCAAGTGATGTGAAAATAGCATTTAAGCAAATGGGTGGGTCATATTCAATATAATTCATTCACGCAATCATATCGTTGTTACGTGGGTCGTTTAAGATTACCATCCTTTCCATTGTTTAACTAGATATGGTCATTATTCATCTTTACTGCTCATAGATATTACTAGAATATTTGGGCAAAGTTTGTAGTTGAAAATGATGTTGAGTTTGCTTTGTTTTGTAGAGATGATAATGCCTAACAAAGAGCTTTTAAGATGCCTAGTAAACGTAAGGTCCAAATAAGCAATCAAGAGAAGCATGAATTGATTTTTCATAAAAATACAAATCCATTTTTTAGAACCAACCCCAATAAAGTAAGAAAATTATCAAAAAAGTCCTAAATCTATTGCAATTTTTCCAAATTAGTCATACATTTTTTTTTTTGGGGGGGAAATTCAATCCCAAACCTTTTTGTAATTATGTCAATTTAGTCAATTTGGCCAACTATGGCCGGTGGACAATTTTTTGATAATATTTTATTTTTTTCAAAATTTTTCTTTTATTTTTGACTGTATTTTTTCCCTCCTCCCTCCTTCTTCCTCCTTCTTCCTCTTGCTCTGATGAATGGCCAAAGGAGAGGGCCATTTGCTAGAATGACGTGGTCAGCTAGTGGCTAGCTCTTCTCATTGTCGCTAGACAAGGGTGAGCTTGCCTAGCCACTGGTGAGGCTCGCCTTGCCAATGGATCGACAAGCTCGACCTCACCGTCATTGGGTGAGGGAGAGCTCGCCTAGCCACTAGCAAGGTGATTGTCACTGGATTTGGGCAAGGTCCCTTACTAGTGCCTGGGCGAGCTCGCTCTTGCCCAACACTGATGAAGTTGAGCTCGTTGAGTCCTCCAGCAATGGTGAGGTTGAGCTTGTCGATCCACTGGCGAGGCTTGCCCTCGCTAGATCCGGTGAGGGTTCGCCTTGCTAGTGGTTGAGCGAGCTTGCCCTTACCTAGCAATGGTGAGGCAAGCTGACCATTGCCAACCACATCAGTTCGGTGATTGGCTCTCCCCTTCGGCCGGTTGCTGGAGCAAGAGGAAGGAGGAAGGAGAAAAAAAGAGGAAAAATAAAAATAAAAATGAATAATTTATTTTTTAAAATAAAATATTATTAAGAAATTGTCTATTAGTAGCAGTTGGTGTCCACATTAGTGCCAGCTGGTGCATCGGTTGGCAAATTTGATAAGATGGATTGAATTGGCACAATTACAAAGGTTTAGAACTAAATTGGCACAAAAAAAAAAAAAAAGGATTAATGATTGATTTGGAAAAATTGTAATTAGTTTAGGGGTTTTTTTGGTAATTTTCCCCCATTAAAATTATGACTTCCATGTGTAAAATAAACTAGCAATATGGACATTGGAAATAAAAGAGTTTAAAGAAAGATAAATTGCAAAGGGATCTATGGAGATTCGGCTTAGGTGTGCCCACTCCTCTCTTTTAGCTCTAACCGCCCAAATCAACTAGATTTCACTAGTTACTCTTAGAGTACAAATTCCAATTTGTTAAAAATATAGAACTTGTTGCCACATGGAACTTGATTTCCTTCTATAGCAACCCTACTATAGCCTAATAATTATTGAACCTACACAATATTGTTCACACACTGTACATATAGCATGACATGTCTTCACCCCAAACTATTAACCACACATCTATTGTGACATGCTAGATTTTCAAACCTGTTTTCTATTGAATAAATCGAGCATTTCATCGACACGCCTATAAGGCTGTTCTCAAAGCTAATTACTTTCGAGATAATTAGATTATCTAGGGAAGCCATTCAGGAATTTTAATGCGATAGACCTGAGAATTCGATCAAGAATAATCTATTCGACCGTACTTATCTTTAGAGGCCATTATGGCACAGTTAAAAATTGATTTGAGATCAAAGATAGGTCAATTCGATTGAGATATGTGTCTAATAGTGGGTGATGCCACTAAATTGGAAAATTCTCATCGGCCGGCACTAGACTAATTTCTTTATCGTTTTGGTACACTGTGTTTGTATTTGAATCCTTAAGATTTTTACGACAACCGAGAGTCGCCAATGTATCAAGTGGGTTTATTGTGGCTCGAAGAAAATTGACCACGAGTTATTTGCACTGAAAATTTCTGAAAGTTACTCGGTAGCCTAGGTCACGCTAAAAATGTGCCTAAATGAAATTAACCGCGAATTTGAGTTCGATTTCAAAAATTGAAAGTTCTGTTGTGTCACAATTAATTTTAGGAGCGTCGACTTAGTCTCATAAGATTTTCTGCAAATTGAGACTTTTTGGGAAAAAGTCATCCTAGGATTGTTTTTGTTTAGAAAAAGGTAGGGATCGTTTTTTTATCACAAAATTGGGAAGCGAGTGGGTTGTATTTGTGAGGAAAAATATCGATTTGATCAAGGACTCGACAACGGGATTTATCGAGGCCGAATTATGTTGATTTAAGCAAGAACGGGTGTCCAATTGAAGAGAAAATTATGCAAATTCGTATGTTCCCCTATGCCTATGGTTTTGGACCATTTCAAGGGTTGTATTTGAAGAATTGTTGGCTAAATTGCAGCCAAGGAGGTGCTGGTGGATGAGGATGGTCAAGGGGGAACATTTGAAGAGAAAATTGGCCAAGGTGGACTACTTGTCCCCTTATTCCTTCCTCTCTCCCCCTCACCTATCGTTCACTGCCCTCTTTCCCTTTGTTCTTGCTGTTCGAAGACCATCGACTAGCAGAGAAGCCGCCGGAGCAAGCCAGCAAGCCACCGCCCTCAGTCGTTCACCGTTTCCACCACCGCTCGCCTGTTCCAGCTAGCCGCGCCTCAGCTGTGTCTAGCGGAGTTGTTCCGCCAAGTTCAGCATTCCCGAAGGTTGTCTTGCCATCCAGGAGGCTGTCCAACCGCCGCAAGTGACCGTGGGAGCCACCGGAGCCGCCGTTTAGCTCGCCGAGTGCCCGTGCAACCTCTGCCGGTCTCGCCTCGCCAAACCAGCCCCATTCCTTCTGTTTTGTAGTAGCGGATAGAGCAGGAAAAGTGGGTTTTCCAGCAACCTTCGGGCCCGTTTTGAGGTAGTTCCCAACCTCGGTTGCTAGGCCCGCTTTGAAGGAAGTTGTTCCTCATTGCATTCCCGTTGATTTGAACCGAATGATTCGCCAAACAAGTGATTTTAACTCATTAATCATCGCTTAGTAGGTTAATTATGCTTAAGGGTTGATTAGATTAATTAAGCATGGTTTAGGTGGATAGATTAGACTAGATTATTTAATTTAATTATATGTCGATGCATGTTAGGTGGTTAAATAATGCCATTAGCGAGTAGATATGTGCTAGTATTTATTTAACGAACCTTGGAAATTTTCCAGGTCTATTTGGGCATCCAACTAGGCATTACGGGCCTAAGTTGGATTTATTGGCATTTATTTAATATTTATTTTTCAAAAACTAGGCTGGGATAGCCGATGACCGAAATTTTATGCTGATTATTGTGGTGCAATTTTTTTTTATATTTTATTTGAGCTCTAATTTGTGCTGAATTAAATTAATTGTGATTATTCCTAAATTAATTAATTTCGGTAATTGATCGGAAATTAACTGAGCATTGGTTTACAACGCCAAAAATATTTTGGTGGACTATATAAAATGGTGGGATATGTGGAAGTGAAATTATTATATTTTGGCTAAGGCTGACCATCTACCCACACACGACTATTTTATCGAGAAAGATAAAAGAGGTTGAATTAATTGTATAATTGAGATGGTATATTATATCAGCCTATGGGCGATATATCAGCTTAGCAGAGAGTTGTATACCGGTATACTATATCAGCCTACGGGCGATATGTTAACTTAGCAAAGAGCAGTAAATCTTATTAGTTTATATTGAGTATGTCGATATACTATATCGGCCCACAGGCGATATGACAACTTAGCAGAGAGTAGTATACCTTATTAGCTTAGATTGAGCATTGTCGGTATACTATATCAGCCTATGGGCGATATGGCAGCTTAGCAAGGAGCAGTATACTCGATCATCTCAGAAGCAAGGTATACTATCTATTTATCAGCTTAGCAGAGAGCAGTCCTGATATGGATAGACTTATAGATAGTATGAGATGAGCCGACCAAGAAATGGTCGAGATGACATGTAATTGACAATGTCGATTGATCAATGATTTGATTTGATGTTATGAATAGATTGATTGATGTGATTTGAGACATCTATAAATGATATTGACTTGCAGGGTGGAACTGAGGCCAAGGTAAGTCCTCTGACCCGTATTGTACTTAGGTAGCCCTTAAGGCATATTAGCTTCCTAATCGGGTCTTAAGGGGTTGAACTTGTTAAGATGTCGTCTCACTGGTTATTGTATAATTATTTTTAGGTCCTTAGTTGACAACAATGGAGGACCTAAGGCTCGAAGTTTAGAAGGTGAAGCCTGAAGAATCGGCATTCTTGTTTGACTAGTCAGTCATAGGACAATTCTATTTTGGTGAAAGTCGATTCCCTTTTTGTAGGCTTATGTGTATAAACCCGTGTGTTTATAAAAGGTCTTTTGTGAAAATTGGTCCTATTTTCTTATTCCATTGTTTTATTATATGGGGATTTTATTATGCTTCCGCATGCGTATAAAACCAAGAATGGGTTGGCGATGCATATTGGGACATTGCTATTTAATCAACCAGTGAGAGATCGGTGCACGCCCGAGGATCATGGCATGACATTAAAATTGATTAGTAAACGGATATAAGTCAATTTGACGGAAGTATGCAGTCGAATTGCAGGTGGTTCCACATGATTTCGATATTCCCATTGAATAGCAATAACCCGATTTTCTATCGATATTATACTTGAGACATGTGATTGAAACCTCGCGATTTTACGACAACCGAGAGTCATCTACGATTTAGAGATGCACAAATGTGAATTGAAAATTATCAACCACCGATCAAATGTGCTAACATCCCTAAAAGCTATTCGATATGTTAGGTTGTACTAAAATCACATTCGGTCGATTTTAACCACGAAATTGAATTCGGTTTTGGGAATCGGACGTTTGAGCGTGTCACGATTCATTTATAAGACGTCATCTCATCTTTCGGAGAATTTTCGTCGAGTTTGAAAATTTTGCGGAAAAACGATTTTTGGACAAAAGAAATAGAAGTGGAAATTCGGATGGGCTAAATAATTTGATTTTTCTACCCTATTTTGGCTGATTTTTTGGGGAAATTAGAGCTAAATTGTGAGTGGTTGGACACTTGACCTTGAAGGATGAAGACTTTGGGGTAAATGTGATGATGGGCTTGATATTTTGCAAAGCTTCCCATTGGCTTACCAATCGACTTTTTTTTCTTCCCTTCTCTCTCTCTCTCTCTCTCTCTCTAATCTTCTTACTTTTTCCTTCACGTCCATTCCTCTCTCCTAGCTGTAGCAACCTTCATCTTTCTCCCCATAGCCAACAAACCCATCCCAACGCCAACAGCCCCCACTCCACCGCCGTCCATCAACCACCCCTCCACCAACCGCTTGACCACCTCCACTGAGACCACCATCCCTCCGCCTCACCACCACCCAACCGCAACTTTAGCACCGCCGATCACCACCACTACTTGTTTCCAACAGCTCCAAACCGCTAGCTACCACACGTCCAGCAGCCACTGGAACTCCACCACCGTCTGTTCCACCATCGACCAGCCTAGCTCACCCCACTACCAACATCCATTTTCACTGCCCACCTTCATGCCACAGCAGCCATCGAGACTAGCCCAAGCCAAGCCCCTCTTGGCCGTGAGCTTCCCTTTATCGCCATAGCCTCCATCAAGCCTCCGTTTGAGACACGGTAGCCTCAAGTTCTTGTCACCGTCACGTTGTCGTCGCCGTGAGCCCGCTGCCGTCCTAATCCAATGAGTTAACTTCCTAATCCTTGATTGAGATGTTAATTGCGCTTAGGGGGTTAGATTAGTGCTAAGATGGATTAGTGTTAATTAACCTTGGTTAGGTTAACTAGCTTTGGCTAGGTTAGTGAGCTTGGTCAGGTTAGTTAACCATGGTTAGATTAATTAATTGTGGTTAGGTTAATTAAGTTGCATTAGCTTAATTAATTGCAAGTTATTTAGTTAATCATAATTAGTGTAATTAGTGACAGATTAGCGGTTTCGTAGATTTTACGCTCGTTTTCTTGGATGGGATTATGCATGAATTTGAGTGCTACACATGCAATATTATGTGATTGGTTGTTTTATGATAATTATCCATTATTATTGCAGAAGATGATTTTATTGGCATTTAAATAGAAAGAAAAATTAAGTGTCGGGTTTGGACACCAAAATTTATTTGCTTAATAAAACAATGAGTTTTTAAATTAGGTGCGTGCAAAGTTTAACGGATTAATTTTCAGTACGTGAGCACCTACGAATTTATTTCGAAAAGTTTTGAATAAAAAAAAGGGTTGAAAGGTTTATTATTTGAAGAGGAATTTTGGTGTTTTGGGCTAATTGACGGAAGATAAGAAATGTGTTTGATTGATGACGTGCTTGCATGGTTACTAAGTGGAACCTGTCTTGATGGGTTTATGTAGGACGATGCTCCTTTGTGGAATGTTGTCTAGGCAGAGGATGCTAGACATTGCCGTTCGCGGATGGATTTTGGAACGAAGCTCCTTTGTGGAATGTTGTCTAGGCAAAGGATGCTAGATGTTGTCATGCCCGACGGGGCGAGATGATGCCTGATTACGCCGAATGACCGCTGACTTTCGAGTTGGTCATGGCCGATGGGTCATAATAATCGAAATACGCCTGACTGGTTGTGTTATTGCGCTTGATTATGGCGCAAAATTATGTGGCATGGTATTGGACGTGTCATAACGGTTTTACCTTATAATCGGGATCCATGTGAATGTTTGAAGGATGAAAATGATGTGTTCTGGTTATTAATTACGGTTGTTACATTGATAATAGCATATGTGATGAGCTAATATGTAGGGACACGCCAAGGTGAGGTGAGTTTTGTATGGTGCGTGTTTAGGACCGTCTTCGAGGCGAATTTGCATCCTAATCAGGATTTAAGGTTTTGACTCATTGAGATTTATCTCACCCCGTTGTAGTTAACCTTTTTTCTGGTCCTTAGTATGAAGATACGTCCAGTCCGGTTCGGGGTTCCGTGGGAAATGGACTCAAAGTCTACCTTTTTCCTTATCCCTGGGACCACCCAAACTCTCGAGTTAATGGTGATTACGGTTTGGGTTGATGAAGGTCTCCTTCATTTGGTACCTCATCACTTCAAAGCTTGGTTCGTTAATGAGCGAATGGTGCTCGGGAGGGTCCTCTGCAGGATTTTGATGGACTGCCCGTCGGGATGGAGGATAGGGAGGTAGGTCACGCCATGGAGATCAACATCCCAGATAGTGTCATAGAGGATCCCAAGCCAGAGTTGGAGGGATACGGGGTGTAGATTGATTAGGGGTTTTCTTTTTTAGACAAACTTGTCTATATAAACTTCTAGGGTTAAATTGGTATGTTTATAAACTGTAGTTTGTGAAAAATCACTAGCATGTTTTTATTATCCCTGTGTTTAATTGTTGGCCGGGTGTTTATTTAATTCGCTTCCGCATGTACTTAATTGAAAGATAAAAAGAATAGGTTGGCGACGTCATGGAATGTCACATTTTTAATCGAACGCTAAGCGATGTGCGCGTACCCAGGGTTCGGGGCGTGACAAGGTGGGTTGCCAAGGTTATTTGGCAACCGTAGTTGTATACGTTAGTTGAGGAGCCAAAGATGGAGGACATCGCCATGATGTAGGAATTTTCTGATGTGTTTCCTGAGGAATTGCCTGGTTTGGCCCTAGAAAGGGAGATCATGTTCATGATTGAGTTGGCCCTTGGGATGGAGCCAATTTCTAAGGCTCCTTACTGCATGGCGTTATCAGAGTTAAAGGTACTAAAAGGTGCAGATGCAGAAGTTGTTGGACAAAGGATTTATATGTCCTAATGCATAGCCTTGGGGAGCACCAGTTCTGTTTGTATGGAAGAAAGATGTTTCGTTGCGCCTTTGCATCGACTATCGGCAACTCAATCAGGTAACGATCAATAAAAAGTATCCGTTGCCAAGGATTTGAGGGAGGAAAAACTCTCTCTAAATGGGGGGATAGGGCGTGTGGGCGCCGGCATGTTAAAATAAGAAATGCATTTAGGCAAGGCACCGACTTACTGGACTACCGCCGGTAGTTCCTGTCGGAAGCTTGCTTCCTACTAGTTGGACAAAAAACTTCTGTCTTAGTACTTTCCCGGGCCACAACATAACATTGGGGAAAATTGAGAAGAAAGTAGTCCAGCAGAAGACTAGAATATCATGCGACATGCAACGCATATGATAGCTGATCCACATTTTCAGAATAATTAGCAGTTAATTTCAAAAGAAATCTTTTCATTAAATGATTACATAGTACAATACCAAATTGACAAATGATTTTATACACACCGAGCAGAACCATTTCCAGAGGACCTGAGGAACAAGATTTTGGGACGTGAAACCTAACTGAACGAGAATTGACTAGACTTACAAAATACAGCTTCAACTTTCTAGTTTGAAGAATTTAGGCTTTTGGTTCCTCATTCTGAAATCCATGGCCGACACCGGGGCTGTGCCCCGGTCTGGTGGATGAGAATTCGTCTGGTGTCGCCATAACGGTTAGCCTTTCCTCATCGCCACTTGGAGCTTTTGGTCGAACAACTTCCTTCTTTAAGCCAAAGAAAGAACGGCCCACTCCGGGGCTGTTCCCGGGTTTTGTGGGGCGGAAATCATCCTTGTACACTGCCTCTGACTTGCCCAAATCGGCCGCCTGATCATGTGCTGTAGGTGAAGGAGCGGTTTTCTTCCTTGCATCAAAATGGTCGTCATTCCTGGGAGACTGACTCGGAGTGAGAAATTGCCATACTTGTTCGCGCGCTTGGTTTTTGTTGTTTACGGAATGGAATTCTACCTTCCATGCCGATTTCAATGACCTTCCCTCGGAAGTTAGAATTGCATGGAACGCGAAGAAGGTGAAGATGATTGCGAATTTTGATATTACTTGGAGGTCAGCCATAGCCAGAGAAGTGTAGGAAAGGAAGTTTAATTTTCTACTTTGAAGCGTGCAATGAGAAGAAATGGGCAAATTGGAATATAGTCAACTGAATGAGAAGCGCTTGAACTCTGCATCGCTATTTATAGGCTTGAGAGAGAATGACCTTTTGAGAATCTTAACCCACTGGCCTATTACATATTAAACTATGTATATGGACCTCATTGTGGTTCTTTTCTTGTTTGCGGTTGGTGATTATTGCCATAAGATCACTCAAAGTGCATATTAGACTAGTATATATTATGTCCATGCTCTCTCTCTCTCTCTCTCTCTCTCTCTCTCTATCCCTCTCGTGTGCTTATGTTAGTGTTGTTCTTTTGCGCTTCACCACTTCAATCATTGACAAAGACCAGGACGAAAAAGCGCTCTCACCGACTCTGATGATTTTAATATACCAGTCTAAAATCTCCACCATCTAAAACTGGACAGTGGACACTGCTTGTTTGACCTTTTGATAGTGGCGAAGAAAACCTTTTTATTTTTTATTTTTGTAGTTTATGAATATTCTCAAGGGTTCTGACAAAAAAAAAAAAAAAGAATATTCTCAAGGGCAGACAACGACCATTCTTGGTTGACCTTGTTTCATGGTTTCCAAAAGAGGTTTGGGTGCTTATAAGTAAGTAACATAGGATATCTAATAATAATTACATATCTACCATGGATTTAAATTGTAAGAAAGATACATCATGTTTGAGCAAACAAAGAAATGATCTTGCACGTTGCTCTTAATTTGCCCTACTATGGAATTCAGGTAACTTAAGTAAGAGAAGAGTTCTCGACAATAAATAATGGAGCTTGACACTTGTCAGATGACCAACAGTCACTGGATTGCTATATCGAATGAATTAGGCAAGATTTGGGGGAGTAGATATAATTGCATTTTCATTCAAAAGTTTTGGACTATATTAGCTCAATTAAGAAGGTTGAAGACTCAATTAGTTTCCGTACAATAGGTAGGACCTATCTAGAGACTGTATGATTTTAGCATAGAGAAGAACCAAAGTGAGCAAATTTGGGCTTCGCCAATTATATGTACTCTCCATTTAGAGGAGAAGAGTATAAAATGTTGACAGTTACCATTTTCTTTGGTGGACAAATTCAAGTGAACCCTAACTTATGTACTTTGGGTTTTTATAGGGAAAGTATAAAATAAGTTCTAAATTTATTGCACTTATGAATTCAGTCTTCAACTTTTCAATTATTCCAATTGTTTTCTAAACCTTTTGACAATTTGTCAATGTTGTCCATCCGACTAATTTTGGTTAGAAATTATTGATATAGATGATAGCCGTCCTATATGGTATGACTAGCATTGACATTGATAATTTTATAAATTTTTAAATTTTTTCTGCATTTTTAATAGTTTTTTTTCCTTTTTTTTTACAACTCTCATTGGCCAACCTTCGCTAGCTACAAGTGAGGGCTAGCAACCTTATAAAAAAAATGAGAAAGGTTTTAGAAAAATTAAAAACTATCCACGTTAGTCTCAGTCATGTCACGTATGACGACCAATGTTCATGTCATTGAGTTTTCATCAAAATTGAGCGGATGGATTATATTGGTGAATCATCAAAAGGTTTAAATTCAATTGACACAATTAAAAGATTTAGAATTGAATTGGTATAAGTGTAATAAGTTTAAGATTTTTTTGGGTACTTTTCCCATTGTTTGACCCTTCATTTCTTGATGGTTGTCATAACTAAGCTTTTAAAATTGGCTTAGAATGTACAAGACTTATTTGTGATTGCTAATAATAATAATTAAAAAAAAAAGGACTGTTTGGCGAGTATTTTCAAAATATTGATTAAGTAAACTTAGTTTACGTCTTTTATAATTGTGTCCCTAGAGTACTCATTGACCTAACTCATAAGATAAACAATTGGGCATACTAACATTCATTTATTAAGTTGGTATACCCAGTGATGCGAGAATAACATTCAAGTGAAAGGGTGGATCATATTCAATATCCAACAAAATTCTGTCACATCATATTCAATATCTTTATTCTAAAGATGTATGGTTTCTTTAGCAGTTGTAATCATGACTTAATATTCACTTTAATAGGTTGGGGGCATTGGTTCATATTTAAAAAAACATCATAACTGGGGCAGAAGCACATAAATGTCGAACCCCTTATTTAATCCGTGCACCACCGTCCCATGAAGATCGAATCGCGGTGGGACATCATTCCAACTGTTTGAGAATTCCTACGAGATCACGACATAATGTTGTCAAAATTAATATATACTAACAATTGTTTGTATTTTTCCTCTTACATGACAAATTCTCTCCATTATTTTGTTTTACTATCTTGGAAATACCAATCAGAAATTAAAGAGTTTAGAGAAAGAGAAATTGCAATCAGGATTTGTAAAGATTCGGCTTAGGTGGCTCCTTACTTCTCCCTTTTAGCTCTAATAGCTCAAATAGGTCGAATTCCATTGGGTACGCGAAGGGTACAAATAATACTTTGTTAAAAATGTAGAACTTCTTACCAAACGCAACCTGATTTTTTTTTTCTATAGCAACCCTGCTATAGCCTAAGGAACCATTAAACTTTTTAATAGTTGTTCTCACACCTTGTACACACAGCGCAACAGTTCTTTCCCCAAACTTTAAACCAGACCTCTAGGTGTTCTGAAAATGTCGCTTGCACACTTTATCTCTTAAATATATAAATGCCTTCACTTTAAGTACAATCACTTTTTTTTATGTGTTTATAAATGGGTTTGTCACTTTTGCCAACTCTTTGAAAGAACACTCAAATGAGTATTACAAGCTTACAAAAGAGATGGACTCAAGAACATCTCAAGCATACTCAATTTCTCATTATCGCCCTTGCCAAGTTTCTCCAATTTGTAGCTCCAGTGTGAACGATGTACTTGATTCAAGTAGGCATTATGTCATATTGTATTCTGTGAAAAAATCTTGGCAAAATTCCTTGAATCACGTGCAGAATCTTCCCTCAAACTGGGCTGTCAATCAAATTTTCTTTTGAGGGCGAGTTAGCTTTTATTGTTAGCAGGTTCTGATCACGCCTTGTCGCTAATTTCTTGAGCGATTTAGTCTATGATTTTTCACATAAATAATCTTGGAATATCATATCTTATTGTTATGAGCTGGGTCTTCAGTTGAGAAACCCCAATATTCTTCAAATCTATATATGGAAAAGTTTCCGGCGATTAGGTCTAACTGCTTTGTAGATTCAAGATTTTGCTTTTAGATCCTTCATTTTGCAGATTTCTGGACTTTCTGAAATTTTGCTCAAATCCTTGTACAATCAGAACTTAGTATTGACATGACTAAGATATCATTCTCAACACATTTAAATGAACTCACTAAATATTTGGATTAAGTTTAGTTATCGTCAAAATCCTTCAGGGTATTCTCCAACATTAACAAGGCCTAACAAATAACAATATCACCACATGTAAAATAACACATAGGCTCATCTTTTGCTAATTGCCGTATGGCATTTGGCTATACTAGTGTATGTCTAAATATCCTATATAAGTCATGCTAGAGAGTGTTTTTCTTTTTTTATGGTCTAACGGCACTTATTATGCAAACTCAGTAAGGAAAGTCTTACTTTACAACATATTGGTTACACATATTGCAAAAGTGTTGCTGTATTGAAAGATGCAATATTTCCTTATTTGAATAATGGACTAGTGAAAAAAAAAAGGAATAATGAACTAGTGCACATTTTTTATTTCAAGAAATTTTAGTTTCAATCAGGTTAATGCTTGATTTTGATCTTTTGAAGTTTAGAGCTCTCATCTAATCTACTTTATTAGTAGCTTTGTCCATTTTGATTCTAAAAGAATTTCATAAAGTTTGGCGCATATGTTTGACGGCCATAATTTATTATAAGAGGACGAACTTTTGATTATTAGAAATAACTCCAGTTGTATTAAAGACAAATCTTGTAAGATTCGAAGTTCTGAAATTATCTAAATTATTGACAAGTGGGAGTTTAGAAAATCTATATGCAAATGATGAACACACATTCTAATACAATTAAGTATTAGAAGCCCATTGTTGTTAATACAATTGGAACTATGTGTCATGCCCCAATCCTCCGAGTGCGTGCCCATCTCTCGGTGTCGATTAAATTGCGACGTCCTAGGATGCATCGCCAACCCATTCATTTTAATGCGCATATGGAAGCGAATAAATAATTCTCCAGACAGATAGAAAAGCAGAGCCAAAATTTTGAAAACTACAACACACTTTATATACACATCAGACTAAGTCATATACAATACTAGTCTATATTCACAGGTCTAACAAAACAAAAGAGCTACTAGTCCTCTAAGAGTTCGAATCCTCAACCGAAGGCTCTGGAGTCTCTAGCTCCGGGGAACTCGGGTCTACCACGGGTCAGCCGTACCCTTGTCAAAAACGGTCTCTAGCACCAACATAGGAATCTCAGACTCCAATAGGGGACCTTCTTTGGGTCCATCTCCCCTGTAACGATATCACGATTTGAATTGATTTGGTACCCTTTGGGATTGACCTGCATCAACCCAGACGATGGATTTCACGAGTTCATAGACTCAGTCTCCTTGGCTCCCGGGGAGAGGAATCTGAGAGATTTGTTCGGTAACCTTCTTCAGCTGGCCGAAATGCTTAGGAGGAATAGCCATCTAAGGACTTGTAAATGTTAACCACGACGGGGTGAGATAACGTCTCAACAAGTCCACCCCTTAAATTCTGATTAGGAAGGAAATACACCTAACGGCCATTTAGCCACATACAAGATAGAGGACTTATTTTTGCCTTAGTTCCTTCCCGCAAGTCAGTACGATTCAATACTCAACATATCATTTCAATTCGATCAAATCATTGATCAATTGATTCACTCGATTCCATACCATCAATACCATTTATAAAATTTGATTGATTTAAGCACTGCTCACTCTAAGCGGAAAATAGATGATATAGCTCACCAAAGTTGATAGATATATAAAGATGCTCACCGAAACTGCTATATATCTATATTACTCACCAAAGCTGTGCGATACTTATAATGCTCACCAAAGCTGTGCGATACTTCGATTTTATTATACCCGATAAAATAATTGTGTGTGGGTACACGGTCAACTTTAGCCAAAATACAATAATTTCTCTTTTAAAAAATTCCACCATTTAATATAGTTCACAAATATATTTTTGGCATTATAAACCGACGCCCGTTGTTTCTCGATTAAATACTGAAATTACTCAATTTTTGGATAAATTTCCAAAATTACAAATATTACTCAAATAGCACAAATTAGTATCCAATTAAATAAACCAAGTACACCACTAATTGAGTTGGCCCCTGGGACGGAGCCAATTTCTAAAGCTCCTTACCATATGGCGTTATCAGAGTTGAAGGAACTGAAGATGCAGATGCAGGAGTTGTTGGACAAAGGATTTATACGTCCTAGTGATGGGACTATTAAAGAGTCAAAGAGGTAATGATTTCATTTGGATTGTAGTCAACAAACTGACCAAGTCGGCTCACTTCATTGTGGTACAAAAGGATTATGCTATTGATTGGTATGCCGAGCTATATGTGAGGCAAATTATACGGTTGCATGTTGTTCCAATAACAATCACTTTTGATCAGGATCCCAAGTTTACCACCTTATTTTGGAAAAGCTTACAAATGACGATGGGAACGAAGCTACAGTTTAGCACGGCTTATCATCCGCAGACTGATGGACAATCCGAGAGAATGATCCAAACTCTCCAAACTGCAGTTCAGCACGGCTTATCATCCGTAAATTGATGGACAATCCGAGAGAATAATCCATACTCTCAAGGATATGCTACGAGCTTGTGTCATAGATTTCAAAGGAGGATGGGAAGATCAACTGCACCTCGTTGAGTTGGCATACAACAACAGTTATCAACAGAGCATCGGGATGGCATCATTTAAGGCATTGTATGGACGTGCCTGTAGAACACCCATCTATTTGGATGAGGAAGGAGAAAGAAAAATTATGAGCCCCGAGCTAGTGCAACAATCCATGTATTCAATTCAGATCATTTGAGAAAAATTAAAGACAGCCCAAAGTCACTAGAAGAGCTATGTAGACAAACGACGAAGACCTCTAGAGTTCTAAGTTGGCAATCAGATGTTTCTCAAGGTGTTGCCAATGAGAGGTTCATCTCGTTTTGGTAAGAAAGGGAAGCTAAGCTCCAGATTCATTGAACCTTTTGAAATTTTGAAAAGAATTGAGACTTTAGCCTATCAGTTGGCACTATCGCCAAATCTTGCCCAGTTTCATAACATGTTCCACATCTATATGCTGAGAAAGTATGAACTAGACTTGAAACATGTGCTAAGTTATGAAGAGATCGAGGTGGACAATAAAGTGACGTATGTCGAGCAACCAATGCGAGTTATAGAAAAAAAAGAACGAGTGTTGTGCAATAAGGTCGTTCCCTTGGTCAAAGTGGTCTAGTAGCATCACGGCACCGAGGGAGTGACATGGGAAGGAGAGGACATTATGAAGAGCCAATACCCCCATTTGTTCTAGGAAGTGGTCGATCCTACAAATTTCAAGAACGAAATTTCTTTAAGTAGGGAAGAGTTGTAACATCCTCGTTCTGACTCGGTTTTTCAGAATGGAATTATTCTGGCAAGTGATTGTCGAACGAGAGTATCTTGAGGATTGATAGGCCATGAGGACATCGGGGAAGGCCATTTAAGGGCGAAAAATCGGTTTTTCATCAGTAAGGGTATTTGAGTGTAGAAAGGTGGTATGCCACGAACGAGGACCCATTGGGCCCAGGCCCAAATGGGTGGCCCAAGGACCACACACCCAAGGGGTCGGTGGCCAAAGGAGGCCCATGGGCCCTTCAAACCCATCAAGCCCACTTTGAACAAAATGTTGGCATTAAATGCACAAAAGAACTGGAATAATGCATGAATAGTGCAAAATCTTAGTGAAATGACCAAAATTCCCCTCCCATTGGACTAAAGAGAAAAGGGTAAAAATGGAAAATGGTAAGGAAGGGGGTGGCATTAGAATTTGGGCGGCAAGGAGGAAGGGAAAAAGGCTACCTAAATTAGCCTAGCCTTCACCTATGTACTTGAGTGCAATCTCTTCATTAAATGCTAGATCTTTACTTCTAAAATTGGATAAGCTTGATGGACAAAAGAAAAGGGAGTTGTTGGGCATTTATGGAGACAAGACCTCTCATTTCTCTCTCCCTCCTCTCCCCCTACATAGACCATCTCTCTTCATCCTCTCACTCTCACATTTCCCTCTTCAAAATGTCATATCTTCATTGAATGGAAGCCTTAGGTTAAGAGATGTGGAAGATTTGAGGGGCAAAGGTATTAATGAGGGACAAGATCTTTCTCTCTCCTCCCTTTCTCTCTTCCTCACATTCGTCTCTCTCTCTCTCTCTCTCTCTCTCTCTCACTTTCACTTCCATTTTCTCTCTTGAACTCTCCTTTCTCTCCTTCATGTTGGATAGCCAAACCTCCCCAAGCCATTATCATCTTCATTCAAGCTCAATCTTCGCTTATTTCCTTCATCAAAGGCCATACCGATGCCAAACTACCACAAGACCGCCACTGAGCCACCACTAGAACGTTGACCAGCCACCGTCTAATACAAAGGATGTGACATCCTGAAATTTGGCCATGTTTTGAATATACGAAATGGTTGTTTCGTCAACGCGCTTATGGTTATTTTACTCGGAGCTGGCCACTCATGAGTTAACTAATCTATTAGGTGATGCCATTAAAGGATATAAATGTGACAGACTATAGAATTCAATTGAAACCGACCGCTCGACCATAATAACCGGCAATGGTTAATACGACATCTTTATAAATCGATTAGCGAATGGATATAGGTCGATTCGATGGAATCACGTAGTCGAATTGCAGGTAGTTCCGCACGAATGCGATATTTATGTTAAACGGCAATAACCCGATTTTCTATTGATATTACATTCGGGGCACGTAATTGAAACCTCATGATATTGTGACAACTGAGGGTCGTCTATGATTCGAAGATACACAAATGTGGATCGAAAATTATCGACCACGGGTCAAACGAGCTAAAATCTCTAAAAGCTACCCGATAGGTTAAGTCATATTAAAGTCGTGTTCGATTGATTTTAACTACGAAATTTAATTTGGTTTTGGTAATCTGACGTTTGATCGTGTCGCGGTTTATTTATTGGACGTCGTCTCATCTTTCGGCGAATTTTCGACGAGTCCAAAATTTTGTGGAAAAACAATTTTCGAACAAAAAGAAAATAAAAAGGAAATTTGGATGGGTAGAGAAATTGAATTTTTCTATCCTAAAAAGGCTTTGATTGTGCAAATTAGAGGAATTTTGTGATTGGTTGGGCACTTGACTTTGGGGCATGAAGACTTTGAGGTTTATGTGATGATGGGCTAGATATTTTCCTAAGCTTTTCATTGGCTGGCTTGTTTTTCTTTCTTTCTCTCTCTCTCTCTCTTTCCATGTGTGAACTCCCCAGCTGTTGCTGACCACTCTCATCTGCCCCATTCATCTTCCAATCCTCACGTTTTCTTCATCCCCGCAACATCACTCTGCCACACCATTTCTCCCATACACCATCATCGCCACTCTCCTCACGCCAGCACCCACTAGCAGCATCACCCTCTTCATTCCACTACCGCCAGCCCTCCACCTCCACGTTCGGACCAACCATCACCCCACCACTGCACCATTGTCCCACCAACAGCTCCACCCAGCTACCAGCGTCCATTTTCACTGCCCACCTCCACGCCACAACCACCGAAGCCCAGTAGCTTCACTAGCCCATCGTCCAACATCCAGCTACCGTCTCGACTAGCAGCACCACCGCCCGCCTGCAGCTAGCACCACCCCATCCCAGTCACAGCAGCACCCACAGCCACCTTAGCCGAGCACTTGTAGGGTAGCCACAACCACCGTCAAGCCTCCGTGCAAGCCGTGGTTGTTTCATGTTTTCGTTGCACCGCATTGCCATCGCCGTGAGACCGCCACTATTGAAAACTGTGAGTTAACTTCCTAATCATTGATTAGGCTGTTAATTACGCTTAGTGGGTGCTTATATTAGTGCTAATCATGGTTAGATTATTCTTGATGAGGATTAGTTCTAGTTAATTCTAGATTAATGTTAACTAAGCTTGGTTAGGTTAGTTAACATTGATTAGGTTAATTAACCATTATTAGGTTAATTAAGTTGGTTTAGCTTAATTAATCACAATTTACTTAAATAATCGCAATTCATTTAATTAATCATAATTAGCGTAATTCGTGGCGGATTAAGTGTCACTTAGAATTTGACGCTCGTTTTCTTGGATGGAATTATGCGTGATTTTCATGGTTTGTATGTGCTATGTTGTGCAATTGATTGCTTGATGGTAGTTATTGATTTTAGTATAAAACTCGATTTTATGAGCAATTAAATAGAAAAATGCTAGGTGTCAGGTTTGGACGCCAACTTTTATGTACTATATAAAAGTACTATATAAAATCATGGAGTTTTAAAATGGGAGTGTACTAAGTTTGATGGTTCGATTTCGAATACGTGATCACGCATGATTATTTTACCGAAATTTTAAATAAGAAGAAAAATTGGCCAAGTTCATTATTTGAAGACAAGGCTTTTGAACGCAAAGCATGGTGTTCTTGGCTAAATATGTGCTTGTATGGTCACTTAATAGAACCCGTCCTGTTGCGTTTACGCGAGACGATGCTTGATTAAGTTCGGATGCCCCCACGTCAACGGGATGTCGAGTTGCGGTTGAGGCCGGGCCGATGCTCCTTTATGGAATGCCGTCTAGGCGGGGTGTGCCCCGATGGGCAGGGATGATGCTCGGTTATGCCGGATGATCGCCGAATTTTGAGTTGGCTGTGGCCGAGGGGTCGTAATAATCGGAACAAGTCTGAATGGTTGTGATACTTTGCGCTTGATTATGGGGCAAAATTGTTAGGCATGATATGGGACGTGTCATAACGGTTTTATCTTATAATCGGGACCCATGTGAATATTTGGAAAGTGAGAACTTTGTGTTCCGGTTATTGATTATGCTTGTTGTATTTATAATGGCATGTGTAACGCGCTAATATGCAAGGACGTGCCGAGGCAAGGTGAGTTTTTGTCACGCCCCGAACCTCGGGTACGCGCACTTCTTTCGGTGGTCAATTAAAAATGCGACGTCCCAAGACAGTCGCCGACCCCTTTCTTTTTATCTTTTGATTAAGCACATGCGGAAGCAAATTAAATAAACACCTAGTCAATAAACAAACAATAGGGATAGCCTGAAAATAATATATATGCATTTATCAATTGTTAAACCTAGGAAGTTTAATACTTACAAGCCTTCCTACTGTCACTTACTACTAACCCTGTCAAAAACTTTCAAGGACTAGGGTCAACCTAAACTTCACTAGCAATAGGACCAGCCAAAAGGTATCGCATCTCACGCTCACCAAATCCGCACTTAGCAGATCTCCACGCTACGGCCCTAAGAAAGGTTAACCACGATGGAGAGAGATAAATCTTAATGAGTCAAAACCCTAAACCTCGATTAAGAAACAAATTCTCCTTGAAGGCGATCCTAAAAACGCACCATACAAAACTCACCTCGCCTCGGCGCATCCCTGCATGTTAACTTAACACATATGTTATTATTAAGGTAGCAAGCGTAATTTAATAACTGGAACACATGTTTCACTCTTTAAACATTCACATGGGTCCCAATTATAAGGCCAAACCATTATGACACGTCTCATACCGTGCCACAAAATTTTTTCTTATAATCAGGTGCAATTATCACAACCATTCAGGCATGTTCTAGTTATTATGACCCAACGGTCACGGCCAACTCAAAAGTTGACGGTCATCTAGTGTAATCGGGTATCGTCCCGCCCCATCAGGCACAGCATCATCCTGCGTATTCATACACACCAGGACGACATTCCAATAAGGAGCATCGGTCCGATCTCTACCACAACTTGATATCCGTTGACGTGGAGCATCCGATATTAATCAGGCATCGTCTCGCATATTCATACGCATCAGGGTATTTAGGTGATCACACGAGCATGCCATCACTTAAGTCCATTGTTATCTTCCTCATTAGCCAAGAACATCAAAATCCCCTTTTCAAATAATAAACCTTGTAACCCCCTTTTTTTTGTTCAAAACCTTTTGAAATAAATTCGTACACGGTCACGTACTCAAAATCAATCCGTTAAACTTTGCACACTTCTACTATAAAACCTCATTATTTTATTGAGCAAATAAAATTTGGCGTACAAACCCGACACCTCTCTCCCTCTTTGTTCCCCCTCCTCCCTCATACTCAACTAGCTCTTTTCTCCCCCCGCAGATCACTTCTTCTTCTTCTTCCTCACTTCCTCACCCTCCATTGTTGTTGAACCACCATTTCCAGCCCTTACCAAACCAGCCAGCAGCCCGCAAGCCACCACTAGCCACCTGCCGGTCTTTCGAGCTGCCGTGAGCCCAATCTGCTTACGAGCCAACAATCGCGCCACCAGCTCCTTCGTCGAGCCGTCCCCGAGCCCGTCGCCAACTCACCTCCGCCGTAGGCCAACTCCCCAACACCACCTCTAGCCTCCTGTCCCCGTCCCCATCCCAGCTTTGCCAACCACTCATCTAGCTCTGTCAAGCCCCGCGACCAGCCTAGCTGACCCAAAGCAAAACTGAAGACCAGTCGCCACCGTGAGCCTTGTGGGCTTTTTTGGCCTCAATTTGGCCTCCTTTGGTGTCGCTGTAGACTCGAGTTGTGGTCGTCGTTTCATCGCCATCACTATGGCCGATTTTCATGCTAGATTGGTGATTTTACCTCATAATCTCTAATTATGATGCTAATTACACTTAAGGGTGGATTAGTAGGCTAATTAGTGGATTAGTTAGGCTAATTAGGATTATTGGGATTAGTTCATGTAACTAGATTGATTAGAACTATTTAGTTAGGTTAGTTGGTAGTTAGGTGGTTAGTAACTTAGATTAGTTAGCTTAGTAGGTTATGTAGCAAGCTTAGTTAGGTTGATTTAATTAGTTCAATTAGAATGGTTAGGTTAGCTTATATTAATTTAATTAAGTGTTTTAATTTAAATATTTTGTAATTTATTTAATTATTTATTAATTAGCGAAAATTATACCAGGATAGCTAGTTGTTAGAATTTCGTGCCGATTATCGTGGTTGCATTGGTTTGTGCAATTGAGTGCTAATTTATGCAATTGAATTCTGAGTGATGATATTTGAATTATTATTTCAAAAATATGAAATTTTGGTATTTAATTAGAAAAATACCGGATGTCGGTTTTTGACGCAAACAATATTTTAAGTACTTTATCAAATCGTGGAATTTTTAAATGGGAAAGTATCATGCTTTGTGGATCGATTTGATTATATGTCAACGCACAACTATTTTATCGAGTGTTTTTAATATGAAGAAAATAGGCCAAGTACATTATTTGAAATTAAGGCATTTGAGTGCAAAGCACGATGTCCTTGGCTGAGATTGATTGTGCGTGTGATCGCTATTGGAATCTGTCATGATGAGTTTACGCCAGACAATGCTCCTTCGAGAACGCCCTATGTCAACGGATGCCGGTCGCAGTGGAGGCTAGGCCGATGCTCATTTGGGAATGTCGTCTAGATGTAGACGTTGTTGTGCCCAACGAAGTAGGACAACACCTGGTTATGCCGAATGACCGCCAATTGTCGAGTTGGCCGTGGCTGTTTGGTTGTAATTAATTATAACGCTTGAATGACTGAATTAGCCGCACCTGATTCTGAGACAAAATTGTGTGACACGGAATGAGATGTGTCATAACGATTTGGTCTTATAATCGGGACCCCTGTGATTGATTTGTATATGAGTTGAAGTGTTCCAATTATTGATTGCATGTACTGTATGCATATGTTATATGAGCTATACTAACGTGCAGGGAGGTGCTACGGCAAGGTAAGTCTTATATGACATTTGTTTAGGCTACCTCTAGGTGAATTTCCTCAGGATCGGGGTTTAGGGTGTGGAATCACTGAAACATTGTCTCACCCTGTCATGATTTAAAATTTTACAAGTCTTAGATGGAGGTGCGCCACGTTCGTTTTGGGTGGCCACGAGAGGCAAAGACCGAGCATACCATACTCCCTATCCATGGGAACCTTGACTTAACTTGTGAGCTCGTCGTGACTACCATTTGGGTCGATGAGGGCCTACCTCAGTCCGTACCTCATCAATTCAAGGCATGGTTTCATCACGGGCCCAACGGTGTTCGGGAGGGCCCCTTGGATGGTTTTGATGGGCCTGTCGTCGATGATGAGTATGTGGAGGAGCTTGACCATGTCGTGGACGCTGATATTATAGCTGATATCGAGGCGAACCGGTTGCTCGAGGGTGAAGAGCCCGCAGTAGAGGTAGCTGGCGCACTAGACATCGACATCCCTGACGGTATCGTGATAGACCAGGTTCCCAAGTAGATTGGGTCCGGGGTAGGGTTAGCCTGGTAGCTTCTTTTGGGCTTTAGACTTCTGTATATAAACCTATTTTGTTTATAAAATATGTTTTGTGTAAATATGTTGTCCTGCTTTTCTATCCATGGTGATTGTTGTCTGGAGATTGTTATTTCACTTCCGCATGTGCATAAATTGATTGGGTTAGTGACGCGTCCTGGAAACGTCACAATTTGATTGACCATCGAGGGATGTGCGCGTGCCCGGGGTTCGGGGCGTGACAATGACTGAATGTGTGCTTAAAAAATCTCTGCCTTACTTGTAAGCCATGTCAATTTGAATCTCCACTTTAACTCAGCCGAATTTGGAGATGTTGGTGAGCAAAAAAACATACAATAAGATCTCCATATTCCAAACTTGATCTACTTGGACATTTTTTATGTTAACAATGATAAAGAAGAACAATATTGGAACTCAAAAGGTATTAGAGTCAAACATGCCCCAAAAAAAAGTATAAAGGAGAAAGAAAGGTAAGGATACCCTTGCAAAAAAAAAATCAATATGTGCAATTTTAGAGGAAAAGAATAGGCCCTCCTCCCTACGAGGAAATGATTGTCTTTCCCTTGAATCAATGGATTTGCGATTCCCATTCGAATGCCCATTGAATTGAGAATATGCTCACCAAATATGGAAAAAAAGAATAGCTTCGAGATCGCAGTTCTTTTAAGGCCTCCGTTAGATGTACCGAAATGACCTAAAAGTTAAATGTTATAATCGAAAGCAATTTAGAAATCGAACTCTTAACTATATTGAAAGGTTTCGCTTTTCTCTCTCTCTCTCTCTCTCTCTGGACAAACCCACTCCACTCCCAAAAACTCTCCCTCTTTTGAAAATCTCCTGTAGGCTCTTAGCTTTAGTTTCCAAAGCTGAGAGTCTACTTAGTTTTTTATTTTCCTTTTTATTTTCCTTTTTATTGCTTTAATTGTCTTTTCTTTTCTCTCTGAATATGGTTTGGTAGTTTGTGTGTGTGAATATATTTCTGCAACTGATCTTGGGTGAACATGGAGACCAATTCGGCCATGTGTCCAGTTGACAACCACCGAAGAGGATGTTCGTTATGTGGCACCACAACTTCGAAGATTAGGTCACTCTCTTCTCTTGATCTAGATTTAGGTTTAGATCTGGGAATTTTACTCTTCCAAAATAGATATAGATATAGATGTTCCTTATAGGTATTTAATATGTGTTCCTTTAAAATATCGATGCTGCAATGGTGATGAAGACGTTGAATTTAAATGTGCATTGCGAACCATTGTAGAAGGAGTGATCTCAGCATATGCTCATCACTGGATTTGATGATTGGCCATCGAACGTTTGCATCGGCAGATATGTCCTTGAGGAATGAGAATGTGCTTCTAACTACATAGTATGCTTTATTATTTGCTTTATGGCATTTGTTTTGTTCCGCAATTATTCATCATTTGCTAGATTTGGAAGCCTTCTATGTATGTGTCGACTATTATTTTGAGAATTGAATGGAATCTTTCTTCTGACAAAAAAAAAAAGAAAAAAAAAGTCGAACTCTTGCTTTCCACCCGAAATCTGAGAAAAAGTTACCATAATAAGTATCAAGGAAGCACATTCCACAATCATCTTGCAAAATCTAAGTTAGCACAGCAAATCTCCAAGAAAAAGAAAAGATCAAGGGTCAAATGCATCACAACCATCAAACTGTCCAAAGGAAAACCCCACCACTCCTCTTTGTCCCAAAAATCAAAGTTGTTGTTTTGTTTAGTCCTTCAAAACTAGTGAAATGGACCAAATGATGAGCCCCCAATTTGGTATTCTCTTGTTCCAACCAACCCTCCAATCAAAATGGAACTGAATTTGTCCATAAAGCAAATTTGATTTAGTTGGCTCCTACACCGGCGGAAGCCTACCGAATGCTTACCACCAGCATATTATAATCCATGCCACTAGCATAAAATGCAGACAAAAATATTTTGGTGGAATCAATTAAACTATGATAGAGTCGTCAAGGACTGGTCTGATGGTGACCTTTTGCCAGAATTTTCTAAAGAATCTATGAGTTGTTGACCGATTGTCCCGTGTGGAGCATCCGCTGGACCAACTAAAACTAAAAAGGGCAAAATCATGATAATTGCTGTTCTTACGACCAAAGATAAGAACACAGAAAGCCAACTGGATAAAAATCTATGCTCTGCAAGTTTTATGAGCCAGACAAATCCAAATCTTTAACATGTGCAGGTGATCTTGACTCAGGGTTAAGTTGGTGACCTTCAATTTCAGTGCTAAAATTTCTTTGACGTCTAATCAACCATACCAACTAGCACCCATGAGAGGTTAATGCTAGAAAATTGTAATATAAGAATCTTACAAATTTCATCTGTTGCATTTGAGTAACATCATGAGTAACATCCACTCAATACTAACTTCACGCAGTAGTACTTTGGTGGCATATGCCCATGAGTGTCTATCATGGTCTTTTTCAAGAAGAATTGAAGGAGTAAAGTTGTAAGCTTGGAGATGATAGCATCGTTGGCAACAATAGAGTTAACATTAGAGGCGTCAACAATTTGGGCTAGTGAGCAGTGTAAGGGTGAGAATGGGTCTTGGGTAGAAGCAAGAACCAGACTAGACCAGTCATAGGAACTAGTCTTATTCCAGGTTCCCGGTTCCAAAAAGAAGGAAGGAAACGGTATTGTATGGTTCAATTCATGGGTTCCTAGGTAGGAACTGGATTAGGAACGAGGGATCTAGAAATTGGAGCCGATGAACCAAACATGAGTTAACCTTGAAGTCTCTCTTTGCTCCTGCTAACAATAACAAATGCCACCTTTCTTTATAGATATGGATTATCTTTAAGAGAAGATTATCATTGGTAAATAGAATTTTATAAGGTAAAGTGGAATTGATATATATAAATATGGTGAGGTTTTGTCACGCCTTGAACCTTGAGCGCGTGCACATCTCTCAATAGTCAATAAAATTACGACGTCCCAGGACGCGTCACCAACCCAATCAATTATGCACATGCGGAAGCGTATAATAATCCCTAGACAATACTCAACAAGGGTTAGAAAAGCAGAACAATCAATTCACAAAAGCCACTTTTATAAACACACTAAGTTTATATACAAAGTCTAAACCAAAAAGAAGCTACCAGGCTACCTTACCCCGGACCCTATCTACTTGGGATCTGAGTCTATCATGTCACCACCAGGGGCATCAAGCTCCTCAACATACTCGCCATCGACGACAAACTCGTCAAAGCCATCCAAGGGGCCCTCCCGAACACCATTAGGCTTGTGACAAAACCACACGTTGAATATATGAGGGACCAACTGAGGTAGACCCTCATTGACCCAAATAGTAGTAACCATGAGCTCACGGGTCCAATCAGGATTCCCGTGGACAGGGAGTACAGTGCACTCGGTCACGACCTCTCGTGGCCACCCAAAATGAACGGGTCACGCCTCCATCTATGGACCTAAAAAGATAAGCCCACTATGGGGTGAGACAACGTCTCAGCAAGTCTACGCCCTAAACCCCGATTAGGAAGGAAATACGCCTAGAGGCGGCCTAACCACACAACCACAAAGACTCACCTCGCCTTAGTTCCTCCATGCATGTCAGTACAGTTCACATCAATTGGAATGCCTCACTCAATCTCAATCAATCATAGGGGTCTTGATTATAAGGCTAAATTGTTATGACACGTCATACTCTGTGCCATACAATTTTGTCCCATAATCGGGTGTGTTTAACTCAATCATTCACGCATTCCAATTTTAATCACGGCCTACTCGACGTTTGGTGGTCTTTTAGCATAACTAGGCATCGTCTCACCCCATTGTGCACGGCAACGTCTACCTCAAGACGGAAATCCCGAAGGAGTATCGGTCTAGGCTCTACTACGACCAGCATCTGTTGTCTAGGGGCATCCCATATAGGTCCAGGCTCTACTACAACCAGCATTTGTTGTCTAGGGGCATCCCATATAGGTTCAAGCTCTACTACTTTGTCTTTAAGAAATCAGAACCCAGATCCAAATCACCTTGTGGAGGTAGCAATTGCAATGAATAAATTGATTGGGGAAAGTGAAAAAGCATAAAGGCCATAAAAGAGACTTACCCCAACGGTGGAAACCCCCAGCACCACGTCTTAAAGAAAACAGAACCCAGATCCAAATCACCTTGTGGAGGTAGCAATTGCAATGAATAAATTGATTGGGGAAAGTGAAAAAGCATAAAGGCCATAAAAGAGACTTACCCCAACGGTGGAAACCCCCAGCACCACGTACTTTCAAAATCAACATCGACAGATCTTTTGTTGAGGAATCATCGAAAAGAGTAAACGCCTGTGTCTATAGAGACTACACAGGCCGCCTAGTGTGGTCAAGAAGGTTATGTTCAAGAATCCTTGTGAAGTAGGTGCGGAAGGAGTTGGTGTTTCAATGAGACCCCGGTTATAGTGAAGTTACAGCATGGCTTGGGCTTGAACTTGAAAGTTCTCTCTTGTGGTTGATCCCATGCGAGGCTGTGGGAAGAGTAGCGGCAAAGTTCAAATTCCAGCAAAACAATTGTGACTTGACTCAAACATCAAGTCAATATGGAGACGTTGAAAATATTTCTCGAAATTGAACTCATAAAGGAAACCCCATCCAAGTAGGCTTCCTTACTTGACTAGGTTTCCTATCTTGGATCCAAATATTTTCATTGTAAGAGGTGGATTTTCTTTGTGAAGAGTATCCGAGAGACGACTTCTTTGTTAATTAAACTCTAAAGCAATCCAAGCGCTTTGAATATTCAAGTCAAGCATATTAAATCTTGTAAGTATGATTTGTGAATTCTTTTGTGAGATTGAAAGATTGTTTCTTGACAACCTAAGTGCTTAATAATGTGTGAATGTAATTGGAGCTGAGAAATACTGAGAGTGTTTGAATACCTTGATTGTGGTTGTAATTTCTATTTTATCGCTTAATTTATAGTAAAATCATCTGCTGCTTTCCTCATTGTGAAATAGGTCCTATCAATCGAACCACATAAATTCGATTTTTAAAAATAATTTTCTTACTCTGGTGTTGCTCATTTTCACAACAATGATGAATGAGTAATCGGCTAACTATACATGCAAAAAGATGCACAATTAAGTTAAGTGTCCATATTCCAAGCTTTCTGAAATCAAGTTAACAGGCAATTATTGAGTGAACAAAAGCGTGCTTATTACCGACGAGAGGGTGGTGGCTTGAGTAAAAGAGATTATCATAGAAAATATGAAATTTGGATAAGAACACTTTCTACCATAACCCATATAGGATTTTTATGTAATTTATTGGTCTAATTTGAGGTTAAGATTATCTTTTGGGTTTGCTTTACTATGTAAACAAATTATACTTGATGGTCAAAGCATCGCGCACAAGTTCAAATAATGCACTTCCTCTTTTTCCTTTAAGTATTTCGCTGTTATTACTATTCTGTTTGTTTTCCTGTCTATTATCACCAATCTGATTTGGATACATTCATGTTCTATCTTCATTTGCAGGGCACCATTTATATGCAAAGAGAACTTTGAGAGGATAAGTCATGAAGATCATGTAGGCCGGTTTCAATATTTAAGTTCTTTACAGAAACATATAAAAATTGGTGCATTATACCTTGTTCAACTTCCAAGTCAAAGGTAGTCATGTCGTTCTGTGTACGTGATTTAGCAATTTTTCTGTTAAATCTCTGCCCATCATTCATGTGTTTATTTCCCTCTTAAAATCTGAACATAACACAAAAACTTCTTCTTAATACTTTGCCTGGCCACAACATAACATCGGGGAAGATTGAGAAGAAAATAGTACAGCCGAAAACTGGATCATACAACATGCAACGCATATGATATAACAGTTAATTTCTAAAGAAACCTTGTTAGTTTTCATTAAATAACCACATAGTTCAATACCGAATTGACATATAATTTCATAAACACCAAGCAGAATCATGTCCGGAGGAACTGACGAATAACATTTTGGGACATGAGACCTTACTGAACCAGAATTGACAGGACTTACACAGCATAGCTTCGACTTTCTATTTTGAAGTTTTTACGCTTTTGGTACATCATTCTGAAAATCATGGCCGACACCAGGGCTGTGACCTGGTCTAGTGCCTTCGAAATCGTCTAGTGTCCCCAAAACGGTTAGCCTTTCCTCATTGCCGGTCGGAGCTTTTGGTGGAACAAGTTCCTTCTTTAAGCCAACGAAAGAATGGCCCACTCTGGGGCTGCTCCCAGGGTTCGTGGGGCGGAAATCATCCCTGTCCACTGCCTCTGACTCGCCCAAATCGACCGCCTGATCATGTGCTGTAGGCGAAGGAATCGTCTCCTTCCCCACATCAGAATGATCATCGTATGTAGGAGACTGACTCGGATTGAGAAATTGCGATCCTTGTTCGTGCATTTGGTCGTTATTCACTGCACGGAGTTCATTGTCCCATGCTGATTTTATGGTTCTTCCCTCGGAAGTTAGGATAGCGCCGAATGCCATGAAGGTGAAAATGATCACGAATTTCGACATGACTTGGAGATCAGCCATAGCCAGAGAAGTGGAAAAGGAAGTTTTATCTTCTACTTTGAAGCGAGCAGTGAGAAGAAATAGGTAAGACGGAATATAGTCAACTGAATGACAAGCACTTGAACTCTGCATGGCTATTTATAGGCTTGAGAGAGTGACCTTTCTGAGAATCTTAACCACTGACCAATTTCATATTAAACTATGTATGTATTATTGCGGTTCTTCGTGGATGGTAATTATTGCATTAAGATCGCTCAACGTGCATCCCTCGTGCATCTCTCTCTCTCTCTCTCTCTCTGCGCTGTGTGCGTGCTTATGTTAATGAAGACCCAAACGAAAAGGATCTTGCAACGACTTTGATCATTTTAATATACCATTGTGAAATTTCCATTCTGCTCAACAGGAAGGGTGGGATTGGAAAGTTAGCACCCAACTCGAATGGCGCATGTCACCTCTATGGGAAAAGACATGGATCGGCTCCGTGTTATACCAAGACGGGAGCTTGTTTTAGATGTGGCCAGTTTGACCATCACTTAAGAAGCTGTCCGTACAGGTCGATGGGACCTCAACTACTGCTACTGCTGCCACCGATGGGATAGAACAGAGGAAGTGCTCCGCAAAATGCACTACAGGGTATGATGAACAAGCCTCCAGCATAAGGAAGGGTGTATGCTGTCACCCGACGAGAGGCAGAAGACTCACCAGATGTGGTCACAGATACGGTCTCATTGAATGACCATACTATTTATGCTTTATTTGACCCTAGAGTGACGCATTCACTTATTGCTGAGTAGTACATTAAGTTGGTAGGGTTGAGTCCAGAACCGTTGGGGTCGCTCATTAATATATTTACACCATTAAAGGATAAGGTGTTGTCTATAGTAGGTTGTCCTAGTTGCAAGTTGGTTATTGGTGAGTGAGAGGAAATGATAGATTTGATTGTGCTGGCCGTGTATGATTTTGATGTGATAATTGGCATGGATTGGCTCACCAAGTAACGAGCTACTGTAAACTGTTATCGTAAATCGATTCAGTTTAATTCGTTAGCGGGTGAAAGTTTTGAGTTTATTGGAAATTGATGAGGACCCTCGATTACCGAGAGAAGTACAGTATCAGTGCCATAAGTTATGTATGGCGCTCACTTTGGTGTCAAGAGTTTCCGTCATATCACTTAAGTAACAAAAAATTTGAAAAACAATCATTTTAGTGCCAACATTGATCAGGTTGGCCGGAAATCCGACGTGACAGTTTTTTATTAATTTTTTACGCTGATGTGGCTCGTCGGAGAGTACAGTCAGCATGTAAACCACAAAACGACGTCGTTTATTGTTTTCCCCTAAGTCGAAACCCTAAATCCCAAAAGAGAGAGAGAGAGAGAGAGAGAGAGAGAGAGAGAGAGAGAGAGAGAGAGAGAGAGAGAGAGAGAGAAGGCATGGCGGCATTGTCTTCTTCCCCAAAGAATAGCACCGGCACCAGCCACTCTCTGAGCACAACCTAATCCACCATCTCCATCTGCGCCCTCCTTGTTTCCCTTGCACTCTTCGTCTTCTCTCTCTCTCTCTACACCTTCAACCCCCCTTCTTCCTCCTCCTCCTCCGCCCTCGCCTCCTATTTTCCCATCGCTTCTTGCCCGAGAAACAACCTCAGTCTCTCCTTACTCACCTAGTCGAGCAACTACAATGGAGGCCGAGCGACAATGGTTGAGCACGGTGGCTAAGCGACGGTGGCCAAGCACGGTGGATGAGCAACGGTGGCCGAGCAAGCTAGGTTAGCGAGGATTGAACAAAAAAAAACCCTAATTTCAATCCCAAATGAGTTATGCGGCGTCGTTTTTGTGAGGCCATCCACATCTTATGCCAAAATGATGTAGTTTTCTTAAGGATGATGGAAAACAACGTCGTTTAAAAGGCTCCTTGATTTTAAAAAAAAAAATAGAAAAGCCACATAATCATTTTGGCCGGAATTTCTCGCCGATGGCACCAAAGTGATCGTTTTTTCTCTAATTTGGCACTTAAGTGATCCGACATAAACTTTTGGCACCAAAGTGAGCGCCGTACACAACTTATGACACTGATATTATACTTCTCCCCTCGATTACCTGAATCTCATCGCTTGAGGCAACCTGTTTGTTAGATGGGGGTTGCCACGGATACCTGGCAATTGTTGTGGATATGACAGTTGAGGAGCCGAAGATGGAAGACATCGCCATGGTACGAGAGTTTCCTGACGTGTTTCCTGAAGAATTGCCTAGTTTGGCCCCAAAAAGGGAGATGGAGTTCGTGATTGAGTTGGCCCCCGGGACAGAGCCAATCTCTAAGGCTCCTTACCGTATGGTGCTGTCAGAGTTAAAAGAATTGAAGGTGCAAATGCAGGAGTTGTTAGACAAAGGATCTATACACCCTAGTGCATCGCCTTGGGAAGCATTAGTTCTATTCGTAAAGAAGAAAGATGGTTCGTTGTGTCTTTGCATCGACTATCGGCAACTCAACTAGGTGATGATCAAGAATAAGTGCCCGTTGCCAAGGATTGATGACATGTTTGACTAGTTACAAGGAGCGTCGATATTTTCCAAGATCGACTTGAGGACAGGATATCATTAGTTGAGGATCAAGAAGGAAGACATAGCGAAGACAGCTTTTTGTACGCGTTACGGCCATTATGAGTTCACCATAATGCCGTTCGTCTAACCAATTCCCTAGCTACGTTCATGGATCTGATGAACCCAGTATACAAGAAGTATCTGGATCAGTTCATGATAGTGTTTATCGACGACATCTTAATGTACTCGAGAAGTCCAGAGGAGCACAAAAGACATCTAAGGACGGTACCTCAGACTCTGTGAGAACATGGATTGTATGCTAAGTTCAGTAAGTGTGAATTTTGGCTAACTCGTGTGGCTTTCCTAGGTCACGTTATTTTTGGTGAAGAGATTTATGTGGACCTGACTAAGATCGAAGCAGTTACCAATTGGCCAAGACCGATGACAGTGATAGAGGTCAAAAGTTTTTTGGGATTAGCAAGTTATTACAGACGATTCGTGGAAAGATTTTCTGCAATAGCCATGCCTCTGACTCAATTGCTGAAGAAGGAAAAGAAATTTCAATGGACGGATAAGTGTAAGCGTAGTTTTCAAGAGCTTAAGTAGAAGCTGACTACCGCACCCGTGTTAACAATTCCGTCTGGACCTGGAGGATATGAGATCTATAGTGACGCGTCATTCAAAAGATTGGGTTGCATTTTAATGAAACATGAAAGAGTTGTTGCATACGCGTCCCGTCAGTTGAGGCCTCATGAGAGTTGTTGCATACGCATCCTATCAATTGGGGCCTTATGAGTTGAATTACCCGACGCATGACTTAGAACTCGTAGCGATCATCTTCACTCTGAAGATTTGGAGACATTACTTGTGTGGAGAAAAGTTCCAGATCTTTACTGACCACAAAAGTTTAAAGTATTTATTATCTTAGAAGGAGTTGAACATGACACAGCATCATTGGATGGAATTTCTCAAGGACTATGACTGCGACATCTGGTATCATCTCGGGAAAGCTAATAAAGTTGCAGATGCATTGAGTCGGAAGTCTTCAATTGCGCAGATGGTGATCCAAGAATGGATCCTAAAAGATTTGACTTTCAAATTTGAGGTAAACCACATTTCAATTCTTATGGCCACCCTTAGAATAGAACCGAAAATGCATATAAGGATCAAGACATTGCAGTTGACAGATCTTGAGATCCATAAAATTCTACAAGATAATGCGAAAAAGAGAAAGGCTGACTTTCAAATTTCTAAAGACGGAACACTAAATTTTCATAGGCGTTTGTGTGTACCTAACGATGCAAAGCTTAGAGAGGAGATTTTGTCAAAAGCTTATCGTAGCAATTACAACATTCATCCAAGCAGTACAAAGATGTATAAGAATTTATATCAACACTATTGGTGGACCGATATGAAGGCGGATATCGCCAGACATATCGCCAAGTGTCTGATGTGCTAGTAAGTGAAAGTACAGCATTGCAAACCCGGAGTACTCTTGCAACCTCTTGAAATTCCCGAGTGGAAGTGGGAACATATTACAATGGATTTTGTGATGGGATTATCGAGGAGTCAACGAGGTAATGATTCCATGTGGGCTGTAGTTGACAATTTGACTATGTCTGCTCACTTCATCATTGTACAAAAGGATTTTGCATTGGATAGGTATGCAGAGTTGTACGTGCAACATATAGTACGTTTGCATAGAGTACCAATGACAATTATGTCAAATCGAGACCCGAAGTTCACAGCAACTTTCTAGAAGAGTTCACAGACTGCCTTCGGAACGAAGCTGCAGTTTAGTACGGCCTATCATCCGTAGATGGATGGCCAATCTAAGAGGACGATTCAAACCCTCAAGGACATGCTACAAGCTTGTGTGTTGAACTTCAGAGGAAGCTGAAAGGAACAGCTTCATCTAGTCGAGTTCGCCAACAACAACAATAATCAGTAGAGCATCTAGATGGCACTGTTTGAAGCGTTGTATGGCAAAGCGTGCAGAACTCTTATGTGTTAGGATGAAGTTGGGGAACGGAAGATTACCGGTCCTGAGTTGGTTCAGCAGTCAGTGGACACTGTTAAAGTCATTCGAGAAAGACTTAAGACCTCTCAGAGTCATCAAAAGAGTTATGCAGATAAGCGGTGAAGACCATTGGAATTCCAAGTTGGTGAACACATCTTTCTTAAAGTGTCACTGATGAGGGGTACTTCGCACTTCGGCAAGAAAGGAAGCTAAGTCCAAGGTATGTCGGTCCCTTTGAGATTCTAGAACGAATAGGGATTTTAGCGTATCATCTTGCGTTACCGCCAAGACTAACTCAGGTGCATGACATCTTCCACGTGTTGATGTTAAGAAAGTATGAGCCTAACTCGACCCACGTGCTGAATTTTGAAGAATTAGACGTGGATGAGAGTGTCGTACGTGGAGAGACCGGTTAAGATCGTGGATTGAAAAGAGCAAGTGCTACATACTAAGACGATCTCTTTGGTCAAAGTGGTCTGACAACACCACGGGACAGAAGGAAGCAAAGAATCGATGAGACAACAATACCCCCACTTTTTTGAAGAAGAATAGTAATAGTTTAAATTTCGAGAACGAAAATTTTATAAGATGGGAAGAGTTGTGACATCCTGAATTTTCAACCCCATCTCGATAAAATGAAATTGGCTTTTCATCAACACACCTACGGTCTTTTTTCTCTGAGCTAATTATTTGCGAGTTAAATAACCTATTAGGTGAAACTGTTAAGGGATATAATCACGATAAAATCCCTAAAAACTACCTAGTAGGTTGGATTGTACTAAAATCGCATCCAATTGATTTTAACCACGAAATTGAATTCGGTTTTGGGAATCAAACATTCGAGCATGTCACGATTTATTTTTAGGACCTCATCTCATATTTTGGGAAAATTCCGTCGAGCCTGGAAAATTGAAGAAAAATCAAAATCGACAAAAAGAAATTGTGAAAATTTGGATGGGCAAAATTAAGGAATTTTTGGGCTACCAAATTGGGTTAAATTGTGGAGAATTAAAGGAAAATTCGTATGGCAGCTTCAAAGGAATAATTTGACCACCAAAATGACTTGATTTGGTGTGGAATTGAAAGAAAATATATGGAAATTCGTATGGCTGTTGAAGAGGCATTTTTGGTCACCAAAAGGGAATTGTTTGTGAAAATTTAAGGGAAAAATACCCATTGGTTGCTGCCAAGACTTTGTAAGGCTGAAGACTTTGTGGTCATTTCACTTGAGTGCATAGAACATTTGTGCATGGATCCCAGTGGCCACAGGTTGGACTTCCAAGGCCTCTTGCCCCCTTTCCTTCTTCAAGCTATGACTAGCCCCCCAGTAGAAGAACTTCTGCCATTTCTTCCTCTGCATTCTTTCCTTCGGCTGCTACAAACTCCATTGCACCATCTCCATCCCACAGCAAATCCACTTGCCCACCATAAATGCCAGACTCAGCCAATAGTCCGTTGGTTCCCTCCGTCCAAGTTGCGCCGTCCGTCTCCGCACCGTCCAACCCAACGATCACCTGCAGCCCTCTCGACTACTAGCCCGCCGAACTATGACTATCGTTTCCAACTAGCCTTCCTTGGCCGACTATCCGCGCCTTACTGCTCGTCCCTGCGTCCGCCAGCCCATTCTAGTCATCCGACCAGCCACCGAACTCCCTCAATTCGGCCCTTCCAAAACTGAGTCCAATAGCTCAAGCCATGAGGCTTGCAAAGCTTTTTCAGCCCCTTCCAACCCTTCGTTGGAGTCGTTGTAGGCACAGGATCTCATTGCCGTTGTGCCGCCGTCACCATGAACCCATTTTCTCGTTGATCCGATAAGTTAATGCCTAATATTGGATTAGAAAGTTAATTGCACTTAAGGGTTTAGTTTGGGCTTAATTAGGATTAGTGCTAATTAGTAGTTAGATGAACTAGCCTAGTTAGCTTTGTTTGGTTAGTGTAATTAGTTAGTTAGGTGGCTAGTTAGGTTATTTAGTTAGCCTAATTAGATTAAATAGTTAGCCGAGTTAGATTAGGTAGTTAGTTAGTTCAATTAGATTAGTCCGGTTAGTTTATTTAAATTAATTAAGTGATTTAGTTTAAATAATATGCAACTTATTTAATTAAGTATAATTAGCATAAATTATGTCGAGATAGCTGGTTATCTGAATTTTACGCTGATTGTCATGGATGCATTGATTTGTGAAATTGGTTGCTAAATTATGCAATTGAGTGCTTGGGAATGATTTTTTTATTATTATTGCAAGAATATGATTTTATGGTATTTAATTAGAAAAATATCGGATGTCGGTTTTTGACACCAAAAATATTTTAGGTACTATATAAAATCGTGGAATTTTGAAATGAGAGAATATCACGTTTTATGGTTCAATCTGATTGTGTGACCACGCATAATTATTTTACCGGATATTTTTAATACGAAGAAAATTGGCCAAATCCATTATTTGAAATGGAAATATTTAAGTGCAAAGCACAATGTTCTTGGCCAAGTATGTAGTGGTGTGTGATCACCTAATACTCTGATGCGTTTATGTGGGGTATTGAACCCATCCTGATGCGTTTACGTGGGATGATACCTAATTAAATTCAGATGCCCTTGACAACAAATGCCGGATCACAGTAGAGGTTGGACCGATGCTCTTTATAGAATGTCGTCCTGATACATTTACGCGGGACGATGCCGTGCTCGATGGGGCGAGATGACTAGGACACATGTGAGTGTTTGAGATAGCCGCGCTTGATTATGGGACAAAATTATGTGGCATGGAATATGACATGTCATAATGATTTGACCTTATAATTGGTACCCCTGTGATTGTTTGAGAAACAAATTGAGGTGTTCCAGTTATTGAATACATTTACTGTATGCATATGTTATATGAGATATACTAATGTGCAAAAAGATGTTGAGGCGAGGTAAGTCCTATATGGTGCATGTTTAAGCTACCACTAGGTGAATTCTCATCCTAATTGGGGTTTAAGATTAGGTAATTATTAGTTCGCTTCCACATGTGCATAAAATGAATGAGTCAGCGACGCATCCTATGAATATCGCAATTTAATCGATCGCCAAGGGATATGCGTGTGCTCAGAGTTCGAGGCGTGACACATTAGGAGTAGTATGAATTGGAGTTAGCGATGTCTCCTCAAATTGTGACTTGTAATAAACTCAATTATATCGAACTCATGGTACTATTACCATGATATATATGATGAACTCAGACATTTAGAGCGGTACAACCTAATTTGGAGCAACAACATTAACAAACGCAATTATTGTCTAGCTATTTTGCATAGATGGACTACTAACAACAAAAATCATAGCACAATGGATGACCTCGATTAATATCCAATATAACTTATATAGGGCTAGTATAGAAGACAGAGCATATCTATTATTCCAGTGTGACTGGACAAGCATCATTTAGCACAATATCCTTGCGCAACAAAAGGCAAAGATTTGGCAATGCAATCCTCAATGTATTTTTCCTAGCAACCATATATTGCATTTGGATGGAGCGCAACTATGGACAGTTTCAAAACAGGTCAACTAACATCCATATTATTTTTGCCAAGGTGCATAAAGATGTAAGAAGTAGAGCTTTACTCCATAAAAAAATTAGACTTTCCCAAACCAATGTCGTATTGGCTACTATGTGGAGACTTCCTACCTCCTTTTGAATTATTAGCTCTATTTGTAATGTTGGGCGATACCCTAAAGTTGTTCTAATTCATTTGCTTTATAACATTTACATTTTCAACCAAAAAAACAAATTATGGATAAATTGTTGGTTTTTCTATTAAAGAGATGGTGGCAATCTTAAGACGATCCTAGGATTAGTTACTTGTCTTTTTCACACGGCCTTTCCTCTAGCTTTAACCTTTCACTTTTAAGACTTAACACTTGTTTTCAATTCTAGACAACAAATTAAAAATAGATCTAGAAAGAACTACCTATAGAGTGTAAAGCCCCTCACCAAACATCTGGGTAAAGAACACCTCAAGTGCCATAACTTGGCGCGGGAGAATACATAAGTACTAAACTTCCAAAATGTACACTTAAATGCCATTTTTTAAGAAAAATTGAACACTTAAGTGTTAACTCCGGCAAACTTATCAGAAATCCAATATGGCATTGTTTTATTAATAAAATTGGTCTATATGGCTTGACAAAATATCCACTCAGCGATCCTTGTCTAATACGACGCCGTCCTCCATGTTCACTTAATTGGCAGTCATGGTTAAAATGATCACTTAAGTGTCAAGGTATAGCATAAGTGATCACTTGAGTACCACTTTAGTTAAAAGTGAACACTTAAGTGTACCTTTTAAAAAATTTGACACTTATGTGTTCTCTCATGCCAAATGGTGGCACTTGGCTGTTTTTTTGCCCCCAAACATCCACTTTGAACAGAAGTATATATTACAATTATTTAATTGCAAGCATGTGGCATCTTTTTCTATTGTCATGTATGTAGTTGGTAAAAGATCTCTTCAATTGCCATAACTTACAAAATGTACACTTAAGTGGTGCACATTTAAAAAAAAAGTAGGACACTTGAGTGTCATCTCTAGCGAAACCAGCCGGAAATCATACGTGACAATTAAATATTAATATTTCTCGCTGAGGTGACTCGCCAGAGAGCTGACTCAGCTATAATTCACCCAAAACGACGTCATTTTGGCATAATTTGAATTTTAATATAATATAACAATTAATTAAATTAAATTAAAAATAATAATAATATAATTTATATTTATTTAAAATAATTAAAAATTAAAAATTTAAAAATGAATGAGAAGGAGGAAGGCAACCGGCAGCTAAGGGCTGAGCCCTCGTCGCCACCGCCTCCTCACCATCGCCAAAAGGTGGGGGAGGGTCGGCCAGGGCCACTGAGCCCGGCCAAAGGCCGGCGGCCTTAACCGACCGGCCCAAGCAAGGGCTGTGTGCCCTCACCCCAGGGCGAGGGTCGCCGGCCCTCACCCGGCCAACGACCCTCGCCCACATCTAGGGTAAGGGCACGCAGGCCCTCGTTGGGCCACCGGCCCTCAGCCAAGGCTCTGCAGCCCCAGTCCTCGCTGCCGACCGCCTCCCTCCTCCTCCTTCCCCTCCCCCTTTTTTTTCCTCCTCCTCCTCCTCAACCGCCGGCTGCGTCCCCTTCTCCTCCTTCCCACCTTATCGGATCTGGGCGAGGGTCGCAAGCCCTCGTTGATCTGAGCAAGGGTCGCAAGCCCTCGTCAATCTGGGCAAGGGTCAACCACTAGCAAGTAGCTACCCTTAGCTCGGCCAGGTGAGGGTTGCGACCCTTGCCCCGATTGAGGTGAGGGCTCGCAGGCTCTCGCCGCCGATCGGCCATGGTCACCAACCCCTAGCTAGGGCTCGGCGACCCCCACCGACCCTCCCCCCTCCATCGCTAGCCCTTGTTGGTGGCGGCGGGGAGCGCGGCGGCTCGGGGCTAAGCCCTAAGCCAAATCTTTTTTTTTTAATTTTTTTAATTTTATATTTTTTTATAAATGTTTTAAATAAATTCAATTTTAAATTTAATTTAATTATTTTTATATTAATTTTTTACCACATCAGTATCAAAACATTGTTTTGTACTCACTTCACTAGAAAATTGAAACTTTAGCGTTTTGGCCAGATTTTGGCCGAATTTGCACTCAAGTGATTCATTTTGCTCCGATTTTAGCACTTAAATATACATTTCGAAAGTTATGGCACTTAAGTGTCCCTTTTTGCCAAGTTATGGTACTTCAGGAGTCCGCGTCTCATATGTAGTTTCATGATTGCCAAAGATAGTTGAGGGAGCTTGTGACATCCTAGATTTCCAGTCCTATTTTCTATTAAATAAATCGGGCATTTCATTGACTCTCGAGATAACTAGGCTATTCAGGGAAGCTATTAAGGAATTTTAAAGCAATAGACTTGAGAATTCGATCAGGAATCAACTTTTTGACCGTGCTCATCTTTAGAGACCATTACGGCACAGTATAAAATCAATTTGAAATTAGAGATAGGCATGTTTGACTAAGATGTGTGGCTAATCGTGAGTGACACCACTAAATTGGAAAGTTCTCATCGATCGGCCCTATATTGATTCTTCTTTTGTTGTGGTACCCTGTGTCCGTATTTGAATTCTCGAGATTTTCATGACAACCGAGAGTTGCCAATGCATCGAGTGGGTTCATTGTGGCTCAAAGAAAATCGACCATGGGTCATTTGCACTAAAAATCTCTGAAAACTACTCGATAGCCTAAGTCACACTAAAAATGCACCGAATGGAAATTAACTACAAATTCAAGTTCGATTTTATAAATTGAAATTTCTGTCATATCACAATAAATTCTAGGAACGTCGACTCATCTTTCGAGAAATTTTCGATGAGTTTGGGATTTTTACGGAAAATCGTTTTGGACGATTCGGAATACAAACGGAAATTCTGATTAGCCAATTTGAAAGAATTTTTGGCATCTCGGTATGAGTGAATTTGTGAATGGAAATTGTTTAGGCTTTTTCTAAATTCAAATTGGACCTCAACCGTATTTGTTTGTTCAGAAAATCGGATTTCGAAAAAAGAAAATGAATTAGAATTCGGAATTGAAGGAAATGGCCATTTTTGTTGCCCGAGATTTGTTGTTTAAGGGAAATTTGATGCAAGAACGCAAGTGAGGATCAAGTGCTCTAGCATGGGAATTTTTAGGGATCAAATTGGACTAAACAAGAGCAAATGGAACCAAGATTTTTAGGTTATCAGATTTTATTTTTTTATTTTCCATTTCTATTTCTTTTTTTTCAGCGCCCCCCATGCACACGTTTCCCCCTTTTTGGCCACACGCACACGCACTCTCTTTCTTTCTCTCTCTCTCTCTCTCTCTCTCTCTCTCGCGCCCGCGAAACCTCCCCCACTGACGCTCCCTCCTTTTTCCCTGCCGTTCTCCACTTTGCTTCTTCCTTGTTTTGACTTTTTCAAACCTTATCCTCTCTCCCTCTCTCTCATTTCGCCCAACCACCCTCAGCCTCTCTCAATTCTCTCTCCCTCTCACGTTCGCCACCCCATTTTCTCCTTATTTCACCGCTGTCCAGCATCCCACCGAAGTAGATCACACGAAGCCGAAGCCACGCTGCCGGCTTGCCTTCCTCCTTCATCCCACCGAGGAGTCCTGTCCGCAATCGAGCTCGGTGTCCCGCGCAAATCAGCCCGCCAACTGAGGAACCTGAGTAGAACCCATGAGGCCTTGTGGGCCATTTTTCGAGCCTAAGCCATGCCACGTTGCTGTCACCACTTTGGAGAGGATCGAGCCTCATCGCATCCCCGTCGAATCGAATCGAGCATTTCGTTAAATGAGTGAGTTTTGCTGACTAATCCTCACTTAGTTGGTTAATGATGCTTAGAGGTTGTTTAGATTTAATTAAGTACAATTAGGTGGATAAATTAGATTAGAATAATTAAATTAGAAACTTATCAATGCATGTTAGGCAAATGGTTAGTATAGTTAGCAAGGAAATAGGTCCTAGTATTTATTGAACGAATCTAAGAAATTTTCTGGGTTTGTTCTGACGTTCAATTAGGCATTATGGGCCTAAATTGGATTTCTTATATTTATTTAATAATTTCCATAATTAATTAATTAATTAATTATTTTCCGAAAATTAGGCTGGGATAGTCGACAATTGAAATTTTATGCTGATTATCGTGGTGCAGTTTGTTTATTTATTGAATTGATTTAATTCTGATTTTAGAATTTTATTCCTAAATTAATGATTTTGATAATTGATTGGAAATTAATCGAGTGTCGATTTATAGCGCCAAAAATATGTAATGGGCTGTTAAAACTAGTAGGATATTCGTAAAGATGAAATTATGATATTTTAGCTAAGGCCACACACAATTATATTTTTATCGGGTATGATAAAAATGAGAAGTTAACTATATGATTTGAGTGGTACACTATATCGACCTATAGACGATATGTCAACTTTGAGTGAGTAGTATACCGGTATACTATATCAGCTTACGGGCGATATGCCAGCTTTGGGTGAGCAATATACCTTATTATCAACTTTGTATGAGCATATATTATCAGCTTTGGGCGAGCATATATAGTATACTATGATGGCCTGGGGCCATAATCATTCAGCTTTGGGCAAGCATATATATAGTATACTATATTATCAGCTTTGGGTGAGCATATCTACAGTATACTATATTATCAGCTTTGGATGAGCAGTCCTAGACTAAAGTTAGACTTTATAGATAGTATTGAATGTACCGACCATGGGAAGGTCGTGATGATATGTAATCAACTAAGTCGATTGGTCAATGATTTGATCTGATGTTGTGAATTGATGTGTTTACTGTACATTTGATATATACTGACTTGTAGGAAGGAACTGAGGCCAAGGTAAGTCCTCTGACTCATATTGTGTTTAGGCAGCCCTAAGGTGTATTGGCTTCCTAATCGAGTCTTAGGGAGTAGAACTCACTAAGACATTGACTCACTAGTTATTGTATAACAATTTTCAGGTCCCTAGATGACGGTTGTGGAGAACCAGAAGTCCCGCAGGTTGGGAAGGTGGAAGAATCGGAATCGGCAAACCTATATGGTTTGTTAGTCATAAGATAGTTCCTTTTTGGTTAAGCCTGTACTTTTGTAAGTGACCTGATGTTATGAATAAACCTGTTTCTTATAAAAGGTTTGTTTGGTTTGAAAGGTTGTGGAAAATTAGCCCTACTTTTTTATCACATTGCTTTATTGTCTGGGGATTATTATTATATGCTTCCGCATGCGTATTAAAATGAAATGGTCAGCGATGTGTCTTAGGATGTTGCTATTAATCAACCAAAGGTGAGGGATGAGTGCGTGCTCGAGGATCAGGGCGTGACAGAGCCGCCATATCTCATTTCGGAAAGTACGCTAGAAATTGTGCCAAAGAGGCACAAAGTCTCATTCTTCAAAGGGATTGTTAGGATTTAATTACACAAAAAGATTAACAATTGTCCAGGTTAGTGAAATAGAGGAGATCCTTTCGGGTATTGCGTGCTTGTTGTGGCTATGTGAAGGTATTCTTTCCTAAGAAACTTTTTGATGGATCCTTATATTCTTCTTAATAAAGTTAAGCTATCTTAGATGGATGTATTGGCAACAAATGGAAAATCTAGCCAAGATTGACAATGCAAGAGATATGCTGCAAACCGTTGGCCAAATGTGATTTGTGCTCTCGACCTATCAAAACAGGTGTGCAACCAATGGTTCGACCATTGGAAAAGGATGTAAATGGTATATATGTATAAGAATGATAAGAGCACATAATACATTAAATGACACTAAACAAACCATTTCGGAAAACATATAGGTAGTTCTATTAGCAGTAATCGAATAGCCATCAAAACCAATATGGTGAGAAAAATGGATGGTGTGAAAATGATTGGAGAACATATATATATATATCTACAAAAGTCCTTAAATAATTGGAGAATTTTGGTGGTATGTCACTTACATTTTGAGGTGACAAGTACATGTCCCAGCTACTGATATTTCTGATAAATGTAATTAGACAACAGTAGAAGGACACTAAAGGGTTAGTGCAAGAGTCAATTAAACAACTGCCCGACCAAATACCATCACCCAATGAGCGGCTTATGTGACAACCAGAATTTGACCAAATCTCCAAGAATTGATAGCCATTGAGTGTCCTCTTCAACGTTTTTGCTTTTCAAGATCGTGTATCCTCTGTGGACCTTGGTACTATGATCATGTGTTTGACTTATCGGATTCTGCTTTGTCAGGTTCAGCATTACGGCTTTTTTTTTTCCCCTCCACTGATAGAATTAACGTTTTATGCAATGAATAGAGGGGCCGAAAAATATATATATTAGAAAAAGCTTCCAACCGGCATGGAATATGTGACTGCATATGCCTAAGGCATAAACTTTGACAATTCCAGCTTTCTTGAAATTCGATATTTGAGCTTCTTGAACTGGACAAGTACTTAGGCCAACTTGAGTCAATTAACTGTGTTCTTGAGGTAAATTGCATGAAGCTTGACCTAGTCCAATGTATCTTCTAGTTCAGACACTAAGATTAAGCTTATTTATCGTTTCTTCTCCTCTTCGTATATTCCTCATGTATACATGCAATTCCAACAATTGCAACCCGTAACCAATGGTTTCAAGTTTAGATCCCATATTTAGTTTCATGATATTATGGGATATGATCCATGATGATAGTAACAGACTGTTGGTTCTTGTCGTAAAAATATTGATGCCTTCACTTGAGGAGATCACCAGAAGAGAGTTTATCTTCTAGCCCATTAACGTATCCAATTGGAATAATCTTCACTCAAAAGTTTAAGCCAATAATTATTGTTCAACTACAATATATTAACTTATTCACCTTACACCACATCTCTAATATGAAACTTTTTTTGCCAAACAACCTCACATGTGCACTTAAAAAATCTCTTCCTCACTTGTGATCCATCTCAATTTGAATCTCCACTTTAGCTCAGCCTAATATGGTAGATGTTGGTGAGCAAAACATCTACCCTTCTGACTCCGCTCTAATCACCTTGGCCTAGCCAAGATCAATTAGAAGCGGGGACACCATCCATTACTTCAATTAGGGAGTTACATCCAAGATTCATTTTTTGAAATATTTCTGCAAATGCCAATGCGCATCAGAAGTGGGCTACCAATAACCGTCTACTCTAATATCACTAGTTTGGTCACATAACAAAAGTAATATACCTTCATTTGGAGAGATCATTAAGAGGAAACTCAAGTTTGATCCCGTCAACATATCCATTTAGATTCACATTCACACATTAGATGAATGCAATCAAAGTCCAATTGATAGAGATAATGAAAGAGTCTATTTAAATTTTATTAGATCAAAAGAATGAATTGAACATTTTAGAGATTTAAGAGTCAATTTAGTTTTAGAAAATTCCGTATATCATAATGAGTTTATTCTAAATTTTTAGTGTCAAAATTAAAAGTTCACTTTTTGCCCCCTTCTAAAGTATAAGTTTGAGTTTCCAAACTTTCTTTCTTAGTTCAATCGATTACATGAGGATTATCAACCCTTGTTAAGTACTCTCGTTCACTATTTATCCACGGTAATTGACCAAAAAAAGTACGATCGCATATGAGAAATTGAACTCTTGCTTTTCGATAGAGCAACTTTCTTCAAAAAAATATCCAAAAAAATATGAGAAAAAGTTGCCAAAATAGTATCATGGAAGCACCTTCCACAATCTTTTTGCAAAATCAAATATGTACGGAAAATCTCCAGTAAAAGAAAAGGTCAAGGGTCAAATGCACCACAACCATCAAACTTTCAAAAGGAAAACCCCTCCACTCCTCTTTGTCACGGCAAGATCGAAGTTGTATTTTGTGTAGACCTTCACAACTTAGTGAAATCGACCAAATGATGAGCCTCCAAATTGGAATAATCTTGCCCTTAGCAAACCTCCAATCAAAATGGAACTCTCCCGACCGCCTGCCATTTAGCAAATTGATACTTTTTTTATTTAAATACTAAAGAATCTGACTAAAGAACATTGCGTGGCTGGCTCCTGCCCCAGCGGAACCCTCCCGACCGCCTGCCACTAACATTTTATAATCCACAAATTGCAGAAAAAAACATTTTCATTTGGTTGATTTGTCAGTTTAGTGCGCATGGAATTTCGGTGGAATTAATTAAACTATAATAGAGTCGTCCAGGACTGGTTTGATGGTGACCTCTTGACTCTCAAGGGATAATTTCCCAGAGAATCTATGAGTTGTTGACCGATTGTCCACACGTGTAGCATCCCCCGGACCAGTTGAAACTAAAAACGGCAAAAGCATGACTTTTTTCTTCGAAATATGATCACAAAAGTCAAATTATCTTAAAATCTATGAAATACTCTGTAAATTTCTTGAACGAGTTAAGTTTAGGTCTTTAAATTGTGTCGATGATCCTAATTATAGAACAATTTGCAAGGCGCAGTTTAATTGATGATCTCTAAATCCTGTGCCGAAAGTCCCTTGACACCTAATCAACTACATTGCCCCTAAGAGATTGACAATAAAAAAATAATTCAATTATGATACAGGAAACATATAAACTTCATCTGTTTAGTATGAGGTCTTCCAAGCCCCTGTAATGATTTTGTGCATGGTGATTGACTTCACTTATCATAAAGAGTTGGAGTAAGATCCACTGAATACAAATTTTATGCATTTTGCTGATACTTTGGCGACAACACTTCCATGAGTGTCTATAATTGTGCTTCTCAAGAAGAATTGAAGCATGGAAACGATAGAATTGTTGGCACATAAAAAATACATATTAGTTAACGGGCAATCTCTATATAAGTCGGACATATTTCAGAAACAAAATATTAGTATCGATGTGTTGTTATTGTTGTTGTTATCTTGTTGTTGTGTTATATGTGTGGCCAATGATAAATTTTACAGCAATCAACACAATTGGTGTACAATTCCTAGTAAAAGCCAAAATATGATGATTATTGCAAAGGCAGTCGCAGTCATTTGCTGTTTTAAATTCCGTCAATTTATGTGAATAAGCAATAATCTATACGTACGTATAAGTTGTAGCATAAGGAGAAGAAAGATACACAGATAGTGTATCAGACATCTCTATTTCCAATGTGTATTTTCTTGCAATTTACGTCTTCTTTTACAGTATCTTCGTTTGATTTGGTTCAATTAGTTCAGTTTTCCACAATTTCTCGATAGCAACTTCACGAACCCAAATTTGAGTTGTGATTATTTCCTCGATTTTCAGTCGTTTTTCCACTATGACAATTATTGTCTGTTTCGAGTTCTTCGAGTTCTTCGGAAAAGTTTGAGCAATTAAATTGGAAGAATAGAACGTCTCAACTATCTCTGAGGAGATATGGCTTTCTCTTAGTTATTTTATCTTTCCTCTTGGTTGAAATTAATTAAGAGTTCCATCGTGTGACTTAATATGAACATTAAATATAGTTGTCTGTTTTAAGCCCCAATTCACTGATTTAATCGCTGAAATACCTCGTGAGTATGAATGGAGATCATGGGGGTGAAAAAAATACACCACAAAGCCGTTGCTCACCTGTCTAGGAACGTAACAAAATGGTCCAATTGAAAGCAGTATCATGCCAGGCTGCTTGATCGAACACCCCCCCCCCCCCCAACCCAAAAAGAAAAAAAAAAAAAAAAAAAACAAACATTGACCTACATGAATTAAGACTACATTTACCTCGATACAGTGCAAACGCAACAGAGAAAGTGAGCACAACCCAATTACTCAAGAAGATTAACTTGAACATACTTCATTCTGGTTCGATTAAGCTTGCCTACTTGTTCGGCTGAAAAAGGCGTTCTCATTTCATATTGAACTCAGAGAAAGATCAGTTGTGTTTATGTCGCTAACGAAATATGCAAAGTGTATCAAATGCAGCACGACTTAATTAATTCAGATATACTTATGTTAACACTCACAAATTTGATTCTTCTCGTAACATTCCATTATTCCTCCTTTACAAAAAATATTGGATTTTTTTCATCAGCTTTTTTCTTACCAAATTTATACATCAGATTAGCGTTGTATTTATATGAGAGAGTTTCTCCATGTCAGCTATGGTCCTCTTACAGATAGCTCAACTTGCTTAATTACAAGTCGTGGTTGTCGCTAAAGGATCTCTCTTGTCTGCAATGTATCCACCATTTTCTATTAATAAAATCTAGAAAAACCCTGGATTTTGTTAATTAATATTTTTCAATAGGTACTACAGCGCAACCTTGCTGATTAGAAGTTTTCAAGGAGTGCAAATGCGTTACCTGCCTTGATATTATTTTTCTCCGCAATAATTAGCTAGCTAGATGTTTTCGGTACTTCATGTTAATTAAGAAAAGAGATTGATAGTCCAATGTTCAAATTAGGGTCACTAAGCAAGGAGTAACCCGGAAAAGTTTTTCATTACAGAAACAATTGGTAACCAAAGAACTACAACCAACTGGTGCATTTTTTTTTTATTACAATGCTGTTTTATGTACATACACGATTACTGACACTCTTAAACCAGCAATAGCTAGAAAATATAACCTTGACTATCACATGAACTATAAGACACGCGTGTGTGATATGTAGCACAAGCCTGTGAGTTACACTGAACTTAACAAAACCCTAGTTATGAACTTCATGTCCGACGCTCGGGCTGTGGCCTGAAGATGTGGACCCCAGACTTCTCGGAGGCGATGGCTGTGAGTCTTGTGACTCAGCCCCAACTTCAACCGAAGCTGTGGCAAGAGGCAAGCCGACACTTTCGACGTCGGAGTTGTTTAGGTGGCTGCCATCTGAATTCATGCTGTTGTTCTCCAAGGTTTTTCTGGCGCTAAGAAGTACCATCTTCTTGGTACTAGCTTGGAGCTTTGCAGATATGTTTTGGCTTGTTTTTTTCATTTGCCTTCCAACAGTAGGTTGAATTTGCTGGGTAAAAAATAATAGCACCAGGAGGCAGGAAAAGAAAAGCTTAGGGGCCATAGAGAGAGAGAAGCTGAGCCAGATGCCCTAATTCCAAGATCTTCATGGGTATTTATAGGGCTGAGAGGATCGTGAAATTGTTCTATTTCGCATAATTAGTGCTCAAGACCTTGAGAAGTGGAAAATTATTATAGCGAAGAATAAAACAAGTGGGAACTACATCTCTGGATGGAAAATATTAAATAATGTTTCTAGAAACCTGTTAAGGATTAGGAACTACATTTTTGAAAAGGGATTGATACCATAAGTGTCATAATTATGATATGGCGCTCATGTCATAACTTATGGATCAAGCGATAGAATGTTATAACTTCTAAATAAACTTCACTTAAGTTTTATTGGCAATCTCCCTCATTGGAAATTTTAATGCGGCATTAATTTTACATAAATGGTTTGGACATAGCTCGTCGGAGAAATGAAGTAAACAAAATCATGCATAAACAACATTGTTTTGGCCCTTCTGTTGTCCTAGATAAATTGGCTTTATCTATAAAATATATATACAATAAGATCGGTTTTTAAAAAAAAAAAAAAATCTATACACTCATTTAAGCAACATAATGAACGCCACTTCAACAAGCTAAAGGTTTATGTCTGACCAACAAAATTTTCTTCTTTCTTATTCTTTGCCTTAGAATAATTGTATAAACAAACATAATATGTGAAATACAAAATAAATCATAATAAATATCATTAATAAAAATCATAGGGAAAAGTACCAAAAAATTTTAAACCTATTATATTAGTATCAATTCAATCATAAACTTTTTAATTGAACTAATTCAATCTTAAACATTTTCACATTAGTACCAATTCAATACATTCAGCTAATTTATGCCAAAAATTGTTGATATGGCACGACCAACACCGACATGGACATTTTTAATAATATTCCAATGCTTTTTTAAAAATTTTGAATTTTAAAAATCATTTTTTATTTTTTTATTTTTTTACCTTTCACTTTTCTTTGCCTTTTCTTTTTGCCAGTGGCCATCACTAGCACCAGCCACGGCCATGGTTAGTGAGGGTTGACCTCACCTGGGTCACCACTGGCCATCCAAGCGAAGCCCCTTCACCAAATTTGGTGAGGTCAACCCTTACTTGAGCCAAGGTGACCTCACCATGCCTTGCTTGAGCGAAAGTTAGCTTCGTTGAGCCTCGCTTGGGCAAGGGCAAGGCCTAGCAAGCGTCACCCTTGCCTAGGCAAGGGTCAACCTCTTCAATGCAAGACAGACCATCACCCACGTAACGATCCGGGCCACACTGTATAATATTGTCCACTTTGAACACATGCACGCACCAACCTCCTTTCTCACAGCTTTGTTTTTCAGCGCAGCGGAAGCATACGTGAAACGCGTCACACAAATTAGAGGGACCTAAGCCTTATAAACTAGCCCCAAGACTCCCCCTAAGCGATGTGGGACAAGAGACACACCCCCGCACTTGGGCCGTCACATTCTCCCCCCTTGGGAGCACAGCGTCCTCGCTGTGGCCTCACACGCAGTCGGGAGTCAACTTTGATACCATTTGTAACGACCCGGGCCCCACTGTATAATACTGTCCGCTTTGGACATTGAGTCCTCACAGCTTTAAAACGCGTCATGCAGAGGCAGCGGTACGGCCCAATGGCCCGCCCTCTCCCAAGCTATAATATTGTCCACTTTGAAGGCATGCACGTAGCAACCTCCTCCCTCACGGCTTTGTTTTTCAGCGTAGCGAAAGCGTACATGAAACATGTCACACAGATTAGAGGGACCTAAGATTTATAAACTAGCCCCATGACTCCCCCCCCCCCTAAGCGATGTTGGACAGGAGACGCACCCCCACACTTGCGCCATCACAGCCCAAGCAAGGACCTTACCCTCTTCCAGGTGAGGCCCGGGCCTTACTTGGCTGTGCTAGACGACTAGCGAGGGTGACCCAGGCAAGGTTAGCCCTCATTGACCATGGCTATGGCCCATGGTCGGCAATGGCCACAGGCAAAAAGAAAAGGCAAAGAAAAGTGAAAAGAAAAACAAATATTATTTTAAAAAGTCAAAAAAAAAATCGAACAAAAATATAAAAATATTATGAAAATGTCAACATCAACACCGATCGTGCCACGTTAGCAATTTCTGGCCTAAATTTGTACCAATGTGAAAATGTTTAAGACTAAATTGGTTCAATTGAAAGATTTATGACTAAATTAATTCCAATATAATAAGTTTAGGACTTTTTTGGTAGTTGTTAGCTTCAAGTGCAACCTTCAAATGCAATCTCAATCTGATTTACACAAGAGAGTCAGGGTTAAAAATCCCATCTAAATCACACATAAAGTTGATACTATATTAATATAGTCTCCCTCCATCTATGAACTTAAGTTTTTCTATTATTATCTAACATTACAATTCAATTTTATTGAAGTTTTCTTTGAAGGTCATAAAAGATTCACTAGAGTTAAAGGGAGAAAATGTATGCACAGCGTCAAGTCACTTGTGTCTCGATGATTAATTTTCAAATATTTATAGAGAAACTAGGATACATTCATTACACATAAAATGAAAGATTTAAAATATATTTTTCTAAAAATGATTGTTTATATCACTTACTGAACAAAAACTATTTTCATCATACACGAAAATAATTAGACATAAATTATTGACGAATAATATAAACATTCTTCATTAACTAATTATTTCAAATAATACAAGTGATTTTTTTAGGAAATTACTTTCCAAATCAATCATTTTCTAGTGAAATAACGAAGTCTTAGACTAACTTGACTTTACAAGGGAGACTTGTTAGAAAGTTCCGATCTTTCATCTTGTTGTTTTTGAAATTAAATATTCATCTAAATTCACATCTACTTTTCAATACATCTCTTTTTTTGTAAGAACTATTATCGAGACTATTAATTTTTATTCATCTTATTGTTTTCGAAATTAAAAATTCATCTAACTTCACGTCTACTTTTCAGTACATCTCTTTTCTATAAGAACTATTATCGAGATTATTGATTTTTATTTTTTTCGTTTTGGTCTGGTATTTTTTTTTTTTATTATCAATTTTATAAATTTATCACACTAACTATCATGGAGTGATAATCGCACACACAAAGATAACCCACATGTGAGTATTATTTTCCTGTCTAATTCCGTCAAATTATTGCAAAGTGGTAAGAAGGAAGTTGAAGATAATTGTCTAAAAAGTCATAAAGTTATTGTACGCAGGCCAACTCAATTCTAAACATTTCAATTTAACAAATTTATTCATAAACTTGTTAACGTTGTACTAATGTAGTCCTACTGATTAATGTTGGCTGAAAATCGCTGATGTGATATTCAAGTCAACAAAGGTCATTTTACATGACACATTTAGTCTTGATGTTGATGATTTTTACAATTTTTAAAATTTTCTGAATTTTTTCCAATCCTTTTCTTTTTTTCTTTCCCTTTTTTTTATTTTTTTATTTTTTTCCTATTTATATATGCTTGTCACCAATGCCTTAGCGAAAGGAAAAGACAAAAAAAAATTCAAAAAAAAATTCAAAAATCACAAAAATCGTATGCGTTAGCATCATTCGTCCATGCTAGTTGCGCCACATAGAATGACTGACGCTAATTTGACCACCACGTTAGTTATTTTCAACCAAAATTGACTAAAAAGATTACATTGAATAATATCAAAAGACTTAGGATTAAATTAATTAAATTGAAAAATTTAGGACTAAATTGAACGCCGCACAATAGGTTTAGAACTTTTTGGATAATTTTCCCAAATAAGTCATTAAAACTACAAAAACATATATGAATCCAGAGTCATATATCTTCTCATGAACATTAATTCTCGAACAAATGATGGAGAGCCTCATTCATCATAATGTTTTCTACCTTTCAAAGCTCCAAGAAGCCAATTCCCCGAAAAGGCACCATTTTGCAATATTACCAAAATAGTTAAACCTATTATAATTTTTCCAATTCAATCCTACACATTTTGCATTTATGACAATTTAGTCCACCCGACCAATTTTGGATAGCCAATGCTAACTTGGACATAACCGACGATGGCTGTTGGCCGACACTGACGTGTCAATTTTTCAATTTTTTTTCAATTTTTTTTCTCTCCTTTTTTTTTTTTTTTTTTTTTTTTTGGTTGTCTCTTTTCTTCTTTCTTTGGCCCACCACCAAACCGGCCAACGGTTAGGGCCAATGAGGTCGACCTTGTTGGCCACTAGGGTGGCAAGGGCGAGGGCGAGAGTGAGGGCGAGGGTGAGAGCAATCCTTATCATTGCTAGGCAAGGGCAAGCCCCGCCATCATTGGGCAAGGTTGAGCTCACCCAGCCATGGCAAGGTTTGCCCTCACCAACTCACCATCGCGACATTGTCTGAGGTCTCGCCTAGCTAGATCTAGGGGAGGGCAAACTCGACCTTGCCCAACGATAGCAAGGCTCACCCTCACCCATGATGGCGAGGCTAGCCTTCGCCCTCGTCATCACAACACTGGCCGAGGTTTTTCCCAACCAAATCTAGGTAAGGGTGAGCTTCACCATGGTTGGGTTAGCTTGACCTCGCCCAATGACAGCGAGGCTAGCCCTTGCCCTCGTCGTCGCAGCTATGGCCGAGGTTTCACCTAGCCAAATCTAGGCAAGGCTCACCCTCACCCTCGCCCTCACTCTCACCCTCACCCTCACCATAGTCGCCCAACTGGATTTGGGTGAGCTCAACCTCGACCTCACCTCCCCAGTGATCGGCAAGGCCTAGCCTCTCAACCGACTAGAGGAAGAAGAAAAGATAAAACCAAAAAAAAAAAAAGGAAAATATTAAAAATTTTAAAAGATTGATATGTCAACATCGGACGAACGACCACCGCCTACGGTGGCCTAGCCGGATAAGAGCCCCCATGACATCTACCCAGGATGGAAGGGTTCAAATCCCGCAGGACGCATGGGATCTTAAGCGCAACGTCGGGGTGGTGGGTCCTCCAACTAGGGTTTACCCGCCGGTTGCTGGCTGTACGAGGTTCCCTGGGTATCAAAAAAAAAAAAAAAAACATCGGTCGAACGGTCGTGGCCATATGGCGTCCACATTAGTAACAGCCAACCAAAATTGGCCGGATTGACTAAATTGGCACAAACATAAAAGGTTTAGAATTGAATTGGAAAAATTACAATATGTTTAGGACTGTTTTGGTAATTTTCTCTTAATACAAATGTCTATTGAATAACATTATTTTCCAGATCAAATCAAGAACTAACTTTCTTAACTAATTGGTCAGACAAATTGCAAAGTAAAAGTTAAATCGTCCCTTAGGAAATTACAAAGAATATAGGTACGTACAGAGTTTAAGTTGTACCAAGATTTTTTTTTTTAAGAAAAAAATTTGGCTACCAATATTTCTTGCAAGTTGTAAATGTAATAACCTATAAATGAGATCTAACAGAGGCGTTGTTTTCCTGACTTCATCAATGTAATAAGGCTAACATTATTTCGAACACAAACATTAGACAGACGTCATCATTCAAAGGATCCTCCTCGAAATTTTGCAAACAAATCAAAAGGTCAAGGAAACAGAGACGGCATAAAATCAGAGAAGGCCTTGAAGAATCTAGCTATTTAATAATGGCATCAGATATTCAAACATCACATCTCTGAAGTGACTACCATGGGACCAAACTCTACAGGACTACTAAAGGTAATCAAAGCAAATTTTAATCATAGCTCTTGTTTAATTAATGCAGAGCTACTCCAAGCTCCCTAAAAAGAGAAGAATGGACAAAAAGGAGAATCAATTCCATTATAGCACATGAACTTTATACATAGGCCACATACAGAAATATTCCAGAATAAGAATATCCTCTCAATTTATTGAGAGTAAGTGTCTTTCAATTATGTCATAGAGGATACGGTTAAAGGAAAAAGTTTCTCTTGAAAGGGTCTAATGCTTTCGTCACTGGTAAAAACAAAAGAGGACCAGAAACCGAGCCCACCACCTGCCAGGGGACCCAGCCAGAACAAGAGGCCGTAAGAAAATGAAAATGAAAGAAGTTTGATACAGGTTTAGACTTTCTACATAAATTATCGTAGTAATCTAATAGCCTCATCTGTGAAACGGGTAAAAGTATTGGCTGTGGGAAGAGAAGCAGCAAAGTTCAATTCCGGTGAAACAAAAATGACTTGACTTGTAAGGCAAGCTAATATGGAGATGTTAAAAATATTTCTCGAAATCAAACCCATAAAGGAAAACCTATCCAAGTAGGCTTTCTTACTTGAGTAGATTTCCTATCTTGGATCCAAATTTTTAGCACTCTGAGTGCTAAACGAGGTGCGAAGATAATTGGAAGTTAGAAATACTGAGAATGTTTAAGTGCCTTGAGTATAGTTGTAATCTCTATTTTATTGCTTAATTTATAGTAAAATCACGTGTTACATTTCTCTATGTGGAATAGGTCCTATCAACCAAACCACATAAATTCGGTGTCTAATTTATTTCCTTGTTCGGTTGTTGCTTGTTTTCGCAACAATGATGAATAAGTTATCGGCTAACTATAATGCAATAAGATGGGCAATTAAGTTAAAAGGTGCCCATATTCCAAGCTTTCTAAAATCAAGTTAATCGGCAACAATCGAGTGAACAAAAGCGTGCCTATAACCGGCGAGAGGGTGGCGGCTTGAGTAAAAGAAATGATCATAGAAAATATGAAATATGGATAAGACCAATTTTTGAAGAAGTAACGGCACTTAATCCTTGACACTTACTATAACCCGTATAGGCTTTTTTATGGAATTTGTTGGTTTATGTTTGAGGTTGAGACTATCTTTTGGGTTTGCTTTACTATTTAGAGAGATTATACTTAATGGTCAAAGTATCGCTCAAAAGTTCACCAATTTGATTTGGATACATTCATTTTCTATTCTTCATTTGTAGGGCACTAGTTATATGCAAGGAGAACTCTAAAAGAATAAGTCATATAAATAATGTTGGCCGGTTCAAGATTAAAGTTCTTTACTGAAACATATAAAAGATTGGTATGTATACCTTATGCAACTTCCTAGTCAAAAGTAGTCATGTCGTTTTCTGTACACGAGGTTTAGCAATTTTTATGTTAAATCTCTGCCCATCATTCATGTGGTTATTTCCCATTTAAAATCTGAATATAACACAAAGTTCTTCTGTCCTAAAAATTTCATGGTCACAACATGACATCGGGTAAGATTGAGAACAAAGTCGTAGTACAACGGAAAACTGGAATATCATACAACATGCAACGCATATGATAGCTGATACACAATTCCGGCATAATTAGCCGTTCATTTCTAAACAAACCTCATTAATTTTCAATTTATTACAGAGTTCGATACCGAATTGACAGATAATTTTATACAAATCAAGCAGAACCATTTCCAGAGGAACTGAAGAACAACATTTTGGGACATGAGACCCAACTGAACCGGAATTGACAAGACTTACACAACTAAGCTTCCACTTTCTATTTTGAAGTATTTAGGCTTTTGGTTCCTCATTCTGAACAGCATGGCCAACACCGGGGCTGTGACCTGGTCTAGTGGCTCCGAAATCATCTGTTATCCCCATAACGGTTAGCCTTTCTTCATCACCGCTCGGAGTTTTCAGTCGAACAGCTTCCTTCTTTAAGCCATCGAAAGAATGGCCCACTCCAGGGCTGCTCCCAGGGGTTGTGGGGCGGAAATCATCCTTGTCCAATGCCTCTGACTCACCTAAATTGGCTGCCTGATCATGTGCTGTAGGCGAAGCAACCAACTCCTTCCCCGCATCAGAATGATCATCGTTCGTAGGAGTCTGACTTGGAGTGAGAAATTGCAATGCTTGTTTGTGCATTGGGTCGTAATTTTTTGCATGGAGTTGGTCCTCCCATGCTGATTTTATCAACCTTCCCTCAGAAGTTCGAATTGCATCGAACGCGATGAAGGTGAAAATGATCGCAAATATCGATATGACTTGCGAATCAGCCATAGCCAGAGAAGCACGGAAAAGGAAGTTTGATTTTCTACTTTGAAGCGAGCAATGAGAAGAAATAGGTACGGCGGAATATAGTCAACCGAATGAGAAGCACTTTAACTCCGCACTTCTATTTATAGGCCAGAGAGAGTCTTTGTGAGAATCTTAACCCACTGACCAGTTACATATAAAAATTATGCATGTGGACTTCTCGGTCGTTCGTCTTCTTCGTGGATGGTGATTATTGCAAGAAGATCATTCAGAGTGCATCACTCATATATTATGTCCATGTTATTGCAAGAACATTATCTCCCTCCTCCCCCCCCCCCCCCCCCCCACCCCCACAAACAAAAAACAGGCCCTCTATCCCTCCCTCGCTCCCTCTGCGTGTTGTGTGCGCGCTTGTGTTAATGTTGTTATTTTTACCCTTTGCCACCTCTATCATTATTGAAGACCTGAACGAAAAGGCGCTTGTGCCAACTTTGATGATTTTAATATGCCCATTTAGAAAACTTCCTAATATATTTTGAAGATTGACAAAAGCTTTAATAAGTGTCTGTTGAATCTAACAAAAGTATTTTCAAGTGATATTCATGAAGAAACAATATTCAAACTCTAGTTATTATCATTTGGATATTACGTCTGAAATTCTGATATTCACTTCATGGACATCATGGATATCATTAGAGTAATATAAGGATATCGGCAAAGCTTACATGTGAATATTGTCAAAATGTTTGGCATCTTTAGACTCTATGCAAAGTCTATTTAAACTCAGGGAGTATTTAGACTTAGACAGTATCATATGATCGAGAAATCTATTCAAACTCAAAAACCTATTCAAATGCAAATTCAAGTTCTTATAACTATATAGCTAGTGATCTGGCTTAGATTTCACTTATAAGAAATAATGATTTATCTTCAATCTTAAAAATTGTTTTGCAATGATATTCATCAATGCAAGGCATCAGGATTGATTGACAATCATTAAAAAAACAAGTGATCTTCTTTATTCGAAAGACTCCACTTATGGAAAGATTTGTTTGTATGGGCGAACAAATCAACGGGGAATCAAATCTTATCTCTCAATAGCTACTTAATCTCCATTATGTAATCTCATCCAACGGGGTGATTGGAGAGGGATACTCTAAAAGACTATCCAATAGTTAGTCTAGAAGTAGAGAAATGTAAAAAGAGACCAAGGTGCCAAAGAGTATAGAGAGGTAGAATAAAAAATTCCAAAGTCTAATAGTACTTCGATACTTGTCTTTCTTGAGATTACAATTGTAATTATTTGAGAGGTGTTGCCAGTATTATAATTTATGCTTAGGTGTGTGAGATATTGAGATCTATCAGTTTGGGTATAAGGAGCACCAACTTTGGATAGAAGCACTTGGATATAAGCAGCACAACTTGACTATAATCTCTCAATGATTATCTAGTAAAATTTAGCTAGTAAAATGTTTGCATGGGAAAATGGACATAGACTTGCTACATGCCAAACCCTTATAAGTTTGTGTGCAATTTTTTTCTATCCCTAAACTCTTATTGATTAGTTTTTATAGACTTTTGCACATTGGTAAACTGCATCTGGTCTATCTATGGACTTTGACCTTTGCACTCATCATCATTCTACTGTCATTGTTCAGACTCAAATCTTGACTACTTTACTTCCAATTTAAATTTGTCAAGATTTTTTTAAAATCACCTATTCACCGACCCCTCTAGGTGATATTGCTAGCACCAATGATACCATTGTAAACTTCCAACTAAAATTGGCCACTGCTCCCTTTGACCTTTCAATTGTGATGAAGAAAACTCTTTTGTAGTTTTGAGTAGGGCATGTAATATGACAACGACTATTCTTGATTGACCTCGTCTCGCGGTTTCCAAAAGAATTTTGGGTGCTTATATAGTAACCACAAAGGACAGCTAATAATAAGTGCCACTCTACCATGGATTTAGGTCGTGAGAAGGATAAGTCAGGTTCAAGCGCACGATGAAATAATCTTGCACAAAACTCTTAACTTGCCCTACAATCAAATGCCTCACCTGACTTGAGTAAAAGAAGAGTCCTCAATGATATATTTTGGAACTTGACACTTTTGAATATGTATGACTGTTGATAACGACTGGACTACCACGCCCAATAGATCGGGCAAGACGTGACCAAAAAGATTTGATTGCACCTTCCTTCGAAGATTCAAGAATACATTGATTCAATTGATTGATTTTTGCACAGTAGGTTTAGAACTAATTATGCAATTTTTTCATAAACTTAGCGCGTGTGTGATAACCATTCTACTTCTTACCAAAATTATTTTGTTGTTCTTGGAAATAGGTTTAGAACAAAAATCCGTTTTGCAATACAATTTCATTTTTCTATTTCTAGAACAAATTTCGAGACTAGAAATAGGTTTGGAATAGAAATAAAAAGAAATTTTTTTCTATTTCTCTATTTCCAAAATGGAAATGAGAAATAAATTTCCCATCACTCGCCCACTTTACTAGCCGGTTGCTCACCTGCTGCTGCCCGCTGTTTGCCACCACCAATCACCAACCACCGTCTACTATCCATCAGCAGTCAACTGGCAGCTAGTTAGCAGTCGACCGGCGGCCAGCCACCGATCGCATGCGTCGGTTGCTAGCCACCACTACCGCCTAAGAGAGAGAAATTTTATGTTATTACCATTTCTTTTTTAGGATAAATTTTTGTTTTGTTATCAAACACGTATTTTTACTCAAAAACTCATCTTGGAAATAGAAATATAAAAATCTATTTCTAGAACATAAATTAATTTTTTGGAACGGAATGATTATCACTAGTGCCCTTACTCTGTATATAATATATCATGGTTGTTTCGATCATTTCTTTGGAATAATAGGTAAAGAGAACCTCCTTACAATAAGGAGGATATATCAAGAGATGACGACATTTAGCGTATAGATGATCACATGACGAGCAAATTTGGGCTTCCCCACCACAATCCACATGCACCAAACATTCAGGGATTCTCTTTACTCTCCACTTGGAGGAGAAGAGTATAAAATGTTGGCCGCTCATGTGCAAGCTCAAACCATTATCTTTGGTCGACAAATTCAATTGAAATACCAAATGTCTCTGTCCTTTGTTGTTTAACCCTTCAATTTCTCGATTGTTATCATCATTAAGCTTTTAAAATTGGTTTTGAACGTGCATGCTTAGCCGCACATATAAGATTCTTTTGGTTGATTGCTAACAAACTAAGGATCATCTTACCGAAGTTTTTCAGACATTGATCAAATATACTTAATTTAGTTTCTTAATGAGTGTGTCTCTAGAGTACATTTACAAAACTCATAAAATAAAGAATTATGCGTCGTACACTAAAATTTATTTGTTAAGTCGTGAGGTGAGAATAGCATCTTAGTAAATGGGAGGGTGATATTCAATATCCAATAAAACTCTGTCACATCACTTTGTGTACTATTTGGAAGACCATTCTCAGCAAATCTAGCTTTACTCTAACAATAGATAATTTCTTTAACAGTTGTAATCGTGACGCGATGTTCACTTTAACAGGTTGGGGCATTCAGTCATATTTAAAGGACATTTCAGTTGGAAAAGTAGATGACTTTTAGAGTCTGGAAAAAGTCGGTTGCTGTTAAGGTGATTGAACTTATGTTGCAGAAGCACATGTTGTAACCCCTTGTTTAGTCTATGCACCCCCGTCCCATTAAAGTCGACTTCCCGTTGGAAATTATTCCAACTGTTTGAGACATCGTATGAGATTACAACATAATTTTGGCAAACTCAATATATATTAACAATTGTTTATATCCATCCTCTTACATGAAATATTCTCTGCGTTGTCAGAGCCACTTAATGAATAAATGAAATGAGCATATTCAGACAATGTTAACCCGTTTCCTTGAAGTGCTTGCTTAAGTAAAGGAAATGCAATTGGGAAATGTGTGAAGATGGACTTTTGGTGTGTAGTACATAAAATTAACGCATCTCATTTGGTGTTATTATCTTGGAAACATGAATCTTGTATTTATGACTAGCAAAAGAAATCATTAATTTAGGAAAAAAGATGGATGAAGAATTTGACTTATTTGATGAAATGAATTTAAGTAGTTGTAGGATGCGGGAGATATAATTCAAAATTTTAAAATCTACAAGAGATTTGTGCAATCATATCATTGTTATGTGGGTCATTTTAGATGACCATTCTTTCTATTGTCTGAATACCTATGGTCATTATCCATCTTTACCGCTAATAGATATTACTAGAATATTTGGGCAAAGTTTGAAGTTGAAAATGATGTTAAGTTTTCTTTGTTGTAAGAGATTATTGTGCTTAACAAGAGCCTTTAAGATGCTTATTAACTGTTAGGTCTAAATAAGCAATCAAAAGGAGGGTGCATTGATTTTTCAAAAAATACACATTAATCTTTTAGAACCAACTTTAATAAAAGTGTTGCTTCTAAGCGCAAAATGAACTAGCATTATAGCCATCAAAAATTGAAGAGTTAGAAGAAAGATCAATTGCAAACGAGATTTATGGGGATTCAACTTTGGGGTGCCTACTTCTCTCTTGTAACTCTAACAGCCCAAATAGACTGGATTTCACTAGTTAAGCCAAGAGAAAAAATAGTGCCGTGTACAACTTGTTGCCATACTGAACCTAATTTTCTTCCATAGCACCCACCATAGCCTAAGTAACTATTGAAAATTTCAATAGTCGTTCTCACACACTGTACATATAGCACAATAGGTCTCTTTCCCAAATTATAAATCACACCTCTATGTGATTTTATAGAGTCACTTGCACACTTTATCTCTTATCAATACAAACGCCTTCACTTTAAGTATAGCTACTTTTTTTGTGTGTGACAAATGGGTTTCTCATTATTGCGAACTCATAGTAGAAAACACTCAAATGGGTCTCACTAGCTTACAAAGAGACAGACTCAAGAGCATCTCATGAATACTCTGTTTTCTTGTTGTTGCCCTTCCCGACTGTACGACTTTTGGAGAAGTTTTCTCCAATTTATGGAGCTCCAATTCGAATGTTGCACTTGAATAAATTAAGCGTTATGTCATCTAATTCTCTTCATAAAAATCTCGGCAAAATTCCTTAAAAGCATGTGCAGAAACTACGCTATCAATCAAATTTTCTATTGGTCATCTTTTATTGATGGCAAGTTTTTGTCATGCCATCTCACCAATTTCTTGAGCAAATTAGGCTAAATAATCTGGGAATATCGTACTTTTTTGTTTTGAGATGGGTCTTCAATTTACAAACTCCAGTGGTCTTCGAATCAATATATGAAAACTGCCCGTTGATCAGGTCTGAATTTTTTGCAGAACCAAGATTTTGCTTTTAGACTCTTTTCTTTTGCAAATTTACAGACTTTTGTGAAATTTTGCTCAAATGCTTGTACGATCAGAACTAAGTATCAGCATGATTAAGAAATGATCCTCAACACACTTAAATGAACTCATATTTGGATAAAGTTTAACTATTGATAAAATCCATTACGAATATATTCCAACATTAACAAGGCCTTGCAAGTAACAATATAACCACAAGTAAAATGGCATGTGGGCTCAACTTTTGCTTATTGCCATATTGCATTTGCCATACTAGTGTATTGTCGAAATTTCTCAAGAATATGAGTCGTACTTAAGAGTGTTTTGAGGGAACTTATTATGAATACTTAGTAAGAAAATTTTGGCTTACGACATATTGGTTACTCATATTACGAAAGTGCTGCTATATTGAAAGATGCAATATTGCCTTATTTAAATACTGAACTAGTGCACATTTTATATTTTAAGAATGTTTAGTTTCAATTAGGTTGAATGCTTGATCTTGGTCCTATGAGCTTTAGAGCTTTGAAATATTCTAGTTTATTAGTAATATTGTTCATTTTTATTCTAAAAGAACTTCATAAAGTTCGGAGCAAATGTTGAGGGCCAATATATATTTCAAGAGGAAGAACTTTGGAATATGGATAATAGCTCTAGTTGTGTCAAACACATATCTTGTAAGGTTTAGAGTCTTCAAATCATCCATAAGTGGAGGTTTGGAAAATCTATATTCAAAAAATGGATGGGCTTTGTAAAACTAGTAAGTTTTAGAAGTCTACTATAGTTAATACGATTGGAACCATTGTCCAAATGCTCAGAATCCATCCTGCCTCAAGGAGTTCAAACTCATTTCATGTTGCAACGTCCTATACAAGATTATATCTAAACTACTTGCAGAACAAATAAGTTGTATGCTTCCTTCTATTGTTGATCTCAACCACACTGCTTTTATCACTAGACGACATATCTCAGAGAATATCCTACTATGCCAAGATCTGTTAAACAACTATCATAAGGGAGACAAAGTAATCATGTGACCATAAAGATTGATCTCATGAAAGCCTACAACATGGTTCATAGGGATGCAGTCATCAAAATCCCTAAAAGCCCTAATTATACCTCAGTACTTGGTTAAACTGATAGCCGAGGGCATCACCAACCCAAGGTTTTCAGTGAACTTTAATGGCGCATAGGTTGGCTATTTCAATAGCTCCAATGGGCTGCAACAAGGTGATCCTCTTTCCCCATACCTCTTTGTCCTGGTTATGGAAATTTTCAATAGAATTGTTAGTACAAAAATTACTGCATCTTCTTTCAAATATCACTAGCGCTGCAAAATACAAAGGATTACTCACTTCTGCTTCGCATATGACTTGTTCTTATTTGCTCATGGAAATGTAGAATGCGTCATTTGCCTTGTAGATGCCCTTGAAGAATTTGCTACTCTCATAGGACTACAGTTTAATCTTGAGATGCCAAATCTTTTTCTTTGGGTTGAACGAGGCTGAGAAGCTCCTTATACTAGACCACACGCCTCTTTCCACAAGTACCCTCCTTATCAAATACTTGGGTGTTCCCACTGTTACTAGAAGACTCACTCATACAAACTACAAGAGTCGTACTGATAAAATCTTAAAGAAAATTGAAAGTTACCACATGAAGCAAGCAAGTTTGGTCCTTATCTCCATTTGCATCTATTGGATGCAAATGTTCTTACTTCTAAAGCAAACTATATAAAGATTGAGAAGAGGATTCGACAATGCTTATGTTTTGGTTCTAAAGCAAATCATGGATCGCACAAGGTTGCAAGGCAAGTAATTTGCTTACCAAAAAGGAAAGAAGGATTAGGATTGCCCAAACTGAACATATGGAACAAAGTTTTGTCAGGCTGCACACTATAGAACCTCATCAATCATATATCCTCTTCCTTTTAGAGCATTTGAGGAACTCCAATAAATGACTAAGGCAACTATAAGGACCTACGCCTCCCACTGTGTAATATTGTCCGTTTTGGGCTTTTGGCCCTCACGGCTTTAAAACGCATTACACAAGTTAAAGAACCCAAGTCTTATAAACTAGCCTAGGACTCCCTCCTAAGCAATGTGGGACAGGAGATGTGCTCCCTCCCTGCACACATTCGGGGACCGAGGCACGGATGCACCGCCATCCCTCCTCCTCGTGCACCGCTGCCTGGGCCGTCATAGCAACAAATGGCAAAGATTTAGTTACGAGACTTCTCAATGTATTTTCCCTTGCAACCATATATTGCATTTGGATGGAGCGCAACCATAGACAATTTAAAATAAGTCAATTGACATCCATATTATTGGCTAAGGTGCATAAAAATGTAAGAGGTAGAATTTCACTCCACCAAAAAATTAGACCTTCCTAAACAAATGTTGTATTGGCTACATGTGGAGAGTCTTTACCTCCATCTTTTTGAATTATTAACTCTAATTGTAATGTTGGGGATGCCCCTAAGCTATTGCACTTCATCTTATCTATGATTTACAAGACATCCCTAAGATCAATTACTTTTTTTTAGATAAATACACTAGAAGTGCCAGAGTTGTATATAGCATTTACTTTATTGCCAAAAAAAAAAAAATTATCACTTAGTGCCACTTTAAAAAAAAAAAAAGACCATTTCAATGCCAACTCCAATCAAGGTTACTGGAAATCTGACATACTTATATTTTATTAATTTCTCGATCCTACATGGCTCACCGGCTTGTCTAGTCAACATATAACCCTTAAAATGAAATCATCCAAAAGTTGTAAATAGTAATCGTTTAAGTGTCAAATTTTGTTCAAAGTTATTACTTTAGTGCTAGTCGTTGTGAAAAAGTGATCACTTCAATGTCAAGCACATCACATGAAAATGCCATGTGGACTAGAGTTTTTAAAAAAATTTCCAAGTCATATTATAAATTTAATTATAAATGACACGTAATCAATTCGGTATGAATTTCTCGCCGTTGACACTTAAGTGATCATTTTTCTCCGATTTAATTCTTAAGTGAGTCAACGAAAATTTGTAATACTAAAGTCAACGTTGTATATAACTTTTGGTACTTTTAGTGTATTTGTCCCTCTTTTTTTTCACATGGCCTCTCCTTCAGCTTTTAGCTTTCACTTTTAAGACTTAACACTTGTTTTTTATTCTACACAACAAATTGAAAATAGGATCCGGAAAGAACTACCAAGAGAGTGTAAAGTTCCTCGCCAAACATCCACTTTAAAAAGAAGTATATATTACTATTAGTTAATTGCAACCGTGTGGCATCTTTTTCTACTGTCATGCGTGTCTCTTCATGATTACAAAAGACAGTTGACGGTCTCTTCATGATTACAAAAGACAGTTGACGGAGCTGTCAGAGCTCCTTTAGGAAAGAATATGCTTGAAATTATACCAAAGAGGCACAAAATCTCAATCTTCAACAGGATATTAGGATTTAATTACACAAAGATTAGCAGTTGTCTGGGTTAGTGAAATAGAGTAGATCCATTCAGTATTGCGTGCATGTTGTGGTTATATGAAATATAGGAAAGAAACTTTTGGATGGATCCGCATATCTTAGATTGATGCGTTGAGACTGAATGGAAAATCTAGTCAAGATTGACAATGCAAGATATATGCTGTAAAACAATAGACAAATACGATTTGGGCTCTCGACCTACCAAAACAGGTGTGCAGCCAATGGTACGACCATTAGAAAGAGGATGTAAATGGTATATGTGTGTAAGAATTATAAGAGGGCATAACACATTAAATGACATTAAACAAATCATTGCAGAAAACATAAAGGTAGTTCTACTAGCCATCAAAACCAATATGGTGAGCAAAATTAATTATGTAAAAATGATTGGACAAAATATATATCCTGCGAAAGTCCTTAAATAATTAGAGAATTTTGTGGTATGTCATTTACATTTTGAGTTGATAAGTGCATATCCTAGCTACTGATATTTCTGATAAATGTTTTTATAGACAACAGTAGAAGGACACTAAGGGCCAGTGCAAGAGTCAATTAAATAACAGCCCGACCAACTACGGTCACCCAACGAACCGCTTATGTGACAGCCAGAATTTGACAAAATCTCCAACAATTGATTGCCATTGAGTGTCTTCTTCACGTTTTTGCTTTTCAAGATCAAGTATCTCTGTGGACCTTGGTACCATGATCATATGTTTGACTTATCGGATTCGGCTTTTTCAGGTCAGCATTAAGGTTTTTTCCACTCCACTAATAGAATTAACGTTTTATGCAGTGAATGGACCTCTGGTGAGAGGGGGCAAAAAAATATATATGTTAGAAAAAGCTTCCTAACCGGCATGGAATATGTGACAGCATATGCCGAAGGACAATTCCAGCCTTCTTGAAATTCGATGTTAAGCTTCTTGAACTTGGCAAGCACTTAGGCCAACTTGAGTAGTCAGTTAACCGTGCTCTTGAGGTAAATTGCATGAAGCTTGACCTAGTCCAATGCATCTTCTAGTTCAGTCACTAAGATTAAGCTTATCCATCGTTTCTCCTCCTCTTCGTATATTCCTCATGTATATGTGCGATTCCAACAATTGCAAATGACCCGTAACCAACGGTTTCAGGTTTAGATCCTATGTTTGGTCTCATGATAATCTGAAACGTGATCCTTGATGATTGTAAAAAATTGTGGGTTCTTGCAATAAAACTCTTAATACCTTCAGTTGAGAAGATCACCAAAAGACAGTTTAAGTTTGAGTCCATCATCATATCCAATTGGAACAATCATCACTTAAAAGTTCAAGCCAATAAATATTCTTCAAATAAATGTATTAACCGTTTCACCTTACAGCACATCTCTGATGTGAAACTTTTTTTTCCAAACATCCTCACATGTGCGCTTAAGAAACCTCTCCCTCACTTGTGAGCCCTCTCAATTCAAATCTCCAATCACCTTGGCCTAGCCAAGATCAATTGGAAGCAGGGGACACCATCCATTACTTCAATTAGGGAGTTACATCAAAGATTCATTTTTTTGGGAGAAGTACACTATCAGTACCATAAGTTATATACAACGCTCACTCTTGTGCCAAAGTGAGCGCCGTACACAACTTATGGCACTGATAATGTACTTTTCCCCATTTTTTCATATATTTCTCCAAATGCTGATGCACATTAAAAGTGGGCTACCAACAACCGTCTAATATTACGAGTTTGGTACCATGGTAGAAGTGATATAGCTTCGCTTGGAGAGATCATTAAGAGGGAACTCAAGTTCAATCCCATTAACATATTTTAGATTCACATTTACACATTAAATGAATGTGGTCAAAGTCCAATTGATACAAATAATGAAAGAGTCTATTTACATTTTATTAAATCAAAAGAATTAAATGAACATTTTAGAGATTTAAGAGTCAATTTAGTTTGAGACAATTCTATATATTATAACAAATTTATTCTAACTTTTAGTGTCAAAATTATAAGTTCACTTTATGGCCTTCTCAAGTATAAGTTTGAGTTTTCAAACTTCATTTTCTTAGTTCAATCGATTACTCGAGAATTATCGACTCTTGTTAAGTAGTCTCATTCACTATTTATCCTTGGTAATTGACCAAAAAAAAAAAACAAAAATCCTTTTGCATATGGGAAATTGAACTCTTGTTTTTCAATAGAGCAACTTTCTTCAGAAAATTATGAGAAAAAGTTGCCAAAATAGTATCATGAAGCACCTTCCGCAATCATTTTGCAAAATCTAATATGTACGGCAAATCTCCAGGAAAAGAAAAGGTCAAGGGTCAAATGCACCACAACCATTAGACTTTCAAAAGGGAAACCCCACCACTCCTCTTTGTCACAGCAAGATCAGAGTTGTATCTTCATCAGTCCTTCACAACTTAGTGAAATGGACCAAATGATGAGCCTCCAGATTGGTATTCTCTTGCCCCCAGCAAACCTCCAATCAAAATGGAACTCTCCCGATTGCCCGCCATTTGGCAAATTGATATATATTTTTTTCATTTGAATACTAAAGAATCTGACTAAAGAACATTGCGTGGTTGGCTCCTACACCGGCGGAACCCTCCCGACCTTCTGCCACTAGCATTTTATAATCCACAAATTAGAGACAAAAACATATTCATTTTGTTGATTTGCCAGTTTAGTGCGCTTGGAATTTCGGTGGAATTTCGGTGGAATTTATTAAACTATAATAGAGCCGTCCAGGACTGGTTTGATGGTGACCTTTTGACTTTTCAAGATAGAATTTCTCGGAGAATCTGTGAGTTTTTGACCGATCGTCCCACGTGCAGCACCCCCAACCAGTTGAAACTAAGAAGCGGAATAGCCTGATTTTGTTTTCGAATATGAGAACAAAAGTCGAATTATCTTAAAATGTAAGAAATACTCTGTAAATATCATGAACTAGGTAAGTTCAGATCCTTAAACTATGTTGATGATCCTAATTACAGAACAATTTGCAAGGCATAGTTTAATTGATGTTGTCTAAATCCTGTGCTGAAAATCCTTTGACACCTATTCAACTACATCGACCCTGAAAGATTGACAATAAAAAATAATCCAATTATGATACAGGAAACATATAAACTTCATCTGTTTAGTATGAGGTCTTCCAAGGCCCTTTATTGATTTTGCGCATGGTAATTGACTTCACTTATCATAAAGAATTGGGGTAACATCCACCGAATATTAATTTTGTGCATTTTGGGGATACTTTGATCACAAAATTTCCATGAGTGTCTATGATTGTCCTTTTCAAGAAGAATTGAAGAAGTAAAATTGTAAGCATGGAGATGATAGAATCGTTGGCACATAAAAAATACATATTAGTTGATGGCCAATTTCTATGTCAGTCAGGCATATTTCAGAAGCAAAATATTTATATTGTTGTTGTTATCTTGTTATTTTATATGTGTTGCCAATGATAAATTTTATAGCAAGCAACATAGTCAGTGTACAATTCCAAGGAAAAGCCAAAACATGATGATTACTACGAAGATGGGAACAGTGATTATTGTTATAAATGCCGTTAATGTATGGTGAGTAAAGCAATTATCTGTAAGTACATGTAAGTTATAGCAAAATGGGAAAAAAGACTCACACAGACAACATATCGGACATCTCTATTTTTCAATGTGGCTTTTCTTGCTATTTTCACTTTCTTTCACTGTATCTTCATTTAATTTAGTTCAATTGGTTCAGTTTTCCACAATTTGTTGGTACCAACTTCACGAACCCAAAATTGAGTGCTAATATTTCCTCGATTTTCGGTCGTTTTTCCTGATGACCATTATTGTCAGTTTCGAGTTCTTCGGAAAAGTTTGAGCAATCAAATTGGAAATCATAGACCGCCTCAATTATCTCTAAGGAGATATGTCTTTCTCTCTGTTTTTTTTACTTTCCTCTAGGTTGAAATTAATTAAGAGTTCCATCATGTCATGCAATATGAACATTAAATATAGCTGCCTGTTTTATGCCCCAATCACTGATTTAATTGCTGAAATGCCTCACGAGTATGAATGGAGATCATGGGGCTAAAGAAAATACACCAGAAAGCCATTATTCGCCTAACTGGGAACTTAACAAAATGGTCCGATCGAAAGCCAAATCATGTCAGGCTACCTGATCGAAGAAAAGAAAAAAATACATTGACCTAAATGAAATGAGGTATACATTTAACTCAATTCAGTGCAAATGCAATAGTGAAAGTGAGCACAACCCAATTATTCAAGAATATAACTCGACTACACTTCATTTTGGTTTCAATTTTTTTTTTTTTTTGCCGAAATTCTGGTTCCATTAAGCTTGCTTAATTTTTTGGCTGAAAAAAAGGCTTTCTCAGTTCATATTGAACTTGGAGAAAGATATGCCAACATATAGTAATTCATCATGTTTCCGAAATACACTGAGTGTATCAAATACAACACGACTTAATTAATTAATTATATATATATATATATTGACATTGAAACTTGCAAATTTGATTCTTCTCATAACATTCCATTATTCCTTCTTTACAAAACAATATTGGATTTTTTTCATCAGATTTGTTCTTACCAAATTTTATACATCAGATTAGCATTGTATTTATATGAGATAGTTTCTATGTGTCAGCTATGGTCCTCTCACTGATAGCTCAGCTTGCTTTATTACAAGTCCTGGTCATCGCTAGAGGATCTCTCTTGTCTGCAATGTATCAACCATTTTTTATTGATAAAAATCTAGCAAAAATCCTAGATTCTAGTAATTAATATTTTTCAACAGGTATTACAGCGTAACCTTGCTGATTAGAAGTTTTCAAGGAGCGCAAAATGCGTGACCTGCCTTGAAATGATTTCGCTCGGCGATAATTAGCTAGCTAGATGTTTTCTGTACTTCATGTTAATTAGGAAAACAGATGGATGGCCTAATGTTCAAATTAGGGTCATTAAGCAAAAGGTAACCCGGAAAAGTTTTTTAATGCAGAAACAATTTGTTACGAAAGAACTACATAAGGAAGTTGCATTATCTTTATTACAATCCATGTTTCATGTACATACACTATTACTGACACTCTTGACTCCGGCAATAGCTAGAAAATATAAGACGCGCGTGTGCTATGTAGCAAAAGAGGATCATTTGGTGAGCAATGACCTGTGAGTTACACTGAACTTAACAAAACCCTAGTTATGAACCCCATGTCCGATGCTCGGGCTGTGACCTGGAGACGTGGAACCTAGACTGCTCGGAGGTGATGGCTGTGAGTTGTGTGACTCGGCCCCAACTCCAACCGAGGCTGCGGCAAGCGGCAAGCTGACACTTTCCATGTTGGAGTTGTTTAGGTAGCTGCCATGCGGATTCATGCTGTTGTTCTCCAAGGTTTTTCTGATGCTAACTAGTACCATCTTGTTGGTACTAGCTTGGAGCTTTGCCAATATCTTTAGGCTTGTTTTTTTCATTTGCCTTCCGACAATAGGTTGAATTTCCTGGGTAAAAAATAATAGCACCAGAAGGCAGGAAAAGAAAAGCTTAGGATCCATAGAGAGAGAGAGAGAGAGAGAGAGGCTGAGCCAGATGCCATAATTCCAAGATCTTCATGGTTATTTATAGGGCTAAGAGGATCGCGAAATTGTTCTATTTCTCATAATTAGAGCTAAAGACCTTGAGAAGTGGCAAATTATTATAGCGAAGAATGAAACAGGTGAGAATTACATCTTTGGATGGAAAATATTAAAGAATCAATCTGGACACTTGTTAAGGGTTAGGAATTACGTAACCCTTAACAAGTGTCCAATAGGTTTTTCTATTATTTTCTAACATTACAAGTCAACTTTGGTGAACTTTGCATAGAAGGTCATCGAAGATTCACTAGAGTTAATAGGAGAATATGTACACGCAGCCTCAAGTCACTTGTGTCAATGATTATATACATATATATATATAAACTAGGATGCATTTGTTTCATGTAAAATGAATAATTTGGAACAAACTAAAAATGATCACTTATATCACTTATAAAAATAAGTGAACGAAAAGTATTTTCATCATACATTAAAATAATTAGACAGAAATTCTTGTCGATAATAGAAACATTTTTATTGCCTAATTATTATAAGCAACACAATCAATTTTTTTAGAAATGTTTTTCATATCATTCACTTTCCTTGAAATAAACAAAGTCTCCAACTAACTTGACTTTACAATGGAGATTTTTGTGAAAAAGTTTCCAACTTTCATCTTATTGTTTCCAAAAATAAATATTCATCTAACTTCACATCGACTTTTAAGTATATCTATTTTCTCTAAAAATTATTATCGTGTTATTGATTTTTATTTCCATAGTATATATTATTATCAATTTTATAAATTTATCGCACTAACTATCTTAAAGTTATAGCACACACAAGGATAGGCCACATGTTGGTAATATTTTTCCGTCTAATTCCATCAAATTATTTCAAAGTGGTACCAAGAAATTTGGAGATAATTATCTAAAAAGTCATAAACATATTGAATGGCAGTCACTTCAATCCTAAATTTTTCAATTTGACCAATTTAGTTATAAATTTTTTGACGATTTGCTAATATAATAACACTGGCCAATTTTGGCTGGAAAATGTTAATGTGGCAATCAAGTTAGCGAGTGTCATCTTACATGACATAGCCAATCCTAATGTGGACGATTTTTGCAATTTTTAATAATTTTCTGAACTTTCCATTTTCTTTTCTTTTTCTTTTCTTTTCTTTCTTTCCTTTTTTTCTTTTTCCCCATTTGGTGAGGCCTTAGCAAAAGGAAAAGAAAAAAATTAAATAAATTTTAAAAATTACAAAATCATCTACGTTAGCTTCAGTCGTCCACGCCAATCATATCACGTAGGTCGACTAGCATTAACTTGACTACATTAAAAAATTAACAAAAGATTTATGACTAAATTCACCAAATTAAAAAGTTTAAGATTGAATTAACTGTAGTATAATAGGTGTAGAACTTTTTGGACAATTTTCACAAATAAGTTATCAAAGTTACCAAAACATATATGAATCCATAGTCATCTATCTTCTCTTGAACATTAATTCTCGAACAAATAATGGAGAGCCTCATTCATGATATTGTTTTCTACCTTTCAAAGTTCCGAGGAAAAATAGAAAAATGAGTTTTGAGAAGCTAATTCCCCTAAAAGGCACCATTAATACAGATCACTATCAAATAACATTACATTCCTAATTAAATCAAGGACTAATTTTCTTAACTAATCGGTCAGATAACTTGCAATCTCTAAGTAAAAGTTATATTGTCGCTTAGGAAATTACTAAGGATTATATTTCTATAAATTTACATTAGTTCTTTCGTACGATCTGAGCAAATTAGAACATTTACACGATAAGTTAAATCTTCACCTCAGGAAATGTCAAGGCCGTGCATTGCATAGCCTTTCCTTAACCATTACTCTTGAAAAGGTTATGTATCCGGACCATATAATCCTATTTTACACTTCCCACATTTACCATTCATACGTATGGCTTTATTTTTAGCAACTCATAGTCGATTGTCCATGTTGATAGTGAGATGTGGGATGCATAGAAAAAAGTTACACGATCTGTGTTGAGATAGAAAGCTTTATATTGGAGAATTCGTGTGGTATTAAGCAATTAATATCTTAATTGGCATATAACTCATTGACTTAAACTTTTGAGTGAAAGTGGATCAAACTTAATATAACAAACCCGGACCTGGGCTCCCTCTTGCCAATCTCCCCGAATAAAGGTGCCAGGCTTAACACATTAAGAGGTTGATATTGTCAATATCCCCCATGCAAATCCCACTCCATTTGATATATAATAATTGAAATTCGTAATTAAATTGCAAATGAGAAAATCATTTCTATGAAGTTCCTCCTTTTGCACCATAAACGCTGATGAAAATTCTCAATTGGATCGTCATAACCATTTTCAAAATTGGGTCATAAATCAAGCCGGTCCCAAAAATTCGGTATGGCGCAACTAAAGATTGTTCCTCCAAGTTCTTTGGCTTTTAAATATCTTTCACCAAAACAAGGGCACGAAGATCCACTGGAGGACTACTAAGCCAATTATGAACAATGTGTTTGCAGCATACATTTAGGGCAGGCAGTAAGTATGCAGATTATCTCGCTAACTTGCAATACATGCAGTATGATTGCTGTCCTTTTCTTTCTTTTTAGGCATTGCCGCCAATGTAAACCTGGAAACTATAAATCTTTAGCGCTATCAATATTTAACACGAGTTCCTTTTTCAATAGGTAATTAACCGGGTACAGTTACATTTAATCGCATTTGTTTCATAAGTGGGTACAGTATTATTTTCCTGTCTAATTCCGTCAAATTATTGCAAAGTGGTAAGAAGGAAGTTGAAGATAATTGTCTAAAAAGTCATAAAGTTATTGTACACAGGCCAACTCAATTCTAAACTTTTCAATTTAGCCAATTTAATCATAAACTTGTTGACGTTGTACTAATGTAGTCCTACCGATTAATGTTGGCTGAAAATCGCTAATGTGATATTCAAGTCAACAAAGATCATCCTACAAGACACATTTAGTCTTGATGTTGATGATTTTTACAATTTTTAAAAAATTTCTGAATTTTTTCCATTCCTTTTCTTTTTTTTCTTTCCCTTTTTTTTTTTTTTTTTCTTTTTTTACTATTTCTATACGCCTATGTGACATCCTGAATTTCAAGTTTTGTTTTCAATTGAATAAGTCAGACTTTTCATTGAAGCGCCTATAGTTTTTTTCTCTGAGTTAGCCACTCACTAAATAACTAGCCTATCATATGAAGCCATTAAGGAATTTAAACGCAATAGACTTGAGAATTCGACCAGGAATTAACTGCTCAACCGTGCTAATCTGCAAGGGTTATTACAGCACTGTCAAAATCGATCATAGATCAGAGATAAGTTAATTCGATAGAAGTATGTGATTAGTGTGTGGGTGATTCCACCTAATTACAAAATTCTCGTCGAACTGCACTAGACCAATTTTTCTGCCATTTATGTACCCTGTGTCCATATTTGAAATCTTGAGATTTTCACGACAATCGAGAGTCGCCAATGTGTCGAAGATGGACGATGTGGTTCAAAAATAATTGACCATGGGTTAATTGCACTAAAAATTTCTAAAAGCTACCCAATAGGTTAGGTCAAGCTAAAATCACACCAAATTAAAATTAACCGCGAATTTGAACTTGATTTCAGAAATTGAAAATTCTGTTATGTCACAATTCATTTTAGGACCGTCGACTCACCTTCCGAAGATTTTTCTGCAAACCGGGATTTTTGGCGAAAATTCAAAGTAAGGCCATTTTTACCGGGAAAATCAGAGGACCGTTTTTGGTCGCATTTTTAGGATTCAATTTAGTTCAATTGACGAATAAAAATCCTAAGGGGGATGATGGCATCTTTGCTGGATTTATGGACTCCAAATTGAGTTAAATTGGAGGAGAATTGAAGGGGAATTGAATAAATTGAGTGGCAAATGTTCCAAAATTTGTAGATCTTGGGGTGTGCAACATTTGGACTACTTGGAGACTTGTTGAGGAAGCTTTGGTAGCTGCAAATTGGCTGAGGAAGACAACCAAGCTGGTGGGGGCAAGCACTCGAGAGTTTAGGATATTTTGGTGGCCCCCTCCATTTTTAGTAGCCTTCTTCTTCCCCCAGCTACTTTCTCCATTTGTGTGTTGTTGAGAGCTTGAAGGAAACCAGAAAACTAAGCCAAGCCAGCCCCTATCCGTCGACCACCTGCCTGCCACCGTCGCAACTCACCGCGCCGCCAGCAAGCTGCTCCGTCCCCCGCGCACGCCATCCGCTCGTCCCATGCCACCTCACCATCCCCCACGAACCCTAAGCCACCGTCAAGCCTCCGTCCGGCCGTCAAGCCAGCCCCGAAGTCGCACCACCCTCATCGTCCAACCATCATCACCCCTACCTGCCGTCTAGTCGCACCTTAGCCATTCCAGCCAGCCAAGCCGCTTGGTCGTGCTCCCTCGAATAGCAAATCAAAACCAAAAGCCAGGCCAGCCATGAGGCTTCGGGAAGCTTTTCTGGGCCTGTCCGATCCTCCGTTGGTGTCTCTGTGAGCTTGGTTGTCGCCCATCTCCGCGTTGCCAACGTCGTGGACTCACCGGATCGCTAAACCGGTGAGTTTACTTGCTAAACTCTACTTAGGAAGTTAATGATGCTTATGAGGTTATTAGTTTAGGCTAAGTATGGTTTAGGTGGTTAATTAGAATGGATTAGTGATTTAATTATCCGTTTGTGCATGTTAGGTAGTTAGAATGGATAAATTAGGGACTAAAGTAATCTTACCATTTATCTAGATAGGTTCGAAAATTTTCTAGGCCCATTTAGGTGGTTAGATTAGAGTTTCCGGCCTAAGTTGCTATTTATTGCATTTAAATTGAATTATTTAATTAATTTTGGTATTTATTTAATTATTTAATATTTTCCGGAAATTATACCGGGATAGCCGGTAGTTGGAATTTCGTGTTGATTGCAATGGTATGCTTGGTTTATTTAAATGAGTGTTAAATTGTGCAAATTGAGTGGTGATCGTAATTTTGAGTATTCAATTCAAAATTTGGAAATTTTGGTAATTACTTAGAAATTATTGGATGTCAAGTTTTGACACCGAAAATGGTTTTAAAGACTATATCAAATAGTGGGATTTAAAAAGGAAGGGTATCAATTTTTCTAGTTCAAATTGACCGTGTACCCACACATGATTATTTTTACCGTGTGTTTTAATATGAAGAAAAGGGGGCCAAGTACATTATTTTAATTGGGACATTTGAATGCAAAGCACTATGTCTTGGCCAAGAATTGGATGGGTGCATGAATGGTTATGAGAACTTGTCCCGAGCTGTTGAGCTAGACATGCCCCTATATGGGATGCCCTACCAATGGATGTCGGTCATAGTAGATTCTAGACCGATGCTCCTTTATGGAATGATGTTAATGTAGTGATGTTGACGTGCTCGATGGGACGAGACGATGCCTGGCTATGCTAGAAAACCACCAACCTTCGAGTAGGAAGTGCCCATGTGTGGCTGTGAATAACAATTGGAACGCATGCTAAGTGAAATTGATGCACCGGATTATGGGACAAAATTGTATGGCAAGAAATGGGACGTGTCATAACGATTTCACCCTATAATTGGGAACCCTTGTGGTTGTTGAGATGAAAGTGTTGGCATTCCAGTTGTTTGAGCATGAATACTATTATGTCTGTGATATAAACAATGCTGACATGCAGGAAGGATCTGAGACGAGGTAAGTCTCTGTGATTGTGTGACTATGTGGTTAGGATGCCTTAAACGTATTTCCTTCCTAGTCAGAGTTCAAGGGGTGAACTTGTTGAGACATTTTCTCACCCCATAGTGAGCTCAATATTTTCAGGTCCTTAGATGGTAGTTCCTCCGGAATGTTTTGGATAGCCGCGGGCTATTACTAAGCGGGGGATAAATGTTTGGATCCCTGATAGTCATTGGGTCTATGAGTTGATCGTGATCACTATATAGGTCGATGAGGGCCTACTTGAGAGGATTACCTCATCAATTCAAGGCGTGGTTTCGTCATGGGCTCAATGGAGACAGGGTGGGTCCCCTCCAAGGTTTTGAGATCCCCACAATGGTTGCCGACGCCGCTTTTGGCGAGGGTGTAGCTAACCCTCCTGATGGAGCTATAGAGGACCCAGTGCCCCCGAAGCCGGTGGGGTCCAAAGAATTAATGAACGTGTCTGACTAGTAGGTCATAGGATAGTTCTTTTTTGAAAGCCGATCTTTTGTAGACCTTTGTTTATAAACTCAGCTATGTATAAAGGTGTTTAATTTGCTTCTGCATATATATTAAAATGAATGGGTCGGCAACGTGTCCTGGGACGTTTTAATTTTATCAACCACCAAGGGATGGGCATGCGCTCGAGGATCGGGACATGACACCTATCACCAATGCCTTAGCAAAAGGAAAAAGACAAAAACAATTCAAAAAAAAAAGTTAAAAAATTACAAAAATCGTATGCGTTAGCATCATTCGTCCATGCCAATCGTGCCACATGGAATGACTAACACTAATTTGACCACCACATTAGTTATTTTCAACAAAAATTGTCTAAAAAGATTACATTGAATAATATCAAAAGACTAGGATTAAATTAATTAAATTAAAAATTTAGGACTAAATTGAATGCCACACAATAGGTTTAGAACTTTTTGGATAATTTTCCCAAATAAGTCATCAAAACTACAAAAACATATGTGAATCCATAGTCATATATCTTCTCATGAACATTAATTCTCAAACAAATGATGGAGAGCCTCATTCATCATAATGTTTTCTACCTTTCAAAGCTCCAAGAAGCCAATTCCCCTAAAAGGCGCCATTACTACAAAGGGAATATTACCAAAATAGTTAAACCTATTATAATTTTTCCAATTCAATCCTAAAACTTTTGCATTTGTGACAATTCAGTCCACCCAGCTAATTTTAGATGGCCAACAGTAACGTGGACGCAACCAACGATGGCTGTTGGCCGACACTGAAGTGTCAATTTTTAAATTTTTTTTTTAAATTTTTTTTTTCTCTTTTTTTTTTTTTTTTTTTTTTTTTTGGTTGTCTCTTTTCTTCTTCCTTTGGCTAGCCACTGGACTGGCCAAAGGTTAAGGCCAATGAGGTCAACCTTGTTGGCCACTAGGGTGGCAAGGGCGAGGGCGAGGGCGAGAGCCAGCCTTATCATTGCTAGGCAAGGGCAAGCCTCGCCATCATTGGGCAAGGTCGAGCTCACCCAGCCATGGCAAGGCTTGCCCTCACCAACTTGCCATCACGACACTGTCCGAGGTCTCGCCCAGCTAGATCTAGGGGAGGGCAAACTCGACCTCGCCCAATGATAGCAAGGCTTGCCCTCACCCATGATGGCAAGGCTAGCCTTCGCCCTCATCATCACAACACTAGCCGAGGTTTTGCCCAACCAGATCTAGGTAAGGGTGAGCTTCACCATGGCTAGGTGAGCTTGACCTCATCCAATTACAATGAGGCTAGCCCTTGCCCTTGCCGTCGCAACTATGGCCGAGGTTTCACCTAGCCAAATCTACACGAGGCTCACCCACACCCTTGCCCTCACCCTCGCCACATCGCCCAGCTGGATTTGGGTGAGCTCAACCTCGACCTCACCACCCTAGTGACCAACAAGGCCTAGCCTCTCAACTGACTAGAGGAAGAAGAAAAGAGAAAACAAAACAAAGAAAAATTTTAAAAATTTTAAAAATTTGATATGTCAACATCAGCCGAACGACCGTGGCACATTAGTAACAGCCAATCAAAATTGGCCGGATTGACTAAATTGGCACAAACATAAAAGATTTAAAACTTAATTGAAAAAATTACAATATGTTTAGGACTGTTTTGATAATTTTTCTCTTAATACAAATGTCTATTGAATAACATTATTCTCCTAATTAAATCAAGAACTAAATTTCTTAACTAATTGGTCAGACAAAGTGCAAAGTAAAAGTTAAATCGTCCCATAGGAAATTACAAAGAATGTAGGTACGTACAGAGTTTAAGTTGTACCAAGATTATTTTTTTTTAAAAGAAAAAAATTTGGCTACCAATATTTCTTTTAAGTTGTAATAACCTATAAATGAGATCTAACAGAGGCGTTGTTTTCCTGACTTCATCAATGTAATAAAAGCTAACATTATTTCGAACACAAACATTAGACAGACGTCATCATTCAAAGGATCCTCCTCGAAATTTTACAAACAAATCAAAAGGTCAAGGAAACAGAGAAGGCATAAAATCAGAGAAGGCCTTGAAGAATCTAGCTATTTAATAATGGCATCAGATATTCAAACATCACATCTCTGAAGTGACTACCATGGGACCAAACTCTACAGGACTACTAAAGGTAATAAAATCAAATTTCAATCATAGCTTTTGTTTAATTAATGCAGAGCTACTCCAAGCTCCCTAAAAAGAGAAGACTGGACAAAAAGGAGAATCAATTCCATTATAACACATGAACTTTATACATAGGCCACATACAGAAATATTCCAGAGTAAGAATATCCTCTCGATTTATTGAGAGTAACTGTCTTTCAATTATGTCATGGAGGACACGGTTAAAGAAAAAAGTTTCTCTTGAAAGGGTCTAATGCTTTCTTCCCTGCTAAAAACAAAAGAGGACCAGAAACCGAGCCCACCACCTGCCAGGGGACCCAGCCAGAACAAGAGGCCGTAAGAAAATGAAAATGAAAGAAGTTTGATACAGGTTTAGACTTTGTAAGTATTGTCGCCTGTAAGTTACATAAATTATCGTAGTAATCTAATAGCCTCATCTGTGAAACGGGTAAAAGTATTGGCTGTGGGAAGAGAAGCAGCAAAGTTCGAATTCCGGTGAAACAAAAATGACTTGACTTGTAAGACAAGCCAATATGGAGATGTTAAAAATATTTCTCGAAATCAAACCCATAAAGGAAAACCTATCCAAGTAGGCTTTCTTACTTGAGTAGATTTCCTATCTTGGATTCAAATTTTTAGCACTCTGAGTGCTAAACGAGGTGCGAAGATAATTGGGAGTTGGAAACACTGAGAATGTTTAAGTGCCTTGAGTATAGTTGTAATCTCTATTTTATTGCTTAATTTATAGTAAAATCATGTGTTGCTTTCCTCCTTGTGGAATAGGTCCTATCAACCAAACCACATAAATTCGGTGTCTAATTTATTTCCTTGTTCGGTTGTTGCTTGTTTTGACAACAATGATGAATAAGTTATCGGCTAACTATAATGCAATAAGATGCGCATTTAAGTTAAAAAGTGCCCATATTCCAAGCTTTCTGAAATAAAGTTAATAGGCCACAATCGAGTGAACAAAAGCGTGCCTATAACCGGCGAGAGGGTGGGGGCTTGAGTAAAAGAAATGATCATAGAAAATATGAAATATGGATAAGACCAATTTTTGAAGAAGTAACGGCACTTAATCCTTGACATTTACTATAACCCATATAGGCTTTTTATGGAATTTGTTGGTTTATGTTTGAGGTTGAGACTATCTTTTGGGTTTGCTTTACTATTTAGAGAGATTATACTTAATGTTCAAAGTATCGCTCAAAAGTTCACCAATTTGATTTGGATACATTCATTTTCTATTCTTCATTTGTAGGGCACTAGTTATATGCAAGGAGAACTCTAAAAGAATAAATCATATAAATAATGTTGGCCGGTTCAAGATTTAAGTTCTTTACTGAAACATATAAAAGATTGGTATGTATACCTTATGCAACTTCCTAGTCAAAAGTAGTCATGTCGTTTTCTGTACACGAGGTTTAGCAATTTTTATGTTAAATATCTGCCCATCATTCATGTGGTTATTTCCCATTTTAAATCTGAATATAACACAAAGATCTTCTGTCCTAAAAATTTCCTGGTCACAACATGACGTCGGGTAAGATTGAGAACAAAGTCGTAGTACAACGGAAAACTGGAATATCATACAACATGCAACGCATATGATAGCTGATACACAATTCCGGCATAATTAGCCGTTCATTTCTAAACAAACCTCATTAATTTTCAATTTATTACAGAGTTCAATACCGAATTGACAGATAATTTTATACACATCAAGCAGAACCATTTCCAGAGGAACTGAAGAACAACATTTTGGGACACGAGACCCAACTGAACCGGAATTGACAAGACTTACACAACTAAGCTTCCACTTTCTATTTTGAAGTATTTAGGCTTTTGGTTCCTCATTCTGAACAGCATGGCCAACACCGGGGCTGTGACCTGGTCTAGTGGCTTCGAAATCATCTGTTATCCTCATAACGGTTAGCCTTTCTTCATCACCGCGCGGAGTTTTCAGTCGAACAGCTTCCTTCTTTAAGCCATCGAAAGAATGGCCCACTCCAGGGCTGCTCCCAGGGGTTGTGGGGCGGAAATCATTCTTGTCCAATGCCTCTGACTCACCTAAATTGGCTGCCTGATCATGTGCCGTGCAACCAACTCCTTCCCCGCATCAGAATGATCATCGTTCGTAGGAGACTGACTTGGAGTGAGAAATTGCAATGCTTGTTTGTGCATTGGGTCGTAATTTATTGCATGGAGTTCGTCCTCCCATGCTGATTTTATCAACCTTCCCTCAGAAGTTCGAATCGCATCGAACGCGATGAAGGTGAAAATGATCACAAATATCGATATGACTTGCGAATCAGCCATAGCCAGAGAAGCACGGAAAAGGAAGTTTGATTTTCTACTTTGAAGCGAGCAATGAGAAGAAATAGGTACGGCGGAATATAGTCAACCGAATGAGAAGCACTTGAACTCCGCACTTCTATTTATAGGCCAGAGAGTCTTTGTGAGAATCTTAACCCACTGACCAGTTACATATAAAAATTATGCATGTGGACTTCTCTGTCGTTCGTCTTCTCGTGGATGGTGATTATTGCAAGAAGATCATTCAGAGTGCATCACTCATATATTATGTCCATATTATTGCAAGAGCATTATCTCTCTCCTCCCCCCCCCCCCCCCCCCCCCCCCCCCCAAAAACAAAAAAAAAAACAGGCCCCTCTATCCCTCCCTCCCTCCCTCCCTCCCTCTGCGTGTTGTGTGCGTGCTTGTGTTAATGTTGTTATATTTACCCTTTGCCGATGATTTTAATATACTCATTTAGAAAACTTCCTAATATATTTTGAAGATTGACAAAACCTTTAATAAGTGTCTGTTGAATCTAACAAAAGTATTTTCAAGTGATATTCATGAAGAAACAATATTCAAACTCTAGTTATTATCATTTGGATATTATGTCTGAAATTCTGATTATTCACTTCATGGACATCATGGATATCATTAGAGTAATATAAGGATATCAGCAAAGCTTACATGTGAATATTGTCAAGATGTTTGGCATCTTTAAACTCTATGCAAAGTCTATTTAAACTCAGGGAGTATTTAGACTTAGACAGTATCATATGATCGAGAAGTCTATTTAGACTCAAAAACCTATTAGGCTTTGTTCCAAATATCATCAGACTCAGAACTGTTTAGACTATTTTCCAAATATCATTAAATTCATAGACATATTCAAACGCCAATTCCAGTTCTTATAACTAGTGATCTGGCTTATATTTCACTTATAAAAAATAATGATTTATCTTGAATCTCAAAAATTGTTTTGCAATGATATTCATCAAAAACCTTTGCACCGATGATCATTCCACTGTCATTGTTTGGACTCAAATCTTGACTACTTTACTTCCAATTTAAATTTGTCAAGATTTTTTAAAATCACCTATTCACCGACCCCTCTAGGTGATATTGCTAGCACCAACGATACCAATGTAAACTTCCAACTAAAATTGGCCACTGCTCCCTTTGACCTTTCGATTGTGGTGAAGAAAACTCTTTTGTAGTTTTGAGTAGGGCATGTAATATGACAACTAATATTCTTGACTGACCTCGTCTCGTGGTTTCCAAAAGAATTTTGGGTGCTTATATAGTAACCACAAAGGACAGCTAATAATAAGTGCCACTCCACCATGGATTTAGGTCCTGAGAAGGATACGTCAGGTTCAAGCACGCGATGAAATAATCTTGCACATTACTCTTAACTTGCCCTACAATCAAATGCCTCACCTGACTTGAGTAAAAGAAGAGTCCTCAATGATATATTTTGGAACTTGACACTTTTGAATATGTATGACTGTTGATAACGACTGGACTACCACGCCCGATAGATCGGGCAAGACGTGACCGAAAAGATTTGATTGCACCTTCCTTCAAAGATTCAAGAATACATTGATTCAATTGATTGATTTTTGCACAGTAGGTTTAGAACTAATTATGCAATTTTTTCATAAACTTAGTGCGTGTGTGATAACCATTCTACTTCTTACCAAAATTATTTTGTTGTTCTTGAAAATAGGTTTAAAACAAAAATCCGTTTTGCAATACAATTTCATTTTTCTATTTCTAGAACAAATTTCAAGACTAGAAATAGGTTTGGAATAGAAATAAAAAGAAAAAATTTTCTATTTCTCTATTTCCAAAATGGAAATGAGAAATAAATTTCCCATCACTCGCCCACTTTACTAGCCGGTTGCTCACCTGCTGCTGCCCGTCGTTTGCCACCACCAATCACCAACCACCGTCTACTGTCCATCAGCAGTCAACTGGCAGCTAGTTAGCAGTCGACCGGCGGTCAGCCACCGATCGCATGCGTCGGTTGCTAGCCACCACTACCGCCTAAGAGAGAGAAATTTTATGCTATTACCATTTCTTTTTAGGACAAATTTTTGTTTTGTTATCAAACACGTATTTTTACTCAAAAACTCATCTTGGGAATAGAAATATAAAAATCTATTTCTAGAACATAAATTAATTTTTTGGAACGGAATGATTATCACTAGTGCCCTTACTCTGTATATAATATATCATGGTTGTTTCGATCATTGATTCAAGAGATGACGACATTTAGCCTATAGATGATCACATGACGAGCAAATTTGGGCTTCCCCACCACAATCCACATGCACCAAACATTCAGGGATTCTCTTTACTCTCCACTTGGAGGAGAAGAGTATAAAATGTTGGCCGCTCATGTGCAAGCTCAAACCATTATCTTTGGTCGACAAATTCAATTGAAATACCAAATGTCTCTGTCCTTTGTTGTTTAACCCTTCAATTTCTCGATTGTTATCATCATTAAGCTTTTAAAATTGGTTTTGAACGTGCATGCTTAGCCGCACATATAAGATTCTTTTGGTTGATTGCTAACAAACTAAGGATCATCTTACCGAAGTTTTTCAGGCATTGATCAAATACTTAATTTAGTTTCTTAATGAGTGTGTCTCTAGAGTACATTTACAAAACTCATAAAATAAAGAATTATGCTTCGTACACTAAAATTTATTTGTTAAGTCGTGAGGTGAGAATAGCATCTTAGTAAATGGGAGGGTGATATTCAATATCCAATAAAACTGTCACATCACTTTGTGTACTATTTAGTAGACCATTCTCAGCAAATCTAGCTTTACTCTAACAATAGATAATTTCTTTAACAGTTGTAATCGTGACGCGATGTTCACTTTAACAGGTTGGGGCATTCAGTCATATTTAAAGGACATTTCAGTTGGAAAAGTAGATGACTTTTAGAGTCTGGAAAAAGTCGGTTGCTGTTAAGGTGATTGAACTTATGTTGCAGAAGCACATGTTGTAACCCCTTGTTTAGTCTATGCACCCCCGTCCCATTAAAGTCGACTTCCCGTTGGAAATTATTCCAACTGTTTGAGACATCGTATGAGATTACAACATAATTTTGGCAAACTCAATATATATTAACAATTGTTTATATCCATCCTCTTACATGAAATATTCTCTGCGTTGTCAGAGCCACTTAATGAATAAATGAAATGAGCATATTCAGACAATGTTAACCCGTTTCCTTGAAGTGCTTGCTTAAGTAAAGGAAATGCAATTGGGAAATGTGTGAAGATGGACTTTTGGTGTGTAGTACATAAAATTAACGCATCTCATTTGGTGTTATTATCTTGGAAACATGAATCTTGTATTTATGACTAGCAAAAGAAATCATTAATTTAGGAAAAAAGATGGATGAAGAATTTGACTTATTTGATGAAATGAATTTAAGTAGTTGTAGGATGCGGGAGATATAATTCAAAATTTTAAAATCTACAAGAGATTTGTGCAATCATATCATTGTTATGTGGGTCATTTTAGATGACCATTCTTTCTATTGTCTGAATACCTATGGTCATTATCCATCTTTACCGCTAATAGATATTACTAGAATATTTGGGCAAAGTTTGAAGTTGAAAATGATGTTAAGTTTTCTTTGTTGTAAGAGATGATTGTGCTTAACAAGAGACTTTAAGATGCTTATTAACTGTTAGGTCTAAATAAGCAATCAAAAGGAGGGTGCATTGATTTTTCAAGAAAATACACATTAATCTTTTAGAACCAACTTTAATAAAAGTGTTGCTTCTAAGCGCAAAATGAACTAGCATTATAGCCATCAAAAATTGAAGAGTTAGAAGAAAGATTAATTGCAAACGAGATTTATGGGGATTCAACTTTGGGGTGCCTACTTCTCTCTTGTAACTCTAACAGCCCAAATAGACTGGATTTCACTAGTTAAGCCAAGAGAAAAAATAGTGCCGTGTACAACTTGTTGCCATACTGAACCTAATTTTCTTCCATAGCACCCACTATAGCCTAAGTAACTATTGAAAATTTCAATAGTCATTCTCACACACTGTACACATAGCACAATAGGTCTCTTTCCCAAATTATAAATCACACCTCTAAGTGATTTTATAGAGTCACTTGCACACTTTATCTCTTATCAATACAAACGCCTTCACTTTTGATGTAGCTAGTATAATCACCTAGAGGAGCGGTGAATAGGTGTAAAAACAATTTCTCGAGATACCACAGTGATATTAGGTAGACGATAGAAAGACAGTACTCTTTTGACTAACAAAATGAATGACGATCAAAGTAAAGTAAAGAGTAAGGAAGAGAAGATTAAACACAAGGTTTATAATGGTTCGGCTTATCCCAAGCCTACGTCCACTCTTCCGCACTGACAGCCTACCGGCTGAATTCCACTATGAACAAAAGAGATGTTATAGCACAGTTCTTCCTTGATTCCATAGTGTAGATATTCTACCACACTTCCTCAAGATTTCTCACAAATATAAACACTCTTTTGCGTACAGGTTTTCGCTCAAATGTATTGACTAAAAACAATGAGCTTCAGACTTTGGAATTCTTCTATCGTGCACACCTCGAACAACTAGAACGTCTTCCTTATATACTCCTTTATGCCATCATACCCGTTGGCATTCACCAAAGGAATTCTTTCAATCTTCCCGTTGGACAGAATCAATTAGGAAGATCATTCAAGCTATTAAAGGAACATGTTGATAGCCCATCAATCTTGTTCGCTCATACAATCAGGATTTTGGTTTCCATAAGTAGAACCTTCCACGAATATTTCGCCAATCATCAGATCCTTAATCTCCGAATCAATCTCGATCAATCAAAGGATTCCATTACGTCATATCCAGCCAAGAGATCTTGTCCAGTCCATAAGGTCATATCCTTAATAAAACATCAAGTTCTGGATAGCCTTTCTTCAACGGATTAGAATCTGTCAATGAGGATAGACTTTGAGTCTTGAGTTTTTGTCAGGAGGTCTTCGGACTTTAAAGCAGAGAGTCGCAAACCTTCATACTAGATCGATGGAAACGTTTTGTCAACTTCAAAATATTTCAAGAAGATTTCTCCAACAATCTCCCCCTTTTTGATGGTGACAAAACTTTCCTGCAGATTTGGATAGCTTTGACCTGCAAAATATTTCTCAAACACATGCATATCTTATAAATATAAATGGCTAAATGAATAACACTAGAATCTGCAACCACAGAAAATAGGTTAGTCTTGTATATGATAAAGCCATCCATAAGATATCAATAGCAGTCAAGTCCAAATTCAAATTCAATTCTCAACCAAACACAAAAATAAAGTCAAACAAAGTCAAACATCAAAACAATCCAATCCAAACGATTTAAAAATTCAAAGTTTGATTCAAATCTTACATCTCTCCCCATTTTTATCAGTATTAAAAATGTTAAGATGAAAATGGAATCAAGTCAAGATTGCTTGGGAACGCGAACAAGCTGGAAATCTCCCATGGACTGAACGATCCCTTCCAGCCTTTTCAAGTCTTCCTTTAGTTGTGCAACCTCCTCACCCTTAACATTAGCCTGAATCTGAATAGAGAGGGCTTGGATTTAATCTATCAAAGAAACTGAAGAAGCTTGACCTTCATTCTGCAAGTTTCGAACCTCGCATCCCAGAACATAAATTTGACCGCGCATCTCCAAGAGAATATCCAAAATTCTGCGAAAATCTACTGAATTATCAGTCTGCGTACTTGCTTCGGCACGATCTGATGGAATAAATGCAGACGATGGTAGATCATAATCACGCAGATTTGGCGATGAAGCATCATGTTCTTCTTCAGGAAAATGAGATGCATGAATGTCTTCTGGATCTGTTGGAGAGCGACGAATTCCCTCACTGTGAGCGGGATAAGAGGACATTCCTCATTTCTCATGATCTCCCCCTCTTTCCATACCTTCAGGTGGAAAAGAGTGTTTTTCATGCTCTCTTTCATCTTGATTTTCTCTCTTTTTTTCTTCTTCAAATCTTTCCTCCTCTTCTTCTTTTTCTCCGGCTTCTCTTTCTTCTTCTTCTTTCTCTTGTCCTTCTCTCTCCTCTGCTTCTTTCTCCTGTCGTTCCATTGGTTTTGGAATAGGACGACTTAGCTTCTTCAATGTTATAGCAAAAATGGTGATGTCATCATCATCATTATCTTCATCTTCAACAATAAGAGCTCTTCTTTTCTTGGATGGAGCAACCATGGGCTCCTTCCCTTTTCTTGTTGCTGCATAAGAGATTTGATGAGTTTTAACAGAAGTCTTCTCCTTGAATTTCTCCAACGCCTTGCTTAGTTCCTTCAGACGCATTTTAGTCACCATTTTCAGTCCTACCACCATATGATCACACAATCTAACACAGAGGATTTGTGGAGGCTGAATATTCAGATGTCTACGAATAACTTCGTCACAAGACCGGATAAGGAAGTTGACCTCTATCCTTCGCCACATTGCTCTATACATGTGAAACATAATAGTGTGAGGAAGAGAAAACTTTTTCCCATTAATGATGGCATACATCATCTTTGCCTCTGAACTTGAAACATCAGTCTTGAAAGTTGATTTCGGTCTAAGGCAATTGATCACAATCTTGTGAAGCAGAATGTTAAATGCACTCATCCTCAAGTAGGAAATATTTTCCTCTATTCTTCTATCCTTAACAAGCTCCAATGTTGCACGAGCAGTAGAAACATTGATCGGTTGATATCTTCCTCTCTCAAGCCCAATCACATCCGCCAGCATATCCACATCAACCACAAAGTCTTGATCTCGCACACTAAAGGATATTCTATTCGCATCAAAGAAACTAAGATTTGAATAGAAATATGCAATTAATTGAGCATAGGCCTCTGTGGTGTCAGAGCAGAAATTTTCAAGTTGAAGATAATTGAACTTTTCCCTCAAGTTCACATTCATAGCATCCAGAAAATCAAAATCCACACTCCTAGGGTTTATCACCCCACGCTTCAGCAATTTTGAGTATAATTCCTTATGTTCCTTTGATTTAAACAGCTCTCCCCTTTTTCCTCTTATTTTCGCTGCAACACCCATTCTTGGTTGAAATTGGCTGTACAATTTGTCATCATCATTTCCATCTACCGGATTAAGTCCTCCAACACGCGGATCACTTGGGATATTTGCAAGGGTTTCTTCTGCCAACCCTTTGGGAGCAATTCCCAAACTTTCCATTTTCCGCAAAAAGATGTACTCATTCCCATATCCTTTGTCCTTAAGAAACTCATCGACGTAGTTCAATGGAGTACCAGTCTTCTTTAAAGCATGATAAAGCTTATAAATAAAAGAATGCCTTTGAATTCTTACAGGATCTGTGTCTTCAACGATTTCTTCCTCTTGTTGATGACCAGCACCCTGTGGACTAGATGGTGGAGAATGACACTGCTGAGAATGTTGTGGGCTCTGTTGTTGATTAGGAGACTCCTCTTCCTCGGTGAGATTGAAGTGCGTAGGCCCCTCACTCATTCGCCATGGTCCCCTGCTTGCGATTCTCGAAGACTTTCTTGAAGACGACATCTTTCTCAGTTTTTGAAAGATTCCTTGCTTGACTTTCCCAAGAAAGATGACAACTTTTTCGAAGATTAAACAAGGGAAGAAAACAGGAATGGAAGATCAATGCTTTCTTAGGGTTTTTGGAGAGTAAAGTGAAGAAGAATCAACAGTGCATAATCGGTTAAAAAGGAGAGGTATACGGAACGTCATAAAGGAAAATAAAAAGATACATTTTCAAAAATAACTGTCTTTTTCGAGAAAATAGTCATTTCAAAAAATAACTTCTTTTTCGAAAAGGAAACGTTGCTATAATCACGTCAATTAAAGATAGCAATAATCAAACACGGTTGATAATCGTACCTTTTCAAGATGAGATTCGAGAGAGAGAACAACTTACAGTCAAAGTCTTGTTTGTCTGAGTTTGAGAGTCTCTAGACTTTAACTTCTTCAAACCTCAAAATGTTAAGTTTGGAACGGATAATTTCAAATTGATTTTTCTCCAAAAGGCTTTGTGAATATATCCGCTAGTTGGTTCTTTGAATCAATAAACTGAATTGAAACTTCTCCATTTTGAACATGATCTCTTATGAAGTGATGTCGAATCTCTATATGCTTTGCTCTTGAGTGAAGAATTGGATTTTTAGTAAGATTGATTGCACTGGTGTTGTCACAGTTAATCTCCGTGCATGAATCTTTAATTCCAAAGTCTCTTAGCTGTTGTTTTATCCACAGAATTTGTGAACAACAACTTCCGAGAGCTACATACTATGCTTCTGTTGTAGAAAGAGCTATTGTAGTTTGCTTCCTTGAAAACCAAGATACTGTCCTGCCTCCAAGTAGTTGACAGGTACCCGAGGTGCTCTTTCTATCAAATCTGCATCCAGCTAGATTTGCGTCTGAGTATCCAAGAAGAGTAAAGTCTCCCTTTTTAGGATACCAAAGACCGATGCTTGAAGTTGAAGCAATGTATTTGATAATACGCTTTGCAGCACTTAAATGAGATTCTTTAGGATCTGCTTGAAATCTGGCACAAATGCAAACACTAAACAAAATGTCAGGTCTAGAAGTAGTAAGATAAAGAAGTGATCCAATTATACTCCTGTATAGTTTCTGGTCGACTTTCATTCCTCCTTCATCTTGTCTATCTTCAAGGAATTTGACATTGGTATTTCAACATTTTTGCAATTGTTCAGTCCAAACCTTTTGATGAGATCATTAGCGTATTTTTCTTGATGAATAAAAGTTCATTCCTTCAGTTGTTTCACTTGAAGTCCGAGAAAGAAGGTTAACTCACCCATCATGCTCATTTCAAATTCATCCGCATAGTCTTAGAGAATTTCTTGCACAGACTTTCATTAGGAGATCCGAATATAATATCATCGACATATATTTGAACTAGTACAAAACTTTTGCTTTTTCTTTTAATAAATAGAGTGGTGTTTAATTTACCTTTCACAAAACCATTTTGAATTAAAAACTTACTCAGCTTGTCGTACCAAGCTAGCGGTGCTTGTTTTAAACCATATAAGGCATTTTTAAGTCTGAATACTGAGTCTGGTTTCCTTGGGTCTTCAAACCCAGGTGGTTGTTTCACATAGACTTCCTCATGGATGAATCCATTTAGGAAAGCACTTTTGACGTCCATTTGGAATAACCTAAAAATTTTATGACAAGCAAATGCAAGTAATAAACGAATTGCTTCTAACCTTGCTACTGGTGCGTAAGTCTCGTCATAGTCTATCCCCTCTTCTTGTGTATATCCTTTGGCCACGAGTCTTGCTTTGTTTCTTATGACTTTCCCATTCTCGTCCATCTTGTTCCTGAAAACCCATTTTGCACCAATAATAGATTTACCTTTTGGTTTAGGAGTTAACTCCCAAACATCATTAATGCTGAATTGCCTGAGTTCTTCTTGCATAGCTTCAATCCAGCTTTCATCAGTTAAAGCTTCTTCTATACTTTTGGGTTCTATTTCAGAAATAAGAGCCACAGCACTAGACTCTTCACGTCTTTTGGATCTTGTGCGAATTCCTTCATTGATGTCGCCAATAATAAGATCTTTGGGATGACTGGACTTATGTTTCCAGTTGCTGGTTAATTTGTCAAATTGATGGTCACTTCCTTCACTTGAATCTTCAACAGTCACTAGTTGCTGGTCCTTCAAAGTCTGAGTTGTTTCCTGAGATTTAGACTTTGTAGAGTCTGGAGTAGGTTCAGACTCTTCAAGATGAGTCTGAATAGATTCATTTTGCATAGAATCTTACAATTTGACATTCATTGATTCCTCCATAAATTAACTCTTCTTATTATAAATTCTGTAGGCTTTGCTTGAGGTTGAATATCCAAGGAAGATGCCTTCATATGATCTTTCTTCAAACTTGCCAATTCGATCATTTGCATTTTTCAATATAAAACATTTGCATCTGAACACATGAAAATATGAAACAATAGGCTTCTTTTCTTTGAATAATTCATAGGAGGTTTTTTCTAGAATAGGCCTTAGAAAAACTCTATTGATAATATAACAAGCTGTAGAAACTGCTTCAACCCAAAATCATGAAGAGATGTTGCTTTCAATTAAAAGAGTTCTAGCCATTTCTTGAAGCGATCTATTCTTTCTTTCCACAACTCCATTTTGCTCTGGAGTATATGGAGAAGAGAATACATGCTGAAAACCAGATTTATCACAAAAGTTTATAAAATCTTGATTTTCAAATTCACCTCCATGGTCTGTTTTTACAATTGAAATAACATACCATTTTTCATTTTGAACCCTTTTAGCAAATTTTTCAAAATAAGAGAAAGTTTCAGACTTACTTGCCAGGAAATATACCCAAGTAAATCGTGAGTAGTCATCCACAATTACCAAGCAATATTTCTTACCTCCAATGCTCTGTGTTCTGGTTGGTCCAAAAAGATCCAAATGTAGAAGCTGCAGTACATGGTTAGTGGAAACTTGATTTATTGGTTTAAAGGAATTTCTTACTTATTTTCCCAATATACACGGTGTACAAAGATCAGCCTTTTGGTATGATAAATTGGGTAGACCACGAACAAGCTTCTTTGCTGAGATTTGGCTATCTATTTCATATTAATATGCCCAAGCTTTCTATGCCATAAGCTTGCTTCGTCTTGGATTGAGATTAAACATTGCGATTCATCTAGTTTCACATCCAAGAGGTAGATATTTTCATGTCTTCGACCCATGAATGACTGAGTAGAGTCTTTACTGGTTCCTGTACATATTCCTTCTTGAAAGTAGATTTTGAAACCGATATCGCACAGCTGACTAACACTAAGCAAATTGTAGTTGAGTCCTTCAACTAAAGAAACATTGCTTATTGTGAGGTTTCCAATCTTTACAGTTCCAAATCCCACTATTCTTCCTTTGCTATTTCCTTCAACTAAATAAACATTGCTTATTGTGAGCTCTTTGTCCTGGTTATGGAAATTTCAATAGAATTGTTAGTACGAAAATTACTGCATCTTCTTTCAAATATCACTAGCGCTGCAAAATACAAAGGATTACTCACTTCCGCTTCGCATATGGCTTGTTCTTATTGGCTCATGGAAATGTAGAATGCGTCATTTGCCTTGTAGATGCCCTTGAAGAATTTGCTACTCTCATAGGACTACAGTTTAATCTTGAGATGCCAAATCTTTTTCTTTGGGTTGAACGAGGCTGAGAAGCTCGTTATACTAGACCACACGCCTCTTTCCACAAGTACCCTCCTTATCAAATACTTGGGTGTTCCCATTGTTACTAGAAGACTCACTCATACAAACTACAAGAGTCGTACTGATAAAATCTTAAAGAAAATTGAAAGTTACGACATGAAGCATGCAAGTTCGGTCCTTATCTCCATTTGCATCTATTGGATGCAAATGTTCTTACTTCTAAAGCAAACTATATAAAGATTGAGAAGAGGATTTGACAATGCTTATGTTTTGGTTCTAAAGCAAATCATGGATCGCACAAGGTTGCAAGGCAAGTAATTTGCTCACCAAAAAGGAAAGAAGGATTAGGATTGCCCAAACTGAACATATGGAACAAAGTTTTGTCAGGTTGCACACTATAGAACCTCATCAATCATATATCCTCTTCCTTTTAGAGCATTTGAGGAACTCCAATAAATGACTAAGGCAACTATAAGGACCTACGTCTCCCATTGTGTAATATTGTCCGTTTTGGGCTTTCGGCCCTCACGGCTTTAAAATGCGTTACACAAGTTAAAGAACCCAAGCCTTATAAACTAGCCTAGGACTCCCCCCTAAGCAATGTGGGACAGGAGATGCGCTCCCTCCCTGCACACATTCGGGGACCGAGGCACGGACGCACCGCCATCCCTCCTACCCGCGCACCGTTGCCTGGGCCGTCACAACAACAAATGGCAAAGATTTAGTTACGAGACTTCTCAATGTATTTTCCCTTGCAACCATATATTGCATTTGGATGTAGCGCAACCATAGACGATTTAAAATAAGTCAACTGACATCCATATTATTGGCTAAGGTGCATAAAAATGTAAGAGGTAGAATTTCACTCCACCAAAAAATTAGACCTTCCTAAACAAATGTTGTATTGGCTACATGTGGAGAGTCTTTACCTCCATCTTTTTGAATTATTAACTCTAATTGTAATGTTGGGGATGCCCCTAAGCTATTGCACTTCATCTTATCTATGATTTACAAGACATCCCTAAGATCAATTACTTTTTTTTTAGATAAATACACTAGAAGTGCCAGAGTTGTATATAGCATTTACTTTATTGCCAAAAAAATAAAATATATCACTTAGTGCCACTTTAAAAGAAAAAAAAAGATCATTTCAATGCCAACTCCAATCAAGGTCGCCAGAAAGTTAACGTACTTATATTTTATTAATTTCTCAATCCTACATGGCTCGCCGGCTTGTCTAGTCAACATATAACCCTTAAAACGAAATCATCCAAAAGTTGTAAATAGTAATCGTTTAAGTGTCAAATTTTGTTCAAAGTTATTACTTTAGTGCTAGTCATTGTGAAAAAGTGATCACTTCAATGTCAAGCACATCACATAAAAATGCCATGTGGACTAGAGTTTTTAAAAAATTTGCCAAGTCATATTATAAATTTAATTATAAATGACACGTAATCAATTTGGTATGAATTTCTCGCCGTTGACACTTAAGTGATCGTTTTTCTCCGATTTAATTCTTAAGTGAGTCAACAAAAATTTGTAATACTAAAGTCAACGTTGTATATAACTTTTGGTACTTTTAGTATATTTGTCCCTTTTTTTTTTTTTTCACATGGCCTCTCCTTCAGCTTTTAGCTTTCACTTTTAAGACTTAACACTTGTTTTTTATTCTAGACAACAAATTGAAAATAGGATCCGGGAAGAACTACCAAGAGAGTGTAAAGTCCCTCGCCAAACATCCACTTTAAAAAGAAGTATATATTACTATTAGTTAATTGCAACCGTGTGGCATCTTTTTCTACTGTCATGCGTGTCTCTTCATGATTACAAAAGACAGTTGACGGTCTCTTCATGATTACAAAACACAGTTGACGGAGCTGTCAGAGCTGCTTTAGGAAAGAATATGCTTGAAATTATACCAAAGAGGCACAAAATCTCAATCTTCAACAGGATATTAGGATTTAATTACACAAAGATTAGCAGTTGTCTGGGTTAGTGAAATAGAGGAGATCCATTCGAGTATTGCGTGCATGTTGTGGTTATATGAAATATTCTTTCCTAAGAAACTTTTGGATGGATCCGCATATTCTTCTCAATAAAGTTAAGCTATCTTAGATTGATGTGTTGAGACTGAATGGAAAATCTAGTCAAGATTGACAATGCAAGAGATATGTTGTAAACCAATAGACAAATACGATTTGGGCTCTCGACCTACCAAAACAGGTGTGCAGCCAATGGTACGACCATTAGAAAGAGGATGTAAATGGTATATGTGTGTAAGAATTATAAGAGGGCATAACACATTAAATGACATTAAACAAACCATTGCAGAAAACATAAAGGTAGTATCCTAGCTACTGATATTTATCCTGCGAAAGTCCTTAAATAATTAGAGAATTTTGTGGTATGTCATTTACATTTTGAGTTGATAAGTACATATCCTAGCTACTGATATTTCTGATAAATGTAATTATAGACAACAGTAGAAGGACACTAATGGCCAGTGCAAGAGTCAATTAAATAACTGCCCGACCAACTACGGTCACCCAACGAACCGCTTATGTGACAGCCAGAATTTGACAAAATCTCCAACAATTGATTGCCATTGAGTGTCTTCTTCACGTTTTTGCTTTTCAAGATCAAGTATCTCTGTGGACCTTGGTACCATGATCATATGTTTGACTTATCGGATTCGGCTTTTTCAGGTCAGCATTGAGGTTTTTTCCACTCCACTAATAGAATTAACGTTTTATGCAGTGAATGGACCTCTGGTGAGAGGGGGCAAAAAAATATATATGTTAGAAAAAGCTTCCTAACCGGCATGGAATATGTGACAGCATATGCCGAAGGACAATTCCAGCCTTCTTGAAATTCGATGTTAAGCTTCTTGAACTTGGCAAGCACTTAGGCCAACTTGAGTAGTCAGTTAACCGTGCTCTTGAGGTAAATTGCATGAAGATTGACCTAGTCCAATGCATCTTCTAGTTCAGTCACTAAGATTAAGCTTATCTATCGTTTCTTCTCCTCTTTGTATATTCCTCATGTATATGTGCGATTCCAACAATTGCAAATGACCCGTAACCAATGGTTTCAGGTTTAGATCCTATGTTTGGTCTCATGATAATCTGAAACGTGATCCTTGATGATTGTAAAAAATTGTGGGTTCTTGCAATAAAACTCTTAATACCTTCAGTTGAGAAGATCACCACAAGACAGGTTAAGTTTGAGTCCATCATCGTATCCAATTGGAACAATCATCACTTAAAAGTTCAAGCCAATAAATATTCTTCAAATAAATGTATTAACCGTTTCACCTTACAGCACATCTCTGATGTGAAACTTTTTTCCAAACATCCTCACATGTGCGCTTAAGAAACCTCTCCTCACTTGTGAGCCCTCTCAATTCAAATCTCCAATCACGTTGGCCTAGCCAAGATCAATTGGAAGCAAGGGACACCATCCATTACTTCAATTAGGGAGTTACATCGAAGATTCATTTTTTCGGGAGTACACTATCAGTACCATAAGTTGTGTACAACGCTCACTCTTGTGCCAAAGTGAGCGCCGTACACAACTTATGGCACTGATAATGTACTTCTCCCCATTTTTTCATATATTTCTCCAAATGCTGATGCACATCAAAAGTGGGCTACCAACAACCGTCTAATATTACGAGTTTGGTACCATGGTAGAAGTGATATAGCTTCGCTTGGAGAGATCATTAAGAGGGAACTCAAGTTCAATCCCATTAACATATTTTAGATTCACATTTACACATTAATTGAATGCGGTCAAAGTCCAATTGATACAATGAAAGAGTCTATTTACATTTTATTAAATCAAAAGAATTAATTGAACATTTTAGAGATTTAAGAGTCAATTTAGTTTGAGACAATTCTATATATTATAACAAATTTATTCTAACTTTTAGTGTCAAAATTATAAGTTCACTTTATGGCCCTTCTCAAGTATAAGTTTGAGTTTTCAAACTTCATTTTCTTAGTTCAATCGATTACTCGAGAATTATCGACCCTTGTTAAGTACTCTCATTCACTATTTATCCTTGGTAATTGACCAAAAAAAAAAAAATCCTTTTGCATATGGGAAATTGAACTCTTGTTTTTCAATAGAGCAACTTTCTTTAGAAAAATATGAGAAAAAGTTGCCAAAATAGTATCATGAAGCACCTTCCGCAATCATTTTGCAAAATCTAATATGTACGGCAAATCTCCAGGAAAAGAAAAGGTCAAGGGTCAAATGCACCACAACCATTAGACTTTCAAAAGGGAAACCCCACCACTCCTCTTTGTCACAGCAAGATCAGAGTTGTATCTTGATCAGTCCTTCACAACTAAGTGAAATGGACCAAATGATGAGCCTCCAGATTGGTATTCTCTTGCCCCCAGCAAACCTCCAATCAAAATGGAACTCTCCCGATTGCCCGCCATTTGGCAAATTGATATTTTTTTTTTTCATTTGAATACTAAAGAATCTGACTAAAGAACATTGCGTGGTTGGCTCCTAAACCGGCGGAACCCTCCCGACCTCCTGCCACTAGCATTTTATAATCCACAAATTAGAGACAAAAACATATTCATTTTGTTGATTTGCCAGTTTAGTGCGCTTGGAATTTCGGTGGAATTTCGGTGGAATTTATTAAACTATAATAGAGCCGTCCAGGACTGGTTTGATGGTGACCTTTTGACTTTTCAAGATAGAATTTCTCGGAGAATCTGTGAGTTTTTGACCGACCGTCCCACGTGCAGCACCCCCAACCAGTTGAAACTAAGAAGCGGAATAGCCTGATTTTGTTTTTCGAATATGAGAACAAAAGTCGAATTATCTTAAAATGTAAGAAATACTCTGTAAATATCATGAACTAGGTAAGTTCAGATCCTTAAACTATGTTGACGATCCTAATTACAGAACAATTTGCAAGGCATAGTTTAATTGATGTTGTCTAAATCCTGTGCTGAAAATCCTTTGACACCTATTCAACTACATCAACCCTGGAAGATTGACAATAAAAAATAATCCAATTATGATACAGGAAACATATAAACTTCATCTGTTTAGTATGAGGTCTTCCAAGGCCCTTTAATGATTTTGTGCATGGTAATTGACTTCACTTATCATAAAGAATTGGGGTAACATCCACCGAATATTAATTTTATGCATTTTGCTGATACTTTGGTGACAAAATGTCCATGAGTGTCTATGATTGTCCTTTTCAAGAAGAATTGAAGAGTAAAATTGTAAGCATGGAGATGATAGAATCGTAGGCACATAAAAAATACATATTAGTTGATGGCCAATTTCTATGTAAGTCAGACATATTTCAAAAGCAAAATATTAATAATGTTGTTGTTGTTATATTGTTATTTTATATGCGTTGCCAATGATAAATTTTATAGCAAGCAACATAGTCAGTGTACAATTGCAAGTAAATGCCAAAACATGATGATTACTGCAAAGGCGGGAACAGTGATTATTGTTATAAATGCCGTCAATGTATGGTGAGTAAAGCACTTATCCATAAGTACGTATAAGTTATAGTAGAACGGGAAAAAAGACTCACACAGACAATATATCAGACATCCCTATTTTTCAATGTGGCTTTTCCTGCTATTTTCATTTTCTTTTACTGTATCTTCATTTAATTTAGTTCAATTGGTTCAGTTTTCCACAATTTCTTGGTACCAACTTCACGAACCCAAAATTGAGTGGTAATTATTTCCTCGATTTTCGGTCGTTTTTCCTGATGACCATTATTGTCAGTTTCGAGTTCTTCGGAAAAGTTTGAGCAATCAAATTGGAAATAATAGACCGCCTCAATTATCTCTAAGGAGATATGTCTTTCTCTCTGTTTTTTTTACTTTCCTCTAGGTTGAAATTAATTAAGAGTTCCATCATGTCATGCAATATGAACATTAAATATAGCTGCCTGTTTTATGCCCCAATCACTGATTTAATTGCTGAAATGCCTCCGAGTATGAATGGAGATCATGGGGGTAAAGAAAATACACCAGAAAGCCGTTATTCGCCTAACTGGGAACTTAACAAAATGGTCCGATCGAAAGCCAAATCATGTCAGGCTACCTGATCGAAGAAAAGAAAAAATACATTGACCTAAATGAAATGAGGTATACATTTAACTCAATTCAGTGCAAATGCAACAGTGACAGTGAGCACAACCCAATTATTCAATAAGATAACTTGACTATACTTCATTTTGGTTCAATTTTTTTTTTTTTGTCGAAATTCTGGTTCCATTAAGCTTGCTTAATTTTTTGGCTGAAAAAAAGGCTTTCTCAGTTCATATTGAACTTGGAGAAAGATATGCCAACATATAGTAATTCATCAGGTTTCCGAAATACATTGAGTGTATCAAATATAACACGACTTAATTAATTTATATATATTGACATTGAAACTTGCAAATTTTATTCTTCTCATAACATTCCATTATTCCTTCTTTACAAAACAATATTGGATTTTTTCATCAGATTTGTTCTTACCAAATTTTATACATCAGATTAGCATTGTATTTATATGAGATAGTTTCTATGTGTCAGCTATGGTCCTCTCACTGAAAGCTCAGCTTGCTTTATTACAAGTCCTGGTCATCGCTAGAGGATCTCTCTTGTCTGCAATGTATCAACCATTTTCTATTGATAAAAATCTAGCAAAAATCCTAGATTCTAGTAATTAATATTTTTCAACAGGTATTACAGCGTAACCTTGCTGATTAGAAGTTTTCAAGGAGCGCAAAATGCGTGACCTGCCTTGAAATGATTTCACTCGGCGATAATTAGCTAGCTAGATGTTTTCTGTACTTCATGTTAATTAGGAAAACAGATCGATGGCCTAATGTTCAAATTAGGGTCATTAAGCAAAAGGTAACCTGGAAAATAAATTTATTGCAGAAACAATTTGTTACGAAAGAACTACGTACAGAAGTTGCATTATCTTTATTACAATCCATGTTTCATGTACATACACTATTACTGACACTCTTTACTCCGGCAATAGCTAGAAAATATAAGACGCGCATGTGATATGTAGCAAAAGAGGATCATTTGGTGAGCAATGACCTGTGAGTTACACTGAACTTAACAAAACCCTAGTTATGAACCCCATGTCCGATGCTCGGGCTGTGACCTGGAGACGTGGAACCTAGACTGCTCGGAGGTGATGGCTGTGACTTGTGTGACTCGGCCCCAACTCCAACCGAGGCTGCGGCAAGCGGCAAGATGACACTTTCCATGTTGGAGTTGTTTAGGTGGCTGCCATGCGGATTCATGCTGTTGTTCTCCAAGGTTTTTCTGATGCTAACTAGTACCATCTTGTTGGTACTAGCTTGGAGCTTTGCCAATATCTTTTGGCTTGTTTTTTTCATTTGCCTTCCGACAATAGGTTGAATTTCCTGGGTAAAAAATAATAGCACCAGAAGGCAGGAAAAGAAAAGCTTAGGAGCCATAGAGAGAGAGAGAGAGAGAGAGAGAGAGAGGCTGAGCCAGATGCCATAATTCCAAGATCTTCATGGTTATTTATAGGGCTAAGAGGATCGCGAAATTGTTCTATTTCTCATAATTAGAGCTCAAGACCTTGAGAAGTGGCAAATTATTATAGCGAAGAATGAAACATGTGAGAATTACATCTTTGGATGGAAAATATTAAAGAATCTATCTGGACACTTGTTAAGGGTTAGGAATTACGTAACCCTTAACAAGTGTCCAGTAGGTTTTTCTATTATTTTCTAACATTACAAGTCAACTTTGGTGAACTTTGCATAGAAGGTCATCGAAGATTCACTAGAGTTAATAGGAGAATATGTACACGCAGCCTCAAGTCACTTGTGTCAATGATTATATACATATACATACATATATATATATATATATATATATATATATATATATATAAACTAGGATGCATTTGTTTCATGTAAAATGAATAATATATGTATATACATATATATACATATAATATATATACATATATATAAACTAGGATGCATTTGTTTAATGTAAAATGAATAATTTGGAACAAACTAAAAATGATCACTTATATCACTTATAAAAATAAGTGAACGAAAAGTATTTTCATCGTACACTAAAATAATTAGACAGAAATTCTTGTCGATAATAGAAACATTTTTATTGCCTAATTATTATAAGCAACACAATCAATTTTTTTAGAAATGTTTTTCATATCATTCACTTTCCTTGAAATAAACAAAGTCTCCAACTAACTTGACTTTACAATGGAGATTTTTGTGAAAAAGTTTCCAACTTTCATCTTATTGTTTCCAAAAATAAATATTCATCTAACTTCACATCTACTTTTAAGTATATCTATTTTCTCTAAAAATTATTATCGTGTTATTGATTTCTATTTCCATAGTATATATTATTATCAATTTTATAAACTTATCGCACTATCTATCTTAAAGTTATAGTCGCACACACAAGGATAGGCCACATATTGGTAATATTTTTCCGTCTAATTCCATCAAATTATTGCAAAGTGGTACCAAGAAATTTGGATATAATTATCTAAAAAGTCATAAACATATTGAATGGCAGTCACTTGAATCCTAAATTTTTCAATTTGACCAATTTAGTTATAAATATTTTGACGATTTGCTAATATAATAACACTGGCCAATTTTGGCTGGAAAACGTTAATGTGGCAATCAAGTTAGCGAGTGTCATCTTACATGACATAGCCAATCCTAATGTGGACGATTTTTGCAATTTTTAATAATTTTCTGAACTTTCCATTTTCTTTTCTTTTTCTTTTCTTTTCTTTTTTTTCCTTTTTTTTCTTTTTCCCCATTTGGTGAGGCCTTAGCAAAAGGAAAAGAAAAAAAATTAAATAAATTTTAAAAATTACAAAATCATCTACGTTAGCTTCAGTCGTCCACGCCAATCATATCACGTAGGTCGACTAGCATTAACTTGACCACCACGGCAGTAATTTTTGACACAAATTGGTTAAATTATTACATTAAAAAATTAACAAAATATTTATGACTAAATTCACCGAATTAAAAATTTTAAGATTGAATTAACTGTAGTATAATAGGTGTAGAACTTTTTGGACAATTTTCACAAATAAGTTATCAAAGTTACCAAAACATATATGAATCCATAGTCATCTATCTTCTCATGAACATTAATTCTCGAACAAATAATGGAGGGCCTCATTCATGATATTGTTTTCTACCTTTCAAAGTTCCGAGGAAAAATAGAAAAATGAGTTTTAAGAAGCTAATTCCCCTAAAAGGCACCATTAATACAGATCACTATCAAATAACATTACATTCCTAATTAAATCAAGGACTAATTTTCTTAACTATTCGGTCAGATAACTTGCAATCTCTAAGTAAAAGTTATATTGTCGCTTAGGAAATTACTAAGGATTATATTTCTATAAATTTACATTAGTTCTTTCGTACGATCTGAGGAAATTAGAACATTTACACGATAAGTTAAATCTTCACCTGAGGAAATGTCAAGGCCGTGCATTGCATAGCCTTTCCTTAACCATTACTCTTGAAAAGGTTATGTATCCAGACCATATAATCCTATTTTACACTTCCCACATTTACCATTCATACGTATGGCTTTATTTTTAGCAACTCATAGTCGATTGTCCATGTTGATAGTGAGATGTGGGATGCATAGAAAAAAGTTATACGATCTGTGTTGAGATAGAAAGCTTTATATTGGAGAATTAATGTGGTATTAAGCAATTAATATCTTAATTGGCATATAACTCATTGACTTAAACTTTTGAGTGAAAGTGGATCAAACTGAATATAACAAACCCGGACCTGGGCTCCCTCTTGCCAATCTCCCCAAATAAACGTGCCAGGCTTAACACATTAAGAGGTTGATATTGTCAATATCCCCCTTGCAAATCTCACTCCATTTGATATATAATAATTGAAATTCGTAATTAAATTGCAAATGAGAAAATCATTTCTATGAAGTCCCTCCATTTCCACCATAAACGCTCATGAAAATTCTCAATTGGATCGTCATAACCATTTTCAACTTTGGGTCATAAATCAAGCCGGTCCCAAAAATTCGGTATGGCGCAACCAAAGATTGTTCCTCCAAATTCTTTGGCTATTATGAACAAGGGCACGAAGATCCACTGGAGGACTACTAAGCCAATTATGAACAATGTGTTTGCAGCATACATTTAGGGCAGGCAGTAAGTATGCAGATTATCTTGCTAACTTGCAATACATGCAGTATGATTGCTGTCCTTTTCTTTCTTTTTAGGCATTGCCGCCAATGTAAACCTGGAAAATATAAATCTTTAGCGCTATCAATATTTAACACGAGTCCCTTTTTCAATAGGTAATTAACCGGGTACAGTTACATTTAATCACATTTGTTTCATAAGTGGGTGAATCATATTATATGCAAATAATAATTATCCCATAATCCCTGAAGTTTTAATTTGTTTGATGGGATCCATGAATTTTTAGTAAATGCTTAATGTAGTCCTTGAATAAGATGAAAATATCAAATGTTATTTTTCCATTAATTCAAGTTCAAAAATCATATTAAACAATTTTATATAATTTAGGGACTAAATTGAACATAAGTTCAAGGACTACATTGCACAACTTAAAAGTTCAAAAACAACATTATACATTAGGCTAAAGTTCAAAAACCCTATTAAACCATATTAAACAAATTAAAAGTTGAGAAACGATATTACATATTAGATCAAAGTTTAAAAACTAGTTATATTATTTCTCCTTTCGGGATGAATGATGTGTTAACTAACGCTAACAGACGATTAAGAGAGCACATTAACTTGTAATTAGACGATAGAGTTTAACTTGTCCAAAGAATTTTGCTCTTTAAAGAAAGAGTTTTGGCTACCAATATTTCTTACAAGTTGTAACAATAACCTATGATCGAGATCTAATAGTGGCCTTATCAACCTGACTTAATCAATGTAATAAGGCTACATTATTTCGAACACAAACATTAGACAAACGTCATAATTCTACGGATCCTTCTTGAAATTTCACAAGCAAACTAAAAAGGCAAGGAAATAGAGAAGGCATAAAATCAAACCATTAATGGTGATTAATTCTGAACTTCATTCTCACTCTCAACCTCATTACAACCTCAATACAATTTCGTTTCGGTAAATGTACACTGATTCTGTTACAACGCTAAACGTAAGGATCAGCAAGGTGTTGATTCCTTTGCTAGGATCAACAAGGTGTTGATTTAAAAAGAGAGGGAAAGAAAAGGAAACAAGAGTCCTACCATTCTCATCCAAAATTTCACAAAATTTCAGCAGACCTGCATGCAAGGTTGGCCCGGCGAGAGTATCAAATGAGCCAAAATTTGGTTGTTGCGCTGTACCATGGCAGCCGCTCAAATTTTGGGACATCATTATCGGTGTTGGTTAGCTTCTGCAGTAACAACTGTCACGCCCCGATCGTCGGGGACGCGCCCATTCTTCATGAATGGTCAATTATTAAAGTGTGATATCCCAGGACTAATTATCGCTGACCCTTTTATTTTATTACGCATGCGGAAGCAATTATAAATCCCCAGACAATAAAACAATGGGATAGAAAAGCAGGCCATATTTTTTCATAATGAAATTCACAACCACACTTTTTAACAGCACAACTTATTGAATATTTACAATACTATTTACAGCATAAAAGTCTCACACCTATCTACACTAAGACAAGGTTCACAAAAGGGATGGGATCTCAATCCACATCTGGGTTGTACTCAAGATCCTTCTCTGGATCATCTTCTACTTCAAAGTACTTTCTCCCCTTCAGGTTCTTCCTCCTTAGCTTTTCCTCAGGATCCTGAAATGGTTATTCAATAACCAATGAGACCACGTCTCAGCGAGTCCTACCCCCTAAGACTCGATTAGTAAACTAATACGCCAAACGGTTGCCTAAGCATAACACGAGTCAGAGGACTTACCTTGGCCTCAGTTCCAACCTGCAATTCAAGGTTAAACACAGATATTCAAACAATTCAAGACATCCGATCAAGCACTGGTCAATCGACTAAGTCGATTACATGTCAGTCAGACCCTCTTAAGGTCATTCCCACTCATATCATGATCTCCCAATGGTGTACTCATTCACCAAATCACATGTGTTTCTCGGGCGTCGTTTTCGCCAATGACATACTGATCACCGACACCGTGCGTTCTTTAAGGCGCCGTTTTCACCAATGATATCCTCGATCACCGAACCACGTGTCCTTTCTAGGGCGCCGTTTTCGCCAAGGTGACATCGGCAATAGACAACATCGTGAGTTCTTTAAGGCGTCATTTTCACCAGTGATATTTCCTTAATCACCGAACCACGTTTGTCTATAAGTCATTCACGTGCGTTCTTTAAGGCGCCGTTTTAAAGTGATACTTCCAATCACCGAACCACGTATGTCCAATAATATCGCACTTGATTGGTCTCAACCAATAATGTTCTCGATTAGCTCTCACCATTCTCTCTACTATATAGCCCATCAACGTACTGGCGCTATATAACCATGCTCGCCATTACCAATCAAATACTCAATAACAAACAATTTGGGACAATTCCTCAAATTTCACAATTTAAATCAATTCCATAAAAATTGAAGCTCAATTAAATAAACGAACTGCACCACGACAATCGGCACGAAATTCAGGTCACCGGCCATCCCTAGGTTGAATTTCCGGAAAAATAAATAATTAAATAATTAATTTCGAAAAATAAATAAATAAATATTAAAAATCCAATTTAGGCCCATATTGCCTTATTGGAGCCCGAAACGGGTCGGGAAAAATCCCGAGATGCATTCAATAAATAACCAGACATTTGTACTTGCTAATAACTAGGTCTAGCCACCTAACATGCATCGTTAAGTCACTAAATTAATTGTTCTAACCTAATCTAACCACCTAATTGCACTTAATTAAATCTAACCAACCCTAAGCATAATTAGTAAACTAATAAAGCATTAGTGAGTAAAACTCACTTGATTAAAAACGGGGATTGAATCACCACGACGGCGGCGCGACGGCGACCGAAATCGAACTTTCGACAACACCGGCGGACTTGGACCGAGCTTAAGACTTGGCCCAACAAATCTCAGCCCAAATGAGATTTGTTCTTGCTTTTGGGCTGGACCCAAATAAAGTTGGGCCTGCTGAAATGGGCTGCTCTTTAATCAACTTGGACTGGCTTGCGGGGAATTGGGCTTGAAAATGTCAAACTGCGGGCTGTTATTGGGCCACCGAAAATAATCAATTGCTGGGCTGAAGTTGCTGTAGGCTTCAAGTGGCGTGGCCTACTCAAATGCACGGCTGAAGACACGTTGGAACGTCACCTTGTTGGGCTGACCGAAGGAAGAAACACGTGGGTTGCTGTTGCTCGAGACTGAGGAAGAAGGAGCAGCTTCGTGGAGCCAAATCGAAGATGGTGGTGGCTTCGCTTGGCGCTGAGTCAACCTCGTGGTCTTCAACGCTGCTTCGGTTGACTGGGACGTTGTTGGGGACGATCCGCGAGAAAATAGAGAGAAGCTGCGGAGGGTGATCAACCATTGGCTTCGTGGGAATCTTCGGGGCAGCTGGTCGTGTGGTATTCGGTCAGTTGACCGGTTGATGCTGCCTTCGGTGAATTGATTTGAAGGCACGAAGGAAGACCGAAGATGAGTGGTCTTCGCTGGGGATGCTGGCGTGGACGATGGAGGGAAAAGCAGCGTCGAAGAAATTGCTTCGTGGACGAAGATGGAGTCTTCGCTGGCGCGGCTGTTTGCTCGAGTTGAAGACGCGGACGTGAGGAGCAGCTTCGGTAAGTCTTCAATGTTGCTGGAGGAGACACGAAGTAGTGGAGATGGGCGCTGCTTCAGAGGTCAACAAAAGCTAGTTTGTTGACTGCATATGGAGACAAGAAGCAGCATCAATTGCCGCTTGATGCGTGGCCAGCCGCAGCGTGAGACAAGGAGGTCCACGGAAGAGAGAAAGGGGCTTCGGTTTTCTCGAGTGAAAGAGAGGAAGATGGAGAGGAAACCGCACGAAGAAAATGAGAAGGGAGAGAGAGGATGGAGGTGGACGGTGGGTGAGAGAGTGCAAGGAGATAGAGATGAAAAAGGATGGAGGGCCCTTGGGCTTGATTTTTCCACAAATATCTCAAGACTTGGTTTTGGCCATGTATAATCCCTTGGCCTCCAATGGGCCACACCAACACTTCTCACAACACTTCAAATGGTGCATTTTAGCTAGGCATGAGGGGGATTACGAAATTGGCATCATCTCCTCTCAATTGGACACTTGAATAAATTCAATTCATCCTCATTTGGCTTCTATAAATCTCCGATACACACAGGCTCAACCCGAAAGTCAAATTTCCCATTAATTTAGCCAATCTGAACTTCTGCCAAATTTCGCGACGTCCAAACCCAATTTCCGTAAAATTTCCCGAATCTCCGAAAATCTTTCGAGACCGAGTTGATGCTCCTAAAATTTATTGTGACATGGCCAAAACTTCGATTTCTGAAATCGGACTCGAATTGGCCGTTAATTTTCATTCATCGTGTTTTTAGCGTGACCTGACTATCGGGCAATTTTCAGAACTTTTTAAGGCAAGTGACCCGTGGTCGATTTTCTTGAACCACCATGAACCCACTCGACTCATTGGCGACTCTTGATTGTCGTGAAAATCTCGATGATTCAAATACGGACACGAGTACCAAAACAATAAGAAAATCAGTCTAGTGTCGGTAGGACGAGAATTTTCTAATTCGGTGGTGTCACTCACGATTAGTCACATATCTCTATCGATCCAGTCTATCTCTGATTTTAAATCGATTTTTAACTGTGCCGTAATGACCTCTTAAGATGGACACAGTCAAGAAGCCGATTCCTGATCGAGTTCTCAAGTCTATTGCCTTAAAATAACTTAATAATTTCCCCAGCTAGTCTAGTTATCTCGAAAGTGATCGGCTCTGATAATAACCCTATAGACGCATCAATGAAATGCCCGATTTATTCAGTAGAAGACAGGGTTGAAAATTCTGGGATGTCACAACAACTATTTGAGATAGCTTGACTGCATATCTACACAGAGCACACTATCCTATAAGTTAGAAGTTTTCTGGGAGTAGTCGCCATGGATGAAGCTCTCATAAACCGTTCCGCTGAGTGCTTGGTTGAAATTGTCCCAGTTACTAATCAAGTCAGATACCGGCCCTTTGTGTATCTTAACCTGACGGCTCGTGAGTTCCATTACTGGCAGATTAAGGAATTCTTGAACGTCTTTTAGTTTCTGCGAAAGAAGTATAAAACAAGCGAGGAAAATAATTATAGGTGAGAACTAACATCTTATCTGTGTGAGTCAAATTTTGCTATCAGGTGTACTGGGAGAATCCGCAAAATAATTTACTGGAAACAGACCTATAAGCTTCACAACTTACAGTTCGGTCTTTTATGCGATCCTCATAATACAGAACGATGTGTCTCGTGGTGTTATAAAATGCTAAAGCTTTAGCAACTGTTGCCTCTACTTCCTTCAGGTCATCTATCAATGATGTGGAATTAATTGTCGGCTTGTAGGTTGAAAGAGTATCAGCCTGGAAAATGTAACCAAATTACAATAGGTACACAAAAGTAGAGAGAGAGAGAGACCTCTTCCGGTGAATGCACATGAGACTTGTGGGTCCCATTAAGTAATTTGGCATGCCGATCATAGGAATTAGCAAGCACCGAAACCATGCGACGTAGAAGATTTCTTCTGAAGAGAAATACTACAGACACACCCCTACGATTCAAATACTCTAGAATTTCTTTGTGGTGTTCCATTAATCCCTGCATCAATCACAAAAAATTGGATGACCTATTGCACTGTACATTCGTTGAAGCAAACATGGGAGGACAACAAATATACTTCATAGGCCTGGATAGATACTCTGTTTACAGAAGAAAGACTGAGAAAAAGTTAAACACCTTGATGATGATGATGATGATGATGATGAAGACAGCGTTCAGAAGCTTTTGCTCAAAATGTCATTTCTATTCCTACCACATAAGTAGTTATAATAAGAACCAAATACATTCTACTCTATTATTAATCCATCACTGAATTGAATTCCAACAATTGCAACCCGTAACCAATGGAATATGTGACTGCATATGCCTATATTAGAAAAAGCTTCCAACCGGCATGGAATATGTGACTGCATATGCCTAAGCCATAAATTTTGACAATTCCAGCTTTCTTGAAATTCGATATTTGAGCTTCTTGAACTGGACAAGTACTTAGGCCAACTTGAGTCAGTTAACTGTGTTCTTGAGGTAAATTGCATGAAGCTTGGCTTGACCTAGTCCAATGTATCTTCTAGTTCAGACACGAAGATTAAGCTTATTTATCGTTTCTTCTCCTCTTCGTATATTTGTCATGTATACATGAAATTCCAACAATTGCAACCCGTAACCAATGGTTTCAAGTTTATATCCTATATTTAGTTTCATGATATTATGGGATATGATCCATGATGATAGTAACAGACTGTTGGTTCTTGTCATAAAAATATTGATGCCTTCACTTGAGGAGATCACCAAAAGAGAGCTTATCTTCTAGCCCATTAACGTATCCAATTGGAACAATCTTCACTCAAAAGTTTAAGCCAATAATTATTGTTCAACTACAATATATTAACTTATTCACCTTACACCACATCTCTAATATGAAACTTTTTTTGCCAAACAACCTCACATGTGCACTTAAAAAATATTTTCCTCACTTGGGATCCATCTCAATTTGAATCTCCACTTTAGCTCAGCCTAATATGGTAGATTTTGGTGAGCAAAACATCTACCCTTCTGACTCCGCTCTAATCACCTTGGCCTAGCCAAAATCAATTAGAAGCGGGGACACCATCCATTACTTCAATTAGGGAGTTACATCCAAGATTCATTTTTTGAAATATTTCTGCAAATGCCAATGCACATCAGAAGTGGGCTAACAATAACCATCTACTCTAATATCACTAGTTTGGTCACGTAACAAAAGTAATATACCTTCATTTGGAGAGATCATTAAGAGGAAACTCAAGTTTGATCCCGTCAACATATCCATTTAGATTCACATTCACACATTAGATGAATGCAATCAAAGTCCAATTGATAGAGATAATGAAAGAGTCTATTTAAATTATATTAGATCAAAATAATGAATTGAAAATTTTAGAGATTTAAGAGTCAATTTAGTTTTAGAAAATATCGTATATCATAATGAATTTATTCTAAATTTTTAGTGTCAAAATTAAAAGTTCACTTTTTGCCCCTTCTAAAGTATAAGTTTGAGTTTCCAGACTTTCTTTCTGAGTTCAATCGATTACGCGAGGATTATCGACCCTTGTTAAGTACTCTCATTCACTATTTATCCACAGTAATTGACCAAAAAAAGTCCGATCACATATGAGAAATTGAACTCTTGCTTTTTGATAGAGCAACTTTCTTCAGACAAATATCTAAAAAAAAATATGATAAAAAGTTGCCAAAATAGTATCATGGAAGCACCTTCCACAATCTTTTTGCAAAATCAAATATGTACGGAAAATCTCCAGTAAAAGAAAAGGTCAAGGGTCAAATGCACCACAACCATCAAACTTTCAAAAGGAAAACCCCTCCACTCCTCTTTGTCACAGCAAGATCGAAGTCGTATTTTATGTTGTCCTTCACAACTTAGTGAAATGGACCAAATGATGAGCCTCCAAATTGGAATAATCTTGCCCCTACCAAACCTCCAATCAAAATGGAACTCTCCCGACCGCCTGCCATTTAGCAAATTGATACTTTTTTTTATTTAAATACTAAAGAATCTGACTAAAGAACATTGCGTGGCTGGCTCCTGCCCCAGCGGAACCCTCCCGACCGCCTGCCACTAACATTTTATAATCCACAAATTGCAGAAAAAAAAAACATTTTCATTTGGTTGATTTGTCAGTTTAGTGCGCATGGAATTTCGGTGGAATTAATTAAACTATAATAGAGTCGTCCAGGACTGGTTTGATGGTGATCTCTTGACTCTCAAGGGATAATTTCCCAGAGAATCTATGAGTTGTTGACCGATTGTCCACACGTGTAGCATCCCCCGGACCAGTTGAAACTAAAAATGGCAAAAGCATGACTTTTTTCTTCGAAATATGATCACAAAAGTCAAATTATCTTAAAATCTATGAAATACTCTGTAAATTTCTTGAACGAGTTAAGTTTAGGTCTTTAAATTGTGTCGATGATCCTAATTAAAGAACAATTTGCAAGGCGCAGTTTAATTGATGATCTCTAAATCCTGTGCCGAAAGTCCCTTGACACCTAATCAACTACATTGACCCTAAGAGATTGACAATAAAAAAAAAATAATTCAATTATCATACAGGAAACATATAAACTTCATCTGTTTAGTATGAGGTCTTCCAAGCCCCTGTAATGATTTTGTGCATGGCGATTGACTTCACTTATCATAAAGAGTTGGAGTAAGGTTCACTGAATACAAATTTTATGCATTTTGCTGATACTTTGGCGACAACACTACCATAAGTGTCTATAATTGTGCTTCTCAAGAAGAATTGAAGCATGGAAATGATAGAATTGTTGGCACATAAAAAATACATATTAGTTAACGGGAAATTTCTATATAAGTTGGACATATTTCAGAAACAAAATATTAGTATCGATGTGTTGTTATTGTTGTTGTTATCTTGTCGTTGTGTTATATGTGTTGCCAATGATAAATTTTATAGAAATCAACACAATTGGTGTACAATTCCAAGTAAAAGCCAAAATATGATGATTATTGCAAAGGCAGTAGCAGTCATTTGCTGTTTTAAATTCCGTCAATTTATGGTGAATAAGCAATAATCTATAGGTACGTATAAGTTGTAGCATAAGGAGAAGAAAGATACACAGCGTATTAGATATCTCTATTTCCAATGTGTATTTTCTTGCAATTTACGTTTTCTTTTACAGTATCTTCGTTTGATTTGGTTCAATTAGTTCAGTTTTCCACAATTTCTCGATAGCAACTTCACGAACCCAAATTTGAGTCGTAATTATTTCCTCGATTTTCAGTCGTTTTACCACTATGACAATTATTGTCTGTTTCGAGTTCTTTGAGTTATTCGGAAAAGTTTGAGCAATTAAATTGGAAGAATAGAACGTCTCAACTATCTCTGAGGAGATATGGCTCTCTTAGTTATTTTTTCTTTCCTCTTGGTTGAAATTAATTAAGAGTTCCATAGTGTGACTTAATATGAACATTAAATATAGTTGTCTGTTTTAAGCCCCAATTCACCGATTTAATTGCTGAAATGCCTCGTGAGTATGAATGGAGATCATGGGGGTGAAAAAATACACCACAAAGCCGTTGTTCACCTGTCTAGGAACGTAACAAAATGGTCCAATTGAAAGCAGTATCATGCCAGGCTACTTGATCGAACCCCCCCCCCTCCACCCCAAAACAAAAAAACAAAAAAACAAACATTGACCTACATGAATTAAGACTACATTTACCTCGATACAGTGCAAATGCAACAGAGAAAGTGCGCACAACCCAATTACTCAAGAAGATTAACTTGAACATACTTCATTCTGGTTCGATTAAGCTTGCCTACTTGTTCGGCTGAAAAAGGCGTTCTCATTTCATATTGAACTCAGAGAAAGATAAGTTGTGTTTATGTTGATAACATATAGTAATTCATCCAGTTTCCCGAAATATGCAGAGTGTATCAAATGCAGCACGACTTAATTAATTCAGATATACTTACGTTAACACTCACAAATTTGATTCTTCTCGTAACATTCCATTATTCCTCCTTTACAAAAAAATATTGGATTTTTTTCATCAGCTTTTTTCTTACCAAATTTATACATCAGATTGGCGTTGTATTTATATGAGATAGTTTCTCCATGTCAGCTATGGTCCTCTCACAGATAGCTCAACTTTGCTTAATTACAAGTCGTGGTTGTCGCTAAGGGATCTCTCTTGTCTGCAATGTATCCACCATTTTATATTAATAAAATCTAGAAAAACCCTAGATTTTGTTAATTAATATTTTTCAATAGGTACTACTGCGTAACCTTGCTGATTAGAAGTTTTCAAGGAGTGCAAATGCGTTACCTGCCTTGATATTATTTTTCTCCGCAATAATTAGCTAGCTAGATGTTTTCGGTACTTCATGTTAATTAAGAAAAGAGATTGATAGTCTAACGTTCAAATTAGGGTCACCAAGCAAGGAGTAACCCGGAAAAGTTTTTCATTACAGAAACAATTGGTAACCAAAGAACTACAACCAGCTGGTGCATTTTTTTTTTTTTTTTATTACAATGCTGTTTTATGTACATACACGATTACTGACACTCTTAAACCAGCAATAGCTAGAAAATATAACCTTGACTATCACATGAACTATAAGACACGCGCGTGTGATATGTAGCACAAGAGGACCATTTGGTGAGCAATCACCTGTGAGTTACACTGAACTTAACAAAACCCTAGTTATGAACGTCATGTCCGACGCTCGGGCTGTGGCCTGAAGATGTGGACCCCAGACTTCTCGGAGGCGATGGCTGTGAGTCTTGTGACTCAGCCCCAACTTCAACCGAAGGTGTGGCAAGAGGCAAGCCGACACTTCCGACGTCGGAGTTGTTTAGGTGGCTGCCATCTGAATTCACGCTGTTGTTCTCCAAGGTTTTTCTGGCGCTAAGAACTACCATCTTCTTGGTACTAGCTTGGAGCTTTGCAGATATGTTTTGGCTTGTTTTTTTCATTTGCCTTCCAACAGTAGGTTGAATTTGCTGGGTAAAAAATAATAGCACCAGGAGGCAGGAAAAGAAAAGCTTAGGGGCCATAGAGAGAGAAGCTGAGCCAGATGCCCTAATTCCAAGATCTTCATGGGTATTTATAGGGCTGAGAGGATCGTGAAATTGTTCTATTTCGCATAATTAGTGCTCAAGACATTGAGAAGTGGCAAATTATTATAGCGAAGAATGAAACAAGTGGGAACTACATCTCTGGATGGAAAATATTAAAGAATGTTTCTAGAAACCTGTTAAGGGTTAGGAACTACATTTTTGAAAAGGGATTGATACCATAAGTGTCATAATTATGATATGGCGCTCATGTCATAACTTATGGATCAAGCAATAGAATGTTATAACTTCTAAAGAAACTTTACTTAAGTTTTATTGCAATCTTCCTCATTGGAAATTTTAATGCGGCATTAATTTTATATAAATGGTTTGGACATAGCTCGTCGGAGAAATGAAGTAAACAAAATCATGCATAAACAACATTGTTTTGGCCCTTCTGTTGTCCTAGATAAATTGGCTTTATCTATAAAATATATATACAATAAGATCGGTTTTTTTTTTTAAATCTAGACACTCATTTAAGCAACATAATCAACGCCACTTCAACAAGCTAAAGGTTTATGTCTGACCAACCAAATTTTCCTCTTTCTTATTCTTTGCCTTAGAATAATTGTATAAACAAATATAATATGTGAAATACAAAATAAATCATAATAAATATCATTAATAAATGTTCATAGGGAAAAGTACCAAAAAATCTTAAACCTATTATATTAGTATTAATTTAGTCATAAACTTTTCGATTGAACTAATTCAATCTTAAACATTTTCACATTGGTACCAATTCAATCCATTCAGCTAATTTATGCCAAAAATTATTGATATGGCACGATCAACACCGACGTTGACATTTTTAATAATATTCCAATGCTTTTTTTAAAAAAAAAAAATTGAATTTTTAAATTTTCTTTTCTTTTTTTCTTTTTTTTACCTTTCACTTTTCTTTGCCTTTTCTTTTTGCCAGTGGCCATAACTAGCACCAGCCACAGCCGTGGTTAGTGAGGGTTGACCTCGCACGGGTCACCACCGGCCATCCAAGCGAAGCCCCTTCACCAAATTTGGTGAGGCCAACCCTTACTTGAGCCAAGGCGACCTCACCATGCCTTGCTTGAGCGAAAGTTAGCTTCATTGAGCCTCGCTTGGGCAAGGGCAAGGCCTAGCGAGCATCACCCTTGCCTAGACAAGGGTCAACCTCCTCAATGCAAGACAAACCATCGCCCAAGCAAGGACCTAACCCTCTTCTAGGTGAGGCCCGAGCCTTACTTGGCTGTGCTAGACGACTAGCAAGGGTGACCCAGGCAAGGTTAGCCCTCATCAACCATGGCTATGGCTGATGGTCGGCGATGGCCACCGGCAAAAAGAAAAGGCAAAGAAAAGTGAAAAGAAAAAGAAAAAAGAGAAAATTTCAAAAAAAAACTATTTTAAAAATTCAAAAAAAATCGAACAAAAATATCAAAATATTATGAAAATGTCAACATCGGCGCCGATCGTGCCACGTTAGCAATTTCTGGCCTAAATTGGCTTGATGGACTAAATTTGTACCAATATGAAAATATTTAAGACTAAATTGATTCAATTGAAAGATTTATGAGTGAATTAATTCCAATATAATGAGTTTAGGAATTTTTTGGTAGTTGTTTAGCTTCAAGTGCAACCTTCAAATGCAATCTCAATCTGATTTACACAAGAGAGTCGGGGTTAAAAATCCCATCTGAGACACATATAAAGTTGACACTATATTGATATAGTCTCCCTCCATCTATGAACTTAAGTTTTTCTATTATTATCTAGCATTACAATTCAATTTTATTGAAGTTTTCTTTGAAGGTCATTAAAGATTCACTAGAGTTAATGGGAGAATATGTATGCACAGCGTCAAGTCACTTGTGTCTCGATGATTAATTTTCAAATATTTATAGAGAAACTAGGATACATTTGTTACACATAAAATGAATGATTTAAAATATATTTTTCTAAATATGATTGCTTATATCACTTACTGAACGAAAAATATTTTCATCATACACGAAAATAATTAGACATAAATTATTGACAAATAATATAAACATTCTTCATTAACTAATTATTTCAAATAATATAAGTGATTTTTTTAGGAAAATAGTTTCCAAGTCAATCATTTTCTAGTGAAATAATGAAGTCTTAGACTGACTTGACTTTACAAGGAGACTTGTAAAAAAGTTCCGATCTTTCATCTTGTTGTTTTTGAAATTAAATATTCATCTAACTTCACATCTACTTTTCAATACATCTATTTTCTGTAAGAACTATTATCGAGACTATTAATTTTTATTCATCTTATTGTTTTTGAAATTAAATATTCATCTAACTTCACGTCTACTTTTCAGTACATCTCTTTTCTATAAGAACTATTATCGAGATTATTGATTTTTACTTTTATCTTTTTGGTCTGGTATTTTTTTTATTATCAATTTTATAAATTTATCAGACTAACTATCATGGAGTGATAATCGCACACACAAAGATAACCCACATGCGAGTATTATTTTCCTGTCTAATTCCGTCAAATTATTGCAAAGTGGTAAGAAGGAAGTTGAAGATAATTGTCTAAAAAATCATAAAGTTATTGTACGCAGGCCAACTCAATTCTAAACTTTTCAATTTAGCCAATTTAGTCATAAACTTGTTGACGTTGTACTAATGTAGTCCTACCGATTAATGTTTGCTGAAAATCGCTAATGTGATATTCAAGTCAACAAAGATCATCCTACAAGACACATTTAGTCTTGATGTTGATGATTTTTACAATTTTTAAAAAATTTCTGAATTTTTTCCATTCCTTTTTTTTTTTCTTTCCCTTTTTTTTTTTTTTTTTTTTTTTTTTTCCTATTTCTATACGCCTATGTGACATCCTGAATTTCAGGTTTGTTTTCAATTGAATGAGTCAAACTTTTCATTGAAGCGCCTATAGTTTTTTTCTTTGAGTTAGCCACTCACTAAATAACTAGCCTATCATATGAAGCCATTAAGGAATTTAAACGCAATAGACTTGAGAATTCGACCAGGAACTAACTGCTCGACCGTACTAATCTGCAGAGGTTATTACAGCACTGTCAAAATCGATCAGAGATCAGAAATACGTTGATTCGATAGAAGTATGTGATTAGTGTGTGGGTGATTCCACCTAATTACAAAATTCTCGTCAAGCTGCACTAGACCAATTTTTCTGTCATTTCTGTACCCTGTGTCCATATTTGAAACCTCAAGATTTTCACAACAACCGAGAGTCGTCAATGTGTCGAAGATGGACGATGTGGTTCGAAAATAATTGACCATTGGTTATTGCACTAAAACTTTCTAAAAGCTACCCGGTAGGTTAGGTCAAGCTAAAATCGCACCAAATTAAAATTAACCGCGAATTTGAACTTGATTTTAGAAATTGAAAATTCTGTTATGTCACGATTCATTTTAGGACCGTCGACTCACTTTCCGAAGATTTTTCTGCAAACCGGGATTTTTGGCAAAAAGTAAGGCCATTTTTGACCGGGAAAATCAGAGGACCGTTTTTGGTCGCATTTTTAGGATTAAATTTAGTTCAATTGATGAAGAAAAATCCTAAGAGGGATGATGGCATCTTTGCTGGATTTATGGACTCCAAATTGAGTTAAATTGGAGGAGAATTGAAGGGGAATTGAATAAATTGAGTGGCAAATGTTCCAAAATTTGTAGATCTTGGGGTGTGCAACATTTGGACTACTTGGAGACTTGTTGAGGAAGCTTTGGCAGCTGCAAATTGACTGAGGAAGACAACCAAGCTGGTGGGGGCAAGCACTCGAGAGTTTAGGATATTTTGGTGGCCCCCTCCATTTTTAGTAGCCTTCTTCTTCTTCCCCCAGCTACTTTCTCCATTTGTGTGTTGTTGAGAGCTTGAAGGAAACCAGAAAACTAAGCCAAGCCAGCCCCTACCCGTCGACCACCTGCCTGCCACCATCGCAACTCACCGCGCCGCCAGCAAGCTGCTCCGTCCCCCCGCGCACGCCGTCCGCTTGTCACATGCCACCTCACCATCCCCCACGAACCCTAAGCCACTGTCAAGCCAGCCCTGAAGTCGCACCACCCTCATCGTCCAGCCATCATCACCCCTGCTTGCCATCTAGTTGCACCTTAGCCATTCCAGCCAGCCAAGCCGCTTGGTGGAGCTCCCTCGAATAGCAAATCAAAACCAAAAGCCAGGCCAACCATGAGGCTTCGAGAAGCTTTTCTGGGCCCGTCCGATCCTCCGTTGGTGTCTCTGTGAGCTTGGTTGTCGCCCGTCTCCGCGTTGCCAACGTCGTGGACTCACCGGATCGCTAAACCGGTGAGTTTACTTGCTAAACTCTACTTAGGAAGTTAATGATGCTTAGGAGGTTATTAGTTTAGGCTAAGTATGGTTTAGGTGGTTAATTAGAATGGATTAGTGATTTAATTATCCGTTTGTGCATGTTAGGTAGTTAGAACGGATAAATTAGGGACTAAAGTAGTCTTACCATTTATCTAGATAGGTTCAAAAATTTTCTAGGCCCATTTAGGTGGTTAGATTAGAGTTTCCGGCCTAAGTTGCTATTTATCGCATTTAAATTGAATTATTTAATTAATTTTGGTATTTATTTAATTATTTAATATTTTCCGGAAATTATACCGGGATAGCCGGTAATCGGAATTTCGTGTTGATTGCAATGGTATGCTTGGTTTATTTAAATGAGTGTTAAATTGTGCAAATTGAGTGGTGATCGTAATTTTGAGTATTCAATTCAAAATTTGGAAATTTTGGTAATTACTTAGAAATTATTGGGTGTCGGGTTTTGACACCGAAAATGGTTTTAAAGACTATATCAAATAGTGGGATTTAAAAAGGAAGGGTATCAGTTTTTTTAGTTCAAATTGACCGTGTACCCACACATGATTATTTTTACCGTGTGTTTTTAATATGAAGAAAAGGGGGCCAAGTACATTATTTTAATTGGGACATTTGAATGCAAAGCACTAAGTCTCTGTGATTGTGTGACTATGTGGTTAGGACGCCTTAAACGTATTTCCTTCCTAGTCGGAGTTTAGAGGGTGAACTTGTTGAGACATTTTCTCACCCCATCGTGAGCTCAATATTTTTAGGTCCTTAGATTGTAGTTCCTCTGGAATGTTTTGGATAGCCGCGGGCTATTACTAAGCGGGGGATAAATGTTTGGATCCCTGATAGTCATTGGGTCTATGAGTTGATCGTGATCACTATATAGGTCGATGAGGGCCTACTTGAGAGGATTACCTCATCAATTCAAGGCGTGGTTTCGTCATGGGCTCAATGGAGACAGGGTGGGTCCCCTCCAAGGTTTTGAGATCCCCGCAATGGTTGTCGACGCCGCTTTTGGCAAGGGTGCAGCTAACCCTCCTGATGGAGCTATAGAGGACCCGGTGCCCCCGAAGCTGGTGGGGTCCAAAGAATTAATGAACGTGTCTAGTAGGTCATAGGATAGTTCTTTTTTGAAAGCCGATCTTTTGTAGACCTTTGTTTATAAACTCAGCTATGTATAAAGTTGTTTAATTTGCTTATGCATATATATTAAAATGAATGGGTCGGCAACGTTTCCTGGGACGTTTTAATTTTATCAACCACCAAGGGATGGGCATGCGCTCGAGGATCGGGACATGACACCTATCACCAATGCCTTAGCAAAAGGAAAAAGACAAAAACAATTCAAAAAAAAAGTTAAAAAATTACAAAAATCGTATGCGTTAGCATCATTCGTCCATGCCAATCGTGCCACATAGAATGACTAACACTAATTTGACCACCACATTAGTTATTTTCAACAAAAATTGTCTAAAAAGATTACATTGAATAATATCAAAAGACTATGATTAAATTAATTAAATTAAAATTTTAGGACTAAATTGAATGCCACACAATAGGTTTAGAAATTTTTGGATAATTTTCCCAAATAAGTCATCAAAACTACAAAAACATATGTGAATCCATAGTCATATATCTTCTCATGAACATTAATTCTCAAACAAATGATGGAGAGCCTCATTCATCATAATGTTTTCTACCTTTCAAAGCTCTAAGAAGCCAATTCCCCTAAAAGGCGCCATTACTACAAAGGGAATATTACCAAAATAGTTAAACCTATTATAATTTTTCCAATTCAATCCTAAACCTTTTGCATTTGTGACAATTCATTCCACCCGGCTAATTTTAGATGGCCAACGCTAACGTGGACGCAACCGACGATGGCTGTTGGGCGACACCGACGTGTCAATTTTTAAATTTTTTTAAATTTTTTTCTCTCTCTTTTTTTTTTTTTTTAGGTTGTCTCTTTTCTTCTTCCTTTGGCTAGCCACCGGACTGGCCAAAGGTTAAGGCCAATGACGTCAACCTTGTTGGCCACTAGGGTGGCAAGGGCGAGGGCGAGAGCCAGCCTTATCATTGCTAGGCAAGGGCAAGCCCCGCCGTCATTAGGCAAGGTCGAGCTCACCCAGCCATGGCAAGGCTTGCCCTCACCAACTTGCCATCGCGACACTGTCTGAGGTCTCGCCCAGCTAGATCTAGGGGAGGGCAAACTCGACCTCGCCCAATGATAGCAAGGCTCGCCCTCACCTATGATGGCAAGGCTAGCCTTCGCCCTCATCATCACAACACTAGCCGAGGTTTTGCCCAACCAGATCTAGGTAAGGGTGAGCTTCACCATGGCTAGGTGAGCTTGACCTCATCCAATTACAATGAGGCTAGCCCTTGCCCTTGCCGTCGCAACTATGGCCGAGGTTTCACCTAGCCAAATCTACACGAGGCTCACCCACACCCTCGCCCTCACCCTCGCCACATCGCCCAACTGGATTTGGGTGAGCTCAACCTCGACCTCACCACCCCGGTGACCGGCAAGGCCTAGCCTCTCGACTGACTAGAGGAAGAAGAAAAGAGAAAACAAAAAAAAGAAAAATTTTAAAAATTTTAAAAATTTGATATCTCAACATCAACCGAACGGCCGTGGCACATTAGTAACAGCCAATCAAAATTGGCCGGATTGACTAAATTAGCACAAACATAAACGATTTAAAACTTAATTGAAAAAATTACAATATGTTTAGGACTGTTTTGGTAATTTTCTCTTAATACAAATGTCTATTGAATAACATTATTCTCCTAATTAAATCAAGAACTAAATTTCTTAAATAATTGGTCAAACAAAGTGCAAAGTAAAAGTTAAATCGTCCCTTAGGAAATTACAAAGAATGTAGGTACGTACAGAGTTTAAGTTGTACCAAGATTTTTTTTTTTAACGGCACTTAATCCTTGACACTTACTATATAACCCATATAGGCTTTTTATGGAATTTGTTGGTTTATGTTTGAGGTTGAGACTATCTTTTGGGTTTGCTTTACTATTTAGAGAGATTATAGTTAATGTTCAAAGTATCGCTCAAAAGTTCACCAATTTGATTTGGATACATTCATTTTCTATTCTTCATTTGTAGGGCACTAGTTATATGCAAGGAGAACTCTAAAAGAATAAGTCGTATAAATAATGTTGGCCGGTTCAAGATTTAAGTTCTTTACTGAAACATATAAAAGATTGGTATGTATACCTTATGCAACTTCCTAGTCAAAAGTAGTCATATCGTTTTCTGTACACGAGGTTTAGCAATTTTTATGTTAAATCTCTGCCCATCATTCATGTGGTTATTTCCCATTTAAAATCTGAATATAACACAAAGATCTTCTGTCCTAAAAATTTCCTGGTCACAACATGACGTCGGGTAAGATTGAGAACAAAGTCGTAGTACAACGGAAAACTGGAATATCATACAACATGCAACGCATATGATAGCTGATACACAATTCCGGCATAATTAGCCGTTCATTTCTAAACAAACCTCATTAATTTTCAATTTATTACAGATTTCGATACTGAATTGACAGATAATTTTATACACATCAAGCAGAACCATTTCCAGAGGAACTGAAGAACAACATTTTGGGACATGAGACCCAACTGAACCGGAATTGACAAGACTTACACAACTAAGCTTCCACTTTCTATTTTGAAGTATTTAGGCTTTTGGTTCCTCATTCTGAACAGCATGGCCAACACCGGGGCTGTGACCTGGTCTAGTGGCTCCGAAATCATCTGTTATCCCCATAACGGTTAGCCTTTCTTCAACACCACTCGGAGTTTTCAGTCGAACAGCTTCCTTCTTTAAGCCATCGAAAGAATGGCCCACTCCAGGGCTGCTCCCAGGGGTTGTGGGGCGGAAATCATCCTTGTCCAATGCCTCTGACTCACCTAAATTGGCTGCCTGATCATGTGCTGTAGGCGAAGCAACCAACTCCTTCCCCGCATCAGAATGATCATCGTTCGTAGGAGTCTGACTTGGAGTGAGAAAATGCAATGCTTGTTTGTGCATTGGGTCGTAATTTATTGCATGGAGTTCGTCCTCCCATGCTGATTTTATCAACCTTCCCTCAGAAGTTCGAATTGCATCGAACGCGATGAAGGTAAAAATGATCACAAATATCGATATGACTTGCGAATCAGCCATAGCCAGAGAAGCACGGAAAAGGAAGTTTGATTTTCTGCTTTGAAGCGAGCAATGAGAAGAAATAGGTACGGCGGAATATAGTCAACCGAATGAGAAGCACTTGAACTCCGCACTTCTATTTAAACTCAGGGAGTATTTAGACTTAGACAGTATCAATGAAAAGAATTTTGGGTGCTTATATAGTAACCACAAAGGACAGCTAATAATAAGTGCCACTCCACCATGGATTTAGGTCGTGAGAAGGATATGTCAGGTTCAAGCACGCGATGAAATAATCTTGCACATTACTCTTAACTTGCCCTACAATCAAATGCCTCACCTGACTTGAGTAAAAGAAGAGTCCTCAATGATATATTTTGGAACTTGACACTTTTGAATATGTATGACTGTTGATAACGACTGGACTACCACGCCCGATAGATCGGGCAAGACGTGACCGAAAAGATTTGATTGCACCTTCCTTGAAGATTCAAGAATACATTGATTCAATTGATTGATTTTTGCACAGTAGGTTTAGAACTAATTATGTAATTTTTTCATAAACTTAGAGCGTGTGTGATAACCATTCTACTTCTTACCAAAATTATTTTGTTGTTCTTGGAAATAGGTTTAGAACAAAAATCTGTTTGATAATACAATTTCATTTTTCTATTTTTAGAACAAATTTCGAGACTAGAAATTGGTTTGGAATAGAAATAAAAAGAAAAAATTTTCTATTTCTCTATTTCCAAAATGGAAATGAGAAATAAATTTTTCATCACTCGCCCACTTTACTAGCCGGCTGCTCACCTACCGCTGCCCGCCGTTTGCCACCACCAATCACCAACCACCATCTACTGTCAATCAGCAGTCAACTGGCAACCAGTTAGCAGTCGACCGGCGGCCAACCACCGATCGCATGCGTCGGTTGCTAGCCACCACTACCGCCTAAGAGAGAGAAATTTTATGTTATTACCATTTCTTTTTTAGGACAAATTTTTGTTTTGTTATCAAACACATATTTTTACTCAAAAACTCATCTTGGGAATAGAAATATAAAAATCTATTTCTAGAACATAAATTAATTTTTTGGAACAGAATGATTATCACTAGTGCCCTTACTCTGTATATAATATATCATGGTCGTTTCGATTATTTCTTTGGAATAATAGGTAAAGAGAACCTCCTTACAATAAGGAGGATATATCAAGAGATAACGACATTTAGCCTATAGATGATCACATGACGAGCAAATTTGGGCTTCCCCACCACAATCCACATGCACCAAACATTCAGGGATTCTCTTTACTCTCCACTGGGAGGAGAAGAGTATAAAATGTTGGCCGCCCATGTGCAAGCTCAAACCATTATCTTTGGTCGACAAATTCAATTGAAATACCAAATGTCTCTGTCCTTTGTTGTTTAACCCTTCATTTTCTCGATTGTTATCATCATTAAGCTTTTAAAAATTGGTTTTGAACGTGCATGCTTAGCCGCACATATAAGATTCTTTTGGTTGATTGCTAACAAACTAAGGATCATCTTACCGAAATTTTTCAGACATTGATAAAATATACTTAATTTAGTTTCTTAATGAGTGTGTCTCTAGAGTACATTTACAAAACTCATAAAATAAAGAATTATGCTTCGTACACTAAAATTTATTTGTTAAGTTTTGAGGTGAGAATAGCATCTTAGTAAATGGGAGGGTGATATTCAATATCCAATAAAAATCTGTCACATCACTTTGTGTACTATTTAGTAGACCATTCTCAGCAAATCTAGCTTTACTCTAACAATAGATAATTTCTTTAACAGTTGTAATCGTGACGCAATGTTCACTTTAACAGGTTGGGGCATTGAGTTATATTTAAAGGACAATTCAGTTGGAAAAGTAGATGACTTTTAGAGTCTGGAAAAAGTCGGTTGCTGTTAAGGTGATTGAACTTATGTTGCAGAAGCACATGTTGTAACCCCCTTGTTTAGTCTATGCACCCCCGTCCCATTAAAGTCGACTTCCCGTTGGAAATTACTCCAAATGTTTGAGACATCGTATGAGATTACAACATAAGTAGTTGTAGGATGCAGGAGATATAATTCAAAATTTTAAAATCTACAAGAGATTTGTGCAATCATATCATTGTTATGTGGGTCATTTTAGATGACCATTCTTTCTATTGTCTGAATACCTATGGTCATTATCCATCTTTACCGCTAATAGATATTACTAGAATATTTGGGCAAAGTTTGAAGTTGAAAATGATGTTAAGTTTTCTTTGTTGTAAGAGATAATTGTGCTTAACAAGAGCCTTTAAGATGCTTATTAACTGTTAGGTCTAAATAAGCAATCAAAAGGAGGGTGCATTGATTTTTCAAGAAAATACACATTAATCTTTTAGAACCAACTTTAATAAAAGTGTTGCTTCTAAGCGCAAAATGAACTAGCATTATAGCCATCAAAAATTGAAGAGTTAGAAGAAAGATCAATTGCAAACGAGATTTATGGAGATTCAACTTTGGGGTGCCTACTTCTCTCTTGTAACTCTAACGGCCCAAATAGACTGGATTTCACTAGTTAAGCCGAGAGAAAAAAAAAATAGCGCCGTGTAAAACTTGTTGCCATACTGAACATTGTTGGAGAAATCTTCTTGAAGTGTTTGAAACTGACAAAACATTTCCATCAGTCTAGTCTGAAGGTTTGCAGACTCAGCTATTTAAAGTCTGAAGACCTCCGGATAGCCAAACTCAAGACTCAAAGTCTATTCTCATTGACAGTCTCTAATCCGTTGAAGAAAGGTTATCCAGAACTAGATGTTTCGTTAAGGATTCAACCTTATCAACTGGAGAAGATCTCGTGGCTGGAAAAGACATAATGGAATTCTTTGATTGATCGAGATTGACTCGAAGATTAAGGAACTGATAATTCCCTAAATATTCTTGGAATGTTCTACTTATGGAAACCGAGATCCTGATTGTATGGGCGAACAGGATTGATGGGCTATCGACACGTTCCTTTAATAGCTCGAATAAAATTCCTAATTGATTCCGTCCAACGGGTAGATTGGAGGAATTCCTTTGATAAGTGCCAACGGGTATCATGGCATAAAGGAGTATATAAGGAAGCCGTTCTAAGTTGTTCGAGGTGTGCGCGATAGAAGAATTTCAAAGTCTGAAGCTCCTTGTTGTTTAGACAATTCCTTTGAGCAAAACATTGTATTCAAAAGAGAGTCTATATTTGTAAGAAACCTTGAGCAAAACATCTACACCGTGGAATCAAGGAAAAGCTGTGCTGTAACTACTCTTTTGTTCATAGTGAAATTCAGCCGGTGGGCTGTCAGTGCGGAAGAGTGGACGTAGGCTTGGAATAAGCCGAACCACTATAAACCATGTGTTCAATTTTCTCTTCCTTACTCTCTTTACCTTGATCGTACTTCAATTTTGTTAATCAATAGTGAACTCCTTTCTATTGGTTGCCTAGAATCACTTCCGTATCTCGATAAATTGATTGTGCACCTATTCACCCCCCTCTAGGTGCTTATACTAGCTATCTCAATTGGTATCAGAGCTCGTGTACTCACTTTGTTTGAAGTGTTTTACTTCAGAGTAAAATATCCATGGCAAGTATGTTGGCTCTAGGGCTGGTAGAAGGGCAAAGCAACACCAGACCGCCTTACTTTGATGGAAAGGACTACAACATATGGAAGAACAAGATGAAGACGTTCTTAAGATCAAAAGATCCTCTGGAATGGGACGTTGTAGAAAAAGGAATCATTCCTAAAGCTACATCTGTCTCAAAAAGAGAAAATGACACTATTGAGTCCAGCGAAATAAGTCAGGAAGAGATAATCAAGAGACAAGCTCTTGATGCAAAAGCAATTTATTCTTTATATTGTGCATTATCACCTACGAATATAATGGAGAATATCTTCTTGTGATACAGCCAAAGAAGTCCGGGATAGATTACACATTACCTATGAAGGAATCGATCAAGTGAAAGAAACTAGAATCAACATTCTTCTCGGTCAATACGAAGCCTTCAGAATGAAACCAGGAGAATTTATAAGTGACATATTTAGTCGTTTTACAGAAATCGTGAATGGTCTTGAAAATCAAGGTCAACCAATTTTTCATCCCATAAAAGTGAACAAGCTACTGCGTGGACTCTCCAAGGATTGGAATCATATAAAGACCTCAATCAGAGAGACCCAAAGAATCATACCACTGTCTGTCGATGAGTTGGTTGGGACCCTTCAGTCTTATGAAGTGGAACGAATCAATGAAGACGAAGATCCTAAAGGTAAGAAATCCATTGTATTAAAATCTAATGATAATTCTGATGTAACAGATTCTGAAGACGACATGGATGATGAAGAACTTGCTCTCATGATAAGAAGATTCAGAAAGCTGAATAGAAAAGGAAGAAGATTCAATTCAAGGAAACAAAGTTTTCAAAAGCAACAGACCAAGTCTGCTGAAGATGATTAATCAAACAAAGATGTAGTCTGCTTTGAATGCAAGAAAAAAGGACACATCAGACCCAACTGTCCTCTTCTGAGGAAGAAGAAAGGAAAAACTGAAAAGTATCGAAAAGCTCTCAAAGCTGAAACCTGGAGTGATACGGAGTGCGAAGATAGTGATGATGATTATGCCAACATATGTCTAATGGCACAATCGATTCGAATCAAACTCCGAGGCGATTCGATTCGAGAAAGTGAATTCGAGGTAAGTAATTTCAAAATCCCTATTAAAGTTTCAAAATACATTTATGAATTATGTTTTAGTCTTAAGACTTCTCTTAAAAGAATTTCCGAACTCAAAAAGAAAATTCTGCTTTAAAACAACAAAAGAATGTTTTGGAAGAAAAAGTGAAATGCTTAGACCGAATGTTTCTTCTCTCGAGAGAAAGTAAAGATAATCTTTTAAAAGAAAATGCATTTTTGAAAAATGATATTTCAAATATTTCCAAAAGATTTTCTATAGGATATGAGAAACTAGAAAAAATACTTTATGTTCAAAGACCGTACTTCAATAAATCTGGTTTAGGAATGAATGCTGAAACTATTCCTTTAATCGATTTTCCTAAAGTGAAAGAAAGAATCAAACAAAGACCCACAAGAAATGCTTACAAAAATTATTTTGAAAAGAACTTTGTAAAACCAGTAGGTCGTAATGCTCTTAGATGTTCAAAATGCAATAGTGCAGATCACTTTGAGAAAGAATGTCCTATGGTTTGGAGACCTGTCAATAAAGTCTTGGCAAAAACCGTATATTAGACTAACTCAAAAGGACCCAAGAAAATATGGGTATCAAAGAAAGCTTGAGTTTCTTTTTAAATGCAGGTCACTATCAAGAAAAAAGTGAAATGGTATCTGGATAGTGGATGCTCGAGACACATGACAGGAGACTCAAATTGCTTCATAAAGATTGTTCAAGTGAATGGTGAAAAAGTCTCATTTGGAGGAAACAGACAAAGGAAAAATAGTGGGATTTGGGCTGTAAAGATTGGGAACCTTACGATAAGCAATGTTTCTTTAGTTGAAGGGCTCAACTATAATCGCTCGGTGTCGGTCAACTGTGTGATGCCAGTTTTAGAATCAACTTTCAAGAGGGTATTTGTTCAGGAACCAGTAAAGACTTTACTCAGTCATTCATGGGTCGAAGACATGGAAATATCTACCTTTTGAAAGTGAAACCAGATGAATCGCAATGTCTAATCTCAATCCAAGACGAAGCGAGCTTATGGCACAAAAAGCTTGGGCATATCAACATGAAGCAGATAGCCAAAATCTCAGCAGAGAAACTTGTTCGTGGTCTACCCAATTTATCATACCAAAAGTCTGATCTATGTACACCATGTATATTGGGAAAATAGGTAAGAAATTCCTTTAAGCCAATAAATCAATTTTCCACTAACCGTGTACTGCAGCTCTTGCATATGGACCTCTTCGGACCAACAAGAACACAGAGCATTGGAGGTAAGAAATATTGCCTAGTAATTGTGGATTACTACTCACGATTTACTTGGGTATATTTCTTGGCAAGTAAGTCTGAAACATTCTCTTACTTTGAAAAATTTGCTAAGAATGTTCAAAATGAAAAATGGTATGTTATTTCAAGTATAAAAACAGACCATGGAGGTGAATTTGAAAATCAAGATTTTGCTAAATTTTGTGAAGAATCTGGTTTTCAGCATTTGTTCTCCTCTCCATATACTCTAGAGCAAAACAGAGTTGTGGAAAGGAAGAATAGATCTCTTCAAGAAATGGCTAGAACTCTTTTAATTGAAAGTAATATCTCTTTATGATTTTGAGTTGAAGCAGTTTCAACATCATGTTATATTATCAATAGAGTTTTTCTAAGGCCTATTCTAGAAAAAACCCCCTATGAATTATTTAAAGAAAAGAAGCCCATTGTTTCATATTTTCATGTATTCGGATGTAAATGTTTCATATTGAAAAATGTAAATGATCGAGTTGGTAAGTTTGAAGAAAAGTCAGATGAAGGCATCTTCCTTGGATATTCAACCACTAGCAAAGCGTACAGAGTCTACAACAAAAAGACTCAAACTGTGGAAGAATCAATGAATGTAAAATTCCAAGTCTCTATTCAAAATGAATCTATTCAGACTCATCTTGAAGAGACTGAATCTGCTCCAGACTCTACAAAATCTAAATCTCAAGAAGCAGCTCAGACTTTGAAGGACCAGCAACAAGTGACTGTTGAAGATTCAAGTGAAGGAAGTGGCCATCAATCTGACAAATTAACAAGCAACTGGAAACATAAGTCCAGTCATCCCAAAGATCTTATTATTGGCGACATCAATGAAGGAATCCGCACAAGATCCAAAAGGCGAGAAGAGTCTAGTGTCTTTGTGGCTCTTATTTCTGAAATAGAACCCAAGAGCATAGAAGAAGCTTTATCCAATGAGAGCTGGATTGAAGCTATGCAAGAAGAACTCAAACAATTCAGAATTAATGATGTTTGGGAGCTGACTCCTAAACCAAAAGGTAAATCAATTGTTGGAGCTAAATGGGTTTTCAGGAACAAGATGGATGAGAAAGGAAAAGTCATAAGAAACAAGGCTAGACTCGTAGCCAAGGGATACACACAAGAAGAAGTGATAGACTATGACGAGACTAATGCACCGGTAGCAAGGTTAGAAGCAATTCGTTTATTACTTGCATTTGATTGTCATAAAAATTTCAGGTTATTTTAAATGGACATCAAAAGTGCTTTCCTAAATGGATTCATCCATGAGGAAATCTATGTGGAACAACCGCCAGGGTTTGAAGACCCAAAGAAACCAGACTTAGTATTCAGACTCAAAAAGGCCTTGTATGGCTTAAAGCAAGCACCTCGAGCTTGGTACGACAGATTAAGTAAGTTTTTAATTCGAAATGGATTTGTTAAAGGTAAAGTAGACACTACTCTTTTTATTAAAAGAGAAAGCAAAAGTTTTCTGCTTGTTCAAATATATGTCGATGATATTATCTTTGGATCCTCTAACGAAAGTCTGTGCAAGAAATTTTCTAAGACTATGCAGGATGAATTTGAAATGAGCATGATGGGTGAGTTAACCTTCTTTCTTGAACTTCAAATAAAACAACTGGAGGAAGGAACTTCCATTCATCAAGAAAAATATGCAAATGATCTTGTCAAAAAGTTTGGACTAAACAATTGCAAAAAGGCTAACATACCAATGTCAAGTTCCTTGAAGATAGACAAAGATGAAGAAGGAAAGAAAGTCGATCAAAAGCTGTACATGAGTATCATCGGATCTCTTCTTTATCTTACTGCTTCTAGACCTGACATTATGTTTAGTGTTTGCATTTGTGCCAGATTTCAATCAGACCCAAAAGAATCTCATTTGAATCTTTGCAAAGCGTATTATCAAATATGTTTCATCAACTTCAAGCTTTGGTCTCTGGTATCCAAAAAGGGGAGACTTTACTCTTCTTGGATATTCAGACGCAGACCTTGCTAGATGCAAAGTCAATAGAAAGAGCACCTCGGGCACTTGTCAACTACTTGGAGGCAGGACAATGTCTTGGTTTTCAAGAAAGCAAAGTACAGTTGCTCTCTCTACGAGAAGTGAGAGTATATAGCTCTCGGGAGTTGTTGTTCGCAAATTCTGTGGATAAAACAACAGCTAAGAGACTTCGGAATTGAAGACTCATGCACGGAGATTAATTGCAACAACACCAGTGCTATAAACCTCACCAAAAATCCAATTCTCCACTCAATAGCAAAGCATATAGAGATTTGACATCACTTTATTAGAGACCATGTTCAAAATGGAGATGTTTCAATTCAATTTGTTGATTCAAAGAACCAACTGGCGGATATATTTACAAAGCCTTTGGAGAAAAATCAATTTGAAACCATCCATTCCAGACTTAACATTTTAAGGTATGAGGAGATCAAAATCTAAAGACTCTCAGACTCAGACATACAAGACTTCAACTGTAAAGTTAGTCTTGGTACGACCGTCAGACTGTAAGTTAGTCTTTCTCTCTCTCGAATCTTATCTTGAAAATGTAAGATTGTGAACCGTGTTTTATTGCTATCTTTAATCGGCTTAATTATTGCATCATTTCCTTTTTGAGAGAGAAGTTATTTTTTGAAATGACTATTTTCGCGGAAAAATGACAGTTATTTTGAAAAGGCATCTTTTTATTTCCTTTGTGACGGTTCGTTTATCTCTCTTTTTAACCAATCGTGCACTGTTGATTTCTCTTCACTTTACTCTCAAAAACCCTAGAAAGCATCGATCCTCCATTCCCGTTTTCTTCCCTTATTTAATCTTCAAAAAGTTGTCGTCTTTCTTGGGAAAGTCAAGCAAGGAATCTTCCAAAAATTGAGAAAAATGTCATATTCAAGAAAGTCTTCGAGAATCGCAAGCGGGGAACCATGGGGAATGAGTGAGGGGCCTACGCACTTCGATCTCACTGAAGAAGAAGTGTCTCCAGAATAGCGACAGAGCCCACAACATTCTCAACAGCATCATTCTCCTCCATCTAGTCCTCAAGGCATTGATCATCAACAAGAGGAAGAAATCATTGAGGATGCAGATCCGGTAAGAGTTCAAAAGCCTGCTTATATTTATAAGCTATATCGTGTCTTAAAAGGAAATCGTACTCCCTTGAACTATGTCGATGATTTTCTTAAAGACAAAGGATATGGGAACGAATATATCTTTTTGCGGAAAATGGAAAGTTTGGGAATTGCTCGTAAAGGGGTGGCTGAGGAAACCATTGCGAATATCTCAAGTGATCCTCGTGATTAGGGACCGAATCCTGTAGATGGGAATGATGATGACAAATTGTATAGCCATTTTCAACCGAGAATGGGTGTTGCGGTTGAAAATCGAGGAAAAATGGGAGATTTGTTCAGATCGAAGGAACAAAAGGATTTATACTCGAAATTGCTGAAGCGTGGGGTGATAAACCCTAGAAGTGTGGATTTTGATTTTCTGGATGCTGTGAATGTGAACTTGAGAGAAAAGTTCGGTTATCTTCAACTGGAAAAGTTCTGCTCCGACACTACAGAGGCCTATGCTGAACTAACCGCATATTTCTATTCAAATCTTAGCTATTTGGATGCGAATATATTCTCTTTCAGCGTCAAAGATCAAGACTATGTTGTGGATATGGATATGCTGGCAGATGTGTTAGGAGTTGAAAGAGGAAGATATCAACCGATCAAAGTTTCCATTGCTTGAGCCACACTGGAACTAGTGAAGGATAGGAGAACAGAGGAAAAGATCACTTACTTAAGGATGAGTGCATTCAACATCTTGCTTCACAAGATTGTGATCAATTGCCTCCGACCAAAATCAACTTCCAAGACTGATATTTCAAGTTCAGAGGCAAAGCTGATGTATGCCATCCTCACTGGGAAAAGGTTTTCTCTCCCTCACACTATCATGTTCCACATGTATAGAGCGATGATGAAGGACAGAGGTCAAGTCCCTTACCCAAGCCTTGTGACGAAGTTATTCAGACATCTGAATATTCAGCCTCCGCAAATCTTTTGTGTTCGATCGTGTGATCATATGGTGGTAGGACTGAAGATGGTGACCAAAATGCGTCGAAGGAGGCTGAACAAGGAGTTGGAGAAATTCAAGGAGAAGACTCCGAGTCAAAGATCATCAAATTTCTTCTTCAAAACGGAAAGGAAAGGAGCCCTTGGTTGCTTCAAAACCGAAAAGAAAAGCTCTTATTGTAGAAGATGAAGAAGATGATGACCTTACCATTTCGGCCATAGCTTTGAAGAAGCTAAGTTGTACTGTTGTAGAGTCAATGGAACATCGTGAGACAGAAGGAAAGGAAAGAGAAGGCCAAGAGGAAAGAGAAGGTCAAGAAAAAAAGAAATAAGAAGAAGAAAGAGAAGAACAAGAGAAAGAAGAAGAAAGAGCAATTGGCGAAAAAGAAGCAGAGGAGGAAAGACCTGAAGAAGAAAGAAGAGAAGAAGGTGGACCTGAGGAACACTCTTCTCCACCTGTAGGCATGGAAACAGGGGGAGATCAAGAGAAAGAAGGGAAGTCCTCATATCCTTATGCAAGTGAAGGACTCAGTCACTCACCTGCAGACCCAGGGGACGTTTATGCCTCTCAATTTCCAGAAGAAGGTCATGAAGTTTCATCACCAAACCTGCGAGATTATTCGATATGCCATCATCTCGCAGAATGTCTTTGAAGCTAGTACGCGGACCGATAGCTCGGCCGATTTTCGCAGAATCATGGATATTCTCTTGGAGATGCAAGGTCAAATTTATGCCTTGGGATGCGAGGTTCAAAACTTGCAAAATGCGGGTCAAGTTTCTTCATGTTCATTGAATGATAAAATCCAAGCCCTCTCTGTTCAGATTCAGGCTAATGCCAAGGGTGAGGAGATTGCACAAGTAAAGAAAGACTTAAAAAGGCTAGAAGGCATCATTCAGTCTATGGGAGATTTCCAGCTTGTCCGCGTTCCCAAGCCATCTTGACTTTATTCCATTTTCATCTCAACCTTTTTTTAATCCGACAAAAAGGGGAGAGATGCAAGATTTGAACAATTTGACTTTTAAATTGTGTGGTTTGTTGGATTGTGTTGTTACGGTTTGTTGGATTTTGTTGGATTGTTTTGATCTGTTTGACTTTGTTTTTGTGTCGGATGAGAACCGAACTAGACTTGGACTTGACTGCTTTTATTAACTATCATTGATATCTTATGGATGGCTTTATCACATATTAGACTAACCTATTTTTTGTGGTTGCAGATTCTAGTGTTATTCATTTAGCCATTTATCTCTATAAGATATGCATATGTGTTTGAGAAATGTTTTGCAGGTCAAAGTTGTCCAAATCTGCAGGAAAGTTTTGTCACCATCAAAAAGGGGGAGATTGTTGGAGAAATCTTCTTGAAGTGTTTTGAAGCGACAAAACTTTTCCATCGATCTAGTCTAAAGGTTTGCGAGACTCAGCTATTTAAAGTCGAAGACCTCCGGATAGCCAGACTCAAGACTCAAAGTCTATCATCGTTGACAGTCTCTAATCCGTTGAAGAAAAGTTATCCAGAACTGGATGTTTCATTAAGGATTCAACCTTATCAACTGGAGAAGATCTCGTGGCTGGAAAAGACATAACGGAGTTCTTTGATTGATCGAGATTGACTCAAAGATTAAGGAACTGATAATTCCCTAAATATTCTTGGAAGGTTCTATTTATGGAAACCGAGATCCTGATTATATGGGCGAATAGGATTGATGGGCTATCGACACGTTCCTTTAATAGCTCGAATAATCTTCCTAATTGATTCCGTCCAATGGGTAGATTGGAGAAATTCCTTTGGTAAGTGCCAACGGGTATCATGGCATAAATGAGTATATAAGGAAGACGTTCTAAGTTGTTCGAGGTGTGCGCGATAGAAGAATTCCAAAGTCTGAAGCTCCTTGTTGTTTAGACAATTCCTTTGAGCAAAACATTGTATTCAAAAGAGAGTCTATATTTGTGAGAAACCTTGAGGAAGTGTGGTAGAACATTTACACTGTGGAATCAAGGAAAAGCTGTGCTGTAACTACTCTTTTGTTCATAGTGAAATTCAGCCGGTGGGCTGTCAGTGTGGAAGAGTGGACGTAGGCTTGGAATAAGCCGAACCACTATAAACCCTGTGTTCAATTTTCTCTTCCTTACTCTCTTTACCTTGATCATACTTCAATTTTGTTAATCAATAGTGAACTCATTTCTATTGGTTGCCTAGAATCACTTCCGAATCTCGATAAATTGATTGTGCACCTATTCACCCCCATCTAGGTGCTTATACTAGCTATCTCAAACCTAATTTCCTTCCATAGCAAACCCACTATAGCCTAAGTAACTAGTGAAAATTTCAATAGTCGTTCTCACACATTGTACACATAGCACAATAGGTCTCTTTCCCAAATTATAAATCACACCTCTAAGTGATTTTATAGTCACTTGCACACTTTATCTCTTATCAATACAAACGCCTTCACTTTAAGTATAGCTATTTTTTTTTTTTGTGTGACAAATGGGTTTCTCATTATTGCGAACTCATAGTAGAAAACACTCAAATGGGTCTCACTAGCTTACAAAGAGACAGACTCAAGAGCATCTCATGAATACTCAGTTTTCTTGTTGTTGCCCTTCCTGACTGTATGACTTTTGGAGAAGTTTTCTCCAATTTATGGAGCTCCAATTCGAATGTTGCACTTGAAAAAATTAAGCGTTGTGTCATCTAATTCTCTTCTTAAAAATCTTGGCAAAATTCCTTAAAAACATGTGCAGAAACTACGCTATCAATCAAATTTTCTATTGGTCATCTTTTATTGATGGCAAGTTTTTGTCATGCCATCTCACCAATTTCTTGAGCAAATTAGGCTAAATAATCTGGGAATATCGTACTTTTTTGTTTTGAGATGGGTCTTCAATTTAGAAACTCCAGTGGTCTTCGAATCAATATATGAAAAGTGCCTATTGATCAGGTCTGAATTTTTTGCAGAACCAAGATTTTTCTTTTAGACTCTTTTCGTTTGCAAATTTACAGACTTTTGTGAAATTTTGCTCAAATGCTCTTACGATCAGAACTAAGTATCAGCATGATTAAGAAATGATCCTCAACACACTTAAATGAACTCATAGTTGGATAAAGTTTAACTATTGATAAAATCCATTACGAATATATTCCAACATTAACAAGGCCTTGCAAGTAACAATATAACCACAAGTAAAATGGCATGTGGGCTCAACTTTTGCTTATTGCCATATTGCATTTGCCATACTAGTGTATTGTCGAAATTTCTCAAGAATATGAGTCGTACTTAAGAGTGTTTTGAGGGAACTTATTATGAATACTTAGTAAGAAAATTTTGGCTTACGACATATTGGTTACTCATATTACGATGCTATATTGAAAGATGCAATATTGCCTTATTTAAATACTGAACTAGTGCACATTCTATATTTTACGAATGTTTAGTTTCAATTAGGTTGAATGCTTGATCTTGGTCCTATGAGCTTTAGAGCTTTGAAATATTCTAGTTTATTAGTAATATTGTTCATTTTTATTCTAAAAGAACTTCATAAAGTTCGGAGCAAATGTTGAGGGCCATTATATATTTCAAGAGGAAGAACTTTGGAATATGGATAATAGATCTAGTTGTGTCAAACACATATCTTGTAAGGTTTAGAGTCTTCAAATCATCCATAAGTGGAGGTTTGGAAAATCTATATTCAAAAAATGGATGGGCTTTGTAAAACTAGTAAGTTTTACAAGTCTACTATAGTTAATACGATTGGAACCATTGTCCAAATGCTCAGAATCCATCCTGCCTCAAGGAATTCAAACTCATTTCATGCTGCAACGTCCTATACAAGATTATATCTAAACTACTTGCGGAACAAATAAGTTGTATGCTTCCTTCTATTGTTGATATCAACCACACTGCTTTTATCACGAGACGACATATCTCAGAGAATATCCTACTATGCCAAGATCTGTTAAACAACTACCATAAGGGACACAAAGTAATCATGTGACCATAAAGATTGATCTCATGAAAGCCTACAACATGGTTCATTGGGATGCAATCATCAAAATCCCTAAAAGCCCTAATTATACCTCAGTACTTGGTTAAACTGATAGCCAAGGGCATCACCAGCCCAAGGTTTTCAGTGAACTTTAATGGCGCATAGGTTGGCTATTTCAATAGCTCCAATGGGCTGCAACAAGGTGATCCTCTTTCCCCATACCTCTTTGTCCTGGATATGGAAATTTTCAATAGAATTGTTAGTACGAAAATTACTGCATCTTCTTTCAAATATCACTAGCGCTCCAAAATACAAAGGATTACTCACTTCTGCTTCGCATATGACTTGTTCTTATTTGCTCATGGAAATGTAGAATGCGTCATTTGCCTTGTAGATGCCCTTGAAGAATTTGCTACTCTCATAAGACTACAATTTAATCTTGAGATGCCAAATCTTTTTCTTTGGGTTGAACGAGGCTGAGAAGCTCCTTATACTAGACCACACGCCTCTTTCCACAAGTACCCTCCTTATCAAATACTTGGGTGTTCCCATTGTTACTAGAAGACTCACTCATACAAACTACAAGAGTCGTACTGATAAAATCTTAAAGAAAATTGAAAGTTACAACATGAAGCATGCAAGTTCGGTCCTTATGCAAATGTTCTTACTTCTAAAGCAAACTATATAAAGATTGAGAAGAGGATTCGACAATGCTTATGTTTTGGTTCTAAAGCAAATCATGGATCGCACAAGGTTGCAAGGCAAGTAATTTGCTCACCAAAAAGGAAAGAAGGATTAGGATTGCCCAAACTGAACATATGGAACAAAGTTTTGTGAGGCTGCACACTATAGAACCTCATCAATCATATATCCTCTTCCTTTTAGAGCATTTGAGGAACTCCAATAAATGACTAAGGCAACTATAAGGACCTACGCCTCCCACTGTGTCATATTGTCCTTTTTGGGCTTTCGGCCCTCATGGCTTTAAAACGTGTTACACAAGTTAAAGAACCCAAGCCTTATAAACTAGCCTAGGACTCCCCCCTAAGCAATGTGGGACAGGAGATGCGCTCCCTCCCTGCACACATTCGGGGACCGAGGCACGGACACACCGCCATCCCTCCTCCCCGCGCACCGCCCCCTGAGCCGTCACAGCAACAAATGGCAAAGATTTAGTTACGAGACTTCTCAATGTATTTTCCCTTGCAACCATATATTGCATTTGGATGGAGTGCAACCATAGACAATTTAAAATAAGTCAACTGACATCCATATTATTGGCTAAGGTGCATAAAAATGTAAGAGGTAGAATTTCACTCCACCAAAAAATTAGACCTTCCTAAACAAATGTTGTATTGGCTACATGTGGAGAGTCTTTACCTCCATCTTTTTGAATTATTAACTCTAATTGTAATGTTGGGGATGCCCCTAAGCTATTGCACTTCATCTTATCTATGATTTACAAGACATCCCTAAGATCAATTACTTTTTTTCGAGATAAATACACTAGAAGTGCCAAAGTTGTATATAGCATTTACTTTATTGCCAAAAAAAAAAATTATCACTTAGTGCCTGTCGCGACCTCTTTTTTTTCAGGCGCCTGCAATCGGCTACGGGCACCTAAGGAGGCTAATGGCAAGGCTGAATTTAATTATGCCCGGACTCTCCCAAGTCCACCAATTCACGACTTTAATAGTCTAAGTTTTTAACTTGCAAGTTGATTTTTAAAATGGAGTCACCACTTATCAATTTGGGGTAGGTTGATTAGAAACTCAAGCAAAGTATCGGGAGAAATACTCGCTCCTGCGCAACCAGAGAAATTAGGATCGGGGACTTGATTACACTAGTTAATCACTAATACCCTTTCGGTACCTAATCTTATTTAAATCTTGAGGCTTTTTGGATGTTCGAGGGATTTTCCACGCATTTTGGATGTTCGAGGGGTTTTCCATGGATTTATGGAGAAAAACATTTTTTGGGTCTTTTTCTATTTTTTGACATGAAAGGGATTTTTTTTTTTTGGACCTTTTTTGGTATTTTTGGAAAAAAAAAATACAAGTCTTTTTGGCTTTTTCTGAATTTTTGGCATTTTTTGGAATATATGAAATATTTTTTATTTTTTTTTATTTTTCGGAGAAGAAAATTTTTTTAATATTTTTCAAAATATTTTTGTAGAATAAATTATTTTTGATTTTTCTCGATTTTTTTAGAAAATAAAACATTTTTTTAACATTTTTTAAATATATTCTGGATTTTCTGGAAATTAAAACATTTTTTATTATTTTTCGAAAATAAATTTTTTTGATTTTTTTGAAATAAATTATTTATTATTTATTATTTATTTTAAAATATTATAAAAACTAACCCGGTCGAGTCTCGAGTTGGGTCCCGGACGGCCCCGATCCGAACGCGGCCCGACTCAAATTTTTTCCCTTTTTTATTTATTATTTCTTTGAAACGGCGTCATGGCCGAGTGTTTAGGGACGCTCGGCCCGGCCCGACAACCTGGCTCCGAGATCCAACTCCCCGCGAAACCCTACCCGGTCCGACCCAACCTCGCGACCCGGCTTCCCGCCACCCGGAATCTCTCGAAACCCTACCCGGTTCCGAGACCCGGATCCGTCGACGACCCGGAAAATCGCAAACCCTAGGGTGCTTGGTGGCAACGGGGGGGGGGGGGGAACCGAGGTGCTTGGCGGCGACGGCGACTACGGCGGCGAAGGCGACGACAGTGACGGCGACGACGGCTAGGTCAACGGAAAATGGCTACGATGAACAATGACGCCTTTTTTACCTTCTCTCGAACGAGGACGGCGACGGCAGGAGGGCGGTTCGCAACGGTGGAGGTCGCGGCGAACAACGACGGTGACGGCGAGGCCCGGGTTAGGTCGATCTAGCCGGGGCTCTCTCTCTCGGGCTTGGGCTCGCCCTTCGAGCTTCGGAGGAGAAGCGGCTCGTGGGGGGACAGTAGCAGCAACTGGCGTCGGGATCTCATGGTGTCAGCGCCGCGGAAGGGCTCGGTTGCCCCGGATGCGACGCGGGCTCGGCCGGACCCTCCTCAGCTTGATCTTCTCTCACTCAGGCCAAATCCGAGCCTCCACCGGCCGGATCTGACCTTCTCGAAGTCGCTCGCCGCCGGCCTTCCCCGAAGTCTCTCGGTGGAGGGTGGGCTGAGCTCGCGACTCGAGTTCTCTCTTGCTCACTCTTCAATTCCTCCCTTGAAGTCTCTCGGTGGGAATATCTCAGAGCGAGCTCGTGCCGTTCTTCGACGAAGGTGGTGCCCTTTTATAGGCGAGGGAATCCGGTCGACGGAGCTTCGACCGCCGGTCCCCTTCGCGCGCCGAGCGATTCTCCTCGGCTGAACCGGCGTCCCATCCGAGCTCATCCAGCGAAGCGTGCTCGGCATTGATGGCGCTCGAGATCTTATCTTCTCCGACCAACATTGGCCTACTCCCCTCGGCCGTAGGCCGTCCTTCGTGCGCACCGTCGTCTTCTGTGCGCGTGAGTTGTAGAGGCGTAGGGGGAAGAAGAGGGAAGAAGGAAGAAGGAAGAAGAAGAAGAAAAGAAGGGGGCCGGGCTTTGGGGGAAAATGGCTGGGCCTTAGGCCTGCGTGGAAAAGAAAAAGAGGGGGTTGGGCTGGCTTTTGTTTTTCTTTTGGTTTTATTTCATGTTTTTATTTGTTTTTTTGTTGTTTTATCTTTTTATTATCTATTTATCCAAAAAGACAAAATTAAAAACTTAATTAATAAAAATAATTAAAATTGAAGTGTCAACAGTGCCACTTTAAAAGAAAAAAAAAGACAATTTCAGTGCCAACTCCAATCAAGATCGCCAGAAAGTTAACGTACTTATATTTTATTAATTTCTCAATCCTAAATGGCTCGCCGGCTTGTCTAGTCAACATATAACCTTTAAAACGAAATCATCCAAAAGTTGTAAATAGTAATCGTTTAAGTGTCAAATTTTGTTCAAAGTTATTACTTTAGTGCTAGTCGTTGTGAAAAAAGTGATCACTTCAATGTCAAGCACATCACATGAAAATGCCATGTGGACTAGAGTTTTTAAAAATTTGCCAAGTCATATTATAAATTTAATTATAAATGACACGTAATCAATTTGGTATGAATTTTCGCCGTTGACACTTAAGTGATCGTTTTTCTCCGATTTAATGCTTAAGTGAGTCAATGAAAATTTGTAATACTAAAGTCAACGTTGTATATAACTTTTGGTACTTTTAGTGTATTTGTCCCTTTTTTTCACATGGCCTCTCCTTCAGCTTTTAGCTCTAACTTTTAAGACTTAACACTTGTTTTTTATTCTACACAACAAATTGAAAATAGGATCCGGAAAGAACTACCAAGAGAGTGTAAAGTTCCTCGCCAAACATCCACTTTAAAAATAAGTATATATTACTATTAGTTAATTGCAACCGTGTGGCATCTTTTTCTACTGTCATGCGTGTCTCTTCATGATTACAAAGGACAGTTGACGGAGCTGTCAGAGCTCCTTTAGGAAAGAATATGCTTGAAATTATACCAAAGAGGCACAAAATGTCAATCTTCAACAGGATATTAGGATTTAATTACACAAAAAGATTAGCAGTTGTCTGGGTTAGTGAAATAGAGGAGATCCATTCGAGTATTGCGTGCATGTTGTGGTTATGTGAAATATTCTTTCCTAAGAAACTTTTTGATGGATCCGCATATTCTTTCTCAATAAAGTTGAGCTATCTTAGATTGATGGGTTGAGACTGAATGGAAAATCTAGTCAAGATTGACAATGCAAGAAATATGCTGTAAACCAATAGACAAATACGATTTGGGCTCTCGACCTACCAAAACAGGTGTGCAGCCAATGGTTCGACCATTAGAAAGAGGGTGTAAATGGTATATGTGTGTAAGAATTATAAGAGGGCTTAACACATTAAATGACATCAAACAAATCATTGCGGAAAACATAAAGGTAGTTCTACTAGCCATCAAAACCAATATGGTGAGCAAAATTAATTATGTAAAAATGATTGGACAACATATATATCCTGCGAAGGTCCTTAAATAATTAGAGAATTTTGTGGTATGTCATTTAATTTTTGAGTTGATAAGTACATATCCTAGCTACTGATATTTCTGATCAATGTAATCATAGACAACAGTAGAAGGTCACTAAGGGTCAGTGCAAGAGTCAATTATATAACTGCCCGACCAATTACGGTCACCCAACGAACCGCTTATGTGACAGCCAGAATTTGACAAAATCTCCAACAATTGATAGCCATTGAGTGTCTTCTTCAAGTTTTTGCTTTTCAAGATCATGTATCTCTGTGGACCTTGGTACCATGATCATATGTTTGACTTATCGGATTCGGCTCTTTCAGGTCAGCATTAAGGCTTTTTTCCACTCCACTAATAGAATTAACGTTTTATGCAATGAATGGACCTCTGGTGAGAGGGGGCAAAAAAATATATATGTTAGAAAAAGCTTCCTAACCGGCATGGAATATGTGATAGCATATGCCGAAGGACAATTCCAGCCTTCTTGAAATTCCATGTTAAGCTTCTTGAACTTGGCAAGCACTTAGGCCAACTTGAGTAGTCAGTTAACCGTGCCCTTGAGGTAAATTGCATGAAGCTTGACCTAGTCCAATGCATCTTCTAGTTCAGTCACTAAGATTAAGCTTATCTATCGTTTCTTCTCCTCTTCGTATATTCCTCATGTATATGTGCGATTACAACAATTGCAAATGACCCGTAACCAACGGTTTCAGGTTTAGATCCTATGTTTGGTCTCATGATAATATGAAACGTGATCCATGATGATTGTAAAAAATTGTGGGTTCTTGCAGTAAAACTCTTAATACCTTCACTTGAGAAGATCACCATAAGACAATTTAAGTTTGAGTCCATCATTGTTTCCAACCGGAACAATCTTCACTTAAAAGTTCAAGCCAATAAATATTCTTCAAATAAATGTATTAACTGTTTCACCTTACAGCACATCTCTGATGTGAAACTTTTTTTTCCAAACATCCTCACATGTGCGCTTAAGAAACCTCTCCCTCACTTGTGAGCCATCTCAATTCAAATCTCCAATCACCTTGGCCTAGCCAAGATCAATTGGAAGCGGGGGACACCATCCATTACTTCAATTAGGGAGTTACATCGAAGATTCATTTTTTCATATATTTCTCCAATTGCTGATGCACATCAAAAGTGGGCTACCAACAACCGTCTAATATTACGAGTTTGGTACCGTGGTAGAAGTGATATAACTTCACTTGGAGAGATCATTAAGAGGGAACTCAAGTTCAATCCCGTTAACATATTTTAGATTCACATTTACACATTAAATGAATGCGGTCAAAGTCCAATGGATAGAGATAATGAAAGAGTCTATTTACATTTTATTAAATCAAAAGAATTAATTGAACGTTTTAGAGATTTAAGAGTCAATTTAGTTTGAGACAATTCTATATATTATAACAAATTTATTCTAACTTCAATGTCAAAATTATAAGTTCACTTTTGGCCCTTCTCAAGTATAAGTTAGAGTTTTAAAACTTCTTTTTCTTAGTTCAATCGGTTATTCGAGAATTATCGACCCTTGTTAAGTACTCCCATTCACTATTTATCCTTGGTAATTGACCCCAAAAAAAAAAAAAATCCACTTGCATATGGGGAATTGAACTCTTGTTTTTCAATAGAGCAACTTTCTCCAGAAAAGTATGAGAAAAAAAGTTGCCAAAATATTATCATGAAGCACCTTCCGCAATCATTTTGCAAAATCTAATATGTGCGGCAAATCTCCAGGAAAAGAAGAGGTCAACGGTCAAATGCACCACAACCACTAGACTTGCGAAAGGGAAGCCCCACCACTCCTCTTTGTCACAGCAAGATCATAGTTGTATCTTGATTAGTCCTTCACAACTTAGTGAAATGGACCAAATTATGAGCCTCCAGATTGGTATTCTCTTGCACCTAGCAAACCTCCAATCAAAATGGAACTCTCCCGATTGCCCGCCATTTGGCAAATTGATAGTTTTTTTTTTCATTTGAATACTAAAGAATCTGACTAAAGAACATTGCGTGGTTGGCTCCTACGCCGGCGGAACCCTTCCGACCTCCTGCCACTAGCATTTTATAATCCACAAATTAGAGACAAAAGCATATTCATTTTGTTGATTTGTCAGTTTAGTGCTCTTGAAATTTCGGTGGAATTTCGGTGGAATTTATTAAACTATAATAGAGCCGTCCAGGACCGGTTTGATGGTGACCTTTTGACTTTTCAAGATACAATTTCTGGGAGAATCTATGAGTTTTTGACCGATCGTCCCACGTGTAGCACCCCCAACCAGTTGAAACTAAGAAGGGGAATAGCCTGATTTTGTTTTACGAAAATGAGCACAAAGGTCGAATTATCTTATAATGTAAGAAATACTCTGTAAATATCATGAACTAGGTAAGTTCAGATCTTTAAACTATGTTGATGATCCTAATTACAGAACAATTTGCAAGGCATAGTTTAATTGATGTTGTCTAAATCCTATGCTGAAAATCCTTTGACACCTATTCAACTACACCGACCCTGAAAGATTGACAATAAAAAATAATCCAATTATGATACATGAAACATATAACTTCATCTGTTTAGTATGAGGTCTTCCAAGGCCCTTTATTGATTTTGCGCATGGTAATTGACTTCACTTATCATAAAGAATTGGGGTAACATCCACTGAATATTAATTTTGTGCAGTTTGCGGATACTTTGATGACAAAATGTCCATGAGTGTCTATGATTGTCCTTTTCAAGAAGAATTGAAGAAGTAAAATTGTAAGCATGGAGATGATAGAATCGTTGGCACATAAAAAATACATATTAGTTGATGGCCAATTTCTGTGAGTCAGGCATATTTCAGAAGCAAAATATTAATATTGTTGTTGTTATCTCGTTATTTTATATGTGTTGCCAATGATAAATTTTATAGCAAGCAACATAGTCAGTGTACAATTCCAAGGAAAAGCCAAAACATGATGATTACTACGAAGACGGGAACAGTGATTATTGTTATAAATGCCGTTAATGTATGGTGAGTAAAGCAATTATATGTAAGTACATATAAGTTATAGCAAAACGGGAAAAAAGACTCACACAGACAACATATCAGATATCTCTATTTTTTAATGTGGCTTTTCTTGCTATTTTCATTTTCTTTTACTGTATCTTCATTTAATTTAGTTCAATTGGTTCAGTTTTCAACAATTTGTTGGTACCAACTTCACGAACCCAAAATTGAGTGCTAATATTTCCTCGATTTTCAGTCATTTTTCCTGATGACCATTATGTTGGAAATTTCCTATAATATGGGCTTACATTAATTAATTGATTTTCTATTTTAAATAATCGGGTTAATGGATATTCCAATATTTGTTGAACCCTACGGTGATATGATTGAATTGAGTATTGTCATTTATTGATAACGGGCCTAGTTGAGCAGCAAAGTGTAGGCAATTGTGTTTGACTAAAGTCCGTAATGGGAAGGCTAAATGGTTGACACGCTATTGATTAGGGTTTGCTAAGTCCCTCTCTAGCCTATAAAAGGGTAGGTTATACCTATCAGTTGCTTTAATCCCATTGAAAGCTGCTATATCGAAATAGGTCATAGAGAGGAAGATCTGGTATTCCGATAGATCCCTGATTATCAAAATGATCTAGTTTTCTTCAAGTGAATCGATGACTCAAACAGGTACGCTTTAATTCCGCTTTATTTATTGATCTCAGTGTTTTACAATCATATATGGATCCGATTCTTCTTGATAAATTAATTATTCATGTCAATTGGTATCAAAGCTTGTCATATATGATTGTAGAACCCAAATTTTATCTTTTTATGGACAAATTCGAAATTTTCCTCTTTAAGCCAAATATGGGCATTATCTTTCATGTGGATTTTTTGCTTGATTGATCTGAAACCATATGGCTTTTGTTCTACATGTCGAGATCTTTCCAACCATATATAATTTGTATAATTTCGTTGAGAATTGAGAGAGAATTTGAAATTTGAAATTCTAGGGTTTATACATGAAAAGTTCTAGAATTTTCAAATTACTTGCAATTGGTTGATGTTCATTGTAAATCGTTGCATGAGCATTGTTATATATATGTTTTAGCATCTTTCAATTGCAATAAAGAAAGTTCCTTGGGCTCCATCTCCCATGGCAAAGATTGTTTCTTTTTTCGGTGTTCAAAGGGGTCAATCCTGAGTAAGTGCCCGTGTTTGATCACCTTTTTCTTGTTTTCTTTAGAGATCCGAAATCTTGTGGTAGAATTCTTCAGATGCAGCTTGTGCAGTGATCGTTTTGTTCAAAAGAGAGAATTTTTTATTTATTTTTAACTGGCTACTCGAGATTTTTGGGTTTTGGGTTGCTATGTATGGTGCAATTGGAGTGATTGCCTCGTATATATATTGAAAAAGTTCTAGAATTTTAAGTTAGATTATAGTGTTACCTTCGATTTTTATTCACCGGTAGCAACGGTTGGTTTAGAGATTATTGTAGCTGATTGTTTGTTCCGCTCTGGACGAGTGGTTAGAGTTTCTGCCTTCTCTTCCTCCCGCCTCGTGTTTCGGTGCGATTGTGCGTACAAGGTTTTCTGTGCATTCGCATTAGGTTCTTGCAGCTCTTTCTTTTTTTGCCATTTTACTCGGTGGACCGAGATTACGCATCAATTGATCCACGTATGCAATGGGTGGTGCTTTTCGAGGTTTTTGCTGTTATAAAGTCGAGATTTGTGCTCTATTCTTCGTTGATTTGGGTTATTTCTATATTAAGTAGTTAGTGAGTCGCTGAAACTTTGGGGTTATGGTGCTCCCTTTAGTCTGGAAAAGAGAACCAATGGTTAAGATTTCTCAAGTTGTCGGGATATCAAAATTTAAAGATGAAAATAGTCGGTTTTTGCTTTTCACGCGCGGTGCGTGCATCTTGTTGCTAGATTCTAAATGAAACCACTGCTTTAAGACTTCATTGTGATTTCGCCATAAATATGTTGATTGTGGGGTGAGCAAAAGACCAAACTGTGTTTTTTGTTTGTACGAGTGGTTTTATGCTAAGTTATCTGTCTGGATTTGTTGGGTTCATAGTTGATTTGCTGAGTAATGTGGCATGACTAGCAAATTCCAAACTTGCAAATTCTAATCTTTTTGCAAATTGCTTACACGGCTCCTGCGATGCATTGGTGTTTTATTGACTAAGGTTTAAAATTCCATTGAAGGCGATACAATGAAACCAAGAGATTTGTGAATCGAGATCCAAATGTATATAAATACAAACAAGAGGATGTTATTTATCAAAAAATTAGGATTAGGCTAGAGAGATGTAAAAGCTGATGGTTTCAGCAGTGGAAGAAAAGTCCATAGTCTACTGTGTAGTGCTTTGTGGAAACCCCAGGTTCAAAAGGGGAAAATCGTAGATGGTGCATGATGAGAAGCACATGAATGATTTTTTTTTTTTTACATGGGAATTATGTTTTAAATCTATCCATTTGTAGCTTTTTTTATTTTTATTGTTATCTTTGGACCGGTAGTGACGGAAGACTATAGCATCAAAATACGAATTAATCAATATATTGAAAATTCTGGCGAACCAAATGGACCTTTCATGTCTTCTTGTGTGGTTTTACCACGAATCATCAGAGTGGACTGGTTTAACATGATTGAGGTTTAGAAGTTCTTTTTATAGAGATTTTGCTTGATCTCTTGTGGGTTTCATGCTAACATGCATGAAGGATACTTCTAAATTCAGATGATATGATTGTGTCAAATAGGTGGAGATTGAGTTATTGCATGACTACGAAATTTCCCAAATTTAAAAGATGCCAAATTTAAATATGCCAACCAAGGGTTGATAGTGAGGAAGTGTGAGATAAAGATTATCCTCATGATTTTTTTTTATGTAATGATTAATGATAGCTACGAAATTTTTGGCTCCCTTTAATTCTAGTAACCATTCGTATCCATTCTTGTTTTGCCATCAATCTGAAATATTAAAATAATAATTTTAAAAAAATTGTGGCAAAAATTGTTTCTTGATAAATGCAATATGATCTTGGGAAGCACATGTCGTAAAGTGCTTCATATTGTTAGATAAATTTTGGGCATATATTTTTTGGAGTTTCCTATTGATAAAAAATTAGTATATACAATTACCTGCCCAAAGGGGGTTATTGTGTATATTAATTTGAAAATTGCATGAAGATAAATTCCAAGATTAAAAGATGGGGATGTATGACTCAAAAAGATTTATCTGCCCAAAGGGGATAAATTTTTGAAAGTTATATGTAATTCCCCTATATATTGATATATTAGAGATGAATGATGGGGATGTGTGACTCAAAAGGTTTATCTACCTAAAGGGGATACATTTTTTTAGAGTTATGTGTAATTCCCCTCTATATTGAGATAATAGATATATATATATATATATATATATATATATATATATATATATATATATATATATAATTTAAAGGATTTATCTACCCAAAGGGGATTGATCCTTGAAGATTATATGTAATTCTCTTTTATCATCTATATATATATATATTGATATCATAGAGATATATAATTTAAATGATTTGTCTGCCCAAATGGATGGATCATTGACAATTATATGTAATTCTCCCTATTGTTGTTTTATAAACTTCATACTGTGAAAAATAATTGTGCATTATACACTCTGCCCAAAGGGGAGTTTATAATGTACTAATTATTTTTGTTGAAATACTTATTGCCCATAATTGATCTTATTGCATCATGTGTAACAAATAGTTGATTTTGCTATAAATAACAACAATGCCATGGTTGAAATGTTAATTGGATCAAATATTATACTGTTAAGGATTTGGTCAAAGATGGAGACATTATAATTGAAAATATCATAACTGAGTCCACGTTGGCCGATCCTCTAACAAAAGGCTTACGACCCATTTTATTTAAAGAACTTGTAAAGAATATGGGTGTTTTAGATTCTTTTGATTTCTTTTGTTAGTGGGAATTATAAAAATTGTATTTCTAGATATTATAGTTATATGCAGACTGATAATGTTTTTATGATGTCTATTAAAGCATTTATTTTCAATAATTGTTGTTATTGATTCTATTGTTATCCTTTCTCTTGTTGACTGAGAAAAGGAAGTATAAAACAGTATCTTTAAACAAATTTTAGTTTAAAGATGACCGGATGTCACTGATTATGAGATCTCATGTTGGATTGTGACATAATTGTACAATTTCATGTTGTTTAGAAATCGCACTGAGGCAATTTCATGTTGTTTAGAAATTGCACTAATGCAGTTTCATGTCGTTGAGAAATTGCATTGAGAACCGATAAGAAATAGTGTATATTTTGATCACATGTTGGCACTATTTCTTACTACACTACTAGGCCCATAATCCATGAAAAAATAATACTTATTATATGTGATTATGGAAGGTCTTGTGTTGTGGTATTTTCTTAACACATTGATCTCCATAATCCTATGCTGAGGTTATATATGATTGGATTGATATTGAGATGTCATTATTGGAATATTATTTTTTAAAAGTTGTGGCCACATAAAACAAAATTTTCAGTTATTAACCCGATAGTGTCGTTTTCAATATAAAATCTTTTTTAAAATAAAATAAGTTAATTAATGTAGCCCAAGTGGGAGAATGTTGGAAATTTCCTATAATATTGGCTTACATTAATTAATTGATTTTCTATTTTAAATAATCGGGTTAATGGATATTCCAATATTTGTTGAACCCTACAGTGATCTGATTGAATTGGGTATTGGCATTTATTGATAACAGGCCTAGTTGAGCAGCAAAGTGTAGGCAATTGTGTTTGACTGAAGTCCGTAATGGGAAGGGCCCAGTTGACACGCTATTGATTAGGGTTTGCTAGGTCCCCTCTCTAGCCTACCTATCAGTTGCTTTAATCCCATTGAAAACTGCTATATCGAAATAGATTATAGAGAGGAAGATCTGGTATTCCGATAAATCCCTGATTATTAGAGTGATCTAGTTTTCTTCAAGTGAAGCAATGGCTCAAACAGGTATGCTTTAATTCCGTTGTATTTATTGATCTCGGTATTTTACAATCATATATGGATCCGATTCTTCTTGATTAATTAATTATTCATGTGAATAAATTTCTACATATTTTTGTCAGTTTCGAGTTCTTCGGAAAAGTTTGAGCAATCAAATTGGAAATAATAGACCGCCTCAATTATCTCTGAGGAGATATGGCTTTCTCTCAGTTTGTTTTCTTTCCTCTAGATTGAAATTATTAAGAGTTCCATCATGTGATAAAATATGAACATTAAATATAGCTGCCTGTTTTATGCCCCCAATCACTGATTTAATTGTTGAAATGCCTCGCGAGTATGGATGGAGATCATGGGGGTAAAGAAAATACACCACAAAGCCGTTACTCGCCATACTGGGAACTTTAACAAAATTGTCCGATTAAAAGCCAAATCATGTCGGCCTACCTGATCGAAGAAAAGAAAAAATACATTGACCTAAATGAAATGAGGTATACATTTAACTCGATTCAGTGCAAATGCAACAGTGAAAGTGAGCACAACCCAATTATTCAAGAAGATAACTTGAATATACTTCGTTTTGGTTCCATTTTGTTTTGCCTAAATTCTGGTTCCATTAAGCTTGCTTAATTTTTGGCTGAAAAAAAGGCTTTCTCAGTTCATATTGAACTTGGAGAAGATATGCCAACATATAGTAATTCATCAGGTTTCGAAATACATTGAGTGTATCAAATACAACACGACTTAATTAATTTATATATATTGACATTGAAACTTGCAAATTTGATTCTTCTCATAACATTCCATTATTCCTTCTTTACAAAACAATATTGGATTTTTTTTCATCAGATTTTTTCTTACCAAAAGTTTTATACATCAGATTAGCATTGTATTTATATGAGATAGTTTCTATGTGTCAGCTATGGTCCTCTCACTGATAGCTCAGCTTGCTTTATTACAAGTCCTGGTCATCGCTAGAGGATCTCTTGTCTGCAATGTATCCACCATTTTCTATTAATGAAAATCTAGGAAAAATCCTAGATTCTAGTAATTAATATTTTTCAACAGGTATTACAGCGTAACCTTGCTGATCAGAAGTTTATAAGGAGCGCAAAATGCGTGACCTGCCTTGAAATGATTTCGCTCGTCGACAATTAGCTAGCTAGATGTTTTATGTACTTCATGTTAATTAGGAAAACAGATGGATGGCCTAATGTTCAAATTAGGGTCATTAAGCAAAAGGTAACCCGGAAAAGTTTTTTAATGCAGAAACAATTTGTTACGAAAGAACTACATAAGGAAGTGGCATTATCTTTATTACAATCCACGTTTCATGTACATACACTATTACTGACACTCTTTACTCCAGGAATAGCTAGAAAATATAAGACGCGCGTGTGATATGTAGCAAAAGAGGATCATTTGGTGAGCAATGACCTGTGAGTTACACTGAACTTAACAAAACCCTAGTTATGAACCCCATGTATGACGAACGGGCTGTGACCTGGAAACATGGAACGTCGACTTCTCGGAGGTGATGGCTGTGAGTTGTGCGACTCGGCCCCAACTCCAACCGAGGCCGCGGCAAGCGGCAAGCTGACACTTTCCATGTCGGAGTTGTTTAGGTGGCTGCCATGCGAATTCATGCTGTTGTTCTCCAAGGTTTTTCTGATGCTAACTAGTGCCATCTTGTTGGTACTAGCTTGGAGCTTTGCCAATATCTTTTGCCCTGGTTTTTTCATTTGCCTTCCGACAATAGGTTGAATTTCCTGGGTAAAAAATAATAGCACCAGAAGGCAGGAAAAGAAAAGCTTAGGAGCCATAGAGAGAGAGAGAGAGAGGCTGAGCCAGATGCCATAATTCCAAGATCTTCATGGTTATTTATAGGGCTAAGAGGGTCGCGAAATTGTTCTATTTCTCATAATTAGAGCTCAAGACCTTGAGAAGTGGCAAATTATTATAGTTGAAGAATGAAACAAGTGAGAATTACATCTTTGGAAGGAAAATATTAAAGAATCTATCTGGACACTTGTTAAGGGTTAGGAATTACGTAACCCTTAACAAGTAATTCCTAACCCTTAACAAGTGTCCAATAAGTTTTGTCAGGCTGCGCACTATAGAACCTCATCAATCATATATCCTCTTCCTTTTAGAGCATTTGAGGAACTCCAATAAATGACTAAGACAATTGTAAGGACCTAGGCCTCCCACAGTGTAATATTGTCCATTTTGAGCTTTTGGCCCTCACGGCTTTAAAACGCGTTACACAAGTTAGAAAACCCAAGTCTTATAAACTAGCACAGGACTCCCCTCTAAGCAATGTGGGACAAGCGACGCGCTCCCTCCCTGCACACATCCGGGGACCGAGATGCAGACGCACCGCCATCCCTCCTCCCCGCGCACCGCTACCTGGGCCGTCACAGCAACAAATGGCAAAGATTTAGTTACGAGACTTCTCAATGTATTTTCCCTTGCAACCATATATTGCATTTGGATGGAACGCAACCATAGACGATTTAAAATAAGTCAACTGACATCCATATTATTGGCTAAGGTGCATAAAAATGTAAGAGGTAGAATTTCACTCCACCAAAAAATTAGACCTTCCTAAACAAATGTTGTATTGGCTACATGTTGAGAGTCTTTACCTCCATCTTTTTGAATTATTAACTCTAAATGTAATGTTGGGGATGCCCCCAAGCTATTGCACTTCATCTTATCTATGATTTACAAGACATCCCTAAGATCAATTCCTTTTTTTCGCGATAAATACACTAGAAGTGCCAAAGTTGTATATAGCATTTACTTTACTGCCAAAAAAATATTATCACTTAGTGCCACTTTAAAAAAAAAAAAAAAAAAGATCATTTCAGTGCCAACTCCAATCAAGGTCGCCGGAAATCTGACGTACTTATATTTATTAATTTCTCGATCCTACATGGCTCGCCGGCTTGTCTAGTCAACATATAACCCTTAAAACGAAATCATCCAAAAGTTGTAAATAGTAATCGTTTAAGTGTCAAATTTTGTTCAAAGTTATTACTTACTAGTCGTTGTGAAGAAGTGATCACTTCAATGTCAAGCACATCACATGAAAATGTCATGTGGACTAGATTTTTTAAAAAATTTGCCAAGTCATATTATAAATTTAATTATGAATGACACGTAATCAATTTGGTATGAATTTCTCGCCGTTGACACTTAAGTGATCGTTTTTCTCCGATTTAATTCTTAAGTGAGTCAACGAAAATTTGTAATAGTAAAGTCAAAATGTCAATCTTCAACGGGATATTAGGATTTAATTACACAAAAAGATTAGCAGTTGTCTGGGTTTAGTGAAATAGAGGAGATCCATTCGAGTTTTGCGTGCATGTTGTGGTTATGTGAAATATTCTTTCCTAAGAAACTTTTTGATGGATCCGCATATTCTTTCTCAATAAAGTTGAGCTATCTTAGAATGATGGGTTTAGACGAATGGAAAATCTAGTCAAGATTGACAATGCAAGAGATATGCTGTAAACCAATAGACAAATACGATTTGGGCTCTCGACCTACCAAAACAGGTGTGCAGCCAATGGTTCGACCATTAGAAAGAGGATGTAAATGGCATATGTGTGTAAGAATTATAAGAGGGCATAACACATTAAATGAAATCAAACAAATCATCGCGGAAAACATAAAGGTAGTTCTACTAGCCATCAAAACCAATATGGTGAGCAAAATTAATTATGTAAAATGATTGGACAACATATATATCCTGCGAAGGTCCTTAAATAATTAGAGAATTTTGTGTTATGTCATTTACATTTTGAGTTGATAAGTACATATCCTAGCTACTGATTGTTGACACCTTAATTTTATTTAAGTTTATTAAGTTTTTATTTTTATTTTATTTTGTCTTTTCGGATAAATAATAAACAAATAACAAAAAAAAAAGAAGAAAACAAGAAAGAAAACAAATAAAAAAGAAAAACAAAAGCAGCAGCCCCCTTTTTCTTCACGTGGGTTCGTACAACCCCCTCCCCTCTCTCCTTCTTCTTCTTTCTTCTTCTTCCTTCTCCTTCCTTCTTCTTCTCTCTGTCTCTCGTGCATCACGCGCGACGGCCGGCGACGCACTCAAGGGCAGCCTATGGTAAAGAGGAACGGAGGTAGGCCGCCGAAGGAGAGGACAACGCACATGCGCCTTCAATGCGCAACTTTAATGATGAGATGAGACGCCGGTTCAGCCGGGAGGTTCCGGTCGGCAAGCCAAAGACCGGCGGCCGAGCTCCTCCGTCGACCGGACCTCCTCGCCTATAAATAGGCTTCTCCCGACGATGGCAAAGGAGGAGCGAGCTCCGAGATCTTCCCACTGAGAGACTTCGGGGGAGGAATCAAAGAGCGAGCGAGAGAGCTCGAGTCGCAAGCTCAGCCCACCCTCCACCGAGAGACTTCGGGGAAGGTAGGCGGCAAGCGACTTCGAGAAGGTGAGATCCGGCCGGTGGAGGCTCGGATCTGACCTGAGTGAGAGAAGATTGAGGCCGAGGGTAGGGTTTCGCGAGATCTGCGCCTCAGATCTGGTTTTTTTTTGCTGTTGCTGTTGCTGCCGAACGCTGTGCCGAGCCGAGCACTCCCGACCACCCCAACGCCGTCGCTACGACTGATTCGTCCAAAGCCGCACCAAATCCGAGGTCGATCTAGCCCCGACGCCACCTCGAGTCGTGCCCGAAGCCGCTGCCACCACTCCAGATCTGCGAAGCTCGCTGTCGCCGCGACCGCCACTCTGCTGCTCCACCATCAGCGAATCCAACTAATCCGTCGCCACCAACGACTCCGCCCGATCTCGCATCCCCGACGCTGTCTCGCCGACCTACAGCCACCTTACCCGTGCCCTCGTTGCGAGCAGGTAACGGCTATGCTCGTCCGCGTCGTCATTATCGCTCCGCCTCCCCCCGAGAACCCAAGCGAACTACCCGTTGTCATCACCGCTTCTTGAAAAGCCAGTAGCCGCCCGTCGTCTCCACCGAAACCCTAGCCGCGGATCGTTAGATCTCAAAGGCTCCAAGACCGGGTTGCGAAGTCGGAGCCGGGTCGGGCGTAGATCGATTCGGGTAGGGTTTCCGCGATTTTGGGGCGGCGTGAACCGGTCGAAGTCGGGCGGATCCGGTTGGGCGTCCGGTAGGGTTTCGCTGGGTTAGTTTTTGTGCGCGTGGGCCGGTATCTTTTGGGCTGAAGTTTTTATGAAAATGGGCCAAGAACGGTTTGGGCTTGGAAAAAGAAAAAAGAGAGAAAAATCTGAGTCGTGCCCGCAACGTCTCGCGGATCGCGAACCGGGTTGGTCCCAACCCGGGAACCCGACCCGGTTCGTTTTTATATTATTATAATAATAAATATAATATTTTAATTAAAAAAAGAAAATCAAAAAAAAATTATTTCCAGAAAATCGAAAAATATTTAAAAAATGTTGAAAAATTGTTTTATTTTCTAAAAAAAAAAAACCCAAAAAATCAAAAATAATTTATTTTCCGAAAAATCAAAAAATCAAAAATATTTCATATTTTCCAAAAAATGCCAAAAATCCAAAAAAAGCCAAAAATTCATAAAAAAGCCAAAAAATTCAGAAAAAGCCAAAAAGACTTGTATTTTTCCAAAAATACCAAAAAATGTCCAAAAAAAAAATCCATTTCATGTCAAAAAAATAGAAAAAGACCCAAAAAAATGTTTTTCTCCAAAAATGCATGGAAAACCCCTCGAGCATCCAAAATGCGTGGAAAATCCCTCGAACATCCAAAAAATCTCAGGGTTTAAACAAGATTAGGTACCGAAAGGGCATTAGTGATTAACTAGTGTAATCAAGTCCTCGATCCTAATTTCTCGGGTTGCGCAGAGTGAGTATTTCTCCCGATACTTCACTTGGGTTTCTAATCAACCCACCCCAAATTGATTAGTGGCGACTTCATTTTAAAAATTGATTTACAAGATTAAAATTCAGACTATTAAAGTCGCGAATTGGTGGACTTGGGAGAGTCCGGGCTTTAATAATTTCAGCCAAGCCATTAGCCTCCTTAGGCGCCCGTACCCGATTGCGGGCGCCGAAAAAAAGAGGTCGCGACACTGATATTTCTGATAAATGTAATCATAGACAACAGTAGAAGGTCACTAAGGGTCAGTGCAAGAGTCAATTAAATAACTGCCCGACCAATTACGGTCACCCAACGAACCGCTTATGTGACAGCCAGAATTTGACAAAATCTCCAACAATTGATAGCCATTGAGTGTCTTCTTCAAGTTTTTGCTTTTCAAGATCATGTATCTCTGTGGACCTTGGTACCATGATCATATGTTTGACTTATCGGATTCGGCTTTTTCAGGTCAGCACTAAGGCTTTTTTCCACTCCACTAATAGAATTAACGTTTTATGCAATGAATGGACCTCTGGTGAGAGGGGGCAAAAAAATATATATGTTAGAAAAAGCTTCCTAACCGGCATGGAATATGTGATAGCATATGCCGAAGGACAATTCCAGCCTTCTTGAAATTCCATGTTAAGCTTCTTGAACTTGGCAAGCACTTAGGCCAACTTGAGTAGTCAGTTAACCGTGCCCTTGAGGTAAATTGCATGAAGCTTGACCTAGTCCAATGCATCTTCTAGTTCAGTCACTAAGATTAAGCTTATCTATCGTTTCTTCTCCTCTTCGTATATTCCTCATGTATATGTGCGATTACAACAATTGCAAATGACCCGTAACCAACGGTTTCAGGTTTAGATCCTATGTTTGGTCTCATGATAATATGAAACGTGATCCATGATGATTGTAAAAAATTGTGGGTTCTTGCAGTAAAACTCTTAATACCTTCACTTGAGAAGATCACCATAAGACAATTTAAGTTTGAGTCCATCATTGTTTCCAATCGGAACAATCTTCACTTAAAAGTTGAAGCCAATAAATATTCTTCAAATAAATGTATTAACTGTTTCACCTTACATCACATCTCTGATGTGAAACTTTTTTTTCCAAACATCCTCACATGTGCGCTTAAGAAACCTCTCCCTCACTTGTGAGCCATCTCAATTCAAATCTCCAATCACCTTGGCCTAGCCAAGATCAATTGGAAGCGGGGGACACCATCCATTACTTCAATTAGGGAGTTACATCGAAGATTCATTTTTTCATATATTTCTCCAATTGCTGATGCACATCAAAAGTGGGCTACCAACAACCGTCTAATATTACGAGTTTGGTGCCGTGGTAGAAGTGATATAACTTCACTTGGAGAGATCATTAAGAGGGAACTCAAGTTCAATCCTATTAACATAATTTAGATTCACATTTACACATTAAATGAATGCGGTCAAAGTCCAATGGATAGAGATAATGAAAGAGTCTATTTACATTTTATTAAATCAAAAGAATTAATTGAACGTTTTAGAGATTTAAGAGTCAATTTAGTTTGAGACAATTCTATATATTATAACAAATTTATTCTAACTTTAATGTCAAAATTATAAGTTCACTTTTTGGCCCTTCTCAAGTATAAGTTTGAGTTTTCAAACTTCATTTTCTTAGTTCAATCGGTTATTCGAGAATTATCAACCCTTGTTAAGTACTCCCATTCACTATTTATCCTTGGTAATTGACCAAAAAAAAAAGAAATCCGCTTGCATATGGGAAATTGAACTCTTGTTTTTCAATAGAGCAACTTTCTCCAGAAAAGTATGAGAAAAAAAGTTGCCAAAATAGTATCATGAAGCACCTTCCGCAATCATTTTGCAAAATCTAATATGTGCGGCAAATCTCCAGGAAAAGAAGAGGTCAACGGTCAAATGCACCACAACCACTAGACTTGCGAAAGGGAAACCCCACCACTCCTCTTTGTCACAGCAAGATCATAGTTGTATCTTGATTAGTCCTTCACAACTTAGTGAAATGGACCAAATGATGAGCCTCCAGATTGGTATTCTCTTGCACCTAGCAAACCTCCAATCAAAATGGAACTCTCCCGATTGCCCGCCATTTGGCAAATTGATAGTTTTTTTTTTCATTTGAATACTAAAGAATCTGACTAAAGAACATTGCGTGGTTGGCTCCTACGCCGGCGGAACCCTTCCGACCTCCTGCCACTAGCATTTTATAATCCACAAATTAGAGACAAAAGCATATTCATTTTGTTGATTTGTCAGTTTAGTGCTCTTGAAATTTCGGTGGAATTTCGGTGGAATTTATTAAACTATAATAGAGCCGTCCAGGACCGGTTTGATGGTGACCTTTTGACTTTTATAGATAGAATTTCTGGGAGAATCTATGAGTTTTTGACCGATCGTCCCACGTGTAGCACCCCCAACCAGTTGAAACTAAGAAGGGGAATAGCCTGATTTTGTTTTACGAAAATGAGCACAAAGGTCGAATTATCTTATAATGTAAGAAATACTCTGTAAATATCATGAACTAGGTAAGTTCAGATCTTTAAACTATGTTGATGATCCTAATTACAGAACAATTTGCAAGGCATAGTTTAATTGATGTTGTCTAAATCCTATGCTGAAAATCCTTTGACACCTATTCAACTACACCGACCCTGAAAGATTGACAATCAAAAATAATCCAATTATGATACATGAAACATATAACTTCATCTGTTTAGTATGAGGTCTTCCAAGGCCCTTTATTGATTTTGCGCATGGTAATTGACTTCACTTATCATAAAGAATTGGGGTAACATCCACTGAATATTAATTTTGTGCATTTTGCGGATACTTTGATGACAAAATGTCCATGAGTGTCTATGATTGTCCTTTTCAAGAAGAATTGAAGAAGTAAAATTGTAAGCATGGAAATGATAGAATCGTTGGCACATAAAAAATACATATTAGTTGATGGCCAATTTCTATGTAAGTCAGGCATATTTCAGAAGCAAAATATTAATATTGTTGTTGTTATCTTGTTATTTTATATGTGTTGCCAATGATAAATTTTATAGCAAGCAACATAGTGAGTGTACAATTCCAAGGAAAAGCCAAAACATGATGATTACTACGAAGATGGGAACAGTGATTATTGTTATAAATGCCGTTAATGTATGGTGAGTAAAGCAATTATCTGTAAGTACATGTAAGTTATAGCAAAATGGGAAAAAAGACTCACACAGACAACATATCAGACATCTCTATTTTTCAATGTGGCTTTTCTTGCTATTTTCATTTTCTTTTACTGTATCTTCATTTAATTTAGTTCAATTGGTTCAGTTTTCCACAATTTGTTGGTACCAACTTCACGAACCCAAAATTGAGTGCTAATATTTCCTCGATTTTCGGTCGTTTTTCCTGATGACCATTATTGTCAGTTTCGAGTTCTTCCGAAAAGTTTGAGCAATCAAATCGGAAATAATAGACCGCCTCAATTATCTCTAAGGAGATATGGCTTTCTCTCAGTTTTTTTTCTTTCCGGTAGATTGAAATTAATTAAGAGTTCCATCATGTGATAAAATATGAACATTAAATATAGCTGCCTGTTTTATGCCCCAATCACTGATTTAATTGTTGAAATGCCCCGCCAGTATGGATGGAGATCATGGGGGTAAAGAAAATACACCACAAAGCCGTTACTCGCCTTACTAGGAACTTAACAAAATTGTCCGATTAAAAGCCAAATCATGTCGGCCTACCTGATCGAAGAAAAGAAAAAATACATTGACCTAAATGAAATGAGGTATACATTTAACTCGATTCAGTGCAAATGCAACAGTGAAAGTGAGCACAACCCAATTATTCAAGAAGATAACTTGAATATACTTCATTTTGGTTCCATTTTGTTTTGCCGAAATTCTGGTTCCGTTAAGCTTGCTTAATTTTTGGCTGAAAAAAAGGCTTTCTCAGTTCATATTGAACTTGGAGAAGATATGCCAACATATAGTAATTCATCAGGTTTCGAAATACATTGAGTGTATCAAATACAACACGACTTAATTAATTTATATATATTGACATTGAAACTTGCAAATTTGATTCTTCTCATAACATTCCATTATTCCTTCTTTACAAAACAATATTGGATTTTTTTTCATCAGATTTTTTCTTACCAAAAGTTTTATACATCAGATTAGCATTGTATTTATATGAGATAGTTTCTATGTGTCAGCTATGGTCCTCTCACTGATAGCTCAGCTTGCTTTATTACAAGTCCTGGTCATCGCTAGAGGATCTCTCTTGTCTGCAATGTATCCACCATTTTCTATTAATGAAAATCTAGGAAAAATCCTAGATTCTAGTAATTAATATTTTTCAACAGGTATTACAGCGTAACCTTGCTGATCAGAAGTTTATAAGGAGCGCAAAATGCGTGACCTGCCTTGAAATGATTTCGCTCGGCGATAATTAGCTAGCTAGATGTTTTCTGTACTTCATGTTAATTAGGAAAACAGATGGATGGCCTAATGTTCAAATTAGGGTCATTAAGCAAAAGATAACCCGGAAAAGTTTTTTAATGCAGAAACAATTTGTTACGAAAGAACTACATAAGGAAGTTGCATTATCTTTATTACAATCCACGTTTCATGTACATACGCTATTACTGACACTCTTTACTCCAGGAATAGCTAGAAAATATAAGACGCGCGTGTGATATGTAGCAAAAGAGGATCATTTGGTGAGCAATGACCTGTGAGTTACACTGAACTTAACAAAACCCTAGTTATGAACCCCATGTATGACGAACGGGCTGTGACCTGGAAACATGGAACCTCGACTTCTCGGAGGTGATGGCTGTGAGTTGTGTGACTCGGCCCCAACTCCAACCAAGGCCGCGGCAAGCGGCAAGCTGACACTTTCCATGTCGGAGTTGTTTAGGTGGCTGCCATGCGAATTCATGCTGTTGTTCTCCAAGGTTTTTCTGATGCTAACTAGTGCCATCTTGTTGGTACTAGCCTGGAGCTTTGCCAATATCTTTTGCCGTGGTTTTTTCATTTGCCTTCCGACAATAGGTTGAATTTCCTGGGTAAAAAATAATAGCACCAGAAGGCAGGAAAAGAAAAGCTTAGGAGCCATAGAGAGAGAGAGAGAGAGAGAGAGAGAGAGAGAGAGGGGCTGAGCCAGATGCCATAATTCCAAGATCTTCATGGTTATTTATAGGGCTAAGAGGGTCGCGAAATTGTTCTATTTCTCATAATTAGAGCTCAAGACCTTGAGAAGTGGCAAATTATTATAGCGAAGAATGAAACAAGTGAGAATTACATCTTTGGATGGAAAATATTAAAGAATCTATCTGGACACTTGTTAAGGGTTAGGAATTACGTAACCCTTAACAAGTGTCCAATAGGTTTTTCTATTATTTTCTAACATTACAAGTCAACTTGGGTGAACTTTGCATAGAAGTTCATCGAAGATTCACTAGAGTTTTTTTTTTTTTTTTTTTTTTGGTCAAAGTAGAAGTGACTATTACTTAATTAAAGAGAAGTCTTACAAACCACAGAAGGGGAAAGATCTACGCATAATATATTCCATAGGGGAAGAGGGGGGGAAGACACCCAATTGCGTGGTAGGGTGTTTTGTCGATGGTGTCGAGCAATCCAATCCTCCACTGCATTGGTTTCTCGTGGGCTATAAATCACCGTGAAGTCGTTGTTCTGCTGAAGCCCATGCGTACACCTATGAACGATTTCTTTAAGGTCCCATGTATATGTGGCCCAGCCCATGACCATTTCTACTGCAGCATAACAGTCACTTTCTATGAAGTAGCTTCCAGTTCGGCTTCCAAGATCCCGCACGTGGTTCGTCTTGAGTTCGTGCAGAAACGATATCCAGTGAGAAAGTGCTTGAGTTTCCACTTCAGCTGCCGAAGAAACCCTAGCTATGGCCGCGAAGCCGTCGAGAACCCTTCCAGCTGCGTCTCGTGCGATACCGGCGACAGAGCAAAGGAAATCTCCGGGTCTCCACGACGCATCTACGTGCAACTTCAGGTTTTTCCCTTCCGGAGGCCTCCAGTGAGCGGGTGAGTTTTGATTGAGAGCTCGCTCGCCTTTTTTCGATCTACCCGTGCTGAGCGTGTACTGTTGTTCCTTTGCTATTATCAGCAGATCTGCTGGTTGGGGTTCCTTTGCACGGAAGATCCGGTTGTTTCTCGCCTTCCAGATGTTCCACAGGATCAGACTAATGAGTTCACAATCGGGTGAGTTCTGATCTCTTCGGAAAGCTTTTAAAATCCACTTATCCGTGCGATTGATGCTGTTGTTTGGCCTGATCTGCTCAAAAATCGGGTCTTGCCATACTCGCTTTGTCCATTTGCAAAGAAACAGCAAGTGCTCTGTAGTTTCCATACTCGAACAGCATACCGGGCATCGTGGGTCACTTACAATTTTTCTTCTATATAGGTTTTCCTTCGTCGGGAGGGCATTTTGGCATAGACTCCAAATGAAGAAGCGAACCTTTGGAGGCACATCAAGACTCCAAATTTGTGTCCACAAGGTACGTGGCGGTTGAAAGGAACATGATGGCCAGTTCTGATCTGTGTTGCTAGTGGATTTTCTTGCTTCATTATATCCGCTCTTGACAGAATATTGTCCAGAACCATTGCCTGTCCATATAAGCGTGTCTTGCGTTGGTTGCTGATGTAAGGGAATTGCTACAATTTCGTTTGCAATTTTTTCTTCATAATGATTGTAAATCAGTTGCTTTTTCCATTCTCTGGATTCTGGATTGATCAGTTCAGACACAAATTTAGGCTCTGTGTGGTTTGTTGTTCCACCTATTGTGCCTTGTAATAGCCACCTATCTTCTCTTATGCGAATTGATTTCCCATCCCCTACTGACCATTTAACATTGCTTTTGATGGTATCTACGCAAGCATTAAGTCTGCTTGACCCCATGATGGTCGATTTCCCTTGGACGCATTCCATAGATCTCCATGAGGGAAATAAATCCATTTAATCATTCTACTCCATAGAGCTGAAGGAGAGGAAACTAGACGCCAGGCCTGTTTACCTAGCATGGCTCGATTGAAGGTAATCAAATCCTTAAAGCCCATGCCGCCTGCATCTTTTCGAGTTTTTAACATTTCCCAGTTTTTCCAATGCAGGCCTCTTTTCGCATCACCATTCTGCCACCAAAAAGACGCAATCCGTTGTTCTATAGCTCCGCAAATCGAAACAGGCAGCTGAAATATGGACATGGCATAGGTAGGTAGGGATTGCACCACACTCTTTATTAGCACTTCCTTACCAGCCTTTGTAAGCATTTTTTCTTTCCATCCCGCTAACTTGGAGTTTACTCTGTCCAGGATCCACGAAAACATCGATTTTTTGGATTGTCCCCACTCAGTAGGTATGCCCAAGTATTTTCCTGTTTTCTTTAGTATAGGGACTCGCAATTGTGTGGCCAGATTGTGTTTCAAAATTTCTGGGCAATGTCCACTAAAATAAACCCCTGATTTATTCAAATTTACCGATTGTCCCGTTGCATAGCAGTATTGGGTTAATATGAGGGCAAGGTTCTGGCATTCTGTAATAGTCCCGTCTAGAAAGCATATAACATCATCGGCAAACATCAAGTGTGATAGCTGAGGGCAATGTTTATTTACCTGTATTCCTTTGAGTGTACCTTCTGCTAATGCTTTCTTCAACATCCAGGTTAAGACATTGGATATCAGGATGAAAATATAGGGTGAGAGGGGATCGCCTTGTCTGAGGCCCCTCGATGGATGGAAGAAAGAGGTAGGTTCACCATTGATCTTTAAGCTGAAAGTAACTATTGTTATGCATTGCATAATTAGGGAGACCCATTTTGCATCGAATCTCATATGCAACATTAGATCCCTCACGAAATCCCATTCTATGCGATCATATGCTTTCTGCATATCAAGCTTTACAATAGCCTGATGTTTTGTCTTCTTTTTGGTTATTCGCAGCTGATGCAGAATTTCCTGAACAATAAAGATGTTGTCCTGTATTTGCCGCCCCGAGACGAAGGCTCCCTGCTCTGGTTCAATGATAAGTGGCAACCACTTTTTGAGTCTATTTGCTAATATTTTTGAAATAACTTTGTAGCTGAAGTTACACAAACTGATGGGCCTGTATTGACTAATTGTCTCAGGGCCTTTTACTTTCGAGATCAACACAATATGTGTCTGGTTTAGCCTGTGGTCAAGCACCCCTGTTTGAAAAAACTCCAGTACAAGTTGCAGCAGGTCAGTTTTTATAGTTGCCCATGATTTTTGATAGAAAGCTCCATTGAAGCCATCTGGTCCTGGAGCCTTGAGAGCTCCCAATTGGAACACTGCTTCCTTGATTTCTTCCAATAGAGGTATTGCCACCAAATCTGCATTCATCCTCTATGTAATTGGTGATGGGCATTGGTCTAAGATCAGTTGGTAGTGTCGTTGTCCCTCAGAGCTATACAGGTTTTCATAGAAAGCTTTAATATGTTGTTTTATCGTTGCTGGCTCTCTGCACCACCGATTTTCCTCTAATTGCAGCATTGTAATACGATTTTGGTGTCTCCTTTGGATTGTCGTGGCATGGAAAAAACTGGTATTTTGGTCTCCCCAATGTAGCCATTTGATACGTGACCTCATTCCCCAGAATTGTTCTTCCTGTCTTCTCAATGCTGCTATTTGGCTAATAATATGCTGCACTTTCTGTCTACTTTTGTGCTGAGTTTTTTTATTAGTGATTGCTTGTAAAACTTGGTTAAGCTCTTTGATCTGAGAATAAGCATTTGCAAACTTCTCTTTGCTCCACTTCGTTAATTCTTTCGATGTTCTCCCTAATTTTTCTGCAAATATATGCTGTGGAGTTGTAATATCTTCCCAGACTTGCTTAATGACTTCCTGATATTCTGCATGATCCATCCAAAAGGTTTCCAATTTGAACTGTTTTTTCCTTTTGTATACTATGGGGTACAGGCGAAGGATGAGGGGACTGTGGTCTGATCCTATAGCAAGGAGCGCCTGGACTTCTGCTTCATGAAAGGTAACCCTCCATTCCAGATTACATAGTACTCGATCGAGTCTCTTTTTTACCAGCTCATCTCCCTCCCTGTTATTAGCCCATGTAAAAGCGCATCCGTGGCTTTCTACATCCATCAGGGATAAATCATTAATCATATTTCTGAAAGCTGCAATTCTTCGATTGTTTGCCTCCTTTTTCCCAATTGTCTCCCATATATATAGAATCTCATTGAAGTCTCCCATGCAGATCCAGGGAATGGAGCCTGAAGGTTTGAGGGTTCCCAACTGTTGCCATAACTCCATCCTCTCTCCAAAGTCAGTAGATGCGTGGAGAAAGGTGATCTGCATTATCTTTTTGCTTTCAGGATCTGTGCACTGTACATCAATGAAGTGATGTGAGTTGTTTTGCACCTTTAAACTTAGTACCTCATGCCACATGATTGCCAATCCCCCCGCTGTTCCTGTCGGATCCACTAGATAAAGTTGTTGGAACTGAAGCTTTTTACAAATCTTTTCCACCCTGGTTGTTTTATTTTTCGTTTCCATAAGAAAAACTATGTTGGGCCTTTCACGAGCATTAATAGCTCTTAACTCCTGGATTGTCAGGGGGGTACCCAGCCCCTGACAATTCCAACTCACAATTTTCATGGCTTTTGTGGTGGCTTATTAGGGCTAGCCACCAAAGCCCAATCGTGTCCTTCCTGTATCAGATTCACCGGGGTCTCCAGAAGGTCTACATCATCTGGGATGAGGGATGATATCTCTGGCATGCATTTCTGTTTTTTTGCCTTTTGAACTTTCATTGTCTTCTTACTGCTTTTGCCAATCTTTAATACTAATGGATTTTGAGTTTCAATGCTCATTACCTGTTTTCCACGGTCTCCAGCTTCTGCTGCATTAGGAGCTTTTGCTGGGTTTATTATCTGTTTTGAGCTGCTTTCTGATCTCTTTTTGCTGCAGACTACAAGTTGCATATCAGTTGGCAACTCTTGCTCAGTGTAATTCTTCTCCCTCGGTTCAGTTGGTGGATCAGGTATAGTATCTTCCACTACAAGCTCCTCTATTTTCCCGTAGAAAGCATCCCAATAAGGGCTATGGTCGCTGGTTTCTGCCTTCAACCATGGTCCATATGACCCTTTTTTGTTCAATGCCCAGGATGATGTTGCATATGGAAATTCGAGACAGTCAGTGGCATAGTGTCCGATCCTACCGCATGAGAAGCAGTAGTGTGGGAGCCGCTCGTATTTAAACTCCACCCAAAGACATTTATTGCCTATATCCAGAACAGCTCCCGCTTTCAACGGTAATGTTAAGTCAATCTCAACTCTTACTCTGCCTCCTTTGTTCTGAGCATGATTTATTGAGTCGAGTTGAACTTCAATAACCTTTCCCAACCTTTTCCCCAGGTCATTGAATACTTTCTCTATTCTCCAGCCAGGGGGGACTCCTCCGATGCGAATCCATAAGGCAGCCTTTGAGAATTCATAACAATGCTCTGGGATTTCTGGAATACACTGCTGTAACACTAGCAAGTTGGTTGAGTATGACCAAGGTGAGTTCCTCAATATTCGCTGTTTTTCCTCCTCCGTAGGAAATATGAAAGTGAATAGCCCCGGTTCCTTCTGCAAACATATGACTCCTTCTGCCTTCCATGCTTTAGTCATTGTGGTTATAAATGCTGGATAGTTTACATTTGGTTTGGAGAATAACTTTCCGAATAGAGTGCGCCTACATTCCTCCCTTTTTTGTTGAGGTATTTCATCAGATACTTCGACTACATCTTCCTCTGACCATAGATGCCCTAGGCTTTTGCATAATGCTGCCAGCTGCATTTCATTCTCTTCTTTACTCTCCATAGTCATTAACTAACAATCTCTTCTATGATGCTCAGATATTCATCTTTCTCGATTCTATCCAACTACGAGTTTACCTGGCTACCAGCTTCTACCTCTCCAGGTGCGTCACACAGGCAAGATAAGACTGAAGAAACTCACTGATTTGTGGCGATTCTGCTTAGATCAGTGCTGAGTGTTGTGAATCGGCCCTACACCTGAAAGAGCGGCCACTCCATTCCTCCGTTTCGAAGGGTTCTCGAGAATCCAGATTCTTCATATGTAGTTTTTTTTTTTTTTCTCTTCGTTCTTCTTTCTCGGATTCTGGGGAGAGCGATTACAGGGGAAGGACCTGAAATTGCGAGCAAAACTCAGGGGCAATGAAATTAGGGTTTGGACGGAAAATGGGAATACGCTACCATGGGGTAGAGAGAGAGCTCGCAGATGCGAGAGCTTTTTCACTTATTTTTTCTTTTTGAGGTTTTTTATCCGAAGATTCACTAGAGTTAATAGGAGAATATGTACACGCAACCTCAAGTCACTTGTGTCAATGATTATATACATATATATAAACTAGGATGTTTGTTTCACATAAAATGAATAATTTGGAACAAAATAAAAATAATCACTTATATCACTTATAAAAATGAGTGAACAAAAAATATTTTCATTGTACACTAAAATAATTAGACATAATTTTTTGTCGATAATAGAAACATTTTCATTACTTAATTATTTCAAGCAACACAAGCAATTTTTTTAGAAATGTTTTTCATATCATTCAATTTCCGTGAAATAAACGAAGTCTCAAACTAACTTGACTTTACAATGGAGATTTTTGGGAAAAAGTTTTGAACTTTCATATTATTGTTTCCAAAAATAATATTCATCTAACTTCACGTCTACTTTTAAGTGTATCTCTTTTCTATAAAAACTATTATCGTGTTATTGATTTTTATTTCCATAGTATATATTATTATCAATTTTATAAATTTATCACACTAACTATCTTAAAGTAATAGTCACACGCACAAGGATAGGCCACATGTGAGTAATATTTTTCCGTCTAATTCCATCAAATTATTGCAAAGTGGTACCAAGAAATTTGGAGATAATCGTCTAAAAAGTCATAAACATATTGATTGGTGGTCAATTCGATGCTAAATTTTTCAATTTGATCAATTTAATCTTAAATATTTTGAAGATTTGCTAATATAATCACACTGGCCAATTTTGGTAGGAAAACATTAATGTGGCAATCAAGTCAATGAGTGTCATCTTACATGACATAGCCAATCCTAATGTGGACAATTTTTTTTTGCAAGTTTTAATAATTTTCCAAACTTTGCATTCTTTTTTTTTCTTATTTTCTTTTCTTTCCTTTTTTTTGTTTTTTCTTTTTCCCCATTTCCATCCACCAGTCGTCAAGGCCTTAGCAAAAGGAAAAGACAAAAAAAAAATTCAAATAAATTTTAAAATTACAAAATCATCTACATTAGCTTCGATTGTCCACGCCAATCATGTCACATAGAACGACTAGCATTAACTTGACCGTCACGGCAGTAATTTTTGACAAAAATTGGTTAAATGATTACATTGAAAAATTATCAAAAGATTTATGACTAAATTCACCAAATTAAAATGTTTAAGATTGAACTGACTGTAGTATAATAGGTGTAGAACTCTTTGGACAATTTTCCCAAATAAGTTATCAAAGTTACAAAAACATATATGAATCCATAGTCATTTATCTTCTCATGAACATTAATTCTCGAACAAATAATGGAGAGCCTCATTCATGATATTGTTTTCTACCTTTCAAAGTTCTGAGGAAAAATAGAAAAATGAGTTTTGAGAAGCTAATTCCCCTAAAAGGCACCATTAATACAGATCACTATCAAATAACATTACATTCCTAATTAAATCAAGGACTAATTTTCTTAACTAATCGGTCAGATAACTTGCAATCTCTAAGGAAAAGTTATACTGTCGCTTAGGAAATTACTAAGGATTCTATTTCTATAAATTTACATTAGTTCTTTCGTACGATCTGAGGAAATTAGAACATTTACACGATAAGTTAAATCTTCACCTGAGGAAATGTCAAGGCCGTGCATTGCATAGCCTTTCCTTAACCATTACTCTTGAAAAGGTTATGTATTCAGACCATATAATCCTATTTTACACTTCCCACATTTACCATTCATACGTATGGCTTTATTTTTAGCAACTCATAGTCGACTGTCCATGTTGATAGTGAGATGTGGGATGCATAGAAAAAAGTTATACGATTTGTGTTGAGATAGAAAGCTTTATATTGGAGAATTAGTGTGGTATTAAGCAATTAATATCTTAATTGGCATATAACTCATTGATTTAAATTTTTAAGTGAAAGTAGATCCAATTGAATATAACAAACCCAGATCTGGGCTCCCTCTTGCCAATCTCCCCAAATAAAGGTGTCAGGCTTAACACATTAAGAGGTTGATATTGTCAATATTCCCCATGCAAATCTCACTCCATTTGATATATAATAATTGAAATTCGTAATTAAATTGCAAATGAGAAAATCATTTCTATGAAGTTCCTCCTTTTGCACCATAAACGCTGATGAAAATTCTCAATTGGATCGTCATAACCATTTTCAAAATTGGGTCATAAATCAAGCCGGTCCCAAAAATTCGGTATGGCGCAACTAAAGATTGTTCCTCCAAGTTCTTTGGCTTTTAAATATCTTTCACCAAAACAAGGGCACGAAGATCCACTGGAGGACTACTAAGCCAATTATGAACAATGTGTTTGCAGCATACATTTAGGGCAGGCAGTAAGTATGAAGATTAGCTCGCTAACTTGCCATACATGCAGTATGATTGCTGTCCTTTTCTTTCTTTTTAGGCATTGCCGCCAATGTAAACCAGGAAAATATAAGTTTTTAGCGCTATCAATATTTAACACGAGTTCCTTTTTCAATAGGTAATTAACTGGGTACAGTTACATTTAATCGCATTTGTTTCATAAGTGGGTGAATCATATTATACGCAAATAATAATTATCCCATAATCCCTGAAGTTTTAATTTGTTTGATGTGATCCATGAATTTTTAGTAAATGCTTAATGTAGTCCTTGAATAAGATGAAAATATCCAATGTTATTCTTCCATTAAATTCATGTTCAAAAATCATATTAAACAATTTTATATAATTTAGAGACTAAATTGAACATAAGTTCAAGGACTACATTACACAATTTAAAAGTTCAAAAACAACATTATACATTATGCTAAAGTTCAAAAATCATATTAAACCATATTAAACCATATTAAACAAATTAAAAGTTGAGGGACGATATTACATATTAGATCAAAGTTAAAAACTATTTATATTATTTCCCCTTTCAGGATGAATGATGTGTTAACTAACACTAACAGACAATTAAGAGAGCACATTAACTTATAATTAGACGATAGAGTTTAACTTGTCCAAAGAATTTTGCTCTTTAAAGAAAGAGTTTTGGCTACCAATATTTCTTACAAGTTGTAACAATAACCTATGATCGAGATCTAATAGAGGCCCTATCAACCTGACTTAATCAATGTAATAAGGCTACATTATTTCGAACACAAACATTAGACAAACGTCATAATTCAAAGGATCCTTCTTGAAATTTCACAAGCAAACTAAAAGGGCAAGGAAATAGAGAAGGCATAAAATCAAACCTTAATGGTGATTAATCCTGAACTTCATTCTCACTCGCAACCTCATTACAACCTCAATACAATTTCGTTTCAGTAAATGTACACTGATTCTATTACAACGCTAAACGAAAGGATCAGCAAGGTGTTGATTCTTTTGCTAGGATCAACAAGGTGTTGGTTTGAAAAGAGAGGGAAAGAAAAGGAAACGAGTCATACCATTCTCATCCAAAATTTCACAAAATTTCAGCAGACCTGCATGCAAGGTTGGCCCGGCGAGAGTATCAAATGAGCCAAAATTTGGTTGTTGCGCTGTACCATTGCAGCCGCCCAAATTTTGGGACATCATTATCGGTGTTGGTTAGCTTCTGCAGTAACAACTATTTGAGAGAGCTTGACTGCATATCTACACAGAGCACACTATCCTATAAGTTAGAAGTTTCCTGGGAGTAGTCGTCATGGATGAAGCTCTCATAAACCGTTCCGCTGAGTGCTTGGTTGACTTTGTCCCAGTTACTAATCAAGTCAGATACCGGCCCTTTGTGTATCTTAACCTGACGGCTCCTGAGTTCCATTACTGGCAGATTAAGGAATTCTTGAACATCTTTTAGTTTCTGCAAAAGAAGTATAAAACAAGCGAGGAAAATAATTATAGGTGAGAACTAACATCTTATCTGTGCGAGTCAAATTTTGCTATCAGTTGTACTGGCAGAATCCGCAAAATAATTGACTGTAAACAGACCTATAAGCTTCACTACTTACAGTTCGGTCTTTTATGAGATCCTCGTAATACAGAACGATGTGTCTCGTGGTGTTATAAAATGCTAAAGCTTTAGCAACTGTTGCCTCTACTTCCTTCAGGTCATCTATCAATGATGTGGAATTAATTGTCGGCTTGTAGGTTGAAAGTGTATCAGCCTGGAAAATGTAAGCAAATTACAATAGGGACATAAAAGCAGAGAGAGAGAGAGAGAGAGAGACCTCTTCCGGTGAATGCACATGAGACTTGTGGGTCCCATTGAGTAATTTGGCATGCCGATCATAGGAATTAGCAAGCACCGAAACCATGCGACGTAGAAGATTTCTTCTGAAGAGAAATACTACAGACACACCCCTACGATTCAAATACTCTAGAATTTCGTTGTGGTGTTCCATTAATCCCTGCATCAATCACAAAAAAGTGGATGACCTATTGCACTGTACATTCATTGAAGCAAACATGGGAGGACAACAAATATACTTCATAGGCCTGGATAGATGCTCTGTTTACAGAAGAAAGACTGAGACAAAGTTAAACACCTTGATGATGATGATGATGATGATGATGATGACAGCGTTCAGAAGCTTTTGCTCAAAATGTCATTTCTATTCCTACCACACAAGTAGTTATAATAAGAACCAAATACATTCTACTCTATTATTAATCCATCATTGAATTGAATACGCCATTCCCGAAATTCTCTTCATTGAAAACATCTGACAATAAATGTAGGTAACATTACAGGACCCGATAAAACAAGGTCAAAGAAGATAAGTGGAAAGAGCACAGCTCAATGGTGATGTTTTTTACAGAAAAATTGATTGCAGTACTTGGATAAGCTGCTTCTCAGTGCAACAGTAAACTGCTGTGTCACATGTCATTCTAAGTAAGAAAAGGCCAATTCATCACAGAAGACCTTGAAGAATCTAACATTTAATAATGGCATCAGATGTTCAAACATCACATCCCTAAAGTGACTTCCATGGGACCAAACTCTACAGGACTACCAAACTCTACAGGACTACTAAAGGTAATAAAAACAAATTTATTGGAATCCATCCTGTAAACTTCCAACTATTGTTTAATTGATGCAGAGCTACTACAAGCTCTCTACAAGAGAAGATTCTTAGTCCTTTTTCCAGGATAAACCTGGACAAAAAGGAGAATCAATTCCATTATAGCACATGAACTTTATACACAGCCACATACAGAAATATTCCAGAATAAGAATATTCTCTCAATTTATCAATCGTAACTGTCTTTCAATTATGTCATAGAGAGGATACGGTTGAAGGAAAAGTTTTTCTCGAAAGAATCTAATGCTTTCTTCACTGCTAAACACAAAGAGGACCAGAAACCGAGTCCACCTCCTCCCAGAGGACCCAGCCAAAAGAAGAAAATGAAAGAAGTTTGGTACAGGTTTAGACTTTGTAAGTATTGTCATCAGTAAGTTACATAAATTATTGTAGTAATCTAATAGTCTCATCTGTGAAACAGGTAAAAGCATTGGCAAAAAAGATCTATACAAAATGCATTGATACTAGTTAAGCTGACAACCATTCAAGGATTGCTAACATGTACATATAAATTTTATAACCATATAAAAAATACATATACAGAGAGCACGCCACTAATTTGAAATTGTCAGAAACCATATCTACTCAAACCAAAGTGAAAACATAAATTTGGCTTCATTCCATTCCATGCCTATCATAGAGGAATGGAGCACAAATTAAAGTGAGATACAGGTATCAATTCTTTTTCACCCCTTGGTCATTGCACTAAAGTATGAATGTGCATTTCTCTTGCAATGGCCATTCAACCTCAGCAAATAAAAAAAGTTACACAACCACCCTTTTGCAATGCAATGCAGATTTTCCCCCACCACAACCTCATAATTATACAACTCTTCCCTATGTTTTGCTTAAAGGACATTTTGTTAGCTTTTTAAACACTTAGCCTAACCTCTTTTCCAAAACATGATTTTGTAGTTAAATACCAGATCAGAACAATTATTAGCATATGTAAATTTTTTCATTTAAGTCACCGGGACCAATCTCAAACAACTTTGCCAAAATCCATTTTACAGTAGTAAAACCACAACAATACTCCAATTCGACTGGAATTTTGATTCCAATACTGACTACCATATGCATAGAAAAATATGCTCTGAGTTCTAGTTGAGCAGATTTTACAATGGCCTACCTGAAAAGTAGGATTGTGAAGAGCAAGAATATCAGAGAATTAAGAGGCGTCACTCTTAGAGGATATCAAGACACCTTCGTTTTATGCCCTCAAAGTCACCATGAATGTAATGATCAATCCAATGGATCCTCTACTAAGGCATCATGTCAGCTAAAAAAAAACTAAATCCAGTCAAATTTCAAATTCAAACAAATAGCAAGCTTGCAAATGTTTCAACAAGAATAGATTGGCTTTTCAATCTCATTCAATCATTTCTTCTGGAGATGATGTGGCAACTTCTCATGGGTAAAACTAAGATACAAGATTGACTCGGTAAACTGAGAGGATCTGAAAACACATATGGAGCATTCTCAACATGAAGAAATAATATACCTGATTAAGCATCCATTTGAAGCCAACTGCAGCAGAACACTCATTCTTGGAAGCACTGCTGAACCAGTCTAAGTTGTAGACTCTATCCAGCGTTTGTAAGATGGAAGAAATATTTTTCCTCCTATCCCAAACAGAGAATATCTCCCCGTTGGAACTAACATTGGCATGACTATTCAAAAGAGTCTCAAACCATCCACTCCCTGATCTCTGCATTGATATGATCGTGAAGAATCGCACCGGATTATGTGAACACTCAAGCCTGTTTATATTAAAGAGAAGAAAATCAGGTCAACACTCTGAATGCTTATTTTCCAATACCAGCAAATGATTCTCATTTACCTGCTAAAAGTTTGAGGTCTTGGGTAATGCATCGAGGGGTTATCGAATTTTTCCATATTTCCATTGCAACAGGGCTCCTCAATAATCTGAATGTTCTGAAATCTAGTCTTAGACTGATTGCTTATCTGCCTGATGCAAATTGAGCAGATATATAGTCCACACATCCCCGCGAATAACAATACTATGGTCCTATACAATAAAGGAGAAGATTTCTTGTGGGGCTTTACAATAAATGTATCCTGCCATTCACATAGAGAAAGGAAGAGTAAATTCATGTCAATGACCCGAAAATGGAAAATTAATAAGAAAGAGGACGCTGAACGTCACAAATATGGTTGTAAATCTGCCTCAAGCTTGGTTTACCCAAAAAGAAAGAAATACCATATGAGCCCAACACTGAAGAGACCAATGAAGAAGATAATAACCACAAGGGGGAAAGGAGCACAGCCTGCATTTCATATTGAAGAACAAGAAAGAACCCCGAACACTCGCAAGTCCAATCGAATACTTAGTTCAAAAATCACAATGTCCGCACATGCGAAGCTAATTATTCGAGCAGTCATCCCAATCGAACCCTCGTTGCTGCTTCAGCAACCCCCTCCCCTAAAAGGAAAAAAAAAATATACAAACAAAAACATCAAAAGGAGTCCTTTTTTTCCTGCTCAAATGCGCTAATTCTTCGGAAGGAACAAGCCCATTGTCCTGAAAATCGCAAGCGTGACGGAACTTCATAGAAAAACCACAGAAGGAAGACCCATTTGCTCATTGAACCAGAAGAGACATACTTCTCTACAGTAAAGAAGAAGCAGCAGCAGCAGCAGCAGCAGCAGCAAACGAACAGAGAGGAAAAAACAAACAAAAACAAACGAGAGAGAAAGAAGAACCGCACCTTGCCGGAAAAAACAATTGCTTCCGCCATTCCGACTACTCTGAAACGGAGCGAGCGAGCGAGCGAGCGAGAGAGAGAGAGACAGAGACAGAGAGAGAGAGAGAAAGGAGAGAAATCGCGGGTCGAGCTCAGATTTATCCGCCACAAGCCCCCCTTCCCTCTCAGCTAAGACAAGTCCTCAGCGAGCGTCAGAGGCTCAGAGCGAGAGAGGCAAAAGGTAAAGTTTCAACATTCGGGGTGCCTCGTGGAAATCAAATTCGAGCCCATCACACCCAGGGAGAAGTAGAGCGAGTCTCCGCCAGCTTTTTCACGGGTCCTCGCCAATGCAGCACCATCACCATCATCCATTTCTCCACATTTCAGAGTAAATTACATGGCAAGCGACCAAAACGCTTTTCCCTCAATTGGGTTCGCCCCAAATCCCACCCAGCTTCGGCGAAGGGGAGACGACGACGACGATGATGATGGTTTCCTATGCTGTCGTCCCGTCCCTACACGACAGCAGACGCGATGGCCCGTACCCCGTACCCACCGCCCCCCTAATCTCGCCTGCACGAAGCCCGGTCCCGTTGGAACCGTCGACCGAACTCCGTCATAATTAATAATAAAAAATAAAAAAAGTAGAGGCCCTCTGCAGCACCCTCTTCCCTAAACTTTGACTTCGGTTCGATTCCCAAATGATCCGGTCACCGTTGATCCTTGATGTTCGAGTGTGTTTCATGCGTGTTTGGAAAGGTTAATTGAGTTGCGCCCTAAATAAAATGTGGGTGAGAAAAGTGGGTCGTCGTTTGGAAAGACCATTAAAGTAGTGCTGTGTATGAAAAATCCATAAAAAGAAAAATGCTACTCTCGTGGCGAGTGTCTTGGGATATTGTTAAGCTTTTTTAATTGCGAAACATACCGGGAAGTAGTATTATTAAAACTTTACTTTTTTCTTGTTGGATTATTTAATGGGTACTTCGGGAGCATTCACTGGTAGAATTCTTGTAAAGGATACACGTGTTGTTATTGTGGTTCTATTGTTCCAAAGAACTTCTTTGATTCATTTTCTTAAGCTCCATTTATTTCATAAAAATACATGATTTGAAGAATATTTTTTTTAAATGATCGATTGTATAATTTGAAATAATCAGTCAATGAAAACATTTTCCATTATCAATAATAATTTATATTTAAAAATATGACTATTATTTGCTCTTTTCTTAAACTCTTTCTAAAAGAATTTAAATAGCACATTATCTTTCTTTCTTTAAATCCTTTCCTTTCATTTGTTTTAGTCCATGATCGCCCTAGAAAAAATATCAAATCTAAAGAGCCGTTTGTTCATGTTTTTTTTTTTTTTTTTGAAAAAGTGAAAAATGACTTTTTATTTTCTCATCGAAATTCAAAATAATTATAGAAAATCATATGTGAAATAAGGTATAAAAACTGGTATCATGTGAAAGCTTTTGGGTGTATTTGCCGCAATATTTAAATTATGCAAAAAGCAAAACATGAATCTATCTAAACGCCAATAATTTTTTTTTTTTCAATTTAGCAGTCGAATAGTCTCTGAGACCACCTTCACGTGAAAACGGATTTAGATTGTCACTAAACAAGCAGCCTCAATTTGAATTATAAATTCAAGAAAGACCCATCAAATAAAATCACAAAGTTGCTGATAATTTTAAATTGACATAGCTAATGCACGGGTTTTCGTGAAATTTTTAAAGTTTAATAAAAGGAGAAAGTTATCTTGAGTTTGTTTTATAAGGTAAAGAAGAGAGATGTCAATTAATGAATGGCGGAACAAATCAGGTTATTGCAAACGTAATTATACACTATATGTTCTTCAGATGAATTCCTCTCTATACAAAATCTTTGAAAATTTGATTAACCGTAAATTCTAGATAGAGCTACATGTTCTAGTCAAATAAGGACAAATGAGACCTGTTAGATAAAAAGTTGAACATTTTTTTAAAAAAAAATTGAGTTAATTTTTGTAGAAGGATGCAACATGGTCTCGTTGTTTTAAGTGAGCAAGGAAACAAATATCTTAAAAAGAAATTCCTAAACTTTGATTCAATATGCAATGTTGTCTCTGAATTTTTAACTTATTCATTATAGTCCATGGATTATTATATCATTGGACTTAATCTAGTCTCTGGATTATGTATTTTATGAACTAAATTGAACATGTACTAAAAGCTGGGAATTATATCAAACAAATTAAAAATTTAGGGACATCATTACACATTAAATTAAACTTCAAGATACCACATCGAATAATTTAGAAACTCAGGAACGACATTGTATAGTGAGCAAAAGTTCTTTAACCATTTTGTATCATTTTCCCACATTAAAAAAAAAAAAACACTTTATACCATCAATTTATCTGTCTTATTTTACTTATAATACTTCTTAATTTGCAATATTTAACCCAAGTTTATAGCAACACGGTATACCTAAAATGGAGAAAATCGTAGTTTAAACAGTCAAACTAATTGTCAATGTATCCCATAAAAATCTTATTCTCTCTCGAATTTAATTTAAATCCCTCTCATCTTACAATCACTTAAATTAATTAATTTTCATTTCCAAGTATTTATCTCTCTCCACACAAACTTAAAACTATCTGCTCCTGCTCCATTTGCTAGCATAAAAAGAAGAAAAAATCTAATGAAAAACTTCATCATTCTCAGAATCAAACAATCCAATCACTACCAATTTACGGCATCTCATCAATTATAAAGTAAACCGATAATTGCAACGACACGGTATGTATGTCATGAACGAGTAAGATCGACACGCTTATTATTTATCTAAAGACAAAGACACGACTACATGATAGCAAAGTTCCAGAAGATATGTTACAAAATTATCTTGACCAAGTGTAGGCTTTTCTGCTTCATTTCGTGGACTTAACCTAATTCCTTTTCGTTTTTCTTTCTTACGTTGTTTTAAGACGGCACAGGAGAAGCGTTGAAATTGTCGAAAGCGAATGCTAAGATGATACCCGAAGAACGCGACGTTTGTCACCAGATTCGCGTTTAATATTGACCCTGCTATGCGACAATCTTCGTACATAAAGTTTAGGTGCATCATCGACAAGAAAATAACTTGTGTCATTGCTTTGTTTGCGATTGTTATCGTTACCATCGAACCAGATCCATCATTGTTGTTGCCATTAACATTGTCGTAGGTAGATTAAACTTAGTTGTCGCTAGCAATTGCGCCTGTGATTAGTTCTTCCCAATTAAACATCGATATTTCAAATGAATGAGCTTTCTTTAAATATTTGAATAAGTGAGATGAAGGTTTGTTTTTATTTTGATTTTTCCTTTTGAAAATAAGTTACTTTGCTTTTATTTCAAAGTAAACTCAGTTTCGGTTAGATGATTTTCAAATCTTTTTTTCTGGAAAACGAAACGGGTGGACTGAGAAAGGGACAGAGAGAGATGAAAGGGGGAGTTCTTGGAAGGAGGAGGTTGTTGTTGGGGTTGTACTTTACTCATATTAATCTTTTTTTTTAAGCTCCGTCTATTTCATAAGATATGAGTGATTTAAAATATATTTTCCTAAAAAAATCACATGTATTATTTACAAAAATGAACAAACAAATAATCTTTTTATTGTTCATAAAAAATATTTAAATATACATTGATGCCGATGATAAAAATAGTGTCCATTAACTAATAATTTCAGATGATAAAAGCAATCATTTTTAAGAAATTATTTTTCAAATTATTCATTTTTTCGCGAAACAAATAAAGCCTTAATTGCACAACTTAATCTCAACAGCAAAAAATACATTTCATCATATTTCCAGTTTCGCTTTTAGTGAAGTTACAAATTCCCCTCCATTTGTAAAGGCCAGATGACGCCGGATGTACGGCGTGCGGGATCATAATCCATCACAGAAAGATCGACGCGCAGCGGGGCGACACGCGATGATGATTCAAGGAGCACAAATCAAGCCGCGACGGTGAAAATTAAGTTAGCTTTTGCCGGCGCTTTTTTCCAATTGAATATTCCCGATAAGATAAAAGCCGGGGAATAGGGCTCATGATTAGGCCTTTCCAGGCGTGTATGGTTGTACCGATTAGCAGGAGGAGAGAGCATTATCTAATCAAACATTGCAATAGAAAAATGCGAATTCATTGATCGAAAAGAATTCAAAAAAAAGGACATTCTTCTGGTGCGACTACGTGACCCCCACAACCAGGAATTTGTGGCTATCTCCCTGTCCGTCCGTCTGTCTCTCTCTCCCCGACTTTACACCTCGTTGAATTATGGATCCCGCCTGCCTCCATCATTGAAATCTTCGGAGTCGCTTCGCCTATCTGTGGTTAAAGCCTGAAATCGAGAGGCTGTTGTCCTTTCGCATTCGCCACGTGGAACTTCATGTCGCCTCTGCCATTGTCATCTGTCGCAAGGGAAGACCAGTTAGCATGGTTTTGCCCCGTGACCCGTAATCGCCCCAGTAAGGTTTTGACTTGTTCACTTGCCAACTCTAAACTTCTATGTCTTATTAAGTCCAAATTGACCGGTTAGTTCTTGGCATACCCAAATATCATCTCTCGTTGAGTTTAAACTACAACTGATGAATTAGAGAAAGTATCTTCTGATATACTTTGATGTAACTTATTTTGGATATAATTTCTTGAATATGTTCCTCGATGTTGTAATTTCGATTTAACTGGTATAATTTTTCAATTCAAACAAAATTTCTTTAGCTGAGAAAAAATTAAGCTAAATCAAATTAGAATTAGAGTTAAAATTAAAATATAGAAAACCGCCCAATAAAACCTAAACAAAGTGGACGAGTTAAAACATATGTTTCTAATAAACATAACTGTTCTTAACTTAATTATTCAAGTAATTGAATTTAATGCATCACACAAATTACAATGAACAAAAATGTTTGTTTGATTTAGTTTTTCAAAATTATAAATAAGGACAAAGCTCGTGGGTTTTAATTCCTTTTTTATCGTAACTTATTAAAAGCATAAAATTTGTATTTGTATTTTTGTTTTTCACTTTGTGATTTGACTAATTTCGAATATAGCTTCCGTGATTGCATGCTAAAAACTCACTTTTTCTACCTATTCTTTACGTGCTTAGGAAAAAAAAAAGTTATAGCATTGTAGATAATGCAAATTTTTCGTGCCAATTACAGAATGCAACACAAGCATTTTCAAGCCCATCAAACTTTTTTTCCCATGGCAATACCCCATTTATTAAATTAAATTAATATATCGATTCATCAGCATCTAAGATCAATTTCCAATTAACATATTGATCAATAGGATAAACTAAATCAAATAAACATTTACCCAGATTACATCCATTTTTGTTTGAATATTTATTTAGATCAAAGTGAATATTGGCCAAAATTTGTATTGCTGATAAGCTATCTTAATTTGACCATTCATGAGCAATCACATAAATCTAGGACTCCTCACATTCTCTCTATAAATAGGAGGCCTTTTTTAATCCATTTTGACAAGGACGGTCCGAGAAGAGATTACCCGTTTTTAAATTAATGCCAACCTGATGTGTTCTAATTCGATAATGTAAATTCATTACGATCGTGTTATCTGCTTTGTATAAATTGAGACCCCCTTTAATTATAATTTACTTTCGAAAATCGTGAACATTATCATTAAATAAGTCTATACTCTTCTCTTATCTCACATTGCACATTATTAATCATACCAACGAGTCAAAAACACGCATTGAAACTTACCCACGCTTTATGACTTGTTTTAATTGAAGCGCGGCACCTTTTTGAGGGCCTAAGAAATTTGAAAAAAAAAATTGTTTTTCTTAGGAATGACTATGAGAAATCGAAGCGTGAATTCCTAATTTCGCCTCAAAAGGGTTAAGCTTGACTAAGAAACAAACTTGCATAGAGTTCAATTTCTTCAACACCAAATGTTACTCACTCTTTATGTCGAGCCGCCATATACTTTGATTTTGTATTAACGATATTTTCAAACTCCATTTATTTAATGAAAAATAAATGATTTGGAAAACATCATTTATGAAAAGGAATTGACAAAAAATATCTTCATTATCCATAAAAATATTTAAATATAAATTATTATCGATGATAAAACTTTTTATATCAACTAAGTATTTCAAATGATAAAAGCAATCGTTTTAAGGATTTTCAAAAATCATTCATTTTTTGCGTTGTGTGGAGAAATCAACACGAGATTAGTCATCAATAACTTGGCATGACTCTCAAGCCTTTTCCAAATTTTAAATTTAAGAAACACTCTGTCAAAAACATGACAAGCTTGTTGATAATCTTTAATCGACCTTATATATCTATTTTCTAATAGCTAATGCACGGATTTTCACGAATTTTTTTAGGCTAAGAGAGGTTGGAAGTTATATTGAGATCGTCTTATAATGTAGAGATTAAAGACGTACATAAAATGAATGGCGGGCAAAATCAAGTCCTTCCAAATCTAATTATACATCGTCTTTTTTAAGTGAAATTCCGCGTTATTTTAAAATATACGAGAATTTGATTCGACGTAAATCCTAGAAAGAGCTTCTTGTTCTATTAAAATAAGGATAAATCAGACCTGTTAGATAAAACGTCTGACTTGTCACAAAAGAAAAGTTTGACTTAAACTCTCTAAAAAAAAAAAAAAAAAAGATAGACTTGTGTATTTAGCTTTTTATCTTAAAATTCCATTAAGTGTCCATAACCTCTTGCAAAGATATATTATAGCAATATGGTATACCAAAATGGACGATATCATAATTTAAATAGCGGAAATAATTGCCCGATGTATCCCATAAATATCCCCCTCTCCGTAACTTAATGCAAATCCCTCTCATCTTACAATCACTTGAATTTCTTTCATAAATTAATTTTCATTTCCATAAATTTTTATCTCTCCACACACGAAAGTTGAACCTTGCTCTTTTTTCTGCGTGTGACCTTTTCGCTAGTAAAACGAAAACGATTCTAATTAATACTTCATCGAAGTTTCTCTCAAACGATCTAATTACTACCATCTATGTTTTTCCATTTCATAAATTAAAAAATAAACAAATGGCTGCAATGACGCGACACGTATGACATGAACGAGTAAGACCGGCACGTTTATGCAACTACATGATGGCAAAGCAGCGGGAGAGATATTATAGAATTATCTTGACCGACTGTGGGATATGACGTTGGCATTTTAGCATGCCAACCAGAGAGAGCGGTAGGGGTTTACTGCTTCCTCCAGACTAATCAAAGGGATTAGGAACGGGCGTCGAAAGGGAAAGCTGAAATAAAACAGAAGAATACGACTTTCGATGCCGAGTTACCATTTGAATATTTGACCCTGCTACGTGATATCACGTCCATCGACAAGAAAAGTAAAAAAAAAAATTGCAGAACCATTCTGATGATAAAGACGTGATTTAGTATTTAAATATTTTAATACAAGACTTGGAAAGATTTAAATTCAAGACCTCTTACTTGAATATCATTTTCAGTTAGTAGTGGTCATAAAAAATCTCAAAAAAAAAAAAAAAAATTAGCATTAGTTTTAAGAGAATGCACAAATGCGGTGATTCAAATTAAGTTGCATAAAATCTATAAATCTTTTGAGATTTACTGGACTTACGTGGGTCTATGCTCCTAGGCATGTTCCAAGAGAATGTACAAATGCCGTGATTCGAATTCAGACCTTGAGTAAAGAGGACAAATGCACTTACCTTCTAAACTAACCCTTTAGCTTCAAGATGATGGTTAGAAAAGTCAAGGAAGAAAACATTTCCTTAAAAATAAAGAACCCTTCTTTTCACCTATCTCTAGTGAAGGGCATTGGCATTGCATTTGAAACAGCACCTCGTACTGCTGATTCTCTAAAGCTGGAAGAGACCAAAGCCTCTGCTCTCTGATATTCTGAATGTTAGCCTAAGAACACAGGAGACTGAACTTCCTTTCAAAGCCAAATCTTTCTCAGCCTGTAATAGTTAGAATCTTATTTTCTAAAGTAAAAGAATATTACATTTCCGCCTTTCTCATGATATTCTCAGTTTTATTTTCATATACAAAGGCGTGCCTCAAACATATCGATTAATCGCCACATGAGAATCGACTACGCATGGTCTGATTAACCCCACTTAATTGGGCTAGTTCATGACATGGACCCGTCACACTCGTCGCGATGGGAATCAGAATGAAGTAAAAGGAATGAGCAACGAGATCTAAATGTTGATATGCAATGATTTCACATAATGGCTGGATGCGTCGATGTGAAAGTAAATGTTTTCTTATGCTTTTCCGAATAATATTCTGCATAAGAAAAAGTCGGGGAGTAAGCATCTTAGAGGGGCCCATGATTAGGCCCTTTCCAGACGTGGATGGTGTAACCAACTAGGAATTTGGCACGACTTTAGGAGGGGAAGGATTTTAAAACAGAGTGCTATTAAATATACATTTATCCATCTGATGTTCGGAATTTGTCGGATATTTGTTTCAATCGAAGTGCACGTTGCCCAAAATTCAAATTGTAGGTATATAATCTTAATTTGACCAATCATGAGCGAGAATTAGAGACTCCTCCCCTCCTCTCTATAAATAGGAGACTCCTCTATCCATAAAGATATGAACAAATGGTTCGAGACCGAATTCAGGTCATCAAGATCACAGTAATCTGTCACAAGACTAGACCAAAGAATCAAAGGGATTATTCTTGTGAATTTTAATTGGTTCAAAGCATCTAATTTGTCTGCTACTAGTTTTTGATCTCCTTCGATTCTGATTTTTTTTAGAAAACTATAAATATTACTTTTAAATAAGTCTCTTTTCTGTCTCCTACTTTTAAAACTGCAGAATTTGAATTGGTTGAAAGCATCTTTTCTGTCTCCTACTAATTTTGGACCTCCTTTGATTCTGATATTTTTTCAGGAAAACTATAGATATTACTTTTAAAGAAGTCCCGTCCCTTTTCTCATCTCGCAACACGTTACAAACGATTCACGAATATGCTGTAGACTTACCCACTTCACGACTAGTCTATCATGAATTTCAGCACTTTTTAACGGCCGAAGATAGTTGAGCGACGGCCCAACAAAAATTGCTTTTTCCTTTTTCCAGGTATGACTTGGAGAAATCAATGTACGGATACATTTTTCTTTCCTAATTCCGCCTCGAGGCGTCGGCTTGATTAAGAAACAAACTTGTGATGGGAGTTCAATTTCCTCACCGCTAGATGTAACCGAACTTCTGATCGAGAGGCCATGGACTGCGGGCTATCGATCCTCTCGAACTCATGCGAAACTATGCCTTTCCGGGCCGCAATCGTGCGGAGAAATCGATGCAAAGGATTAATTGTCAATGGCTTGGTATGATTTCTGAAGCCCCTTCCACTTCTGACTATCGGTATCAACGACCAGATAGCTACCCGACCAGCTCGCGGGATGTCAATTTAGACCGTAGGCTCGAATTCTTCAAAGAGAACTGATGTTTCCTGGCACTAGCTGAATGATAATACGAAGACAGTGAAGAATAGTCAGAGCTAAGATACGGTGCATTTAGTTCAGCTTTCTTAAGAGGTTTTTGACCTTCAAAACCTTTCAGAAAATGTCATGGTATTTGGCAAGTTTTCCTATGAGCATCTGGCTTCAGAAAAGTTGAAAGCCCAATGCTAGTAAGAACTAAACATTCAACTTTCATATTTAACCAAATGCTGAAACTAGCTCTCTTCTTCTAAAACTACTTTCACTTATTCTTTAATTTTTCAAATTTGCCCCTTATTACTATTTATCTTTTTTAAGTGAGGGCAATTGACAACGATGGCTAGTGAGGCTAGATTGGACCGATAAGGGTCACACGACCTCAAGTGTCACAATTGAGGTGGCTATCACTAGGCACTAAGGTTGTGTGACCCCAAAGACGACTGCCTAGGTTGCAATGCCTAGGATCACATGACCCTCGTTAGGGGTTGCGTGACCTTGGGCAACAGTTGCCAACGATAAATCCAGCTCATCGCTAGCCTTAACCCTTTGCAGAAGGGTTTTATTTTTTTTAATAAAAATTAAAAGAAAAATTAGACCCAAAAGCCTTTCGCAAAAATAAAAATAAAAATTGCTAGACACTATTTAAGACCAAAGTAGCTTTACAAAGGATTTTTTTACCAAACATAATTTGCATTTCCCCAAAGAGTTTTAGGTGAAAGGCATTTGCATTTCCCCGTGGCTCATTTTCCCAAGGGTAATGCCACTGAAATTCGAACTTGACAATTAGATCCCATTATTATTGATTTAAAACATCATCGTTAATAGTAAACTAAGGAAAAAACTGAATTTCCAAGACATCAATAATGAATATTATCATAATACACAACACAATGAATAAGTGCAGATTGAAAGGAAACTATGACTTTAACCGCATTTAAATGATGTATAGAGGGCTTAATGGATCGACGCATTAATCCAGGAAGCCACCTAACACCACTTGGCAGTCACTAGTTCTTCTTCCTTTTTTCCTTTTCTTTTTTTAATTATTTTTCACTCATGATGTTCTCCTCCCATACAGGCCCTAAACTACTTCTGGCGTTCAAAGCTCTTATATTCAAATGAGAACTTTGACAGCAGTAGCTCCAACAAGCTTGCTTGCTTGCTTGCCAGAGAGTCTATTACAACAAAAGCATTGCTTCAAGTTATTGTATTTTTGTACATTCCACCACACCCTGCATCTTTTAAGAGTTTTAGGGCACTCATCCTCATCAATTACACCGGTGGAGAAGAGATGATACCAAGACGTGCAAAAACTCGCACATTCCGACGTTTCACCTAACAAAGCTATGGTACACCGTGAATGAATATGTGTGAAAGAATAAATAAATGTCCCCGAGCACATACAGACATTAGGTCTCAGACTAAGCAAATAATTGCTGGATGACCGTTTCGGCGTTACCATTGTACTGGCCAAGCAAGTGGATGGCATCGGCCCTAGGCAAAGCAAGAAATTCCTGCATCAAACCAAAGAGAAGGTGACCAGTCAAAAGAATGAATAATATGCTAGAGCAAGATTTTTCTTCATGGATTAGCCCAAATGCAAATGCTCCCAACCCAGAAGGTCGGTAGCAATGCCAAACCATCCTCTGCAATTATCACACCCTTCAATTTGTCACAAATCTCCTACTACAGGACTTAATTAGAAGTAGCACTACAGCAATAGAGATTTATTTAAACAAATGGAAGCATCTTACAATCCCTTGAGTTGGAATATTAGCAGATTAGTTCACACTCATGGCATTGTCAACTGAACATAACTCTTTGATCATTAACATAAGAATATACCACTGGGGCAACTCCCTTCTGGCAGTGAATGGACACTTGGGCTTGACTAGTTGGCATTTCTAAACATCGAGCTGACATGACAATAAAAGTAAAATACATTTTACCCTAACCCTACAGACTGGGAACACTTGGCCAACCCCAACATGTATGCCAATTGATGATGTAGAGCTACACAGAGCAGCCACATGGAGAATATGTAGTTAGATCAGTCAAGAGCCTCAGCAAGCAGCCCGTGATATGCTTCGTGATACACCAAAAAAGCGTAACAGAAAGGAGAGAATTGATAATAATATCAATCCTCCAAAAGCCTCATCTGTGGCTGATCCATTGAACTAGTAAAGGCCTCTCGCTATTTCCATATTCTGAAGTGCATGTCGTGATGAGGAAATCAACTACCTTAAGCAACTAAGAATTTAAGAATTTTAGCCTGTCTTGAGGCATACCTTCAATTCTCTTAAAACTAACATGAGATCAACTTCGGCTCTAGTGCATCCAACTTTTTCCTCACGTTTCTTCTGGTTCCTTTGATATTCCATTCAAGAACCAAAATTGACAGGTTCTAGGAAACTTAAAAAATTGAACAAAAGGGCTGATACACTACAGTTCACATCACAGTGCACTAGAAGAAAAAATGGCACAGGCATTCATGAACTCACCATGACTTTAAGAATTGCACTTTCATCACATATGCCATCACTAGAAGAAACTTGAGTAGGACTGCTTCCATCATCAGCCATCCTAGGACTTGACGAGGTCGTGACCACTGAGGAACCCTGAGCACTATCAGTATTTGATTTCGATAAAGCAGCTAATCCAACCATGGGGCTGCTAACATCCTTCAAGGAATCAATCCTCAAAAGACTCTCAAAGCGATCTTTACACATTTGAAGTTTGAACCACTCGGTGTGTGTGTGAAGGGTTGCTCTCATTATTTTCATGAGCTGAGGTTCTTCAATCCCGAGGCTTCTACCAATTGCAACCTATCAGACATTAGAGGAGAATCCCAAATGTAAAATTAGTTAAACAAAGTATGCTAATGATTTCAATAAAAAGAAGACGGAGATAGAGCTTTGAATCTCAGAAGCAATATAGATCTGTCGGAATGCTTGATAACTCAGGAACAGTAGTAGAACAGATCCAAATTCACATATTATGGACAACACCCACTTCTTCCTATTGTCTCCACTATCTTTCGATTTCTTGCTTGCAAAAATTCCAAGTTAGACTATCTGGTTTCCTCGCATAAATTGAGATTTTTTTCGTGCACCATCTCTCTTTTGCATCAACATTATGTTTGAATAGTAATCACTAAATGAATTCGCACAAAGTATGTCTTCTGGTGATGGAATACCTGGAGTGAAGTTGCAAGAGCATCCAAAGGCAAGCATTTTCCAATTGAAATATCCTCAGGACGGAGTAATGCCAACAGAGTCTCCTTCAAGGGCTTTAATAATGCTGGATCTTTAGCAGCTAAAGGACCTAAGTGGCTGCAGGCAACCTTAAGAGCACTAGAATGATCGCCTGAAGTGACCAACTTAAGAAATTCAACCTGACATAAGCAAAAGTGAATCAATTTATAATGCAGGACCTATCAACATATCCAGAGTCAATGGTCTGAGCCTGGTTAACGGCACAAAATCAACTTACCTGCTTGAGTTGGAACAGCAAAACAGGATTCTGCACAAAGAAATTGGGATCCATAGTGTTAATTTCTTCAACAACTTCAGCTGCCATTCCCTTGCTGGCTAGTTCTTTCATCTCTAAAAGGAATTCATATTTTTCCTCCCCAGTTTGGTTCTCAAAAGTAAATCTTGCGTCTGAACCCTACAGAACCACATTCCATCAGGAGATTGATCTATGAAATACTACATGATTATACCACAATAATCAATACCTCTCGTTCTCTCGATGTATTTGCACAAGACACTGAAGCAGCAACCTGGACCCCCTGTTTGATACTTCTAACAAATGACGTATCAGGCACGAAAATCAAGTCATCATGCCTTCCTCTCCATCGCTTACGTTTCCTCCTCTCACCAGTTCCACAGTTTCTGTTTCTTTGAAGCAATTTTGAATGGTTGAACCGCTGGGAACTGCTCGTGCTACAAATTTCATGGTTACTTGTTGGTTCACTAGCATAACGTAGTTCAATATCAGTACCTTCCCTTGTTATTACTTCACTGTTATTGTCTGAACAACCATCTATGCAGCTGTTGCTAAGGACTTCACCATCAGACTGTTTACCAGCCTGAGATTCATCCAACTCAAGCAAACAATTTCCCAATAAATCATACCCTGGTTGACCAACCTTTGGATTTTTGGAGATCTTTCCCATTTCGATCTCTGAAGGATAATAAAGGTCAAACAACAAACCATCAGCATTTCAATTTACTAGAAAGCCACACTTAAATAACAGATAAGCAGCCTCAGATTTACCCGAAGGAAATGGAAGACTGGCATCGATAATACCCCTGTAAAGACAATACTCGCGGACAAGCTCATCAAGCATCGGTATATCCAATTTCATTCGACATAGTTCATTCTGCATTATAAAGAAAATTAGACTCAATACTAGCAAAATCAGTCAAGCTTGTCTGGTCTGAGAAGATGTCTCATTGCCATGGCCTGAATATGAAACAAATCACCTGAAAAGCCAGAAACAAATCTCCCTTCACAAATCTCAAGCTGTCAACGGCACCTTGTCTACTGAGCATAACAGCATGCGCAAGAGATTGGATGTCAACCTGCGCAATGAAGAGACCTAAAGACCATGAGGCAACTGACTGCAATGGCAGATTTATCTCTTCAAAAAATATATTTGATCTGTAAATTTAGTTCCTTTATCTGCAAGCACCTCTGCTAAGGTTCTATGGTCTCCCAAGCCATAAACCTAAGCCCCAACTAACATCTAAAGTCAATTTGCATATAAGTTAGTGATTTTACCTCGTCAAATGCGGGAACTTCATACAAGCTTTCTTCAACAGTTGTGGGAGGATCACACTCCTTATGGAGCAATCTTTCTGTGAGGTCTGAAATTGGTGAAGATATTCCCTGGCGTAAGCAAAATTCCCTATGTATGCTGCACCACACAAGTAGGATGACTAATCAAAGGGAAACAGATAGGATGGAAAAACCAAAACAATAGAGTGCCTAATTTACTATTCCCCATCTTTTGCTCCTTTCCCCCTTCTCATCAAGAGAGTGAGTGAGGTGGGAGGACATAAAGCATCAGCCAAAGGTCAAAAATTTTATTCTTTGGGCTGTAGGGTTTTAAAAAAGTTACCTTATCAAATATCTCAGTGTCATCGAAAAGAGTGGATCATATACTTGTAAATGAGCCCTTAATACTGATGACATCAAGCCAGCTATATCAAACCTCTTCTTTTCAGACCACTGTCAAATGTCAACAATTAATTAGTAAATAGTTCAGAACCATGCAAAACTATCATAGAATAGGACAAGAACTTAGTACTCTTGAGAAATTAATGCTCTATCGGTTAGAAGCTTAAGTCTAGAAGACACAATTCGATACAGGAGATCTTATCCTAGGATTACCTTGATCCATTATATCAGTTTGAAAACAAAGGGTAAACAGATTTTAATCTCAAGATGAGTGAAGTTGGCTTAATTGGCTTGTATAAATTGTAATGCAAAAGTAAATCAGCTGCATTAAAAGTCTATGGTGAGAACCATAAAATAATAGAAACGCTCCACTACAAAGCAAAAGATGAATGAAGGTAGCATAGGATTTTGGGGGCATGCTATTTGAGAGGATTGTCAAATGAGTAGCCAAATTTTATTAATTCAGGATTCTCAACTTACTGCACGATGAAGAGAGGTGATATTATCCATCAGTATAATCCATAACATGACGTGAGGCCTCCAAAGTAGTGCATTAATAATCACATACATCAAACAGTTGCAAATTTCCAAAAGCAAGGAGCAAGGTCATCCCTAATTCTGAAAAGCTTTACACAGAGTTCAGATGAAGATGAAGTGTCTAGCCAAACATTTTTCTCTTAGCCAATTATGCCTGACTAAGCTGAGTAGGAGATAAAATTCCAGATACACCCATCAACTAACCATCACAACTTAAAGCTGTGAACATTCTCCCCTTTATCAATTCTATAATTACTTAATTCCTAGTACTTATGACGTCAGCATGAACCTATAAGGGCTTAGGGGAGCACTGTATAACCCCACTCTTAACAATACCACGACAGCTACTAATCACTTGTATGGAAAGGAGCTATCAATTCTATAATTACTTAATTCCTAGTACTTACGATGTCAGCACAAACTTATAAGGGCTTATGGGAGCACTGTATAACCCCACTCTTAACAATACCATGCCAGCTACTAATCACTTGTACGAAAAGGAGATACAGATTTTAACCTCAAACCAGGAAGGATGAGGATGATGCAAACATTCTTATTGCTTTGCCACAAAGAGAGCATCTTGCCCACTTCGGCTGCATTTGGGACTAGCATTTGGAAGGAGCTTTGGGTGTCCAAAGCCCATTTGGCAAAATATTGGGTGTTAAGGAAAAATTTTGAGACTCACCTTGAGGGAATACTGGCCTTTCAAAGACTGAAAGCTCAAGGCGGATCCTAGGCTGCCTTAGACTTTCAACATTTTCGGAAGGCCCTTGTGATTTACTGTTCATCTATGTCGATCGGAATGGTTTCGATGGGTCGGCAACAAGCTGGAGAGAGGCCGGCGTGGTTGCGGCTACCCCAGTATCCGTCGCCAGCCAGTCGCACGACCTCCTCGTGTCACCACAACCCTGGATGGCGCAACCTCCGCAAAGGGCCCCCAAGGTTGTGCGACCACGCGGCCCTTGCGGAGGTCACGCGACCTCCAACGACCTAGATCATCTAGGTCGCTGCGACCTCCATGAAGGGCCTTCTGAGGTTGTGCGACCAAGCAGCCCTCGCCGGTGGTCACTAGGGGTCACCCAACCCCAGGCGGCGCTCACCGATAGTCTCTAACGGCCACCTAAGGTCGTGCCACTTGAGACGTCAGCCACGGCGATGCCAGCAGCCGCCTGCCCTTCGCCAACCAACTATTTTTTTCCTTTTTTTATCACAAAAGTCCTCTATAAATGTAAATTTCTCCTAACACTATTTTGCTCAAAGATATTTTACAATACACTTTTAGATTACAATTTACCAAACGCAATTTGCATTTTAGAAAACTCCTTTAACTTAGAGTCATTTGCATTTTCCCAATGGGTTTCCCCAAAAGTTTAACCAAACGCACCATTCCTTATATTAACACGGTGGAAGAGAATTAAGTCCAAGATTAGCTTCGGTGGTCTGCATATGCACAGCAGGAAATATGATGAGCCTATCACAAAAGTGCTCCAGTCCTTTTTCTTAATCCTTTCACCAAAGTTCCTTGACAGTAATGGGCCACTACCCATCAAGCCTGATTATTAAATTATCCTGGCGTTCATACAATATATGACTCTGCTCCACCACCCAAAACATCAAAGAATGGAAATGTGCTGAACCCAACTATCAAAAGACAGATGGGAAGAAGATAAGTAACTGATAAATTCTTTTAAGATCTTGTCAAAACCATTAGCCTCATAAGGGAGCAGGAAAATTCTAAGCACCACACTAATTGCTCTAGCATATTGACAGCATGAAAATGCCACATTGTTAGCTTTTCTATTGTCTCATGTGTATAACAAGAAAAGAAATGGCTTGGCACAATTGGCTGGTATCTATTCTGGGGATAACAAGTTCGGGGCAAATAATCCCTTTGAAATCCCCTAACAATAAGCATCAACTTCCATCAATTTACCTATTCTCGGAGAACAAAAGAGCTAAGAATTTACACCCTCCCACGATAAAGATACAAAAGATTATAGTCTTCCACAAGACCCAATGATACTGAAGACAAATACAATAGTTAGAGCAGCCCACCTCATCTGCCACAGGAGAAGACTGATCATCCTTGTCATATATAAAGGCAAGAAGAACGTGCTTGAACTCCTCATACGCTTCCTTAAGCAAGAAAAGCAAAGGCATCAGACTATACCCAGATTACTCATCAAAATGAAGTCAATTAAATTCAATCTCCTCGTCATTTCGACCAAGCTAAAGTTTGCAACTGCCTATACCGACGTCCATGGGCATCCTGCCCCAGCCACATCAATAATCAATGAGCACCTACATGCTTGCAAATCATTCGAGGAAGAAAGGAATTACGTACCGGGTAAGCATCCAGAGCACAGGGTGCAAGAGACGTTCTCAAGCACTCAATGGCGGCATCGCGATCTTCCGCCGTCCCCTTCCTCAACAATTCAATGAATTTCTGCACCAGAACAAGAGCTCAATTAAAATTCCGACACGCCTAGCTACCGATCAAATCGAGCGTCGGCTTCATCCCGAGCAAAGGGTCAACGAAAACCACCGCCGCCCGAAACGGAGAAGAGACTCGAGAACCGGGGCCTCACCTGTTTCTGCAGCCGGAAGAGGATCCGGTGATCGTCGAGCACGGAGGGCGCGTGGGACCTGAGGAGCTCGATGGCGGCGTCGATGTCGCCGGCCTCCAGCGCCCGCCGGATCTGCCGGTTGGCCAGCCGCGCGCCGTACGAGGAGGATGAGGACGACGACGACGACGGCGACGACGGCGACGACAAGGGCGGGGACGCGGCGGGGGGGAGGGGGGCGCCGCCGCCGCCGCCGCCGCCGCCGCCCTCCTCGGCGACGAGCAGGTTCTCGGATTGCGCGAAGTCCATGACCAGCGCGTCGAGGGACCCCCAATTGACGGGGACGACCGAGTCGTCGTCCATGATCGGGCGAGGCGGAATCGGGGCGGCTTTTTCTCGCCCTAATTAATTTTCTCGGGAAAGGCGGTTGGAATCCGGGAAAGCGAGGGAAAACCGAAGCGGCGTCGGGAACCTTCTTCTTTCTTTCTCCATGGGAGAAGGAAAATGATCGTGGGGGGAAGAGAGAGAGAGAGGGGAACAGGAAAGGCGGCGGAATGAGGTCAGAGATGGGAGGTTATATAGGTGCCACGTGTCGCGATACGGGGTGGGGTGTCGATGTGGATTACCGCCGTCTTTCTTTGTGTCCCGGGGAGAACCGGTCGGAAACGGCTCCTCGTCAGCTGTCGGATTTGCAAAGTAAGGAATTTCCACTGATATTCCAAAACGGCCTAATTTAATTTACTGAAAAACAGTCTCTCTAGGTCCGGTCTCGGTCTTGTCCGGAACGTTTTTCTTTTGAAAAGATAGGTAACCTTTGCTCTAATTTTCATATCTAATGCCGTCAATTATGTGACGTGGCATTTCCATCTCAACAACAAATCCACCTCGCTAAGTTGACTTGAAAGAACTCTAAAATACGGGGACACTTCTTGCCCCGAAAATTGGAGGAAATTACAAGCGTTCTCCAATAAAATAGAGAGAATGATTTCTTCGATTTCTCTAGTCGTGGTCGCTCCTTCTAATCATATGTGCGATTAACGCTACAAAGCCAAAGCCAGCAAGCTTCTCCGTCCTACACACATCCGGCCCTCTCCTTTCGCTGTCATGAATGGGGCTCTCTATTGCAAATTTGCTTCACTCAAGGGAATTGATTGTGAACCGGAGATCTTTGTTCGTCAATTGATCGAGGAGTGGAATCCAAAACTCTCAAAAGGTGAATGAAAACATGTGATGTTCGAGGTAATCATTAATTTTGGTGAGGTGTAAATTGACCACGCCAATAAACTGGAAGTTGTTCCAATAATCTTTTCTATCACATCAAAATTAGATTGAGGGTTTTCATTTTTCTTTTCGATTCGGCAAATTGAGATAAGTCAACTCTTTCGACATGCAACCCGAGTTGAATTTGGCTCGAGTCTATATTTCTACTTCAAGTCCTCAAGCGAACAATTTTATCAAGTTGGAATCCTAGTTGTTACATAAATGGAAAATTTTTAGGCATCAATCCCCATAGGAGACTTGACAGGGTCTTGAGTGTTAATAAATTTTACTCGGCTCATAACTCAACGGCTTTTGATGAAAGGCACAACTAAATATAATTATGATTGCAATTATTGTTGTCTAATAAAATTATCATATAGGATTGTTCACAATTATATATAATTTTACATGCCAGAATTTATGCAATTTGAAAAAGGTATTTCGCGACTAAATAAAAGTCTAATAGTAGATTCATAAAATTTATCAAAAGTAAAAAAGCTAAAATAGAATCGCCGGAAATTGAACACACCAATCGGGACTCATTGGATCTGCCAAATTAGACAAACTAAAAGTAACATCATATTTCGAAGCCACTCTCAGCTTTTAAGGGGTTGCCGCCTCAATATTTCCATTAACAAACACAAAAACGATAGCATTTCACGGCACGGTTACAGTTCGATTACTGCTAACATTAACCATGTTATTGTGGCAACCGTCCTTAAAAAAATCAGTTGGGCTTCAAAATTGTTTTTCCCTGGAGGCCCAAAGACCTTTTAGACCTCACCGTTCTAAAATACAAATGAGGCCAGGATGTTGGGAATGGAGGCCCATAAGTTTAGAGACATAAGCATTTTTCAATTCTTTTATCTAAGTTCTTGAACATGAAGGCCTTAAAGTAAATTCTCCTTGTCTAGGTTCTTGTAAGCAACATGAACTCAGCAAGATTATACGCTAGAGAAGGTCTGCATTTAGCAATGATTCTCCGCAAGGTAAGATTGCTCAACAAATTTCTCTAGACTTTGATTTTTCAGTTTTTGCCTAGAGTTTTTGTCCCATTTATTTGGTCTATAGATAATTGAATGGCAGAGGTATGCGAAAATGTGGGGCTGGCAACAGTGATTACAACCCATTGTAATGAAATGATGCGGGACGCGAATTAAGGAGGAGGAAATCCGCTATGACAGGAAATGCTACGCTGGATCCTCTATGTTGACACAAATCAAGACATGGTAGTGTGTTTTTATCGTAATTCAATCGTTTGAGATAATAACAAAAAAAATAAAATCAAAATGGTGATGTTTTTATGCTAACGCGTTTAGGACACGCCAACCTGAATTATCAGCTTTAATAAGATGCATCGTCATTGCATTGAATGTAGGATGCATCCCCCTTCGCACCGTCCCACTCGACTCTATAAAGCAACAAAAACCTTATCAAACGACTATCAAAAGGTGATATGGAGGCTTCGTCGACGTCAAGCAGGCGAGAGTGACCCTTGGCTGGGTTGGGTGAGGGCCTCCCTCGCCAAGGCGAGGGCACCCCTCACCCGACACCGACTTCCCTCCGTCGGCTTTGCCATGGTCAGCGGAGGAAGAAGAAGAAGAAGAAAAAAAAATGAAAAAAAATAAGACGGAAATTCTCTTGGTGGAATAAATGTGTCACAGTTTGTAAAGTTTGGAATTTTTCACGTCACAAAAAATAAATTGGGTTAAATTTATCACTTTGGGCAAAGTTTGTGATTTTTGGTGGTCCTTTTTCCCAAAAAAGAAATCAAAATTGTGATGTTTTTATGCTAACGCGTTTAGGACACGCCAACCTGAATTATCTGCATTGAATGTAGGATGCATCGTCATTGCATTGAATGTAGGATGCATCCCCCTTCACATCGTCCCACACAAAATATTTGGTGATGGTGGGAGTTCGTTCGACTCTAATGAGCAACAAAAACCTTATCAAACGACTATCAAAAGGTGATATGGATATCTTATCGGTCAAACATTTTGCATCAAAGGCCCTTCACGGCACCTCGCAAAGCCAAAACCACTCCATCCGCAGAGAGGATTTTGTGCAAAAGCGAAAAAGTCAAGAACTTCAAAGCAAGGGGAAAATCGAATTACGAGCATTATAGACTGAATCAACAATCGAATTTGAATCTAATTAGAATGCCGCAAACTCTATCGATTTGGACATCATGCTCCGATAGTCCCTCTAACAAGTAGAAATCTTTAGGTGCGCACCATCTCCAAGAACGGTACTATAGTCCCACCGAATCAATTATCACGCGGTTCGCGATAACAAACGACCCTTAATTTTCTCCCAAGAAGATTTGAAACATTTTTCTAGGTGAACAGAAGGCGTGGCCCCTCTTAAAACGACGTGAGACGTCATTTTCGGCTGAGGCTTCGGATTCGAGCGGGGAAGGGGACAAGAATTGGGAATCCAATGCCGAGCTAAAAAGACGGCCCCTCCTCGTCCGTCCTCCCGGCGGTCCCCGGCCCAGGCCCATTAGCGGGGCCCATGGGACCAGCCGATGGAGAAAAAATTGGCTCCGCTACACCTCCACTTGTCGCGCCGCGAGAGCTAGACAACGTCAAGATGTCTTGGTCGGTCTGAATAATGAAAGTTGTCTAAAGCATTAAAAACTTTTGTGCGCAAGTAGTTCCGGAAAGAACGTAGTTGAATATTTTGCAAAGGTCTTGCATGAGGTACGGCTTCGCTTGAACAAGTGCTTGATTCAATCGGGAGGCGGACCCCAGGTTATCATCTGTATCGCATTACGCCCTTTTGATAGCTTGAAAGTCGGAATGTAACGAGAATGAAACGATAATTGGACATCGTAAGACACCTAGTTTCGTCAACTCATTTTAAGTATATCGTGAAAATAAGGGAGCCTTAATGGGTCATACATAGGTTGAGAATTGTAAACCCTCTTCGTAGGTAAATGAAGTGCACCGGCTATTAATCACATACCGGCGTAAGAAAGTCACAACAACGGAAGCCGACACTAATTAATTGGATCTTTAAAAAGTTCGACTTCGCACCCACCCAGGCGTCCACTTGGGATGTAGACTTGAAACCTCATCTTGGATCTTGGTCCCCATGCTTGAATTGCGATCCCTAGTACGACCTCGATCCCCAAGTGGCACAAGCTTTGTCCCTCGCGGTTGCACTTGGGACCTTGACACTTGAACCTTCATCATACCTAATGGTGTCCCAAACCATTGAATTGCGATCCTTAGTACAACCTTGAATTGCGATCCCTAGTACAACCTTTTCACGATTCAGGGCACTGTAACCGGGCTCCCAAACCCGATCCCGACGCCTGTACTCGGTACCTTTCGGTACCTCGAGGTCGGGCCCCGGCACCCGTACTCGAAAACCGTGGTGTCCTGATCAATGAGCTCGTTCACGAGACCCTGGCCCTGTTGGAGAGGCCTGAGACCTCAACAACCGAACTAGGGACCCCAGCACGTCGATCCAGGTCCCAATTTTCCTGATTCAAGGTTCAGGCGCATTCAGGTACGAAGCCGTGGCATCAAGTGATCAAGCTCCATCGCTCGTAAGTAGCAATTTCCGAAACAAGAGACACTTTCTTGTTGCTTGACCCAGAAGCCAGAAGATTGTGTTAAGAAAAGAACAAGTAACAACGAGTGGCAGAAGCCCAAAGAACAAGAACCCTCACACTGCCACTGCATATCGCCATTGCAATTGCCACATTAGCGCTCAATTCTCACAAATAAACTGCATATTTAGGATAGAACAAAAGGATGGAAAAGTCATACTTTCATGCTTTTTTCCTTTAATCTAAGTCCCACACTTCGATTTTTCAAATCAAGCTATTCATACAAATAGTCTAATCAAGACCCTTCGGCACTTAATTTGGTAAAATTCAGTAGAAATAATCATTAAACAATGGCGGAGTGTGATTATAGATAACATTTTCATCATATGGACGCTACCGTGATAAATATAAACAAAAAGTCTTTGCCTTCATTTTATTTATTTCACATGGTACCATTCATGTGGCATCAACATTAGCAAAATGTTACCCGCGTCGCATTCCTTTGTCATTCGACAACCACATTAGTTGGATCTATTCAGATATAGTGTTAAAGGGACTTGATTGGACTATTTGTGTAAATAGGAAAAAAAAAATGGATTTGAAAAGTTCAAAGTACAGACATGTAATTGGAAAAAGCGTGAAAGTACTGAGAAGAAAAATACAATTTTTCCAAAAAGAGACCATCACAATGGCCACACTCAATAGATAGGTTCTCCAAACCATGTAGGCTCGTTGTTGTGTGGCTAGCAAATGCTGCTGTTGCACCCGTACCTAAGCAAGCACATAACGTGGGGACGACAATTTTAACCATCCTGATAAATATACGTTCTACCTCATCCAAAAATAAGCCGATAAGCCTGCAACCATTGTGGTTAGGGATGGAGTGAATTTTCCAGCCTAGCATGTAGGGCGGGCCGGGGATGGATATGGTCAGGCCCATCCCTCGAATCCGCCAGCTCGCCCCGACCCGCGTTCCTATGTTTAAATTTTGAAAATTGTTCTTTATGTATAAGTTCTGTTATTTTGGCAATGGAAAGTTTCTTATTTTCTGCATAAATTCCAATGCTAAAATGAATACTTCCACCGATTTATTTCCTTTTCTCATAATCTATATAATGAAAATTTTCCTTACTAAACTTCATGCTAATAAAAAAATATTACGTCAAAAAATTATTGTTGTTGAATAAATAAATTTAAAGCTCTAAAGGTTAAAGTTATTGAGGAGGGGCCAAGTGTGATGTGGAAATCCGTATGTACCCACTAGGGTTGGGAATGGGGTACATAAATATGCCCTACTAGGCACAGGACGGGGATAAGTCATCTCTAAAAATAATGGGGCAAGAATAGGACCCGTCTTCCTCGTGCCATCCCTTACATTAGATCACCAAAACTCGATTTCACCAGCCACTTTGGCATTCTTTTTAAACCGTCTTCATACTATGCTTTGGAGATGGGGGGTGATTAAACTTGGAGCAGAAAATGTGAGGAAAATTTAGGTTTTTTTGCGAGGTGAAATAAAAATTGTGAGCGTTTTCCTCTCATTTTGGAGCTTTTGGGAACTGTAAGCCTACTTTTTCAGTGATGAATGCCATCGAAACTATATCTGATAGGATTCAACTAGGTTAATCAGTATTCATAAATTTTGTACATTATTTTCTGGATGGATGATTTAACGCTTCACGTGCATGTAGTGCCAATAGAAAGTTCATCGACTCGAAAAAGCTAAATCATTTTATTTACAATTTAAGAGTACGGCCACGGAGACCAAGCTACACGAAGGTCATAAAACATCTTGCAAGTCTCATGAGCTGATAAATCTAGACTTTTAGCCTTTGCATATGGCCCTAACCCAAAAGAGTTTCCACGTGGTTGGTGGAATTTGAGCAAGTTACTTCTGGTTCCTAAGCTGAAAAAAATGTCGAAAAAACTAAACTCTCTCAACTTGATGGGGTTAATGGAGCAAGATCCTTCGCATACACCTCCAATATTATACTTTGAATGGAACAATTCTCTTGTCCAATCAGTATGGAAAGATTGTCCTCAAAATATATTTTTGCTCCCTCCATGCACGTTCGTGGAATGGTGATTTTGGATGAAGTGCGTACATAGCACTAAATCAAATTGCCTGTTTGGCTGTATTGAATTTCGGAAACTCAAACATTTCTTATGGAAGTTTTGGTGCACTTGATGGGAAAAAGGTAAGAAATCATTGCAAGACAACCGATGATTGAAAACGAAAGTTGATGAAATTGGAAAAGTAACATTTTTTTGGGAAAATTTTGGAAGATTCTCAAAATTGAAGATCTTTGATGGCTTAAGTGATCTTGATTATGATTGTAGGAGCTAGAATTTGTTTGTTTTAGTGAGGTAATTTCGGCAAGATAATCGAATGGCTTCTTCTCATCTTAGGTTGTTCTAAAACAAGATGTCCTGTTCTATGGGGAAAAGAAAAGAAAAAGATGGGAAAAAGTAATCAACGTTAGCAACCTCTCTTTAGTCACCGTATGTTTCACATTTACTATAAAATGTTTGATTTGAGTTATAATTGTAAGAATTTTTCTAATGCCAATTATATAATTAATATTGTAATTTACTATTTTATAGTATTGATCTAATAAGATGATATATAATTTTTTTTAATTAGTCTAATTATGGCTAACTAGTGTGAGCCAAGTTAAACCTAATGTATAATGAGAGGGTTTGATTGAAAACTTTATAAATAGTACTAAAATTTTATTCTAACCTTAACATACACAGTTATCCTTACATAAAAAGCGATGGAGGATATTTTATTAAACTAGTGATACATAAAGCAATAGGAGAGAAGCACTTAAGTTTTGAACGTCACAATTCCGCATAAAAAATAATGGATTCAAAACTAGTTATGTTAATCTCTTTACCCATTATATGTGTTCTAGTTATGGAGATCCGCGGCTTATAATAATTATTGCAAATCAAAGAAGAGAAATAGAAGGGAAACAAGCTTTATCATAGAAGCCAGCTGGACAGGGAAAGTAAGAAAAGGAAGTAGAATATTCAAGCATAAAAAAGGAAAGTCAGTGCACATGGTACTTTTTGTTGGTCGAAGTGCACATGGTACTTGATTCAAACTCTTTGATGAGTCACACATTAGAGTAAGCAGAATAATCACTAATGAGAAATGGCACTTATTTTCATTCCTTTTCTTGAACGAGAATCTTACTAGTTTAATGCTCTTAGTCTTCGCAAACAAATTAAAAGCTGAAGGATTGCCTTGAGAGTTCCGTCACCCCAATCCTGTCACGGTGCAAGTACGTACAAAGCCAGATGCTCGCCTTGACCAAAGTACAACAAATTAATCAAGATTTTCTAAGATCGAGGAGAAATGACAAAGAATGAAACCTAACACCAAGACTTCTCTAAATCACTCAGAAAAAATAAGCCTCGCGAGATGAACCACTTTATTTTTTTTTCTTTTTTTGGCCAAGAAGCCTTATACAACTTGGCCAAGGTGGTACTTGATGTCCTATCTTAATCCGGTTATACTAATTTCAGACGCAACGTGATTTAATAGGTAATTGATCAATGATATTTTATAGATGACTAGTCTTCTACAAATTTATCAATTCCTATGCATGAAAATTAATCAATCGATACCCTTATGCGTTATTGCAAGGTTATAACCTTGCAAACTTTTCTTACAACACGGGTAACCGATAATTATCATTCACGTTCACTCCAAATTTATGAAATCTAATAATTTCTTTTTTGTTCAAAGGTGGGGGAGTAAAACAATTAAATGGCTTTGGCACGGACTCCAAAGGGAGAAAACTAATGCTGAGGGCTGATTGGGCTAGAGGACGAAGACACCCACCCCGCCTCCCTCTCCCCCAGGAGAAGGTAATCAAAGCCTCCAAAATGGACCACGTCTGTCTCTCTCTCTCTCGAGTGCACCAACCCTTGAGGCAACGTACGACCTCTTTCCTTTCCTTGGCATGCACGTTGCGCAAACACATGCAGCAAATGGTCCAGAGCCAGAGGGGGTGGCTTGGCTTCTTTCCGCCATTATGACGAGTTTCCAGGCGGGCGGGGTTCCATCTTTTGTCGCCATCCCCGTTTGACAAAATTCCCCAGATGCGAGCCGTTTGTATGCTTTTGATGCCTGCCCATCACAATCCTCTCTCTCTCTCTCTCTCTATTAGCCTCTCTCTCGGCGCTGGTGCGTGCATGTGCGCGATCCGCCGAGAGGAGAGCTCGGAATCATATATGATATCATCCCACCTGTGCAGGTGCCTCTGCCTCCTCTCCTTTTAGGGTTTCCTGCAAGCTGAGTTTTTAAATGGCGGGTTAGGCATTTTCTATTTACTTTAATGCCGCATCAGCCGGGCTCCTGCTGAGGAGGGAGATGGTCTCGCGGGAGTGGATAGGGTTTCCTTTTTCTCGTTCGCTTTGGTGGTTTTTATATTTGCCTTTTTATAAGGAGTAGGCTGGAGGATAGCTGCTGCTTTTGAGATGGACTTCTATTTCGCGGGCAGAAACATACTTCGATGCGTGCCTCATGATTGCGAAAGAAATGGTCCCTCCGGTCTTCAGGAGCGCGCGCGAAAGGACGCGATGACTCTCTGACACGATTTGAAATGGGGCGTGCGTGTCCTGCTGGAGAAGTTCCAATTAGGTGTTCACTAATAAAGAGGGCAGGAGCATAACTTATCTGCTCGAACTCAGATTTTCATTTTCAAACCTTTCGAGCTCCGCTATAAATCGTTACATCTAAATGAACTAGATTTCGAGACGGATGTATATCTTGAGGTTGAGCTCGCACTGAGTAAGTCAAAATGCATCTAGGGGAATGTAGAATGGATTCAAAACTAGAAAAACGGCCTAAGGTGATGAAAAGTACTTTGCGACAAGAGGAATTATGTCAATCCACGAATTTCATAAGCAAAAAAATTTCTCTCGGTTGGTTGCCGTTGTTGTGAATGATTTTGCAATCTTTTTTCTTTTTTTAAATTTCTGATTTTTTCTCTTTTGATCATTTTCTTATCTTTCATTTTTCTTTCTTTTTTACCTATTCCTTCCGCCGGTCACCAACCATAGGGGATGACCAACAAAGGCCACGTGTCATGAACCAAAATTTCCCATACGCTTGTGAGTTGAAAGTAAGAGCTTTGTGGTATCAAAATGAAGAGTAAGTGATATAGAAGAGATAATACAACTAGGTTGTGAGAGTGGCATCATGTCGTTTATGATAGGAACCCTAGAGTGGAATAAAAATCATTTTAGAGGATCTCTAATGGTGGAGTTGGCCTCCCATGTATAAATTAGTCTAGAGCTGATGCTACTTTCTTGATAAAGCCATGGAAGGCATAAACCAATTATTGTATTGAAGTGTTATGTATATCTCACTCGACGGATTAGATACTCGAGTTCAACTAGGTATGGTACTTTCTAGTGTGAGGATACGATTCACCATTATATTGTTAGAAACTATCTTAAGAGGGAAGGCTGGTCTGCTGTTCTTAGCTCATTAGGCATCATACGAGCTATTCCGTGGCCAAGGAAATGTAAGCTATTTGTGAAACGGATAGTACTAGCTTTGATGCCATGTTAGAAAGTCTAACCCAAAAGTTTGAATTGTTAAATGAATGGGTGGTTAAGGATGGACTTTGGCCTAAGCCATTGCTCGGAAAGTTTTGAATTCTAGACCTCCTGCTTTGATACCATATTGTAAGATTTTGTGAGATCTTTGCCAATTGTTCTAAAAACTTAAATTATTAGATACAAGCCTAGTTCAAAATTTAAATATTCTAATAGTGTTGTCATGTTGTCCATGTTGGAGAACGATGATGACAAGAATATCAAAATGGAGCCTGAGTACAAGAAAGTCGAATTCTTAATCATCACCGAGCCTTCTCCGTGTCCCTTGTTGGACATTTCTTCATTCATTCTTGAATTTGATAGCACACGAGTGGATCAGTTATGATTTTCAGGTTAGTTAGATTGGACGTTTCGAATTTAACGTTCCCTTTTACTTTTAAGAAAGGTAATAGTCATCAAGTTGCATAAGAGTTAAGTCGGGGCATTTATGCTTGCATCTCTATGATTTAGTTGTGGCACTTACTTGGTTTAATTGAGTTAGATGGTTTTCATCTGTCAATTTTTATCATCAGCATGCTCTTCGTAAGCACCCTTTGTTAAGTGAGTGACATGCATTCTTAGATGCATTAAAATAAATACCAGATGAAAGGCAGATTTGGGCTTTCATGTGCATATCAAAGTTAAAATTGTTATTACTTTCTAGAGTACTTTTTTTTTTGTCCTACTCTACTTCTATGCTAACTCTCACTCTCAGACTTTTGCCCTCCCTCCTTGCAAGGGGTGGGAGTCAAAACCCACTCCTGAAACAAATTCATCCCTATCCCAACTCTCCTTGAGAAGGTGGGGATTCGAACCCCTCACCTCCCCCTTCCATATTACAAGGGTGGCCACAAGGATAAACCCCAGTGGTTCACTTATACTGTAGATGTGCCTTTGAAGTTCATGGATTTACAATTAATGTGCCTTAGAGGATGTCACATCAACCCAAGCCAACCTAAGGGTCCATTTTTATCTCATCTAGTAACCGCGAAAGGTCCAATTCACAAATGATTAATGATCTCTCTCCATCAAGAAGCCTATAATTTCGTATAATTGGATCTCTCTATAATGATCCAGTCCATTTCAATATTTTGCCTATTCAAGTTCGATTTATTTGGAGGCTTGCTTTTGGCAAGCTTTCTCGCCTCAACAATCACTCCTTGCCCTTATCAAATTGTTTATGAACCTAGTCCATCCACAAACCAAAGATCTAGTTGACAGGGTCTTGCTCTGGTGGCACATAGTATACTTTGAGCAACCACACAATGTGGTGACCATTAGAGGTGGATCTCTCACCTTCAATGTGAGATTTGAGATGTCACAACTTCCTCTAACCACTACAATTGACCCCTCGTCTCTAGTGACTAAATGTCTAAGGTTATTGAATTGTTTGCCTTATTAGACTAAACACCTTCGAGGCTAACGACCTCTAATTTGAGATATGTGATGACCAGGAGATAAAGTTACTGAGGGACATTGTAAATCAGGAGTGAGATAGACAACATTGATGAGGACCTTTGGTAGAGTGAGGAGATTAGTCTCGTTAAATCTTATTAGCCAAATGTAGACGCAGACTTCTATTTTAGTTTGTGGCAGCCGCTGGTACCAATGTTAATGGAGTTGTTAGTTCAATAGGCAACAACACCGACGATAATAGAAGAGGAACAATTGTAAATTAAAAGATCTTTTCAAGTGGTTATAATTTAGTTGCATTTTTCAATCTCTTTGAGATCAAGGAAGTATTGATGACCGATTATTGAAACATTGCCTATGCCGTGACATATCATCAAGTAGGCAATTCAGCTGAATTCTCGACTTGAAACGGGGCAATTCCAATCCCATCGAATCGTCGATAATTTGTCCCCACACGGATTATAAAGTGCCCCAGGGTCACGACTCTCTCTTCGTTGGATCAATAAGCCATTCCCAAAATAGCCTTCTTTTGCCAATTTTCCCTCCCGCCAAACAGCTTCATGACAATCTTTAGGTACACCACATGACCCAACCCCACCATTCCCACCAACCAGTTTTTGACCTTAATCTACCCACTCACGGGCAACACGTGGCGGTGACCCAGAGGCAAGGAGCTGATGCTTCGATCAAGAATGACGAGCCCCAGATAATCCAGAAGTGAAGCGCTCTCTCTCTCTCTCTCTCTCTCTCTCTCTCTCTCCCTCTCTCTCCCTCTCAATCTGATCAAGTTATAGTGAGGTAGCACCAGAATTCAATGGCCATGACTTCAAATAGAAGTAAAAGACGGGAGCCGCAAAAGGTCTTGCTTTTAAAAGGAGAGGGACCAGAAAGAAATGTCGGATAGAGAGAGAGAGAGAGAGATGAGAGGCCCGACTTTGGAAAGATGAAAGGAGTGCTTTTAGAATTGAGAGGACCATGTCTGCACCACGAAAGAAAACATGTTTTCGACATGCAAAAAAGGAAAAGTGAGGAGGGGAGAAAATTTTTAGAATCGTTTCAATTTCAATTTGGGGGTGGACCAATCTTTATCTCTTGCTCTCTAAGATTCCTACTTTCTCGTTCTTTCATTTTTTGCTTTTCTCCACTCTCTTTTCTCCCTTTCTTTCCCAATTCCTTTTAGCGAGTTTTGAATTCACATCTTTTCCCACGGTTGAGTGTCATAAAGAGAGGGCAAGTTTCAAAGCGATGAGGAATATTCAATGTGTTTTTTGTTATCTCCCTTTTCCAATCCCTAGGACTTCTTCCCCCACTTCATTTCTTTTGCTGCAATGGGTAATGACAATTTACTCTTATTTTACTCATTAAAGTAGAAAAAAAAAGGCTCGGTGCAAATTGTGCTTTACATTAATGCATTCCGCGGAACATGGCATTGCAAACAACTTTCAAGATAACATGTAGAGAGGGCAAAGATAGAATTTTGACTTCCTTCAATGCTCAAACAGGTATTTTTTGGATATTCATCTTTTAACGAGTACCATAGCCTTTTGTACCAAACAAGAGAGAAACCATGGAGGGTTTTGAGAATGTTCTTGGAACTCATTCAATTAGGAAGAATATGCGTCTTTATACTAAGATGATTCGCAATGACCTGTAAATGAAGCTTGACAAATTTGAGCACTATAATTGGATATAACTAGAAGGTCCTTTTGTAATGATGTTGTCAAAAAGTCTTCGGATAGAAAATGTCGAACTTACCAATTAAGGAAATTGTACCAACCTTTCTAATATTCAGTATAACTAGTCTTTTGAATACGAAACTGCTTCATTTTTTACTTAACAAGTATCTTCGGGCACTCGTTAGAATGATGCCCTCGATAATAAATGATAATTGAGTAAATAAGAGAAAATTGTATTGGAAGGCCTAAACCTTTTGAATGAAATGCAATTGGATCCTAACCTTATAATTGGTGCAATTAAGTCCTAAACCTTCATTGAGAAATATACCTAGTCTTGGGCCCCAAGATCTAGCTTTCACAATAAGGGCTTGAATGAAGGTCTAGGGTGGGTTTGGTTTAGCTTTCCCACGATGAAATGTTGGAGTTTTTTATAAACATTTTGAAGTAGCATTCGACCAAATGTTGGAAATACTGAAAGTCAAAAGTAAGTAGGAACTAACTTTTCGAAGTAGCAATTTGTGTAACGTTGAAACTAGGATTAATTTTTTTTTTCTTTCAAACTACCTTCATCAATTCTTTAGTTTTCTAGTTTTGCTTCTTTTTGTTGGTGTACATCTCTTTGTGCAAGAATGGCCAATGAGGGCTGCCTAAGGCCATGAGACCAAGGTTGTGTTCACCCAAGGTCATGCAACCTTTGGCAACGGTTGCTTGACCTAGGGCAATCTCAATTGACGGCCGCCGACACCAAATTTGGCCCATCGTTAGCCTAAGCTCTTCCCCGGCTCTGGCGAAGAGTTTCAATTATTTTTAATAAAAAATATATTAAAAATGCAATTCAAGCCCATTACAAAAGTGTTTTTGCCAAACATTACTTAAACCTAAAATCGCTTTGTAAAAAGTTTTTACCAAACGCAATTTACATTTTCTTAAAAGAGCTTTGGGTTTAAGCATTTGCATTACATCCAAAGCCATTTCTAAAGTTAAACCAAACCCACCCTTAGACAAGGACCTATAGTTATGACGCTTAAGCTAGGCTCACCCAATCTCATTGTTGTAATGTACGTTTTCAGAGATGAGCGGCCCCAGTAATATCTTAGTCTCGATTAAGGGCCCAGCCCGACCTAGGCCTCCCATTGATCACCTCTACCAAAATGAGCAATCAAGTTCCAGACTTTTAAATTGGTTGAATGAATTTCTAAATTTAAACTAAAAAGTATAATTTAGGCTTAATATTATCTTGATCAATAACTTTTGAGACTACGTAAGTAATTGTAAGTAGTAGTTATCGAAAAGATTTCATTTTACTTTTTAGGGAAAAAAGGGTTTAAAAGTTAATAGAACCATTTCAAAAGTTTATGACTTGATTGCATTCCATACATAAGGTTTGGAACATCTGGTACAAATTTTCTCAATTTTCGCAACATCAATGCTAAGATTCTAGTTTCCAATAAAAAAATTTCATGGAACCAATTAAGTAACATCTTTCTTACTCAACAGATTAGGAGATATTTTACTAAAATTTATAAGCTGAGTTGTAGTAGTAAAAAATGTTAACTTCAATACTAAATGTGTTTGTGGAACACATAGCTTGACAATGCAAACATGGAAAGAGGGAGAAAAAACAGTACCAATTAGTTCGACAAAATTGATTGCCGAATCGATTCTAGGGCGCTTCTCAAATCTTGAGATTCCATGCTTTGCTTTCCCCTTTATGACTATTCTGACTTTCTTCTCTTTTATCAATGTAGCAAGGTCCCTGAATGTACAGTCGTCCCAAACTGTGCAAGTATCATAAAGCCACGACCAACTTAAAGGCTGATCGACACTTTTCCGTTTTAGCTCGAAGTGCGAAGGACAATAATTAGAGTTTGGTGGATCTCCTTTTCACATTCACGATAAGGTCCACCAACCCTCTATTTTTGTAATTTGGACATTAGCTTGACAGTACATGCATCTCCTCTCACATGGACAGCATGCATTTCAATAGGTGTATAGAGCGCAAGAGGACAATTATTTCTCGGAGATTTCTTGTTTTAAGCCCTTGATTTCGGTCTTCGGCGTATCAACAGACATTAGGGTTGAGTATTGGGATACCTTATCTTGTTCGATTATCAACAATCCACATGTATCCTCAACATGTAGAGATTTAAAACATGTTCATGAGATGCCTAAGCCGTTAGTTGAATTAGGGCTACACATGACTTTGTATATCTAAAGGTCATCTTAAATGGGAACCTAGAGGAGTAGGGATGAGGAGGATATAGCGTTGCATTATTAAGTAATTATTGCTTTTCTATATGAGTAGATTATCAACCATATATCTAAATACCCCACGTATCTAAGAATCCGTGCGTCTGATGCTGAGTAGTCATTTTCTTGACGAGGTTGTCATCAAGCTGGTGATTAGAATAATTGATGGTAGCTTCTAGTAGACCCAATTTGGTCAACGATGTTCGACCATGACAAGAGCATACAGCTCACTTTTTATTTTTCATGTATTACCCGGGGAGCCGCCGAGAAAGTACTGAGTTGCGATGGCAAATTAGAGCCATTTTCTTTCACTTTTCAAATAAAACTCTAAAGACCATAATTTGCAAGGGGCAAAGATGTTTTCCTGGTAAAATAAAAATAAAAATATTATGTATGGCTTTATGTGTTAACGTTAGAGTGTTGTGAAAGTTTCACGCGTTTTGCCGTGAGCTACATGACTAAAATTAAGGAAAAAGCCAAAAATGAAAGTGATCCAAATAGGACAATCTAGTTACTTTTGCACTGGCTGAGATGTGCGTCTAAGAATATTAGGCCAAATAAATCTTACATTGGATTGTAGTGTAAGGTGAGGGCGGTTAAATATATGAATTAGTTCATAATTCATTGATTTATGTTTTTTTTTTCTAACGTGAAAATGTGACAAACTGAATATAGTGATCGATTTTTTTTTTTTTGGTTAGTTTTACTCTATTCCTACTCTACACTCACTCTCAGACTTTTGCCTTGCAAGGGCGTGGGAGTCGAAACCCACTCCTGAAACTTACGCATCCCCCCTAAGAATGGTGGGGATTTGAACCTCTCACCTCTCCCTTCCATGTTGAAAGGGTGACCATTGGAGTGAATCCCAGTGGTTATAGTGATCGGTTTAGATAAGGGGAAAATTATCCTAATTTAATCCTTGGATTAAGAGTAGATTTCAAGAGTCACGTCTTAGAGAAAGATATTACTGGTCAGCATTATCTCGAGACCAGTTGTTGGCTAATTATTTTTCTTTTCTATTTTCTTAAACTTCGTAGCTTCCGAGGGTTGTGTAAGTGGGCATGGAGGAAAAAGTTTTTTTTTTTTTCTTTTTCCACCCTCTTTCCGTCTCATCTTAAATTATGATTTGACTCCACCATATCGAATCCGTATGGAGCCTTGCCTATTGCTGCAGCCTATACTGGAAAGGCCAGATTACTAATTCCGATGACATATGCACAACAAGAATCGAGATCTTCTCAATTAAATTGTCTGACTCAGCATATCCTATTAAAAATCGTGAAACAACATCAAACATAAGTAGAGACATAAGCATATAGGTTGCAAGTGCATACAATTTGAGGTTTGACGCACCGATTGAGATAAAAATTTGCACAAAGTTAGACTTGCATGTTGGACATCTGATATGCAGAGGTAAAAATTTGACAATGTTCGAAGAAGGATGACGACAAGGACAAGATGAGGCGTGATGAGGATTGTGAATGAGTGACCAGCAACTTTTTGGTTTACAGCACAAATTAAGGGTTAAGATTTGGATTACAGCCTAATTTAGCTCAAAATCCTAAACTTGGGATAAGATTTGGTATCAAAACTACGTTGTCCTGATTATATTTGAGATATTCATTTTTCCAATAAGTTAGGTTGGAGGATTAAATATGTAAAAAAATGTCATATAAAATTTTCAAGCAAGCTCAGAGTGGGATTGCACATTAATTTTGACATTGACTTTGTCTTACTCCCTGAACATAAAACAAATGGCGTGGTGCATGAAATTTCAAGAGTGATGAAGGCATCAATCGATATTATTTATTCACTAGGAATTCGAGACTAACCATTTTTTAATTTCTTTACGGGTCTACACCATATAAATAATGACAATAAATGTGCTTAGAGCAACTGTTGTTGGTACCGAAAATGACATTTTATGAGGTCACAACCTCCACATATATAATTATTCAAAATGTCCCACATCATCAGTAAACTGCATCACACCATTTTGTTAGAGATTTAGTTTGTGCTCCCTGAACAAAGCATATATCAAGGCAAAAGAATATCCACACAAGATCAATCATTATCCGCTTTAACTTTCTCTATTCACATAATTAAAGATTCCGACTAAAACAAGGGTTAAAACCACTTTCTAAGATCGAAGGTTGAGTAGGAATGCCGTTTAATTCCCCCCGGTGGGAAAAGAAGGTATTTTCTTATGGTTTTCCGTGCGCACCCACAACTAATGGTCCATGTGCCTTTGTCTATTCAAAGGAATCTTTCACTTTTCCCTCTTTTGGTCATGATGCTAGAGGCCTCTTTAATTTGAATGGCAACAACCAACATTCACCCGTCTTAGATGCTTGTCTCCATAAAGAGGAAAAAAAAAAGGATAGTTATGTCCATACATTATTCAATTAGAAATCACTATATGCACATAAGGATGTGTAACGAGTAAATTAGGAATTTTTAAGACAACGTCAAGACTTTTGTGCCAAAGAAAAACACATGTTCAGCTACGTGAGTCGAGTATCTGAATTTATCAAATAATTAAACCGTAAACTATATCGGATAATTATTGATATTTTGAATTTTTAGAAGGTTTTCTTGTTCATTCTCTCCCAGCAAAAACCCTAGTTGCCATTGATATAAGTGCAACTCACTCTGTCTTTATTAAAAATAAATAACAGGTAGTTATTAATGTCAAAGTTTTTCGATAACCTTACATGAGATATTATGTTGCAAGTTTCCCCATATTAGGGTTTCTCAATTAAAAAAAAAAAGGGCAAGTTTAGTGTGTGACACTTCCCATTTTCTGACACAATACATTTACTAATGTCCAAAATAAACGTAACATATCTGTATATTATACAGGTAAAGATCAAGACACAATATAGAAAGACTAAACATTACAAATCATTTTATCATCTCTTATCTGTGGCAGCAGTCATTAAAGCACTGGAAGTCGATCGAGATTACATTGATGCGCACTGGCACCATACGAGAAATTATGATCTGCATTCCTTCTGCAGGATCATGCTAATAAAATGTAAGAAGACAGCGAGACTCTGACAATGCAAGAAAATTGCCTGTTCTTCCCATGTTTCCCATTGACACTGCATTAAGTCTCACTGCAATTCGGCTGTTCAAGAAACTACTGCCAACATTCGTCCGATAGGATCAGACCAATCAAATACCAAGATGGCAAGACTCGATTGGGAGTAAAAGGAACTAACTACATGTTCTGTATGGATATTTGGCCGCTTGACCGATCTCTATGGACACATGCAGCGTCCCATTCACATCCATCGAACCTCCACCAAAATGACAACAGGTGTGGCCCTCGAGGTTATTCTAATAAGAAACTTTCATATTTAAACACGAGATCCAGCATATTCAAATCAAGCACCTAACCATTGTTGTCTAGTGGATCTTCTCTTTACTTCAAATCCACACAATTTTTTTCCCCGAAACTATATGACATGGTTTGGTACCGACGAGAAAATTCGTATTAATGATCGACCCATGTAGAGTAGAAACAGGAAAACCAAGATTATAAAAGAGGGGTGGTGGTCCATGTCGCCTACTGGGCAAACGAAACGAGCCCCACACGTGCGACACATCCGTATCTCTCGTTGTATTATTATTATTATTATGCGTTGGCAAAGATTTTTCTCGCGAATTACTAACGAAACGCATTCACTCAACAATACTACCTAGCTAGCGCTATGCCGTTATGGCCCTAACTTTAGTGCCCCATCCTCCCTTTGTCTCTCCCACTTTCCCTCTTTTGCCTACTCGGCTACTCCTCCATCATTCCCAAGTTCATGTCAACTTCCATCGACATGGACTCTCCCCTATTCACCTTAGTTTCGCAACAACACCGACATAAATTTTATTAAAGTGTCCAACATTCACCTTAGTTTCGCAACAACACCGACATAAATTTTATTAAAGTGTTCAACATCCCTTGTCTACAGGAATTTTACACTATTTATTTACATGTAGTCTTCCTTTATATGTACCTCTGAGTTTTAGTTTCTAACCCGTTATTTAGATATGTCAAAATGGGTCATAAACCCATATATAAACCCATATAAATGTTAAATGAGTTATAAATGAGTTAATTATATTGAGTAAATGGGTCATAAATGGGTTTAAACATAATATGAGCGTTACATGGGTCATAAACGGGTTTACAATCTATTTAGACCAAACTCATTTCTATGACTTTCTCTTCAATCTCTCTTGTCTTTACTCTCATTCACTCCACATTCTCATCTTAATTTAGCTATGAGTTCTAGTAGATTGGGATAAGAATGGAAGCGTTTTAGCAATATGGGATGGATCGGGTCAAGTATGAGTTATGTATTTGTCACTAGATTTGCATTGTGTGAAAATGAGTCTATTTAGATTAGACAATCTATGACTCGACTCGACCCACCCATTTGATAGGTCTATCATTATTGGAGTCACCCTAGTTCTTTTCCTATGCACAAGGTCCCTATTTGTCCAATTCCACATTTGTCATCCCTAATCCAACTCGCACATGATCTATATACTCTGTGTATATATGAGGTCCCCTTCACCTATAAGCTTAAATTTTTCAGTTGGGCTTGAATAAATAATAGGACCACAGGCTGCGCAACCCTTTTAATACACGTCCCATGCCTACCACCTTTGAAAACAGGAGTTTCACTTGTAGCAAGTAACTCGATGCTCATCTGAACGGCGAGAGATGCGAAACGTGCGAAAAGAGAAGTTAACCCAAGTTTGTGTAAGGTGCTTGGTATTCTCAATTCAGTTCCAAAGGGACAGCCTCGTTATTGATTCCGGGAGTTAGGAGCACGAGAACTTTTACGATCTCCATTTTTATAGAGAACAAAAATATCCCCATTTTTTCTTATATCTCCTTTTCCAAATAGTTTTGGAAGCTATTAGAAAAAAAGAAATTGTATTATCACATACCCTATATAGACATAGCTAGATATCATAGCACAGCACCAGATATGGCATCCAGCATTGCGGATAGAAGCTACAAGTGCGGCCAAGCGAGATATATGGATTCGCTGTCTACGAACCTCTTCCCTATTATTTTGGTAGTCCCGTCGTTGTTTCTCCTCCAACTCCACACGAGAGGTGGCTTTCAAGGCAGTGTCCAGTCCTTTTTCGTATACGGGGATCTTTTTCCAATAGTCAAAGACATAAGCCAAACCCATGCCCCCCCCCCTCCCTTCCCTCCCTCCCTCTCTCTCTCTCTACTACTTCTCGAGCCCTTGGACCAAGCTCTACGCAATAATGCATGGAGAATCCAACGCGTTGGAAAGGGGGGGGGGGGGTAGGATAATCAAAAGGGTTGGCCCTTTGTAGCCTCTGAGGAAACGTGAGGTCTCGTGTTCGATGGCTATCTGGTATTTATCTTTAAAGATTAGACCGTAAGAGAGTAATTTCTTGTGTAGGGTGGCGGACTGCAAAAGTCGTACTTAGGGATACAAAATAAAAGGGCCTTTGCAATGCTTAATTTTGGGAACATCGGGCGATCAAAGGGGGCAACGATCGCCGCCAACCCCCTCCTTGGGCCACCATCGTTGTTCTATGGATACATTACCCATAACGGCGTAGACGACGGAAGTGATTGCTTTCCATCGATTGGGGGGACTGGATTGTGTGCGAAAATTAGCTCGGGATATTGCTTGACCAGCGACTGGGAAACACAAGTAAGTAAATAAGTAAATGCATGAAGTAGCTGATTATACTTGCATGATCGCTTATCATGGTGGGATTGTGACTATATTGATGTCTGAAAATGTAGAGGCGACTGACCAAGTTCTTTTGAGTTCTACAAACGAATGCATGGAGTAGAAGCTCTTTCGATGACTTACCATTACAAAACATTCCTTGTGTTTTGCTAACAATGCTAGTGATGCTACTTTCATAAGTCAAATCAAAACACTTAAGAATCGGAATTTTGTATTAGGGCACGCACCGAAATTCTCTTCTTTCTCATTGAAATAGAGGTATGAGATGAGAAATATTAAAAAAAAAAAAAGAAACAAAATATTGAGTTTCTTAAAGAGAAGATACTTGAAAAATGTCTTGTAATACCTATGATTGTTGGTTTCACCGATAGGCGATAGCAAACCACTTGGAGTTGTTGTAATTGGTAAGAGAGCATTGGAGAAATTACAGCTCAAGGCTCGAGGCCACCCATTCAAATCCAACCAATCATGCGCAACCTGATTTGAGTCAGGCAATTAGCATAGGGTAAAAGGAGCTAGATTCTTGGCCATAATCGACTTGTGACCTTACAGGATGTTCCATGAAATTGCTAAGTACACGAGCCTTGGCACCTATGCCCCACGTTTTCAAAATCCAGGTAAAGAGTATTGGTATAGATATGATGAAAACCCATTATCGATAGTTCTGAAGACAACTAGATTTTTGCTCAAATCGATCGTGAAAAGATAAATATTTATTTATTTTTTAATTTTAGCTACCTAACTTAGCAAAACAAATAGGACAAAATCGGTTACGTGCCTCTCATGTCAAATTCATAATGAATACGTTGTCATCTAGTCCCGATAAGGTGTTGTTTCTGAAAGAAGTACTGGAAAATTGGAAATGGTGTGTGATGATTAAATCTTTGACAACACGACCAGGTCATCATATAACCCGAAGACATTTCGTGGATTTTGCTTTATGATGATGTGATGAAGAATTAATCACACGTTGGGAATATGTTGAAGTCACTTTTTAAGGAGGAAGCAAGATTAATTGAGGAGATGGATAAAGTTTTCAAAGGAAAAAAAAGTAGACAGTTATAAAAGTTTTTAACGTGTAAATTCCCAATGATATTCAATGATCACAGTAATAATGATCGACACTGATGTATCTCGTAAAAAGAAATTATCTCAAATCCAGATTTACTCTTCTTCTTTTTTTGTGAGTGCCAATGATATGCTATTGTTGTATTAAAGATTGCATAGGAAGCTACTTTGATTCCCTAGATCCGCCAAAGTCAGTTTTATCATGTCTTTTAGGATGCAAGCTGCTGCATTTAAACGAAACCAACTTATTAAGGTAAATTTCAAAGATTTCTTCAAAGATACTTCCCAAAGACTTATTAAGCAATTAATTACTTTAACAAGTTTTTGATGCACTAAATTGTATGACACTGGCATAATGACCACTATATACTAAGCGTAACTTAGTAAGTACATTAGGATATTGAGATTATTTATACAGATAAACATATCATTCACGCATTTTTCAAAAATAAAAATAGCGCAAATGAATTATATCATTACTCTTTTAGATATTACTAAAACAGTTTTATCATACATGTATGTTCTTGGACCATGAAGATCGTAAACTCGATATCAAAGGGTAGGAAAAAAGAAATCTCTCCACATGAGATGGTAAAAGTCATGGTAACAAAAGAATTTCTAGTGTAGTTCATGAGAACGACATCCGGCGACCGAGAAATCTCCTCCCGCAGTCTACGGTTCGGGAGCCGTACGATTTCCACCTCCCGTCCTACGCCAAAAAAAAGGGATAAATTTTCAACACCGACTGTTGGATCGCCCGCTCACATTCCTTTTATCCAATCATTGCCTCTCTCTCTCCTCCGAGCCAGTTCTGGCGACGTCCACGTGTCCAGATCCTACTGGCGGAACTACCGGCGCGATTTCGAGAGAACGGACCCCTCCCCCTCCCCCCGATCCACATAACGGCGCCGTCAGAATTCCCGTTTCCTGATTCCCCCCGTCGCTGTGCGACGGACCCCAGGGGGACCACCCCGCACCCCCGTTAAATTAAAACCCCCGGCCGCATCCTGACCGTCCAAATCTCCCTTTCTCTCTCTTACCCCGTCCGTCGTCATCATCACCACCACCCCCCCCCCTCTCTCTCTCTCTCTAAAATTGCCTCCCTCCCTCTCTTTCAGCGAGATGGTCGAGCAACGAGGCGTCGCAGAGACCTAGACGCACCAGGTTCCTAGAGAGAGAAAGAGAGAGGATTTTAGAGAGAGAGAGAGAGAGATGGTGAGGAAGTGCAGAGGTAGCGCGGAGGTGGCGGTGATGGAGGTGCCGGTGGTCGGCGTGAGGACCCGAGCTCGGGCCAACCTGGCCGCGGCCGCCGCTCCCGTCCCCGCCGCCGCCAAGGCCCCCGCCCGGCCCGCGAAGCGGAGGAGGGTCGGAGCAGCGCCGCGCGGCCGGGGCGAGGAGGAGGAGGCTGCGGAGGAGCTGAGGTCGTCGTGCGGCTCGCCGCCGTGCGACGACGATCGCCGTCTCGCCCGGAGCGGCGGCGGCGGCGGCGAGGCGACGACGCTGCCGGAGGATTCGCTGCGCCCGGCTCCGGCGGGGGAAGCGGCGGGGGATCACTGCCGGAGCCCTAGCTCCTGCGATCTCGCCTCGGTGTCGTGCTGCTCGAGCAACGGATCGAGCGAGGGAGAGAAGGAGACGATCGATTTCGTAGATCTGGAGGTGAAGATCCTAGGGAATTATACGGTCCGAACCGCGGCGTTTGCGCGGCCGATTCGAATTTGCGTGTCATGTTAGTGAGAGACGAGAGGCTGAAAAATTCATGTGCCCGGTTTTTGCAGGAGGAGAGCGACGGAGGAGTCGACGCCGCCACGTACCGCCGCCGCCGCCGCCGCCGTGGGAGGTCGGTGATCTATCCGTTGAACTAGAATTTGAACTTCCTTCTGGAATTCTACCTGTTCAAGGGTTCCACGGCTTTTCGAATCCGAATCACGCGAACCAAACGGCTCTTCGCCTTTTTTTTTTTACCTCCTCTCTTTTCGCTTCTCCACCTTTCTTTTTGGTTTTGGAATTCAAACTTTGTGAATTTCGCAGGAGAGAGAAGACGCCGCCGTCGAGCAGCGAGGTCGGAGCGGAGTCCGACGACATGGGGTCAGCTTCCAAGCCGACGTCGGAGGCCAACTCTCGCTGGAGACCGAGAATGCCGACGCAGGCGGAGCTCGACGATTTCTTCGCCGTCGCCGAGAAGAACCACGCTCTCGAGAACTTCAAGGAGAAGTGAGTGGAAACAAACTATAGCTCATCACATTCTCCTCCCGTTTCTCAGCTTTTCGCCAACATTCCGGTCTTCATAGCTGCGAATTTTCCCTCGTCCTTCCGAGTGGGCCATCGTTTTCCCACTGTTTCTCGGGAAAAGAGGCCCGAGAAAATTCCTTTCTGCAACATAAGTCGCGTTTGACGGCGAACAATGATCGAACTTCTTGGTGGGTGTTTGTGGTTGCAGGTACAACTTCGATTTTGTCAAGGAAGAGCCGCTGAAAGGACGCTACGAGTGGTCTCGGATAGGGAGCAATCCGGCGGGGAGAAGCGACTGATCATGGTCATCATCACCTTCGGGGGAGGATGGCATCGTCCATGCACTATCGTCCATAATTTGTCACTGTTTTTTAGGGGGGGGGGTACTTCCTCCATCTGAATAGTTTCTCGAATCTTTAGTCCATCAGGTCAGCTTATTTATCTCCTTTCGTTCCTGTACAGTATCTTTCTCTCACTCTCTCTATCTCTTCTGTAGTACAGTAGTGTTAGGGTATGGGTTTAGGAAGACGAAGGGAGTTCTGTTCTCCGGTACGGTGTTTGTATACGGAGGAGAAGAACCCCATCTCCTGCCAAAAAAAAAAACAAAAAGAGCATCAAGGAATTGTTATTCTTATCGAATAAAGTTGGAGAAAAAGAAAGAGTCGGAAAAATCCCCGTTCTTTTCAGCAGAGAAAGAAAGACGGTGGGGTGCGGCGACAGAAATTCTCCCCCGCCCTCCCCCACCCCGCATGTACCCATCTCCCCCAAATTCCGCGTCTCTTTCTCTGCAACTTCTCTGCTACAACTCTCTCTCTCTCTCTCTCTCTCTTCGTTTCTCTTCCTAGTACCCGCTTAGCTCTTTCTGCATTTATGGTTCTGCGAGATCTTCTTCCCACCCCGCTCCTCTCCTCTTCCCTTCCTCTCCACCGTCTTCATTTTGTCCGCTTCCTCCCTCTTTTTCAACGACGAGAAGAGAACGTCACCAAGTACAAATTTTTTACCTTTTTTTATATATTCGATCGATGCTGAATTTCACTTTGTGGGTAATTCTAAAGGATAAAGGTGAATAATTTTTACTTGGGCGGTGTTGGGTTGGGACGAGGAGAGGAGGAGGAGGAGGTGGGGCAGGGTGGGGAGAATGGCGCCATGCCGTGTAAGCCACGGACACGTGGTGGCAGGAACGGGAAGAGGAATCATCTCATACAACACACAGACAATCCCAATCCCCCGCCCCCAACCCATGTGACGCTCTCTCTCTCTCTCTCTCTCCCCTTCTCGCTCGTGCTTCGCCCATCGAAGGGGGGGCACATATCGAAGCCCTTTCTCAAGTACGCACGACCCAATTGGGCGAGAAAGGAGGGGAAAGAAAAGGAGAGCAAAGTAGGCGAAAAGGGGGGAGGGGAAGATTAGAGAGGGGGAGAGAAGAATCTTTGCTATTTCCGGTGGTCAGAAATTGTCTCCCCGAGTGCGCAACTCCGCACCCGTCTCTTTCCTTCCACGCTCGAGAATTCAATCGTTTTTAGACCGACCACCCCACCCCCCGCTGCAATCATCTCCTCCGCCACTTCGCCACCCCCAACCGTTTCATGGGCAGACACAGATGGATAGAGAGAGAGAGAGAGAGAGAGAGAGAGAGGGCTGCATGTGTTATGGCAAAAGGTGGTGGTCCTGCAAAATAGTGTTGGAGAGTAGGGGAGGGAGACGTCCATTGAATTGGTTAATTTTTTTATGACGTCGCGCGGCTTTTCTTCGAATTCTTTATTTCGTCTTTCTTTCTGGACATTTTATAATAATGGCGAAAGGAGGACATTTGTCACTTAGTCCTATGATTTGCTTAGGCTTGTGAGAGCGCGCACATGGTGGCCAAAGATTCCCTTCGGTTCTCTGCGCCGTGCCCGATTCAACGGGAGGGGCAGGAGTGGCGATTCTTCCCCCCTTTCCCTGTCCTTTTTCTCCCTTGTTCTTTGCCGCTTGCTCTTTTACGATGTATATCATTACAGCAGCAGCAGCAGGCAGGGCGATCGACTGCGAAAGTGGCTGCATTCCCGTTGCGGAAAATGTGCACGATCATTGCAGCACGAAAAGAGAGAGAGAGAGAGAGAGAGAGAGAGAGATGCGGTGATGATTCTGAGAGAGATCATCTGGCAGCGTGTGTCACGCAATGGTGGCAGCAGCAGCAGCTGCACGGGCTCGGTCCGTATCTTTTGCCCTCAGGGAATTTAGGAAGCGACGAATCTGGAGGAGGAGGACGACGAGCCCCTCCTCCCCAAATTGGCACCCGAAACCAAACCCATTCATGCGATAAAGCCATCCTTGGCTTTTTCCCCGTCACAAAGGAAAAGAGAGAGATTAAAAAAAACAAAAAACAAAACATCTTTCGTTTTCTTTCAAAATTCTCTTTCACCCCACTTCCCTTTTTACCCTTCTTCATAATTGTGCGATAAAGACTGATTGTTCCCAAGTTTTCAACTTCCACGCTTTTATGACTAAATTGAATGTGGCCGTTCGTACGACCCCCTCCTTTCTTCGGCCACACCGGGGGGGGGCTCCTTCTCTTCTCCGCTCTGCTCGTGGAGTCATGTCATTCCCCCTTATTGCTGAATCGGAATCTTCTCTAACTACAGCAAATGCGATGGCTTTCCGTGCTTTCGCTGATCGTGGGAAAAAAAACCTCGTTTGGAATTTACTCGCTGACACACTAGCCCCCGAAATGGAAACTTAGCCGAGAATTTTCGGTCCAGCGACTGAAACCGTGGCAGTGGCAACTTTGGTGGTACCTGGGAGCCAGCGGCACATTCAAGAAAATTTTGCTGTGTTCACTCGTTTTCGATCCCTGCCCACCTTGGTACGGTCGGAGTTGATGGCCGGCGATCCGTGTCTACCTTGGTGTCGGTACACGGGTTAATGTTTGGTTTAGTAGTTGGCATACTTGATGAGGCAAGTACATTGATAGGTGATTCTCTCACGAGCGGGTACATCGAGTCCGTGGGTACATACATTTCTAACGGTCCGTGATTTGCCAAAACAACAAAATATTTAATACGTTCATACGAAAAATGGTGTTCTGATCGATCTTACTCTTAGCACGAGCTTTAGGCATATCGAAAATCTATGTATAGATGAGTTCTAAATCCTATTTCTGGCTGTTGGTTATTTTTCTGTGAAGCCGATGACGTGGCGAACTGGCTCGGTGACGTGGACTCCCGAGTAGGATTTTGGTGGTGACGTGGTTTAATTCTTGATTATCCATGTAAAAGGAAGCAGCCAACAACAAAGGAGAAAAGAAAACAAAAAGTTAAGGAGAAACTAGGCCTGTGCCTAATTTCCATCGTGGAGTGAGCCACATTTGGCTGTCGGTCAGAACATCCCCAACGAAGGAGATTCGGTGAGCAGCAGCGGCGGCACCGACGGTGGATATAAGTCTCTAGACACGTACGTACAGCAAAGTAACGCGCTGTCGCGTTGCATTTGCTCCATCATGGTCCCAATTCGCCGTACGAACTTTCTGTTCGATCGGTAAAACGAGAACAAAGCCCTAGAAATCAGTAAAACCTGATTCATAAATTCGTGCCATTGAGGTAAAATGCATATGATGCTAGTAAATTGTTAATGTTCTCACGCTCGAATTGATTAAAATGCAAGAGAAATGAACGAATGATCGTTCAGCAAATCCCCTCAAATTCAATGATCAAAATTCATTTATATATATGCTTACTGATATCTCAAGACCATTTAATCACTCTTTGACTCAAGCTCGTCCTGATGTGTGGAGTTCTTGGGAAATATAGAGAGCATGGACCATACCGATTGCCAGATTTATAAGGAATTAAGAGTCCGTCTGTTTGATAGATAAAATTAAGAACAAAGCCCTAGAAATCAGTAAAACCTGATTCATAAATTCGTGCCATTGAGGTAAAATGCATATGATGCTAGTAAATTGTTAATGTTCTCACGCTTGAATTGATTAAAATGTAAGAGAAATGAACGAATGATCGTTCGGCAAATCTCGACGATCAAAATTCATTTATATTTACACTTACTAATATCTCAAGACTATTTAATCACTCTTTGACTCAAGCTCGTCTGATGTGTAGAGTTCTTGGGAAATATAGAGAGCATGGACCATACTGATTGCCAGATTTATAAGGAATTCAGAATCCGTCCGTTTCATTGAAAAGTAAAAAGCTAAAAAGGATTTTTTTGACATTGATTGTTACGTTACTTAGGGAAACAAGTTAATAAAGAATATTTTCTTCAACAATATAACTCTTTAGGCATATTTCATTGTTATCAATAGAAGCATTTCACATTAACTCATTTTACCCCCACGAATAGTTCAAACCATCCATACATGCGCATCTACTAACAGAGGCGTAACTCCGAATTGGAGATGCCATGACTTCAAATCGAAAGCTATGGGATCCAAATAGAGTTGTCGACCACTCAATCAACCCTTTGAGTTTTGAACATTAAAGCAAAAACGCTTTAGTTGATAACTTGCCCCATTGTTAACTTAGACGTTTAAAACAAAATCGAGGTTTCATTTGTTCCGTGAGAAATAAATGATTTCGAAAATGTTTTTTTTTAATTGCTTATGAGAATTAATAAAAAAATAATAGTTTTATTGTCCACAAAAATTATTCAAACATCTTTACCAGAAAAAAAAAATTATTCAAACATAAGAGTTGTGCTTGATAATAACAATATTTTAATCAACTAATTATTTCAAACAGTTATTTTTAGGAAAATACTTTTCAAATTATTCATTTTCTCGTGAAACGGATGCACTTTAAAAGACAAGGTTTTCTTCTGCCCCTACAACTAAGGTGATTCTACAATGTTTTGAATTTGAATGTTTCAATTAGTAGTTGGCATACTTGATGAGGCAAGTACACTGGCAGGTCATTCTCTCAAGGGTGGCTACGCTGCATACCTACGTTTCTAATGGTCCTTGATCCATCAAGATGATAAGAAATTGAACCTGATTTTACAAACATCTGCATTCTTAAAGATCTTACTCTTAGCTTAAGCATTAGGCATTAACAAAACTATATTTATATAGAGGTGAGTTCTAAATCCAATTTCCTTAACCAGCACCCGCCTTTGGTTATTTTTCTGTAAAGTAGATGACCAAGGTAACTATTTTAAGTAATACAAATGGTTATTTAAGGCTTCTTTCAGCCCTACTGTGACTAAAGTTATTTTTCCATCCTTCAACTTGAGGAGTCAACCACTGGGGGTTCGCCCAAGTTCCAACATGGAAGGGGGAGGTGAGGGGTTCAAATCCTCACATTCTCAGGGGGATGGGGGTGATGACGCGTAAGTTTCAGGAGTGGATTTCGACTCCCACGCCCTGCAAAAGGCATGGCAAAAGTTTGAAAGTGAGTGTAGAGTAGGAATAGAGTAGGACTGACTAAAAAAATAAAAAAACTTGAGGAGTCATGCTTGGTGAGGTTGGTCACCGTTGGATCACAAAATGAGAGATCTCAATGGCTTTTTTGTGCATTAGTACAACACTTTGATCAGAAATAAAGATAATAATAAAGATTATGATGAATCAGTTATAATTGGAGATCGGATGGTCGAAGGATTACAAAGCGTCATCTATAACCAAAAAATTGAAAATTAGTGAATATTTGGTATAAACTTGAGGAAGGTTGCACTTGGCAAAGTGAGTGATTTAATGAATTGCTTCAATCCAGATGGACGTGTGCCTAAGAAAAGACGGTGAAAGTAGGAAAATCGCTGCCAAAAGTGTAATTGCGATCATCTTTGGGCTCCTAATAAAATAATTAACAGATTAGGATCCTCTCAAATTTACTTAAAATTTACCAAGTTTACCTCCCTCTCCTTCGCTCTCCCCCAAAAATGATGATGATTTTTTTTACCTTTATCGGGAACCCCAATGTATTAATCCGCGAGACAATGCACCTTTAATTTAAAGACAAAGTGATGTGCATTTTATTGGAGTTGATTTACGTTAATTACCCCCATCGAAGGTTGTTGATGTACTCACTGAATATGCAAATAAGTCACTACTTTGTTGGACTTCGTGGTTTACATTAGTCTCAAGCATTTTCAAGCTCAAGTTCAATCGATTAAGTGTTCGAACTATTTGAACTTGAGAATAAGCGACCTAAGTTATGTGATTCACAAGTTAAGCTCGTGTCGCTTGCTAGTGATTTGAATGCCCAATACACTGGCCAAGACTCGAGTTGAGCAATGCTTTTAGCCAGATAGTTGATGACAAGTTAACGACATGCGGCATGTCAAATCACTTTCAATTCGATCCACATGACAATTCAACTGCTAAGCTAGTTTGAACACATGATGACTTCATTGGTGTCTAGCTAGTTTGTTTCTTAGAATAAGTGATATGAAATAAAGTGTTTTTCAACATTTATTATGGTATATTCTTCAAAATTTTACCGAAAATTAAAGATCTTGTTAGGACTAATTGATTAATCCAATGTCCTCATGGGCATCACATGCATCTAGATTAAATTAGCACCATGGAGAAAAAAGAGTTGACTTTGGAGTCTGTATCTAAGCAACAACAAAGAACTCATTGAAAAAAAAAATATTTTTCTTTATAATAGCGTTGTTTATAAACGGGCATGGCCTCGGTTGAAGGAGAGAAGGGAGAAGGGAGAAGTGGGAGCATTCTTCTTGGATCCGGTGCCCGCATCAACCAACCACATGCAGTCTTGTTGGGCTCATTTAAATTTTTTTCAGTGCCAAGAGTTTACTTTGACCTCTTTTGGTTGATTACTTTGCCACTTCACTAACTTTTTTTTTTTAATCAGTAAAAGGGCGGAGAGGTGCAACCGATTAAAAGAATGTTCAATATAAGCCATAATTACTTTACACCACCTATAATCTTAAAATCTTAAGATAGCGAACCCATTATCACAACCTCGCCAAGGTACTAGCAACTGATATAGATGTCAATGGGCTTATTCGGTTTGGACCTTTAGTGATACTTGATGTGATCTAGACACGTGGGGTCTATTTTTTCTTGTGGCTTGACCTAAGACTCGACTTGTATAGCATCTAAGGGTGAGTATGTTTCTAGGGTAGAACCTGGAATCAAATAACTGGAATGGTGGGAACTTATCCAATTTTATAGTCCAAGATATGTAGGGTAGGTTTCAGGTTCCAAAAATTAGGAAACATATTTTAACGGGTAGATTCCAAGTTCTATTGGAACTTGGAATAATGTAGAATTTGGAATAAGTTTTTGCGTTTTTCTTAATTTATGTCTTCATACGATTTTGCAGTATCTTATGCGTCCAATGATGAGTAAGTCTGAGTTTCTATTTTATGACCGAAACTTTAATTTTATTAATGTTTTCATATTCTTTATGTGTCTAAATATAAGTTATAGCTAGTGAATTGTAATAGTAAGTAATGATAATTAAATGTGATGATTCACTGCAATCATTTAATTAATAATTCAGGTGGTACATGGGTAAACCCTCAAAACGGGTCTTGAAACTTGTGACATAATAAGTTTCAGGTTCTAAATTCCAAAAAAAAGTGAGGAACCTATTATAGGGATTATGTTCTAGGTTTCGGTTGGAACTTATACGGAATATGGACATAAAGTTTGGAACCACTCACCCCTCCTAGTACCAGAGCTAAAGAAACATGATTCGAGTTGGGTTGCATTATCATTTTCATAAAACTACGTAGTCATCCTTGATTGTCATAAAGCAAGTCCATTTAGCATGAGGCTGGCCCTATAGGAATTTCAAAGGTATAGACGAGGATGTGATTGGGCAGATAATTTTTTCTTTCTGAACTTTTCATGTTTCCGGATTATTTGCCGAACAAAATAAATATTTTTTGATGCATGTTCACATTCTTCATAGAATACGTTGCTCTAATAAACATAGTAAAGATTACACAATATATTAAATGGCTTTAGGTCATTTAGGTTGCTCTTAAAGGTCCCTTATCTAGATAAGGTATTCCTGTTGTTGACAAACAAGTCCACCATATGCAACTTTTAGAGGAAAGTGAAGTGAAGTTGCTACTTTTTGATGGATTATAGAGACTTACGCTGAAGAGTGGAAGAAAAATAATTGCTATAAGCTATTAAATAATAAGTGTCAAGGAAAAAAAAGTATTAATTATTTGACCCGAAACCGAAAACATTCATAATTTTTTTATTCAAGTCGATTCGGTTCGATTTAGATTCCGATTCTTTTTTACATCTCTAGTAGCTAGGATGTCTCTCCATATGAGGTATGCCATGGCCAAGAAATTCAACACGAGTTGTCAAAAATTCAATCATGACGAGAATCGAACTCGTGATCTTGTGAAAAATAGATAATCCATTTACTACTAGGTCAAGGGCATTTTAAGTTATATAAAGCCTTCTTATAGCTAAAAAGAAGGGCAAAAAGAAAAGAACATGAACCTTCTTTGCCAACAGATATCCTATTACTTTTTAGGGTTAATACTTTAAAAGACCCCAGATTGGTACACATGTGACATATTTACAAAAAACTAATTTTTGATTATGAAAAACTTTAAACTGGTATATCTATGATAAATTTATCCCAAATGATTGAAAAAAACCATAAGCTAGTACACTTATGACAAATTTATCCAAAACTAATTTGTTTGACCACCAAAAACCCAAAATTGGTATATTTGTTATAAATATAATATCCATTAAACTGGATTGATACCACAAAAAATCATAAAAGTGGTATAACTATGACAAATAAAGAGTAAAATCTTAAATTAGTATACTAGTCAACTGTCACGTATAATCTAACTCAGCAATTTGACAGTAAAATTTAACATAAACTAATATAGGATAAATTTGTCACAAGTGTATCGGTTTGGAGTAAATTTGTCAAAGGTATACCCGTTTGGCGTTTATAGTGGTTAAAAAATAAAGCACAAAGCACAAAAATACTGGATGAAAGAGCTAATAACAGAGTGAAGACAAGGAATAGGAAGATTGTGTGAGAGCATGGGGAAACACATTCGAAGAGATTGAATACCACCATTATCACTTGCGGGAAATGTAGTGGGCTAGGTTATAATAATTGTCATTGCAAGAATCTACAAGTACAATCAACAACACTAATAATAGCATCCACAATAGCATCAATACCAAAAACACCATTAGCCCATGTAGCTTCTACATCAATCTAATGCCCACAAGATGTGGTAGAAAGCACTCATCCGGCCAAAAGGAAAAAAAAAAAAAACCATCAGCATTGCAACTTGAAACAGTTGAAATGCTTGCTTCAATGATTAGTAACATCTTAAGGTTATTTGCATTTATAGGAAGAAAGAATATGTGGGTATTCATTTGTCATTGATTTTGTCCAAAAACTGTTTTTATTTGTACTTGACTTTATCTTGACCAGTTGATTTATTTCTTGATTAACTTGTAGGTAAACTGGACAATATAAAGATCCTACCATATAAGTGGCGAAAAACGAGCAATCTTTTTGAGATATGCAAGAGCAATAAAACCAACAACCCAATCCTTTCTTTCCCCTTAATTTGACTGATGGATGAAGTGACTCATTATGGAGACCACTTATTAATTTTATAGCGGTGTTGGATGGAGAACCTATGTTTGTAAAATCAAAACAAAAAATATGCATTTTTTTTTAGCTTATTGAAAGTAGTTAATGAAATGGGTTAATACCTTGAAAAACCCAAATTAATACATATATGATAAATTTACAAAAAACTGATTTTTTGACCACTAAAAACCCAAAACTGGTACATATTTGACAAATTTACTCCAAAATGATACATTTGTGATAAATTTACCCTCTATTAATTTCCATTAAATTTTATTATCAAATTACCGAGTTAAATGACATGTGATAGCTGACTAGTGTACTAGTTTGAGATTTTACTATTTGTTTATCACAATTGTACCATTTTTGGAGTTTTTTGTGTTATTAATCTAATTTAACAAAGGGTATATTTTTGTCATAAATATACTAGTTTGAGATTTCTGGCGGTTGAACAAATTGATTTGGGGTAAATTTATCACAAGTGTATCAGTTTTGATTTTTTTTTTTTTATGGTCACTTGGGGCAAATTTATCATAAGTGTGCCAATTTGGGGTTTTTCATGGTTAAAAAAATTAGTTTAGGATAAATTTGTTACAAGTGTGCCGGTTTGGGGGTTTTTCATGATATTAATACTAATGAAATTGGGTATGAGAATGTGGCCCAAGTAATTATAGATAATGCTTCAAATTGTAAGGTTTGGAGACAACTCGTTGAGCAATAATTTTCATTATTATTTGGGCATCTTGTGTAGTAAACACCCTTAATCTAGTTTTGAAGAACATTTGTGTTGTAAAGAATGTGGGGACCAATCAAATAGTTTATGAAGAATATAGTTGGATTTCAGTGCAAATCAAATGGAACATTTCATTATGAACCATTCCATGAGATTAGCAATATATGATGAGTTTGTTAACTTGAAGTTGCTTTCCGTAGCGAATACACGTTTTGCTTTCATGATTATGATGCTTATGAAGTTTAAGTTAATAAAAAAGTAGTATTCAAAGCATGGTTCTTTGTGACACAAGGAATCTATCGAGATGATAATCAGGAGAGGGCTAAGTTTGTTGAGTAGAATGTGTTAGATGATTTTTGGTGGGATTCAATTGACTACATATTTTTCTTCACTATTCCTATTGATAACATGCTTAGAATTTATGACATCGACAAGTCTTGTCTTTACTAAGTTTATGACATGTGGGATTTAATGATAAAAAGTGAAGAGAGCTATATATGTGCATGAAGTGAAAATGTTAGACAAGGAGTTTACATTTTATGAGGTGGTCCATACATTTCTTGTGGATCATTGGACTAGGAGTAACACTTTACTTCTTTGTTTGGCACATGTCTTAAATCCTAGGTAAGTTCTAAAATTGTATGACATCATTATTTTATTAGTTATTTTTTCTTTGATGTGATAATATAATACTTCTCTTACTTATCTTGGTTTTCTATTTTTTATTTTATTATATTAAATAAAGTAATATAGCGATCAATGGCTCAATGAACATTCTACTTGAGTTTTTCCATATAAGGATAAGGAGATCAATCAAGAATGACTAAAATGCCTTTGGTTTCCTAACTTGAATGAGTACAACAAGGTGAATTGCAAATATGTACATTTTGTGAGTAATAATGGGGATTTGAGAGAATTTGATTCCATTCAAATTCTGCATTCTATGGATCTTAAGACTTGTTGAGTTCAAATAGAAGAACACTCCAAATGCCACAACTTGACATACAGGGACACATAAATGTCAAAACTTCCAAAATATACACTGCCAAAATCAGAGAAGAAATGGACACTTAAGTGCTAATAGTGAGAATTCCCAACCAAATAGCTAACATGGCTTTTTCCAGTGAGAATTTTAAATGATGTAGCATTTCTTTAAAAAAAATTCATCCACATAGACAAGGCGAACGACATCGCGCTGTCCATGTAGACTACGTGAGACAATGCTAAATGATGTCGTTTTGGCACTTAAGTGATCATTGTTTTAGACAGGGATAGCTAAGTGGGCATTTTGACGAGCCATGTAAACCAGTCTTATTAAAAAAATAATTCCACCTTAGATTTTTGGTAAGTTCACCGAAATTGACACTTAAGTGTCCATTTTTCAGATAAAGTGACACTTCAGTGTATCATTTAGAAATTTTGGCACTTATGTGTCCCTCTATGCCAAATTGTGGCACCTGGGGTGTTCTTTACCTATGAGTTAATCATGGTGCGTGTGCACCTATGCCTCATAGCATAGTTTCAAAACTTCTCGCACAACCTTCTTTGTTATCATGTGCTAAGAGGAATTGGAGTATTTAGGGTGCATTTGGTATAACTTTCTCAAGGGGCTTTCGGCCTCCAAAGCTCCTTGGAGAAATGCTAAGGTGATTGGTAAGTTTTTGAAGGGACTTTCGGCCGATTGTTAGCCTTGGGAAATCTAAAGGTCCAATACTAGTAGGGACAAGCATTGGGCTTTTAGTATTTGGCCAAGTACTGGAACTAGTTTTTTCTTCCAAAACTACCTTTGTCAATTTTTCAAATTGTTGATTATCCCTTGTTATTTTTTCATATTAAAAAATGACCCAAACGCTTCCTCGGTCTGGCAAAGGGCTACGGCCATCAGCAAGCTAGATCTAGCACCAGTGGCTGTCGGTTGAGGTTGCCCGAGCGACGAGAGTCGCACGACTCAGGTAAGGGTTGGCTAAGGCTGCATGACCTTGAATGACATGCAACCTAGGTAACTATTGCTTGGGTCTCACGACCTTAGGCAACGATCGTTGGTGTCGTGTGAGCTCTCGCTTGGGTCTCACAAGGGTTACGCGATCCTCACCTGAGGTCGTGAGGCCTAGGTGCTAAAGGTTGCCCAACCTTGGGCAACCTCAACTGATAGCTATTGTTGGCTGTAGCCCTTCACTAGATCAACGAAGGGCTTGTCTTTTTAAAAATAAAAAATAAAAAATATATACCCAAAGCCTAGTGCAAAGATTTTTTTTTTTACCAAACACAACTTGAACTCAAAGTCCATTTGCCAAGAGTTTTTACCAAATACAATTTATATTTCCCCAAATAGCTTTGGCTTTTAGCATTTGCATTACACTCAAAGCCTCTTTGCAAACTGAACTAAATGCACCCTTACTCCTTTGTGCACTTAATGAGAATAAAATGTGCAGAAAATTTGATTTTCGTTCACAGCAATACTCATCTTATATCAAGAAAATGCTCACAATATGAAGGAGAGACCATGATATGAGATATTGATAGAGATGCATTTGACATGTTTGAAGATATTAGGATGCTTGAAGTTGCGAGTCTTTCACTTAATGAACTAGAGAGGAAGTATGCTGTTTTTTTAACCATGAATAATGTAGATGAAATGTGGATTATTCTTGTTTATTTATTTTTAAATATTAAATTTAATGGTGGAATGTGGATTTCTTGTTTTTTTTTTCCTAAGTTTTATGAATTCTTGAAATAGAATGTAGTTGAATTTGTCAATTTGAAACAATGAATAATATTAACAAATGATGGATTAATATTTTTAGTATAAATTCATTCGAGACTCTTTTTTATTATATATTTATTTATGAATTTGAATCAAATGATAATTTATTATTATTATATATATATATAATATATATATATATATTTAATATACAACGTGTTTTAACGTGTCAAAATTTTCTATATTTTAAGAAATGATGTATTGGCATGTTATGTTATATCAAATATCGCGTGTCGGTACTATGGAGAAGTTAACAAAATAGTCCTTCATTTAGCTTATATCATATAGAAACGTTTTGTTTTTATGCACTACTTACATAGCACAAAAACAATGCGGACACAATTTAGCATGTTATGCTATGCACGTGGCATGTTGGATAGCTCATTGTTTAGTGCATATGCTATGTACACAAAACGACACATCTTATATTATTGGGCAAGCATATGTTCAGAATGCTTAATATTTAACATTTGTATTAATGGAAACAAATCTATCATTATCAACCACCACCAACATCATCATCATCATAATCAAGCTTAGCATAACAAGCATCATCAAATATTATCAAGCAAACATCATCAGCCATCATCATTGACTCATCATTAAATACTTAATTCATTGAGCTTAGATATTTTATTAGAAAAAAGAAGAAGAGAGACAACAATATATATGTTTACAAACATATGAATCTCCCCCTAATCAAATGCACTGACAATAACCTATACTACAACAATCAAACTACTCACAACCCCATAACATTACAACATTAAACAATCACAGCCCATTAGTTTTTAGTGAGAACAACTCCATTAGGCCAAAAAATATAGTACATTATTAATCATGAAAATATTAGCCCGCTCAATAGAACTTTCTCTCTCCTTTTACTGTGTTGAAGGTTAGCTTCAATTGATCTTGTTCTTCGCAAGAGTCCAACAATGAGTTGATGGGAGTTGTTAGCACCAACGAGGGAATCAATCTCGTTGAAGAGGCTGCACTTACCTTACTAAAAAGTTAGACTAAGCAACGTCGTTAGTATACTCAGTACTCATATGACTTGTGAATTTTTTAGGCACGACAATTGAATGGAAATGTTCAAGCCCAAATTTTAGTCTAGAACAATAATGCAGCAACCATTGATATAAGCGACTTTACTTCTGCGGCTATAACAGTCACATGACATGCTGGTTGGGGAACATTTGGCTGGCTAACAAGTTTGAGCCTATATTTGAGACTAAGCAACTACAGCATCTTATTTGAAACAAGTTTCGTTTTAGGTCATATTTTGAGAAGACGGTCTCACTTCAAACTTTTATTTGAAATTTTCTAAATAAATAATTAGGTTTGTTCAATTAAAAATAATTTATATTAGAATAGACTAATTACAAAAATTAGTGAAAGATCAAGTTCTCATTAAAAAAACTAAAATGATAATGGAGCACGTGCTTACTATCTCTATTGTCATGTTGAATTCAAAAAAAAAAAAAAACTGTATCATATAAGTGGAGTGAACAGTTGGGGGGGGGGTCTACCTGTTAAATGCTGGATGGATGGAGAGGATTCAAATGGCTAAATGATCCCAAGGAAAAATTCTGAAAATTGCCTGCATTTAAAGATTTGGATCATTAAAATGAATTGGAATTACATGATGGGTATTGTATAGAAATTATGTCGAGATTCTCTCATTCTTGAAACATCCCATCAAGGTTTAAATGCTGAGTATGTTCGTCTCTTTTGTTGGTAATAGGGATGAGCCCACGGTGTACTTTGAAGAGAACGAAATCAAACCAAATGGAATTATAATTCGAAGCAGATCCAACAAAACTGTTTAAAGAAAGAACAAGGAATTGTCATTCTTATCGAATAAAGTCGAAGAAAAAGAAGAGTCAGAAAAATCCATGTTCCTTTTCAGCAGAGAAGAAAGACCGTGGCGCGGGGACAGGAATTCCCCAACCCCCCCATGTACTCATCTCCCCCAAATTTCGCGTCTCTTTCTGTGCTCCTTCTCTCTCCATCTGTTTTCTCTTCCTAGTACCCGCTCAGCTCTTTCTGCATTTATGGTTGTGCAAAGTAATCTTCTTCTCCCCCCCTCTTCTCCCCTTTCATTCCGTTATCTTCTTTGTCCGCTTCCTCTATCTTTTTCCAACAACGAGATGAGAACGTCATCAGGTACAAATTTTCTTTTTTGTTTATTATTTTTCATTAAAGCTGAATTTTACTCCGTGGGGACTTCTAAAGGATAAAAGTGATTAATTTTTACTTGGGGGCGTTGACGAGGAGGTGGGGTAGGGTAGGGGGAGTGGCGCCATGCCGTGCAAGCCACGGACACGTGTTGGAAGGAACGGGAAGAGGAATCATCTCACAGCCCAAACAAGCGCGCCCCCATGTGACGCTCTCTCTCTCAAGCTCGTGCTTTGGCCCATAGAAGTGGGGGACATAAGAAGCTCTTCCCAAGTACGCACGACCCAATTGGGGGAGAAAGAAAAAGAAGAGCAAAGTAGGCGAAAAGGGGGAGGGGAGAGAGGGAGGGATGGAGAAGAATCTTTGCTATTTCCGGTGGTCAGAGATTGTCTCCCCAAGTGCGCAATTCCGCACCCGTCTCTTTCCTTCCCCTCTCGAGAATTCAATCGTCAGACCGATCTCACCACCCCGCTGCAATTATCTCCTTCGCCACTTCGTCACCCCCGACCGTTTCTTGGGCCTCAGAGAGAGAGAGAGAGAGAGGGAGAGAGAGAGAGAGAGAGTTTTGCATGTGTTATCTCAAAAGGGGTGGTCCTGCAAAATAATGTTCGAGAGCAGGGGAGGGGGGACGTCTCTTAAATTTTGGTTTAATTTATTATGACGTGCGCGACTTTTCTTCAAATTCTTTATTTTGTCCTTCTTTCTGGACATGTCATTATAATGGCGAAAGGAGGACATTTGTCACTTAGTCCTATGATTTCTTAGGCTGAGAGAGGGCACATGGTTGCCAAGATTCCCTTCGGCACTCTGCGTCGTGCCGATTCTAACTCTTTCATTATATATCATTTCGGCAGCAGCAGGCAGGGAGAGCGACTGCGAAAGTGGCTGCTTCCCTGTTGCGGTAAATGTGCATGATCATTGCCGCACAGAAGAGAGAGAGAGAGAGAGAGAGAGAGAGAGAGATGCCGTCATGATTCTGAGAGAGATCATCTGGCAGCGTGTGTCGCGCAATGGTGGCAGCAGCAGCACAGGCTCGTTCCCTATCATTTGCCCTGAGGGAATTTTGGAGCGAACAAATTTGGACGACGGCGATGGTGACGCCCTCACCCCGGAATTGGCACCCGAAACCATCCCCGTTCATTCGATAAAGCCATCCTTGGCTTTTTCCCTGTCACAAAGTTTATGAAAAGAGAGGAGTTAAAAAAAAAAAAATTTTCGTTTTCTTTCAAATTTCTCTTTTGCCCCGCACTCCCTTTTTTACCCTTTTTCATTATTGTGCTGAGAGAGAGAGAGAGAGAGAGAGAGAGAGAGGGGCTTTGATTGATTGTTCCCAAGTTTTCAGCTTCCCCGCTTTTATGACTAAATTGGATGTGGTCGTTAGTACCACCCCCTCCTACCTTCGGCCGCACCGATGGGGGGCTCCTTGCTCTGCTCTGCTCGTGGAGTCATGTCCTTCTCCTTATTGCTGAATCGGAATCTCCTTTAACTACGGCATACGACGGCTTTCCGCGCCTTTGCTGATTGTGGGAAAAAAAACTTCGGTTGGAATCAGAATGACACCGTGGCAGTGGGAACTTTGGTTAATACCTAGGAGCAGCAGAACATTCAAGAAAAATTGCTCCCGGGTCGGCTCGTTTTAGACCCTGCCCTCTTTGGTACGGTCTGAGAGGATGGCCAGCAGTTCATGTCTTCCTTGGTGTCGGTACAGGGATTATTGTTTCGATTAGTAGTTGGCATACTTGATGAGACGAGTACATTGGTAGGTGGTTCTCTCACGAGCGGGTACATTGAGTACATGGGCACACACATTTCTAAAGGTCCATGATTCGCCAAAACAACAGAAAATTTGAACCCGATTGTACGAACATCAGCATTCTTGTCAATCTTACTCTTAACTCGAGCTTTAGGCATTATCGAAACTTTACGTAGATGAGTTCTAAATCTGATTCCATTAACCAGCTCCAGCAGTCAGTTATTTTTTTGTGAAGCTGATGATGTGGCAACCCGGCTCAGTGACGTGGACTCCAAGTAGGATTATGGTGTAAACGTGGCTTATCTGCGGATTATCCATTTTAAAAAGAAGCAGCCAGAAAAGAAAAAAAGAAAAGTAAAAGGAGAAACTAGGCCTGCGTCTAGATTCCATCGTAGGGAGCCATATTTGGTTCTCGCTTAGACCGTCCCCGATGAAGGAGATTCAGTAAGCAGCAGCACCGACCGTGGATACAGACTTGTACGTACAGCAAAGTCATGCGCTGTCGTGTTGTATTTGCTCCATCGTGGTCCCAATTCGCTATATGCATTTTCTGTTCAATCGATAAAAATTAAGAACAAAGTCCCTAAAAATCAGTAAAACTTGATTGATAAATTCGTGCTGTAGAGGTAAAATGAACATGATGCTGGTAAATTCTTGCCCTCGAATTGATCGAAATGCAAGAGAAATGAACCAAAGGTCATTCAGTAATCCTATCAAATTCGATAATCAAAATTCATATATATGTACACTTACTAATATCTCAACAGTTATTAATCACTCTGACTCAAGCTTGTCCTGAAGTGTAGAGTTCTTGGGAAACTTGGAGAGTATGGACCAAAGAGTTGATTGGCGAATCTATAAGAAATTAAGAGTACGTCGATTTCACGGAAAATTAAAAAGTTAAAAAGGATTTTTCTTAAGATTGATTATTTACGTTACTTAGGCAAACAAGTTAATAAAGAATGTTTCCTTGTTTAGGCATATTTCATCGTTATCAATAGAAACATTGTGCATTAACTCATTTTACCAATCCCCACGGATACATTCAAACCATCCATACATGCGCATTGGGCAATACATGAGTAACTCTGAATTGGAGATGCCGTGACTTCAAATTGGAAGCTATGAGATCCAAACAGAGTTCTCGACCACTCAATCAACCCTTTGAGTTTGAACATTAAAGCAAAACGGTTTTAGCTGATAACTTGTCCCATTGTTAACTTAGACGTTTGAAACAAAATTGAGGTTTCATTTGTCCCGCAGAATTGGTTCGGAAATTTTTTTTTATTGATTATGAAAATTATAAACAAAAAAGAATTGCATCGTCTATGAAAATAATCAAACATAAGAGTTGTTCTTGATAATAACGATGTTCATTGACTAATTATTTCAAACAGTCATTTTTAGGAAAATACTTCCTAAATCATTCATTTTTCTGTAAAATAAATGTTCTTTGAAAGATTAGGTTTTCTTCTGCCACTATGACTAAGGTGATTCTACAATCCTTCAACTTTGAATGTTTTGATTAGTCATTGGCATACTCAATGAGGTAAGTACAATGGCAAGTAGTTCTCTCAAGGGCGGGTACACTACATGCATACATTCTAATGGTCCATGATTTGCCAAGACAACAAAAAGTTGAAACCGATTGTACGAACATTGGTGTTCTTAAAGATTTTATTCTTAGCTCGAGCTTTTGGCATTATCAAAACTATATATATAGATGAGTTCTAAATCCGATTTCCTTAACTGGCATGTGCTTTGATAATTTTTCCGTAAAGTCAATGATTAAAGTAATTATTTCAAGCGATACAAGTAATTATTTAGGTTTTCTTCCAGCCCTACTGTGACTAAGGTGATTCTTCCATTTTTCAACTTTGAGAAGCCATTCTTCATGAGGTTGGTCACTGTTGGATCACAAAATGAGAGATCTCAAGGGCTTTTTTTGTGCGTTAGTACAAGACCTTGATGAGAAAAAAAGAAAATAGATATGATTTTGATGGATCAGTTACAACCGGAGATCAGTCTACTAAAGGATTACGAAGTGTCCCTTATAACAATTTTTTTTTGAAAATTAGTGAATATTTGGTATAAGCTTGAGGAAGGTTGCACTTGGCAAAGTGGTTGATGTAATGAATTGCTTCAATGCACCAAAAAAAAAAAAAAAAAAGTTGGAAAGATCGCAGCCAAAAGCGTAATCACGGTAATCTTTGGGTTCCTACTAAAACAATTAATAGATTAGGATCCTCTCGAGTTTACTTAAAATTTACCGAGTTTACCTCCCTCTCTTTTCGCTCTCCCCCAAAAAATTATGATGATTATTTTACCTTTATCTGGACCACCAATGTATTCATCCGCGAGACAATTCACTTTACTTTAAAGACCCAAAGCGATGCGCATTTTATTAAATTGATTTATGTTAATTACCACATCGAAGATGATTGATGTACTCATTGAATAAGTAGAAAAGTTATTACTTTGTGACTTTGGGGCTAACATTAGTGTCAAGCATTTTCAAGCTCAAGTTCAACTGATAAAGTGTTTGAAGTACTTAAACTTGAAAAAGAATTGACCTGAGTTCACGTGATTCACAAGTCGAACTTGAGTAGCTTGCTAGTGATTTGAATGCCCGTACCTTGGCCATGACTCTAGTGGTAGATTGCTTTCGACGAGACAATCGATGATAAGTTAATGGCATGTGATGCGTCAAATCACCCACAGTTTAGAAAACATTATAATTCAACTGCTGTTTCAAATACATTATGACTTTATCAACGTTAAGCTGTTTTTTCCTTGAATAAGTGATGTGAAGCAGAACATTTCTCCAGCATCATTCCAGTATATTCTTCAAGCTTTTACTAAAAGTATAAAGATCTTGTTAGGGTTAATTGATTAATCCAATCTCCTCATGGGCATCACATGCATCTAGATTAAATTAGCGTAATGGAGAAAAAATAAAGTTGACTTAGGAGTCTGTATCGGGGCAACTAGCAAAGAACTTATCAAAAGGTAAATATTTTTCTTTTACAGTGTTGTTTATAAACAGGCATGGCTTCGGTTGAAGGAAGGTAGGAGGGAGAAGTGGGGGCATTTTTCTTGGATCCGGTGCCAGCAGCCACCACCCACGTGCAGTCTCTTGTTGGACCCATTTAATTTTTTTCGGTGCCTAGGGTTTCCTTTGACCTCCTTTGGTTGATTAGGCCCTCTTTGGTAACCATCCAAACATGGTCAAATTCTGATTTTTTGTTCTCAGAATCAGTTTGGGCCGAGAACCGTGTTTGGTAAAATTTTTGTTCCCGAGAACAGATTGTGAGTGGAATCAAGAATAAAAAAAAAGTTGACTTTTGTTTCGAGAACACATTTGAGAACCAAAAACCAACTATTCTTTTTCTTCCCTTTGGCCATCTCGCGACCGCCGTCCACTCCTGCCTATTGTCGTTCGCCACCGCCGGCCGCTATTAGCTGGTCGCCGTACGCCGGTCTGGCGAGCTCGCCGGAGGCAAGCCTAGCCACTGGTGAGGCTCGACCTCCCTAGATTTGGAGAGGCCCACTTGGCCACTGGCGAGGCTCAACCTCGCCAAATCTAGTGAGGCCGAGCCTCCTCGGGGCTGGGTAAGCCTCGAGACACCCAGCCCCGGTGAGGTCGGCCTAGCCACCGGTGAGGCTGGGCGAGCCTTGCCCAGCTGCTGGCGAGGTTCGGCCGACGAGAGCCGGCCTCGCCGAGGGCCAGCGATGCTCCAGTGAGGTCGTTGGCCCTCGTCTGGCCGATCGCCGGTCCGGCGACCGGCCACAAGAAGAAGAAGAAGAATAGGAGAAAAAGGAAAAAAAAAAGGAAAATAAAAGAAAAAAGGAAAATAAAAGGAAAAAAGAAAATAAAAATGAAAGAAGTAAAAAATTTATTTAAAAATTAAAAGAAATTTATTTGAAACATAATCAATTAGCATGGTACCAAACGCAATTCTATTGCATAATTAGAAATTTTGGATAGTTACCAAACGCGTTCTTTTACTTAGAATCAGTTCCCATGAACAGAATAAAAAATAATAATTTCTGGTCAGAATTTGTTTCCGGGAACATAATTATTATCAAATGCGCCCTTATTTTGCCATTCCACTAACTTTTTATATTTTCATCGGTAAAAGGGCGGGGAGGTGCCACCGGTTAAAGAGTGTTCGGCATAAGTCATAGGTTTACACTGCCCGTGATCCTAAATTTTAAGATGGTGAACCTATTATCACAATCTGACCAAGGTGCTAAAAGCTGATACAAGTGTCAATGAATCAATTCGGTTTGGACTCTTAGTGATACTTGACTTGATCTAGACACATGGGGTATATGTTTTCTTGTGGCTCGACATGAGATTTGACTTGCGTTGCACCTAGGGGTGAGAAACTTTCTAGGGTATAACTCGGAATCGGAATACTGAATTGGTGGGAACTTGTCTAATTTTAGGTTTCAAGACATGCAAAATAGGTTTCAAGTTCCAAAAATTGAAGAACTTGTTTCAAAAGGTAGATTCCAAGTTCTAGATAGGTGGAATCTAGAACAAGTTTTTGCATTTTTTTTTTTGTCTATGTTTTCGTGCGATTTTGCAATATTTTATGGCATCTAGTGATAAATGTATAATTTAAAACTACTAATCTAAGTTTTCATTTTATGATTGAAACTTTTACTTAGTTAATGTTTCGTATTCTTTATGTGTCTAAATATAAGTTGTGGTTAGTGGATTATAATAGCAAGTTATGGATATTAAGGAGATCATTCACTGTAATAATTTAATTAACAATATAGGTGGCACCTATGTGATCCTTAAAACTGATCTTGACACCTGTAACAGGATAGGTTTTAGGTCCTAAGTTTCAAGATATGCATGATATATTTTATTTTCCAAAAAAAATGAGAAACCTTTGCTCGTGGAGTCATGTCATTTTCCTTATTGCTGAATCGGAATCTCTTTAACTACGGCATACGATGGCTTACCGTGCTTTTGCTGATTGTGGGAAAAAAACCTCGGTTGGAATCAGACTGAAACCGTGGCAGTGGGAACTTTGGTTAATACCTGGGAGCAGCAGAACATTCAAGAAAAATTGATCCCGGGTCGGCTCGTTTTCGACCCTGCCCTCTTTGTTACGGTCCAAGAGGATGGCCGGCGGTTCATGTCTTCCTTGGTGTTGGTACAGGGATTATTGTTTCGATTAGTAGTTAGCATACTTGGTGAGGCAAGTACATTGGTAGGTGGTTCTCTCACGAGCGGGTACATTGGGTACATGGGCACATACATTTCTAACAGTCCATGATTCGCCAAAACAACAAAAAATTTGAACCCAATTGTACAAACATCAGCATTCTTATCAATCTTACTCTTAACTCGAGCTTTAGGCATTATCGAAACTATATGTAGATGAGTTCTAAATCTGATTCCATTAACCAGCTCCGGCAGTCGGCTATTTTTTTGTGAAGCTGATGATGTGGCAACCCGGCTCAGTGACGTGGACTCCAAGTAGGATTATGGTGTAAACGTGGCTTATCTGCGGATTATCCATTTTAAAAAGAAGCAACCAGTGTTGGAAATTATATCCAGAGAAAGCACACGATTTGTTGTAATCAGAACATCAATGTAGAGAAGACGATAACAGCTATATACTATTCTTCTTTTTATGTAAACTTACAACTCTTGGAGAAGAAGAAAATAAGATATAACATAAAATTGAAGGTGAGGTACGGATATCCGAATCTCCTTAAGGCGATTAGTTCCTGCCAAAGGTGCTTCGCAGATTCACAAACTATGTCTTTCAAGATACAACACCTCGAACCTATTTGGATTAGCACTATGCAAATAGGACTTAGTCGAACCGTTCAATTGAACCAGCACACTCAGAAAAAATGGAAGAGTAGAAAAGTATATCAAAGCTTTTTGGAATCAAGTCGAAGGACCAAAAACCAACACTTTCATGAAGCTCTATGCTCATATCTATTTATAGAGAATTTTAGTTCATGTACTAAAGAGATACATGAATTAAATAGACGCATGTATCCACAAAATTCATGAATCAAGAGATACATGAATCCAAGAGATTCATGAATCCAAAGATACATAAATTCAAAAGATTCGTGAACTCAATAAATACATGAACTAAAAGATATATGAATCTAGGAAATTCATGAATTCAATAGATACGCGAACGGAAAAGTTTAAGAAATTCATGAATTCAATAGATACGCGAACGGAAAAGTTTAAGAAATTCATGAATCCAAAGGAGATACGTGAATAAAAAAGACGTATCTTAATTTATTGGCATTCGTTGATCCATTAACCATAATTATAACCATAATTATAACAATCCCCCACATTAATGGATCAACAAAACATTTTTGACTCGAAGGAATCTGAGCATGCCTGTTGAAATATACCACATCAAGATAGGTAGCTTTCGCTTTGAACCTTCTTTAGTGAAAGCCTATCGAACTTACTTAACTAGTCGATGGACTAAGTCTTGAATCGTCAGTTATTTGTGTAAGCCCTAGACAATAAACCTCACACGGAGTTTTTCTAATTCAAGATTGGTTCTCGGTTGTGTTCGTTCTTTTGGCCCTGAATCTCTCGGGATTCATGCGTGCTTTAGAAAATCTAGCTTTTAAAGATTTTCATAGAGTCGGCCAGCTCCACGCATATAGATGCATTCCTATTAAAGATATCATAACATATCTTACTTGGATGTTACATCCCAAGTTATAGGAATCATTAAATGCATAGTGTACCCTTAATAAAGCTGTAGGAAAGCACAGTTGCATCATAGGAATGGGAGACAGTGCTTACACTAGAGTTTCCAAAATTTGCGTTGTCCTATTGAACCTAGTCCATGGGATCTCCAATCGCATAGGTTAGGTTTCCACCATGGAATCTCTTTATTGGGTTAAGGCTCTTAAACCCATTCCCCTCGATGCGCAATTTATATGCTCTCTTGACAAATCTTTTGTCAGTGGATCCGCAATATTTTCTTTTGACTTTACAAAGTCAAAAGAAATGATTTCATTTGAGAGCAACTGCCTTACGGTATTGTGTCTATGACGAATGTGTTTAGACTTACTGTTATAGATCATATTATGCACCCCCACACTTTTAGAAAATTGTAGGATGGTAACTTTTCATTCCATAACTCGTATGGAGTTTACCTAGCCTTTTGTGGGGTATTTTATTAAGAATAAAATTTGCAGTTAAAACTGCCTCCCCCCCCCCCCCCCAAACAAGTTCTAAGGTAAACCTGAACTCAAAAGCATGGTGTTAGCCATCTCCTTTAGTGTCATGTTCAATCGTTCAGTAACTCCATTTTGTTGTGGAGTATAAGGTGCAGTCGTTTGGAGAATTATTCCAAAACGAGCACAAAACTCTTTGAAATTGATTGAACTATATTCTTATCCTCTATCAGACCTAAGCACTTTGATTCGTTTATCAAGTTGGTTTTCAACTTCATTTTTATACTTGACAAACATGCTCATAGTCTCATCTTTGCTAGTTAGTAAATAAACATAGCAAAATCTAGTACAGTCATCCACAAATGTGATAAAGTACTTCTTTCCACCTCTACTTTCTACAAACTTTAAATCACATAGATCACTATGGATTAATTGTAGAGGTTCACTTGTTCTTTCAATAGATTTGAAAGGTTTTTTTGGCAAACTTGGTCTCAACACAAGTCTCACACTTGTAACAGGTATCCAATTCAAATCTTGGAATTAACCCCAAGTTTGCTATTCTCTTCATTGTACCATAGTTTACATGTCATAATCTACCATGCCATAGATAAGGAGACACAACAATATAAACTAAATTCTTTTCTTTATTAATAGTATTTGGGTACACATACTTTGAGTTTACATCAATGACAGCCACATTGGCCTTAAACAGGTCATTACACAAGTACCATTTCCCCACATACATCCCTCCTTTCGAAAGTACAAATTTGTCGGATTCAAATACAACTTTGAAACCCTTTTTGACAAGTATGGGGCCAGAAATTAGGTTTTTCCGAATCTCTGGTACATGCAGCACATTCAGCAGAGCGACCTCATTGCTAGATGTAAACTTCAGGATCACCTTTCCTCTTTCGGCAATCTTTGCTGATGCAAAGTTAGCCATATAAAGCTTCTCGTCTTCTTCAGCCTTCTCATAAGATGAGAACATATGTTTATCTGCACATATGTGATTTGTGGCACTTGTGTCTAGCCACCAGCCATTAGTGTTCAACACCAGAGATGCTTCAGACATTACCACATCAGACAATCTCTCAATATTGTCATGTTCTGTCAAATTCAGTTGCTAGGCTACACCATCGTTCTTACCTTTTTTCGGGCGCTTCTTGCAATCCTTAGCACGATGGCTAGGCTTGTTGCATATAAAACACGTCCCTTGGAATTTCTGGAACTGTTCTTTCTGCTTGCCTTTTCCTTGAAAATACATCTTTCTTTTTCTATCTTGCTTGGATTTGGAAGATTCCACAACGTTGGCCTTTGGCTTAGAAGAAGGATTCGCACTCCTTCTATTGTCCTCCTCGATTTTGAGGCGTAGAATGAGATCTTCAAGACTCATCTCCTTCCGTTTGTGCTTCAAATAATTTTTGAAGTCTGACCAGCCCGAAGGTAGTTTCTCAATCATGGCTGCCACTTGGAATGATTCACTAAGTATCATTCTCTTAGCCGAGATGTCACTTAGAATTAATTGCAATTCTTGAACCTGACTCATGACATATTTATAATCCACCATCTTGTAGTCCAAGAATTTGGCAACCACAAATTTCTTGGTGCTAGCATCCTCAGTTTTGTATTTTTTCTCTAAGGACTCCCATAACTGTTTAGCAGATTCAATATTACAATAAACTAAACAGTTAAAGAGAAAATTTCGGCATAAGAAGTCCCCATGCTTCCAAGCCTCCAATGCACCGAGCGTTGTGACATCTTACTCGTTTGGACTAATTATCGGGCACACCTCCAATAAATATTTCGTTAGATTGAGCATGGTCAAATAGAAGAACATCTTATGCTGCCACTGTTTAAAGCCCACTCCGGTAAATTTCTCCGGTTTCTCATTAGCTGTAACTGGAGGTGTTGCCATCATGGTAGGTAAGGTTCGTTGAACCATCCCTCCAGAAACAGAGCCAAAAGCCATTTGGCCTACACTATTATGAAAAACAGTCCCGGGCATACCAGTCGTATGACTTGTACTCGCACCACCAAAATTGGTGTTAGCCCAAGGGCCCGTAGCATTGGCTACTACAAATTCAGACCTTGAGGGTTGAACATCTTCCATAGCAACGGTCAAATCGACCATAGGAACGTCTCCCAAAACATTCGGGACATTGAAAGGCACTTGGTTGTTTTCAGCCATCTCAATAATCTGACAAGAACAACAAACAGTGAGTAAGCTAATCACCTTAAGATTGTTGGAAATTGTATCCAGAGAAAGCACATTGTTTGTTGTAATCAGAACATCAATGTAGAGAAGATGATAACAGCTATATAATATTCTTCTTTTTATGTAAACTTACAACTCTTGGAGAAGAAGAAAATACGATATAACATAAAATCGAAGGTGAGGTACGGATATCCGAATCTCCTTAAGGCGATTAGTTCCTGCCAAAGGTGCTTCGCAGATTCACGAACTATGTCTCCCAAGATATAACACTTCGAACCTGATTGGATTAGCACTATGCAAACATGACTTAGTCGAACCGTTCAATTGAACCAGCACACCTAGAAAAAACGGAAGAGTAGAAAAGTATATCAAAGCTTTTTGGAATCGAGTCGAAAGACCAAAAACCAACACTTTCATGAAGCTCTATGCTCATATCTATTTATAGAGAATTTTAGTTCATGTACTAAAGAGATACATGAATTAAATAGACGTATGTATCCATGAAATTCATGAATAAAGAGATACATGAATAAAGAGATTCATGAATCCAAAGATACATGAATTCAAGATATTTGTGAACTCAATAAATACATGAACTAAAAGATATATGAATCTAGAAAATTCATGAATTCAATAGATACGCGAACGGAAAAGTTTAAGAAATTCATGAAACCAAATGAGATACGTGAATAGAAAAGACGTATCTTAATTTATTGGCATTCGTTGATCCATTAACCATAATTATAACCATAATTATAACCATAATTATAACAGCCAGAAAAGAAAAAAAGAAAAGTAAAAAGAGAAACTAGGCCGGCGTCTAGATTCCATCGTGGAAGGAGCCATATTTGGCTCTCGCTTAGAACATCCCCGATGAAGGAGATTCAGTAAGCAGCAGCACCGACAGTGGATACAGACTTGTACGTACAGCAAAGTCGCGCTGTCGTGTTGTATTTGCTCCATCATGGTCCCAATTCGCTATATGCATTTTCTGTTCAATCGATAAAATTAAGAACAAAGTCCCTAAAAATCAGTAAAACTTGATTGATAAATTCGTGCTATAGAGGTAAAATGAACATGATGCTGGTAAATGTTAACGTTCTTGCCCTCGAATTGATCGAAATGCAAGAGAAATAAACAAAAGGTCATTTAGTGAATCCTATCAAATTTGACAATCAAAATTCATATATATATAGCGCGCACGCACTTACTAATATCTCAAGATTTATTAATCACTCTTTCACAAGCTCGTCCTGAAGTGTGGAGTTCTTGGGAAACTTGGAGTGTATGGACCAAAGAGTTGATTGATGAATCTATAAGAAATTAAGAGCATGTCTATTTCACGGAAAATTAAAAAGTTAAAAAGGATTTTCTTAATACTGATTATTTACGTTACTTAGGCAAACAAGTTAATAAAGAAGGTTTCCTTCAACAATAAAAATTGTTTAGGCATATTTCATCGTTATCAATAGAAACATTTTACGTTACTTAGGCAAACAAGTTAATAAAGATTGTTTCCTTCAACAATAAAAATTGTTTAGGCATATTTCATCGTTATCAATAGAAACATTTTGCATTAACTCATTTTACCAATCCCCACGGATACATTCAAACAATCCATACATGCGCATCGGGTAATACATGAGTAATTCTGAATTGGAGATGCCGTGACTTCAAATTGGAAGCTATGAGATCCAAACAGAGTTCTCGACCACTCAATCGACCCTTTGAGTTTGAACATTAAAGCAAAACGGTTTTAGCTGATAACTTGCCCCATTGTTAACTTATATGTTTGAAACAAAATTGAGGTTTCATTTGTCCCGCAGAATTGGTTCGGAAAATATTTTTTTTATTGCTTACAAAACTTAATAAACAAAAAATAATTGCATCATCTACCAAAATAATCAAACATAAGAGTTGTTCTTGATAATAACGATTTTCATCGACTAATTATTTGAAACAGTCATTCTTAAGAAAATACTTCCTAAATCATTCATTTTTCCGTAAATCAAATGTTCTTTTGAAAGATTAGGTTTTCTTCTACCCCTATGACTAAGGTGATTCTACAATCCTTCAACTTTGAATGTTTTGATTAGTCGTTGGCATACTCGATGAGGTAAGTACAATGGCAAGGAGTTATCTCAAGGGCAGGTACACTGCATGCATACATTTCTAATGGTCCATGATTTGCCAAGACTGACAATAAGTTGAAACCGATTGTACGAACATTGGTGTTCTTAAAGATTTTATTCTTAGCTCAAGCTTTAGGCATGATCAAAACTATAAATATATATAGATGAGTTCTAAATCCGATTTCCTTAACCGGCATGTGCTTTGGTTATTTTTCCGTAAAGCCTATGATTAAGGAATTTATTTCGAGCGATACAAGTAATTATTTAGGTTTTCTTCCAGCCCTACTGTGACTAAGGTGATTCTTCCATTTTTCAACTTTGAGAAGGCATTCTTCATGAGGTTGGTCACCGTTGGATCACAAAATGAGAGATCTCAATGGCTTTTTTTGTGCGTCGGTACAAGACTTTGATGAGAAATAAAGAAAATAGATACGATTTTGATGGATCAGTTACAACTGGAGATCAGTCTACCAAAGATTTACGAAGTATCTCTTATAACAAAAGTTTTGAAAATTAGTGAATATTTGGTATAAGCTTGAGGAAGGTTGCACTTGGCAAAGTGGTTGATGTAATGGATTGCTTCAATGCACCAAAAAAAAAAAAAAAGTTGGAAAGATCGCAGCCAAAAGCGTAATCACGATAATCTTTGGGCTCCTACTAAAATAATTAATAGATTAGGATCCTCTCGAGTTTACTTAAAATTTACCGAGTTTACATCCCTCTCCTTTCGCTCTCCTTAAAAAAATTATGATGATTATTTTACCTTTATCTGGACCACCAATGTATTAATTCGTGAGACAAGTCACTTTACTTTAAAGACCCAAAGCGATGCGCATTTTATTAAATTGATTTACGTTAATTATCACATTGAAGATGATTGATGTACTCATTGAATATGTAGAAAAGTTATTACTTTGTGAGACTTTGAGGCTAACATTAGTGTCAAGCATTTTAAAGTTCAAGTTCAATTGATAAAGTGTTCAAAGTACTTAAAGTCGAAAAAGAATTGACCTGAGTTCATGTGATTCACAAGTTGAACTCGAGTAGCTTGCCAGTGATTTGAATGCCCCGTACCTTGGCCATGACTCTAGTGGCGGATTGCTTTCGACGAGACAATTGATGATAAGTTAATAACATGTGACGTGTCCAATCACCCACAGTTTAGAACACATTACAATTCAGCTGCCGAGCTGTTTCGAATACATGATGACTTTATCAACGTTGAGCTGTTTTTTTCCTTGAATAAGTGATGGGAAGCATAACATTTCTCCGGCATCATTGCAGTATATTCTTCGAGCTTTTACTAAAAGTATAAAGATCTTGTTAGGGTTAATTGATTAATCCAATCTCCTCATGGGCATCACATGCATCTAGATTAAATTAGCGTAATGGAGAAAAAATAAAGTTGACTTAGGAGTCTGTATCGGGGCAACTAGCAAAGAACTTATCAAAAGGCAAATATTTTTTTCTTTTACAGTGTTGTTTATAAACAGGCATGGCTTCGGATGAAGGAGAGAAGGTAGGAGGGAGAAGTGGGGGGCATTTTTCTTGGATCCGGTGTCCGCAGCCACCACCCACGTGCAGTCTCTTGTTGGACCCATTTAATTTTTTTTCAGTGCCTAGAGTTTCCTTCGACCTCTTTTGGTTGATTATTTTGCCATTCTACTAACATTTTATTTTTTCATCGGTAAAAGGGCGGGAACGTGCCACCGGTTAAAGAGTGTTAGGTATAAGTCATAGGTTTATACACCGCCCGTGACCCTAAATCTTAAGATGGCTAACCTATTATCACAACCTTGCCGAGGTGCTAGTGGCTGATATGAATGTCAATGAACCGATTTGGTTTGGACCCTTAGTGATACTTGACCGGATCGAGACACATGGGGTATATGTTTTCTTATGGCTCAACATGAGAGTTGACTTGCGTTGCACCTAGGGGTGAGAACCTTTCTAGGTAAAACTTGGAATCGAATGACTGAACTGATGAGAACTTGTGCAATTTTAGGTTTCAAAACATGCAAAATAAGTTTCAAGTTCCAAAATTGAAGAACCTATTTCTAAAGTTAGATTCCTAGTTCTAGATAGGTGGAACATAGAACAAGTTTTTGCATTTTTTTTTTGCTCTATGTCTTTGTGTGATTTTGCGATATTTTATGGCATCTAGTGATAAGTGTATAATTTAAAACTATTAGTCTAAGCTTCCATTTTATAATTGAAACTTTTATTTTGTTAATTTTTGTATTCTTTATATGTCTAAATATAAGTTGTAGTTAGTGAAATATAGTAGCAAGTTGTGGATATTAAAGAGATTATTTACTGCAATCATTTAATTAACAATATAGGCGGTGCCTAAGTGATCCTCAAAATCGATCTTGAAATATGTGACATGATAGATTTTAGGTCTTGTATCAAGGTATGCATAATATATTTTATATTCCAAAAAAGATGTGAAACCTGCTCTAGTGGTTAGGTGCTAAGTTCCAAGTAAAACTTGTATGGAATATTGATCCGAAATTCGGAACCATTCACCCCTAGCAGTACCCGGGCTAAAATAATATGATTCAAGTTGGGTTGGGCTATCAGTTTTCTATAAACTACGTAGTCATCCTTGGTTGTCGAAAAGCAGGCCCATTTTTGCATGTAACAGGCCCAATACGAATTTCAAAAGCATAGACGAGGATGTGATTGGGCCGGATAACTTTTCCTTTCTGGATTATTTGCCGAACAAAATAAATATTTCTTTTATGCATGTTCACATTCTCTATAGCATACGTTGCTTTAATTTACAGAGTAAAGATTACACTAATATGAGTTGCATGTGTATGGATGTTGTTTCTTGTTCAACAAAATATTTTCAAAATGAACGGTGTAAGCTAACTTAAAAACCTAGGAAGTCGTTCATGATTGACATATCACTCAATCACCTGCTTTTTTAGAGTAATGTCTTATAATTTTTTGGACCTAAAATGATATTTTCCTCATTAACCTCGACATCCACACGGTTCTTGATCCTTTATTGAAAATTTTAAATGAAATAAAAAGGTTGGCTCTGCTCTTTTGATTTTCGTGGGTTTGGTAGGATCACGGGTGCTCTTAATTTCTTAAAAAAGATTGGGCGGGGCCCCGGGTCCGGGGGGGGTTTTTTTTTTTTTTTTTGGGGGGGGGAGGTGGGGTTGGGCATTGTTGTTAAAAAGATGACCTACTTGACTTAATGGAACATTTTTTTGTCTTTTTGAAAAGAAGTTTATGTACAAGGTCCTTCCTTGCCCAAATAATGTACATCTTGACTCGATCAACACTTAGTGATGGCTCTTTTGCCTATGGCTAGCATATTCTGAGTTACTCTTCATTAAATCAATGCAGATAATATATTTAGATTTTTAAATTTGTAACACATTGCATAATGCCTATCACGTGGTTTTATTTTATGCAATATAGTTATGCGCATTCCAAACTAAAATTGTATTTTATACCCACTTACTTAACAACCATTAAGAGATTGCCAATCCAAAGTTTTCATTATGTTTGCAACTGTTTGTTTGTCTAATCCCGAATGGTCTAAAAAGATAGGGCAGGAGTACGCACGGCCAAAAAGCTAAAGGCAAGGATTATCATAGCAATAGCAAATGACAATAATTCCAAGGAAAATATTATGGGAGGAAAACGAAAATGCAAGGATCATCTGGACCCTAGATGGCTTTAGGTAACTTAGGTTGCCCTTAAAGGTCCCTTATCTAGATAAGGTATTCATGTCGTTGAAAAACGAATCCACTATATTCAACTTTTAGAGGAAAGTGAAGTTGGTACTTTTTGATAGATTATAAAGACTTTCCCTGAAGAGTGGATGGAAAATAATTGCTATAAGCTATCAAGCAATAAGTGTCAAGAAAACAAAAAAGTATGATAACTTGACCTAAAATCGAAAACACCAATAAAATTTTGTTCGAGTTGATTTGGTTCTATTTGACAACTCTAACAGTTATGAAGTCTCTTCATATGAGATATGTCATGTCTAAGTAATGCAACACAAGTTGTCAAAAATTTAGTCATGACAAGAATCGAACTCATAATCTCGTAGAAATTACCACTAGGCCAAGGACGCTTGAAGTTACCTTGAGCTTTCTTATAGCTAAAAAGAAGGGCAAAAAGGAGAGAGCACCAACCTTCTTCGCGGACCAACATCCTTATACTTTTTAAAGCAATATAAGACGAGATGTGCGAACATTCGTGGGTACCCCCAAGAAAAGCAGAGAAAAGGAATACTTTCTAGAGTTACATATATCTCCATCCCTTACTAGATTGGAGGAAACTTACTATTTTGATTGGTGGGATGCAAGTTACAACATCGCTTGCAAACAAACTTTAACTGAAACTTGGAGCGTTGCTGTCTCTGTCTCTGTCTCTATGCCATCAACAATAAAAGGTTCCTCCAACTAGGAACCGAGTAAACACCCCCCATAATTTCATTATTTAACTGAAGTTGAAGTTTAACCCAGATCGAATCCTGATATGGATGAAGATGCAAACGAGCCCAAATGCAAAGAAAGCCTTATGTTGATGAAGCCCACGAAGACATGACCCAAAACAAGGCCGCCTCAGTGGTCGAAAAAGACAATAACTCAGAACCTCGAAATATCCGTCAAGTGTAATTCCATCACAGATGATGACATACTGGGCAGCATTTCCTTTACACGTTTTTTTACATTCATATTGAATATTGTACTTAATCAAATATCTTCTTTTTGAGGATCAGTTTTACTGTATTGGTGCTGTTTGATTCCGTCGTGGCTGATAATTCTTTTTGAAGCACTTTAATAACATAGCTACCTTTAAAAACCCTAAAACCCGAGCATATGTTCACGGTTGCCTCGGACTTTAGACATTGTTGAGGGAATCAATGAAGTTTTAGACTTCCTGCCTGACTCTCATTAAGTTAATGTAATTTCAATTGTACCATGGAAATACTAAATGGCTACCATACTAAAAACGAGCCATAGCCAACTGTCTAATGTTTCGGAACCGAGTTCTGCTTGATCACCCATGGAGTTTACGGCGACCTTGTTTCTGTAGCCAATCGCTTACTGAGTCGATAGCAACTCAGAGAGAGAGAGAGAGAGAGAGAGAGAGAGAGAGAGAGAGAGAGCCTAGTATATACTACTATAAATCAATGGCCCTAAATAAAGTTGTACCTATTCACATAATTAGTCTCAATTCAAAGTATTTAGATTCAAATAAGGGCCAAAACTTGTCAGCTGGTCAAATCTTAGCCGATCGACATCTCACGTGACTATTTAAACTACCGCAACAGGGGCACTTTGTCCAAAGAAATGTGTATAAAAAAGAGCCAATTCCTTAAAAAACAAAAGTCCTGAATTACTTCGTTTCTTTCAGATTTGTACTCTTTGTTCATCTCCTTCGAAATTGTTTCTATTGTGTTTGTCATTCAAAATATCCTCTATTTATTTTTCAAATTGTTTTGATCAAGTCTGTTATTTGAAGCATTCACTTTTGTTGAAGGGAAGAAGATTCTAACTTATTGAAGTAACATGTCAACAAATTGTGGGCATATCATCAAATACCACATAGATGGTAGCAATGTAGTGATGATAGGAGGAATTAATTTTTGGCATTGCTTGGACTTGTTTGGTTGGATTTGTGGGTGCATTCTATTTCCATTTGTGAAAGTAAATCTACGTGAGTTGCATTTTTTTATCTAATGGCAAGTGATATTTATTGTGCATTTTCTAATGGCCCCAATATATCGGTTAGGGCTGACAAAATGCTTTTCATACCCATTTTGTAACTCAGATTTAATGAGCCCAATTTCGTATAGGGTAACTCATTTTTTTTTTTTAATGAGTCATAAATGGGTTGAGAAAAGATAAAACAAAAAAGTTTGGGTGATAAATGGGTCGCCAGAGACCTATATTTTAACCCATGTTCCAAATCCGACACCCACATCTGCTCCCACTCAAGCTTAAAATTCCTCCGAAACACAATGCATAAGAAAACTCACTTGTTCTTGGACGAATAATTCTCAATGACTTCATAGTTGAGACTCTCGATTTCTTCTTCGAGATCCAATTGCATCAAACTCGTCGTCCTTTGAGTTTGGAAACTGAGACCAAACTAGCCTAGCCACTTCAATGATGTTCTGCAAGTGATTTGATAGCATGATTACCTAGACAGCTTTTGGATTCTCCGAACTCAAATCAAATCCCAACTTTGAGCCCTAACTTTGAACCTAAAATTTTCCCCCAAGCCCCAACCCTATACGAATCATAAACGCAAGGCAGAGGATTTGAAGAGTGTAGGGGATCATGATTACCTGAATTAGTGCAAAAGCAGACGAAAAGATGGCTTGAGGGTTTTGGATGTAAGAATTACGAATGTGATCTAGTTGTCTTTTGACTTGTAGTTGTATTATTCTTAATTATCATGTTAATTGATAAATCACAAGGAACTTGCTTAAATGAGTGCGGGTGTATTGAGCTTTCATATTATGTGATTTAAATGCTATAAATAATTATTGGTTAAGAGAAGGTACGATTCTAATAAAACGAAAGGGTATATCGCTTTGATGGAAGGCACCCTTTCAACGAACGTATAAAAGAGTATGGTCCTCTCTCCACCCACATACGAACAACAAAAACAAAAAAGAACGTATTCTCTCCTCCATCAATTGAATACATTAAGGTTTAGTGGGTTAAGGGAGAGAAATCGGATTTCTTCTTTTGGTTCGAGATCATTAGGTTTTCTACAACGATCATCATCAAGCGTAGCGATATGGATAAAGGTTTGTCTGAATCTATTTGTGAAAATCATGAAGATTAAAGATCATTGATTTGTTATGAATTTTCGCATCAAGTTTTATATGAATTATATTCTAACATTGGATTCTCCGAACTCAAATCAAATCCCAACTTTGAGCCCTAACTTTGAACCTAAAATTTTCCCCCCAAGCCCCAACCCTATACGAATCATAAACGCAAGGCAGAGGATCATGCCAAGTGAAGAGTGTGACCAGGGATCGATGATTAAGCTCGACTGAATTAGTGCAAAAGCACGACGAAAAGATGGTACTTGAGGGTGATAGAATTGCCCCGCACTATGGGTCGTTCGCTGTAGGGGCAGTATAACGAATGCGTATCTAGTTGTCTTTTGACTTGTAGTTGTAATTGATTCTTAATTATCATGTTAATTGATAAATCACAAGGAACTTGCTTAAATGAGTGCGGGTGTAGGTGTGAGCTTTTGACCCATTAATGATATATTTTTTGTTTATTTTTTTCAACTCATTCATGACCCATATAAAAAAAAAAAGAGTTACTCATACGAACTCGGGCTCATTATGTATAAGTCAGAAAATGGCTATTGCTATCCCTAAGTTCTTTATAAGTATTTTAATTTATAATTTTTTACATTTTTATTTTATTTAATAACCTTTAATTATTTAATTTACCTTTTAAATTTGATGTGAAGTTTTTGTCCAAATAATATATACACGTGAAGAGCTTAAAGTGAGTTAAATTATTCTAAATTGGGTTATATATTAAGGTGCTACAGTAATATGGGTTGAATTGGGTCAAATATGAGTAATTAAATTTATGTTGCATAGAAATGGATCAAAATGGATTAAATGGGTTAATATGGGTTGGGCTTTTTTGAACTCAACCTATCCATTCGACGGCTCTAATGACGATCAAGGTGCTTATTTTTTATGCCATTTCTTTTTTCTGTTTTCTTTTGATTTTTCTAGTGTATTTTCGCCATTAATCATCAAGTAAAGGCCATTTAGGATGCAAATCATCACCCAATGCTTAAACGTTTTTTTAGAGATGCTCTACTAGTGCTAATACAAGAAATCACAATCTTTCTAGAATAAAACTCATAACTGATCCTTTATGTCTTGTTCGTGTGAAGATGGAAGCTACATAACGCGTGTTGTTTGATTGTGAAACGAAAAAAGAAAAAAAAAAAAACTGTTTGGTTGGGTGGGGTTAGGTTGAGGGTAAAAAAGGGAGATATATGCCATATTAATACTTGGATACCGGACATAACTACATATGAAAGTCTCAAAAAGGAGAGGTTGTTAGTTATGCAAATTTTGTTTTGTTGCTGTGTTGGATGAAAAAAATAGGAATTATGTGGTATTTCAAGGGAAGTGTGACAAGTATGAGGGGATGATAAATTCTGGTCTTTAAGTTTTGATCTCGAAATGGAGGTTTTAAAGCTTGAAAATGTCTAAGGTAGTTGAATTTAATTAGTTTTGTTGCTGTTCAGATATTCCAATTTTGGAATAAGATAAATTACGAGTAAAATTATGAGTAAAATTTCTTAGTGTAAAGTTGGTTAATCTTCTCATTAGCTACGATAAGGAAACAATCCAAGGTGGATGCCAATTAAAAATGATTTGAACTTAACATTTAAAAAAGTGAAATGGATTTTATGTAAGAAGTATGAAATCTCCTCAGTTTTATCAGTTTAATGGCTCCATAAATTTGAATGAAGCATGTGTAAATTCCTTAATGTACTGTAATTTCAGCTTATGTTTCTCTATATACAAATATAACTTTGTGTGATTTTATTGAATTTATATAGGCTTTGGAATATATTGACATTATTTTGTAGCTTATGTTTCTTTGGAAACACATTGATGTTATTTTTGCTTCCATTGTACACAAGATGAGTTATATGAAGAAATGAACAATTATATATTTGATAGTGACGTGCTTAGGGTGCCAAGGGTATTAAAAAGATGGGTTTGCTATTATTGATCTTGATTAGTTATACAAAAGAAATGTAAGATGTATTGATGATGAAGATTCAATGAAAAGAGATATGAAGGTTGGAGACAACAATATGTATGCAGATGTGTTAGTTGGTAATGTAGATTTCTTAAATACAAGTAGTCAAAATTAGCATTTATATCTTGAGTTCAAAGTTGAGGTTGGTATGGAGAATCTTGTTTTCACTCTGGAGATTTGCTTTAGTAAATTCTATGGAGTTTAGAGAGAACTCAGGAACTATGTATAAAAAATGGATGCCAATTAATATTTACTCATAATGCACCAAATAAGTTGAGAACATATTTTACAAGTCAATACCTTCAACCGTGTATACATACATATACATATGTATGTATATTTAAATAGGGATGCAGATACTTGGAATGCTAAAACTAGGCATAAGGGAACACTTAAGTGTTAAAAATTTGGAAATGTATACTTAAGTGTTGACGGTGAAAAATTCCGGCTAAAATGCTGATGTAGCGTCTTTCTGACGAGATAAGTGCAAAATGACATTATTTTGCATGCTGACATGGTTAGATTAGCTGAAAATGACACTGTTTTGTCTTGGATTTAAGTTTTTAGATTTAAAACTAAAAAAAAAAAAAAGAAAAGGAGATTGCACTTGTTTGATGAGGGCTATGCAAGCCCTCGTCGCCACCGCCCCACCATCACTGGGAAGGGTCGGCGACGGTGGCCAGGGCCCAGTGACCCTAGCTAACCAATGATGAGTCGCCTAGTAGGCGATGACTTTTGGCCCGGGTGGGGTGAGGGCCAGCAACCCTTGCTAAATCTAGGGGAGGGCTACAACCCTCACCCTAGATCTAGGTGAGGGCTCAAGCCATTGCCGCTAATTGACTAGGGTCACCAGCCCTTGGCCAATGCCCAATGACCTTAACCAACCCTCCCCCCACCATTGCCGGCCCTTCCTGATGACGGTGGGGAGGCATTGGTAGCAGCGGCAGTGATGAGGGCTTGTACAGCCCTTGTTCAAGCGTTATGCAACTTGTTTTTAATAAATTAATATTTATATTAAAATTCAAATAACATGCAAAACGACGTTGTTTTGGCTCTTCTTTGCTAACTTAGCTTTCTAGTGAACCACCTAGATGAGTAAAATTGTTAAAGAAATGTCATGTAGGATTTTCAAGACCCTTCATCGGAATTGATACTGAAGTTTCCCATTTTTTTTTATGTGACACTTATATGTACCTTTGTAACTTTTGGCATTTAAGTGTCCCCCATACCAAATTTTGATACTTGTGTTGTACTTATACTTGTGCGCAAGATAGAGTGGTATATGTTTCTTAAGTAAGCATTGAATAACTAATAATCAAATACTATGATAGATTGAGGAATAATCCTACATGGCTTGGTGATTCAATGAAGAGTATAATTGAGTTCGGGAATGTTTTGAAGTTGTTGAAAACAGTAGTCTACAAAGCTAGTATTACAATAACGAATATGAACATAAAAAATAAGGAGTAATTTGGGATACTTAAAAGTTGTTGCCAAGCATTTCTTGATTTAACCCAAGATCTACATTTGTAATCAAGATTGAATAACATTAACACCAATTTAAGTTTAGAGGTATCTACAATTGTTTGGATGCATTGAAGAGAGTTTTTAGAAGGATGTATGTACTTTATGAGATTTGATGGTTGTTATTTGTCATCAAGTTACAAGGGTATACTTATTATTGTTGTGGGCATAAATACTAGTTATTAAATGTATCTCTTGCATTAACAATTGTGGGATAAAAAACATACAAGAGTAACACTGGTTCTTTAATGTGATTGTAAGAGACTTGAGAGTTAAAGAACTTACATATGAGAGGTATTGAACTTTATTGTGTTATAAATATGAGAGATTTATGCAAGCACTAGCAATGTATAATGTCTGAAGCATAACATAGATTTTACTTGAGATATATTTAAGAGAATTTCAAATTGCATTATTGTTGCAACCCTCTATTTCTGTCAAAGAAAAAAAAAGATGTTTAAGGGTATTGTCTATTGAAGGGACAATAGCCCACAATCAGGGATCAATTAGAAATCAAACGAGATGTGAGAGGTTCATTTTGTTTCCTACACAACCACATATTATAGTTCAAGGACTTGATTATGCTAGTATCTATTAGAACCATTTTGATGCCATTAACTTAGAAAGTTGTTATCTTAGTGTCAAAGCCACTAAATGTCCATGCAAATATTTTTATAGGGTTGTTTTCTCTAATATCTAGATTAATACTAAATCTAGGAAAGAAATTAACACTCAATTTATTGAAAAATAGTGTAGTAAGTAAACACCCAAGAAATTGATAGGACTTGAAAGTAAATGCAGAAAAGGAAAACCTGATAAGAATAACGCGAAGAGTATTACATGGCCTAGTTATCATGCTTTGAGATAGAACCCCCATGATTGATGGTCAAAATTAAACTTGCTTCTTAATTAAACTATGCATATTTTCTAAAGAACTAAATTGTAACTATGATGACGTGTGACTTATTCTAAAATGGTCGAACAATCCAACTATACACATGCAATTCATTATTACAAAAGACACTAATGTTTTTTTGTTTTTTTTGTATTTTCTGAATTGACATCAAATGCAATTCTTACATGAAATATCACTAATCATGAAACACACATGCCTAAGAGTATGATTTCATGCTAAATGCAAATTCTTCTTTCTTTTTTTCATTTTTTTTTTTTTGGGTAAAGGATCTTTTTTCTTTTTTTAATCTTCTCCTTTGTATATTTTTATTATTTTTCAGTCATAATGGATATAACACAGATCAATATTAATGCCAAACTAAATATGCAAAATACATGGTAAATTGAGTATAAACTTGTATTACATTAAATGCTTTCCTGCCACTAGTATTTGCTAAAATAATTCTTTCTTGTCTTTTCTAGTTATTCATTTTTCTTCTTTTTCCTATTTATCTTAGGAAAACAAAATTAGGCACCCATGTGACACAAAGCATGTAAGTTATGACTAGAGACTCATTTACATATTAATTCATTGTAATGAACAATTAAAATAATGCTTGGACGGGATTGGAATCGTGACAATTCAAACTCAAACCGCATTTTATATGTTTCGAATCTATTTACTTACTTTTGAGGGACATTACAATGGTCAAAAAAATAATTCCTACTATTCAATATCTCTATGGGGAAAAGAAGTGCCAAAAACAATTAAAAATCATTTTTGTTTATTAAGTTTATTGACAATTAATAATAATGAAAGGGCTTTTTTTTTTGTTTTTTTTTTTTCCGAATAAGACATATCAAATTGATGGTAATGGAAAAAAACATGATTCGCCCTTTTATTACTATTACTCATTTTGTCACTAAAAATACTTTCTCTTATCCTCATGAATCGGACAATAGATGACCAAAAAGTAAGGGATTATGTTTCATATTTACTATGGCACGAAAATTCATTGATTTAATGAGAGGTGAATATTGATTTAATGTGATGCTTTCATGCATGAATGTACAAACTTAAGTGACCCAAATGACGTGTATGTGATGCCAAACACACTTTAACTTAGTCAACATTGAATCTAGACAGCACATTAGTCATCTATATTCGACAAATATAGGGCATATACATGCAAGAGCTAGAGGAGGATTTATCGGGAATCGGCTGTGGTTTGTTTTTAAATGACATGCAAACTCAACTGAATATTTCCCATTAGGATCAAGCATCAAATTTGGACCATGAGTCTCTATATCATATTCAACATGTTTATAGTCTCGAAATGTGACAATTTGACAAGAAATGAACACATACAATTACAACATTCTCCTACATGAATGTATATGTTCATTTTAAAACAAATGTAAATATAATCAAGCATTAATGGTTTAAGTAAGGAATGAATGCAGATAACAAAAATTAATATCACTAGGTGTCACATGGACATGTCAAAATGATATTAAATGGTCATAAAGCTCACACAAAGGTCCTGCATCATTTTGAATGATCAATATTACATAGTTACAAAGCTAGAATCTTCATATTTGAGGCCCAATAAATCATGACTAGCAAACCTTGAGAAGTGAATTAGTGAATAGATAAAAGTAAACAATGAAACTCAATTGACCTTAAATTGGCATAAATAAATACTTGTTTATCTTAGCTTAGGAACATCAAGATGTAGAGAATCCTACCTTCAAAAATAAAAAAATGCTTTGGGAGTATTCTAAATAAGAAAAGTTTGAAAGATCCTCTTATGAGGGAGGGGTTTTCTTTCTTTTTAAGACTTTTTTTCAATAAAAAGAAAAAATGAAAATAAAAGTTTGTCTTCTCTCCCCTTGTTTGTAGCCTGTGTGTATATATAGATATCATTGTGAAAAAATTTGAAGTTGTTTATTTGTTCATGGATAGATCTCTCTAAATCTAAGTATTTAAGAACAACAATATTCTTTGCTTTGACTAAGCGATTCAATCCAAAACCACTGCTATTGAGTTAATAAATTGCCCGTAGGAATGTTCATCCGCAGAACGTTTGACGACCATGATTTAGATTTTTGTTTCGAATTTCTTTCTCTTTTTCTGGCTAATATCTTGCTGAAGACATAGTTTTTTTTAAGATTTGTGTACTTGTAGTGCCAATATCTTCTCTTCAACCATAAAAATTGACAATATATGAATGTGTCTCCTCCAAACAAATATTACTTTCTAGTAGTGCTAATATCTCATCTTCAGTTGTAAAAATTAACAATATATGACCATATCTCCATGTTCCAATGAAATATTCTGGTTTGTAGCTAAACAAATATTGCTTCTGCTCTTTGTTTTTTTATATATTTAATACATGTTTTATTTCCAACAAACTTTTTATTTTTCTTTTGCTCTTCAAGATAACAACATTGGTAGCATAGCCATGTTCGATGATCTGTAACTTATCCATAGCAATTTACTTCATTCAAGAAGAGAGACATTGATTAAATGTGTGGTTATGAGTGTGATCTTGCTCAAAAGCTCGAACAATTGTTTGCTGAAAGGGCTTAATCTTTGAAAATTTGTAGTCTCACCATAAATTGATGTCTTTTGTGGACATGCTATTCTAAAAATATTCCCAATTTCTAAATGCAAAAATGCAAAACCATGGAATATGAAATTGTTGTTCAAGGGTTGAGTTCAATTTCTAATTTTTTTATACAATAAAATACTTAAATGAGATGTTGAAGTTTATGTGTCAACAATCATAAAGGTTTGGAATTAAATCCTTTGATTTGGAAGGCTACCGTAACAAATAAGGAATTTGATTTTTAGTTGGCAATGAACGAGTTGAATGTAGTTAGTGAAAAAAATTATGATTGGTTGTTCTAGAGTCCTTGAGCGCAATGAAAAAAGTCTTGTTTTAACACAAACTAAAAATACAAAGTTTTCTTAAATAGCTAGTGTGAAAGTTTCAATAAGAGTATTATTAATACTAGGGTCAAACTTATCATCATAATGTTTGAATCAATAATAGTGTAATTTATAGAGACAATTCATGCATAGTGATAAGTTTGTTATGTACACTAGTCCAATTTATTATAAGATCCAAAAGATATTGGATTTAAAAAAAAAAATACTTAGCATCATGGATTCATGTATGATAGGATAATAATGAGTTTCAACTAAGTGGTCATATAAAAATAAAGGGTTGTTAATATTAGACACAGAACATGTAGCTATAAAAGATATAATATTAGCAGAATTTTTTAATATCATGTTGTGGCAGCTCCTATGTACGTAAGAGAACAACTTGAAAAATGGATTTACAAATGATTTAATAAGGAAATATTGTTACAAACTTATTGTCATGTTGTGCATGCTGTAAATTTCAAGAACACATAGTCCATTAGAGAGCCATTACTCCCATTGAATGTGCTCAAGCATATTTGCAAAAAGATAAAAAATAAAATAAAAATAAAGCATAAAGTGACTAAAAGAACTTGTAATAATTTGAAGACAATGAATAATAATTTTGTGTGATAACTTAGAAAATACATTTGAATAGACTAAATACCACAATTACTAGTAGGAAATATAATGGATTACGTCATAGCAATTATCATTGCAATAATTCACTAGTAGCATTAACAACAATGACAATATTTACAGTAGTATCAGTAATAATATCATTATTTAGCCCCCGGTAGTTCCTACATTCGTCTTATACTTACAAAACATGGTAAAAAACACTCATTCAACCCCATTAACATCATAACTTGAGATAGTGGAAATGTTTTTTTTTTTTTTGATGACCCGGGAACCCTCGTACAGCTGATAGCCGGTGAGGTAAACTCGGGAGGACACTAGTAGAGGACCCACCCGCTCCAACATCCCACTTAAGACACCAAATGCCTCCAATGGGTTTCGAACCCCTCACATTTGGGGAAAGATTAATGAAGCTCTTATCTAGCGCAGCCACCACGGCCGGTGGTTAAGATAGTGGAAATGTTTGCTATGGAGACGGTGGAAATGTTTGCTTCCATATTTGGTAACATTTCAAGCTCATTTTCGTTTATGGAAAGAGAGAAGATACATGTATTCATATGCCCTTGATTTTCTCATAAAATCACTTTAATTTGTTCTTCATTTTTCTTACCTAGTTGTTTTTTTTATATTAAAATTGTAAGTGAAAATGATAATATACAAACCCTAACACGTATATGTGGAAAATAATCAATCTTTTGAAATATGCAAGAATAACAAGACTAATAACACAAACTTTTTTTCATACTTTTAATTGATATGGATAAATCCATATAGATATGTTAAAAACAAAAGTCTACTTGTGTTGTGAATAATTATTTATGTTTTTATCTAAAGTTGAATTGGTGCTTGCTATCTAAAATATGTGAAGTTAAAAAAAATGATCATTTATTTAGTTTATATAATATAGAAATATTTCATTTTGCTTTGATGTGCTATTTACATAGTATAGAAGTTATATGAACACAATACAACATGAAAGCTATGTTGTTCATATAGAATAGGGAAAATGTCACAAATAGTCCCTATACTATTACCTAATGTGCAATTTGGTCCCTGAACTTTCAATCGGCTCAATTTGGTCCTTGAAATATTGATAAATATCCGATTTGGTCCCTGAACTTTCAATTGGCTCAATTTGATCCCTGAACTATTTGATAAATGTCGATTTGGTCCTTGAACTTTCGATCGGCTCAATTTGGTCCCTGAATTATTGATAAATATTCGATTTAGTCCTTAGTTACTGTTTTTCCTTTTTTATTTTTTAATTTTTCATTTTTTTTTTCATTTTTTAATTTTAAATTTTTATTTTTAAATAATTTTTAATTTTTTTTTTACTTATTCTCTCTTCCCTCCGCCGGCTCGGCGAGGGTCGCCCTCGCCCGACGCCGGGCTGCGAGGGAGCCCTCGTCGGCGTCGGGCGAGGAGCACCCCTCGCCGGCGTCGGGCGAGGGGCTCCCGCATCCGGGCGAGGGAGCCCCTCGCCGACGCCGGCGAGGGGCTCCCTCGCCGATCTGCGAGGGCGGCCCTCGCGGCGTCGAGCGAGGGGCTCCCTCGCGATCGCGAGGGAGCCCCTCCGGAGTCGGGCGAGGGAGCCCCTCACCGGCATCGGGCGAGGAGCCCTCGCCGAGCTCCTCGCCGACGCGGGGTGCTCCTCGCCCGACGCGGGACGAGGGGCTCCCTCGCTCGACGCCGGCGGGCCGCCCTCGCTGCGTCCCGAGGGCGACCCTCGCCGGAGCCGGCGGAGGGAAGAGAGAATAAGTAAAAAAAAAAATTTAAAAAATTATTTAAAAATAAAAATTAAAAATTAAAAAGGAAAAACAGTAACTAAGGACTAAATCGAACATTTATCAATAATTTAGGGACCAAATTGAGCCGATCGAAAGTTCAGGGACCAAATCAGACATTTATCAAATAGTTCAGGGATCAAATTGAGCCGATTGAAAGTTCAGGGACCAAATTGCACATTAGGTAATAGTATAGGGACTATTTGTGACATTTTCCCTATAGAATACTAGATGACTCATTGTGCAGTGCACTTACTGTGTGCACTATACAACACATGTAATATTATTAGCCAAGCATATGCTCATCATGCTTAAATATCAAACATTTGTATTATTGACAACAAATCCACCATTATCAACCATAATCATCATCAAACTCGGCATAACATGTATTATCAAGCATACCTCATCAACCATCATCAACTATCATCAAGCAAACATCATCAATTATCATCATCAACTTATCATTAAACAATTAATTTATTGAATTTAAATAATTGCAATATGAAAAGAGACAATAAGATATCATTGACACATAAATTTTACAATTTTATTAGGACTTAATCGTGTACAAAATTAGGAATTAGTCACTAAAAAAAAAAACAACAAAAAAAAAATAAATAGAAAAAGAAAACATGGAAAAGGCCGGGTCGGATCTCACCTTGGCCCAGCCCATGCCGGCTTCCTCCTCACGCTGAAACCCTAGCAGGGGAGGGGGAAAAATAGAGGCAGGGGGATCTACAAAGGAGAACCCAGCAAGATAGTAGAGGAGGGAAAAAACAAGGGGGAACCGAAAAAAAACACAAAAGCCGAGAGCGAGCGAGAGAGAAACACTGAGGAGAGGAGAGGCTGAACTAGAGGCAGGAAGCTCGAGGGAGCAGCTTGCCATCGCAAGAGTCTCGTTAGCCCGCCGTCGTCCATCGTAGCCCTTCCCAGGCAAGGTAGGTCCCTTGAACCCTCATTGTCTCGTTTCTGGAAAACGCCGAGCCGGAGCTCACGGCCGATTGGTTTGCGTGAGCTCCGACCCACGTTGCCTTTGTGCTTTGTTCCGTGTTCCTTATACGTTGTACCTCAAGACCCTTGAAGCGTATTCAACGCTTGGTTGAGCCGGAGTCCTTCGAGTTCTGTAGTGCAGACCATGTGTTCAACAAAATTCCTCAAAGAAAACCAAGGAGTAGTTCGTGTTTTAACGCTAGATCTACTCATTTTTGCCCACGTGCTTGTTGAATCATTGTTGCTTTGCCCGTATTCGTTGTGTTTTCAAACGATTTGCGCGAGATATTGGTATGTATTTGAATCGACAACTCGTTCCTTCGAAAATAGGTTAGTGGTTGCCATAATCGGTAACTGGAGAGGGTCGACACCGGTTGAGGGGGATGACCGGTGAGCGGTAGTGGTTTGGCAACTCTCCTTAGGGCAGTCGGTACTCATGGAGTGATCGGCGTCAATTCGGCGAGGGAGCAGCAGGAGCCTTGGTGTGTCGCGGTTGCGGGAGGAGAGCGCTCGAAGAAGACGATCGAAAAGGGAGTAAAAGAAAAAAAAAAAAAAAAAAGCACAAAAAGATTTTTTTAAAAAAAGGAAAAGAGAAATGGGCTTCGTTTTGGGCCGTTTTAGTACCTTGGGCTTGTGGGCTTTGTTTTAAAACAAAAAAACTTAGACCAAATCGGGCCCCTGGTTAGGCCAAATCCGAATTTAATTGAAGGCCCGATTGGGCCTTGCTCTTTTCCGAGCGGACCAATCAATCTGTCTCCCCAACCAGTCGGGTCGGGTCATACCGGATCCGACCCGGTTCGGTCCCAAAAAATTATTATTTAAAAAAAAAACAACAATTTCGAAAATCCAAAATAAATGTTAAAAATTTAATTTTTTTAAATTAAAAAAAATAAAATATTAATTATTTTTAAAAAAAGATTAATAAAAAAATTATTAAAAAATTTAGAAAATTAAAAATTTTGAAAATTAAAAAGTGTAGGGTTTGATTAGGAATTGCAATGTCTTGCCTTTTTTTTTTTTTAGTGTAATTAGGCATTTTTTTTTTTGCATTTTGATTATATCGCGTATTTAATGTGCATATCTAATTATATTTAATTGCACGGGTTTAATTTTACTGCAATTATGATCTTGATAATTGTATTTGTTGCTTTAATGATTGCGCACCCATGTATGATCACCTTACATGTTAGTGGATAGGTATAAAATCAATTCAAACTGCCTATCAAAAAAAACATTTTGTTAAAATGAACAAGATTAGGTACCGAAAAAGCACTAATTGGTTAATTAGTGTAATTAAGTCCTCGACCCTAGATTCTTTGGTTGCGTAGGAAGTGAGGCACGCTCCCATGCCTCACTTGGTTTCTAGCCGACCCCTAATAGGTTATTGGCGACTTTTATTGTGCAAAATTCCTAAAAAATATCTCAATGTCACATGGAGTATAGGCTTGGGAGAGCTCATGCCTAATTGTGGGCCTTAGGCCCGTCCTTTAGGCAATACCCCTAAACCTGTTCCATTCCCCGATGGCAGGTCGTAACAGCTTAGCGACTCTACTGGGGAATTGGTTTTAAACCTTAGAGGACTTAGGCCAAAATTAATCTTGTTCAAAAATATTTTTTTGGCAGCGAGGGTTCCAGGTACTTCCATAACATTAAATGTGTTAAATGTTTTTGTAGAATGGGAGGTATAAGGGAAAGTGTTTGCTCACCTTTGTTTTGTAGGGAGGTGTAGGAATTTATGGTTTATTTTTTATGTACGAAGTGTTGTTTGCTTATAAATTGTTGTGCATGTATCCTTTGCATTGCACTATACTATGGCACACACTATCTGCCGCCGGACCTAGGCCGCATAGGATCACTTAGGATTGTGTTGAGATGGATACCACTCCGACTATAACTGTGTAGTACAAGTCGCCCATCTCAACCCCGGAATTTCTTTCTTCATGTTGAAGGTACCCACCCCGATCTGCAATTGCATGACACGGGTCGGTTCTTTGACGAAACCGGAGTCATGGGTAACCCGACCTAGCCTCGACCTTGTTGGTTCGGTTCGGTGATCCTATGACTTCATTTTGAGCCATATAGAGTAGAAATCGAACCACATCTCATGTGCATGTCTATGTACAAAAAAAAAAAAAAAAAAAAAAGACAAAGGTCGGCACCCATTGTAAGTGTCATTTTCCTTTTTATTTGCTCATTTTGTATTGCATTTTCATATTGAAATTCGCGGAAATCAATCGAATGCCCTTGGTGATACAAGCTTATGATTGAAAAATTTGCAATCATTTTTGACAAGTGAACATTTGAATGCAAGTTATAAACATTTTGATTTGGCCCTGTTGAGCACATGGTTTTGTTTAAATTTTTAGTGATGCGCTCGAAATCATTTCGAAAAAAAAAAATTTCAAGTTGTGATTTTATATTGGGGCACAAAAATTGAAATTGCATTTTTTTTTATCAAATTTTCACATTCTCACATTTTGAGACTATAATGCAGATTATTTTGTGTACAAATTCCTCAAAATAGAAATTACTTCATTTTTCTAGGAGTAAAATTACAAATCAATCTTTCAAAAATCAATGACGCTTTTGCATGTGAAACTTTTGGAATAAAAGTGGACATTCAATTGATGGCCGTGGATTGATTATTTTAATGATGTCTTCTCTTATGATAAAATCTTGGTGAAATACTAAAACCCCGTAATAAGGATTGTGGGGCATGTACCGTTGCTTTGATTTTATTGTAAGAAGTGACCTCATTGAGATATCATTTTCTCTCATTCATGTACTGACATTGTCATCTTTTACAGGTTATGCGCGATGCTCCTTGACATTCTCGTGATGACCACATAAAGAAGTGAATTCTAAAGTTAGGACAAGAGTTGATTTTTACTTTCATTTGTGCAAGAGTTTCTTGTATTTTATCATTGTCTTTATTCTTATTAGGAACCATGTTTTTTGTTTTTTTTTTTTTTGTGAATCCAATTGTTGCTTTTGTAAATCGTGCAACTCACATTTTTAATGATGGAATTCTGTTTCATGAAAATCATCATTTTTTTATAAAAAAAAAAAAAAACAAAACAATGCAAAAAAAATTTTCAGAAGTGTTTTAAGCAAACCTTTACGTCTTCCTTCCAAAATGAATTTCAAGAAAACTTTTCTTAAGGCCCTGTCTTCATGTAGTCATTTTCTTGGGCCCATTGAACTCGAGGAGCAAGCATGCGTTGAGGTTTCGTCGGCGCCAATTTTCCATGGAAGTGGAACAAAGTTGAATTCCATTTTGAGAAGTTTCGTTATTCGCAAATGCATTAGGTGCCAAAATAACCCGTCAATCTCGTTTACTTTGCATGATGAGACAAATGAAGGGAGTTGTCAAGTATCCAAAAGGGTGAATTCAAAGGAAGAGTAAACTGTTTCGATTCTAGTTATTTATTTCTATACCGTTTTTGACATGATTTTCTTTTCATTGTCAAGGAGATATCAAGAGTGTCAAGTTTTGTAACGTTCCCAACAAACACAACAAAGCACTTTTAAGTCCTATTCATCTTAAACAAAAAAAGATTCAAATGAAACAAATGGGCAATATCCTCCATGAGAGATACCTTAGGATGTTTATCGCCCAACTTTGAAAAGGACGTATCATGTTCCTAAACTTGATTATCTTCAGCAAAAAAATGAATGACATGTCCTTTTCTTTGATATAGGACAGATTCAAACAGAACAAAGGGTGATAAATGGAAAAAAATTGCACCTTGACCATAGAAGCAATGCCTTCTACCAAGGAATCAGGAAAACATCAAACACTTAAAGGTACATGCAAGGGAAGGGTATTGTTGAGTTGCCAAATATCCACGAAGGTGAATCCAAGAGATGTTAACGCCCAAAGGATGAAAGAGAATGATGGGTAATAATGTATCGTTTCCAACATTTCAATCCCTAAGGATTTTGCACTAACATGTGCTTTTACATTCTTTATAGGGTTATCGGGTCACCATCCCACAGGTAAGTTCCCTTCTTCTCAATTTTTTTTAGTTAAAAAAATGAAAAAAAAAAGAATATCCATTACAAAAGAGAACCTTTGGTGCTTTCTAGAGACAAGCAAAAAAAAAAAAAAATGAATAATTGAGAAGAAAAAATTTTCTTTAAACTTTTTTAGCATCATTTTTATCGCAAAATTGTTTTCTCATTTTGGTGGTTATTCATTTTAAATCAAATTTCCTTATGGAGATTGATCTACTCAGATGATCTCAACAGAGTGAAATAGAGATGTTAATCATGCCAAGCAGATGATACTTAGGATGAGGAAAGGCAAGTCATTTCCAAACACATCCTTTAAACACTTTTGAGAGTTGAGTGAAAGATGACATTCTCTTAGGACGAATGATTCATTCGCATTGAGCTCAAAGATCGAAATGATAAAGGCGTTTCCTTCATCAATCCCAAACATTGCACTAATATCTTGCTATCCCTTTGGGCAAAAAAAAAGATGATACTTCAATGTACCATTGTCAAGAATAACCCTACATTGGGGCAGCATAGGGGGTTATAATCATGTTGTAGAGTGAAAGATTGAGAAATATTCTATTACTTTCACTTGCATCAATCTTCTGGTGATTGTTTCAGAGAAATTCTCATTAGAGCTTGACTCATCCTAATGTGAAGAAGAGCATTTCCTTCTCTATCCAAACATTGATACCCATTGCTTTAACCAATTTGGGCCTGATTATTCATTTTTGAACCCCGAGCGGTGATCATCTCCCTTCACTTGGGCAAGGCATAAGAATTGACCAAATATAATTGACAGTCATGAGAAAATGTGAAAAGCATCTTGAAAGTCATAAGAGCTACAAAAGTTCAAAGAGCAAAAAGTTCGACAAATTAGGGGGTATGAAAAAGTAGTGTGCTTGGTAAAAGCAAGGGTAATGCCCTTTAAGAAAAAAAAGTCAAAAAGCTGCATCTTTTGTAGAAGAAAAAATTAACAAAGTCCAAGTGCCTGTGTAAAACATTCATCTCAAGAGTAAAGGACATTAGAGAAAGGAGCAAAGCTCTCATGCATAAATGATTAGTCAAGGGACTTTCGAGATGTGCTGTGTTTCAAAAGCCAAATGCTTTCGAAAGGTCAAGTGACCTAATCACAATGCCATGATGATCACTGACTCTTAAAAACCTTCTAAAAAATTTTGAGCCTTTCGAGCTTCTCCCAAGCCAACATTACAACCCTCTTCCAAAGTCTCTTCTGATTGTGATAGTTTGAGTGAAAATGGGAATACCACCAAGAAGCTACTACTTGAAGGGGTGGAAGTAATTTTATCTTATCTTATCTTCCAAGTTCTCGACTTGTAAATCCATTGAAGATAGTGACAAATGTTCCTTTATTGGCCTCAAAGTAATAATCCATTTGTGTAAGCCCATGACCAAATCTATATTGCGATCCTTTCAAAAGACATTTTTGATCGATCAGATTGTGCTCATTGCGAATGTCTTTGAAAGCCTTAGACATAGGTTATGTGAGATACTCTCAGCAATTAGTTACTTCCCACGTAAATGAATGGGATCAAACAACCTTTTTTATTGAGAGTATGTGAGAAGCCCTTTATGACTAAGAAGCTCTAGTTTGACATGCTTAATTAGTCTTTTTCATGAGTCGTAGTCGTTCTAAGAAGAACTTGACTCCTGAATAATTTAATGATTAATGATACATTCCCAAACAAGATGACTGTTTTACGCCACATGATGCTTATTGACATCTAATGTTTTTTTAAAAGTAGTTGGACTTAGCTTGATTAGCTTGTTCAATTAATGCTGCAATATTGTCAAAATGTCTCTTGATGGCGTCCCTAATGACATTTGTTTAAGTTGAGTTTAATAGGATTCCTTAGTGAAATCATGCAGTTTTCGCTAGGTTCGAGGGTCTATTATTAAACCATAAGGTTTGTGGGTCAATCCTTAAATCACACGGTTCGTGGGTTTATCCTTAAACTACAAGGTTTGTGAGTCTATCCTTAAACCATAAGATTTGTGGGTCTATCCTTAAACCATGCTTTTAAAATATTCATGAGTCTATCTTTTAAACTACGATTTTTCAAAAGGTTCATGGTCAACCTTAAATCATATCATCTACAAAGGTTCATGGGTTTTCCTCAAACCATGTATTTTCAGCCCGGTCGAAACCTGTTGTTGCATGGAGAAACTTCATTGCTCTCTTTTTGTTATGACACGGCGTGCTTCTGTAGCCCGGGGTCTCTTCTCCTTCTTATGACACGACGTGCTTCTATAGCCCGGGGTCTCTTTTCCTTCTTATAACACGGCGTGCTTATATAGCTCGGGATCTCTTCTCCTTCTTATGACACAACGTGCTTCTATAGCCCGGGGTCTCTTCTCCTTTTTATGACACGGCATGCTTCTGTAGCCTAGGGTCTTTTCTTCTTTAATGACACAAAGAGCTTTGTAGCCTGGAGTGCTTTGTAGCCCGGAGTCCTTCTTCCTATGACACATAGAGCTTTGTAGCTCGGCGTGCTTTTGTAGCCTGGAGTCCTTCTTTCTATGACACGAAGAGTTTTGTAGCCCGGAGTCCTTTTTCCTATGACACGGAGAGCTTTGTAGCCCGGCGTGCTTTGTAACCCGGAGTCTTTCTTCTTATGACATGGAGAGCTTTGTAGCCCGGCAACTTTTGTAGCTCGGAGTGCTTTGTAGCCCGGAGTCCTTCTTCTTCTTATGATCCAATAGGCTTTTGTAGCATGGAGTCCTTCTTTCTCCTATTGACAAGACATGTTTGCATAGTTATGAGTTCTTTCCATTGACTTAATACATGCCTATGCACCTGGGGTCTCTTTATTGGCAAAATAATTTAGGTGTTTTTTGTCTTTGAATGGAAATCTCTTTGAGCTCCCATTCAAAGAGAGGTAGCTGTTGACACCTAAATTTTACAATTTTAGTAGGACTTAATCGTGTACAAAATTAGGAATTAGTCTTTAAAAAAATAAAAACAACAAAAAAAAAAAACAAAAATAGAAAAAGAAAACATGGAAAAGGCCGGGCCGGATCTCGCCTTGGCTCGGTCCACGCCGACTTCCTCCTCACGCTAAAACCCTAGCGGGGGAGGGGGAAAACAGAGGCAGGGGATCTGCAAAGGAGAAGCCAACAAGACAGGAGAGGAGGGAAAAAACAAGGGGGAATCGAAAAAAAACACAAAAGCAGAGAGCAAGCGAGAGAGAAACACTAAGGAGAGGAGAGGCCGAACTAGAGGCAGGAAGCTCGAGGTAGCAGCTCGCCGTCGCAAGAGGCCCGTTAGCCCGCCATTGTCCATCATAGCCCTTCCCAGGCAAGGTAGGTGCCCTAAACCCTCGTTGTCTTGTTTTTGGAAAACGCCGGGTCGGAGCTCGCGGCCGACCGGTTCGCATGAGCTTCGACCCACGTTGCCTTTGTGCTTTGCTCCCGTGTTCCTTATATGTTGTACCTCAAGACCCTTGAAGCGTATTCGACGCTTGGTTGAGCCGAGGTCCTTCGAGTTTTGTAGTGCAGACTATGTGTTAGACAAAATTCCTCAAAGAAAACCGACGGGTAGTTCGCGTTTTAACGCCGAACCCATTCATTTTTGCCCTCATGCTTGTTGAATCCTTGTTGCTTTACACGTATTCGTTGTGTTTTCGAATGATTTGCACAAGATATTGGTATGTATTTGAATCGACGACTTGTTTTGTCGAAAATAGGTTAGTTGTTGTCGGAATAGGTAACCGAAGAGGGTTGGTGCCGGTCGAAGGGGATGACTGGTGAGTGGTAGTGGTCCGGTGACTTTCCTTAGGGCAGTTGGTACTCATGGAGTGATTGGCGTTAGTCCGGTGAGGGAGCGGTAAGAGCCTTGGCGTGTTGTGGTTGCGGGAGGAGAGCGCCCGAAGAAGACGATCAGAAAGGGAGTAAAAAAAAATTAAAAAAAAAAAGGAAAGCACAAAAAGATTTTTAAAAAAATAGGAAAAGAGAAATGGGCTTCATTTTGGGCCATTTTAGTACCTTGGGCTTGTGGGCTTTGTTTTAAAACGAAAAAACTTAGACCAGATCGGGCTTGCTGGTTAGGCCCAATCCGAATTTAGTTGAAGGCCCAATTGGGCCTTGCTCTTTTCCGAGCGGGCCAATCAGCCCGTCTCCCAGTTGAATCGGGTTCGGGTCGACCGGATCCGACCCGATTCGGTCCCAAAAAATTATTATTTAAAAAAAAAACAACAATTTTGAAAATCAAAAAAAAATGTTAAAAATTTAATTTTTTTAAAAAATTTAAAAAAATTTAGAAAATTAAAAGGTGTAGGGTTTGATTAGGAATTGCCATGTCTTGCCTTTTAGTGTAATTAGGCCTTTATTTTCTTGCATTTTGATTATATGGCATGTTTAATGTGCATATCTAATTATGTTTAATTGCACGGGTTTAATTTTACTGTAATTATGATATTGATAATTGTGTTTGTTGCTTTAATGATTGCACACCCATATGATCACCTCACATATTAGTGGATAGGTATAAAATCAATTCAAACTGCCTACCAAAAAAATCATTTTGTTAAAATGAACAAGATTAGGTACCGAAAGAGCACTAATTGGTTAATTAGTATAATTAAGTCCCCGACCCTAGATTCTCTTATTGCTTAGGAAGTGAGGCATGCTCACATGCCTCATTTGGTTTCTAGCTGACCTCAATAGGCTAGTGGCGACTCCTCTTGTGCAAAATTCCTAAAAAATATCCCAATGTCACGTGGGGTATGGGAGAGCTCATGCGTAATCGTGGGCCTTAAACCCGTCCTTTAAGCAATACCCCTAAACTTGTTCCATCCCCCGAGGGTAGGTTGCGACAGATATGTATTTATAAACATATAAACCTTCCAATAATCATATCCACTGACAATAACCTATCATACAACCAATATATTCAAAGTCTCGTAACATTACAACAACAAACTATCACAACTTTATTAGTATTTAGTGCGAACAGTTTCATTAGACCAAAAAATATAGTACATTATTAATCATGAAATTATTAGTTTGTCCACTAGAATCTTATTCTCATTTTGCTTTGTTGAAGATTTGCTTCAATTGATCTTGCTCTTTTTAAGAGTCTAATAATAATTTGATGGGAGTTGTCAGTACCAATAAGGTAAGAAGTACTGACACTCTTTGAGAGCTTTCGTGCTGTGTTTGAGACGTGATTAACGAGTATCAAAAAATCTGACACGTAATCAACTCTCCTTAACAGGTGAGTTCGAAATGATCGAACACCATTCCTGATCTTTCAATAACGATCAAACACCATTCCTTTTGTGAGCATTGCTCTTATCGCTAGTGTCGCTTTGTCGCTCCCGCAGCCCACCCCACCAGCGACCACAACTGCCTCCGCCCCCAACTTTAACTCACCTTAACCACACCTTTGCCTCTTGCAAGTGTCGCCTCGACCTCATCTCTGCCTCTTCATCTCATAGTTCATCTTGTTTCACTCATCTCGAGTTAGCTAGTGCGTTATTTTACTTTCTTTTTCGATTCGGCATCTTGAGTCTTTTCGTAATTTGATTTGGGATTTGTTTCGTGAACCCTTGGGCTCGTTTGAGGGAAAATGGGGGATTTGGGTCGAGTTTCGTAATTGGTGGTGAAGTAATATAGCTGACTTGTTTTTAGTTTATGTTTTATCGTGACTGGATCTGTTGGAATCTTATTGTACTGGTTTTAAACTTCAGTAAATGTTCTGAGATCTTTATATAAAGTTGTAGTGTTATGATTGTTTACGACTTTGTATGCCTTGTTACCTGATGAGCTTAATGGTTGTTTTATTTATTTATTTATTGTTTCTTCATTGTTGGGAGAACAAAGTAACCTTCGTTTCTTAAATAAGTAGTAGATTCTATGCTATTAGCTATAATTAAGGACTCTCTAGTTTTTTTTTTTTTTTCGTTTGGTTGAAGAACTCTTTCCAATTTTAGCAGTTGTAATTTAGTAATCCCGATTAAAAGCTCTGTACAACTTTTTGATGCGAGGAAGAAGGAGGATGGGATGCTATTATATGATGAATAAACTAAGCTAGTTGACAGAGCACATTTAGCTCTTTAAAAACTATGCTAATCCGGACAACATATAAATAGATAATACCCTTTATAAATGAAGGAGGTTTTCTTTGGATGGTTTGTGAATGTCGTGAGATCTAAATTGGGACGACGAGTTGCTGAAATGAATTTGTTATGGTACTGAAATCTCGACTCCATTTTTTCCTTCTTTCTTGATTAAATGTTTAAAACCCTGTCTCTTTTAGTATAATAAAATTATGTTTCATTAAAAAAATTTCACTATCAATGATTTTCTGTAATCTTATCATTTGCTATGGCATGGAGCAGACTTGAATATTTGTTTTTCTTTTCTAATGGATGATTTGAGGTTTGTGTCATGGTTTTCATTATTTTTTTATTTACTTAATAAAAGTCGAGTCATTTCCTAGTTGAGCTTTATTAATCTTTTGTGCATTGAACTTTGTGGAACCCTAAAAAAATGTCTAGAATCACACTAGTTTCATGGATTTTAAAAAAATTGTACACTTGTGACAAATTTACCCAAACTATTTTTTTGACCATGAAAAATCCTCGAGGGTTTGTTACAAATTTACCCCGACCGACTATAAAAAACCCTAAACTGGTACATTTATGACAAATTTACCCCAAACTAATTTATTCAATGCAAAAAACCCCAAAATGGTAAATTTGGATACCCTATGCTAAATTAGATTAATACCACAAAAAAATCACAAAAATTGTTGGACAAAAATGTAAAATCCTAAAATACCGATCAATTGTCACAGTCATTTCTATACTCAAGAGGGTAATTTTGTTATAATTGCTCAAAGTTATTAGGGAGGTTTTTGGTGGTAAAAAAAATAGTTTTTGGTAAATTTGTCACAAGTGTACCAGTTTGGAGTTTTTCAGGGTATTAATCATTTTTAAAATCGCTGCCCTCTCGAGGGTTTGGATAGTTATTAGGGAGGGATAGCACCTTAGATTGGCTTGTCGATTTTTGCTAATTATTTGTTTCTATCGATTTACTTATTATTATATATGTTTATTTTTGTCTTTTTAACATCACATTTAGTTGTAGTATATATTAAATTTATAATTTTTGTAATTGTACTTTTTGTATAATTTTTTTAAGCATGACTAATAGCATTTCGAGTACACAACCACCTATATCTAACAATGAAGTTGTAAAACAACAATTATGGAAGTATATCACTAAGTTGGTTAATCATAGCAATGCAAGGGGAAACTTATCTTGAAAATGTGATTTTTGTCAAAAAGATTTTAGGAGTTCTTACATGAGAGTGAGAGGTCATTTGTTGATGATAAATGGAAAAGGTATTGGAAAATGCACAATAGTACAAAAAAAGGATCTTTCGAAGATGAAAAGATTAGAAGAACATGACAATACTAGATTGATAAATATTATGCCTAGAAATATACCTTTGCCCCTTTTTAGTTCAATTAATAACGGTGGTAGTGGAATGGATTCATCATTTGATTCTAAAAAAGGAAGATCGGAAGTGGGAGTGGAAAATTACTTAAGAATGCATTTAACATGACTCAACGGGAATGTTTAGATTGTGAGATTACTAGAATGTTTTATTCGGCAGGCTTGCCATTTAACCTTATGGAACCCTTACTTTCAATCTACTTTCACTTATGCTGCTAATCATAATATTGCGGGGTATGTACTACTGAAATATAATTTGTTTATAATCACTTTGTTGCAAAAAGAGAAGGCAAATATTGATAGGTTGTGTGTACCTATTAGAAGCATGCGGAGTGAGAACGATGTAAGTATTACGAGTGATGAATGAAGTGACTCACAAATGAGACTACTTATTAATTTTATGGCGATGTCGAATGAAGAACTAATGTTTATAAAATCAGTTAATCGTTCGGAAGAAATAAATGATATGCATCTTATTTTTAATTTATTGAAAGAAGTTCTTAATGAAATTGAGTATGAGAATGTGATCCAAGTAATCATGGATAAAGTTTCAAATTAAAAGGGCACGGGACAACTCATTGAGTAAGAATTTCCATTCATTAGTTGGACATTTTATGTAGTGCACACCCTTAATCTAGCTCTGAAGAATATTTGTGTTGCAAAACATATGTAGACCAATTAAGTAGTTCATAAGGAATGTAGTTGGATTTTAGATATTACTAAGGAAGCTATGCAAATCAAATATTTCATTATAAACCATTCCATGAGATTAGTAATATGCAATGTGTTTATTAGCTTGAAGTTACTTTTCGTAGTGGATACACATTTTGCTTCGATGATTGTGATGTTTAGGAGATTCAAGTTAATAAAAAAAGTGGTCTTTAAAACATGGTGATTTGTGACAAATAGAATATTTATCGAGATGATAACTAATAGAATGCGAACATTGTCAAGGAGAAAGTGTTGGATAATTTTTGGGGGATTCAATTGATTATATACTTTTCTTCACGGGTCCTACTTGTGACATGCTTAGAAGTTGTGATACTGACTAACCTTGTCTTCACTTAATTTATAAAATGTGGAGTTCAATGATTGAAAAGGGAAGAAGTACACCAAAAGTACCTTAATATGTGTATACCTCTCATTTTAGTGTCATAACTTTTCGCTGGTTCACTTACATACCAAAATTGGAGAATAACTATCATTTAAGTGTCTCTAGCTAGAGAAATTACGTAACTTTTATAACTGAAAATTTTATTTGAGGTGCCATTTTTTTTGCATTGAAGTGATCACTTTTTCATTAAGATAGGTATTGAAATGATCACTTTTAATAACAATAGGTACTGAAGTGATTACTTCTTAACTTGTTATATGATATCATTTAGGGTTTTTTTTGGCATTGAAGTGATCACTTTTTCATTAAGATTGACACTTAAGTGATTATTTTTTTTCGATGATTGGCATTGAAGTAATCACTTATTTAACTTACTACACAACATCGTTTATAAATTATATTCTGACTGAGCATGCCGACAAGCCACGCGGAAATTGAAAAATTAATAAAATATTGCCACGTTAGATTTCCGGCAACTCAAATTTGAGTTGGCACTTGAGTGATTTTTTTCCATTTTCCCTTTAAAGTGGCACTTAAGTGAACCCGCGAAAAGTTGTGGTACTAAAGTATGTAGCGTATACAAGTTAAGACACTTCTAATATATTTCTCCTATTGAAAAAGTGAAGAAAGTTATATATGTGCATTAAGTGAAAAAGCTTGATGGGGAGTCTACATTTTATGAGGTGATTCATACAATTCTTGTAGATCATTGGATAAGAAATAACACTCCACTTCATTGCTTGACATATGCCTGAAATCCAAGGTAAGTTTTAAAATTGTATGAAATTATTACTTTATTAGTTATTCTTTCTTTGACATAATAATATAATAATCTTCTTAGTTATTATGGTTTTCTATTTTTATTTTATTTTATTAAATAAAGTATTATAGTAATCAATGGCTCAATAAAGATACTACTACTTGAGTTTCTCCATACAAAAATAAGGAGATCAACTAAGAAAGGCTAAAATGATTTAGGAAAGACTAAAATAATTTTGGAAATACTTTCCTAATATGGATGGGCGCAATAAGGTAAATTTAGAGTATATAGATTTTGCAGGCAAAAATAAGGATTTTAGAGATTTTGATTTGATTCAAAGTTGGTATTTTATGGATCTTAAAGCTTGGTGGGTTAATCATGATCCATGTGCACCTATGCTTCAAAGCACAACCTTAAAGTTTCTTGCATAACCTTCCTTTTTATCATTGTTGAAAGGAATTGGAGTACCTACTTTTTTGTATACTCGGTGAGAAGAAATAAGATGACCCAAAAACGTGTAGAAGATTTGATTTTCATTTACATTAACCTTCGCCTTTTATTAAGAAAAAGCCTAATTTATGCATAAGGAGAGACCAAGATGTGGGATATTGGTAGAGATGCATTTGACGCATTTGAAGATGTTGATGTACTTGAAGTTGCAAGTCTTTTACTTGATAAGCTAGATATGGAATCTGTTGCTTTTTTAGAAGAAGTGGATAATGTAGATGAATGACTTTTCGTTATATTTGATGGTAAAATATGGATTTTTTTTTGGCTTATTGTTAAATGTTAAATTTAATAATGAAACATGGATTGCTTGTTTTTTTTTTTCCGCCAAATTTTATGGATTATTACAATGGAATATAGTTGAATTTGTCAAATTGAAACAATGAATAATATTAACAAGTGTTGGATTAATATTTTTAGTGTAAACTCATTCTAGGTTATTATTATTATTATTATTATTATTATTATTTGTGAATTTACATATAAAAATGTATATTTAATATATGGCATGTCTTAAAGTGTCAAAGATTTCTACTTTTTCATAAATGACGTGTCGATGGGTCGTGTTGTATATCGCGTATCGGTGTCGATGCTACATAGCCAATAAGGCAATAAGGGAATCAATCTCATTGAAGAGGTTACAATTACCTCACTAGAAGGTTAGATTAAGCAAAATTGTTAATATACTCAATACTTGCATGGCTTGTGAATTGTTTTGGCAAGATGGTTGAACGGAGTTGGTTGAGCCCAAAATTTAGCCTTAAAAAAGCCCAATCTAGCTAGTCAATAACAAGGTTATTCCTTGAGACATTATTAATAATATAACAACCATTGACAAAAGTGCCTCTATTCTTGGGGTTGTAATAGTCACATGACATGAAGATCAAGGAAGATTTGGCTAGCTGGCAAGTTTGAGTTAAGGGTGATCGGTTCCTAATTCGATCTGGTATATTTTGCACACTTCTAGTTTGAGTCTATATTTGAGACTAACTTGGTGACTGCGTCCTCTTATTTGAGACAAACTTTGCTTTATGTCCTATTTTGAGAAAATGATCTTATTTCAAGCTCTTAGTTGAAATTTTCCAAATAAATAATTAGGTTTGTTTAATTAAAAATAATCTATATTAGAATATGAATAATTATAAAAATTAATGAAAGATCAAAGTTCTCATTAAAAGAATGTAATGATAATTGGGCATGTCCTTGTTATCTCTATCATCATGTTGATTAAGAAGAATCATTGTATTGTATAAGTGAAGTCCATGGTCTATGGGTTTGCTTCTTAGGTTTAAAAAAAATACTAAAAAATAGGAGAACTACGAATAGGTGGACAACGTAAGCATAGACATAACGTTAGATCCATTAGATCAATGATTATAATAGTGTCTATTTATAGAGATTGAGTCTATGTAATAACTTTTTAGTGAAGGTAAAATTTTACGTCGACTCAATATATGTGCACCGACAACATATTAATCATTAGATGTGTGGTTCCAACAGCGAGACTCAGGTTATTAATGACTATTTACAAATCAAATCTATCCAATAATTTCTCCATGGCTCATCACACGTAAAGACCACGTGCCGTCCGCTCTACTCTCCTGATTCCCACAAAACGGAACTCCAACAGGACCGCTGACTCCTGACCCACGCTCTCGGTCGGTCTCAACCTCGGACAGGCGTTTGTAAGAAATGATGGAAAATGAGTTAGCTGCTAGTAATAACGCATAATTAGGAGAATTAGAATATATGGCTAATTCACGTTGCATGCGGCAATGCACTCAGAAAAATTTTAAGTGGTTGACAAATGAGAAAATATAAAGTCCAGACCCTAAACGAGTGCTGGACAAAGAGGATTGAAATGGCCATATGATCCAAAGGAAAAATTGTGGAAATTCCCCATATAAAGACTGGGATGATAAAAATGAATTGGAAGCTGAAATTTCGTGGTGGGTACTTTATAGAAATTATGTTGAAACATCTCACCGATGCTCAAATGCTGAGTATGTTCATCTTTTTTTTTTTATGGTAATAAGGATGAGCGCACGATGGGATTTAAAGAGGACGTAAGTAACCCAAAAGAAATTATAGCTCGAAGTAGATCGGACTAGACTGCTTAAATTGCCTTCAAATCTCATAGAAATTACTCATCTTTATTTGTTATGCTATTTTGTGAATTAAGATTCATTAGAATATATTAAAAAGCACGCCCGAATTATTCAAAAATAAACATCCGAATCATAGACTCTCATTGAAAATGAATATGCGAGTTACCTCAAATTCGAAAAAGGATAAGCTACTAGATATTTTGAATGACAAAAATAATAAAGGGTATTCGTGATTCAATTTGGTTTCGCGGCTTAGTTCATTTTATGATTTGAAAGTGTCTTTAAATCCTACTTCAAGTCTCAATTCAAGTCATGGTGAAAAGCTAACTTTAATGCACTCATTTGTGCATTGCGTCTAATTAGCCGATAATTAGTCGGATTAAGTTGATCAAAGACAGCATAGGTACTTAAAAGCTAATTTTAATGAACTAAAGTTATATAGAAAGGAACAAAGAAAATCAACGTTATATTCAGTTAAATTTAAATTCAACCGTTAAAAGAACGCCCCCTTTTTTTTTTTTTTTTTTTTTTTTTCTTTCAGGTCGTCCCCGTAAAAATAGATCTTCAGACAAATCTTAACCAAAATCGAAGTCAAAAGCAGCTGAAGAGAATCTCCTGCTGCCCGCTAGGAAGGAACCGAGCAAGGTGGACGATTCGCTTTCGTTCCCTGCTCCGGATCAAACGGACGATGGCGGCAGGTCAGGTCAAGACGGAAATGCAGGACGAAGGCCCCCAGGCCACGGCGCCGGCGCCGGCGCCGGAGGAGCTCAGGAACCTCAAGCTCCCCGCTGAAGGCGGCGTCACCCTGGCCCTGCTCTCCCCCACCTCCGCGTCGAGGGCCAAGGCCGATGCCGGATCTTCGTCCATGGTCCTCCCTCTGTCTCTCTCTGCCGAAACGAAAGGAGAAAATGAATGTTCTCCTTTCTGGGTCGTTCTTGTTTCTTTCCCTGTTTTTAGCTTGTTGGGTTTTTGATCGAGCCAGGACTTGGGTTTTGGTGGAATTTTTTTTGGGTTGCCAGGTCAGAGTGAGGAGGAGGAAAGGCACGATTCTCAAGATCAAGATGAAGGACTCGGGATCTCAGGTTGGTTTTGTGTTTGCCTAGGAGAATGCTGGTTCTGTCTTGAAATTGTTGAGGCTCTTTGTTGCATTCGGTTGCTATTGAAGTGGTTGTTAGGTGCCGATTCAAGAATCCTTTCTCTTTTTTAGTGTGTTTCTGGTCCGGCTTACAACATATGGCTTGAGGTTATTTACTTGGACTTTGACAAGATTGTCCTGTGATAATGAGATTTACTCATTGTTTGCTTTGTTGGAATGATGAATGTTTTGATTTGGATCCTCCGTGTGGTTCCAACATGTTGTTCAACTGAACAAAAGCAATACTCATCGTTTTCCCTCCTAACTAAACAGGAGCGAAATTTTGGTACTAAAGAGTGGAGAGATCGAGTTTATGGATTAGTTCCTGCAGTTTCCTTCTTTTGGGCTTGTGAGTGGAGTGCCTGTGTCTTGTTTAGGGATTGACTATCACCTAAATTGATCTAGCTAAACTTCCGGTTCGCAACTATCTGATCTAGGACAGGGTTTCTAAATGTCTGTAAGTCATCTGAAGAAGAATTGAGCATGTTAGGATTAATGTTCGGGCTACTGGTTCTTCAGCTTCCGACCTAAGTGTAAGAACTGTGCTCTATACAAAGTGGAATTTGAAATTTTTGCCTTTATCTATCTACAGCCTAACCTTCAGCACTTTTGGGCAGTTGCGCATTTCACTGTTGCTTTGCCCTTTATGTTTTTAAGCCCCAGTTGCTTCTTTGCTTTTGGGTTGTCTGACGTTATTGACAACCTCCATTTTACTTCAAATATGTGATTGCAAGAATGTGCAATCATGCTCTTTATCATATAGTAGACTTCAAGTTGCTTGGATTGAGTCGTGCTGTTTACAAGTTTGCTGTTCTTACTTATAGGTGGTGTCCGATCGTTCTCGCAAATCTCTAAGGTCAGTAAAGCATCTTAATTTTATACAAAATTTCTCCCAATTTCTGGTTGTATCTTGTAAATTACCAAGTGACAAATGTGGACTCGGATTGATTTGAAGCTTTAAGAAAAGTAAGACTGCACTTGATGGGACACTTGATCCTGGTGAAGTTAAGTCCGGTGCAATGGTTCGGGCAGAAGAAGTTCAGTCAAACTTAGAACCCACATATCCTAGCTTCATCAAAGCTTTGGTCCGATCCCATGTGGGCAGTTGCTTTTGGATGGTAATGTCAAAAATGCTGAAGATTTGATTTGCATTTAATCAACTACAAATTGAAACACTGAAATTTCTTCTCTGTGGAAAAGGGGCTTCCTGGGGTATTCTGCAGGGCTCACTTGCCAAATAAAGACACTACCATTGTTCTTGAAGATGAATATGGGAAGCAGTACGAAATGAAGTACATTGCTCATAAGACCGGGCTGAGTGCTGGTTGGAGGCAGTTCTCTGTTGGACACAATTTGCTTGAGGGAGATGTTCTGGTTTTCCAGCTAGTTGAGCCTAACAAATTTAAGGTAATCACTTAATTGATCTCAACTGTTTTCTTGATCGTATTAATTGAATTTAATTAAATCTGTATAGTAGTAGTGCGAAACGGTGTTTCCTTAAGTAGCGATGCAGAGTGAACTTTGTTCATGCATCTGAGTTTATGCAGCATGTATCTTCTGTTGAAAGATCCATTAGTATGAGGATCAAAATAGGTTTACTCTTTAGGTGAGTTAAATATGAAATATTGTATCCTTGCAGTGATGACATCGCATTGGGTCGTCACTTCCTTCTAAGTTCATTGAGGGTGAAGGATTAAGTAATTGGATAAAACTGCCTACCTGAAGATGCATCTTGGTACCCAAACTATGAACGGACAACTTAAGATTTTAGCATGATATCATTCTATCCTGATATAATGCTTTCTCAAGTTTAGGCTGATTTTACCTGGACACAATTACCACTTGTCTCACATGGTGTATTATGCGCACATAATAAGATTCACATGGGGTAAATAGGGGATTACATGAAGGTGAAGTGGAGTTGGATAGTAGCATTTTGTGGTACGGAATCAACAATTAAAAGAAATTATGAGGATATCTAGATCCAACTAAACAAAAACTAACGATCTGTAGTATAACATGGTTTATTGTGGAACTAGTCACAATTCATGTGAAATATGTTGGTGAAGCAAACATCAACTAAAAGCAGCATTTCTCTGTTTCTTGCTAGTCGCAGTTTTTGGCTTCTGAGTTCAAGGGAAATAGAAGTAGGTAGCTAAAACATTTTCTAGGGGCCAAATAGAAAGTTACACCACATAAAAAAAGTCATGTTTTTGAGTTTTCTAAACTTTTTCATGCAAAGATGAATAAACTAGTGGTAGCTTCAGTTGACTCATCATTCTGTTAGAGAGACCAAAGAGTATGCTGTCCCAAGATTACAAGGCCTAAAGAGGTAGTGTCTTGATGAAGCCTAGCAAAAAGCAGTTGATAAAAGAGCAGAAAATTGTACAATCAAACAGCGACTCTGTTAAAATGTGCAACCTAAAAGTATAAGCCAATAGGTGGAGGAAGTCAGCATAAATATAAGGCCTATATAGACCTTGTAGACAAGCAATGTGTGATACTTTAACACCTAAATAACTAGGGTTCATTATGGCATTAAGATTTCCAAGGTTTAGCCAAGGCTTAGCTCAGGACCCCAGGTCAAAAGACATATTGTCTTAATGTCACCACCAAAATAAGAATGAGTGGTCTCACCTAGTCGAAAAAGGAGGGAAAAAAATGATGACAATATGTCTCGTTGTTTAGACTGGCAATAATTTGGTGCTACCGAGTATTGGGTATGGCGGTAAAGGCTAAGAGTTTCTCCAGCTTGGTGTAAATTTGCCTGGAATTTAACTATGACTTGGTATGCATCTAGGTTGCTTATAACTAACTACTTGGAAGCAATTGACGCAGAGGATAACTACTGAGTTGGAAATTATAAACTAGTCCTAATAAGAGAATGATGACTATAGAATTTGATATACAAAAAGGTTATCAGTTTGTTGAAAGGAGTTTTGGTTAGATAACTGATGGAGACAGAAATTGTAGAGATTATAATCTGATCGTTGATGGCTAAATGATGGCAGTTTATGCTATGATTTGGTAAGTTTTGAACAAAGTCTCAGATCACAAGGAAAAGAGGAGATATTTTATAATTAGGCTGCATCTAGCACCTTAAAGTTTTAGACTATACTGTTGTTTGAAACTTGATTTATCGAACCTGGGCAAGTTCAACATATAAACTGGTGGAAAGGCATAATTTAGGAGCCATCCCTATATTATTGCAACAGGGAGAGTGGAATTCAATTCTTTAACCTTCCAGGTTAGCGCTGTTCTTGCACTCAAAAGGACAGAGCATACTCAAAGAGTGGTTTATCCATCTCTGATTCACTAGACTATAGTGCAGAATTGAGTTCCTAAAGGATAAGTTTATACTGCTGGAATCTGAATGAAGCTTCCTTTTTTCCCCTCTTCTTTCCCGGTGAATTTGAAAGGATTTTGGATAGATAAGGGTTGCTTATAATGACTTTAAGCATTAAATTAAGTAGAATTATGATTGAGTTGCAATTTTGTGCGAGAAATTTATGCTACACGCTATGTCAGTTCTTCATTTGTTGCTTTTTGTTTCTCAAATTTTCGAAAACATAATCTGAAAAGTTCCAGCTATGCTAATCTTGTAAGCATAATAGAAGATGGGATGGCAATAGCAGAAACTGACATTGGTTGGGAAGAGCAGTAGTTATCCAGTTCTGGAGGACACACTTCTTAAGAAAAGTTACACTTGGAATCTCAGAAAGGTTTTCTCTTGACACGACAGATAGATGGAATATATTGGAGAAAATTGTGACCAGATCACTTAAGGCTGCTTTGGTGGTAAAGACTACCATTTTGAAAGCTTACTGCATTTTGAAAGCTTGAGCCTGTAGATGGCTTCTACCTCAGTTGGGCATGGTGAATTAACTGCCCCTAACTCATGCTGTCATCTAGTATACAATTATATAACATTGAAAGTAGTTATTGTCTTTGTTTGAATGATAAAATTGAGATCAATAGATGTTGTTACGCTATCATTTATGATAAGCTTAGCATAATCTGCTTCTCCTATTGGATGAACTTATGTAAACAAATTTGAGTGCTTGAATGGAAACTCATTTATCATCTGCATATCTGTTTGCCACCGTAATTTCATTATGGTTCTGCAGGTTTACATAATAAAGGCGGGCAATCTTGCTGAAGTTGACGGCGCACTTGGCCTTCTAAATCTGGATGCCCCTTCCAAAAAGGCTGAAGCAGGCAAGCATTTTCCTCTATTTGTTCCTTCATCCATCTGCGACCTTTGGAAGTCTTTGCTTATTTCTTTTGTTTCCTAAGCATACTTTGCTGTTGCTACTATGAATGTACAGAAGATGGCACCAACCATGAAGCATCAGCTAGACAACCAAGAAGGAGGCGCGGAAGTTCGCTGCCGTTAGCCATTGTGCAGAAAAGAAGAAAGAAGTCGGACCAGCGAAAGTCAACTCCTAACCCAGAATGTTTAGTGGAGCAATCGGAAAATGATAGTGAAGGCGTCAATTCAGAAGTCTTAGAAGGTTTCAAGTTGTCTCTGCCGGATGTCCAGTTTAAGGATGTTGACAGTTTCTCCAACTTCCACATTGTGATAGATGGGATGGTTGTCAATTCAGAGCTCTCTGAAGACATCCTGAGGAAGTACTATGGGCTCTGCCGCAGTCAGAATGTGTTTCTCCATGAGAATCTCCTCAAGGGCATGAACTATAAACTTATTGTCGGCACTATATGTGAAACCGTCCATGTGGCTGATGCAGTGAGGGCTTGCAAGATCACTACCACTCGAGAAGAGTTCGAGACTTGGGACAAGACCTTGAAGGCCTTCAAAATCCTGGGCATGAATGTTGGGTTCGTGCGTGCTCGGCTGAAACAGCTTGTGGGGCTCGCTTTCGAGTCAGAGATGGCTATGGAGACACAAAGGTACGTTGAATCCAAGAGAAATCGGGACTGTGCGGATGAAGAGATTAGCAATCTAGAGGCAAGGCTCCTGGAATTGAAGGAAGAGAATCGAAGAGTCAGTGCAGAAATTGAGTGCCTGAAGCCAAAAGTCGAGAGCTATGAACTGAAATTCCAGGAAGAAATGACTGCCCCATGGTAATGACTCCCATGTCTCGTCCTGCGTTTCTTGTTCTCTGTGGTTCTGTCTTATGTACCATGCTTGTACATCCACCGATTAAAAATGTAGGTGTAGGCCTTCATTATCAATCTAGGAAACATACTTGAGTGAATGTCTAGGGAACTCTTGTTAATGTAGGTTAGACTCTCTCTCTCTCTCTCTCTCTCTCTCTCTCTCTCTCTGAGGCTTTCTAAGCTGGATTAACAGAAAAATAGTAGCTAAAACGTGCGATCGACATGAATATGCTCCGTTCACTCAATCAACCAGCTTGGCTCTCATGCTGGCCCAAACATGATTCGGTCATTGTCGACTAGGTAAAGACGACAAGCGTGGGAGGTCCGAGCGCTTGCAGAATCTGAACCTGACATGCCAATTTCAGAAAGCCTGGATAACTTTTAGAACTATCGAACCATGTTGCAGTGCAAACTCCTCAAAGCTGTCCATGTGACATGACCATTGACTTCAGCGGCTCATGTACCACTTGCAGAGGGATATCAATGTAAACCATCTACAGAGATTTCTTCAGGGCCGCGACGCATTGAATTCCAAGGTTGGCTCGTGAGGCGGTGGGCTGTCAAATGGACATGCTTGCGCATCTGCAATGCAAACAATCTGGGCTCGTCAAATACAACATTTAATCTTATACTATCACGGCCATCTTTACAGAGGGGGCTACTATGCAACTTTTATAGCGAAGAGGAGATTCTCGCACGCGTTATCTTGTTAGTTCTTTTATGTGTGACGTGCATAATACACACTACTTACGCATGTAAAGTGCTCATCAAAATGCATGAATAAGATCAGCGTTCTTGATTAAGACATGACTATCCTACATATTGGTGCTGGGAATGATCCGTTCCAAGGTGGGCCAGTTCTCATCCTAAAACCAGGAATTGGAGCAAGCCAGGTCAGTTCATGAATCATGGAATTGGGAACCGATCCTATCTATCTAGGAATTGGACCAGACTGGATCGGCTCATGGCTCATGAAATTGGGAACCAACCCTATCCACTGGGGAATTGGGTCAATTGGCTGTAATTTTTTTTTTTTTTTTTTTTTTTTGCGCAACCGGACCGGGTTTACCTGGTTCCCGGTCCGGCCCACCCGGAAAACAGGATCGAGAACCGGTTCCGGTTGAAACAGGGTCGGGAACCGGTTCCCAAAATTCAGACCCTGTTTGAACCGGTCCGGGAACGGGTTCCAGGGATTACCCACCCGGGAACCGGATCGACCGGACCGGTTTAGGAACGGTTTGGGAACCGGTTTGAGAACCGGTTTTTAAGGCAACCCAGGACCAAAACCCTAATTTGTTCTTAGAGTTTTCCTTTGACGCGCCATCGCCAAATCCCCTCTCCTTTTCCCCCTCTCCCCAAGCATCACCACCGAGTCGCCATCCCCTCTCCTTCTTCTCTCTCCTCCTCCTTCAATACCCAATTCAGAACCCTCTCGTGTTCCTTCCGTGGCCACGAGGAGAAGCACCTCCAAGCTCACCAAGACCGCCTTTGCCACGATGAATGCGGCCTCAGCTCCTCCGCAACGGTCCTCCGCCGCCGCCGAGTTGCCTATGCCCTCTTCCGCTCTCGGTCGCTCCCCGGCTCTGCTTTCGGTTCAGGGAACTCCGTTCACCCGTTGACTGGCCCACCGCTTCGCGAAGCTAATGTTCTCGCCTCGGTATCTACCAGGGGCGTCAAGCTCCGCGGCCTCGTCGGCTTCTTTTCGCGGGGCTTTGGCCTTCCCCCTCGGGCTTACTCAACCGCCGCGAGCGCTTCTCAGGTTGGAATTCGATTGATATTCATTATGTGAATGTGGGTATTTTTGTGATATTACGGAAAGGTGTGATTTTGAAGTGTTTTGGTTGGTGGGTGTCGGCCTGATGCTAGGGGCTTATGTCATTTCCAGTTTATTTGAGGTTTCTATGTTAGAGTTGGGAATAGTGCTCGTTTGTGAAAATTGAGTTTAGAGCAATTTGTCTGCAGTATTCTTCTGGTGTTGTTGAAGCTTTTGGGACTCAAGCTTGGTGCTTCCTGCGTTAAGTTTGTGACAATCTTTTTCCTCTAGGAACGATCTCTCAGTGTGCTGCAATTACAGAATAGAGATATAAGGGGCGTTCGATGTAAACATTCTAAGCTTAACAAAATAAACTTTTCTCCTGTATCACTAAAGTGCATTACTATTAGTGGTATTCTCAATGATTGTTATATTCAAAATATCGTTTGATGATTCTTCAAGGTATACTTTGGAGAATTATAAGCTGCAACTTTCCCATCTTCCGTGACCATCTGCTTATGAAGGTCTACCTAACACTTAAGTAGCTATTACATTTTCTTAGCAGCGGAGGCGACGGTTCCTTGCTTTTCTAAGGTTAATTTTTATGCAAAATAGGTTCCAATATAAACAGGGTCAACCCTATTCCCGGACCGGAAAAACAGGGTGGGCCGGGAACAGGGTCCAATAAAAACAGGATAGGGAACATGGTCCAAAAAAGGAGAATCGGTTATAACAGGGTAGGGAACATGGTCCAGGTCTAGACCCTACCTACCCTGGACCCGCTCACTCCTAAAACAGAGCCTCTTTGTTGGTCAACAAGGCAAGCACTTTTGCAAATAGCAGTCATCTATCCTTTAGTTAATTGTTAAGCCAATTCTCCATCATAACTTGTGTAAACTGTATCTCTTGACTTTGACAATGTATTCAACTTGGGAAAACTTAGGGCGTGTTTGATAATGATTACATTTCCCTAAGCCGATTTTGACTAAAAATGATTATTTTTTATTTTGTTTCCGGGAATTGATTTTGAGTAAAAAAACGTATTTAGTAACTATCCAAAATTTTTATTCTGAAATAGAATTGCGTTTAATACCATGTTAATTGATTATGTTCCAAATTAATTTTTAATTAATTTTTAAATAATTTTTATACTTTTTTTTTTCTTTTTTCTTTTTTTTCCCTTTTTTTCCTATTCTTCTTCTTCTTCTTCTTCTTCTTCGCCGGTCGCGAATCGGCGGCCGACGAGAGGCTAGCGACGCTCACCGAGCGTCGGCCCCGGCCCTCGGCGAGGTCGGCCCTCATCGGCCGAGCCTCGCTAGCAGCTGGGCGAGGCTCGCCCAGCCCCACCGGTGGCCAAGCCGGCCTCGCCAGGGCTAGGTGAGGCCGGCCTGGCCACCGGCGAGGTTGGGCGAGCCTCGCCGGTGGCCGGGCTTGCCTCCGGCAAGCTCGCCGAACCTCACCTTGGCTTGGCAAGCTCGTCGGACTGGTGACCGGTGGCGGACAGCGGCATCAAGCGGTGGCGGACGGCGACTGGTGGCGGCGGACGGTGGCGGGCGGTGGCAAACGGCAATCGCGAGATGATGGAAGGGAAGAATGAGAGTTTCATTGTTTTGATTCTTTTTTTTGATTCTCGGACGAAGAATCATATTTTTTTTTTATTCTCAATTCTTTTCCCAATTTGTTCTCGGAAACAAAAATTTTACCAAAATCGATTCTTGTCCCAAACCGATTTTGGGAACAAAAAATCGAGAATCGAGCCCTTGTTTGGCACGTTGCTAAATAGGCCCTTAGAATCCACCGAAAAGAAGTATAGATAAATCTTAACCAATGAGAAAGACTAAACCGAGGTTAATATTGTTCCATCGGTGCGGTGGTTCCAAATTTTGGAAACCGGGAACTGCCTAAAAGCGATCGGTCTGATATGGTTTTTTGATTGAATTGGGGTGTGCTCACCCCTACTTGATGCATGCATAGATGCAACTTCTTACAACATTTTGCTTTATTCAGTTTTTTTTTTTTTTTAATATAACTTGCAAAAATAACTAATTATTTCTGCTTTTTGGTGCTTACTTCCTGGGTGGCATTAGGCGGATAAGGATAATGGCTGTTGCAAGGCCTAACCTAGCTCGGTGGACATATATTTTGGGTAAATGGGTTCAAACGTCACAGTGGATTCGTTAGCAAAGTCCCAATGCAAGCAACCCTCTTAATCTTTTCTAGTGGGCTAGATATTAACCCATGTCCTTATGACATGGCTGCTTATCTGACTCGCGTCATCTTCACATGTAACGAACTATCATAGTTTGATTCATATACCGATATGTAGAAACACAATGATCGCCATGCAGAAAAATCTCGTTCTATAGTCATTTCATGTAATATCTCAAGTTCCACGTTGGATGGGAAAGACCTAATTGTGTGATTCCAAGCACACCCAAACCTAAGTGGTGATTACCTTGTATGGCTATTGAAAGTGCTCATTTTAGGAGCTTGACCACATGAAACATGTTGGAAATTGAATTGTTACATGTCCCCATCATCCATGACACACCGCATCGCGCTTGTAACTAATGTCGCCTTCAAATTTGCATCGAACATCAGGGCACACTGCCGTATTCGCTCCTGAAATCTTGGAGCATGAGGACGTTTTCGTTCCCGTCCTGCCTATCTGCACCGGAACACAACCAAGCTTGAACTGTTAAAAAAAAAAAAAAACCAAGCTCGAACAAGCTCCCCTGAAACGTTTTCCACGACAGTGCTTTTGATTTTTAGTGATGGTACGATGTAAACATTAACTTTTATCACATTGGATACTTTTAGACCAATAAAAACGACGTGGCACCTCTTGCATCTTTGAATGCACTAAATCCACATCATGCCTTCATAATGGAAACAGTCTTTTTTAATATGCATTTCTCCCTCCATCCGTATTGAACTGTACTACACTCGAAGCATCCTAGTAGCAGCGACCCGCGACAATAAATGGCCGTGCCCCCCCCCACATTTTAATATTGAGAACACTTGCATTTGACCATGCAAGCCTGGTCTCTCTGACCGCTCTGACCAACCCCACCCCAATTTTATGCTTAGCTGTCTTTATTGATTGTCTGGAAAATAGGGGGAAAAACACACAAAAAAAGAAGAAGAAAATCGAATCGAATCGAATTCACGCGCGATATCTGATCTTCTCCTCCTCCATCAATTCACCAAATTTTCCCATTCCAATGCCTCTCTTCTTCCTTGGTTTTATCTTTTCTTGAAATTTCCTTGTTGGCAAAAATATGTAAAAAGAAGAAGAAAACTTTGGAAAGCCAGCTTGCAGCGAACAGGTTCTTACGTAAAAAGAGACGGCCACGAACCCGGACCTGAACCATCCAAGTCTTCTTGCAATTTTACGTAAAAAGTTCACTTTACGCTACTAAAAAAGAAAAGGTGAAAAGGGCGATTTCTTGGAAATGTGATCTAGGGCATGCAATAAATTATCTTCTTAGAGATGCTAGATGCTACTACACTTTCTGTAAAAAATATTATACCGAGGACAAGACGTGGACACTGTTCGGTTGCGCGTGCGCATGGTTTGATTCTCTCTACTTCTTTATGGGTGGTCTGGTCTGCGAGCTGCTTGCTATTGAATATTTCATCCAACATTATGTCTGTGCTTTATACATGTCTTTCGTTACTAATTTTCCCACAAGAATGTATCCGGGTCAAACATATAAAGATGGGTCAAGACCTCCAAACTATAAGATAATATTATACAAAGAACAGCCAGACCGAAGCAGAAATAAGAAAACAGCAAGATGCCAAGAAAAGGACAACACAATATCAAGATTCGACTAGAAGCAGCTGAAACGGAAACCAACCCCACTGAACACACAAGTCTGTTTGTCTCTAAATCTTGGATGTGACCACCCGTAATGTTCATCCGCCAAAAAAAAAAAAAAAAAAAGAAGGAAATATAAAAGAAAAAGAAATTTAGCAAGAATCCAATCCTCCCCTCGGTACTCTACAAATTCAAGAAACTTCAAGCGAATCTCCCTACTTTAAGCTACATCTCCATCTCCTCGTCCATGCAACCATTCGACCCTCCCTCGCTCGTCATTTCCTGCAAGAGATCCATAAGGCAATGTCAAAAGGGGGAAAAGATGAAAAACGAAATGAACAGAACCAGTTTTTTGTCTACATTGAATGCTCGGTGAAAAACGTCATATCAATCTCATGGTATCGATTTTATAAACCTAGCTTGGACTTCTTGATATCTTTACCTGTGAAGTCTTGCCGTGATAATGCATGCTATCAGGAACTACTCCGAAACCAGCAGTCCTCTTACTACTATCGCAAGAAGCCTCGCACGACTTATCAGCTTTCCTGGACCCGATGTGGCTCTTCCTCAAACCTAAGAACCCCTTCCATCTCCCTGACCCCTTTGGAGGCCTACGGGATGCGCTGCAGCCACTGTCGTCATCGCCCGCGAGGAGCTCTTCCCTCAGTGTGGTGGTGCCCTTCCCCGCGGTTGGTTTCTCCTTGAACGGCAGAAGCTTGCCCTTGCTGAAGAGCTCGTCGGCGCTCATCATCGAGTAGCTCGAGACGGAGAATTCGAAGTCGGACGAGGCCGGGGCCTCGCCAGCGGTGGCAGACCTCCGCTCCTGCCTCGCCGCGCACTGCGACTCAACGAAGTCATTGGAGAAGGAGATCCTAGGGCCTACTAGGTGGTGGTGGTGGTGGTTATTGTTGTGCGGATCGGAGTTGTGCATGACTCTTCGTGCATGCCAATGCCATATGATGTGGGGGGAGAGCCTCAGCGGGACATGGGGTGGGATGCGAACGAGAGGATAATGATTGACAAAAACAACATATGGAATTGAAGGCAGACAGAGCACCCTCCCAAACACAATTACTTTCCAAGGGACCCTCTCGAACTGTTGCAACCTACCGAAGTAGATGTCTATATTTATATCGGAGGGAGAGTGTGGGGGAAGGAGAAGGTTTTGGTTTTGGAGTGGTGCTCGATGTAACCTTTTTCCCCCCTTCATTCTTTATATTCTTTAACTTATATTTTCGATTTTTTTTTTGGAGGTCTGGGGGAGGAACGGGCTTGTGTACGTGGGTTAGGGTACGATCGCATCGAGAACAGACGATGGTGTTTATTGGTCGTCACGGACTCAGGCTATGGTCCGAATAACGCGTGCCCAATGCGGTTAGTGAGATATTTTATGTGCTCTGAGTTTATTCGGTTATTTAAATTGGACAAGAGGGGGCATGCATCGCATGCAGTCATGTCATGCGAGATGTGATGTTTTGTCATGACATGGGCTTTTATGTTCAAAGGGTGGTCAATGAGCATTCAAACACTATCCCAAAAGAATCAACCTTTTTGTTCTGTTGCTTTTGTGTTTGTATCCGGGCTACTTGGGAGTATCCGGCTGCCCTTTTTCACAGCAAGAAAGCATCTTCGTCGGAAGAAGACTCTGGATTACATATATATTTCCGTAGGTCATTTTCCTTTTTCAATTTCAAAATGTACTGTACTCCTCTAAATATAAGGGATAAGTTTACATATTGATTTTATCCCTTTAGATGATTGATACATCAAAAAAAAAAAAAAATAGCTATTACACTTTTCAATTTCGATTTTGGTTGATGGACTCTTTATATTCAAGTTAAGCGTTTCGATAGGAATCTCAATTGCTTCATGTACATTTTTCAACATCTAAAATTCTTATTGCATTTCCTTCCGCTTTCTATACCGCTGATTTCTCCATTTTATCGTACTAAACACTCTCTTTATAATTGAATTAAGATTCCTAGCATTTCCATTTCTATCTTAAGTTCTACAACTTGCCAGTCAGAGATACATATGTTTTCTGTCTGTCCCGTATTAGGTCTCGTCTTTTGATGTAATAATTAATATAACTAAGATGCGGTTGAGGATCCGCCTGAGAAATTCGCTGTCTATCTTGAGTTTTGTGTTTGACATTTGAATACTACCTCTGGGTTGCTTTAGGTATTATATACACAAAGGTCATTATATGCATATATAAATACAGTTCACGTGAGATGGGATGGCGCATCTACAAAGTAAGTAGATATGCACGGCACCAGTTGATAGTGGCCTTTCACTTATTGCAACCGAAATGTCTAGGTTTGAACACGAGGTGTACTGCTTAGAAGTTGTTGTAATTGGAAGAAAGAAGTTAACTCGTAACAGTACTGAGCTGCTTGTTCAAATGGTACTTTTGTACGTTGAGCCAACTCAGGGATTGAGTTTGAATCTCCATACAAGAGGAAATTTGCAGCACTAAGTCTTAAACCTTTTGTGTGGTTTAATTAAGTCCTTAATTTGTATAAAAATGCAATTAAGTGATGAATTACGTAGAAAATGAAATTTGAGGACGACATATAAGGACTTTTCAAGAGACATATCGACAAATTTAGGTACTATTCATAAAAAGGATTTTATTGCACTTTTTTCAAAAAAGGTTTAGGGTTTTATTAAACGAATTGAAAAGTTTAGAACTTCATGGCATCTCACACACAAGACTTAGGACTTCCTGTACAATTCCCCCCTCTATCCTGACACAATCTTGAAAAGTCTCATACAATTAATTGTTAGGATGATAATTAATTCTTGAGACACATGCATGTTTTTCGTAGAGTTGCATGGTTAAACTGCAAATCCAAACAAAGTTTTGTCCTATCTATTACATTGTAGGGGAAAATGCTTCATGAGAATGTTCTAAGAAAATAACTACTGGTTTCCAATAACTTCAAAGAAACATGTGATTTAGATTTGCGATATTGACATTTATAGAAGGTAGAAAGGTTGGTGACAATGTATTGCTTACCATGAAGTTGCTAAGGGTTATCACGTGAAAAATGTCACTGCTAGATGGTCTAGCAAGGTTGATATCACAAGGGCATTCGACTCTGTCAAATGGAAGCTCCTGCTTAATCTTCTTACGGCTATAAATATTCCTCCTCAGTTCTTGAAGTGGGTAGAGCAGCGTATTACTACTCCTTGATTCTCTGTAATATGAATGGGGAGCTTGCTGGTTATTTCAAGAGGCAAAAAGGTCTCAGACTAGGGGATCCTTTATCTGTCTTACCTATTTGTAATGACAATGGAGGTTCTTAATAGGTTTCTAAATGTGGCTGCAGATAAAGGTATCTCAAAATTCATCCAATGTGTAAGAGGATTTAGCTCCACATCTTTGTTTTGGGGGCGATCTTATGATCTTTTTAAATGGTGATAGGCACTCCTTTGCAACAGTTCTCTCTATCTTCGAGCAGTTTTATTGTTTGTTGAGTTGAAGCTAAATCCACAAAAGACTGAACTCATTTCATTTGGGATTTGCGGTGACATCTATTTCTTCCTTGATTTTCTCCCAGTCAGGTACTTGGGGCTAACCTTGATCCCTGGTTGGCTTAAAAATGGTGATTCTAGGCCTTTATCTGACTAAATTCTGCACAGGCTGGCATTGGACAACAAAGAAGCATTTATATGTGGGGAGATTACACCTTATCAGTACCAGTGTCCTTAGCTTTGTTAACTACTGATGTTGTATCTATATATTGCCCAAGACGGTGATCAAACATATTGAGCAAAGGTATGCTGCAATTTTATGGAAGGGCTTTGTTGATGCTGCAAGAGGGCCAAATTCCTTGGAGTGAAGTTTGCTTCCCAAAGAAAGAGGGGGTGGGTTTCAGGAAAATTTTGGTATGGAATATTCTGTGATGTTGAGGAATAAATGGAATTTCTTAAAGCTGGTTTTTTATGGGTTGCTTGGATTGACAAAAAAAACCCAAAGGAAGGAGTTTCTAGTCTCTCTCTCTCTCTCTCTCTAACTGGAGACTCTTCCTATTGCTGGAAGAGTTTCTGAGAATGAGGGAGAGTGATAGAAACGTTCACAATTGTACAAGATTCTCTGGATGTTGAGTACTGTCTTTGGCTATATTATTAACGATATGAGATTGAGTTTCAGTGGTGGCAAAGCTGTCAAGGCAAAGATCCAACTCTGTTATAGGCAGCTGTGATACCTGGGGCTCAGTTTTGTAGTGTTTTTCCTGCTGAATTGCTGTGCTGAGTCAGAAGTTATAAGTTGGTACCTCATGGTCTAGCATGAGGACATGCCATCTACTTCTCCTAACAAGAGGGTTGGCTACTACTCTTTTATTAGAATGCTTCCTCATTCACACAAACTCATATTTATTAAATGAAGAAAGTTGATGGCTGAATGTAATAAGTCAAGACGTTTATTTATTTTGATTTGTTTGTGTTAGGAGGTCGGACGCAATAAATGGAGATTTTATAGGACTGCATCCTCAGGGCAAATTGTAGTACATTCCCACCCTGGAAATAAAAACCTTACTTAGCTTCGAAGAAAATGTAAAGGGCTTTCATTGTGCATGCATTGCATGTAACATTCTCATTTACACAAACTCTTTGAGAATTATTGCGGAGTATGTACTTGATTCTAAAGAAATTGATTCCTATCCTATAATAACCTTTAAAAAAATCCACGGAATTCATTCAGACTCAACATGTACAAAATAAAACGATAGTCATAGCCGGGAGAGACATGAAAATCTACTCTCCATCGTTTTCTTTTGGTTCTTTTGCAAAACGGGGTGGCACAATCTGCCCAGAAACAAGGAAAGAAAGTTCACAACTCTTTGTTTTTTCCCCTTCGGCGAGACACAAGTGCTTTGTTTTCTAGCTGTAATTTTCCACAGAGAGAGAGAGAGAGAGAGAGAGAGGAAGAGTGGCAGAATCCAGAGAGGATGGGGCATGCATTAGAGTTTCGTTGACCGGGAAAAAAGTTTGACTTGTAAGTAATTGGCAGAGAAGTGAGCTGGCGATGCAGGGCCATAAAGTCACGTGATCACGCAGGAGATTACTGCAGTTGTAAGAAATGAGAATTTCCAAATTACTGCAACCGCACGCTTCCGCTACTGATGAATTGCTACCCTCCCTGTAATAATAAAACGTTCACCGTTTGTTAAAACACACCTAAACATTAGTGTTGCCTCAGTCAGATCTCCATGATCATCTGCAAACTATAGCAATAACTTTCATGACTGCTCGCATTGCCTCCCTCCCTTATTAAGTTCCTAAGTAGCTCTTGACGTCTTTGATCAATCCGACGATGTTTCACTCCTCGATCAACCCCGTGATGTTCACCATGCAAATTCATCAACGTTCTACTACATGTTTCTTCTTCCTTGCAGCGCCATATTTGGGCTGTGCTTGGCTGGCCATCATGAAGGCTCTAGAGAAGAACCCCCCCGGTCAAAAGACTAAGTTATTACTAGCTACTAGCTAGCGCTTTCCTTGTCTTCCCTATAATGGTCAAAATACATATAAACATATATGTACACACACACACACACATGTAATTATCTGTTTTAGGGTCAGAAAGGCAGGATAAGAGATTGCAAGATCCAAATTCTTGCCTCTTCCTAAAATGGGAACTTGTATTGATTGTCTTTGTCGGGTGGAAAGTACCTCATATAAAATACTCATTTGTATTCGTTACCTGTATTTCATTTTAGTGCCTTACTAGCCTAAGAGCATCTAAGCTGTCAAGAAAAAAAAAAAAAAAAGTGAAATTTAATACTTGATAATAATTTATTTGCAGACTTAAATTGTACGTTTTAGGAAATGAATTTAGATATATGTAGTAGGATGAAAGAGTTATAATTTTTAATTTTAAATATAAGGAATTTTTGCAATGCCATGAAGTTTATATTGGCGATTTTAAAGTTTGTCTGTTGCATAACAAGAAAGTACTATTGAGAAAGCGATAGAGATATGGCGTTCGATGGAAAATCTCTGAAGCCATGTGAAGCATGCTGACACTGCTCACATGGTCAAAAACTTTTTTTTCTATTGGTCAACCAAATGGGGACGCGAAACGTGGTAAAGCCTCGTAATTTGGCCGTATATCATATTATCATGGACGTGGACCGGTCGAAAGGACTGAACTTTTCCTTTTTTATTACATTTTTTCTATATATTGATTTTTTTTTTAATTAATAACCTCGTGCGGTTATCAATAGTGCCATAAAACACTCCGCAGTCTCCATGGATCAATTATATTAAGCTCTCTGACATATTTTAAATTTTCCTATATTAGAGATAATAAGAATACTTCTATCTTTGTATTTTTCAAGATTGCATGTATATATTCTTTTGATTGTACATATTTTGATTGATGTATATTAGTTTAGATAATCATCTCTTCTTCTTCTTCTTTTTTGTATTTTTTTTAAGGAACAAGGGAATGTTAGAAATATATTTCTCGATTCTCTAATCTTGCTTCTTGTCTTTTTTTTTCCCAATAAATCATAATATACTCTAATCAATGGTAGATTGTACTGTTGCGCATAGTCTGCAGAGCCCTGTCATCTAGAGAAGCGCCATCGAGTTACTATTTCATCAACAAAGCCAGCGGCATTAGCCACTTGCTGTTTCCCTCTAATTCTTAACTTGGTTAATACGGCACTAGCTGCATAAGCGGGGTCATTAGTAACTGTTTTGAAAGCAAAGCCAACCATATCGGCTATTTACTATTAGGACGACAAATGCATTAGTCGTGTTCAAGCACTTACTGTTTTAGTCAAAAATGCCAACCGCTATTTTTCCTCTGATTCATGACTTCCGTTGCTCATATCGGAGAATAGACAAATTTGTTGCCCACGGAAGAGCCAAATCTTGAAATTTATAGTCTAGACATTTTCTCAGATCTTGTTTTATCCAAAATTAGGCTAATTAAATTACATTAAATTTGAGAGAGGATGTTAGAGATAATTAGAATATTTCAAGAATATTTTCCCATATTATAAATTATTTGAATATTTCTATTGAGTTCCTATATCTCTCGAAATAGGTAATTTTGACCTTTGTACATTACTGACAAAGAAAAAATTTTGTAATACAATCAAGGATTTCGTATTTATATAAAGGAAGATGATTGAAAAAATGCATAATAAAGGATTGGGAATAAAATTTGGGGTAGAGGGGTTAGGAGGTGGAGAAGGCTTAATAAGGGTTCTCTTTTTTCTTTTTTTCCTTGACCCGATTAATGATAAAATTTTATATATAAGCTCAAAGTACCATCATTTTCTCAAATAAGAATTTGAAGTAGAACTTATTCTAAATATAAACTTAAAGTACCGTCATTTTCTTAAATAAGAGCTTGAAGTAAATATTGTTTTAAGTAAAGATTTGAAGTGGTCATGTCGATCTCAAAGAATGGCTTGACTTGAATCAAAGGCATTTTAGTCCTATACTTTTTTTTTTTTTTTTTGCTTTTTCTTTACAAAAAACTCAAAAAAGAACAAAAGAAAAAACTAAAATTTAAAAAAAAAAAATCCAAACGGGAGGGATGGCAACCCTTCCTTGCTTGTGGCTGCCACCCCCATCGCTAGTGGGGCGTTGGCCATGATTAGCAAGTTTGCCACTATGACCCCTCCCTCGGTTTAGGCAAGGGTTGTTGACCTTGAGATAAGGCTGACGACCCTTGCCTAGATCAAGGAGAGGGTTGTGGCCCTCACCTCTGGCCGGTGACCTACCATACTAATAGGGCGGTGGCCATATGTAGGTGACACGGCCCACAGACGGAGCATGATCCAAGATTGTTCGTGATCGGTTGTGTCACGCACAAAGGGCTACCCGAGATAGGCCCACGATCAACCCACGACTAGCCCATGAGCAGAACGAGCAAAAGGCCCATGCGCAACCCATGAACAACCTAGGAACGATGTTCAAGCAGCCCGTGACGATTCGACTGATCACGTGCCAAACGGACCTGCAACCCCGATCTTGCTTCTGACACATGCCCATGGTCTGCCCAAGGCTTGACACGTGTGACCCATGGACTTCCCAAGGGCCTACCGTTCTCAGCCCATCTAGTAGCCTACGAGTAGCCTTGTAATGATAATACAAATTTGAAATAAATCGTTGAATCGGAGGGAACATCAACGGCTAAGATGAGACCCGCCTTTGTATAAATAGAGATCCCTTCCCTCATGTAATCAGTTCGTTCACAAGTGAATATATACTCTCTTTGTCCATCCAACTCTTGTGTTCGAGTGTGTGTGTATGTAGGCTAACTTGGGATTATCGATCTTAAGGCCGCGCGGTGTTTGATCAACCGAAATTGATCGACATGTGACAAGTGGTATTAGAGCCATCGTTCCAAGCACAATGGCTGATCCTTGTGCTGATGCTCCGGTCGTTCAAGGCGATGCTCGAGAAGACCATGGGCGTCCGACCGAGAAGGTCACTCGGTCAAAGAAGGCCCGTGCTACCTCGTGTTCGAGGGATCCGAAGGGAGACCTGGAGAACCGTATGACGGTCCTAGAGGAGACCATCACGGACGTCCAGGCGTTGATGGATGAACTACACCAGGCCATCGAAGGAACGGAAGTCGATAGGGAGGAGTTCTTGGCTAAAGTGCAAGAGCTCCAAGCCGGTATGGGAGAGCTCCGTGTCGAGGTGCAAGGATCCTTCATGCACGAGCTGCAATAGTAGGATTAGACTTGGGAGGCCGCGATGGCAGCCATGCGTGCGGAAATGGCGGAGATGAAGGGCAAGCTTGCTAAGCTTGAAGCAACACTCGTGAAAGGGGTGATCACCGTGCAGTCCTGTGCCGATGCACCCAAGCCGAAGGAGTTCAAGGCTCCATGGTGGCAAAAGACTTGGACAACTTCCTATGGTACATGGAACGATATTTCCAGACCATGGGAACAACCAACGAAATGATCCAGGTGAACATCGCAGTCATGTATTTATCTGATGATGCACTGCTATGGTGGAGACGTCAGTCGGATGGTAGGAATGGTGACCCTATCACGACTTGGGCTCGGTTTGTCAAGGAATTTCGGTGGACCTACTACTCCTCTTATGCGGAGGAGGAAGCCCGTGGAGAACTCAAGCGCCTAGAGCAAAAAGGCGGAGTTCGTGACTATGTGAAGCGGTTCTTGGAGTTGCTACTCCAAATCCCGTCCATGACTAAGACAGAAGCATTCCACCAGTTCATGAGCGGACTCAAACCCTAGGTCAAACAGGAGCTCAAACAATGCAATGCAACGGACCTCTCAACGGCTACTTCGGTGGACGAGTCCCTTGTGGAGTATAGACCGGCCTCCACTGTCAAGCCTAACCTTCAATCAAGGGAAAAGACCACTGTGGGGCAGATCGAGGCCGATTCCCTTGTCCGAATGCTGGCAAACCGCCTCCGATCCCTCATAGGAATCAACCTGAGTCAAGCCACGAAGGATAGCAACGCAAGGAATGCACATATAAGTGCTTCTTTTGTGACGGTCCTCATATGTTTCGGGATTGCTCGAAGATAGGAAAGTTGGCGGCCTTGTGCAAGGAGGACAAGCCGCGAGAGGAGGCGTGGTTGGGATTGTTGCGGATACTTGGGGCGAACAAGGCCAAGAAGGCTAAGGAACCTAACGGAATGATGTTTGTGGACATGAAGATCAGGGGTACCACGATGAGCGCTCTTGTGAATACTGGGGCATCTGATTTGTTCATATCCAAAGAGGCCGCGAAGAAGCTGCATCTTCCGGTTGAGGCAAATGATGCCAGTTGGCTCAAAACGGTGAATTCTAAAGAAGTCCCGACCAATGGTATGGCGAGGAATGTGGAGTTCCACCTCGGTCCATAGACCAGTTGGGAAGACATCGAGGTAATTCCTCTCGATGACTGATTTCATACTTGGTTTGGGATTTCTCGACCGGATCAATGCGGGCATCATGCCCTTCACGGATTACATATGTATCCTAGACAAGCAGTGCCAATGCATGGTCCTGATCTACTGCGAACCGGGACGTGATAGAAAGATACTATCGGCCATGCAGCTGTCTAAAGGGCTGAAGAATGGCGAAGTGACCTTCTTGGCGGCATTGAAGGAGGAGGGCGCAGAAGAGAACGAGATACCGAAAGAAGTGTCCCGAGTCCTCAACGCCTTCCAAGATGTGATGCCACCCAAGTTGTCCAAGAAGTTGCCTCCTTGGAGAGAAGTCGACCATCGGATCAAGCTGGTGCTCGATGCTCGACCACCGGCCATGGCTCCCTATCACATGGCCCCGCTCGAGTTGGAGGAGTTGAGGAAACAACTCAAGGAGCTGCTGGATGCTAGATACGTATGGCTATCCAAGGCCCCGTTCGGTGCCCCGGTTTTGTTCCAAAAGAAACATGACGGATCCATCCGCATGTGTATCGACTATCGAGCATTGAACAAGCTGACTGTCAAGAATAAGTACCCGATTCCCCTTATTGTTGACTTGTTTGATCAGCTCGGAGAAGCCCGTTGGTTCTCCCAGCTCGACCTTCAATCATGATACTATCAAGTGCGGATTGCCGAGGGGGATGAGCCAAAGACAACATGTGTGACCTGCTACGGATCATACAAGTTCCTCGTCATGCCATTTGGCTTGACCAATGCGCCGGTTACGTTTTGCACACTCATGAACAAGGTATTGCATCCGTTCCTTGATTGGTTCGTTGTGGTTTACATTGATGATATTGTTATATATAGCCGAACGCTTGAGGAGTATGTTGAACATTTGAGTCGGGTTTTTCGGACCCTTCGAGAAAACGACTTATATGTGAAATGTGAGAAATGTGCCTTTACCCAAAGAGAAATCCCGTTCCTTGGGCACATTGTCGGGGGTGAACGTGTGTAGATGGACGCGACCAAGATCCATGCCATCATTGATTGGGAGCCACCAACCAAGGTGACCGAGCTGAGATCCTTTCTCGATCTCACAAACTATTATCAGCGTTTCATTCGAGAATATTCACGCCTCACTGTACCACTCACGGACATGCTGAAGAAAGAAAGGTCGTGGGAGTGGACAGATCGGTGTCAAGAGACGTTCGAGCGGTTGAAGCGGACCATGATCGAGGAATCGGTGCTTATGCTGCCCGACTACACCAAGCCATATGAGGTAGAGACCAATGCTTCTGATTTTGCCATCGGTGGTGTTTTGATGCAGGACGGTCATCCGGTGGCCTTCGAGTCCCGAAAGTTGAATGATGTCGAGCGACGATACACAGTCCAAGAGAAAGAGATGATCGCGGTGGTGCATTGCCTTTGCACATGGAGGCATTATCTCTTAGGATCCCGGTTCGTTGTGAGGACCGACAACGTGGCTACGAGCTACTTCCAAACTTAGAAGAAGCTCAGCCCAAAACAAGCTTGGTGGCAAGACTTCCTAGCTGAGTTTGATTATGCACTGGAATACAAGCTCGGAAAATCCAATTCCGTAGCCGACACCTTAAGCAAAAAGTTCGAATTGGCCAATGTAGTGAGCCGGCCTAACTATCCATGGGTTGATCGTATCAAGGAGGGGCTGAAGCATGATCAAACAGCCCAAGCCCTCCTTCGATACACCCAAGAGAGCTTGACAAGGAGATTTTGGCTCGAGGATGACCTCCTCTACACCAAAGGACGGTGACTCTATGTGCCGCTCCATGGGAAACTTCGAAAAGAAGTCCTACAAGAGTGCCACGACTCCAAATGGGCAGGATATGCACCATGGCACTTATCGAAGATCAATACTATTGGCCGCATATGCGTGACGATGTGGAAACATATGTGCGGACATTCTTGTTTGCCAACAAGACAAGATAGAGCAACGATCCCCCACGGGGCTCCTTGAGCCGTTGCCTATCCCAGAACATCCATGGGAGTGTCTCCATGGACATCATTGTGAATTTGCCAAAATCCGAAGGGTGTCGAACCCTCATGGTCGTGGTAGATTGCCTCTCCAAATATGCGACACTCGTGACAACAACAAAGGACTGCCCAGCTGAGGAAGCTGCCAAGTTGTTCCTCAAGCACGTCGTCAAGTATTAGGGCGTTCCGCGTACGATCGTGAGTGATCGCGATCCTTGATTCACCGGGCGGCTTTGGACCGAGCTCTTCAAGTTGCTGGGGGCGAGTCTCAACCTTTCCACCAGCATGCATCCCCAAACCGATGAACAAACGAAACGGGTGAATGCATTGCCAGAAATCTTTCTTCAGCACTATGTGAGCAACACACAAGTGAACTAGGCACGGTTGATCGACGTGGCCCAATTTTCTTACAACTTTCAGCAGAGCGAATCCACAAACCAAAGCCCATTCGAGATTGTGACCGAGCAGCAGCCGCTCACGCTAAGCGCGATCGCCTTGGGGTACCAAAGGAGTAGTCCGTACGCGTACAAGCTCGCTAAGGAATGGGACGAACATGCCGACTTGGCGCGGGCGTGTTTGAATGGAGCTGCTAAATGCACGAAGAAATGGGCCAACAAAAAGCGCAACACGTGGAGTTTCAAGTTGGGGACTTAGTACTAGCCAAATTGCACCTCATCCTCCAATATAGGGATGTAAACAAAGGGCTAATTTGTCGCTATGAAGGCCCTTTTCTGAGTGATACAGTGGATCGGGAAGGTGGTGTACAAGCTGGACTTGTCATCCAAGCTCAAGCTACACCTGTGTTCCACGTGAGCATGCTAAAGCCGTTCCACATGGACGAGGATGATCCAAATCGGGGTATATCACACCGAGCGCCCCTTGGGGTGAAGACCTCCTATGATTGGGATGTTGAGTGTGTCATGGCCGATCAGATCATACGGAAGAAATATCATGCACCAAGGAAGGAATACCTCGTCCGATAGAGAGGCTTTCTCGAGAGTGAAGCGAGTTGGGAACCCTCCAAGGCTCTGTGGCAATTCAAGAAGCACATCGAAGCTTTCCATGCCGCAGGCGCGACGAGAGCGTCGCCAGAATAGGTGGGGGAGAATGACACGGCCCACAAACGGAGAATGATCCAAGATCATTCATGATCGGCCGTGTCACGCACAAAGGGCTACCTGAGATTGGCCCACGGTCGACCCATGACCAGCCTATGAGCAGAACGAGCGAAAGGCCCATGCGTAACCCATGAATGACCTAGGAACGATGTTCAAGCAGCCTGTGATGATTCGATTAATCGTATGCCAAATGGACCTGCAACCCCGATCTTGCTTCTGACACACGCCCATGGTCTGCCCAAGGCCCGACACGCATGACCCATGGACTTCCCAAGGGCTTGCCATGCGCGGCCCATTGAGTAGCCTTTGAGTAGCCTGCGAGTAGTCTTGTAATGATAATACGAATTTGAAATAGACCGTTGGATCGGAGGGAAGATCAACGGCTGAGATGAGACTTATTTTAGGGATCCCTCTCTCTCATGTAATCAGTTCGTTTACAAGTGAATATACACTCTCTTTGCCCATCCAACTCTAGTGTTCGAGCGTGTGTGTGTGTAGGCTGACTTGGGATCATCAATCCTAAGGCCATGCGGTGTTTTATCGACCAAAATTGATCGACCCGTGACATAGGAGTGTTGGCTTTTTTTTTTTTGGAAAAGTATATTGAAAGTCCTAAATTTTGTTAAAAAAGTACAATCAAATTTTAAAATTTTCAAAATGTTCAATGAAGTCATAAAATTTGTAACAAAGTACAATTGAGTCCTAAAACTTTCAAAAAGTATAACGAAGTCCTAAAACTTGTCAATTTGGCTCAATCAAGTATTTTCGTTGATTGCACATTTTGAAAAGGAGTTGATTATACTTTCATGACAAGTTTAATAATTTGATTAAAAATTTTGAAAGTTTTAAGACTTATTTTACTTTCATGACAAGTTTCGGGATTTAATTACTATTTTTCAAAGTTTTAAGACTTAATTGTATTTTGTAACAAGTTTTAGGAATTTCGATGTACTTATTCCTTTTTCTATTTTTGTATGTGTGTTTTATTTATCTATTTATTTTAGTCTTTTTTCTTAGTTTGTCATTTTCATTAAAAAAAACAAAAAAAAAGAAAGAGGAAAGAAAAAAAAGAAAAAATAGAGGATGGAAATGCCATTGACCAACCAGCAAGGTCAAGCCCTTTTTTGCGACCAACATGACCACTTTAGGGCCTTATTCAAAATAAAATCCACTTTAAGTCTTTATTTGAGAAAATAATAACACGTTAAGCCTTTATGTGAAAGAATGTTTATTTCAAGTCCTTATTTGAGAAATTGATGGCATTTTAGATTCTTATATGGAATTTTACGCTAGATTAATTGTGGGGTTGAGATAGACTGTGATACAATGAAAAAAAAATCAAAATTGGAAAAGGAATTTAATTTAAGAAATTGCGATAGAGTATTCCCCATGATGCAGCCACTCTTATTACAAATAATTTCAACAACTTTAGGAGAAAAAGAGGCATTTATCTATTATAGATTTAATTGTTTTTTAAGTATCTTACCTATTTTATTTACCGCTTTTCTTTCGGTCTTAGAATGAAGACACGCGATTGGAGATACAGCATAGGATTATCCCGTTTTTCTTCGATAAGAATCAATATGATTCTTTTCTGCTACTTAGTATCAACAATAGGTCTTTAAAAGTTGATTTTTTTTTTTTTTTTGGCTGATACAAATAGAGTAGTTGTAAATAGACTTGCAATGTGTTTATTTGTGTCAAGGGTCCTCACTGAGCTCTACCACCGAGTTAATAGCTTGTCGCATAGCTAAGCCATCCTGGACTTGAATGAAAGATCTCACCATGAAAAAAATGGTTATTGGAAAGAAAAAAAACATACGTTTTCTTAAGGTGAAGTTTGTAGATAAAAACAATTCTATTCTATATTCCCAAGTGATGCAGCCTTGAATGTTTCAACTGTCGATTTTAGCATGGAGCAGAAATTTACACCTACGAGTATGAATTGAGGATCAATCCTAGTCCATTAGTACCAATCGTCGTATAGGTGAATGGTGGAGAAGTAATAAGCTAGAAATCAATAATCCGAAAACTTTGTCATCTTATTTATCATACTCCTTTCTTGTCGAGACTGGAAATAAGAAGAAGGGTCGGAGACATCCATTTTGTATTTCGGACACATGTATCACCATCGAGGACCATCGAAGCGACAGGTTTCTTGGAAATCAAGGGGCGTGGGAGACGAAGAAACTATTATTTCGTCCTTGGAGTACAATGCCAGTGATATAACCATCTTCAAGCTCACCCCGATTTTCTATACTAAGTAAATTGAGTTTTGCACGACCACAACTTCATAATGAAAAGATTTGCCGATCTGATGTTTACAAAGAAGCTCAGAATGCCAAAAAAAAAAAAAAAAAAACAAAGGAAGCCTCAAATCACCAATTACTTTGGCTGATCTTCATGTGCAGACGCTGTTGCACGTAGGTCACCAACCTCTTGAACTCATCTGCATTGTCGATGCGGCTGCTGTGCCTCAGATCGGCCTCCTTCATTCCCTGGTGGGCCTTCCACCACGCAAGCCACACCCTCAGGCTCTGGACCACCTCCTGGAGCTCCTCACGGCTGATGGTCCCATTGCGCCATTCCGGTCCACATCGAACGGGCGGATCCGGTGTTTGATTTCCTCCACTGTCATGTCCTAGTCCGGATGCACTCGAATACAACATAAGAAGGCCAGAGTGTACAGTTCTCCTTGATTGATGATTGAATGTTAATCGCTTGGTGTTGAAGCAGAAGATGAACTTGAGATTGGCTGATGAGTTGCTGTGCACAGTTGCTCCTGGATCGATTCCATTTATTGAAGTGTGCAAGAGAATCTATCGACAGTGTCTCGTACACTGTCTTAGATATCTTCGGTGGCCATCTTGTACTCGTTTCTGATTTCTTGGGCATCTTTCTCTCTAATAGTACTACATTACAAATTATATAATACCCAGAATTCTATGAGTTTTCAATAGACGCGTCAGCTGAATTTGGTCTGGTGCCACAGTATCGTATTGATTGGAATCCGCACGTTTTGAATTTTCGCCATGAAGCTCTTTTGCTGGGATACCAAAAGCATGGGAAACTCATGATTCCTTTGCCACGGTTCCTCTCGTTCGCCATCCCTGAAGATGCTGCAATAGGCCTGCGTCTACAAGGGCATCGTTGCCGCTGCTCGTCCCTCCTCTCCCATCAGTCCGAGACTCATGCATCTCTCTCTCTCTCTCTCCCCCAACTAATCTCATAAATCAAGCAAAGACACCAGGTTGATTCGGCTAATACTTGAAAAAATGAAATCGATTGCAACTGATAAGATGGAGAACCTAAAGTTTGCCGGGTATGTGATCTACACAAGTTTCATCCCTTAACCATTCATCCGAGATCAGTGACCGACACCACGAACTTTCTTCTCGCTAAATAACCTGCATAAGACCAAAGATTGCATAACAGTGTTTGGACATAAGACCATTAGCTTAAAACAAGAGTTCAAGTTAACATATGAACGGAAAATTCAAGTTGCTTCTCGCTTATTCTGTCTGTCGCAGCTTACTTCTTTCTAAATAAAAAAACGTTGGTCCCCCTTCCCCTCAAATCTATAACTACATTTGACTAAGGTTTAGTAAATCTCAAGAGATGCGCAACACGCATCATTCCATTCGCGTGGACATAGATTAAGCTCATAAGCCAAAACGGATATGGGGTTTAGACAACTTCAACGAGACGATTACAACTCAATATGAACTGGCCAAACGGAAAAATTACGCATGTTCTCTATTTTATGTTTCGAACAGTTCTTCGCTGTTCATTTCACCATTAACGAAGTATAATTGGGCCCATTTTTTATATTTATTTCGACGGTGTATTTTTTTATTTATTTATTTGCAAGGCCGTAACTTAAGCAGTAAGGCCATGAAGTACGCAAAATATATTATGTAGATTAGCTAAGCCCATTAAGTAACTGACATGTACAGATCTCTTAACTTCTAGGTCAAAAGTTTCTGGCATGGAACCTATAAATTCTTTTCCTTTTTCCCTTTTTCGAGGTAAAATGAATCCCGCGTCTTATACGCATGATCAGCTACAAACCTAAGCATTTATGGAGATTCAATCAAGTTTAATCTCCCGCATTGATGAACTTGTAATGGCTGTGCTTCGGCAATTAAACAAAGTTCCATATTTTAGCCTGTATACAAACCCTTTACAGGTAGCTCTGTCAGGTTGAAGAGGGTTTAGGGATCACCACTCAAAGGGTCAACATTAATTCTTCTAGGAAACGCATCAAGCAGAATGCCTAGAGGATGCAATGGAGATCATACCACAGCATTGTCTTTAACCCATTATTTCTCAAAGCATAATGGATACTCCATTCTGTCCACACCGCAAAATTTACTGCATGTATCTAAACAACTTACTACATATATCTATAAAATATCATTACAGTCCATAGGAGTAAAAGCAGGACAAGCACAGTAGTATTTTCATCAATTTTCATGCATTTGTTTGTTGGTCTAATCCCCCCTTCATTAGAGAATTCCTAGAGGAAGAGCCTGGAGTTGTCCCTTCATTAAGCATTAAGCATACTTTTGTAATTTCCAAGACAAGATAAAAAGAGGCGGTGTTCCTAGAAATCTTCAAAACGAAGGGTCCAATGAAGGCATCCGGTAGCACCGGCCTAGAACAAGCTTCCCAATATATTATTTTTTGGGAAGGTCGGAACTGCTGTATTGGTATTTTCAAATAATTCACCAAGAAATAAGAGTTTTCATATGAAAAAATTAAGGAATTTGAGATGATACCTTGAAGTAATAAATCAAAAAGAAGTTCACACCCGTATGCATATTCTGTTCACACCTGAGTCTAAAAAACAAATCCATGAAAACTAGTACATTTTCGTTGTGGCATGTACTAGGCAGGACACATCTTCATTAATTACCATCTTAATCCTCTCACGAGCCAATACACAGATCTTGCACAGAAGATGTATTCTTCAACTTATGATGGTGGTGCAAAATATGCCAACCATGGGTTTCCAGGTCCAATGAACATCTCCTCCTGCCCACCTCCGTATGGTGCCACTGCCACTCGTGGGACAGCCGCGCAGTGGTCGACAGGCCTTTGCCACTGCTGCGATGACCCTGCTAATTGCCTGATTACCGCCTTCTGCCCTTGTGTGACGTTCGGACAAATTGCCGAGATTGTGAGCAGGGGTTCCATTTGTAAGTTTCCTTAAACATGTACATTTGTTTGTGATCATGACAGTTTGTTTTCCAAGTTAGTTCTGCCTGTTATAGGGCATTGGATATCATCTGTGGATTGTTTTTCGGTCTTATGTGTGTGGTCATGATTCTTCATTTCTCTGGGTCTGGAGGAATAACTATGTTCCATAAGCATCAGGTTATTTTTGCCTACCTTATGTTTATGATGATTAAAAATGTTTCGATTCTTTTGCTCTTCGGAGCACAGCTTGTGCAGCGAGTGGGTTCGCGTACGCAGTGTTGGCTCTGACAGGCTTGCCATGCCTGTATTCATGCTTTTACCGGTCAAGAATGAGAGGGCAGTATGTCTTGGAGGAGGCACCCGTCGCCGATTGCTTGGTTCACTTCTGCTGTGAGCCTTGTTCGCTTTGCCAAGAGTATCGAGAGCTCAAGAATCGTGGTTTCGACATGGGCATAGGTAATTCAAAGATCTCAATCTTCTTCAACTTTTTCATCTTGAGATGTTTTTCCCAATGATCTTGTGCATTTGCTTTCTCGATCACTTTCTAGACCAATTTGTTATTTGGATTCCCAGATATAACATGTGTGTCTTCACTATTATTTCCTTGCCCTATCCATTGTGATGTATGATCTATCCTGATTGATGCGCTGCTTTATTTGATTTTGAATGTGAAGGTTGGGAAGCAAACATAGACCGGCAGCAAAGGGGGATGGTAAATGCTCCTACTGTTATCGTAGGCATGGATCGGTGAAGCTGTGAACCAAGAAGAAGGTGCACAGGGAAAACGACTCTGGCGTTTTGCCACTTCTTCCTCTTGCCTTTTCTTTCAGAATATCCGTGTATTGCTGTCTATTTCTGAAACCAATATCAGTACCATGTTCCATCTAGATATGTGTTACGCTATTTCGTCAATGAAATTATCTATGTTTTAGTTATTTTTTTATGGATTGATATTCTCTCAAGAAAAGATAAATTGACAGCTTTTATTTACTTTATTTAAAATAGTCACACATAAACACATTCAATCAAAATTTATATGTGCCTTACCAATTTTTCCCCTCGTTTCCATTTTCTTTTCTCTTATTCCTTATTCAACCTTTTACCACAAAATGTATCTGACCCGCACTTCTTAGAGTTAAACCACTTGCAACCGCACCCTTTAAACATCGCCACTGACGACCATTTACCAGAGGCCTCGCCGCCACCTCCCTCCCACCCCCATTTTCCATGCATCCATCTAGCGGAGGAATTGTGGCTGATTACGGTCATTGACGAGGTTCTTCAATAGCTACTTGTGAGATCTTTGATGGATGATGCAATAGATGTGTAAGACCTCAAATCCTAGGTCAAGTATCTCCACTGTTACGGACTGTTGGAGAGAGGGAGGAGGTTCGTGTTGGTGGCAAAAGATGGGGGACAAAGCTGGCGTGGTGGTCGCTAGAGGCGGGCGGCAACTTCGACGAGGTGCTTGGGCCGTGACCATAAAGTAGGAAAGGGATTAGTTGATTTGGGTTAGGATATTTGGGGACGAAACTTCAAATTAAAGATGAATTATTATGGAATTATGGTAAATAAGATAGAAAGCATAGAGCTAGAGTACCAAGCCAAACTCCCACATTTGAGTGCATCTACAGCATACTTGGACATTTTACAAGCTTATGCTCATGGCTGAAAATTGTAGATTTGGTTCCAAAGATCATATCGTTGTAACCAAAGCCCAAAAGCAAATGAAAAGGGCAGAGAATACCCAATGCGTTGACCTTGGACTATTTGTAGCACCATCTCTCCAATCTGTGTAGGCATGAAATCTTTCCATCCAATGTTGCTTCTCAATTTGTAAAATCGATATCCTTTAACATGAAACTTTGCAAAGAAGAAACCTTCAGATGTTTGTGCAATATTATCCTCAAGTGAGTCCATTTGAATTATGTCTCCTTAGAGAGAAGGAAAATTGCGCAACCGAAGAAGGAATTTTAAGGCGCGTGTGATAACCATTTTTTTTTTTGGTGACCCAGGGAACCTCTGTGAGCCGCTTCGCGGCGGAGTAAACCCTGGGGTGAACTGGGCCACCACCACAGACCCAGCCACAGGTGAATCGCGCGTTTTTGCAACCCCGAGGTTCGAACTCCTCCCTTGGCAGATGGGTACTAAGTCCTAGTCCACCGAGGCCACCGCGGGCAGTGGTATGATAACCATTTTATTTTCTCTATTTTTGTACATTTCTATTTCCGGACATAGGTTTGAAATAGAATTCCGTTTGGTAATGCAATTTTATTTTTCTACTTTTGGAACAAATCTTTAGTTCAAAAATAGGTTTTGAACAAACAAAAGAAGTCAAAAATTTCTACTTTTCTATTTTTTTTTTAAAAAATGAGAAATAAAAACTCTTCTTGTCATTCGCTCTTGCTACTAGTTGACCGCCCATTCACCATTGCCTATCAACCATCACCGTTGCTTATCGTCTGTTGAACATTGTTGCTCGCCGCTGTTGGTCACCTAGGAAGGGAAAATTTTGTGTCATTATCAATTGAATTTATGTTATGGTAACAGAAACTTTGTATTGTTATCAAATATATATTTTTGCTCAGAAACTTATCTAGGGAATAAAAACAAAATTTTTGGCGAGATATAATATTTATGAAACAGAAATGATTATTATTAACACCCTTAGTTTCCTACATTAACACTAAGGCTGCATTTGGTATGGGTTTCTAGTTAGGATAAGAGTAGATAAGATAAAATACAAAATGCAAATATTTTATTATATTTTATCTACTATTTGGTGAACGCAATAACAAAGTTGTATATTTTCTTATCATATGATGTCCATTATTTTGTATGAAAGACATATCGGTGTAAATGAATCTAAAAGTGAAAAATGAAAATTTTAAGGATCTCACACGATTTGTGGGGGGAAATTGCTTTGGATTTGGTAGAATATAATCAAACTTTGAGGCCTGATAACACACTTTTAAAGGAATTATTTGCCCTACAATATTATTATTAGTTACTGGCAGAACTCCTTCAAGATGCAATAAAATCTCAATTGAGAAAACCAAATAATAGTTCTGGTATTTCTTCAAAATCTTCTAAAGGAAACAATTGAAAATGATGGCTGTAATTTTTAAAAAAGAAAAATTTGACAAGACTTTTTCATTCATTACAAAATCGACATGGTTAGCTCGGTCTAAATGAATAGAGGCAACTTTTTTGGAAAATGTTGCCAAGTGAATAGATTTGTTCTCAAAAGCTACCTTGAATAGACATATTAAAAATTCGGAATAAAAGTAGTAAAACATAATAATTTATATTATAAAATTTCAAATTTCATAACTTTTGAAAATAACGATTTAACAAATACAGCCTTTCAAAGGTTGTGACACAACTGAAAAAGTTTAGCAAAATAATGGTATGAAAAAAAAAAAAACACAAAGGATTAGTGTTAATTATTATTAGCGAGCGTGCAAAGTGCTAGTCTAATAATCATGCCAAAGTCGCTTACTCGCATATAGGTATTGTGAGGTCTAACCCACAACCCATTATCTTTATTTGACCAAGTCAGAAGACGCCCACATTTATGAGTGGCCACATCCTTCCAATTGTCATATGTGAGACAAGGAAAAGCACCATTTTATTTATTTTACAAATAAACAATGAGCACGATTCACTGCTAAACCAACCACAAATGCATGACCGGGGATAACCTTCATCAATCAATTCATGATTATTGTACAATTTAAATCCTAAACAACAAATGAGCTCTTTGCAATAAATCCTAAATAGGAGAAGAACATTAGGAATGCCAAAACTTTTTTTGCGTTCACTAAAGTATCACAAATTTGAAAAATCCTTACTTGATCCAATTTGCCTTGTTGGAAAATCTCACATGTATGCCAATTGGTGGCTTCACCAGCGTGACATGGACAATTTTTTAATATTATTTTTATATTCTAAATAATTACTATTATTGACAATTTTTTAATATTATTTTTATATTCTAAATAATTACTATTTTATTTTATTTATTTATTTTGGCTTTTTTTTCTTTAGGGTTTGTGAGGATGGCCGTGAGAGTTATTGGCGACCTTCACTGGCCGTGAAACCCTCACCCTAGGCCGCAAAGGCTTTGAGCAAGGCCGTGAAGGTTCTTGCTAGCTTTGCGCAGCTGCAGGCGACGTCGATTCGCCTAGGGGTGGTAGGGGTGGTGAGATTGCGATGCCCTTACCTATGGTTTTTGTAACTAGATCTGGGCAAAGTGGCCCTCGCCTTCACTGTGAAGGCCTTGGGTGATGGCATAATGGCCTCATCAGCCATAGGCGACACCGTCCAAAGTTGGCGAGGGCATTGCAACCTCATTAGCTATGAGTGAGGGTCCTTGCGGCCTCACCTAGTGCCTTTGCGTCTAAAGGCATAACCCTCGCCAGCTATAAAGAAAAAAAGCAAAATAAATAAAAAATCCATATATGATGTTTGATTGGAATTGTCACTTAGGGTGTGAATGGTAATATTTATGTTCTTTTTTTGTTCCAGGGAACAGAAACAAAAAAAAAATGTTTCTGTTCTGGGGAACAATTTTTGAACAAAAGAACGCGTTTGGTAACGTTTGTTCCTGGAATAAAAAATAAATAGAAACACGTTTGGTAAATTTTATTCCTTTTTTATTTCTTTTAATTTTTAAACATTTTTATTTTATTTTTCATTTTTTCCTTTCTTTTTTATTTTTTCTTTTTTCGGCCGGTCCCCGGCCTCCGACGACCGGCCGACGGGGGCGGCAGCCTCGCCCGGCCATGGCGAGGCTGAGCCTCGCCCAGATCCGGCGAGGCCGAGCTTGCCCAGCCAAGGCGAGGCTCGACCTTGCCAACGTCGGCGACGCTCGAGGGCATCACCGACCCTCGAGGGCATCACCGACCCTCGACGGCCGGTCGCCGGCCATGGCCGAGATCAGCGACCGGCGAAAGAAAAAAGAAGAAAAAAAGAAGAATAGAAGAAGAAGAGAGAGAAGAGAAAAACGTTTTTTCATTTTTGTTTCGGAACAAGAAACAACAATTTGTTATTTCTTTTTTTTGTTCTTATTTTGTTCCGGAAATAAAAAAACAAAAAAAGAGTAAACGCAACCAAACGCGTTTTATTCTTTTTTTGTTCCGGGAACAAAATCCGTACAGAAGTGTTCCGAAACGTTTCTAAGAAAGGTTTCCATGCACGCCCTTAAGTGAGCAATTTTACTATAATGTGAGACTCGAGTGAGTGAAAAAAAAAATTCCTACTCAAGTAAGCATTGTACAAAAGTTTTGGCACTCCTAGCCTATATTTGGTCATTCAGATTTCTAACTAGGATATTACTGAATATAATAAGATATGAAATACATGGATTTTGTTATATCCTATTGTTGACACCTATTTTTAGCAAATCTAGGAAAATAAGGAAAAAAAAAATTGCATTTTTTGGACAAATAAAAAGAAAAAAAATGAAATTGGGGGAAATTGATTTGATTGAAGTATGCAAGGAAATTTGAAATTCTGATGAGCATTCAGATTTCGAAGCAATTTAAAAATCAAGTGAATAAGAGGCAAGGCTTTTGCAAAATGGAAGAAATCTGAGCATGATCGAACTGATTGCGAAATCACGTTCCGATTTGTAGGCTTGATTTAATACAACATAAGATGGAAAGTCGAAAGTTGCTATAAAAAGGCCATCTGAAAATCACTATAAAAGCAGCCATAATTTTCATGAGCTAGGGGGGGTTTTTTCAAAAAAAAATTCAGAAAAAAAAAAAGAAAAAAAAGAAACAGAATTCGTGCGAAAGAAAATTCGTGCAAAAGAAGGCCGTGGAGAGAGTTTTTCTTTTTATATCTTTTGGTCTTTTCAAAGTCAAAAGAAAAGAAGAAAGAAGTTTTTGCTTTTGGCTGAAGAGTGAAAGAGACGTGAGTGCAGAGGGTGGACGTGCGAATAGACAAGAAGGGAGAGAATAAAAAAAAAGAGAAAAGCAAAAAAAACGCCACTGTTCATCTTCTTCGTGGCCTCCCCTTGCTGCGTGACCAACCCCTGCACCGTTGGTCTCCGAGCTGCTCGCGTTGCCTCCGCCGCGCCTCCGCCACCGCCACCTCGCCGGACTCGCCCCTGACGCGGAGCAGCATCGCCGCCCCGCCCGACGCCGTTGATGCGCCCGCACCTCCGCCTGAGCCCTGCTCCAAACGCGTATCTGCCGACGCCATCGCCACTCCAGCTTGCAACCCAACGACGCCGCTGCCGTGATCTGCAGCAGCCCGCGAACCCTCGCACCGAGCCTCTGCTGCGTCCCCGACACCGCCGCGCCCCATCTCACCTGCAACACTCCTGATCCGCCCGCGACGCTGCCCGTCGATCTCCGAGCTCCGACGCGCCTCCGCACCGCCACCTCGCTGATCCGCTCGCCGACGCCAGCGCCACCCCCACTGGTCGCCGCGTCCCCGCACCGCCACTCCGCGCCGCCGTTGCCCTCGCGCCACCGAGCCTCCTCCCGTCGTTCTGCCTGCCGCCGGAACCCTCCTCCGCCAGCGAGCTTGCGTCGCTGCTTCCACCCAGAGGCCGCGAAGACGACGCCGCCTCCACTGCTCGCTCGCAACACCGCCAGCAGCCCTGCTCCGCCGTGCCGATCCACTCGACACCGCAGCAACCTGCGACCCACAACGCCCGCGAGCCCTCTCATTGCTCAATCCTTCGCCGGAGCCTGACGACCCGCGACCCGCACCAGCATCTCCGCCTCCGTTGCCCCGCTGCAGCCATCAGCAGCCCCGTCGCCGCTCGCCACCGCTCCGGAGCTCCTCCCTCAGCCAACGCCGCGTCTGCACCATCAACGCTGCAGCAAGCTCTCTTTCCTTAGGTGGTTCAGCTTTTTCTTTTCATTTATTTTGTTTTTATTTTATATCATTCTAATTTATCTATTTAAGTTGTAATGTTGGACGTTAATATTTGTAAATTTAGTATGCATTATCCGTAAGGATTTTGTCCAAAATTAATATAACTATTAATTTGATCCGAGAGACATCAGATCATTTTTCTAATTATTTTTAATTTTTAGGCTTTTTGGTAAAATCTTAATTGTTAAAATCATAATAATTATTTAATTTAATCAGTAAGACTTCGGACTATATTTTTTAATTATTTTAAGTTGTTGTGATGATTAGGGTTAAAATAATTGTTAATTTAACCTGTGAGACGACATGCTATTTTTTCAATTATTTTGATCATTTATTTAGTGATTATATTAATTGTTTAGATTTAACCCTTATTCAACTTTAAAAAAAAATGCCAAAAAAAATAAAAAAATCAAAAATCAAAATATTCAAAAAGATTTGCATGAGCATATAGGACATTAAGGTTTAATATAATAGACACATAGGTTTAATTAATCAAATTTTTAGGATTATATTTCTAGGATTGCATTTTTAGATAATATTTCTAGGACTGCATTTTTAGATATTTTAAAAGAAATAAGTTAGGATTAGACTTAAATAACATTTTTAGAGTTTTAGATATAATTGGCACATTTTCATCCTCTTTTTTTAAAATAAAATAAAATAAAATAAAATTAGTCTTCTAAGACAGAATAGGGTTTAAGTCAAATTAATCCCAAAAATGGATTAGAAGATTATTTTTAGATAGATTAATTAGGGTTTTCATAAATTCTGAATTTCAATAAAAAAAAATGCAAAAATACTAGATGCATGTTAACTAGTTTACATAATAGAATCATTTAATCAGAATTTGTTAATTAGTGAAATTAGGTCATGAGGTGCATGTTAATTAGTTTGCATAATAGGCCCGTTTAATTAGAATTTGCATATTAATAAAATTAAGTCATTTAGTTTTAAAATGCATTTTTAATAAAAGAATTCTAATTTTTAAGAAAATCCAAAAAAGTTGTTTGCTTGCTTTGTGTGATGCAATTTATTTATTTGAATGTTTTAATAATAGATGAGCACTCGTGTGGCCACCACATTTGCATGATAATAATTTAGCTTAAAATAAATCCAAGCTGCCCGTGAAAATGTTTTGAAAATTAAAAGAAATGGTAGAAAGGCGTTAGAAAATTCTAGTGTAATCAATTAAAAGTCCCCGCACTTAGCCTTGTCTGCAGTTCGTAGGAGTAAAATAAATCTCCCTTTATTTTACTTAGGTGTCTAGTCGACCTACCATAAACCAATTAATGGCGACTACTAGTTAATAATCTTGCATATTTAAAAATTTGGATTTAAGTCGCGAATTGGTATGGGTTTGGGAGAGTCCAAGCTAAGTTTAAAACTTAGTAGTCCATTAACCTAGTTTTAGGTGGTGCGCCCAAAAAATAGGTCGCCACACCTATACATTATTTGGTGATTGCAATAATAAAATCGGATATATTCACATTATATTATGTATATTATTTGATATATACGACATATTAATATAAAAGAACCAAAAATTTTACAAACGGAGATAGTAATAATCTCTCGTGACACTCTTACCTACTTTATTTTTATATTTATTTTATTTTTCTCTCTTTTTAAATTAATTTTTTTATTTCTTTCTTCCCCTTCCATCATTCTTTAATAAAATTTTATTAAATAGTTTACTACACTAATATACCTAAAATACTAAAATACCTAAAATATTTAGTAAATATAAATATATATTTATTTGTTTTGTATATATTGAATTTATATTATAAACTAGAATTAAATTTAAATATGAATAAAAATAAGATTAAATGAAAATAACTAAATTGTTATTTTAGTTATTTAAAATTTCTTACATTAGAATTCAAATATTATTTATATTGAAATATAATTTTAATTTGTTAATTTAAGAAGATTGTCATTCAAGAGAAATAAATTTCTTATTATGGATATTAAAAATCATATCTTCCTTTATTTCATCTTTCTTATAAGATAATATTATCTAGTTTATATCCCCATTATAGACTTTATCTTATCTTGAGCATGCATCAAATGCAAGATATGATAAATTTTATCCTTGACTGTTAAACACGACTCTAATATTTTTCTCCCAATCCTAAACAACATTGATGAGACGCGACCCATTTTTCCTCCCTCCCCCCCCCCCCCCCCCCCCCACCTTGATTGGACCAACTCCTTTTCCTCTTTCCTCGGTCCACCTTCCTTCCTAGACTCGACTTCTCCTTTTCCTTTCCTTGGTTGTCATGGTGCATTGTCCGTTGATGCTGATTCGAGCCTTGATTAGCTTGGATTTCCCTTCTCATTCAACGAATCCTAGGTGTTTGAAAAAATGTCTACGTTAGATCCATTGCCATTTTCTCTGTTTGTGGCTGGATCCCTGCCCCCATGTGGTGTTTACCTTGATTTTTGGTTTTGAGTTGGCTTTTGCCGGTGTTTTGGGGCCGTTCGCAGTGTCGTTTCGCCTCGACCTCTCTCTTTTTGTCGTTTTTGAGCGTCCGGCCGAGGGATGGGCTCTCGACTGGAGGGGTTGAGGTTAGTTAGGAAGTGGCCACCTAGTCATATGTCAAAGCGATTGTGGAATTGGGGTCGCCTGGGTGTGGACCGATCACCAGGCTGTGCCACCTTTTTAGGTGGGAGCACGGCTTAGTCGCATCTTGGACAAGTGGGAGGCAAGTGAGCCAATTGTAGCTAGCCAGGCGGAGGCCAAGCTCTCGAATTGGGGAAGGCCAAGCTGAGGGTGGTCGGTTGGACAATTAACAAGGTGGAGGCCCAGATCTTAGCCGGGGCTGTGGTGTCACCATGTTTGCCCAGCTGCAAGTGGGCACAGTCGGGTCGGCCAGGTGGAGATCGGGTTGGGCTCGGTTCGTGGGTTTGGTTGGAATAGGTTGGTCATGTTTGGGCTTGAGAAGGATAGTAAGCTGGCTTACCTTAGTTTCTAGGCTTTAGGTTTATTTAGTTCTTTTATTTAGACTGAGCTTAGTTCATTTAGGGCTTTTACTGGGGCTTGATTTCAAGCCAAACTTGGGCCACTCGTTAAGCCTAGTTTGGCCAAGGGTCTATGCAACCCGAGCGGTATCTAGAGATCTAACCCGCGTTCCTATTTTTGGATTAAAAATTAGATTAAAAATTTTGAAAAGAATAATTTTTTTCTATATTTAGGAAAAAGCTTGGAAATTAGATTTTGAGTATTTTTCTTTTAAAATGTGCAAAAATTCTTCGATGAAGAAATTATACTTAAAATTGAACAAGCTCTTAAAGCTTTATAATAGGGTTTTTAATGTTCTTAAAGACAAATGTTAGATGTTGTTTGAGCATTTCCATTTTGATAAAATATTACTTGTCTCCGCACTTTCAATATAGTGTTTCTTTTAGCTGGTTAGGAATAGAACTTTAAAACTCACAATTAGTAAGAAGGCGGCATGAATAGTTTAGTTGGTGAATGAACAAATTTAGATATTGAAAGGCACTAGTTGGATAACTAATATAATCAAGTCTAGGACCTTAGATCTCTAGTTGTGCATAAAGTAAGATATACTCTCATGTCTCACTTGATTTCTAGTTGACTCTAATAAGCTAATGGTGACTCCTCATATAAAATACCCATATGGTCTAGTGAAACTAAAAATTGACTATTCTAACTCAGGCGAAGCATAGCTTTGGAAGAGCCTGTGCCTAATTTAAGGTTGTAGGCTCGTCTCTTACGCATATGCCCGTTTCCCCGCTAGATGGAAAAGGTAAGTTGCGATACTAATTCAGGTATGCATTTTGATGATGTGAAATTGCTGCTTGTTTATTTGTTGGGGACGACAACCGTTACATTGAGTTCCAGAGGATGCAATTTAGGTATTGTCGTAGTAACTGACTTTGTGGACCTAGGTTATACAAGAGACTTGAATATTGATCGATCTCTGAGCTGTTTAGCTTCTATTTTTGTGGGTCACATTGTGAGTAGGAAAATACCGTCGCAAGACATGGTGGCTTGACTGACGAGTAAGGCTGGGTACATAGCGAGAGCGGAATAAGTGGAAATGGCAATGTGGACAACTTGATTAGTGATGTTGGTTCAAGGAGAATTGAGTTTAGTGGTGACCAACTCTTTCGCATAAGAGATAACAAGTCAAGAGAAGACAAGCAAATTGAGGTTAGGAAGTCCAAGTGCAGTTTGGAATATCAAATAGGAACGGCTATTGCGCAAAATATACTTCAAAATAATTGCCCCGCGACCACACCCAAAGGTAGGGCATAAGAGATAACAAGCCAAGAGAGGACGTGCAAATTGATTTTGTTCCTTTGAGGAAGTCCAAGTGCAGCTTGGCAGTTTGGGCTATCGAATAAGAAGGGTTGTTGCACAAAATGTACTTGAAAGTAATTGCCTCACGACCGCACTCAAAGGTAAGGCATTTCCCAAATGGAGCAACGAATCAAGGCTATGACTTCTGCTGCCACGAGCTAAGGTGGAGATTATTGGGTATGTTTCGAGTTTTGACCAACAAATCAAGTGTAGTTAGAAGTGCGGAGAATTAGATAGGTTCGAAATGAGTTTGGTGGCGTTTGTGAAAATAGAAGACCAGTTACCTTATAGTCATATGGTGAGCGCCCAACCCTCTCCGGGTAGGCAATCGATGAGAACGAGGCTCGCGATTTGAGGCATGGCTTCGACCTATTTTAAGCATACATAAAGAGACTACACATGGTAGCCTCTTGAGGGTTTTTTAGAATTTAACTCTGAGAGATTTTTGGAGGAAAACAATTGAACATTATGTAAAGATTTAATTAGGTGTCATCCGGGTTTTGGGTGTGAGAAAACTTTTGATCTAAAAGCTTGTATCTCTATTGTTCATAGTGGATCCATCACCGTCGCTTTCCTTGCGGAGTAACAATTGAGACTTGAACTGAACAATGTAAAATTCCAATGTTTTGTTTTCTCCATTTTTAGCCTATTTCTTTGTTTGTCTCACTATCATGATCGGTTGCATCACGGCAACATTAATGAAATGATTAATGATGTTATGTTAATCTCATTGTAAAGGATGTTAGTTGCAAAGTCTTATTATTGACTAACTGAAATTGAAGTTTTAAGTGAGAGCTGCTTTTATACTCTAGAGATGAGATACCGTTAGATTAAGAAGAATCCAATCGATTTAGATAAATGCCAAACCAGTCAACAAGTCAACTTGTTTCTAACTTTTGAAACAACTGTTCGGACCGTTTACTCAAGTACTGGTCAATGCCAAATCTCCAGGTTCTCGACTGCTTCAGCTCTTAAAGTTTTTGAAAAGTTCAATTGCATCGAAATTCAAAACTGCAATTGTGCCTAATTTGTGGTGGTGCAAGGTGTAATTTTCTAATTCATATCAATATAGACACATCTACGGTATAAATATGTTTTTAGTTCATAATGTCGTCTCTCTTAATTCTGAGATTAAAATTTTGTCCGAGTTCAATCGCATTTTTAATTTTCTGTAAAATAATTAGAGGATCCTTCGTGATTATAATTAAGAATTCTCTTTTCCAAGGTCAGTTATAATTTAATGAAAATTGAAAGCTACCCAAAAGAAAAAGCTGTGTTTGAAAAAAGATTTATACACTATGATAAATCATTATTTATCGCATTTTATCATAATTTCACTATCACCAGCTAAGCCTATGTGCACCTTTGCTATTTTGGACGTTGGTCGGAATTCTCTCCGCCGTCGTCTGGCTCCGCGCCGTTGGCCGTCAGCTCTCGGGCCTTCCTTGCTTCCTCAGCCCAGTCCGTTCTCATCAACATGACCACCATCACGACGGCGCAGACTCCCTGCGCCGCAAGGAGGCCCATCCAGAGGCCCAAGAGGCCCAAACCGATCTTGAAGCACATGATGCCCGCCACCGGCAGCCCAACGAAGTAGAAGGCCACCAAGTTGATGTTGGCCCCTAGAGTGGGCCGCGCGCTGCCCCTCAGTGCCCCACACACGGTGGTCTGAGGGCAGTTCCCTAGCTCGCACAACCCCACCACCGGCAATGCTGCGGCGGTCAACACCAGAATAGCTCCGTCCTTCGTGAAGAACCGGCCCCACATGGTCCTCATGACGATCGTGCACAGCATCACGATGAGGCTAGTGGCGACGGCGCAGGCGAGGGCCACTAGGGAGGTGACCCTAGCGTGCTCGGGCCGGGCCGCCCCGAGCTCGTTCCCAACCCGGGCCGACACCGCGAGCCCGAGCGACGAGGGGAAGATGTAGATCAACGCGGTCGCCTGGATCAAAACCCCCATGGCGCCCACTGCCTCGGCTGCGTTCGGGAGGACCCCGGCGAGGACGATCATGAGCTCGTACCACCACCACTCCAGGCACACCGAGATGCAACTCGGGATGGCCAACCAGAGAATGGTACTCCACTCCTTGAAGCACTTGAGGGACCAAGCTTGCCACGACTCTCTACAAGTCCTAGAGAAGTAGATGCACAAAACAAGTACGGCCAGAATGATTAAGTCGGTTATGGACACAGCAATTGCTATGCCCTTGACACCGAGTTTGTAGTGATGAACGAGAAGATAATTGACTGGGACATGGAGGATAAGCCCAAACCCTGCGCTGAGCATGAGAGGGACTGTGATGTTTTGTGATCTAAGGTAGATTCTGAGTGGATTGATGAGAGATTGGAAGAAAAGATCCGGGATCACGTATGTGAGATAGACCGTGGCGACCGTGACTATTTTCGGGTCTTGGCCGCACAGGAGGAGAATCGGCTTGACATAGAGCCAAAGGAAGGAGATGGGTACGGAGGCGAGGGTCAGGATCGTGATGGTGCGTTGTAGGGTTTGGACCATGAGCGGCCACCGCCTCGCCCCACAGGCCTGAGAGGTGATGGCCTCCATGCCGAGGGCGAGGCCCGTGATGACGGAGTACCCGGTGATGTTAGCAATACCCATCGCGAGCGTGCCTCCGGCCAGTGCTTCTTTCCCGATCTGGCCCAGGAACAGCACCGATAACGCAGATTTCCCGTACATGACTAAGGCAGAAACGATGAGAGGTAGCGCTATGGCATATAGCTTTTTTAACTCTTCAAACACCTACGATGGGCAGAGAAAAAGCAATAAAGAAAAAAAAAAGGTCAGGCCATAAGCTAAATCTTGAGATGTGTCATATTAATTGGCTTTAGCCAATACATTTAACGAGCACAAAGCCAAATTGGAAACAAACTCTTCTTCCCTATTCGCAATTTCCTACACTAACCTCAAAACTCGATGGCCTCGTTGGCTGATCTTCTTCATTTGATAGACCCACTAAAGTTTCTAAAAGGGGTGATGTATCAGAGCTATGATCGTGACCCAGAAGAGGCGCAGAAAATGTCTCTCTGTCATCGTGACCTTGCATCTTGATCTGGAGTTGTTGTCTGAGAGGATTGAGACTTTGTCACTCAGCACTAAGCACTTGAGGACTCAGATCTTCTTCTTCTTCTTCTGCACGCAAGCGAAGGTCCTAGCGAACGCACGTCAGCAAGAGATAACAAAACTGAATGAATGCAAAACCACCCAGACAGAGAAAGTTAAAGAAAAAGTAGGGAAGAGAGAGAAACTTACAGCTACTTTTACCTCTAAACAACATTTAATTTTTTTCACTCCCTACACGATCTTACTGGCATTTTCTTCGTTCAACACTTCTGCATTTATATACAAGTCTTTCTCTGGGGATGTGCAGGATTTATGCGGACACATGCAGAGGGTTGGTTAGGGTTTCCATGGTGAGCAATGGACGAGTGTTTGGAGAGGTGGCCATGCGAGTGGGGGGGGTTTTTTTTTTTTTGGGGGGGGGGGGGTGGGAGGTGGGTGTTCGTCGTTTTCTGCATATATGGCAAATAAAGCCACTCCTTTTTATAAATTTCATTTTTTCCTTCTGGAAAAGACCCCGTAACGTGCTTCTCTTGGTGTCTCGATCAATCTCGACCGTCAATTCACATCTCATTTGTATCCATCGATGGTCATAATTGATTGAAACACTGAACGGAGTATCTAGGGAGGTGGAGGATTTACTGTTCTTAACAAGACTCACGAGTTTTATATAAAAGGTTGCTTAGGACCGGTCAACATATTGTCTAAAACTCATTCTACTAAAATGCATGTTCTAGTTGCATTAGAAAAGCCTCACGTCAGACAAACAGTTGGTGATCTTAATTGACTTGTAATTCACTGACTTTTTAAATTGAGATCTGTTAATTTATGTCGGACAATTAACATGATGTAGAGTAGTTGGTAATCCTAATTGACTTGTAATTCTCGGACTTCTTAACTAGAGATTTGCTATTTCGTTTAGATACCTTTGACAAATAAGATATTTGTCCAGATTTGATTCATCTATAGTTAAATCAGGGTCAGACTCACCATTTAATGAGGGGTATCGCCCCATCTGGACTATTATAATAATGGTGGCTCGGTTCCCCGATTCTGCAACTTCTGTTATGCACGTGTGGCAGGGGACTGCTCCAGGTGCCTGCCATGGAATTTGCATGGTCTCAGCATGTTTCTTCGTGGGTGGTATGAGCGTCTGCTGCACTGACAGACAGGAGAAGCTTTGACTTTTCCTCAAAATAGAACCTTGAGCTTGGATGCAGGAGACCGGTCGGATCGCCTGTGAGGAAACCTGTAGTAGTTACCTCAGAGAATGCTGAAGAACAGCTCGGTTAAAAAGCTCATTTCGACATGGAGTATTTGATAAGAAGGAAGAAAGTTTTAACCTGGACTCTGCTTCAAGTTTTTCATTCTACCTTATTTCAGGTGAATAAGATATTAGCGTTCTTGCAATTTTGTAAAGGCCGCAGATTTTATGGGGTCATGATTTTTATTTGTGTTACATATATTGTAAAATTTTGATGATTGATGAATTGACTATCATGAAACTTTTTTCCAGTTATTACTGGTCGTCACATATTTCCAATGAAATTAATCAAAATGACTTTATGACTAAATTAGTGAAATTGAAAAGTTGACTCAATTAGCATCTGTACAATAAATTTGGGACTGATTAGACATTTTACTCATCATTTTAGGACCACCTAACTCTAACTAGATTAATTCATTTGTTGCAATCTTCCCAAAGGTGAACCATTCGGGAGAAAATTAATGGATTATTAAATTTATACTTCACTTGATTCAAAATATGAAAGATTGTCTGAAGATTTTCCAGTTCGAATAGGAAATAATATGGATTAAATCCGATTCTAACTTGGAATATTAGCCTAAATTACTAGATATTATCTAAATATGAATATCTATTTAGGAAAACTTAGTTAATCTATCATGCAATGCAATTATTATATTTTTCAAACAAGAAAGTAAGTGAAGCAATTGGGTAACTTAAAAATCACCAAATATATCTATTTAATTCAAAATTGGAAACAAACAAACTGACAACCTGATTTTAATGCCTAAAAATTGAAGAGAAATAATCGGGTGCCTATCTTTAATCGACAGTGAGCATAACAGTTTATTCTGGATTAAAAAAAATCAAATAACAATTAATTATAAATTGTTGTGAAACCCACTAGAAAACCCAAGATTGAATTAGTGATTTCATGCAATCCATTAGTAAAGCAATAGGAGAAGCTCAAAATGACCAAATATATCCATTCCATTCAAAATTGGAAACAAACATATTGACAACCCATCTTAATGCCCAATGATCGAATTAGCGATTTCAAGCAATCCATAACTTAATCTTAATGCCTAAAGACCAAATTATAGATTTCACACGTTGTATACTTTCCTAACTTGCATATGCATAAAAATCTCAAAATAATCAAGTTAGATGAAGAGAATACCAAATTGGAAATAATATATAGAAATCAAGTTCGATTAAGGAAAATTACCTAATTCAAAGATTTGCTTCCCAAAATGGTGACCAGCGGCAGACGACTCGTGGTGGTCGGTGACGGTGATGCTAGTATCGGCGATGAGGGACTTCTGGTTTCTGTTGGCGAGGAGGAATTGTTGGTGCTGCTCGGCTCGGTGAGGGCAGGTCACGGCAAGGACCGAGTGTTCTCGGTGGAAGGCAGCAAGGACCACAGGGATCGGGGAAGTTTGTGGCTGGGCTCGTCGTTGGCAGTAGGCACGGTGGCTTGCTGGGATCGTAGCTGGCCGAGAACAGCAGTGTCGTGGAATTGTCGCAGTGCAGTGAGTGAAGCAGCGATCAGTGAAGCGGATCGGTGCAGCAGCTTCTTGGCTGAGGGCTCATGGTTGGCCGAAGGCGTCAGCGACGGTGCAGGGAAGCAGCATCGGGTCGCCAAGGAGTCGCGGTTGGCCGAAGCTGGTCGTAGCGAGGGTGCAAGCGCGCGGTTGAGTCTCAGCGACGGTGTAGGGAAGCATCAGCGACAGAAGCAGCTATTGGCAGAGAAGATCGCAGTGCATGGCACCGCAATACATGTGGTTAGTAAGACAAAAGGTCTATGGCCTTCTTCATCCATGCTACAGTAAAATCACCATGTAACCTGTTCGAATTAATATGCATTTTCAAGCACAATAGATTTTGGGCAGCACTATTTCTACCTCCTATTCTACCTCCTATATGACTAAATCTATCAAATTTCTACCAAAAAGGCAAAATTACCGTGTATCATTCAATTGCAATATAAATTGATGGTACCAAATTTATTTACTTTCCCTTTTTAAGTCTTTCTATATCTACGTAGGATCTACTTACTATAATTAAGCATTTGAAATGTTTATCTTTTTTGTTTATTATAGATTTTTTATATACATTAAAGGCACTATGTCTTTTTCATTGTTAGATATTACTTTCATCAAAAAAAATTTTGTCGAAAAGAGAAATTTTCCAAAAATCTAGTTCTTATTCATGTCGTCAATTATATTTATGGATAAATCGTTGAGTAGATAAAATTGAATTAAATCAAAATATTGCATAAAGTAATTTTTTTTAAATGCCAGAGAAATATCATTATTTTGAATGATAAAAATTAAAATCAATAATTAATTATTCACAAAAAAATATCAAGATACCTCATCGTACATAAGTTTTTTAGTTTATTCCTATATATTCCTCTAACGGCTTACACGCTTTGTACAAAAGTATCTTGCTAGTATAATGAGGAAAAAAGATAAGTTCTTTGATATTATAAATAAATAGATATGATATGAATTAGTAGAGTAATGATATAAATAAAAAAGTTGAACAATAAAGTTTTATTTTGAGATGAGATAATAAAAAAATGGATAAGTTGTTATAAGATCAATGATGAAGAATCAACCTTTCAGTTTTATATTGTGCAATTTTCTTTAATACGCTAAAAAAATGCAAAATACTGAATTATGGAACTATCATGCATAGAAAACAATTAGAAAGAAAAAAAAAAAGAGCAAGGCCATCACTCTAAGCTGCAATTGAAAGATTAAGGACAATTTTATCTTTTTAGTATAAATGGGGATAGATGTAGTCATTTAAAGGTGGAAATATCGCTACCCTAATTTATTTTGTAGACAACTACTATATTATAGTAATTGGATAAACTTTAAACATTTAATAGAGAAGTATATCGTGGCCAAAAAAAAGAACAAATATAGTAGTACATCAAACAAGTATAATAAGAAATATATTATAAGACAGGGTGATCTGCACTCATATTATGGACCAGAAAGCGCGTGAGCCTAAACGGTAAGCTGATCTACTGAGCTAGAGTGGAAATTTTTGTTTAGAGAAGCGATGATACATCTGTTTAATTATTTAGATTGATTTCGTCAAATGCAAATATCGATATTATAAGGGAAAAGTGCCAAAAAAAAGTCATAAACATTTTGGCTTTGTGCCGATTTAGTCCTAAACCTTTTTACGTTGTGCTAATTCAGTCCTTTTTGACCAATTTTGGCCGGATTTTACTAACTGGACGTTGGCCGGCTGACGTGGCATAATTGGCGCTGACGTGTACAACTTTTAATAATATTTTAATATTTTAAAAACATTTTATTTTATTTTTCTCTTTTTACTTTTTATTTTTATTCTTTTCTTTATTCTTTTTTTTTCTTTTTTCTTCTCATCTTCTTCCTCCAGTCGGTCGCCGGAGCTCGGCGACTGGCCAGAGGTGACCTCGCCGGCCACCTCGCTAGTGGCTGCAAGCGCGCCGAGCGGGCGAGCCTCGCCTGCCCCGCCAGCTCTGCGCGAGGCCAGCTAGACTCCTCCCCGACTCCGTTCTCCGATCCCAATCTCGCCCTAGAAATTTCCTCCCTCCTCCACTTGTTGTCGTCGTCGTCTCTAGGGTCCACGGGAGCTTGGGGTGTCCTCGGTCGCGCGGCTCCAGCCTCGGATTTTCACCTATTTCTCCCACGGTGGCGATCCGTCGGGGGTGGAGGTTTTGTGATTCCTGGGGTTCTCCGAGGCAACTAGCCTCACGCCAAGCTGGCGGGGCTCGCCCTCATCGACCATGGGCGAGGCTCGACCCTCACCAGATTCGATGAGGGCGAGCCTCATGACCCCGGCGAGGTGGCCGGCGAGGTTGACCTTGCCAGCCGTCACCTCTGGCCGGTCGCCGAGCTCCCGACCGGGCCGGAGGAAGAAGATTAGAAGAAAAAAGAAAAATAATAAACTAAAAGAATAAAAATAAAAAGAGAAAGAGAAAAATAAAATAAAAAATATTAAAATATTATTAAAAATTGTACACGTCAACTCCGATCAAGCTACATCAACCGGCCGGCGTCCAGTCAGCAAAATCCGGCCAAAATTGGCCAGAAATGACTAAATTGGCACAGTAAAAAGGTTTAGGACTAAATCAGCACCAAAAAAATATTTAAGACTAAATCGGCACAAAGCCAAAAGGTTTAGGACTTTTTTGGCACTTTTCCCGATATTATAATCTTATAAACTCTTTTTATACGTAATGTATCTATTCAGTGACACTCTATGCAAAATAAATCAAGAAAAGTCCTTCCATGCAATACCATTTTCGTTGGTGAGGTATATCATAATTTTGGACTATTGTATTAACGTTCAATTTGAAAAGAATGGAAGAGGTTCTATAACCGAGCTAAAGGAAATGTGTCACTATCTTCTTCTTCTTTTTTAACAAGTGAAACAAAGTGCTTAATAGGCAAAAGAAAGTGTGGAGTGTGGTTGGCTCGAAATGCCACACTTCTTAGGGAGAGTACAAGTAACTAGAAATTCGCAAAAAGCTGGGGACCAAGCAATGGAGTGAAGTGGCTTGTTTTATTGGGTATGCATTTTCTATTCATGTAAGTCCTGTGGGCATGGCGGTGATTGTTGAAGAACATAAGGAAGCAACAGAATAGCCCGCAAGAAGGGTGTTGCCTGAATTGGGTAGGTGAGAATGCCAAATTTCTGATCTCATTTATACCCATGGGGGTAGTGGGTGCTTTGTAGCGTAAGGGTGAAGTGCGAGAGATGCAAAAGGGTTGATTAATTGGTTTATTAGAGTGGCATCAAAGTATTTCTGCTAGGAATCCAAGAATGTGATGATTATCATTTTAGAGGATTTCTAAAGGCGATGTTGGCCTCCCGTGCATAAACCGATTGGTTTATAAGTGTGCAGTAAAACCTCATCTCTTGAGTTAGCTTTTGGGATAAAAAAAAGGCCCAAAATCACCTAATACCGATATTAGAGCTCAGGTTACTAACAAGTTTAGACCCAATAGTCACTTGGAGAAAGTTGTTGTGGCTCTGACTTAAGCTTGATGCGTGAGGAGGAGATTATTAAGATGCACGTGTGAGTGAATTGTATTAGAAAAATCACACATAGGAGAATTAATGTGATGTAGAGCAATTAGTACATTCTAGTTGGCTCATAACTTATTAGCTTAAGCTTTTAAGTAAATGTGGGTTCAACTGGATATATCAACGGGCTTGTATTTGGGCTCCCTCTTAGTGATCTCCCTAAATGAAGGTATCGGAATTTTTTGCATGCTCCCAACAAATGGTGTTAGAGCTGATGGCCGTGGTTGCTAATCTGGTGAGCATTGTGGTGTAGCAATGTGGGCCCGTAGGGATTTAACTTGAGATAAGTTGATGCAAGAGGATACTTGAATTAAGGGGGGCAAACCTAACATTAAGCTTACACTTGACCTTTTTTCAGGGAGGTCACCAAGAGGGAGCCCAAATGTGAGCTTGGCAGTGTATCCAGTTGGACTCACCTTTACTCAAAAACTTAAGTCAATGAGTTATTGATCAATTATGATATATTAATTGTTCTATACTACATCAATTCTCGGATGTGGAATTCCTTTAATACAATTCACTCACATGAGTATTCTAACACATTACTCTTCAAGTCTTTTAATGGCCGGATGATATTTTATATCTTAAAAGGAAACCAAGATTGAGATCGTCACGAGGAACGCGTTTCTATTGTACCCTAAGCATGCATCAAAACGTGCGTCTTTACACGCAAACAAGATCGCTATGGACCATCTATAAGTTCTTTCATGCATTTATAAGCGTATATTCATTCTCGTTGACCCATATAAGCTTACGAGCATGCCAGAGACAAACCTTAAAAGATCTCTCGAAAGTAAGAGACCCCGCTTTTTGATACGAGCCATAAAAGAAGTCTCGCTTCTTCCTCCTATATTTCAATCGTTGTGTTCACATTCAGGTGGGGCAAAAAAGCATGTTTCTACAAGACATTGTCTATTTTCTTTTTAGGTAAGCATAATTCATATAAGTTTTATGCTCGTTCAATCCATTTTAATATAAATTTTTCGATGGCTAGTAGACAGTCACAATCTTTAAAGAAAACAAAATAAGAGTCAAGATCGCCACTGGACGACGATGTATGCACGTGTATTGCATAACAAGCATACATCCATACATCTATCTATGCCGCAGCCACGAGCGTTATATGTTTATTTATCAGTTTGTCTGTACGTTCATAAGTGCACTCTTTCACCTTTATACGTAGAGCAAGACAGCAAGCCACCGACGAGCACGAAGAGGAGCAAGGGGGTTGACGTTTGCCAAACCACTAAATGCTTGTTAGGTTTTTGTATGGGTCTAACAACTTGAATTAAGACATGTATCGGGGGGCCGCCCCTGGAATTCATAGGTCTGTTCACCCAGGCGGTGAACCATTGATCAACATAAGGCAATGTGAAAGATGCAGAATAGCTTAAAATCATTAAAAGGAAGGACATTGAAGCAGGGGACAGAAGCCAAAGCAATGAAATCGCCGCAATCAAGCCTAGCTAATTCATCCACAAATCATTGCTGCTCAAAAACATGAGCAAATAAATATTTGAGCAATCACATAAACACATGGCTCCAAATATTTTGTGAAAAATGAGGAATTTGAAATATTTTTTTTTTTAAAATAATTGTCTGTATTGCTTGAAATAATTCTATGAATATGTTATCATTGACAACAATTTATGTCTAAAATTTTTTATAGATGATGAAATTTTTTTTTGTTCATTTATTTTTATAAACGATTTCATGTTTCATGAAATAAATGCAACCTAACTTGAGCTTCCTCTCGATGATCTCTCCAGATGAAAATATCGAACTTATGCTGCATGCTCTTGATTTGGCAATAGCAATGTCACCAAAAACCCACTCTTCCAGAATGTCCTCAACCTTGAGATATGAGATATACATTGCTAATTTCCAATCTCTAAAGACCGATTTTCTTGCAATGGAAACCGATTGTATCCAACAACACCGACCGACACGCAACTACATTAGCTTGGATGTATGATTTAATGTCAACACTAGTTACAGGCTATGTAGCACCGATACAAACACGTGACACGCAACACAACATGACACGATATGCCGACACGTTATTTCTCAAAAAATAGAGAATTCCGACACGTTCCGACATGTTTTTCCTCTAATATAGTGTTGACACCTCAATTTTTAGTATGTTTATTTTATTAATTAAGTTTTTATTTATTTTGTCTTTTTCGAAATAATAAACAAATAACAAAAAAAAAAAAAAAAAAACAAAAAGAAAACAAAAACAACAAAAAAACAAAACAAAACAAAAGAAAATCAATAAACAAAAGCAGCAGCCCCCCCCCTTTTCTTCACGTGGGCTCGCATGACCCGCCCCCCCCTTTTCTCCTTCTTCTTCTTCTTTCTTCTTCTTCCTTCTCCTTCCTTCTTCTTCTCTGTGTCTGTGCATCACACGCGACGGCCGGCGACGCGCTCAAGGGCAGCCTATGGTAAAGAGGAACGGAGGTAGGCCGCCGAAGGAGAGGACGATGCGCATGCGCCTTCAATGCGCGCCTTTAATGCTGAGATGAGACGCCGGTTGGGCCGCGGGAGTCCGGTCGGCAAGCCAAAGACCGGCGGCCGAGTCCCTCCGTCGACCGGACCTCCTCACCTATAAATAGGAGCGCACAACCTCCGTCGAAGGAGGGCATCGCAAGCTTTGAGATCCTTCACCGAGAGACATCGGGAGGGATTGAAGGGCGAGCGAGGGAGAGAGCTCGAGTCGCGAGCTTAGCCCACCTTCCACCGAGAGACTTCGGGGAGGGCCGGCGGCGAGTGACTTCGAGAAGGTCGATCCGGCCGGTGGAGGCTCGGATCTGACCGGGAGTGAGAGAGAGTGAGGTCGGAGGAGGCGAAGGAGTCCCAGACCCGCGAGAAGAGCCGGAGAGACGAGGTCTAGATCTAAAGATCCGAGGGCGAGGGTCTGCGGAAGGACCAGATCTAATCAGATCTGGGAGCCCGACGCTACTTCACCGAGCTATCTCAGCCCCAACGCCGACCAGCAACGTCCCCACAGCCGCCCCGCCGTACCCCCGTCGCGAACAGGTAAAGGCCGTGCTCGCCCACATCGTCACTGTCGCCTCACCTTCTCCCCGAGAACCCAGCCAGCTGCCCGTCATCGTCGCTGCCTCTTGCGAATCCAAAAAGAGCCGCTCGTCGCCAAAACCCTCGGCGCCGCGGATCGCCGAATCTCTAGGGTTACACGCAGGTCGGGTCGGCGAGATCTCACGGGTCACGAATCCGGGTAGGGTTTTAGGAATCGGGTCGCGGCTGCAAGCCGGCCGAGAGCGGGTCGGGCGTGGGTCTAAACCGGGTAGGGTTTCCGCCCGAGACGGGCCGGGTTGTGCGCGTGGGCTGGGTACATGTTGAATTGGAGTTTTTATAAAGCAGGCCAAAAGCGATTTGGGCTTTTTTTTTTTTTTAAAAGTGGGAAGAAAAAAAAAAAAAAAAAAAGCTGAGTCGGGCCCGCAACGAGGGCCCGTCCGCGTTTGGGTCTTCGACCCGGGTCGGACCCCAACTCGGGATCCGACCCGGTTCGTTTTTAAATATTATTATATAAAATAATATTTAAAAAATAATAAAAAATATTTTATTTCCCAAAAAAATCGAGTCGGGCCCGCAACGCGGGCCCGTCCTCATTCGGATCGCTGGCCCGGGTCGTACCCAACCCCGCGGATCCGACCCGGGTCGGTTTTATTTTGTTTCATTAGTTTAATATAAAATAATATTTTAAATAAATAATAAATATTTTATTTCAAAAAAATGTCAAAAATCCAAAAAAAGCCAAAAATTCATGAAAAAGCCAAAAATGTCAAAAATCCAAAAAAAGCCAAAAATTCATGAAAAAGCCAAAAATGTCAAAAATTTCAGAAAAAGCCAAAAAGACTTGTATTTTCCCAAAAATCCCAAAAAATCCCTTTGATGTCCAAAAAATTAGAAAATGACTCAAAAATGTTTTTCCTCCAAAAAATGCATGGAAAATCCTCGAACATCCAAAAACCTCAGGGTTTAAACAAGATTAGGTACCGAAAGGGCATTAGTGATTAACTAGTGTAATCAAGTCCCCGATCCTAATTTTCTCGGTTGCGCAGAGTGAGTATTTCTCCGATACTTCACTTGGGTTTCTAATCAACCCACCCCAAATCGATTAGTGGCGACTCCATTTTAAAATTGATTTACAGGTTAAAAACTTGAACCATTAAGTTGCGAATTGGTGGACTTGGGAGAGTCCGGGCATAACTAATTTCAGCCGAGCCATGAGCCTCCTTAGGCGCCCGTACCCGATCGCGGGCGCCGAGAAAAAAAGAGGTCGCGACAGCTTGGCGACTCCGCTGGGGACTTTGAGGACTTAGGCCATTTTTGTCTTGTTTAAATTCTTTACCGACTTAGGTTTTTTTTTCTTTATGCAGGTCAAAAGTTTAGAAATTTATTTTAATTTTGTTTAAAATATATTTTTTTGTGATGATAAATTGTTGTTCATGCTTTACTTGTTTTAGCACTACACATGGCACACACAACCTGGCCGTCGGACCTGGGCCGCCATAGGATTTCTAGGATGGTGTTAAGAAAGATACGACCTCGAACGCGAGACTGCGATGTAGAGGTTGCCTTTCTTTTCCCCGAATTTCTTAGCCGAGATTAGGAGGGTATGCTGCTAACGCGAGACTGCGACAGGCGAATATCCTTTTAATCTCACAAAACCTTCTCAGTTAGAAATCGAGCCGCACATATCATGCGCATGTCTATATGATTGCCATCAATTTTCTCGTGGGAAGTAAGTTTTTATTTTGTGTACTTTGCAATTTACGTACCTTCCGTATATATCGAGTAGTCCATGATTAGTGTAGGATGTAATATCGCGGTCATCTAAATTTGAAAGTAATTGTCATAAAGTTTTTTTTAAGTTTTTTTTAAAAAAAAAATTTGCAAAAAATTACTTTCAGTTGATGTTTTTATTCTCAAGCATGTTACAAAATTCTTTTCCGCAAGAATTTTCATTTTCCTAAAAAAAAAAAAAAAAAAAGGGATAGAAACCTTTTTCAAAATTTGTTACAACTCATGCTTTCTTCGCCTTTCAAATTGAATATCCTTTTAGCTCATGTTAACATGTCACGTGCCCTTTTTCAATCCATGTTTAGGAAATCCTCTACATTTTCATGAATAAACAAAAATAATAGGATTAGGTTGTCATCATGGACTGACTCCCTATTTACGCCTTGTATTCACACACGCTTGTTTACTCATGACTAGGTAATCACGGAACGTCAACGTTCGCCGATCCGCACTCGTTCAAAAACAAGAGCAAGAATGGCCGAAGAAAATGTACCAAGCCGTATTGCGGTCATGGAAAGTGAAATGAAGCAAGTCTTCAATGTGCTTCAACAACTTTCAAAGCAAATAGACTCCATCCATGGCAAACTCACTCCCGCCCGGCCTCAATCGAGGTATTGTTGCCACAATCATCTACTAGGGGTGATCAAGGTGGAGATACCGATGATAACATGCCCGAATTGGAGGATGATACGCACCAAATCATAGTTGAGAAAGCAAAGCCCAACAGTTTGTCTAAGACCGAACATGACAAACGCCTTGAGAAACTTGAAGAGAGGCTAAAACAATTGCAGGGTCTTCAAGATCCTACTCCAACAGACCTCTCCATCTACTCTAAGGTCAAAATGCCGGAAAAATTCAAAATGCCCGAGTTCGAGAAATACGATGGCACGACCGCCCAAGAGCTCACTTGCGAGATGTATTTGGTTCGAATGACCCAAGTATCTTAATATTGAACCTCTAATGATCCAGTTGTTCCAATCAAGCCCGGTAGGTCCCGCCCGAGGTGGTACATTACAAAGAGCATGAATCTCCTCGAAACATGGAGTGAGGTGAGTGAGGCATTCCTCAAGCAAGTATAAGTTTATAATGGACATTACCCCTTCTCGTGAGGACCTTGAGCGAACCGAAAAGAAAAAGCATGAATCGTTCAAAGAATATACTATCCGATGGAGAAATCTGGCCACCCAAATCAGTCCTGAACCAACCGATTTCGAGCTGAGAAAGATGTTTATCAAAACCCTCCCTTACGAGTACCGCAATCGAATGGTAACCACGATCGCCGAATCATTTAATCAACTCATTCCAAGTAGGGGAGCAAATCGAGATAGGGTTGAGGGACGGTTGGTTCACCGAACCGCATCCACAGCAAGTTCAGCATGAAGAAAGATAAAGAACCCCGGTAGATGTCAATGCAACCTACAATCATTCTCCAACAATTCAGACCAAAGTGCAAGACAGCAACAAACCACCAGCCGTCAGTCATCTCAGCGTTACAACAACAAGAGACAATTTACTCCTCTTCCTGGATCTCCGTCACGGTACTAGCGATCCTCCGGAAAAAGAACCTCCTTTCGATTGAGCCGAAACGACCCAACGCTGAAAGTTTTTCCAACTATGACCCGTCAAAAATATGTGACTATCACATGGAAGAAGTGGGGCATTCGGCGATGAGTGCTTCGCCCTCAAGAGTCGAATCCAAAACCTGTTAGACACTAAAGCTTTCTCATTCCAAGACAATCCGCTCCCTGATCACACCGACAAAGTAAACGCGGTATTCAGTTATGAAGATAGTCAGAGCAGAAATGTCAAAGCACATACCGCTGACATCTATCAAGGATGGTGAAGGCCGGGTATTATTCAAGCAATGAAGTGTCACCCTTAGCAACAAGAGAAAGAAGGGCCGGATGACATGACCACCATGTTTGGAGACCTTTTCATGGACACCATCAATGAAGGACCATAAGGGGAAATGGGTGCAGGCCCGCTCGAGTAGAACCCTTTTTAATTTCCTTTTGGATCCCCCTACGTGGGAACTTGTACATCTTTCTTAAGCCTGGCTTGTTTTTATTTTCAACATCAGTTCCGCTTGAGGAATTGACTTTTGAAAACACTTTTCCAAAATGTAAGTCCACTTAATAAAGTTGAAAATATTTTGAGAGAGCATGAGGCGGTATCCCAAACCAGCCTAGTGATCTTATCCAACCATGAAAAGAAAATATCATCCAAGGAAAATATGCGAGGGCTGGGCTTCCTCATGTTTTTCTCCCCCAAAGACATATTTTGAAAATAAAAAATATTTCAAAAGCTTTTGTTAAAACAAGATGATAAATTTAATCATGTTTGTCTTTCTGACTCATTCACTTCATGTCTCAGAGGATCATTCCCGTCCCTTTTGACTTGGTTGTGACGGGGGCATTTGAAGCAAGCGCATCGGGATACAAAAGATGAAACGTAATAGGTACGGGCATAGAGTTGAGATCGAAGCATCCATGACATGCCTCACTCCCGCCCAGCTCTATCCCGAGCCAAAGGACTATCTTGTCGCACGACACGCCCAAACAACTAGATGTTACGTTTCAACTTCGACGAGCCCGAAGCATAAGAAAGAAGTTCCTTCTCTTCCTTTAAAGTGAATACCGTCAACGGGAGAAAATCTAGACAGTCAAGGCGATCTATAGCCCCACACCTTGGACAATGACTTTGGAATCTAGAAGCTTCACTCCAGACGCATATTCTTCCAAGGAAAAGAGAAATTCCACAGAAGGAAGGCGTTAAAGATGAATCAACGACCAGCAATCATCCATACATGGTCACAAATGAAGAGGGCCAATCAAAAGAGACATTGAACTGTGTCAAAAACAAAAGGCCGTCATTGACATACAGAGATCCCTAGGAGTCAGCAAATACAAACTTTGGAGAAGAGTAATTTGGTATCGTTTCCAATACTCCCGATTAATGTCCGAACTCACTTTTGACATATTTTCTCCTATTGACAGGAAGCATAGGATTCAAGAAACAAGCTCAATGGTTAATTTGGGCAAATCAAATGATCCATATCGATTTACCTAGCTTGGTATGAAAGGACGTGTCGTCCAGGAGCCGGTTCGGTTAAATGAAAAAAAGAAGCGTCCTACGGACACCGTTGGCGCCTCTAGCCGAGTGGTATCCGGGAAGAAGCAAAAAGGTCCGAAGTCGGGGGTTCGAATCCTCGACGCGGCAGTTAGCCGCTTGGTAAAAAAATAATAAAAAAAATTTTGCTTCTCTTGCACTTGCAAATTACGAGAGAGCAGGTGACCTAACGAAGCAAAAGACGTAGGACTTCGTGTCCCACTTGCACTTCAGGTCCATCCAATCCAGTGAAGGGTAATGTTGTATCGCTTCCAAGTTATTCGACTCTTGAAAGAACTTTTGACTAACATGATCCCTTTTATCTGTTGCAGGATCACTTGACTGTAAAAAATGCGGATAACAAATCAAGGAAAGACATGTCAAACTCTGATAAGCTCTCCTAAGTGAAATGACATCCTGAGTAATCACCAAAGCAGATGACAGAAAATCTTCAGGCCTCAACTCACATTTGATTTTGGCCAAACTAATTAATCTACTTGTACATCTTCTCTTCTGCAGGGGCAAAAGCAGAGATGCCCGATCAAATTCCCTATCATTGACTAATCATTCATGTGTCATATCCCTAATCAATAGGGACAACCATCGATGTCCATTTGCGAATAACCCTTTTGATGTTCAAAATCTAACATATTTGGAAACACCATTATGTTATCCCCTAAAGTTGTCAATAGGGTATTTTTTGAGTCAAAACCATTCACTTGTTTTGAAAAATTCAAACTCCATCATATTCGAAATGTTGCATGTCGTTTCCGGATGAATTACGCATGATGATTTTGCCCTGTCTAGGTCACCGATTCCACTAAGGATTATTAGAATAGACAGCTAAGTAAAGAATACAAGATCAATTGAGCATCTTTGGATGAAGCACGTCGAATGATGAAAGGCAAGCTATATCCTACACACAGTCCCCCCCATCTATACACTTGTGAGATGAGTGCAGAAGATTCCATGACTGCAGGGTAAAGAGTTCTCTCGCAAATGGTACGATAACCAAAACAGCGAGAGGCATTTCATTGCTCACCCCTTTGAGCTCCTTACACTGGTGAAGTTTCTCCCATACCCTCGTCAAAGAACCACCCTACACTGGGGCAAGTTGAAGGCAAGTCAACATCACGAGGTGAGAAAAGGGATAGAAATTCTCTTGCTTGCACTTGCATCAATCTTTGAGTGTCTTTATTGCATATGAACACTCGCGTTAATTTAAGTGCCCTAGAGTCGTGAAGAGCAATTCTTTATTTACGCACTTGTATCCATTGTACAACTCAATTGAGTCTGTAAATTCACCCTCCCATGGAGGCAAAGCGAAGCCATTGTCATTTGAGTAGCATAATCAAAAGTGCCAACAAAAGATGAAGACTCCATAGTCTAACAAAGGCATTTGCTTGAACTTGCCAAGATCAATTCCTCAAGCAACAAAGACAAAAACTAGGGCATAAAAAAAAGTGTACCTGGTAAAAGCAAGGTCAAATGCCCATGAATGAAAAATTGAGATGAGAAATAGGGGCATGAAAAAGCGGTGTGCCTGGTAAAAGCAAGGCCGATGCCCCAAACAAAAATACAGCCATTTGTATTCCCAAGAGAAATTGCTGATACAACCGTCATCTGACCATGAAGAAAGACTAGTGACAAATGCCAAGACAATTACCAACTCTCACCCTCTTACATGTGAGCCAAGACTACATTACATTCCCATTGTAAAAGTCTCTTCAGACTAGGGGCACTTTAATTAACGTAGGATTTCATGTGTCAATAAGCATCGCTTGAAGAAGTACGAGCAAGATTACTCTATCTCTTTTCGCAGGATTCTTGACTTGCAAACCCGGAGACGATCGTGCGGTACTGTTCATAAGCCTTGACCTCGACGGTCCCATTTGATGAGCCGTTGACCAAGTCTTCATCTCAATTTCAACAAAGACTTCTCACATTGGTAAAGTTGTACCGTTTGCGAGAATACTCAGACCCCTGCTGACATGATGACAGTGAGATAGTGCGGTCCTTATGAATCCCGCATCAATGGTCGGGATAGCCTTTTCCATGAGAGTGAGCGGAAAGTCCTTTCGCATCGAAAGTCCCTCATCCGGCATGCTCAAGACATCTATATTCCAAATAAAGGTTGTCTTTCAAAATCTTCCCAGTGGAACTCGATGATGCAAAACCGACAAAATTGTCATGCATGAATCTCATTTGAACTCATGAATTTACAGTATATACAATCATGTGTGCATATTGTGCAAATAGCGGACATACTCTCAGAGATCAGAGATATTGCTAGGTAAGCATATCTCTATCCCCATTTGTCTTAAAGAACCTACCACTGTCCAGGTATTCTTTTCTTGACACTCGACTTATTCAAGTTGTCCTTTGAGTTTGGGAACCTACGTTGTCTAGGTATCCCGTTGTTTTTTAGTACCGGTCACTATTCGGATACTCCCTTTTCCCGACACTCGACCTGTTCGAGTTGTCCCCCAGTATTGATACTTGTGGTGACCAAGTATCCCTTTATCATTGAATACCCTTCTGCTGTCTAGGTATCCCTCTTGTCTTTGAGTACCGGCCACTGTTCGGATACTCCCTTTTCCTGACACTCGACCTGTTCGAGTTGTCCCCACAGTATTGATACTTGTGAGTGACCAAGTATCCCCTTTATCGTTGAATACCTGCTGCTGTCTAGGTATCCCTCTTGTCTTTGAGTACCGGCCACTTTGTTCGGATACTCCTTTTCCCGACACTCGACCTGTTCGAGTTGTCCCCAGTATTAATACTTGCGATGACCAAGTATCTCTTGGAGTACCTACTTGCTGTCTAGGTATCCCCATATCGTCAAGTACCCACCATTGTCTAGGTACTTCCTTTCCGTGACACTCGACATGTCCGAGTTGTCCTCAAAATTGTATCATCAAATACTAGTAGCCATTCAAGTATTCCATCGCGTTGTGCACCCGTGGTTATCCATGTATGCTTTCTTACACTTGGAACCGCCGGGTGGTCCCAGATCATATCATTAAATACTTGTGTTCGTCCAAGTATTCCAAAGACTTTGTAGACTGTGGCTATCCGGTGTTCCACCCCTTTATGTGCCTCGCGGTCATCCGGGTAAGCCTTGCGCTATATTCAAGTTTATGTTGCCGAAGGTGGGAGACCTTCATGAATATCCAGGTATATCCTCGATATTCCCCTTTACCGGGAGGTGAGAGACCTTCACGAATATGCGGGGCACGCCCTCGATATTCCCAATTACCAGGAGGTGAGAGACCTTCACGAATATGCGGGGCACGTCCTCGATATTCTCAACTACCGGGAGGTGAGAGACCTTCACGAATATGAGGAGCACGTCCTCGATATTCTCAACTACCAGGAGGTGAGAGACCTTCACGAATATGCGGGGCACGTCCTCGATATTCTCAACTACCAGGAGGTGAGAGACCTTCACGAATATCCAAGGTACGTCCTCGATATTCCCAACTACCAGGAGGTGAGAGACCTTCACGAATATGCGGGGCACGTCCTCGATATTCTCAACTACCGGAGGTGAGAGACCTTCACGAATATCCAAGGTACGTCCTCGATATTCCCCTTTACTAGGAGGTGAGAGACCTTCACGAATATCCCAGGTACATCCTCGATATTCCCAACTACCAGGAGGTGAGAGACCTTCACGAATATGAGGGGCACGTCCTCGATATTCTCAACTACCAGGAGGTGAGAGACCTTCACGAATATGCGGGGCACGCCCTCGATATTCCCATCTACCAGGAGGTGAGAGACCTTCACGAATATCCCAGGTACGCCCTCGATATTCCCAATTACCAGGAGGTGAGAGACCTTCACGAATATCCCAGGTACGCCCTCGATATTCCCAATTACCAGGAGGTGAGAGACCTTCACGAATATCTCAGGTACGTCCTCGATATTCCCATTTACCAGGAGGTGAGAAACCTTCATGAATATGCGAGGCACGTCCTCGATATTCCAACTACCAGGAGGTGGGAGACCTTCACGAATATCCAAGGTACGTCCTCGATATTCCAAATACCAGGAGGTGGGAGACCTTCATGAATATTCAAGGCACGCCCTCGATATTCCCAATTACCAGGAAGTGAGAGACCTTCACGAATATGCGGGGCACGCCCTCGATATTCCCAATTACCAGGAGGTGAGAGACCTTCACGAATATGAGGGGCACGTCCTCGATATTCTCAACTACCAGGAGGTGAGAGACCTTCACGAATATGCGGGGCACGCCCTCGATATTCCCATCTACTAGGAGGTGAGAGACCTTCACGAATATCCCAGGTACGCCCTCGATATTCCCAATTACCAGGAGGTGAGAGACCTTCACGAATATCCCAGGTACGCCCTCGATATTCCCAATTACCAGGAGGTGAGAGACCTTCACGAATATCTCGTGCACGTCCTCGATATTCCCATTTACCGGGAGGTGAGAAACCTTCATGAATATGCGAGGCACGTCCTCGATATTCCAACTACCAGGAGGTGGGAGACCTTCACGAGTATCCGAGGTACGTCCTCGATATTCCAAATACCGGGAGGTGGGAGACCTTCATGAATATTCAAGGCACGCCCTCGATATTCCCAATTACCGGGAAGTGAGAGACCTTCACGAATATGCGGGGCACGCCCTCGATATTCCCAATTACCGGGAGGTGAGAGACCTTCACGAATATCCTGCACGTCCTCGATATTCCCCTTTACCGGGAGGTGAGAGACCTTCACGAATATGCGGGGCACGCCCTCGATATTCCCAATTACCAGGAGGTGAGAGACTTTCACAAATATCCAAGGTATGTTCTCGTATTTTCAATTATCAAGTAGCCCTTCGATACTTGTGATCATCCAAGTATCCCCCAAGAGTTTGTACCGTGATTGTCCAGTACCCCTTCGATACTTGTGATCATCCGGTATCCCCAAAGAGTTTGTATCTGTGATCATCCAGGTACCCCTTCGATGCTTGTGATCATCTAGGTATCCTCCAAGAGTTTGTACTTGTGATCATCCAAGTACTATCTCCCAACAAACAGATGCCCTGAGAAAGGTCGGCGCATCTCCCGTCAAGGCGACCGAAGAAAGGTTCGGGTCCTAGACAAACCAACTTATTGCTCTAACAGGCAACCGAAGAAAGGTTCGGGTCCTGGAAAAGCAATTCCCCGTCAAGGCGACCGAAGAAAGGTTCGGGTCCTAGACAAACCAACTTATTGCTCTAACGGGCGACCGAAGAAAGGTTCGGGTCCTAGACAAACCAACTTATTGCTCTAACGGGCGACCGAAGAAAGGTTCGGGTCCTGGAAAAGCAATTCCTCGTCAAGGCGACCGAAGAAAGGTTCGGGTCCTAGACAAACCAGCTTATTGCTCTAACAGGCGGCCGAAGAAAGGTTCGGGTCCTGGAAAAGCAATTCCCCGTCAAGGCGACCGAAGAAAGGTTCGGGTCCTAGACAAACCAACTTATTGCTCTAACAGGCGACCGAAGAAAGGTTCGGGTCCTGGAAAAGCAATTCCCCGTCAAGGCAACCGAAGAAAGGTTCGGGTCCTAGACAAACCAGCTTATTGCTCTAACAGGCGACCGAAGAAAGGTTCGGGTCTTGGAAAAGCAACCTCCTCATATTACCAGGTAAGATGACACCTTGATACTTGCCAAACTCGGGGTTTACACCCTATCTCACTCACTCCCGGTAAGTAACTACAGGTATCTTCTTATCTGTCTTAGTATATGTAAAGTTATATTGCTCTTTTTTCCGCATAGAATAATAGGTCCCAAATAAAATATAATTTGCTACGCATGCATGGATAAAATTGAGGCATCATCTGTCTTTGAATGCAACCTCTCGCGAGCTCACCTTCAAAGAGGGGCAATTTGTTGACACCTCAATTTTTAGTATGTTTATTTTATTAATTAAGTTTTTATTTATTTTGTCTTTTTCGAAATAATAAACAAATAACAAAAAAAAAAGAAAAAAACAAAAAGAAAACAAAAACAACAAAAAAACAAAACAAAACAAAAGAAAATCAATAAACAAAAGCAAAGAGCCCCCCCCTTTTCTTCACGTGGGCTCGCATGACCCGCCCCCCCCCTTTTCTCCTTCTTCTTCTTCTTTCTTCTTCTTCCTTCTCCTTCCTTCTTCTTCTCGTGTGTCGTGCATCACGCGCGACGGCCGGCGACGCGCTCAAGGGCAGCCTATGGTAAAGAGGAACGGAGGTAGGCCGCCGAAGGAGAGGACGATGCGCATGCGCCTTCAATGCGCGCCTTTAATGCTGAGATGAGACGCCGGTTGGGCCGCGGGAGTCCGGTCGGCAAGCCAAAGACCGGCGGCCGAGTCCCTCCGTCGACCGGACCTCCTCACCTATAAATAGGAGCGCACAACCTCCGTCGAAGGAGGGCATCGCAAGCTTTGAGATCCTTCACCGAGAGACATCGGGAGGGATTGAAGGGCGAGCGAGGGAGAGAGCTCGAGTCGCGAGCTTAGCCCACCTTCCACCGAGAGACTTCGGGGAGGGCCGGCGGCGAGTGACTTCGAGAAGGTCGATCCGGCCGGTGGAGGCTCGGATCGACCGGAGTGAGAGAGAGTGAGGTCGGAGGAGGCGAAGGAGTCCGCACCCGCGAGAAGAGCCGGAGAGACGAGGTCTAGATCTAAAGATCCGAGGGCGAGGGTCGCGGAAGGACCAGATCTAATCGGATCCGGGAGCCCGACGCTACTTCACCGAGCTATCTCAGCCCCAACGCCGACCAGCAACGTCCCCACGCCCGCCCCGCCGCCCCCGTCGCGAACGGGTAAAGGCCGTGCTCGCCCACATCGTCACTGTCGCCTCACCTTCTCCCCGAGAACCCAGCAGCTGCCCGTCATCGTCGCTGCCTCTTGCGAATCCAGTAGCCGCTCGTCGCCAAAACCCTCGGCGCCACGGATCGCCGAATCTCTAGGGTTACACGCAGGTCGGGTCGGCGAGATCTCACGGGTCACGAATCCGGGTAGGGTTTTAGGAATCGGGTCGCGGCTGCAAGCCGGGTCAGAGAGCGGGTCGGGCGTGGGTCTAAACCGGGTAGGGTTTCCGCCTGAGACGGGCCGGGTTGTGCGCGTGGGCTGGGTACATGTTGAATTGGAGTTTTTATAAAGCAGGCCAAGAGCGATTTGGGCTTTTTTTTTTTTTTTTTTTTTTAAAAGTGGAAGAAAAAAAAAAAAAAAAAAAAGCCGAGTCGGGCCCGCAACGAGGGCCCGTCCGCATTTGGGTCTTCGACCCGGGTCGGACCCCAACTCGGGATCCGACCCGGTTCGTTTTTAAATATTATTATATAAAATAATATTTAAAAAATAATAAAAAATATTTTATTTCCCAAAAAATCTGAGTCGGGCCCGCAACGCGGGCCCGTCCTCATTCGGATCGCCGGCCCGGGTCGGACCCAACCCGCGGATCCGACCCGGGTCGGTTTTATTTTGTTTTATTAGTTTAATATAAAATAATATTTTAAATAAATAATAAATATTTTATTTCAAAAAAATGTCAAAAATCCAAAAAAAGCCAAAAATTCATGAAAAAGCCAAAAATGTCAAAAATCCAAAAAAAGCCAAAAATTCATGAAAAAGCCAAAAATGTCAAAAATTTCAGAAAAAGCCAAAAAGACTTGTATTTTCCCAAAAATCCCAAAAAATCCCTTTGATGTCCAAAAAATTAGAAAATGACTCAAAAATGTTTTTCCTCCAAAAAATGCATGGAAAATCCTCGAACATCCAAAAACCTCGGGTTTAAACAAGATTAGGTACCGAAAGGGCATTAGTGATTAACTAGTGTAATCAAGTCCCCGATCCTAATTTCTCTCGGTTGCGCAGAGTGAGTATTTCTCCCGATACTTCACTTGGGTTTCTAATCAACCCACCCCAAATCGATTAGTGGCGACTCCATTTTAAAATTGATTTACAGGTTAAAAACTTGAACCATTAAGTTGCGAATTGGTGGACTTGGGAGAGTCCGGGCATAACTAATTTCAGCCGAGCCATGAGCCTCCTTAGGCGCCCGTACCCGATCGCGGGCGCCGAGAAAAAAAGAGGTCGCGACATATAGAACAACATTTCAAACATCTTTCTACTTTCATAAAAATAATCATACAAAATGGTTTAGTAATTTCTCCTACTAAAATTGCACTCTTCCAAACAAAAATTAGATTCCTAGGTCATTATATCCATTTAGGCACTATAATTCCCATAGAAAGATCTATCTCATTTACTAACAAATTCCCATATGAGATTAAAGAAAAAACTCAATTACAAAGGTTCTTAGGTAGTCTTAATTATATTATAAACTTCTTTCCCAATATAAACATCATTTGCAAACCCTTACACCAAAGGCTACAAAAGGATCCTCCACCATGGACTTTAGTCCATACAAACATTGTCAAACAAATAAAGACTTGTGTTAAAGAAATATCATGATTACATCTAGCTGATTCATCTACTTTTAAAATAGTTGAAATAGATGCCTTAGAGATAGGATATGGCGGCATTCTTAAACAAGTCAAAAATAGTAAAGAACAAGTTGTTCATTTTATCTCAAAACATTGGCCACGAGAGTAGCATTTAATGTCTTTAAAAATTTTCTTATCAGTCTGAGGTCTATTTTGATTATTTTGGTATCTACATTTATTCCTATGAGGTTGACATTTGTTGTGATGTTTCTTTGTTTCTTTTTCAGAAGGGCAACTTCCTTTACATTTAAAATTCTCTTGTGAGAAGATCAGGTAATGAATTTAAAGAGTCATTTATAAATTTAATGTCGAAATCAAATACTGAAAGTATGGCTTGCCATCTGGCACAAATCTGTTTTGATGCAATGTTTAATACGTCTTCTCAAGAGAAATTTTTGGTTTAATAAATCTCCTTGGAATTTTGATATGGAAAACTATAGCAAGTATTTCTTTTTTGATTGCTGAATAGTTTTGTTGGGTGGAATTCCAATGTTTTGAGATAAACTGAACAACTTGTTCTTTGATATTTTTGACTTGTTTAAGAATGTCGCCATATTTTATCTCTGAGGCATTTGTTTCAACTATTTTGAAAGTGGATGGGTCAGCTAGATGTAAGCATGGTATTTCTTTAACATGAGTCTTTATTTGTTTGACAATATTTGAATGGATTGAAGTCCATGGTGGAAAATCCTTTTGTAGCCTTTGGTGTAAGGGTTTGCAAATGATGTTTATATTGGGAAAGAAGTCTATAATATAATTGAGACTACCTAAGAACCTTTGTAATTGAGTTTTGTTTTTAATCTCATCTAGGAATTTGTCAGTAAATGAGATAGATCTTTCTATGAGAATTATAGTGCCTAAGTGGATATAATGACCTAGGAATCTCTTATGCATTTTCATAATATTCAAAATCTCATGGGTAACAACATGGGAATTTGAATATAATACATCTACCAAACCCGTACCTTTACTTGTCCGAAAATACAAGACAAAATGGTGGGATGAATTCAAATATCATGACCAAGGATCCGAAGCTGTGGTTAAAACTTGGCTAAGCAGCTATTAAAAAAAAAAAAAAAAAAAAAAAAAAAAAAAAAAAAAAAAAAAAAAAAAAAAAAAAAAAAAAAAAAAAAACCAGATAACTACAATTCCATCAAATACATCGTTTTTATAGGAAAAATCCATGGCAAGTGCAGCATTGGCTGCAGTCCAGAGTAGAGAGGAATATTGCAATATCCTCAGGACAATGCTCTCGAAAGTGGAAGAATCACAATATAGATCTTCCAAATCACAAGAAAATTAAGACGATCCTCACAGTCACATCATAGTGGAAACACCAATGAAGACGATTGCTATGGGATCAGCCTAGACAGAAATTAAGATAGGAGCCTAGACAGAAATTAAGATAGGATATCACATGCCAACACTGTTGTACTGACGCATATAGATATATAAGCATGCTGCCAACTCAAAAAAGTTAGGGGTTGAACTTTTCCTATTTACCATAGATTTTCTATATGCATTTCAAAGGGGATAATTACCCAAAAAAAAAAAAAAAAATTCATTGTATGGATGCCAATCTAGTACTAAACTTTTGAATTGTATGAATTTGGTTCTAAATCTTTTAACAATATACCAATATAGTTCTCCCTTCCAATTTTGAATAGAAATCATTTATGTGAATAATTTTTGCAATCTTTTTAAAAATTATAATTTTTTTATTTTTTTATATTTATTTTATTATCTTTTTTTCTCTTTTATTTTTTTTTCTTTTTTCTTTATTGTGGCGAGCAGGGGTTGGTGATGTTCAATGACCCTTGTCCTGGTCAGGCCAGCCCTAGATGGCCTTGGCTTAAGACCGACCACTAGTGAAAAGGGAAAAAAAAAGAGAAAAAGGAAAAAAAATTCAAAAAAGTTTTAAAAATTGTTCACATTAATGCTGTTGAAGCTATGTAGGATAGCTAGTGTTGAGTGGACTACCACAACAATAATTTCCTATCAAAATTAGTCGGAGAAATTATATTGGCAAATTGTCAAATAGGTACAATTGAAAATTTTATAATTAAATTGATCATGATATAATAAATTGCAAAACAGTTGTTGTCTTTTTTTTTTAAAAAAAAAACTTATGTGTCTTTTTCTAGTCATTTCTTGTGGTCATCAGACCCCTTTTCCATCCTTTATAAATGGGCTATTCCATTTAGGGTGTGTTTTGGATCTACTTTGGGAAGGGACTTTGAGTGTCCAAAGCCCATTTGACCAAATATTTAGTGTTTGGTGAAATTTTTAAAACCCATGTTGAGGAATTGTTAGCCTTTGAAAGGCCGAAAGCCTAAGGCAGGTCCTAGGCTACCTTGTGCTTTCAGCATTTTTGGAAACCCCCATAGTTACTATTCATCTTCTTCTCCATTCGCACGGCATGGTTGCATGTGGCTAGTCGGTGATGGCTGGAGAGAGGCTAGTGACGTCGCGGCTACCTCCGCGATCGTCATCGGCCAGTCATGTGACCTCGGTGAGCTGTGCTAACCGCTTGCAAGTCGTGGAAACTACTCATGAGTTGCATCACCGCAACCTAACTTTGGGTCATGTGACCCTTGTGAAGGGCCGCCTAAGGTCGCGTGACCAGACGACCCTCACTGAGGTCGCACAACCTTAGGCGTGACCCAAATCTATGTCGCCAAAGGTCACATGATCTCAGGCGTGACCCTAATCTCGCCACGACCTCTGTGAAGGGTCGCTAAGGATCGCTTGACCCTAGGTAGCCCTGATCGGTGGTTGCCCAACCCTAGGCCGTCCTCACCGATTGTCTCCAAGGCTTGCCTAAGGTCGGCGGCAACCGCCTACCCTCGCCGGCCAACTTTTTTTTTTCTTTTGACAATTTTTTTTTTCTTTTTTTAAATCACAAAAGTTTTTTGTAAATATAATATCTCCAAACATTATTTTGTTCAAAGGTACTTCATAATAGACTTTCAAATTACAATTAAACAAATACAATTTGCATTTTAGAAAATCCCTTTAACTTAAAGTATTTGCATTTTTCCAAAGACTTTTCTCAAAAGTCCTACCAAATGCACCCTTACTCACTTTTGTTTGTGAATGCAGGGAAAAGTGTTATGAATATTCGTCAAGTGCGCATTTACAAGCTTTTTTTTTTTTTTATGTTTATAGGTGCCTTTGGTCACCTTTGGACATATTCCGGGTAGGGCTGAACTTTGCCTATCCACCACAAATTTTCAATATGCATTTCAAAGTGTTTTTTTTTTTTTTTTTTTTTTTTTTTTTTTTTTGTGAGAGGAAATTTCAGACAATTTTAAAAAGACAAATTACATAGACAAATTACGATGCAGAAGCTTATTAAGGCATGCACGTTGATGCATATGTTTAGTAAGGCAACAGGTTCATCATTTGTCATCCATCTTACAGTAAAATCACCTTGCACCAATTGGAATTAGTTAACTAATACAAGAAATTTATATGAGACAAGGCAGTCTTTAGCCATACTATGAACGAGAAGAAGGGTGTGAACCTAACGTGGAAACTCACGTAAGTTTGACCTGTGTATTCCACACGACAACTTAAATTCATCTTATATATTTGTTAGTGTAGTTTCGATCAAATGAGGTCGTGTCACTTTGGGAAGTCAAAGAGGGAAGGTTAAGCCAAAAAAACAGAGGTCAAAGAAGGAAGCGGATGACAGTCGTAAAAGACAGGAAGAAAAATTTGAGTATCATAAAAAATAAAGGGTTGAGAGGAAATCCTTCAAGTTAAAAGAAAGAACCACGAATGGACACAAATCTTTTCATTTGTGAACATAAGTGCGAGCGACGATGTCGTGTGATTGATGGAAACATTTTTATCCTTTCCCATTTCTTGTTTTCAACGGACGAAAAATAACATAAGGAAAAAAGAAGTAAGAATTCCTCATTATAAGATGTTTTTATTGTCATCTTATCAACTTTTTCTTTTTTTGGAAATAAATCTTAGCAAACGGTAATGCATTGGAAAGAACTCTAAAGAAGTCTCACTTCTTCCTCATATATTTGGATCCTCGCGTTCTCATTCAGGAGGAAAAAAATGAGTTTCTATAAGCATTTTTCCATAAGATACTGTATACTTTAATTATGTTCTTTTAATCCGTTATTGAAGAAATTTCACAACAGCCGACAAACAATAATAATTTTGCTAGGCAAAAATGATGATATATGCACATGTATTGCCTAGTAAGCATGCATCTGTACGTGTGTCTGTGTCTGCAGACGCGAGCGTTATATGTTTATTTATAAGTTTGTTAGCACATTCGTATGCATTTTCTCGTCTTTATGCGTACAGCACTAAAGAAAACCACCTACGGATATGAAGGGTACAAGCAAAGGGGGTTGGCGTTTGCCTAAACTCTAAATATTTGCTAGGGTTATGTATGGATTTATTTAACTTGAAATAAGACATAAATGACAACACGAAAGATGAAGAAAAGTTTAAAATCGTTAAGAGGAAGGACATTGAAGCAGTAGAGAGAGGCCAAGCAATGAAACAGAGATAAGAGATGGCTGGTTAGACGATATCGAGCTCGTCACAGAATCAGCTGCAACATCATATAAAAAGGACTTCTGCCTTGAGTTTGCTACACGAGGAAAACGCTTGATGACGATAATGGGTTTCACATGAAAAGGAAAACGAGAAATAAGGGAGTTCCACGTAATCTAATACAACATGATGACCAATTCAAGCACTCAGTTCATGCAAATGCTTTTCCTTGCAATCCTGCAGGTGCCTGCAGTAGAATGTGCGTTGATATATCATCTTCTTCTAAGGGTGGCATGCGTGCTTGAGAAAAGAACACATTGAGGATTGGTTTAAAGAAATAAGTTGTGATTATCTAAGCTTACCCAGATGTATGTTAAAGAAAAACCTCGGCTCATTCTGCATCAGACAAACCAGATTTTTACTATTTCTATTACCTCCTGCTTTTTTTGTTTCTGAATTTGAAGCTCATTTTGACTTGGACGTTAGATAAAACAGGAAAACCTTCGCCAGGACTCTCACATTACAAATTTGTATTCTATATATCCAAGTATAGGCAATTTTTTAGGCTGTTTTGAAATTCAAGATGGCCCGGAACATAAATGGCATGGTTTTGATCTTGTGTAAATATCACCACCAATATATTACCGTAAACATTTTATGATAGTTAGATCCATTATAACATGTCGGCCACGTTTTTCTCCATGTCAGGGTGGAGAAAATTTTCTCTAACCGGCAATCATGCTTCTGAGTGAGAAGAGGACGAAAGAAAATATTGCCCATAAGATTAAAATTAAGTTTCCATGCTGAGGAAGATTAAAAATCTTAAGAGAAGAAAATAAAAAGCAAGAGCCCGATGCGATAGGGATAGGAGATCCTCATCATACGAGGAGATGACTTTCGTGCATCTGTTACAATATGATCATGCGTCAATTGTATTTCTCGACCTACAAAAGTGAAAGTAATGTTATTTCCTGTGCTTTAGCAGGTTTGCTAGTTTGTTAGTGCATTTATGTGCACATTTACTCGCATTTACTCGTATAGAGCCACGAGCATGCTGCCTGAGGTGAGCATCAGTCTGATTCTGCCCCAGAACCGGATTGAACCAAGCGGCTCTTAATTCCAATACTTTAAACCTGTACTATTCAGTTCTTGAATCTGAGGTAGAACTGGCCCGAACCAGTAATATCAACACTTTAGCTTTGTCTTCTTTTATCAAACAACCCTGAGTGTGTTACAATAATGTATAAACTATAAGAAATTCCCACAAGTCAATATGGGATCTTACACGGGCTCTATTTTGTCTTAAAGAGTAAGCATGTCTCTTTTGTGGAGGACGATGTTGGATCTCACGCTTGATCTCTATTTTTCTTTTCTTTTTTTCATTTCTAGTCATCTTAAAAATGCGTCCCACATTGATCTACAAGGAAAAAGACATGCTGTCTTTTATTACTTCTAATCCATTTAGAGAACAAAAGGTGGACAAGTATGCTTAGTCCCGGGCCAAGGATTGACCCATTTGGAAACTGATCACCCATACTGACTCAAACTAGAGGGTACATGTTGAACTCTACCAAACCACATGATGTTCAATAGATTTTATGTGCAATTTTCAATTTTGACCAAGAAAATTGTGGACAATTTCTTATCAAGAAATGCTAAGAAATGCTTATATGATTGTCATTAGTCCACTGAGAGAATAAAGGTTTATTTCATGCCACAAAATAATACATAATTTCAAATTACTGGTTTCAATATTTGTGACTCACAACATATTACTTTAGTAGCCTAAAAATTGTTATGCTAGCAAAACACAAAATTATCTCGTGCTTTCTAGTAAACCCAATCAATAGGTGGGTAGCCAGCCAGTCCACCCAGAAATGGGCAAGCTTGGCTAATGAATTTGGCTCACTATTAACAAACCTTTTATCCTAGCTCAAAACATAAAATTAAAAAACATTATAAGGGTATTAAAGGTGGAAGTTTTAATATAGTGAAAGGGCAACAATGCATACATAACAAATCTAAAGTATAAGGGAAAAAGTCATAGAAAACTCCAAACTATACCAACTGTGACACATTTACCCTAAATTATTTTTTTGTGATATAAAAACCCTAAACTTGTACCTATCTAACAAATTTACCCATCATCAAGGTTCCATTTGTTAATTTTTGAACATTTGTATTATAGCGTCAATGTGGTAAATTTTTAATGGTCTTTATTGACGGAACTTTGATAGAAGGTAGATATATCACACAAATACAAGTTTAAGATTTTTTGTATCACTAAAAAAAAATTTAAGATAAATGTGTCATGATAGGCATAGTTTGAAGTTTGCATGTGACTTTTACCCAAAATAAAATTACACACTAACTATTTTTTTGCCGAAAATTTTTAAATTGATATGTGTGCCCACAGCCCTTATGGGTGGGCCAAGGCAAAGGACTAAGCACGTAAGTTTGAACTGGGGCGAGCGTGGAAATGACCCAAGAAGTCTGGGCCCAAGTAGGCTGGGCCTGATCCCCCAGTTATTCGATCTGCATTATAGTTCAAAAGAAAATGAATACGGTATATTCTTTCTTTATATCCTTTTGAATTTCCTTATAGTCACTAAACAAAACTAGTAAAAACATGGGATAAATTTACACGACCATATTTTCTTCCGACCATTCTTTTGATTGATGGTTTACTATCATTAATGTCGCCCACATTCATATTTTTAGTTAGTTTTACACGTGGGTGCTGTGCACAACTTATAACCCAACAATCAGAAAGGTAGTTGGAGAAAATTTTCTTCAATCTTGATTAGAATAAACTATAGCCATGCTTTACGAGGCATGTTAATGACTTGGATAACAAAAACAAAACAAATATCCTTTGTCAATGTTATTATGCTAGAATCACCTTGTTCTAATTGGACTCGTCATTTCCAAAAGTACCATGAATGAGCATTAGAACTATACTATTTAGAATCACCTTCTACTAATTAGACATTTTCGTTTCAAGTGCCTATCGATCCTTCCATAAATACAAGTTGTGCATTTGTCGACTCTATTATTTAGAACTCTTTCAATGGTGGGTACTAGAAATCTTGATCTTAGAAGTTGAGAGAGATGATGTATGTGCAGTTCGTGCACTGTGAGCATGTATCTATACATATGTATGTGTCCGCAGACACGAGAGCTACATGGGTGTTGAACTTTGGCGGTGCATTTATAAGTTTGTTCGTTCATTTGTAAGTGCATTCGTACATAAGAAGACAAGCCTGGCACCAACAGACCTGAGGAGGAACTGGTAGGGAGGAATTGAAGTTTTGTGCAACCGCTAAATGTCTGGTAAGAGGCTTTCTCCTGACAACCATTAGGTTGGAGACCACAAACGGAGCTTATACACCATCAGAGAGCAATGTGCATCCGCTGAGGAATAGCAAAAAAAATTAGGTGTGGAATCCACCAAAACATGATGATTCAATCTGATACATAGTCTACACCAGTTTATGCCTCAATGATTCCGGAATATGTAACACTTTGGACCTCAGAAGTCATTAGATACTATCTACTTTGTAACCCTGGAAAAAGAACTGGTTAATCAGAAAATTTAAAACTGCGCAAATCCGAGAGATGCTCCCTCCATAGCAACTGCTCATAAAGCAGCACTTGTGAACATGCGGGCCTCATCAACCAGTTGCACCCAAAGGAGGTCACATGCGTTTCAGTATGACTCGTAAGATCTTCACAATATTTCCGAAATCTGCATAATCGTACAGAGAAAACATTGAACGGAGAACGGGATTACTATTTTCTATGTCAGAGAGCTTGCTAGTAATGAATGAAAAAATAACCCAAACGCGGAACTTACATTGATAGGCATCTCGGCTATGAGAATATTGCTACTTTCCTCCAGGCTTTTCAAAGCTACCACTTCACCCCCAACAATCATGTTGATGACAATCCCATCTGCAAATATGCATTTGCACTTTTTACTATAAGAATGCAACACAAGATGAATTATTCAAATGGTAGTTGCAGAAATAACCAGCTGCCAAACAAGCTGCCATTCGCCTCATATATGTTTCCTGAAATCAAGCACATAAACCAGCATCAGTGAAATAAGAGCCAAAATTAAAAAATAAGTAATCAATGCAAGCACGAGCCACCCAAACTTTCAACTTGTCGCAAGTTGCTCCAACAAATTAGTATTCACATCACATTAATGTGTTTCAGTTACATGCATAGGCTTGGCAGGTATTATAATTGCCATTACAGCTTTTCCAACAAACAAAAATTTTGACCTTGAATTCCACCACTGGACTGAAATCACTTCATTCCCACTGGAATGTCAACTTAATCAGACTTTCAAATCTTTGAGTATTTCACAGCAATATCTTGTTTCTTACAGTGAACAGATGCTTTTAGAACTTAATGGTGTGAAATTTATAGAAAGAATCATGAGATCAAAATCACTTTAGTTTCCTACAACATCACAATAATAGATTATTATCTCACTTAATAGTGAAGCTGTTTCCAATTGATCTATGCCTTTATGGTCACATGTAATAAGGTAAACGAAAATCTAATTTAAGATAGAACAAGAATGTTTTTGGTGCTTTGCAATACTAGAAAGGTTGAGGGGTTGATTACAACCGCTGAAAGGACAGGCTTCACATTGCAATGATCACACATGTTGCGAGTGTATTTACTATCAGCTCAATATGTTAAAACAATGTTGACATCTGCATCAGCATGAATAAGTACAACGCACATCTGTACCATGCAACCAGTGCAAAGGACAGATTGCAGAAAAGATGGCCATAATTCAATCTATATAAAAGGTAAACCAAGAAATCATGCAGCAGAGTGGTCCATGGAATTAATTCTCAATCAAAAAAAGGTCCAGTTCCAGACCAGTTGGGGTCTTTTCAATGGTCCGACAACATGAAGGAAGCAGGAAAAGCAGAAAGGATAAACTTGTTGGCTAACATGAAGTATTTGTTGACCCTAGTATTTGCAAATTAAAGTTTTTTAAAAAAATTGCTTACTTTCTCACCAATATGTATGTAACCCAGAAGAATGACTGGCTGGAGTGGGTTATATTGGGGGAAATTTCATCCTCATGAGAGGAGAGGTGAATAACTGAAGAGACTCACAATGAGAGACGCAACTACAAGGTGGAAATCTATGATTGAAAATCCTATGGGCCCCACTTTCATTTTGAGGGAACCCAAGCTGGAAATTCACTTACAAGATTGACAGCCTCTCAATGTCTACAAGCTCATCAAACTATTGCTCGGGCTCAGAGTTATTCAGTCAGGGAAAGAGCTCATGATGCGACTCTCAAAGACCAGATAGAGTTACTTGCAAGTGAATACATACGCGGGCCTGATCAAAGATGCTGAATAGAAGCATCATCAGAGTTACAGATGAGTACATTAAGCAAACCAAGAGAAGATGCAGCACAGATGCGTGATAGGTCATAACTTGGAGTAGCCATGGCATGTTTTTAACAGTAAAAGAACACTATAAACTTTGTTCAGAGGGAGGGCATTTCATGCCTGAAGGAGAATGCAAGCCAAGAAAAGCAACTTTATTTGATATCAGGAAATAAACTTCAGTATCATTACGTAAGACTGCACCTTTTTTGTTGGCAACTCATAATTGATCAAAACTCGCGCAGTAAGTGGCGACTCCCCAGAAGTTAGAAGTGGGAGGCAAGCATCTGTAACAACAACAATATGAGACTTTTGCTCAACATCTTCAACCGCTTTTACATCATTTCCAGATTGGACAGCAATGCTTTGGTTCCAATGCAAAGTGGACTGCCGAAACCCATCCAGAACAAGAGCACGATCTGCTTCAGCCAGGTCACTGTACTGGTAGAAGGAAAAGAGATGGACAGCAACACTTTGGTTCATCAGCAATTAATCACAGTATAGAAAGACAAACAATTACAAACCGTGAGTTTCTAATCTCTTAAGGTTTAAAATGCTTCCTGAGAAGTTTTCAACTGACAAGGAAACCATGTTAGGATATCATTGAGTGGACAATGTTGATGATAACAAATCCTATAGTCGAATCTTTTTTCCCTTTTCGCAAATAAATACTGTGGTCTAGTTGAAATGTCCCGTAGAGGATGTGAGGAACTGAAGATTCACAATTTGAGCAATCATAAGATGACTTGCTAACATGATTCTAGAAGCTGACATATGGCTTTAGAGATATAAGTTCCGCTAAAGTAGAAGCCATGGATTTACTAGCAAAATTCAGTAAGGTAGAACATCAAAGTTCCAATCAAGTGGACTAAAGATTTCCCGAGTTAGATACTTGCATACTAACACAATTCATTTGTCTCAGTCTACAAGTTCGCGACAATCATGGATCGACCAACTCGGAATATGACAGAGCAATGATATCAAGCCCGGATTTTTAGCTGAAAATCAAAACAGAGTTAGGGGGGAGCGAAGCACCAGAGAGGCCAGGGAGATGAACGGGAGATTGGAGACGGCGCAGCAGACGGCGTCGAGCTCGTCGCGGGAGCTGCAGCACACCACCATCGGCAGGCCCGGCCGCTGACCCACCAAGCGCAGCAAATCCACCAGCGTGTCCTGCGAAATTCACACGCGCCCGCGCGCGCAAAAGAAAAAAAAATCTTCGCTTGGCATTTCTACAAACAGCAGACGAGCAATGGACGAAAACCCAACAACGGGATCGGCGACGGGAGTACCATCTTGAACTGGAGGCGGTCGACGGCGACGTAGAAGTGACGCGGTTGACTGTGCATGGAGGAGGAAAGAGAGACGACGTCAGCGATGTTCAGGGTAGAGAGAGAGAGAGAGAGAGAGAGAAGGAGAGAGAAGAAGAGAGAGAGAGAACCTGGGAATGGAATGTGAAGGAGAGGAGGAAGGAATCGAGGAATCTTCCATTGCATCTACGGCCATCGAGTTCCTTTCCTTTCCACCTTTCCACCTTTCCGATTCTCTCCCGAACTATGCTTAGAAGCAGGATCGCGTCCGAGTCACTTCGTTAGATCGGCAAAATATATCTCAGCTCGTTTTCCCATGGGTTGACAACTTGACACTACTAAACTTTAAAAGCCCATCTAAAATATTTTCACAATCAACGAAAATTCATATTTAATTTTAAAAGAGGCATCAAGTTTTAAAAAGTTTTTGAATCAGCCACCACCTCAACTCTCGTAGTTTTTTGGACTCAAGGTCCTATGGACGATCACAAGACCTCGAAGATTGGGCTCATCTTTTTGGGCCGAAGCTCGGGAAGTATTTCCGAGGAACCAAGTCTTTTAGATTAAATTAATCAAAGTGGTTGATTTTGTGGGACTCACTTGAGACCTACGATGATTCCGATTCACCCGATCAAGTAAGCCGAGTCAAGAGAAGAGATCTCCTAAACTCTTGGAAGTCAAGACCCAAGATAAGGCATCCTTGAGCTAGGCACTTCCACTTGGTACATCAGGAGCAAATCAAGTCCTCATGCAACTAAACACAAAAACCTCAATTACCATATCATTAAACCCAAAGTCAAATCATGTTCCCTGACAACAAGACATTGTTGCACTTGCACTCACACCGAGTCCGACTAGAATTGCAATTTCTAAAATGTTGGGAACTCAATAGAAACATACTAAGAAAATTCGAATACAAGATCAACAACGGGAACTTGAATGGTTTCTATTATGACTTGTGCAAAAACTACAACGAAATTAAAAAAAAAAAAAAAAGAATAAAAGAACACGTGGATTTATGTGGAAATTTTACAGGAAAAACCACAGTGAAAGTGGGGGAGGAAGAGAAAGCAAAATCCACTATAGAAATTCAAAAATTTAAAAAGGTGGCTAAAAACTCAAGATTTTTTCTATCTCAATTTCTTAACCTAATAACTTGAGAAAAAACAAATATTTATATTACTCCCAATCCCAAATGTTAGCTCGAGTCCTTAGAGAATTCAAGACATACTTAATAAATCTCCACATTGACTTAAATTTTATACTAGCAATAAACAGTATTTTCCTCCCACTAGAGTAAGACCTAGTTGCAGCAAACATTAACCAAATCCAAGCTATACTTGAATTTGGCAATAGATAAGGGTTTCATTAGCATATCAGCTAAATTGTTTTTAGTATCAATCTTCAAAACGTTGATATAACCATCATTGAGAATGTCTCGCATAAAATGATATTGTACATTAATATGCTTTGTCTTCTCATGATACATCTGATCTTTAGTAAGATGTATAACACTCTGATTATCATAATGGACAATAGTCATACCATGATCTACATTAAACTCTCCAAATAAGCCTCTTAATCATAAAGCCTTTTTAACAACCTTTGTAATAACCATATACTATGCCCCTATAGTAGACAAAGCAACCATATGTTGTAAAGTAGCTTTCCAACTAATTGTATTATCTCTCATAGTAAAGATATACCCAGTTAAAGATATCATCCTATAAGACTAGCATTTTTTAGTCCGCAACTCAACATCTAATAATAGGCAATATATAAGCATTTCCAAGTCCACAATTTCATGGTCAATCAACAATTCCAAATTATTGAGTGCATAAAGGTTTTCAAATATTAGTGGAATATTGACTTGGTGAAACTTGAACAGCATTCCTTACTCTTGTTTGCTTATTGGAATTGGATGGACATCCAATGTTAATAACTTTATTACTACAAGGCATCTGCAGTAAAAAAAAATAATAATAAATAAACATATGAACTATAAAACATTTTATAGAGATTACCCTTAAATAGGAATTACCAATAAATTTATATATGAAAAGTCTATATCAGCGTCATGTCTAAATAAACAAAATGAGCATAAAACATTAATCACAATATACACTTGGCACGTAAATAAAATTGTGCCAGATAAAGCCTAGCTTGTGCATCAATAGCCAAACTAGCTTTCTTTGGTCTTCACTTTTTGCCTACATGTGAAAAAAAAAAAAAAAATGGACATCCAATGTTAATAACTTTATTACTACAAGGCATCTGCAGTAAAAAAAAAATAATAATAAATAAACATATGAACTATAAAACATTTTATAGAGATTACCCTTAAATATGAATTACCAATAAATTTATATATGAAAAGTCTATATCAGCGTCATGTCTAAATAAACAAAATGAGCATAAAACATTAATCACAATATACACTTGGCACGTAAATAAAATTGTGCCAGATAAAGCCTAGCTTGTGCATCAATAGCCAAACTAGCTTTCTTTGGTCTTCACTTTTTGCCTACATGTGAAAAAAAAAAAAAAAAAAACACTAATGTCATCATGATGGTAACCAAAATCTTATCAACAATTGCAAAATTATCAAATAATACATACTTGGGGGCTATGTGCCACAGGATTCTTACATGTCTTCTTGTTATGCCCATATTGAAGACAATTTGTACATCGCATTTGAACTCCAACTTTCATCAATTTCTTAACATCATTACTTTGCTCATCATTGTCCTTGATTCAATTCTTCTTCTCTTCGTCCTTTTTTCTTTTATAAGGTGGGGATTTAAATGGCTCAACATGACCTTTGGGTCACATTTTTTCGTCATTCATGATTGGGAAGGGAAATTGGTAACATTTTTCATAAGCATATTTCTTAAAACAATCATCGGCGTAATATTGGTGAATGCAAAAGAGATAAATCTACCTTTGTAAATGCTTTTCTTTTGTGTTTCTCAAATGCCTTCTTGAATCGATTTTCTCTTGGACGATCAATTTATATGCCACAGGATTCTTACATGTCTTCTTGTTATGCCCATATTGAAGACAATTTGTACATCGCATTTGAACTTCAACTTTCATCAATTTCTTAACATCATTACTTTGCTCATCATTGTCCTTGATTCAATTCTTCTTCTCTTCGTCCTTTTTTCTTTTATAAGGTGGGGATTTAAATGGCTCAACATGACCTTTGGGTCACATTTTTTTCGTCATTCATGATTGGGAAGGGAAATTGGTAACATTTTTCATAAGCATATTTCTTAAAACAATCATCGGCGTAATATTGGTGAATGCAAAAGAGATAAATCTACCTTTGTAAATGCTTTTCTTTTGTGTTTCTCAAATGCCTTCTTGAATCGATTTTCTCTTGGACGATCAAGTCTCTTTCATTGAATTGGATCCTTTATTTTAATGCTTTGAGTGTCATTCTGATAAAAATTGTTCGAGTGATCTTCAACCTTATCAAGGCCCGCAATCTGAATCTTTTTGCTTGCTTCCTCCAATATTGCAGAACAAATTTAAAATGCTCTCTAGATTTTGAATCTTCTTGTACGATCTGGATAGCATAATTATATAAGTGATCATATCATTCGTTTGGGTTGTCAAAATTGACACTGCTAGATATGGAGTTCAAAAGGTACAAACGCTTGAAATCCTTTCTCCATCGAGACAATATGTAATTGCTCGGTATGCCATTTGCTCCAATGTGATGAAGAACACGTAGTGCATGTCTACAAAGATAACCCTTGAAAGCAAACATCTTGCAGATGCACTGAACTTCAGTTCCCGTGCTACAATACAAAACCTCAAATTCGACAATTTTGGAATTACCATTATCATGATTACCTTGATGCTACCCCATTTGTCTGCACTTGAGTAACATTAAAATACCGTAGCATCGTCTCAACTTCAACTTGAAACTTTTTAAAGATGCTATGGGTATACATGGAGGAGAGTTATTTCTCATAACAACACTTCATTTTCAACCAAGGTTCTGATTATCTAGAATCAAAATCAACACAAGCTTCTTTTTTATACTTATCCTTGAGTGCAAGCTCATATTTAGAAACAAAATCACTCAAACATATTTGTCTATGTACATATCCATCAAAGAAAAACATTCATACTCTCACTTCATTGAGTAGTGACATGCCTGCTAAAAAGGTATTTTTCAAATATACTGGCACCTATTTTTCCCACTCCTCATACAATGTTTGAAACCAGTCATTATCATGAGTCCATGTGCATCAATTAGCTCTTTCCAAGCAATCTCAAAATCACTCACATATAGTGAGTCATAAACTGTTCTTTCTATTGCTAACTTTATACCCTTATATTGAAGATGACCCCTTAATTTTTGCGTCAATTTTTGCATTATATGCCAAAAACAAAGGCGATGACGAGCAAAGGGAAATACCTTAGAAATTTCATTATGCATTGCTTTACACTAGTCAGTAATAATAGCTTGAAGGGCATTCCTTGACATGCAATCAAGCCAAGCCTTAAATAACCAAATGAAAGAGTTTGTTGTCTCATTTGCAAGCAAACCACATCCAAACAAAACTAACTGACCATGATGGTTGACACCAACAAATGGAGCAAAAGGCATGTCATATTTATTTGTCAAATAAGTGGTATCAAATATGACTATATCTCCAAAATATCTATACGCGTCTCTTGATCATGTGTCCACCCAAAAAACATTATGCAGTCTCTGCTCAACATCCAAATCAAGCACATAATAAAAATTGGAATTTTTCAACTACATGGTTGAAAAATAATCGAAAAGTGCTAGCCCATCTCCTTCTTGCAATTTCAACCTTTTGTACTTTGTAACATGATTCTTAATATCTTTTTCTTCAAAATTGAAGTTCTCATGTCCTCCTTTTTCAACAACCAACGCTTGAAATGATTTATTTATTCTAATCCCCGCATCACAGTGCAACTTGATTTTTCTTTATGTTCTAGAGTCAATAGTCCTGTGCGATGTAAAGAATCTAGCATTTTGAGGAGTTGTAAAATGATTATGATCGATACAACTTTTGTTATTTCCCACTTATGATGCCCAACTAGATGTACTCTAACCATTGCTAGACAACAGCATCTTTTTTTCAGTCTTGACTTAACCGACTCCTTTTCGATCTTGTACCCTTGACAGCTGCAACAAAGTACTACACCACATTTTTCCTCATAGCCTTTTCTTTGGTATGAGTTTAACACTATAATTGCAAATCCCACTTCTTTAGCATAATTGTTATAAAATGCATAAGCCTCATCATAAGAATTAAACTCCATACCTATGCAAGGTTTGATTTTCACGTTCTCCAGTATTATGACAATTTCACAATTAGCATCTTTGGTTGCATTGTTCATCTCTTCTTCATCACCACTATTATTTTCATTGGCGAAATTGCTTTCAATACGAACTCCATCCATCTAAACAAGATGTCAAGAAAACAATTTAGAATTATGTCTAAAATATGTAGATACAAACTAAAATTCAACAATAATGAATACCTCTTACTTTCTTGCAATAAGAAAAGTAAAGATTAATGAACCTTTCTCCACAATTATGACTTATTCAATTACAAAATCGTACAACAATCGAAGTTCAAAGCGTACAAGGTAATTATACATTCCGCAAAAAGAAAAAAAAAAAAGGTAATTGCATTCCCATTTTTTGAGTTATTAAGATTTTTTTATTTATTTGGGAACAATATCTACATAATCTTTTTCTTTAGCTAGAGAATAATATTCACTGTTTTAAAAGTTGCAATTGTATTCTTCATATATTTCTTATTATTTGAATAGTATTGTAGGATTTGTTTCTTACTAGGTGAATATTGTTACTTTGATTTGTTTCTTAATTTGAGCATGCAATAAATAAGTATACAAATCTCAGGAAAAGAAAAAGAAAAATCAGGTAAAAATGAAATCGGTTGAGGAAGTAGACATCTCCAGTGTTTTTTCATCTTTTAAATTTAATAGATTTATAGAATGACATTAACGATTTCTTTTGGGAAAATTTCAAATAAGGACCCAAAGTGCCATCATTTTCTCAAAATAGTACATGAAGTGAAGTTTGTCTCAAACAAGGACCCAAAATGCCATCATTTTCTCAAAAGAAGACCTGAAGTGAAGTTTGTCTCAAATAAGGACCTAAAGTAGTCATTTAATCTCAAAGAAGGACCTCACTCGCTGGCCGGAGAATAGATGCATCTTCAATGTATGTTCTGGTAGCCTGATTATGGTATTTTCGTCCATTTTTTTTTTTTTTCATTTTTGGTTGCGCTATTAAAGTTTGATGTTTTTTAGAACAAGATGAACATGGGACGAAGAAGATGATGAACAATGCCACCATTGACCCAAAATAATAATAATAATAAAGAACAAGACAACTAAAAATTAAAAAAGAAAATTTGACAAAAATATTCCTGATCAGGCTACCGGAATATGCATCGGAGATGCATTTATTCACCAGCCGGCAAATGAGGAGCTTCTTTGAGACTAAATGATCACTTTTGGTCCTTATTTGAGACAGACTCCACTCCAAGTTCTCTTTTGAGAAAATGAAGGCATTTTGGGTCATTATTTGAGACAAATTTCACCTCAGGTCCTCTTTTGAGAAAATGATGGCACTGTAGGTCCTTATTTGAAATTTTCCCATTTCTTTTTAAGTATGTGATAATATCTTTTTTACTTGTAAGTAACAATGTTTGGATCGTGTTAAAATTTTGGAGGGTTTTTCAAGGATGGCCTTGAGTCTTATGTGCACAAACATAAGAAATTATCAGTTTGATCACTTGTTTTTTTACTTGTGATTTTTTATTAGTAGGATTCTCATTAATATTTTTTTTGGAAAAAATAAAAATAAAAATAAAAATAAAAATAAAGGAAGGATCCCTTGGAAATGTGTGGTCACTATATGATTGTTCAGACATCAGCTGAGATTTTCCCTAAATTATTTTCAATTCTTTTTAGAAATAGTTTTTTGAGTAAGACAATGACATTTAGTAACTATACAAAATTCCTATTATAAGAATAAAAAAATAGGAATGTGTTTGGTATAATCCATAAATTTTTTTGTGACGTAGAATTTCTTTTTACTTTTTAAGATTTTTTCTTTTATTTTCTTCTTTTTGCTTCCGCTCACCACCCACCACCATCGGGTAGGGGGCGGTGGTAGGGGTGGTGGCGGGCGGTGAACAAGAAGAAGAAAAGAAAAAATTGATTTATTTCTAAAAATTATTTTTGGGAATAAGAAGTTACTTTTTTCAATTTCTTATTTCGGTTGCAAATCTATTCTGGCTACTTTTCTATTATAGATAATAGAAAAATTAACTGACATTACTAAATGAATTTTATTTATTTATTTTTTATTTCAAGGAGCAAAAGAACATAGCAACAAAATGCACTACCTTATTGGTCAACTATGTAATGGGTGCTAAACCGAGCCCATCAGATGTACGGCCTAGATTTTTTTAAAATCTTTTTGCATTATACGGCCTAGATTGAAAAGGCAGTTGACCGAACTTAAGTTTGACGCGTAGCTCATTGTTCATGAGGTGCCGGCTGATTGGATTGATAATGTCCGTAGGAAAAAAAAAAAAAACAAAGAATGCCTTCTTTCTTACTGGTTGTCTAAATCCCCGCAGGCCATTTTGAATATTTTATGCTCGAATGTTCACAAACTTTGTATAAGTTAATGAAAAGAGCCGTACTTTCAACCAATATTACTATTATTATTATTTGCTTTTGTAAGCATGTTTCAGTCACCTTTTATAGTGCTCCAAAAGCATTTAACAATTTACTGGTGCAATTACGTTGTTAACTCTTTCTATATCTTTGCCTCATCTCTAATTCGCATGGATCGGGACAATCACAGGCAATTGGGATAATCACAAACCCTAATCTTCTAAATTACCTGTGGATCTCCCACGAATATTCTCTCTGTTGTAGGTGCGCTTTGGTGGCTCCATTCCGAGTCAAAATTTGTCAACGCGAGGAAGACAATTCACGAAGTGCCTGACAGGTGTGTGATTATCTTTTGGCCTTTTCGCCAAACTGAAAGCCCAGCATTTTAGCTAAACGAACTTCCCACGTTTGCCAAACTTGATTTGACATCTGAATTTGATCGTTTTCTTGTTGTGTTTTCCCCGTAGACGAAGACACTCTATCCACGAATAAAATCGCTTCGAGAAGAGACAAATGTCGCGCGCTGCCTGCACGAAGCCGTCCCTTTCGTCAACATGAAAGCACAAAAAGATAAAAGAAAGGGAATCCGTCCAATCTATAATCGAACGGCCAGGTTCTAAGTTCTAACCACTTCACGTTTGACCCCATTTTACTCTAGAAGCCCGAAGCGCCGGCGCAGGTCTTCAAGCTGATCTTTTTCTCTTTACCTTGACTAAATATAGAATCGTCGGATTAGATAGGGCAGCACGTATAATTTAAATATTACCAAGAAGAATCGAAGTTCACTGGTAAATGTGGTGAGAGAAAGAGGATTCCAATTTCTCCACTAAGTGCTACAAAGTGCTCAAGTCAACCGAAAACTCTACCCCTCGAAACTTACAGAAAAGAATAACCAAAGTACAGATTAAATTTCTTACGCAAACCCTGATTTGTCCTACATTGCATGGATCATGCACATCGAGTCCATACGAATTCTCAATTACGTGGACCCCACACGGCGCCACGACAATCTACTATTCGAGTGACGTCTGTCCGCGTGATCGGTGCAAAGCATGCAACTTCTCTCTCTCTCTCTCTCTCTCTCTCTCTTTCTCTCGTTCATGGAGGCAAGTGCATGACCGGCCACTCCTCGAGCTCCTCCTTCTCAAGCTTCTCCCAGAACTCGCTCGCTCCTCTCTCGTCATCGCGCTCGAACGACGGAGCTTTTTCGCGGACATCGTTACTCTCTCCCCCTTCCGCCCTCGCTTTGATCGTTTCTACAGCCTCGCCGTCCTCCATCATGTCCCTGCTCTTGCCGGCACCGGTGCTCGTGCAGTCATTCGGCAGCAGCGGGAAGTTCAGCTTGGCCCGAGCACCGCGGAACTCGAGCGCCGCCCTGTCGTAGGCCCGGGCCGCCTGCTCCGCCGTCTCGAACGTTCCGAGCCACACCCGCGCCGCCCTCCGGGGGTCCCGGATCTCCGCCGCCCACTTCCCCCACGGCCGCTGCCGCACTCCCCTGTAGAAGCCCTTCCTCTTCCTGCCGGCGCTCTTGTTGCTCTGGCCTACACCGAGCGCCTGGGCAGCCTGCGCGGTGTCCCCGCCGCCCCACGCCGCCGTGGCGACTCTGCCCGGAGCGAAGAAGTTGCAGCCGAGGCAGCCGTCGATCCTGCACACCTGGCACGTGGCCACGTCGGGAAGCGAGAGGAGGCCCGGGGCCCGCTGCTCCGCGGCGGTCCCGTCTGCGGAGAGGGGCGGCGGCGTGGACGACCGGAAGGCCGGGATTGGTTCGGTCCGCGTGGAGCTGCTCCCGGACATCACGTGCTGGAGAGCGTTAACCATGATGCTGTGCTCGTCGTCTCGGGTCATGCCGAGGTCGTGCGATTGCTGCATGTCGAACGAGCGAGGCATGGGAATTTGCAATGACTTCGGGCGAACGATTGACGTCTAAAGGTTTTTATACACGAAAAAGGCGGAAAGGTCGCTAAGGTGGAGTCTACACGTGGCGTCCAAAGCTGGGGGGCCCACGCGCCACGTGGAGAGACGGTGGGGCGTGTGATGTGGCGATGATATAGTAGGCCACGTAGGGCGCGGTGACCGCGATCGCGCGGGTGACAGGTGGACACGTGGCGGGAGGAGGTACCGGGGTTGCGAGATTCGGTGAAATCGGGTTCGGCTTCCTTCTTATTCGGGAAAGAGACGGATTGGTTGCAAATCTTGTGTACGGGAAAAGGTCTTTTCTTTTTCTTTTTTTGATAGAACGTACGGGGAAAGGATCTCACGAGACGAGAGAATGGCAAAATCCTGTTTTGTCCTTTGGTACGGGTTACGTTTCCACCGCCAACTACTTTGTCAACAACATTGGACTAAGGGGGCAAAAAATAAAAAAAAATTATGCTTGTCTCCATCCAATTCTTATCATTATTGATCATTCTCTTTTTTTATTAGGGATGAGTACAATAGAAATCCTAAAAATTATTATAAAAATACAATTGAGCCTTAAAATTTAAAAAAAAATACAATTAAGTCTAAAACTTATCAAAATAATTTAATTGAGTCTTAAAATTAATACCGTCAATCTTATTAACGAAAAATGATGACATGGTGCCGATGTAACATTTTAAATGATTTTTTATTTTCCACATGGCTTTTTACAATAATTTATATTCAATTTTTAAAAAAATTATATTTAAAAACTAAAATTCATATAAAAAACTGTTAAAAAAATAAATAATAAAATGGCAGCAATAGCGATGGCGATGGGTTGGTGACTGTCGCCAGCCCCTCTGGCGATGGGCAGCGTCGATGCCGGCCAAATTTATTCTGCAAATAATTCCAAGTCAAGGTCATAAGCCCGAATCGCATCCGGCATGAGTTTGATTTAATAAAACACAAGATTCGTTCATTTGTTCATCTTGCATGGCATGCCTTTGGGCCTTATCCGGCTAAAAGTTAAATATAACATGAATTGGTTGATGCTTGAAATGTATGGACACATAATGGACTTATATGCTAACGTTGGGGGATGCCGGGTCATTGCCTAGGTAAATTCCTAGATACCATCATAATATTGAGATCGTGGATGATGCTAGCCTGAGTGAGATTGATGCCTAGGGGTTGCCTTAGATGCCGTCCTAATAATGAATCGAGATGATACCAATTGCCAAGGGGGGACCGATGCTTGGTTATTACCGGAAGAGTCAATTGATTTCAACTAATATGATACTAAAAAAGAATAATTAAAGTCCATGTGTGGTCCATGACTAATACACATGTTATGTATGCAAAAGCTGGGTTTGTTTGATATGTATTGTTAAGTCATTACATTAATTTGAGCATATATTTGAATTGAGTCATTTAGTGTTTGAATGAGTTTCATAAGATGTGAGCATCCCTTTTTATGACCGAAATGATAATAAGTCACGGATCCTTGGAAAGCTTGTTCATCTTTGATTCTTGAAAGCACATAGATAGTTGAGAGCCTTTCATATGCAAATCTTGCTATTGATTTGCCATCAACAAGTGAGTGTTGATCTTGTATCCGATGATTGACAGTGAAATGTCCTCCTATAGAAGAATTAGGGATTTCTACTTACGGAGTCATCGACTTACTCTTGTTGTTCTCACCATTTCAGGTGTGTGATGGGTGAATCAAGGTCCAAGAAGGGAAGGAATCTAGCATGGAGGCCACTTTTGGGAGCAGTTCAGTAGAGGAGCTAGGCCCCAACCCTTTTGATTGACTATATATTGAAACAAAAATAAGTAACCTAGGACTAGGATGGGCATGTAATCAAAATAGCTTTTGATGTGTGAATATGTATATGTTGCTTTTATTTGCTTGGCCTATATATGTCTTACCCAGCTTACCCAGCTTTCCATGTTTGTTTGTATGGAGATTGTTTATGATTGCTTTCACATGTGCTTCACTAAAGATAAAAGACTTTCCAATAAAGTTGTCTTTAATATTTGCAAGTCAAGAAAATGTATAACCATAATGAGTGGGTCATGCTCATCTTTATGCCAGAGATGGGGCGAGGTGTGATTGACACAATCAATCACCAATCAACTTTCTCAACATCCAAAAACTCTAGACCAATGGAGATTGGCCACTAGGAGTCAATTTTAAATTTTTTTAATAAATGGAAAGGAAAAGTGGAAAAAAGAAAAGAAACAAAAAAGGAACAAAGAACATTTTTTAATTTTTTATGGAAAAAAATTTGTCAAAAAATAATAAATGATATTCAACATTAATGTTTTTATGCAAATTCATTCTAGACTCTTTTTCTATTATCTATTTATTTGTGAGTTTGAATCAAATTAATTTAATTAAAATAGTCATAAAAATGATAATTTATTATGTTAAAAACATGTATTCGATATACAACATGTTGAAATTCTCTATTTTTACAAAATAACATGTTAGCGTGTTGTGTCCTATGTCAATATCGGTGTTACTTAAGCTACAACTTGAATTCCCCAACCAATTGCGCTAACCTTGAAGAGTTCTCAAGCCCAAATTTATATACACCAAATCGATTAGAGCTGTTTAACATAACGTATTAGTCCCCGAGCCTTATAAAATGTACTATTGCAAAGCAATCAACCTATAATTGATACCTGCAAAAAACATTTTTCACGGAAGAAAGTAGTATTATAAAAAAAAAAAGAAAAAAAAGCACGAGATCGTGACACTCCAAAATTAAAACATACCCTTTACCAGTGAATTCACACGAGATGCATAATATTCTTGAATTTCAGAAATCATCATAAGGACAAACCCTTACAAATGACAGTCTCAGATTGTCATTCTTGCAAACATCGTAGAAGTTCCTGATGCGTAAGAACTATATTCATTTTCAGAAGACCACAATTAGTATTAGCGCGAAAGCACCACAAATTAAGTTGTCATAAATTGTCACGAGTAATGCCGTGGGACAAGCTGAGAAAGAGCCAATAATTTGGAGGCTAGCAAGCAAATATCAAGCGAGAGAGAGAGAGAGAGAGAGAGAGAGAGAGAGAGAGAGAAACACGTTGAAAATGAGACGAAGAACATGGAAAGGAAGGGCTTGCCTAGAAGTAACTAGTGCAAACCCCAAGCTTGCCACTCTTTCCAGTCATATTAGTTTCTTTCTTTTATTTTCAAACCTCAAATCGCTTACATAATGTTGTTTCCTGAAGAATGATTTAGAGCAAGCAAAGTTTCATACGATGCAAAAGAGCGAAGATGGGACTGAAATACGAGCAATGAGCAAAGTAGCCCAAAGGCTCAGGAATACCAGATAAAAGGTATTCCTCAGCTAAAAAGTACTCGAAAATATTGCAACACCATCAAAACAACATGCAAGTAGGATAGCAGATGTGAATCCAGATCATTATATGAAGCATACATAACTAGGAAACTATTCTACTTAAACCAGACACAGCATAATCTTCAACGCACGACATAAAGAAAGCTGTGAAAGAGGTAGGTTTTGCCAAAAATACAAAAGAAGTATCAATCTAGCAGGTCTCAAACCCAGAAGTCCTTTCTTATGTGCACTGTATGTACAAACAAATCACACATATAGAATACCGCACATCCATCACTAAGTAGGAAACCTTAAGCTCATGTAGAGGTTCCCAAACTGGAAGCACTAAAAGCCTAATCGTGTCCTCCCCATCATCTGAATGAACTCGTCCATATCAACTTCACCGTCACCTGCATGGTTTGGGAAATAAAAGAGCGGGTCAGAATTAAGTTTCTTTTTTGCACTGCAAAAAGTTCAAGCATAAAAGCAAAAAGTGATGGAATGGAACAGCTTTGACTCCGTGAAGAATTACAAGGACAGTAGTACTGAGGAATTCCCAATATCAAAACCTTGTGTATACAAGTGGCAAGCACAATTTTTTTTAATTATCCCGAAAAGCCTACGGCTGCATTCAGCTACTTACATTACACTCCACATCAGATAAAACAGTACTCAAAAGTAATCCTTGAGATTTCCCCTGTACAGTCTCTTGTTTGGAGAATGATGCATATAAAGCTGCATTCTTATTCGGTGTTTTGATAGGGTATAGGGCCACCAACCCAACATTCTCGGGTATTTGGCTTGTCTAACATAAATCAAAGCATATCTATAAGGCCAAAGTACCAAATCTGACTAGTACCTATTTGCATCTTCTTACACCCCTTAAACGATCCCCAAAAATGTGGGGAGTCAGTGGAGAATTACAACACCCAGAAGAAAAACCTAGCAATGTTCAAACATTAAAAACAAAAGAAAACAAACACCACTCATCCCTAGACATCAATTTTGGATGTTTTTGAAGAGGAATCAATACATAATATGTCTGGATCCTTTACAGGATAATAGCTTAGAGAAAACTGAACCAGCCTACCCTGTATCTGTTTAAAGCATGTTTTAATTCATTTATATAAACTACATAAGACGAACAACAATTTAGTTGTAATTTTACTGCATGTGAAGTTGATTAAAGCTTTACATTTCAAATCATTCAGTATGGACCAAATCTTGAACCACAGACGGGGAGAAAATCTGATATCCAATGTCAAAACCGACAGGCATAATTATAGAATAGATAGTTAAAAACAAACTATGGAAGGCATTGAACTTACGATCCTGGTCTGCCTCCCCAATCATCTCCTGAATCTCTCTGTCTGAGAAGTGTTCACCCAGCTCCTTTGAAATTCTCCTAATATCTTCAAAAGATATTTTTCCCTGATCTCCAGGGGAAGACATGGAATCAGAACAAAGAGATGATCACAATACAATGTTTTAATCCAAAAGCACAGAAGCTCACATTGTTATCTTGGTCAATAAGGTGGAAAGCTTTTGTGAGCTCCTCCTTTGTGTCCCTTTCTCCAATTTTGGCAGTCATCATATGTTCAAATTCATCATAATCAATTGAACCACTTCCATCCTTATCTACATCAGCAATCATTTTATTGATTTGCTGCAATGACATGAAATAATGAATTATTCAGGCATTCAATGATCCACAGAAGTAATATCCCATCATAACCACAAAAGAGAAGGGACACATTTTGAAGGATATTGTCTAACAGATTATATGTCAGTTAGAAGAGGCACTTGTGGTAACATGGGACTTCTTCTTAGTGTGTGCAGGAAACCACAGAATGCAACAGCAGAGAGGCAAGAGAGAGAGAGAGAGAGAGAGAGAGAGAGAGAGAGAGTAACTTCAATGCCAAATTAGTGTTTTCTTTCCTGCCAGAAGTTTGTTTACACAGAGGTGAAATGGCAATAAGCTACAAAGCCATGAAAAGCAGCTCCAGCCATCAAATTAGCGATGCAGCAATCTAAACTCACCCCAGTAAATTCACATCCAATCATGGTAAATGCAGCAAAACTATAGTGGAATAGACAGGGCCTACATCCCATACTCAAGAACATGAATCACAAATATCGTGAATATTATTCTAATAGTAATGAAAACACTAGACCTGGATAACAGAAGGACAAAAACAAATTTTGCTTCCATTGTTCAGAATTAACTTCACCATTTAAACCTCATGCCATGTGACATTGTGTGCTCACAAAAGTATCTAAAAAAATCAATAGTCATTCTTTCTTGAAGCAACTTTCTTTCATGCATCAAAGTCAACATATATACAGTATATCAACACTTTAGCACAGTGAAGTTCTTCTCCAAATTTCCCACCTATTGTATATGGGTTTGACTACTTGGTTGACAAGTTATGATACAGTGTGCCAAACAGTGGCCTAGAGCATCTTTTTGGCTACAGTTCAGTTAAATGAATCAGCCATGTCACAATCAAGGGAAACAAAACCTAATGCATAACACCCAAACTGCATCCAGTTTCTGCATGTGGCGTGATCTAGAATGTGCTAAGAGATTTTCAGAAAATGCATGCAAGGATAGAATTTACCTCCTCTGTCATCTCAAATCCAAGCGCCCTGTTCAAAGATCAGTTTAGTTACATTTTAAATATCAAAGGTGGAAGTATTTGTAAAAGCAACCTTAGCTCATTACCTCATTGCAACATTCAACTCTCTGGCATCGATAGTGCCTAGACAGAAATGTAAATATAATTACCCAGTGGAAAAGTCAACAGACAAATCCACTGTATTCAAGCAGAAAATTATCTTAATACCTGAACCATCAGTATCAAAAAGTTCAAATGCTTCTCTGATCTCTTGTCTCTTCTGTTGAGTTAAATTATGATGCCTCCCTCTATTCTTGTCTTTCCTAGAGGTCCCCTTTGAAGACCCTGTTCAAACAGCAAAACAGAATCTCACAATCATTAAATTTACAGATGTAACACACATCCATCAAGTGACACAATAGCTGTTAAATCATTAGTTGAGCTGCATAATTATCTTAAACTCAAGTAATTAGACACTAGAACTCTCACTCATCTTCAAAGAATCCTTTATGTGCACCTCAGTCATGTCGTGCTGTGTTTTATGGGCATGACAACATTAGAAATCAAAGAAACAGCAAGTAAGCTTAAGGCATGCACTCAAGTTTTCATGCTTTTTTGTGGATCAAGTAAATTCAAAGAGCATACCAAAAGATCTCCTTTTACTAGAAAAATGGATGAAAAGTGATGCTAAGTTTTTTACTTCCAAGGACCATTAGTACTTCCTTATAATTTTAGGATGAGTCTGGAACAGACTTCACTTTTCACATTTTACTTAATTGAAACCTTGCAACAAACGCACTTTGAACTTTTTCTTAACCTGTAACACCTGATACTTACACAATAAAAGAACATGACAAGTAGAAAAACATATAATTTTTCACAATTTTTTTCTAATAAATTTGGATAATGCTCCCTGTAACTAAATCATCCTGAAGCAGTACGGGTATGCAGAATAAATAGCAGGTGAAAAGCCAACATGGTAGGGTAAGACGGGGAGAGAATTTTTCGTAAGAAAGCAAAACATTGCTTTTTCTGTAAGCATAAACATCCATGCCCTTAATGTCCTCTAGTGCACAGGCTCACCCAGGTGCCATAGTTGTAATGTTCACGCGTAGTCGAAAGCCAACTAAACCCTCAATCACGAACGAGGGATTCAGCAAACACGTGCAAAACTCGTAAAGAGTTCCACCGAGAAGAACTTAACGAACAATTCTCAACTCAACTCAAACGAAATTCAACTCTCCAAAATGATGGAAGAAAGAGCGACATAGACATGGAGAGCTCCCTATATGTCCAGATTGCTTAAGCGAATCTCTTCGCCCCACCAGGTCTCCTCTACAGCCAAATCACTCTCAAAATCGAGAGGCAAACGGCGAACTGCAGCGAACTGCAGCGCACCTCACAAGACCAAAATTCTAGCCTAAATCGGCCCACCATGTTTCCTCACCGCTCCGTATCAACGAATCGCCGGAACAATCAGAAACATCGGACGATCGACCTCGCAATCGCTCCGCCACAACAACTCCAATCAAGATATAACCTCGACCGCGCACGATGGATCCGCCGCAGTACGGCGACCGGCTGAACGAAACGATCTTCCCCGATGCAAAACGCCCCACCCCGGGACAAAGTCGCCGGCAGTTTCCCGGCGGTTACCGATTCGAAGGGGACAAGGACGAGCGGCAGAAGTAACGACATCGGAGAATGGACGAGATTATGGTTTCCATCAGCGAGGAAGAGAGACTCACCATGGCTTCGTGTCTCCGGTCGGCCGATCCGGCTAAGCTTCGTCCGAGCTCGGAAGCGAGAATCGGAGATCGCGAGGAGAAGCTTCGTGGCGAAGCGAAAACTCGAAATGGGAAGAGATGACTTTCGAGAGGAGCGCTTGTCGATTCCGATGATGAAACGAAATGGCCGAGTTGAACGGGTGCCGATGACGGAAACGCGTCGGCCGTTTCCAGATCCAGAGCGAACGGGGCCGTTAAAGCCCAATACGCGAATGAATCGGGCCGTAAGTCATTCGTGTATTGGGCTTTAATAGCGGTCGTTGGATTTGGTTTACAAACTATATATAAGAAGGGGTGAGAAGTTCTGGGTTGCATTTGAAATCCGGAATCTAATTTTTGAACTAGTTCACTAATTTTATGGAACTTGAAACTTACTACGTATACTCAAGAACCTTGAACCTACTTTGTCACGTGTTATAAGGTTGGTTCCCAAATTAATCCAAGTTTCAATTGTATTATAAATTCATTGATTGTAATGAATCATTAGTTCTAACCACCACAATTTGCTATCATCCATTAATCACAATTTATATCTAAATAAACCAAAAATATGAAATATTAACAAAATAAAATTTTTAATTATAAATATTGTAAGAAATGGAAATTCATAGTGGTTCTAGATTGCACATTCATCATTTGATGTCATGGAATATCTTAAGATCATGCAAAAATGTAAAACAATAAAAACACAAAGAATTGTTTCAAATTCCAAGTGGGTCATTGGAACTAATTTTCCAATTTTTGAAAATTGGAACTTTCCATGCATACCATAGAACTTAAGACTAGTTCTCAGTTCTATTTTGGAACCATGCTCACTCTTAGTTGTAAGACAAGATCAAACACTTGGAGAAACAAAATATTGTAGTTTTTACAAAACTTAGGCTATGTTCATTTAGTAGAAAATAAATGATTTGAAAAATATTTTTCTAAATATCATTGCTTATATCATCTACAAAAACAAGATGGACTAAAATATTTTTATTATCAGCCACAGAATTCACATTTCTTGGGCAATAACCTAGGTCTACTTTTGAAAATCTTGATAACAGGGAGGAACATTTGTCAATCAGAGCATTTGCTTCCCAACTAAATTGCCCTTCATTCTGTAGTGTACTTATTAGATCCTCATAGTCTGGCTCTACCTCCACACGACTGAACTTATTCTGGTCAATGTACTTGAAGGCAGCAAGTAAAGCTAGGGCTTCGATCTGTGCCAGAGAGGTAGCTCGGACGAACTAGGTAAAGCCATTGACAAGGCAACCAGAATAGTCTCGACAGATGCAGGAGATTGCACCCTTCATCGACCCTTCGTCGAGAGACCCTTCTACATTAATTTTGAGGTCCCCTCTGCCAAAGCTGTCCAAGCTTGTGCTGAGGTGAGATTTCATCTTTGTCCTTTCTTATTTTTTTAGCATTTATTGCATAATCCGACCTGATTCCATAGTGTTTCTTGTGTTTGCTTTGCTGCCCCTAACTATCATGTTGTTTCAGGCATTCCAAATATGCCAAAGAGCTGTCAGCCACCATCTCAAATTTAGGTGGGTTAATCGAATTACTCATGAAATTCATCAACCAACTATCAATCTGTGTAATACCTTGTGTTAAACTTTTGGATTTTGAGACTAGAGTTGGACCATATGAGATCTGTCCAATGGCACCATAAGATTATGTGTTCAACTGTTTCCACTTCACTTCTACACAAGTCACATACGAGATCAGGTAAAATATTGCTCTTCCACATATTTTTCTTGAATAGGATGGCATTTTGACATATACTCAATAGAAAGATCTTTACTTTTGTGCATGTCTGCAAATTCTGTATTGCATTCCATAGGGATCTTGGGATTTGGTAAGATGTTGATGGTTGAACTTGTTGTGCCTTGTTTCCCGTTTCTTGTCTGAGGGTATTGTATCCATTCTTTAATGAGAAACTTCCACATTTGGTGCCCATCCACACTAGTTCATCACTTGAATTTTAACGCTTGATTGGAATAGCTAGGATCTCCTATATGTTCATCAAATGAATTATTTAGAAGTTTCTCATTCCAGCATTCCTCTTCAAAATACATCAACTCTGAGACAAATTGTGGGTTGTTTCCATTCTCTAGACCGTCAATTTTCCCCCTGTTTAACCATTTATCTATTCTAATTTTAACAATTTCACCATTTTCTATTGTCCACATTACTAACTTTGAGATTGCTTCTTTTCTCATCAAAAGACTTTGCCAACCCCAAGAGGGTCTTGACCCTTTCTCAGCATGCTAGAAATTTACAATTAAAATACAATCCTTTTAGCAACTTACTCCATAATGCATTTGGATTTTTCGTCAATCTCCAAGCTTATTTTCCTTAGAGGGCTTTGTTAATAGTAATTAAATCCCCAAAACCCATCCCTCTTTTGTCTTTTGTTGTTTTCATGACTTCCCATCTTTTACGATATAAACCAATTTTTTTCATTATTTTTCCACAAAAATTTGCAAATTTTTGTTCAATAGCCTTGCAAATAAACATCGGGATTTTAAAAATTGACATTGCATAATATGGTAAAGCTTAAACCACTAATTTTAGTAAAATTTCCTTTGCTTGCTTTGGACACAATTTGTTCCTTCACGCTTCCAAGCTTCATATTTACTCTTCTAAAATCCAAGCAAACTTTTGTCTCTTAGAATTTCCCTAATCAAATGGAATGCCAAGATACTATCTAGTATGACCATTTTTGGTATCTTAATGCTTTTGCCATGTTGTTTCTTATAGTTGAGGGCAACCCTTGCTGAAAAATATACTTCATTTATTTAGGTTTACGGCTTGTCCAATGGCATAGCAATACTAGTTAAGAATAGTCAAAACATTTTAGCACTCCTAAATGGTTCCATATGGGAAAAAGATGGAATTGTTCTCAAATAATAAGTGGGATAGGGTTGGATAGAACCTGTTCATTTTGATTCCTTTTATATCTCAATTAGTCATAACATTCTCTATCAAAGAGGATAAACAATTTGAAACCAAGACAAAGAGGTAAGGTGACATAAGATCTCCTAGTCTAATGCCTCTAGTTGGGTTGAAAAAAAGAGAGGAAGAGGCTCTCCATTTAATTTCACGCTAAAGGATAATAGTAACACATTACATAACCCAACATAGCCATGTCTCACAAAAACCCATTTATAGCAAACATGCTTTTAGAAAAATCCCATTCCACCCTATCATAAGTCTTTTGTATATCCAATTTCAAAATAATCTGAAATTTTTCATTTCATTCCCCTACTCTCAATTGATGCAGCACCTCTTGCACAATAAAGATATTGTCTTAGATTTTACTTCCATTAACAAAGGCACTTTGTTTTCTAGAAATCAGCTCAGGCATCGAGGATTTAAGCCCGTTTGCCATTATCTTCGAAATTATCTTATACATAAAATTGCAAAGGTTAATTGGACAAACTACTCAATTCTTTATGGGTTGGATTTTTTGGTACGGAAGTTATATGGGTTCTCCTCAAAGCTGAATCTAGGATTCTTAATGTGAAAATTTCTTTAATGGCCTTAAAAACATCCTCTTTTATCACTTCCCAATGATGATGGTAGAATAATCCATTTAAACCATTAGGACCAAGAGCCTTATTTCTTTCTAAGTTGAAATGCAGCTGTCTTCACCTCTTCCATGGTTAGTTTTGCCACCAAAGAATTGTTCATTTCATCACCAACTCTTATGGGACATAGGTTCAGTATAGGTTCAAAGTTTGTGGCCCTACCAAGGCATATAGGTCCTTGAAGAAGGAAATTGTCAAGTTTTGAAGTTGCTACTTTTAATTTATCCAATTATCTTTTGAGAATCTCAGCATTAAATTTCTATTTCATTGCCTCATCTTGACAAAGGTGGCATGAAATTATCTCGTATTCTTATTCCCTCATTTCGATATTTAATCCTAGACCTTAAACCCTAACACATTTCCTCTCTCCTCCATAGATTTTCAATTTCCTCTTGTACATTGTGAATTATGCCACTATCCTGAGGGATGTTGGTTATATTAGTTAAAATTTGTAGCTCTTGCTTAACATCATCACAATAAGCCACTTGTTTGTTGCTTTTGCCCATCTCCTCACAATATGTTGTGTTTGAATGCTTGTAACACGGCGGCGGGCAACCACGTACGGTGGTTGACAGCAATGGATGAAGGACCGATTGACTAACGATGAGAAGAATTTTTATTTCTCATTTCTATTCTAGAAATAGAGAATTGGAAATTTTCTACTTTTGATTTCTATTTCAAACTTATTTCTAAAACAAGAATCTATTTCAGAAATAGAAAAATTGAATAGGTTTATCAAATGAATTTATATTCCATAAACAAGTTTGGAATAGAAAATTTGTTTTTGGAACAGAAATTGCAGTTTGTCATGCACCCCTTAAGCCACTTGTTTGTTGCTTTATCCCATCTCTTCACAATATGTTGTGTTTGAATGCATGTAACACTTACCAAATGTGTCCAGATGCATAAAGTAGGCTCACACTACCATCTTTGTATTGCAAATAAGTTGCAGTTACATGCAAAGATAGAATCACTTGGACAAAAATGGATAGTATACTTCCTTTCACTACTTTTATTCCCATAATGACCAATCAATTTTAATATAAGAACATGTTTAGATAGAAGTATGTAGGGAAAAGTACGAAAAAAAAATCATGAGCCTATTACATTGGTACCAATTCAATTCTAAACCTTTCAATTAAACCAATTTAATCATAAACATTTTCACATTTATACCAATTTAGTATATATGGCCAATTTTGATTGGTTGACATTAATGTGGACATCGGTTGGTGACCAATTGGATGTTGATGTGAAATTTTTTTAAAATATATATTTTATATTTTTTTAATTTTTATTGATTTATTATTATTATTATTTTATTTTCTCTCTTCTTCCTCCTTGAACCTTCCTTGTAGTGCCGGAGCCTTGTTAGGCTAATGGGCGAGGGTTGCGACCCTAGCTAGCGGCCGGTGAGGGCTTCATAGCACTCGTTGGCCATTGTGAGGAAAGTCCAAGGCAAAAGAAGAGATAAAAGAAAAAGGCAAAGAAAAGAAAAAGAAAAAAAAAAAAAAATTTAAAAATTTAAAAATTTTGGAAAAAAATAAAAATAAAAATTATTAAAAATGGCCACATTAGCGTCCAACCAGTCGGCATCCATGTTAGCACTGCCCAATCAAAATTGGTTAGATTGACTGAATTTGTATCAATGTGAAAAGATTTATGACTAAATTGATCTAATTGAAAGGTTTAAGATGGAATCCTTACTAATATAATAGGTTTTGGATGTTTTGGGTACTTTTCTCGAAGTGTGGAAGAAATCAGCCTAGGATTCCTACAAATGACAAGAGTATTCACTTTCATAAAATGTTTTAGATAGTTGCTATTTTCAACCATAATTGAGCACACTCAAAATTATCAAAAACTACATTGTTTCGCTTCTCTTCTACTTGCTTCTAATAATGATTGACAAATTCAAACAAAAGTCATGATCTTACACGTCAAATTTTGAAAGATATTATTTGTTCTTTCACTTCTTTGTGTGGATCTAATTGCTCTACAAAGATACCTTGGCCAAAGGCAAGAAATCATTTATGACATAAGTGACGGATTATCCAACCATTTTTTGTCTCCAAGCTCCACTCTTGAATGAAACTTGCCTAGTGCTCTCCATTTTGAATTTAAATTCACAATGATATCAAAGTTTTTGCTAATATTTATTGCAAAAACCCGGCTTTCCAAGAAGATGCAAGACAATAATCAATGATGATTTAAGCCAAAAAAGGGTGCACACATTATAATGTACTTATTTTTACAATAAACATGATCATGTACCACCACATCTCCAAAACTTTCATAATCCGGCTTGTATACATCATTATACAATTGGTTGATCTTTGTTCCTTATCTAATTGAAATTGATAATAAAAATTGCTTCCATTTGATTTAAAACAATCAAAATGGATAATGAGACTTTGACTATCCCTTGCACTAATTGAGTTTCTTATCTTTGATGGTGGGATAATTTGACAATCAAACAATATAAAGCTAACATTCTCCAGTCCCCTACCTCAGCATTGAAGTAGGAATATGCTTTTATAGCTCTTATACTAGCTTTCCCATATAAGTTAGAACACTTTTACGAGGATATTTTATTTGCTAGCACAATTGTATTAGATGTTTTGGCTATCATCAATGAAATGATGATTATGAACATCCCTAAACTTTGCATTTACATAGACTCCATCTTTAATTTTGAATTTAATGGAAGTTTGATATCCGGCTCTCTTCATTATCCTAAAACATATTTATTATTTATGAGATGAAATGGGTGGAGAGTGTCATTCATAATTATAAAGAAATGTGCATTTTCACAATATTCCTTTGCTACCACTTTTTTTTGTCCTCTTACCACTCTAGATCCTAGCAATTCTAATTTCAATATCTTTATCAACTTTATGTATAGTGATAGTATCCTCTGGAGCCTCTACAACCTTTTTGGTTTTTTTTTTTTTAAAAAAAAATCACCATTCAAAGAAAGATAAAATGAGAAACAAAATAAGCTCTAAGAACTTAAAGTCATACCCGTTTATCTAAAGAAATATTAAAGCTAGTCATTGAGGATTAGGAATAACATGTCGAATATTTGTATATACATTAGTTAGTGACTTCAAAAGTTTATATATATACATACTTTGGTTCAGTCAGGATTCAAAAAACGAACATATCATACTAAGTCTTTTTTGTTTTTTTAGCTAGAATTATACATGAGTTGACTTGTAGGTAGGAGAACACGTGACATTTATGATAACTCGTGGTTGGGGTGGCACAACACACGAGAGGGCAAAAGACAAGAAATAAGCACTACCATCTTCATCAGTTTCTACCAACTAGGAAAATGTGCCTAGAAAATCTTGAAGTATTCACATGTGAAAGAGAGAGAGAGAGAGAGAGAGAGAGAGAGAGCTGTTAGGATTGAAGAATGCACATGAGTGGCCGTTGTGTCAGGATTGAAGGATGCACATGAGTGGCCGTTGTGTCCTTAGAGTATTCAATCTTTTTAATGAAACGGAGTCAATGCCTTTAAACCTCCGTTAGGCATGCATTTTATGTGATTAATGTGTCTCACGTTATTTGTCTTTTTCCGATGAGTTTGAGAGTACAAAACTTTCAAAGGGCATATCCCGTCACTCTGATAATTCTTTTTTGGACGATATTTGCTTTCATTTAGAATTACTTTACGAGATGAATCTCATGGAAAACAAACAAAATTTTGAAAATAAAAGGAATCGAGTCATTTGAGCGTGCGAGTTCTCTTTATTTGAGCATGAGTGATCATTGTGTCATTGGAGTATTCAATCTTTTTGATGAATCGGAGTCAATGCCTTTAAACCTCTGATAAGCATGCGTGGTATGTTATTAAAGTGTGTCTCACATTATTTGTCTTATTTCGATGAGTTTGAGAGTACAAAACTTTCAAAGGGCATATCTCGTCACTCTGATAATTCTTTTTTGGACGATATTTGCTTTCATTTAGAATTACTTTACGAGATAAATCTCATGGAAATAAGAAAAAAAATTCATAAATAAGAGGAATCAGATCGTTTGAGCGTGAAAGTTCTCTTTACTATGATTATCCTCACACCTGATTTTTTTTTTTTATGAAGAAGACTACAGCACAATTTTCTTTTGAAGGTATTTTTCCAGTGGAGATTTTCTCCTTCTAAAACGAATAAAAAAAGGTTTAGTAGAATGGAAGGACAAAGTTATAACTTAGAATTTCGTCTCCATTTTTGTCAATTTCTTTTTCCCCCAAAGAAACGTAAAGGAGGGGAGAAAGTGAGTACCATGGACTTCTCGTATACGGGAGCTTCTATTCTAGAGGAACAATAGAATACTGATTTTGAGTGCTGTCAAAGTATTGAGTTGTCGAAACGAATTGGTCCAGTGGGCCATGGCTACTACGTTAAGAAACAAAGAAAGCTGCCTCGCTGGCGGCGAGGCGATCAGGCATGGAGGAGTCTGAGCCAGGGGGAGGAGGAAGAAGAAGAGAGAGAACAGATGGATTAGGTTTTGATCGGGCGCTGGGAGATTTAGATTGGGTGCGGTAAGGATTAAAATCAAAGGGTCACATGTCTCGATCTCGCAAGAGAAACGGTAGATTGAATGATAGGGCGGAACATCTGATCCACGTCTGGACAAGTAATTGAAAACGTGGGAAGCTTCCTTGCGCATGTAAGGAAATTACAGAAGTACGTGAACTCGTGAAAGCTGGTCTTGAAAGATCTTGGGGACGCGGAGGAAGCAATCATCGGCAAATACCTGGAAATTGTGAGGCTTTTTGGACGGACGAAGAGCAGAGGACACGCTCAAATCAACACGTACTCTCCGCGGAGTCCCATCTTTTGCTTTTCCACGCACCTTCCGACCACCGCACCTCGCATTTTCTTGTCGTTTCCTTTCGTTGTCTTTTCAATTTCGTCTATCTCTATTCATCGTACTCTCCATTTCAGTGTAATCTATTTTCCTCTGTTCTTCATCCAAAACGTATGCACACACCTTATTATCGAGTGTGGAATCATGAAACGATCTGCGATTGCTCTACAATTGTCTGAATTTAGGGATTCACATAAACACACATTGATTTTATTTATTATATATTTTTACCACGCCCGCCCATCAATTTTCCTCAAAATCTCAAAGCAAAAAGAATACCACCAGGCACAGACATATATCCCGCGCATATTAATCTCTTAGAATATCACATGAGAATCATCAAATCTAATGATGCAGGTATATTGAGCCGACCCAATATTTGATGCATAGATGTGATGTTTCTTCAAGATTGTTCTTCTATCTAGCCCCCCAAACACAGCTTAGAGACCCTAATCATCTTCAGAAAAGTTGGAAAAAAGAAAAAAAAACAGCCATTTCAAAACGCTGCTAAGATCATAATTAGGACACAAGAAAAAAGGTCATCACCCAACGTCCAAAAAGTCCCCGAAGTTGGTTCCCAGCTAATCCGGCGTCTCTTTTTCTTACATCCTTTGTTAATGATAATGCCAACCACAAAACAAAAGTGGGGGTGGGGGAGGAATCATTTCTCTACCAAGTTGGGGAACAGAATGTTCGGTCGCCTCCTTCCTGACGTTGACTTCGCACGCTGCAGTGGGAAACCAAACCCTGGTTAAGCAGCATCTCCGGCTTGATCGACGGCGGTCGAATCGAGGGTTTTAGCTCGTAATCCTTAACCCAGGTTAGGGCTGTCCCGGCCCAGGCTCACCGAGCACGCCACCACCTGCGCCCACTGCCTCAGCCTCGTCTTCACCACCTGCGGATCGTCGCCTGCAACTCCAAAATTTTACACACGCCACTTTCTAATCAACACGCGACGCACATGGCGGCCGGCGAGTCTTTCGCCGGGCCGGTTGGTGTTTGGACCAAGAACGAGAGAGGAGGATGGAGAATTTACCGCGGATGAATATGTTGTTCTGCGGGCTGCCGGCGGCGGGAGGAAGAGGAGGAGGAGGAGGAGGAGGGGGAGCATCGCAGTGGGGGACGGTCGAGGGGGCGCGCGACGGCTTCGAGACGCCGTCGGCGTACTGCTTGTTGACGGCGTAGTAGAGCTCCAGGGCGGGCAAGGTGTCCGACAGGCGCTGATCCGCCGCCGGCGAGTCGAACCCGAAGCCCAGCTCGATGCACGCCTTCAGCTCGTCGAGGTCGTCGTCCGTGACGCTCCTGCTCCTGGTGCGGCGGTTCTTGCTGTTACCCTTGCGGCGGAGCCACGCCTCCTCGCGGCACATGTCCGGCGACCAAGATCGCTGCTTGTACAGGGAGGACGAGCGTCCGGCCAGGTGAGGCGGCGGCGGCGGCCGGGAGGCTAGGAACGACAGCTCGTCCGGCGGTGGTGGTGATGGTGGAGCGGGGTCATCTGACATGGTGGAGAGACGGCGGAGCGCGACCCCTGCCCCGTCGAACGGGGGTGTCGGGGGGCGGAGGCGCTCTCCTTCCGAGCTAAGTCTCCAGATATTTTTGGAGAGAGAGAGAAGGAGAGAGGGTCGCGGGGCTTATAGTAATCAGGGTTATGGTGTATGGTCGGTCCAAAGTCAATGATGACCGTTCCTTTTTGCGTTCTTTTATTTTAACTTTTCCAATTAATTATTTATTTATTTTTTTTTACATTTGCTCCAAGAATTTTGTCGAGCTCATCGAGGAAATATATCATTTTCAAAATATTCATGATTCACAACGCGGATACTCAATAAAAAATGACATTAATATTTCTTTAGTTAGCTAACAAATGCCCTCAAAATTGACAACAAAATCTTCGATAAAAATTAGTGTCCTTTTTTAGATAATATCGTGTCATCCAAGGATTGAGATTTATCAAGCAATATTACTTTTCACTTGATCAATATCATCCAATAGGTAGGCAGTTAATGTGGAAGTGTGTCCTCATTATATGTTTGAGAATAGATGTCGAAGATTGCAAAAGATTGGATTTATCAAATTTCTGAATTTGTCAAACTAAATGGGAATCCGATGGGTTTTTAGCTTCAATAGAAACCAATTGAGTTTATCGAAATGAGAATTTTCATCTCATTGTTTCTCGAACCCAACTCCGTCAAAGTAATACATTGCTTAAATTGTGCATTGCAGAGAAGTTTTCGGAGACCAATGGTACTACTTGAAGGTTAAGGATGGCGCATGTTGGGCAAAAGGTCAAAACCAGCAGTGTCTTGGAAGCTTACGTTCAAGACTAGTTGTATTTTTTCATTCACAATTATCCTTTTTCTGCTTGCTGGAGAAGTTTTGTGATGCCCACAAGTTGGACGTATGGATTTTCTTGATCCGACCATCCTGGTAACATGACATTATGTTTCGAATTCCAAGCATCGAGTTGGATTCCGCAATGACATGGGAAATTAAACTTCTTTGTAGGGGTTTGACATAGGCTTCATTGAGGCTTATCCTAGGTACGTTGACTTCAGGTCTAGGGGCATGAGAAAATATTAGTTAGTCCTCATTTTTTGAAGTTAGCCATGGACCGCTCTACTCACTTATTGCCATGTGTTGAGACGAGTCGCTTTTCATATTTTTTTCTCTCGTTTTTTTTCATGCCTATGCGCCACGCCATGCGCCACGCCGTGAATGAAGCTGTCCAACTTTGACGCATAATCCACTTTAGATCTAGCCGCAACCGGCTTTTCCACGGCAGAGACCGGCGAGGTTAAGATCCCAATGGCCATGTACAAGATGCTGCAACGGGCAACTGGCGCGAGCTCAAAAATCAAAAGGAAAAATAGAGGAACAGGATCCGAGTCGACTGCAACCTACCAAGGTTGCGGCGCCCATCGGCGGCTACCTTTCCTCTAACTTCCAGATCTGAAGTCTCTCCTCCAAGTGACCCCTCGCAAGGAGGGAGCTTCCTATATTTATGGTCTTCATAAAAGAGGATGGACTTGGTAAGAGCATCTTTGTGATTGCAGCGAAGCGAGGTTGGCGTGTGGGGTGGTGCTTCAATGGGAAAATAGGCATTGCGCAGAAACGGAAGCAGAGTGAAAGAGTGAAGGAAAAAGAGTAACGGTGGAGAGAGTGAGTGAGGTAACGGAGGAGAGAACAAACATGAAAAGTTAGCCCCATTTGGACAGGTGATAATTAATGAGTGGAGATGCTTATGAGTGACATAGAAACCCGGAATCACCATGAAAAGTGAGCCCCATTTGGACAGGTGATAATTACTGAGTGGAGATGCCTATGAGTGACATAGAAAACCGGAATCACCCAATATTTTCTCCTGGGGACATTCGTACATGGACAGGCATGGCTCAAGCATGATGGATTTTAGGTAGATCAATTCCCGACCAAGAATCGAGAACTGGTCTCGCGGCTTTGATATTTGCCACAAGTGAGTCTCAGTTATTTTTGGGGCCCTGGCAAGATCTCTGAGCTCATCAACCGCATTTATGACAAAAAATCACGAGGCCTGAGTTGGAATAGAGCTTTCATCCAAAATAAGTCCCCTGAGATCGACTCCTAAAAGATGCAAGTAGGTGGCAAATCTGTATCAAAAAGATGCAATTGATTGGTAAAAACCTCCAATGTATACAACCAAACTCTAAATCTTTGCTTAAAAGTGTACTTACTTCATAAACATAAGCTAAGAATACATGAGTAGTTCTTGAATATTTTCCTTGAACTTTAAAATAAAATACAGACTTGATTGCACCAATAAAAAAAAATCGAGGTCTCAACTGCATTCTTCTGATGCACTATTCTCTATGCGATTTTTTTCCCATTGTAGAACTCTTTTTTTTTTTGTCTTTATTTAGTGAAAATTTTGTACCATGTCATAGGATATTCTCCAAGTAAGTTCAAGTTCGATCTTCCCATTTACGGCTTATGAATAAATCAAAAATATTTTCTATTATACTTTAACTAGAAAACATTAAAACTTGTTAATTCAGCAAACTTTTCCAAAAGCGCGTTATCTTATCAATCTTGGATCTTAGCAAGCAGCCTAAGAATCTAAGAGATTTCTTTTGTATTTAGGAAGTTCTCGATATGTGGTCGACCAAGCCTTGATTGAATTGATTTAAATCAAGTTACTTATCCATTTTCCTGATGATGTCTTATGATCAATTTATATGGAAATCATAATGATCAGTGTAGCATAGTGCACTCAATTAACATTAGTTATGTTTTCAATCATATATTTGACATGAATTTAGATAGTATCAAAATAAGCTAAACTATAGAGGCAATGTCTATCACATCCAACGTCACATATATTTTACACTTTTGATGTGCCATTCTTTATTAAAGTCTAAATGCGGAAATCCTTTTGGACTAAATAATCTACATGGAATGAATGTGTTCTCTTGCACTTTAGACAAAGTCTTTCTTACAAATTCTCATTTGATGTATCCAACTCTTTTGACAATTACTTACACTTTGGTAGGGAAAACAATTACTAAAGCAAAATGAATTTCAAAAACAAGCACCCAATGAAAAAGAGCTATTGGTGTACCAAGTAATCATGCAGATGTGTTCTTTTGGAAAATTTCTCGTTTCTTTTAATTTATACATTAGAATTGATTGCATTATTTTCAATCGAGAAAAAAGCTTGATCTATATTTAATGGTAATCCTTATTTATTTTTCAAATAGCATGCCTAATGCATATAAAATATAATGTACCAATTGTGAAAAGAAGACATACTTATGAATCAAACCCTTTTCTCAAATCAGCACAAGTATCATCAAACTTGCACAATTGACTCGTCTTGTGTAGGACACTGCAATTGCTAGTACATCTTTGATGTGCGTAGTCACCAATGATTATTTATAATTTGCGAAAGAAAAAAAAGAGCGGCAAAAAACTCACTATTGCGAATGCCATTTCCTGCAGGCCACGTGAAGTTTTTTATTGGGAAGCCAATGGAGAAAGCTAACTTTTTCTAAAGAGATGAGATGCTTTACTTTCCGTCTAAGAAAAAAAAAAACAAAGGACTAAAGATCTAGGGGCTAAGCTTGTTCGTCCCTCATTGCTCGTTTTTTTTAACCTCCCCTGTTTGTTTCCTGATCCTAATGGCTGCTGCTTCCTCTTCCAAGCTCAGAAGGAGTTACGATGTCTTCTTGAGTTTTAGAGGTCCGGACGTCCGCAACCACTTTCTTGGTCATCTCTACACGGCTCTAGATCAAACAGGGATAAACACTTACATGACAATGAAGAACTCAAGAAGGGAGAACAGATATCACCGGCACTTATGAAGGCAATTGAGGAATCGCGAATCGCGATAGTGGTTTTCTCTGAGGACTATGCCTCTTCACCATGGTGTTTGGAAGAGGTGGCAAAAGTCATGAAGTGCAGGGAGGAAAGAAAACTCATGGTCTTTCCGGTGTTTTACAAAGTGGAACCAAGAGCGGTGAGAGGGCAGAGACAGAGTTATGCAGAAGCTATGGCTAAGCATGAAGTCAAGTTTGGGAAGGACTCAGAGAAAGTAAAGCGATGGAGGAAAGCACTATTTGACGCTGGTAGCTTATCTGGGTGGCATTTTACTGATGGGTAAGTTGCTTCAGTCAGTCTTAATCTTCCGATACTTAATTTTCTCTGAGATTTAGGATCCTATAAAGTTGATGGGTAAATTTGCGCCCTTTCTCTCCCTCTCCCAAGCGAACACACTCACACAGCACATATCACATCTATGGCCACGCCGCCGCCCGATTGCTACGTCCGCACGACCGTGTCATATCAGCCCATCTTCGTCTTTCTGGGTCAAGGGGCTGGGTCAAGGGGCTTAGTCGATAACTCGTGACCCCAGATCTGGGTCGTTGAACCCATATTGGGGGTTGGTAGTGTTGGGCGATGGTCACCGGAGGCTGGCTACGACGGCTGAGGCTTGACGGGCACGCCACGATTGCGGGGACAAGCGGCTGCGTGGCAGTGGCGAAGGCGGAGGGGAGCTCAGCGAAGGGTGGGGGAAATTTGTGTTTGCCTTTTGGGGTAAAATGAGTAGTGGCCAATGGGCCTTGCCCAGGCCAGGCACAGGATTTTTTCTGTTGAGGGCCTGGGCAGGGCTAGCTCATACCCTTTTTCGTTCTTTTAAGTAGATTTAAATATTAAAATTCCAGACAAATATGAGAAATGAATCTACAAAACCCAAAATTGTGAATTTGCAGATTGATATATACTTTAAAAGGAAAATTGCACAAATGTTAACTATAAGAAGAGTCTCCGATATTAAAGACCGTACAGAATACATAAAAAAACTAATGTATACTAATCTATATCTACTATAAAAGTATGAGAAATACAACTCATTATGTCCTTAACAAGATAATGCAAGTTACTGTGAATATAAATCGTGATATAAATATGCGAACAATACACATAAATCATAGGGAAACTACTCCTGAGTTGAAATATAGATTAGTTGATGATATGATTTAACTTCATTTGGTATTTAGCCTAATTGAACTATTACAATGAAATCATCCGAAGAAAATTAAAAGTATAAATTATAAAATAGAGTGGAAATCAAACGAAATACTTAAAAAATTACTTATCAAGTTATTTCTAACTGAAAATGTATCTTATTTCCTTACATGATTAAATTCAGTTATCAAATAAACTCGATTTATACAAAGATGGTAAGAAAGAATTTAAAACTGACCCTAGGCCTTAATGGATTATCCTTTGGGACAAATTCTGAATTTGTTCTATGTGGATAATCAGGCTTATATAATGTCCTTTTCGCTGTTACTATCATCAAAATGAATTGGAGCTTCTTCAGCCAATCCTAAATAATGCCTAAGATCCTGGGCTAACTTTCTGGTATCATTACCACTAAGGTTAGCCGCTCTTTTTACAGGATATAAAATGAATGATGTTAGCTTTTCTTGCTACATTTTTTGGACTTCAAGGACTAAGCTTGTCCCTCAGGCTTCTTTAGATTCGTTTGTTTTTTCAATTACATAAAAGCCTTTCACTGACCATTAAGGGAACCTCTCTTGCAAGAGCATTTCTTCCCTTCTTTTGTATCCACAGCCATTTTCTCGAGCAAAATATTTTGTCAAGAGAATATTTACCTCATTATGTAACCCATTATATATAGGACAAGGCAAATTTGGTACTCTATCCAACTTTTTTTATTTAATTATTAGAAATGTTTGTTTTAGTTTTTATAAGAAGAAAGAATGAAAAAAACAAGTTTTTTGAAAGGAAATACAGCGGTAATGACATTCTTGTAAACACTTGAAGCTTTAAAGAGCGAGAAGGTAATTAAAAAACAGTTTCTTACGGGAACTAACAGTTGGCCATATTTGTCCCAAAGACAGGCGTACGTGTCTTTGTTTGTTCACTCTCAGAAGGGGGACTTAAGTCATCCCAAAGGGTAAAATACTCGATTTTTGTTAGGATTTACCCCATGGTAATGCTAACTTAGACTTCACGTTGTTAATTTTCATCACGTTGTTGCTAAGAGTAATACCAGGTAGGCATTCCGACAATTAAAGGAAAAACAATATAATTTCAATGAACTTTAGAAAGAGATCAGGGCGTCAATCAGCATTTAGCATATCCGATAATTAACTTGAATTTTAAATAAATGTAAAATAAATGAACACATAACGTTTAGAATAACATGAAAAATATAGTCTAGACCTGTGTAGACACGGGCATTTTGCTGGTTGAACATATTGGGTCATTCATCTCCAATTATATTTCAGACTAGTTTCTTATTCAACAATTCTCTTTAAGTACTATCAATTTTTTTTGGATTGCTCTAAAAGTAGTTTCAACTAATTTTCCCATTTCAGATATGAAGCGGGGCTCATACAACATATTGTACAAGAGATCTCAACTCAACTAGATCAAACGCCATTAAGTGTAGCCAAGTATCCGGTTGGGATAGATTCCCGAGTACAAGAGCTTAAAACAATCTTAAATCTACAATCCAAGGATGATGTACTTATGATAGGATTATGGGGACAAGGAGGTGTAGGGAAGACAACCCTCGCTAAAGCCATTCATAATGCTATTTTTAGAGAGTTCCATGGTGCTAGTTTCTTGGAACGTGTTCGAGAAAATTCTAGAAATTCCATTGATTTGGTTCCTTTGCAAGAGAAAATGCTATCTCAAGTATTATTAGGGAAGAAATTAACAGTCTATAGTGTTGGTGGAGGGAGTCAATTAGTTCAAGATAGACTTTGTAATAAGAAAGTTCTCATCATTCTTGATGATGTTGATGATGTGTGCCAATTAAATGCTTTAGTTGGAGATTGTGAGTGGTTTGGTGAAGGAAGTAAAATAATTATCACAACAAGAAATAAGCATCTTCTAACTTCTCATGGGATAGATCACGACCATATGTATGAAGTTAAAGCTCTTGAGGATGGTGACGCTCTTGAACTTTTTAGAAAGCATAATTTTCGAGGAAATCAAGAAATAGAAATAAGCAGTAATCTTGTTGATCAGGTATTACATTATGCGAGAGGCCTTCCTTTGGCTCTTGAGGTGTTGGGTGCTTTCTTATGCGGTAGAACAGAACTTGAATGGAAAAGTGCCCTACAAAAACTTGCCAAAAGTCCTGATAAAAAGATCAACGATGTTTTAAAGGTAAGTTATGATGGATTGGAGGACTATGCAAAGGAGATCTTTTTGGACATTGCTTGTTTCTTCAAGGGGAGGAGTACAGAGTACATTAAGAAAGTTCTAGATAGTTGTAATTTTGACATGACTATTGGAGTACAGATTCTCATTGATCGTTGCTTGATTAGTGAAGAGTATTGGACCTTAGAAATGCATGACTTAGTGCAATTAATGGGTTTAGATATTGTTAAAGAAGAATGTCGTGATGACCCCGGAAAATGCAGTAGGTTATGTCTTTATGAAGATGTTCTTGATGTTCTATCAGGAGATATGGCAAGACTTGTTATAAGAATTCATATTCAGTTCTTATCTTTGACCTTGTTTACAGTTGTTACAGAATAATGTTAATATATTCGAATAAATATACAGGGAACAGATGCGATTAAAGCTATATTTTTGGAGCTACCAAAACCAAAAGAGATGTATATCGGTCCTAATGCTTTCATAAAGATGAGAAAGTTAAGGTTGCTCATCCTGCTTAATGTAGATAATTCTTTTCAAGGTCCCATCCATCTCCCTAATGAGTTAAGGTGGTTTGAATGGCCTAATTGTGCATGGATTCCAGATTTTAGCTGTGGTCCAAAGAAGTTAGTTGGACTTGATATGCGAAAAAGCAAGATCAAAGTAGTGGAGGAACAATTTAAGGTGCGTATTTACTTGGTCCTTTTTTCATTGCTTATATTTATATAATTGGATGATGTTTGTTGTTGTCCCTAGGAAACATCTACAATTACTATATTCGTTATATATATCAAAACATCAAACGTAGTCTGTCAATCTAGTAAATGAACCAATGCAGTTAAAATCTTCCAGTTGAAGATAATCTGCCTTCTAACTGACAACTTGTTGGTTACAATTCGAAACACCTGTAGCAAAGATTTCATTTTTCATCCTTGTACTTCATATGCTTTTCTGATCAAGTCCATGTGTTTTTAATCTTTCTAACTAATTTAGTCATTCTACTTTTACAAAGTGTCTAATCAAGTCTCTCGACATCATATCGGGCCAAATCTAGTCAATGCGGTCATTGGAGTATGATGTGGATTGAATATTGCCTACATGAACACCCATCATAGATAGTGGATGAGTGCCTGCATATGTACGATATTTAATCCACGTTATGTGGAGTTGTCCAAAGGCCACGCCAACTAGATTTGGCTAGATTCAGGATTGGAGAGAAATGATTAGATAATTTATGTAAATAGAAGGATTTGATTAGAAAAATCTAAAGTACAGAAAGTTTATTAGAAAAAGTAAACGCACCGAGATGAAATAAAACTTTTCCTTACTTACACAAAAAAATGACAACAACGAGCTCAAGCAATCATGATTTTGAGAAGAAAATTGAAACAAAAGCTTCTTGGCTTGTAAAATTAACATTTGAGCACTTAATGTGCTTAAGATATACCATGAGACTTTTAATTTGATTTGTAGGCTTTTTATATAGTTGGTAATGGTCTATGTGCTTTCAAAGACCCTTCCCATGAGAGAATTGAGAAGCCACGTCTTTAGAACTCTTTGGATGGTAATGGGTAAATCTCTTTTTCTTGTTAAGTCAAAATATTGTTAGCAATGGAATTTGACAGTTACATATGTCTCTTTCACCTTTTAACCCACACGGAACAATGTTTCGATTTTGCACTTCAGAACAGCAGAATCGCCCCTACGTAATTTATTCAGGAAAATTGAAGGATAATTTATTTGCCTGTGAACAAAAAGAAGTTGTTACTAGTTCATCCATGTGTGGAAACTTTTGTATATAGTTTCCTGGTATGTGGACATATCACTAGTTCTTTTAACTAAAAACTTAGAGCCAGATTTTGAATTGAATATTTATCACAGTTCTTTCATTCTTTTTTTCGTCCGGAATGTTTCTTGCAGGACTTTAAAAAATTGAAGTTCATTAACTTTAGTGAGTGCCAGCTGCTGATTTGTATGCCAAACCTCAATTGTATTCCAAATCTAGAGCAATTGGATCTTCATGGGTGCAAAAACTTAGAGCATACCACACATCAGTTGCATATCACAACAAATTACAATTGTTGGATTTAGGTGGGTGCTCTAAACTTCACGATCTCCCTGCAGTTCTCCAGTCCAAGAATCTTCGACATCTCATTCTTAAAAATTGCTCAAAATTGCAAAGATTCCCTAATATTCCGGATGAAATCAAGGGCTTGCAAAAAGTTGATTTAAAAGGGATCTCAATTGAAGAACTTTCTACATCTATAGAAAATCTTGTCTCTTTGGAGGAAATGGATTTAAGTTATTGCAAGAAATTGGCAATCCTTCCATCTAGCATTTACAGGTTGCAAAATCTTACAAGCCTAAGGCTTGGAGGCTGCTCAAAACTAATCAAGTTTCCAAAGGAGGAGGATTCAAGTGATCCCCACATGAAGACTGGATTTCCTAAGTTAAGGTTTATAGACCTTAGTGAATGCAGTCTATCGGAAGTAGAGTTTCTGGAGAATGATTCTTGTTTTCCCTTCTTAAGAAATATGTATTTGAGGGGAAACAATTTTGTTAGCCTTCCTGCATGCGAGCGACTAAATAAGTTGGAATGGTTGGATGTTTCGTATTGCCATCAACTCCAAGAGATCCTCAAGATTCCGCGGCGATTGAATAATCTATCTGCAAATAATTGCGAGTCTCTAAGCAAAATTCCCTCCAACATTGACGTTGACGTTGTTGAGTTCTCTTCATGTTATGAATTGCTACGTAATGGCTTCACCATGAATGATTTGTTCAAGCTTGAGGTTAGACTCTTTCACCCCCTCCTAATTAATATGGTAGTTTTGCTAGCATAATAGTTTTTAGGTTATTGTGAAATAAAAGCATATTGTGAGTCATAAATTTTTGAAGGAGAGTGTCCCATAATAATTTTTAATTATTTGTTATTTGATTTTTTGTGGTTTAGAACAAACTATTATTTTCATTGTAGATTAAAGATTGTCTCCCAATAATTTCTCTCGATATGGAGTCTTGTACTGTTGTTGCACGATTGTTTTATATTGTGAAAGGCTAAAAGTCCTGCATCAGTGAGCTAATTAAGAAAATCAAGTATTGAAAGTGATTCTGCATGTATGTAGTGGAGGTGGCTATAGAGTTATGCAAAGGATACTCTCTATTTATTTAGCTCTAGTTCGCTGTGGAATTATAAGGATCGCCCAATTAAAAATATCAACAATAGATGTACATCCAATTACAAAATCTTCAACAACACGTGTCTTGTTTCCACCAATTAAGTACAAAAAAAATCTTTGTAATGTTATAGTTAACTATAGCTAAACTCTAGGACTACCCACTTAACTCATTGAAAAACCTCCTTTTAGGTGCCAATTTTGATAAGGTATCTAACAATCTATATCTGTGACAGCAATTTCATGCCAAAATTGCTTGCGAACTTCTTTTACCTGGAGAAAAGATGCCAAAGTGGTTGCTTCCTGATAATGGGGCTTCTATTTCTTTCATGGTTTCAAGAGAATTGTATAAGAAGTTCATAGGATTAGCTTCTTGTGTTGTATTCCAAGAAGGAAAAAAAGAAGAATTTAAGCTTGAAGCATACGTTAATGGCAAGAAGACGATGGAAGGCTCAAGCACTTTCGGTTCATTGGATTTGGGTCATGTATGGCTTGTGTATTGCGTACCAGAGGTGCTGTGGAAAGGAGACCCTTTTGGTCCAAATGACAGGAGTCATTTCTAGTTTATCATTAGAGCACCACCTAGTGTAATCGTCAAAAAGTGTGGATTCCAACTTGTGGATTCCGACTAATGTGCAAGCCACTAGAGAACGATTTGGAGATCTTGCTTCAAGATGATGAATTGTTGGATCCAGCTTTACTCTACGAGGTTTCACATGAAGTCAAGTGATCATAGAGGAAGAAAGTTAAAGAGAAACACAAGATTTACTAGATAATAAAACCAGCACAGAGGAAAATAGTTCTAACAATTTAGTGACAAAGGGCCAAACATGGCTCTGCTCAATCTTTCCATCCAGAATTTGCGGGTTGCAAAATCTTGTAACCCTGATGCTTCATGGCTGCTCAAAACTAATCAAGTTTCCATTGAAGGAGGACTCAAGTGATCCCCATACAAAATACATATTTCTTAAGAAAAGTGAGATTTCCCATGACTTCAAAGGACTTATATCACAAGTTTCTAAGATTAACTTTCTACGTTGTACTCCCAGTGAAAGAAGGAAGAGAGAATAACTTTGCGATTCAAGTATCCGTTGATGGAGACATTAGTGCTGCACGCCCATGGATTTTCAGTTGTATCATCTGTGGCTTCATTATTAGGAAGCAAGGGAGTTGTGGGGAGTAGATTTCCAAGTTAGCATTAGAGCATCGGGTGGTGGGATTGTGAAGAAGTGTGGATTCTGAGTAACACGCAGCCACTAAAGAACGATTTGGAGGTTCTGTTTCAAGGCAATCAGTTGCTGGATCCCAATTTATTTTACGAGATTTGATATGCAGATAGTCCAGTGAGTACAGAAGGAGAAAGTTCAACTGAAACAGAAAATCCACTAGATAGTCAAATGAGCACAGAGGAAGATAGTTCAAGCCAATTTGTCCACGAAGGATGGAACATGGCGGACTTTTCAATTGAGGTCTCTCTCTCTCTCTCTCTCTCCCTCTCTCTATGAATGCCTGTATGTGTCTGCGTGTGTTGATGGCGAGTGCATGTTGGGTGCACTGTCTGTATACTGTAGAAGCCAACAATTCTAGACAAACAAAGAAATCTAATATAAAGCGATTCTGCACGTACTTGCCATAGGGATGGCTACAACACTTGCTAGGGAATGGTTTTTATGGCATGAGTATCATATATAACATAAGCAAAAATTGATATGTCTAATTATTATACAATGATAAATATGTGTGATTATTATAGAACTCTAGTTTAGTTGAATCAGGAGGAATATGCTCAAATCAAACTCTCAACTTGAACTAATTACAAACTTGAGTATTTATAGTAGTTTACCCTTATAACAGAAGTATCACTATTCTCAAATTTTTCCTAATTTACTGAAATGTTCTTCCTTGAAGAGAGATGCTAGAGGAGTTCAATCTTGTTGACCACAGTATTGTATCTTTCATGGCTTCACATGACTTGTATGACAAGTTCCTAGGATTGTTTTTTTTTCCTGTGTAGAAGATGGATAAGGGAAGTATCTTTTGACATTATGCTCCATGTTAATGGCCAAAGGCAGAATGTATTATCAGAAACTCTTGACTCATTTGATTTGGATCACGTGTGCATTTAGTATCTTATATCAAATGTTCTGTGGGGAGTTTCAAAGGGAGGAGTTGGTTTTGGTCGATTTGATCGATTTGAGAGTTTCTTATGATTTAGCCTTAGACCTAGAGTATCGGGTGGAACCATGAAAAAGTTTGGATATGTGATAAGATGTAGGCACCTAAAGGATTGAAGGTTGTGCTTGAAGACCGATTGGAATATTCTGTACCATTATCGGTGCGTAAGACCTTTATGCATGTTTTGAATTGATTCTGAATCATGCTACAAAATTCCTGAAAGATAGTGACCACATCACTTTTAGCTTTGAAGGTAAAGCCAAGTAGCTCGCGATTTGTCATCAATAAAAGAAACAAAATACTTAAAACCATCTCTTGAATCAATTGGAGCACTCCAAACATCCGAATGTACTAGATCAAACACTTCAGAAGCTAAATTAGAGCCTTGAGGAAAAGGTAATCTATGTTGTTTAGCATAATGACAAGAGTCACAAGTATTGCAATTATGAAATAAATTTTCATCAATAGCTTGCAACACACGGTCAGAAGGATGACCCATGCGCATGTGCCAAAGTCTTGAAGCATCCATCGCATTCTTCCTTGTCACCAAGGCATTTGTATGATAGTCAAGGACGTAGAGGCCATTTGTAGCCATCCTTCACCAATGCAATCTTGAAACAACACCTTTGAAGGAGAGAAGATAACATTGCAATTTAATTCTTTAGTGCACTTGCTTTGTAAAGTAAATTAGAAGACAAATCAGGCACAACTAAAACATCGGGTTTTTGTGCGAACAACTTAATAAAGTAACCAACACCTTTCCTTAGAGTGACCATCTCTATCACAATGGTCACAATGAAATCGAACGGGCCTTTTATTTTTTCCCTTTGCCAATTTCGCCACAAATTCACCACGTTGGTTGTTCATCACAACCTTATGAGCTGAACTTTCAGAGATTGGTTTATCAAGACTAGGTGAGACACTCATCACTCGATGTCTTGTCTCTTCTCCTTGAATGGACTTCATCAAACGTAGGCAATTTTGGACTCATCAGAATTTGTCTTCTCACGTCTTCGTACTCGAGGCCCAATGCTAGCTAATAACTGGAAGACGCGATCTTGCTCCTCCGTCGAATATAATGCAGTTAGTCGTTTCAGTTGTACAGAAATATGTTGGTGAGTGGCTGACCGGTGGCGGTGGAGCCGAGTTTGGGATTGGCCGAACTTGAATCAGTCATGATTTGAACAACAACCATGCATATACCAAGAAGGACACAGATGGATCCATGAAGAAATTAAAGAAGACACAATTTAACGAGGTTCAGCAATGTGCTTACGTCCTCGGTAATCCTCTCTCAAAGTTTTTCTTTTTGTCATGTTGCCTTTGAGAGAGGGACTGCCATTTTTATTGATGAAGTACAGGAAATAAAAAATGAGGTCCAGCACCAATGAATGAGGTCGCCTATGGATAGAGGAACGGGAAGCCAATGACAGTGAAACAGATTAAATGGGAAGAGACGAGTGCAGCAGTGTTGGCTAATGCCTCGTGAGGAAGCAATCATCAAGCCAGCGGAACATATTTGTGATCCAAACCGTTGCACACACATTGAGAGTACAAAGGATGGCATGGTTTAACTACATAGATGCAAGGGAAGATCGTCTTCTTCCTCAGCAAAGCCATGATAACCATCACTGCAGCGGCTCGGAATGCAATTCGCACTAATTTTTATGGTAGTCTGGTTTTGTTGGATGGCTTGATCACGACTTTTGAGGAAACTTCTTCCTTTTTTTATTGTTATTGTGGGTTTAAAGTAAGAGCTGATCTGCTGTTACTTGTTTTTTGCCTGCTTCATTTGATTTGAAGGTGAAATCACGAGTCAGTGATGGATTCGTGATAAGTCCATCAAGAGAAATCGTTGTAAAAGAATATTTAAACCCAAGAAAATTCATAGAAGTGCTTGTTGTTCCATATTTCTTTGTCAATCGGATCAATGATCTCATTGCCAATTGTCTTATTCTGCACAACATGCTAAGTTACACATCAGCAAACTGAGCTTCTAAAACAAGACCGTGTGCTATCAAATTGCCTTAAAATCAGAACCGAGAACCAAGAGACGACACAAGATTTACATGATTCAGTTGAAGGCTGATGTTCATGAGTGAAGGAGAAAAGCAAAGATTTGCATCTCCGAGTACAGTGAAAGAGAAAGAGCTATCAAAATCTACCGTTATCACGTCTTGGTCTCAAAGTTAGCATGAACTTGTCTTCGCATGCGAGCTCTCTGGGAACTATCTTCCTTTGTTTTCCACCTTCTTCCTCCCTTTTTTTGTGAGTAACGAGCAAATATTAACTTCGTAACGAATACTGGCAAGGATTTAAGTTGAGTTAGTGTTTATTTTCAAAGTGACAAGGTTCCATGCATATCCCCATTGAACCTTGAAAGTCTTTGGCGAATGATAATGTATCCCAATGCTGAATATTATACTCTCCACTCACTTTGGCACTGCTTGCTAGATGATTTTTGCACTTCAAGAATCTGTGATCTCGAGTGGGACAAGAGCATGAAAACGAAGAATAAGCATACCCTGTGATACTACAGAGGTCTGGCGTAATCTGAAGCAAGTCCCAGTGCGACGGCACTGGTACTCGTCTCCCCCGCATGATATCCCATTTATTTTTGTGGAGTCGTATCAATACAATGTTCGAGGAACTACACGTGAGCGCCCATCTTAAATTGTAAGGTGAAAGGATATTACACTAATATGAGAAGTCATTATAGATATTCTACTTTCTAAATACGTGTCCACTATAGGAGAAATTGTTACATGAGTGTAACATAAAACTGAATCTGAATCATTGAAAATAGTGGGGTCCATATATTTTTCATGTGGTTCTGATCAGATCTAATGGTTTAGATCTGGTTAGCTGATCAACTGGTTCACTGGAGCAGTTCCTCCACTCGGGACAGCATTGTCGGTGTGGACACACCAACATAGAGTATGTCCTTTTTGGCCCCACTTAACGTGGATTGAGGAGACGTAACGAAGGTTCTCCCTCAGTCGCCTATAAAAAGATCGAACACGTGCTGGCAATTTATCCTGCGAAGAGCACCCGATCGAGAGACCAGCTTAAAAACAGTCTTGCTCCTGGTGTGTGTGCTCTGAGAGAGATCGAGAGCTAAGAGAGACGGTAGGAACAACCCAGGTCCCAGTTATAGTGTTCTCCGAGGAATGCAGGAAACCGGGGACAAGTTCCTGGGCCAAAGCTTGCGAAGTGATCTTGCAGGCTCTTGAGGATCACGGGTGCTTCACTGTTGATCACCCCAGTGTCCCTCTTGGCCTTCATGACTCTATCTTTAGCGTCGCCGAGGATCTCTTCGACCTCCCCCATGAAACCAAGATTAGAATATTAACTTGAAGCCTCACCTTGGCTATACCGGACAGATCCCCGGACTTCTGTTATCGAGGCCCTGGCCATCGTTGGCCCCGAGAAGCTTGAAGAGTGCGAAAAGTTCACCTTCTCATGTGGCCCTCTGGGAACGACCGCTCCTAGTACTATTTTTTTTTTTTCCTTTTTTCTGGGACATCACATGCGAAGTGCCTTCTTCTATTTCCTTCACTCTTAATCCTCTATTTGCACATCTATATTCACTGTACTTTTTGAATTTATTGACGACTCCCCGTCCCACTTCAATATCTTGATCTTTCTCCTACTGGTTCATGAATTCGCTAGCCATTACCAGGAAGAAGTTTGAAAAATGGTATATGCAATAAAGTCCCATGATTGTGCCTAGTTTATACGTAAACAAGCTTGTTATATGTCATGCTTCCATGCTCACTTCTCGAACACCTTTCTAATTTGAACCGTGTTATTCATTATTCACGCCACCTTTTATATGCCTTGCTAGTGCACCTAAGAATTTTCTTACTTTCTTAAACGATCCCGCATAATAAACATGTTTCTCCAACCAACTTTAGCATGTCAACTTAAGGCTATAGGATATCGAGAAAAATAAATAAAGAGTCAGTGCTAAAGTTGACTTCTCTAATTTGATTTCTCTTATTATATATATATTGGCTGCAACAAAGCTGCTTACGACTATGGCAAGTTCATAGCTGAGATGGAGAAAAAGTAGTGTTTAGGATAGTCTGCGAGAGCTACGGTGTTGAGAAATGATACGACCCTTACATCAATTCTAACTCGTACCTCCTACGATTCTTGAAGTCCAATAAACCTGAAGGCGTCAAGGTCAGTGAGAACCCGATCGGTCACATGGACAAGAGCTTTTTCTCCTCCTTGCACCAGAACAACATTAGGGGGCTTGGATGTGAGGACCAAAGATGGGAGTGGTTCAGTTTTGAGCCCTCAGCTCCGATTTTCATGGTCATTGCCGGTGAACCGTGTGTGGTGAGTCTTTCATTTGCTAGAAAATTCTTCTTAGCACTAGTTTGCGCTAGTTCATTGAAATTATTTGTAAGTTTGTGGGGTTCATTGTTGATTAGGTATCGAGCAATGGAAGGATCAAGGCTTGTGTGGTGGTTACAGAAGAGAATCAAGTGAGATACTCTCTTGCTACATTCTCACACGTTTCAAGGATGATTGAGACGCCAAAGGAGTTCATCGACGAAGCACAGCCTTGGCACTACAAGCCCTTTATTCGCATGGATTTCCTTTGCTACTATGACTTTGTCGATGACCCCATGAAGGGTGAAAGCCTTACCAGCTCCTTCTGCGGATTTCAGGCCAAATAGCCCTCATGATTAAATCAGAATGAATAGAGTATATGCTCTTAATGTGAAATAGGATGAGATTTGAGGAGATTGTTGTCTCTCAATCTTCTTGGTTCTGTTTCCTAAACTAGGAGGTATGCCAAGTTCAGAGGTGATTGACAATGGATATGGATTTGGTCTGTATAATTTATAGATGATACAAATATTTCCTGGGGAATTAGTGAGAGATGTTCATGTCATTGGCCTTCGCTTATTCACTGTTACTGAGGCCAAGCCAGTTTTGGAAAAGTTAGTCCACCAATTTGCAACCACCTTGGCCACTATTATTTTCATTTAGGAACAGAGATAGAGACATTGGTGAATATTTGATGTAATGGAGTTCTATTGCACTTCATCATGGGATGGTGCGAGTGTAAGTTGGAACCTGGTATGATAATCTCTTTCTTAGTCCAATAATATGCAGCACAACTAGAAAAAATCAATTACACAGCAAAGCAAAGAGAACTTCGAATCTTTCTGATAGTAAAAGTGCTGAGTAAAACTATCCGACAAACACGCGACAATTCATGCCCTTCTGTTTTCTTGGTCCGAATCAGTCCACTTTCTTTCTTCAAGTAACTTACGAGTACAAGTTATATGGGCATTAGAGCATAACAGGTCTCATATAACTTGAGAAGGATTAGCAAGCCAATTACATGTATTTCGCACCTGTGGGCTATTACGACCTAATCTGCTGTTTGACTGGCCTCCCTAAAACAATGGATTATTTGAATATCTTGGAAATGTGTTGTTAGACTCTATTGGGGTGTGATTGGTATGCTCCATCGATAAAATGTCATGCAGCCCAAGTTTTATTAGTAGTTTGGTTTTGGGCTCATGAATAATTACTTGATATATATATATATATATTCTCTGGTAATTAAGAGACGTAATAAAGAGATATAAGGTGCTAATTATAGAGAAATTTTCATATGGACGTAAATTTAGTTTAAGGATGAACTGGGATAAAACTTAACGTCTCAAATTCTCTTTCTCGCTTTTACTCTCTATTTTCTTTGTGATTGTGTGACGAATCCTAATAGACTCTTGCATTAGATGATGAAAGGTTCCACATCCCATGCTGGTAGATTGTGGCCGGTAAGTGCACTTCTCAATGCGCAATTATTGAATTCGAAAACTAGTTTTAATTCGTGTACCGAATAAGTTTAATGGCTGCCACATATGCTAGGATTTCCCACTGTGCAGCCGAAGACACAATTTTGGCAAATCTCTTGGTAGTTGAAGAACCGCTCTTCCATTCCTTCGAGACCCTTGACCGATGTCTGCAGCTTTATTGCAGGATTCGACCAGACTTCATTCGTCCATCCGCAGTGAAGGAAGAGGTGTTCAACGGTTTCTAGGCTTCGTTCACACAGAAGGCAAGATGGCAGGTAAAATTTTCCTTTTGAACATATTCGTTTTTATGTGGGAAGTGCATTTTGGCACAAATTCCAAATGAAAAACCTGATTTTTGGAGCGTTATTCAACATCGATATCAAATGCCACAGGGATTTAGGGGTCTGCTATGATGATGATGCTCCATGCATTTGCTGCTGAATAGCTTGTGTCTTTGAGATGGTTGGATGCACTCTTCACCGAATAGGTCCCCCACTTGGTGTTGGTCCACATCAGTTTGTCTTCCTCATCATTCATCCGCAAGCGAACTGCTAATACTTCATTAAAAATCAGCTCATCAAACAAATTCTGGATGACGTTTTTCCACCCATCTGGATTCTTGTTGATTAATTCAGCTACTTTCTGATTCACCCTGATTCGTGAAACCACACCCCCTCTCCCCAAAATATATATATATATTTTTTGCATTACTCACAAATCCCACGGTATTAGACATAGACACGGACTCTTCCCGTCAATAAACTTTGATAACCCCCAAGAAGGATGGGATCCCTTTCCTGCACGCCACAAGTTGTTAGGAAAATAGAGACCTTTCAGGATTTCACTCTCTAGCGTTGAAGGATTTTGGGAAATTCTCCAACCTTACTTAGTATTGCATGGCCTTATTGGGGGCAATTAAATCACTGAAGCCTAGCGCACCACAATTCTGTTTTGTTTTCGAAAAGTCCATTTTTCCAATGAAGCCCTGACTTTGATCACTGATTTTCCACTCAGAACAAAGCAATTTTCTGTTCAATAGCTCAACAAATAGAAACTGAGACTTTAAAAATGAACATGGCATATTGATGTAGGGCCTGCATAAATGCTTGGATTAAGATCTCCTTCCTTGCTTTAAAAATTAAATTATCTTTCCAACCTTCTAGGTTCATAAGGACTCTTGCCAAAATTCACGTAAGCATCTGCTCTTCTTCTTGACCCTAATCTGAAGGAATTTCTTGATATTTCCCTGCTTCTATTTTTCATGCACTCTCAATCTTAAGCTACGTTTCTTCTTAGACTTAGAGGGCATTCATTTCTGCAATAAATCCAGATTTATTCAAATGATAGCCTGGCCCGTTGCTGAGCAATGCTGAGGTAGGATAGCACTGAGGGTTGAGCATTCTTTAAGCTGTCCATCTACACGAAAAATGGATCATCTATAATAGGAGGTGAGATAATGAGAGGCAATTTTTGTTAAACTGTATCCCTGTGATGTTTCTATCTTCAATTGTTTTATTGATGAGGAAAGATAGTACATTGGCCACGATAATGAAAAGATAAGGGGAAAGTGGATCACCCTATCACATTTCTTGAGAGGGTTGGAAAAATGACAACGGCTCCCCAATAAATTTGACATTGAAAGAGACAATTGTAACACAATGTATTACCCAGGAAATCCATTTGGCACCTAATCTGATCTTCATCATGAATGCTTCCAAAATATCTCAACCAACTTTATCATGGGCTTATTTCTATCCTTCCTGAGTATAGCTTGAAATTTCTTTTTTATTTTCTGACACTAAGTTGATGCAAAACATATTGCCCTATACAAATGTTGTCTTGAATTTGCCTCCCATTAACAAATGCACTTTAGTTTGCCACAATCACTTCAACCAAGGTTTAAGGCGATTAATCATAACCATGGAAAATTCTATAGCTGAAATTACATAAACATATGGGTTGAAATGGATCTAGGCTCTTAAGATTTAGAATTTTAGGGATTGAGAGATATGTGTTCCGTTGAGGCTGGGACTAAAATTTCATTTATCAAAGAAGCTTTTCATCATGTTGGAACCATGTGACTTAATTTCTTCCAACAATGCTGATAGAATCGATCATAGAGCCCATCTGATCTTGGAGCTTTGAAAGCTCCAAACTGGGAAAAACAGATTCTTTCTCTTTTCTTCAAGCTATTGCAGTGGTCAGACATTTATTCATTTCATCCAAGAACAATCAAGGACAAAAACAGCTAAAATTTTCAAGGCCCATGGACTTTAAAAAGGTCAACAATAGGCTGTTTTAGTAGACCGGGCTATCAGCACCACTCCTCATTGGTTACTTTCAGCATTGATATTCTATTGCTTTGTCTTCTTTGTACTGATGTAGCATACTGGGTATTCTTATCCCCCTCCTTCAACCAGCCAACTGGATTATTTTCTGTTGCCATAATTTTTCAATTTACCTCGTCAATTCCTGTACTCTTGCTCTGTCATTCTCAACTATGTTGTTGTTAGTTTTTTTCCGGAGTTTGTTTTTCCAGGAATTAATTTAACTATATGCATTACAGAATTTCTTCTTATTGATTCAGCTCTTGCTCATGAAACTTTCTTCAGTTTTCCCAGCAAATCATCATGTTTCATGTCTGGGGAATGCCATACAGACTCCGCAATGCCACTATATTCTTCATTTTCAAGCTAAAAAGCTTTGAGTTTAAATTTGTCCTTTTCACTAGCTCAGATGAGAGAGACAACAAAATTGGGCTGTGATTTGACCTCATAGCCTTGATGCATTGGTTGGGGAGTAATACTCTCCAACCAATCCACATTGCAACACACTCCATCTAATATGTATTTTTTTTTTCTTTAACAAAGGCCTATCCCTCTCTGTTATTCGCCCACGTAAATGCACTTACATTCAACATCAATAGTGAACAGTCTTTTACAAAATCTCAAAAGCTACTGATCATTAATGGTCCGCAATTCGCCTCCCCATCTTTCCCTAATGGTAGAGAAATTTCACTAAATTCTCCTAGACAAATTCAAGGAAGCTGGTTAGTGGTTTTATTCTTTTCTACTCTATCCACAGCAATAGAATTTCCTGAAATGCATTCGGCGCATGAACAAAGCAATCCTCGTGATCTTGTTCTCTACACATATCGTTGATGAACTTTCTTAAGGCCGATTCAACATTAAGAAATACCAAATGAATCCACGTAACTACTAATACTCATGCGATTACCGCTGGATTCACCACTAAATAATGCTGACAATTTAGTCATTTCTTTATACACTGCACAAGATGATCCTCATTGTTTTTCTCCATAAGAGCAGGAACATTAGGCCTTTGTTTAGTCACTAAAGCTTTCACAGCTTGAGTTGTCGAGGTTTGTCCAACTGTTGACAATTTCAGCTTAAAATCTTCATTTACACCCCGGTTCCTTCCTAGGGCTAGCCACCAAAACTTGTTCATCTGAGCCCTTTGGACATGCATAGAAATTTCAAGTAGCTAAGTCTCATTTATTGCATTAACCCTAGCTAGTCCATAGGGGTTGTATCTTCTTGACTTCTCATTTGCTAGATACTTTTTATTCCCTTGCTGCATTTCTTTGACAACATGCCATGTTCTACACTGATCTGAGTTGTTGCTTTTGAGTTTTACCTGGCCAATGTCACTGCCAGACCTTGAACATACCTGCGTGAACTCTTTTCCATGCATTTCCTAATGAGCCAGAGGTTCTGAACCATCCTCTTCCTCCTCACTGCGCATTGTAATTGGGTTCTTTCTTCTTGAATCCAAGGGAGTCAGGGGTAGTGTTTCCAGGAGATTCTCGTTTTCTACTAGACTTTACGAAGAAATTTAAATATATTTTCTAATATAATTTAACTAGAAAAAAATCAAAACTCGTTAATTCATCAAATTTGTCCAAATGCACTTTTTTTTTTTTTAAATCAATCTTCAATTGTACCAAACAGGCTAAAAAACAAAGAAATTCTTTAGATATATGAAGTCATCAATACATGGCCCGCCAAGGCTTGGCTAGATTGATTTAAATCCAGTTACTTACCAGTTTTCCTATCAATAAGACTTACAATCAAATCACATGGAATTCATAATGATCGGAGTAATTAGTAGGCTCAATTAGCATTAGTAATATTCTTAACCTCATCTATGACATCAATGGATACAATAGTAGAATAAGCTAGGTTCTAGACACAATGCCCCGTCACATCCAACCTTAGTGGACACTCCCCCCCCCCTCTTTCTTTTTGGTCTGTGGACACTTTACCCTTTTGAAGTGTCATTCTTTTTTGAAGTCCAAATGTGTAAATCCTTTTGGACAACATAATCTGACTGCAATGTTTCAATTCACAATTAGACGAAATATTCAATTTGAATTTTTATTTTAATAATATCTACTTACACTTTGATATGATAGGGAGTGAAATTACTAAGCAAATGTAGTGTTTACCAAAGTTTCTCATTTTTTGCTAGACTTTACAAAGAAATTCAAATATATTTTCCAATATAATGTAACTTGAAAAACTCAAAACTCAAAACTCATTAATTCATCAAATTTCTTCAAATGCACTTCTTTTTTTTTTTTTTAAAATCAATCTTTGATCCTACCAAGCAGGCTAAAAAACAAAGAAATTCTTTAGATATATGAAGTCGTTGATACATGGCCCAACAAGGCTTAGTAAGATTGATTTAAATTTAATTACTTACCGGTTTTACTATCTATAAGACTTATGATCAAATCACACGTAATTCATAATGATTGGAGTAATTAGTAGGCTTGATTAGCATTAGTGATATTCTTAATCTCATCCATGACATCAATGAAGACAATAGTAGACTAAGCTAAATTCTAGATGCAATACCTGTCACATCCAACCTTAGTGGACACTTTTCCCCCCTTTCTTTTTGGTATGTGGACACTTTATCCTATTGAAATGCCATTCTTTTTTGAAGTACAAACGCGTAAATCTTTTTGGACAACATAATTTGAATGCAAGGTTTCAGTTCACACTTAGATGAAGTCTTCCTTACGAATTTTCGTTAGAAAAATCTGATTATTTTGATAATGACTTAGACTTTGATTTGACAGGAAGTGAAATTACTAAGCAAATGTGGTGTTTATAGGAGTTTTCATTTTCAGCTAGACTTTATGAAGAAATTTACAAATACTTTCTAGTATAATTTAACTTGAAAAACTCAAAACTTGTTAATTCATCAAATTTCTCCAAATGCACACTTTTTTTTCGGAAGAAATACATTTCAAGTGCCAAAACTTGGCACGAAGGGACACTTAAGTGCCATTTTTTTTTTTGAAAAGTATAACACTTAAGCATCATCTCCGACGAACCTCGCTAAAAATCTTATGTGATAATTTATTATTATTTTTCTCGCCTACATAGCTCTTCAGAGAGCTGACTTAGTAAAAAGAATCTAAAAACGATGCCATTTTGGCACATATTTGAATTTTAATATAAAAATTAATTAAACTAAATTATAAAAAAATTAAATAAATAAAGGAAGGAGGCGGGTGGCAACGGCAAGGGCTCAGCCCTCAATTGCCTTCTTCCTCCCTCCTTTTTAAAATTTTTTTTTAAATTTTTTAAACAAATTTAGTTTTTTTAATTTAATTAATTTTTATATTAATTATTTATCACAAGATGCAAAAAAAAAAAAAAAACAACGTCGTTTTTGCATTTGTCTAACCACGTTAGCGTGCAAAACAACATCGTTTTGCACTTACCTTGTCGGAAAATTGCTACATCTGCATTTTGATCGGATTTTCTCGTCGTTGGCACTTAAGTGATTTATTTTACTTCAATTTTGGTACTTAAATGTGTCATTTTCCTAACTTTTGGCACTTAAATGTCCCTCCATATCAAGTTTTGGCACTCAGGTGTCCGGTACTCTTTTTTTTTTCAATCAATCTTCGATTATACAATGTAGGCTAAAAAACTAAGAAATTCTTTAGATGATAGTCGATACATGGCCGGCAAGGCTTGGTAAAATTGATATAAATCCAATTATTTACCAATTTCTAATCAATAAGACTTATGATGAAATCACATAGAATTCATGATGATCGGAGTAATTAGTAGGCTTGAGTAGCATTAGTAATATTCTTAACCTCATCTTTGACATTAATGGAGATAGTTGTAGAACAAGTTAAATTCTACATGCAATGCCTAACACATCCAACCTTAGTGGACACTTCCCCCCTTTCTTTTTGGTCTGTGGACAATTTACCTTTTTGAAGTGCCATTCTTTATCGAAGTCCAAATGCGTAAATTCCTTTGGACAACATAATTTGAATGCAATGTCTCAATTCACACTTGGACGAAGTCTTCCTTAGAAATTTTCATTTAGAAATATCCGATTGTTTTGATAATGACTTACACTTTAATTTGATAATAAATGAAATTACTAAAGTAAATTAATGCTTATAGGAGTTTCTTGTTTTCGGACTTTATGAAGAAATTTAAATATACTTTCTAATGTAGTTTAACTAGAAAAACTCAAAACTCATTAATTCATCAAATTTCTCCGGATGCACTTCTTTTAATCAATTTTTGATCCTACCAAACAGGCTGAAAAACTAAGAAATTCTTTAGATATATGAAGTCATCGATACATTGCTGACCAAGGCTTGGTAAGATTGATTTAACTTCAATTACTAACTGATTTTCCTATCAATAAAACTTATGATAAAATCATATGGAATTCATAATGATCGGAGTAATTAGTAGGCTCAATTAGCCTAAGTGATATTCTTAACCTCATTTGTGACATCAATGGAGACAATAGTAGAATAAACTAAATTCTAGACGCAATGCCTGCCACATCCAACCTTAGTGGACACTTTTCCCCCTTTCTCTGTGGGCCCTCTTATTGAAGTGCCATTCCTTTTTGAAGCCCAAATGCATAAATTCTTTTGGACAACATAATCTGAATGCAATATCTTAGTTCACACTTAGATGAAGTCTTCCTTACGAATTTTCGTTAGAAATATCTAATTATTTTGATGATCACTTATGCTTTGATTTGATAGTGGATGAAATTACTAAGCAAATGTAGTGCTTATAGGAGTTACTCATTTTTTACTAGACTTTACTAAGAAATTTAAATATACTTTCTAATATAATTTAACTAGAAAAACTCAAAACTCATCAATTCATCAAATTTCTCCAGATGCTCTATTTTTTAATCAATCTTCAATCCTACAAAAAAATTCAAGCTGATACGTGGCTGAACAAAAATTGATTTAAATTTAATTACTTCCTGGTTTTCCTATCAATAAGACTTATGATGAAGTCACATGGAATTCATAATAATCTACGTAATTAGTAGGCTTCATTAGCATTAGTGATATTCTTAACCTCATTTGTGATGTCACTAGAGATAGTAGTAGAATAAACTAAATTCTAGACACAATGCCTGTCACATCCAATCTTAGTGGACACTCCCTCTCCCCTCCTTTCCCCCTTTTTCTTTTTGGTTTGTGGATGCTTTATCCATTTAAAGTGTCATTCTTTATCAAAGTCAAAACGCGTAAATCTTTTGGACAGCATAATCTGAATGCAATATCTCAGTTCACACTTAACGAAGTCTTCCTTGCAAAATTTCGTTAGAAGTGTCCGATTATTTTGATAATGACTTACACTTTGATTTGACAGGGAATGAAATTACTAAGTAAATGTAGTGTGTATTGGAGTTTCTCGTTTTTGGCTATACTTTACAAAGAAAGTTAAATATACTTTCTAATTAGTTCAACTAGAAAAACTCAAAACTCATTAATTCATCAAGTCTCTCCAAATGCACTTTTTTTTGTTCAATCCTACCAAGCAGGCTAAAAACTAAGAAATTCTTTAGACATATGAAGTCATCGATACATGGACAAGCAAGGCTTGATAAGATCGATTTAAATCCAGTTACTTACCGGTTTTCCTATAATAAGACTTATGATCATATCACATGGAATTTGTAATAATCGGAGTAATTAGTAGGCTCGATTAGCATTAGTGATATTCTTAACCCCATCTACAACATCAATGGAGACCGTAGTAGTATAAGCTAAATTCTAGACACAATGCCTATCACATCCAACCTTAGTGGACATTTTTACCTCCTTTCTTTTTTGTCTATGGACACTTTACCCTCTTGAAGTGCCATTCTTTTTCGAAGTCCAAACGCGTCAATCCCTTTGGACAACATAATCTGAATGCAATGTCTCAGTTCACACCTAGACGAAGTCTTCCTTACGAATTTTCATTGGAAATATCTGATTATTTTGATAATGACTTACACTTTGATTTGACAGGGAGTGAAATTACTAAGCAAATGAATTCCAAAAAAAACATGCAATGGGAAAGGCCTTGTAGTGAGGGCTAAATGTCCTATCGGAGCGAGAAATCCTTCTCTTCAAAGTGATGGGAAGTAATCCATTGGCATACGAAGTAATCAATTCAGAAAAAGAAGCTTGATCTAATTTTTTGTGGCCAAACTACAAATGAAAATGTACATTTATTGGTGAAGATCTGCTCAAATCAAAACGCTTTCACCATATTAGAATTGTTTTACATGTCAAAGCTATCCTCTCGAATTATCAATAGGCCTTCTATCTTATTTTGGATTTCTTCGCTCCCATTATATATCATTTGTCTATGGTATGTGGGGAAAATTGTCAAAAAAAATCCTAAACCTATTACACTTTTATTAATCTAGTCATAAAATTTTCAATTTTGCCTATTGAGTTATTAACATTTTCACATTTTGCCAATTGAGTTCATTCGGCTAATTTTGGCTAGAAATTACTTATATGGACGGTCGGAGCTGATGTGGCATTTTAAAAATAATATTTTGAATTTTGATGATTTTTTTTCCCTTTTTTAACTTTTATTTGCCTTTTTTTTTTTCTAGTTTTTGGAGCTAGGGCCTGCAAGGGTTTCTGGCCGACCCTCACCTAGCTCCAAAAATTAGGGGAAAAAAAGGCAAAGAAAAGTAAAAAAAAAAATAAAATAAAAATAAAATATTCATAAAAATTGAAAATTTTATTAAAAAAAGTGTCATGTTAGCGCTGACCATCCACGTCAGCCATTTCTAATTAAAATTAGCTTAATAGACTAAATTGATAAAATGTGAAAAAATTTAGAACTTAATTAGTATAATTGAAAGATTTATGACTGAATTGACTAAAGTGATATAGGTTTAGAATGTTTTGGACAATTTTCCCTTAGTATGTGCATCATGATACACTCATTTTGACAAACAATAAAGAAAAAAAATGGAAGCACCATCCTTTTGCATAAAAGGCATAGCAAAAATAATGCTAATTTTAACTATTAGAATAGGGTCTTCCGTGCCTAAAAGTTTGTAACAACTCCTTTTAATATGCTGTCCCATTTGACACGTACATTATGGATCTAATTGAATAACTTTCAGCACCAAATCATCATATTTCCAAGCGTGTTTCCACCATGCTTTCTCTTGATTCCGTAGATTTAACAAAGTAGATATTTATGAATATTAAAGTGCAATAGGTCTCTAATAAATCCATCAACTTTGTGGAAGAGAATATGAATTGTGGAGATAAGAATTAACTTTGGTCATATGCACTGAGTGGAATGCGTTACTCTGTGGCTTGAACGCACAGTTCTATCACATGCGCATAGTTTTCTCGTTTACTTTACAGTCCTCCCCAGCGTCGTAGCATGGACGACAGATGGGAATGGGTTGTGAGTCTCGCCTTGGATTCGCTCTAGAGATGAGCGTGTGCTGTTCTAAAAGAAACGTAGCTGGTAGGAAACATAAATGGTGGGGGTCACTTGGCTATCAAAGTTTGATCATTTTTGTAGAGCGGGGTGCCTTATTTCATTTTATTTTTCTGAAAGTGACGAGCAAATATTCACTTGGGTTTTTGACTAAACCAAAAAATAAATAAAAAAAAAAAAAAGATATCATAAGGATCGAGCTAATGCAAGTGTAGTATAATTAGTCCTATTTAATTTACTTAGATGCTTTTTATCCCATTTTCTGTAGTGGCTACAGTTTGAACCCAAAGCTGGTATGACAAATTGTAATTTCATTTGCTACATCAGGCATAGATTTGGGTGACATAAAAATTCAATTCTTCAACCTGCGTTAAAGGATTTCATTTTTTGGTCACTTTAAAAAAATGAAAGTATGGTTAACCAACTTTTGAAGCAAGAGTGCGTGCATGAGGGGTAGTATACCGTTATTTGCAATAAGAAAAAAAGAAACAAAAACAAACTCAAAATGATATATCTTTCAAGGAGACTAGTTATTTATAATTTGCGAAAGAAGAAAAATAAAAGAAAGATGCATTGGTTGTGAATGTCATTTCCTGGAAGCCAATGCAGTAGCTAACCTTTTTGAAAAGAGATGAGATGCTCTACTTTCCATACAAGACAAAGAAAGACAAAGGACTAAAGTAACTTTTAGGGGAGCCAATGGAGTAGCTGACCTTTTTAAAAGAGATGGGATGACACTACTTTCCACGAAAGAAAAAGGAAAACAAAGGACTAAAGAGACGGGTCCAAAAAAACAAAAGAAGAGCCGCGTCCATTATCACGCGCGTTTTCCCCAAAGCTAGTACATTAGTCTGGGTCCATCATCGTGTACTTTCCGCAAAAGAAAAAGAAAAACAAAGGACAAAAGATATGGAATCCATTTTCCCCGAAGCCAGCTTATTAGTCACGGGTCCATCACCATGTGCACATTTGTCACGGGTCCATTATCACGCCCGTTTTCCTCGAATTTTCCCCGAAGCTAGTACACTAGTCACGGGTCCATCATCACGCGCGTTTTCCCCGAAGCTAGTACATTAGTCATGGGTCCATCATCATGTGCATCTAATTAATAATTCAGAAAACTGGCCTCCAACGAGGGGCGCATGAAATACGTTTATAGAATTTTTCTTTTTCATATCGACCAATCAAATTCATTAACAATCTAACTAATAATAAATTCAATTTACATAAAGATTTGTGCTGATAAGACATTTCGGTCAAATGTAATCTTAAATGAAAAAAAAGTCTTACTATTAATACTGTAGGTGCCTAAAGCACACGATAAAATCCCACGCTAAGATTCGGCTCATCCTTAAGCACCTTCATTTTTCTGAAATTCTAATATAATTGAAAGGCCTAATAATATTCTTTGTCGACCTTTGAAAAAGAAAGTCAGCCCCCCCGATATATAAAGAAAATGAGGAGAAGATCAAATGGTGCAAACAAAGGACCAAATCTTAGGCAACTCATTGCTCATTGTTAACCTTCTCTCTTCCTTGATTCTGATGGGTTCTTTTTCCTCCAAGGCTTCTTCTTCCTCCGAGGAGACCAAAAGGAGTTACGATGTAATGGCTTCTTCTTCCTCTGAGAAGCCCAGAAGGAGTTACGATGTCTTCCTGAGTTTCAGAGGTCCAGATGTCCGCAATCACTTTCTCAGTCATCTCTACGCAGCTCTAGATCAAGTAGGGATATCCACTTACATCGACAATGAAGAGCTGAGGAAGGAGAACAAATATCACCTGCACTTATGAAAGCGATCGAGGAATCGCAAATTGCAATTGTGGTTTTCTCTGAGAACTACGCCTCTTCAACATGGTGTTTGGAAGAGATATCGAAAATCATGGAGTGCAAGAGAAAAAAGGCCTCAAGGTCCTTCCGGTGTTTTACAAAGTAGAACCAAGAGAAGTGAGAGGGCAGAAACAGAGCTATGGAAAAGCTATGGGTGAGCATGAGGTCAAGTTTGGGAAGAATTCGGAGCAAGTAAAGAGATGGAAGAAAGCTCTCTATGATGCTGGCGGCTTGTCCGGGTGGCCATATACTGATGGGTATGTGCGAACAACTCTACTACTTCAATTAGTCTGGATCTTTTGATGCTTGATTTTCGTTTGGGATCCTATAAAGTCGGGTAATTTTACCCCTCACTCTCAAGCAAACACACACTCACAACACAGATCACGCCTAGCCAGCACACGAAACAGAGCACCATGTGCGAGCGAAACAGAGCACCCCGTTCGTCCTCTCAAAGCTCCCCCCGATGGCCACGCCGCCGCCCGATTGCTACGTCCCCACGCAGCCCCAACCGCGTCACCTCAGCCCCTCTCCATCTCTCTGTATCGAGGGGCTTAGGCGACGACTCGCGACCCCAGATCTGGGGCATCGAACTCAGATCGGGGGTTGGATAGCCTTCGACGATGGTCACCGGAGGCTGGCTACAACGGCTAAGACTTTCTTCTGTCACAGAAAGACAGCAGGGAAACGGAGAGGACGGGCGACGTTGAGGGGCATGTCACGATCGCCGGGACATGCGGCTGCTAGGCAGGGGCGAAGGCCAGGCACAGGATTTTCCCCTGTTGAGGGCCCGGGCACGGCTTGCCCATTCCCTTTTTCGTTCTTTTAAGTAGATTATAAATATTAAAATGCCAGGCAAATATGAATTTTTTTTCACGAAACCCAAAATTTTGAAACTAACCTATACTAATCTATATTGACATCTTATATCTACTATATATAGTTGAAGCTGGGAGAGTTTTCACTCATTTGTACACCATGTGGCAGGGAATTTTCTATGTCATTGCCACGTGGCAGCACATGGTAGGGCAAGACATATAGCATAATTGTGTCATATGGCTCATATATGATTGATTAGCATTAGTTTATTGATTTGTCATATATCTTAAAATACATGCGTAAAAAATATTTTTTGTTTTAAAAAAACTCATGATAGTAAAATTATCAACTTTAATTGAATCTTTTATTTCAGCTTATCTGATTTTTTTTCTTTAAAATATGAAAATAACAAGTATCTTGCTTGTCCTTCAGGCTTCTTTAAATTAGTCTCTATTTCAATTACATCAAGCCTTTCATTGATCAATATGGGCACCTCTCTCGCAAGAGCATCTCTCCCATCCTTGTATCCACAGTTATTTTCCGAGCGAAATATTGTGTCAAGAGAGTATTTACCTCATTACGTGTCCCATCATACATAGAAGAAGATAAATTTTGTGTTCTGTCAACCTTTTTCTTATTTATTAGAAATGTTTATTTTATTTTTTTATAAGAAGAAAGAATGAAAAACTAGGTTTTTGAAGGGAAATGCAGCCCTTAATGACATTCTTGTAAGTACTTGAAGCTTTAAAGAGCAAAAGGTAATTAAAAGATAGTTTTCTTTTTCCCAACGGCGGGCGTCCGTGTCTTTGTTTGTCCACTTTGAAAAGTGGGACTCAAGCCATCCCAAAGGATATTTGATTTTTATTAAGATTTACCCCATGGTAATGCTAACTCAGACTTCACGTTGTTGGTTTCCATCACAGCTACTACTTTGCTAAGAGAAATACCAGATAAAAAGGTAGGCATTCGGAAAATCTAAGGAAAAACAAGATAATTCGATGAACTTTGTAAAGAGATCAAGACAATGCCTATCGGCATTTTGCATATCCAATAATTAACTTGAATTTTTAATAAATGCAATAATAAAAACACATAACATGAAGAATAAGATGAAAAATATAGTCATAGACCTATGGAGACATAGGCATCTTGCTAGTTGAACATATTCGGACAATCATCTCCAAATACATTGCGGACTAGTTTCTTACTCAACAATTCTCTATAATTACTTATTCATTTCTTTGGATTACTCTATAAGCAATTTCAACTATCTTTTCCTTGTCAGATATGAAGCGGGGCTTATCCAACGTATCGTACAGGAGATCTCAACTCAACTAAGTCGAACACCATTATATGTAGACAAGGATCTGGTGGGGATAGATTTCCGAGTACAAAAGCTTAAAACAATCTTAAATCTACAGTCCGAGGATGATGTTCTTATGGTGGGATTATGGGGACAGGAGGTGTAGGGAAGACGACCCTTGCTAAAGCCATTCATAATGCTATCTTTAGAGACTTTCAAGGTGCTAGTTTCTTGGAACGCGTTCGAGAAAATTCCATAAATTCCAATGATTTGGTTCCTTTGCAAAAAAAATTGCTTTCGCAATTATTACCAGGGAAGGAATTACCAATCTACAATGTTGGTGGAGGAAGCCAGTTAATTAAACAAAGACTTTGTAATAAGAAAGTTCTCATTATTCTTGACGATGTTGATAATGCATGCCAGTTAAATGCTTTAGCCAAAGAGCGAGAGTGGTTCGGTGAAGGAAGTAGGATAATTATCACAACAAGAAATAAGCATATGCTAACTTCTCATGGGATAAATCCAGATCATATATATGAAGTTAAAGCTCTTAAGGAGGGTGAAGCTCTTGAACTTTTAAGAAAGCATGCTTTTCGAGGAAATCAAGAGATAGAAATCAGTAGCAATCTTGTTCATCAAGTTTTGCATTATGCAAGAGGCCTTCCTTTGGCTCTTCAAGTGTTGGGTGCTTTCTTATGTGGTAGAGGAGAAGATGAATGGGAAAGTACCTTGCAAAAACTTGCCGAAACTCCTGATGAGGAGATCAATGATGTGTTAAAAGTAAGTTATGATGGATTGGAGCTTTATGCAAAGGAGATTTTTTTGCACATTGCCTGTTTCTTCAAGGGGAGGAGTACGGAATACATTAAGAAAGTTCTTGATAGTTGTGATTTTCACACGACTATTGGAATAAAAATTCTCATTGAGCGCTGCTTGATTACTGAAGGGGTAAGTACAATACAAATGCATGACTTAATACAATTAATGGGTATGAATATTGTTAAAGATGAAGATCGTGATGATCCCATAAACCGCAGTAGATTATGGCTTCGTGATGATGTTCTTGATGTTCTATCAGAAGATAAGGTAAGACTTCTTTGTGTATTTATTCATAATCAATTCTTATCTTTAACTTTTTTTACTATAGTTACAAATAAACCTGAATATGTTTGAAAAAATATACAGGAAACAAAAGCAATAAAAGCCATAGTCGTGCAGCTACCAGAGCCAGAAGATATGCATATTGGTCCTGATGCTTTCACAAAGATGAAAAACTTGAAGTTGCTCATCTTGCTTAATGTAGATAATTCTATTCAAGGTCCCATTCATCTCCCTAATGGGTTAAGGTGGTTTGAATGGCCTAATTGTGGTTCGACTCTAGAATTTAGCCATGGGCCAAAGAAATTAGTCGGACTTGATATGCAGAATAGCAAGATCAAGGAAGCGCCCAGACACTTTAAGGTACGTATTTACTCGGTGCTTTTTCATTACTTATATTAAATCTGATGATGTTTGTTATTGTTCTTAGGAAAACGTCTCCAATTACTATATTTTTTTATACATATTATTTCACCTTTTACTAGCACGGGACAATATTTTGATTTGTGTCCTACTGGACAGCAAAATTGTTCATAAGTAATTTATTTAGGAAAAGAGTATACATATTCAAATATACATGCATGCATACGTACGTACGTACGTACATACATATATGCATATGTACATACACATTGACCACAAAAAAATAGAAGAAGGTACTTGTTGTTGGAAAATACGGCTTCAAATCGGATAGAGTAATCAAATTGGACTTTGAGGCGTGATATTACTTTTTTTAAGGATTTATTTACGCTACAAAATTGCTAATGGTCACCGACAAAATCCTCAAGATACAACAAAGTCTCAAATGAAAATACGCAATAACAATTCTAATATTTCTCCATAATCTCTCTAGAAAACAATTGAAAAGATGACTGTAGTTTTGAAAAAAAAAAAAAAACTTGAAAATGACTCAATTCTCATTCATGCCAAAAACTAACATATACATAAAAATAGGTCTTAACGTATATAAGCGACTCTTCACGAAAGGTTGCAAGTAAACAAACGCAACCATTCATGAAAGATTGCAAAATGAATAAATGCAACCTTTCGTGAAAGATTGTGAATTGAACAAGTATAACCTCAAAGGTTGTCCTGAAGAGACACGTAAAATTCAGAATAATAATAAAAAAATAGTAATTTAAAAAAAAATAAATTTCAGAATTTCAGAATTTCCTAAATTCCTTAATAAACAAAAAAAAAACCCCTTTATACTAATCAATGTTAATAAGATAATTGTACAACATTAAAAATACAATGGGACTTCATAATTTCCTAAATTACTTAATTAAAAAAAAACCTTTCAACTAATAAATGTTAATAAGATAACTGTACAACAGAAAATAAAAATAAATGGGTTAGTGTTAATTAAATCGCGGGCGCACAAACGTGCTAAGTGCTAAGTGCACCTAATAATTGTACACCCGCACACGGGTATTGTAAAGTCTAGCTCACATCCGAACCTTTTCTTTGAACGCACTATAAAAGGGTCATACTTATAAATTGGCTCATCTCCTCCATTCCTATGTGGGACAAGAAAAAGCATCTTTGTTTGTTTTACAAATAAACAACCAACACTTGTTCATCAAAGTTTTGTGATCATGCTTATGATTTATGATGTGTGAAAAATCAAAGTCAGATCTTCTAATTGAATATATATATCTCTTTTTTCTTTTCTTTTTTGCTGAATATTTCTTGCAGGACTTTCAAAATTTGAAGTTCATTAATTTTAGTTCATGCCAATCACTGGTTTGTACGCCGAACCTCGATGTTACTCAAAATCTCAAGGAATTGCATCTCAGTTGGTGCAAAAACTTGGAGCGTGTCCACGAATCAATTGCATATCATGGCAATTTACAATTTTTGAATTTGCGTTCTTGCTCCAAACTTCATCATTTCCCCGATGTACTCCGAACCAAGAATCTTTTATTTCTCGATCTTGATTGTTGCTCAAAATTGCAAAGATTCCCTAATATTCCAGATAAAATCGAAGGCTTGCGTAAACTTTCTTTAACCAAAACTTCAATTGAGGAACTTCCTGCATCCATAGAAAATCTTGTCTCTTTGCAAAATATAGATTTATCCCATTGTAAGAAACTGGCAATCCTTCCACCTAGCATTTATAAATTAGAAAATCTTAGGGATCTTAACCTTTCAAATTGCTCAAAACTAATGAAGTTTCCAAAGAAGGAGGAGGATTCAAGTGATCCCCATGCGAAGAAGGGATTTCCTCGGTTACTTTATTTAAGCCTTAATGAATGCAATCTATCATAAGTAGAGTTTCTAGAGAATCCTTCATGTTTTCCTTGCTTATATTGTTTGGATGTTTCGGGTTGTCACCAACTAAAAGAGATTCTCAAGATTCCAAGGAGCTTGTACTCTCTGAAAGCAAATGATTGCAAATCTTTGAGTAAAATTCCCTCCGACATACATCATGTCCAGGATGCTTACTTACCTTTATGTCCTAAACTGGTCAACAATGGATCGGCCGTGAATGATTTGGTCAACCTTGAGGTTAGACTCTCTCTCTCTCTCTCTCTCTAAAGGCTGAAAATCTAGAATCGGCCGGCTAATTAAGAAAAGCAAATATATGGAAAGTGATTTGTGCATAAATGATATTCTCTCTATTTATGGAACTCTAGTTGCTATGGAATTATAAGGATCATCCAATGGAAAACTTCAATAATACATGTTCATCCAATTACAAAATCTTCAACGATAAATTAACTATTTTCACCAATTAATTACAAAACATCTTTGTAATGCTATTGCTAACTATAGCTTAACTCTAGGACTACCAATTTTTTTTAGTACTACCAACTTAACTGATTGAAACTTCTCTTTTTATGTGCCAATTTGGAAAAACTATCTGACGGCTTACATGTATGACAGCATTTTTATCCCAGATGCCATTTTCTTCTATCTGGAGGAGAGATCCCACGGTGTTTGCTCCCTAATAAAGAGGGTTATTTATCTTTCACGGCTTCAAAGGACTTTTATAACAAGATTGTGGCATTAGTTGTTAGTGTTGTATTCCGCAAAGAACGCAGGGGCGATTTTCATTTTTCTCTTGAACCATTCGTTAATGGCAAACACATGATGGTTTCCAATTATGGTGATTATAACTATCCAGTGTCATGTTTGGACCATGTGTGGCTTGACTGTCGGGAACCGTTCGAGCTGTGGGGAGGACTAGAAGATGCTTTTGGCGCAAATGATAGGAGCTTATTCCAAGTTATGATTACAGCAGAAGGGACTGGTGCAATTGTGACAAAGTGTGGATTCCGCCTAATATGCGAGCCACTAGAGGAGGATTTGGAGATTTTGCTTAAAGATGATCAATTGCTAGATCCAGCTTTAGTTTACGAGATTCGGAATGAAGATTGTCAAACAAGTTTAAAGGAAGGTAGTTTTCTCAAACCAGACCGAGCTATGAAGGACGCATCCACATTTGAGGTCTCTCTCTCTCTCTCTCTGCGTGATTGATACACAGTCTATGTTGAGTGTTTGTGCGTATATTGCAAACGCTGAAAATGCTAGATGAACAAGTTGAGGTCTCTCTCTCTCTCTCTCTCTCTCTCTCTCTCTCGTGATTGATACAGAGTCTATGTTGGGTGTTTGTGTGTATATTGCAAACGCTGAAAATGCTAGATGAACAATTAATATAAGGTGATTCTGCACGCATGAACATGATCAAACAGGCAAAGAGGAAGACAGTTCAAATGAAGCAAAAGATTTGCAAAATAGTAAAATGACCACACGGGAAGATAGTTCAACAAATTACTCCACATAAGGAATGAACATGGTTGACCTCTCTCTATCTCTCTCTCTTAGTGCGCGCATGTTGATACTGAAAGGTGGGCACACTTTGTGGGTATAATATAAAAGCTGAAAATTCTAGACAGATAAACAAATCTAATTGAGAGTGATTCTGCATGTATATGTAATAGGGGTGGCTACAACACCTGCAAGGGAATGATTTGATATCCCATGAGTAATTTTTATAATGTAAGCAAGGATCAATGTCTAGTTACTGTAGAACAACTTTGGTTGAATTAAAAAGAATATACTCAAATCAAACTCTTTTACTTTAACTATCAAAACTTGTGTATTTCTAACAATTTACTCGTTTAACAGAGGTGTAGGTATTCCTTACTTCCTCTTGATGACCAACATGTTAGCCCTGGAGGAGAGATACCGGAGGAGTTTATCTTTGTTGAAGATGGTACCATATCTTTCATGGCTTCACAGGACTTGTATTACAAGTTCAAAAGATTGATTCTCTGTGTTGTTGTCGGTGTAGAAGGTGGAGAAAAGGAAATATCATTTGACATCGTGCCGCATATTCACGGTCAAAGGCGGAATGGGCTATCAGGTACTCTTGGTTCATTTGATTCGGATCAAGTGTGGATTCAGTATCTCAAACCAAATGTGCTGTGTGGAGTGTTACAGGGAGAAGTTGATTTTGGGCAATTTAACGAGAGATATTTACGATTTAGCGTTAAACTTAGTCTATTGGGTGGAACAGTCAAAGGTTGGGATATGTTGCACATGGATAGAGGATGATTTAAAGGCGATCGTTGCAGATGATCAATTAATGGATCCAGCTGCACTTTGGGATTATGGCGCGCATGCAACTCCAGATGATACGGTAGAAATTTTCGCAAGTCAATTGTCACTAGATAGAGAGAGAGAGAAACAGGAAGCCAGTGAGAGTGAAACAGAGTAAATGGGAAGAGGCGAGTGCAATATGAGTTGGCTTGCAGATGTTAAGGAGGAAGCAATCATTAAGCCAGCAAAACAAATTCGGGGTGGCACATGTTTCCTGATACCCTAGGACATATGTGTCCTTGTTGAAGTACTGGATGGGCATTCAGTTCAGTCTCTCATGTGAGATTCAAATATATGCAAATAGATAAAGGATGACTTTGGATACAACATTCATAGCAAGTATGTTCATTTTTCCATATTTTCTTGTCAGTCAGATCGTGATCTCATTGATAAGTGTCATATTCTGCATAACATGTTTAGTTTTACATATCATTTACTAAATTCAGTGGCATTAGTGTATCCTTGGAGTAGTCTCGACTCGAGACATGTTCTACTTAAAACGCCATCTTTGGGAATGTTTTAATGTTCTAATCTAAGTTTAATTTTATATTTTGAACAAAGACAGTTGTGCTTGGCTACAATTGTATATGATGTCTTGGATTTTTAATTTAGGTTGCATGTAATTAATTTCAGATTTTCCAGTTTTATTTTTATCGAGACCTCAGTCATTCGGGATCAGTTTTCCAGATTTACTGCCTATTTTGGTTTTACACACTTGGCAAGTAGAGCTAATGGCAAAGCTTCGCAAACACTTTTACATATGTATCTCCTTATCTTTTTTTTTTTTTTAATTATTTGGTTTAATCTTACGGGTTTCACATTATTCATCTACATGGTGCTTTTCAACAATGGTGATTATGTACTTTTGTCCATGTATAAGCCTACCAATAGGTTTAGCGCACACAAATTTTCATGTACATATGCTAACGGGAAATATACTAGAGTATTGAGCATAATCAATGAATCACTATCATATGGTGGTTTTCTATAGACACTTGGGGTCATGGTTTCTAATTTGGATAATTTCTTGATGCTTTTGAAAAGTTAGTTTCTTGTTTTTGATAATTAAATTTTGAAATAATTACTTATCAACAATGGAAAAATGATCCATAAATTGTTGACATCTTATAAAATCCAATTCTCCCGCATTTTGTTCCTGTGGACCACAATCTTCAGCAGTGACTTATGTGTTGCTGCACCATTTGCACCTCATTATTCATGTGCTTATGCATTCTGTTGACATTATTTATGCGCACATTTTTTTGTTAATTTCAATTAAGTTCGTCTCCTCTATATATGGACTTGTGTGGTTGCCCAATATTGCATTGATATTGTAATATTGATATGAATGGGAAAATTACATTAAAAGTCATAATAGTTGATCCAAAATACAATCAATTCCTAAAATATTAGAAAAAAATACAAGCAGGTTCTATATATTTTGAAAAAGGTGCAATTTAATCCTTTCAATGAGATATCTACCAATTGTGTTGATGTGGTGTGTTGAAAATCTAACGTGGTCTTTTTTAATAGGAATTGAGAAAATATGATGTTAAGTGAATGCCAGATCATAAAACAAGTCAATTTTTTTGAATTAGAAACTTTATTTGAGTAGAATGTGCCCCATTGAGCAAGATCATCGTTCTCTCTCCTGTAACCGACTCCCTTCGTTCAAAGGTGAGAAAACGACAGAGAAAAACGGAGATATTTTCTAGCAAAAGCGATCCGAGAAACCTTCTTCTTTCTTCCTCTTTCGCCCGTCGACGCGGCCCATCGTCGCTGCAAGGTCATCTCTACAGCTACAGCCGCCGCCGCCGCCGCCGCCGTGGTTTCTTTCGCCTCTCTTCCCAATCGCGGTTACCGAAAGAGTTGGGAGTCGTTTTTCCTCACCGCCTCGTGTCTTCACTCCAGAGGACTTCCCCCATCGCCCTCCCGACGCATCCCGCCGTCTTCGCCGGCGCCGCCGTCTCCCGCCCGTTCTGAAGCCGACCGGGATCCCGAGGCGCCGAGACCTTCCAGTTGTGAAGCTCTCTTCCGCAGGCTCCGATTCCGATTCTCGACCCGTACTGCAGCTCAGATATTGAATCCTCTGCTGACGCGATCCATTTGAGTTTGTTTCTCCGATTGCGAGCATCTAGCGTTGGTAAGCTCGAACCTAGGTAGGAATCTGAACTTGAAATGGTTAAAGATGTGCTCCTCAATCAACTGCGCACCATACGTTCGGCGAAATTCTTAAACTAAATTCGTGTGGATTATTTTGAGCGCGTATTGATTGCTGAGCCCGATTTCAGTCGGATACAGTTGTTGCCGAGATTCAATCTGACCACTGCGTTCGTTGGTGGTCGCCGAAGAGTAAGTAACCGGAAAACGACGGCCTCCGTGTTAATCTCTAAGCTCATCGGCACCGGTTTGTTCATCGCGTTCCTTTTTTATTTTGTTTGTTTGGGTCATGCTGCGGCCGTGCGTAAGAGTTCTGAATCAGTGGTAGTCGAGATGGTGGCCGACGGAGGCACTCCGGCGACGGCCAAAGGTAGCAGATGACAACGTACGGATGCTTCTGCCTAAAGGCTTGAACATTGATCTTGTTTGCATTTATTTACAAGTAAGTTTGTTCGATTCTGTGAGTAACCAAAGGAGAAAAAGATCCAATATATATGTGTGCGTGTATATGTATAGTTGAAAATGGATTTGGTGTGCGCTTATGATTATATTTGGAATTGAGCTTGGTGAGGTTAAGATTGAAAGGGGCTGGATATAATTAGCCCATTTATGTCCACGGCTAGAGTCGCGAAGTCCCAATGCAATTTCTATGCGGACCGAGCCCATCTTTAATAAATAAATAAATAAATAGTAAATAACAATAGAGAATAAATAATAATAAAATAATATAATGAAAATGGAAACTGATTGTTCAGACACCAGAGAAAAATAAATAAAAAGACATTGAGCAATGACCCTCTTTATTTTCGACCATTCAACAATCTTACATCTGTCCTTATAAAAGGTTGAGAGCACCGATTAATGCAAAACAACCAACCACCCCAAATTCAGGTGGAAAAATGTTAATGCAAAACGTGCCTCTAAACAAGTATGCCTTAATCTGCGGCGCTGGGCTCCATGACCTCCATTTTGCTATGTCATAGTAAATCCTCCCTCTATATCGCCAAATGTCATTTTTTTTCAATGCTTAGGAAATGAGAAAAAATGCCAAAAAAAAAAGCCACTTAATTTCGAACAACATCATTCACTTTTTCTTTCTTTAAGCCAAGCAAGTTAATTTCAGACATAAAGTTCATCGCACTTATCATTTTTTCGTTATTCTTATCTTATAATTATATATATGGAAAATAAATTCAAATCAAAAGGGAAAAAATAGGGCACATAATGTTATTTTTATTTTTTATTACAATTACATGGGAATATTGTAATGATAAACAAGTTTTTTTTTTAAACTTTGGTAGATATGGGAGTGATGAGCGAAGTGGTAATACACATAAAGGAGCTAAAGATCCTAACGTGCATCCTTAACATGTTATTGCTTCTACGGTTATTTATGGTGGGGCAAACTTCTGACTGAATTGGCCCTACCAACACGATCATGTAGCGGCGGCCTATTTAATTGAAGGTTTGCCGTTCAATTGACAACCCAAGGAGCAATAACCAAAGGTTTGCCATGCCATTGACAACCTGAGGAGCGATAACATGTTGAGGATTCACGTCAGGATTATTACCACTTCACTCAACACACCTATCTCTGCCAAAATTACCCAAAAAAAAAAATTCTTGTTTATCATTACAATGTTTTTATGTAAATCATAATCATATACAAGAAATTGAAAACAATGCATTTATTATGTGCCTTATGTTTCTCCATTCTAATTTGAATTTATTTTTTAAAATATATACGATTATTAGATAAGAATGACAAGGAATAATAAGTGTGATGCACTTTGTATCTGAAATTAACTTGCTTGGCTTTAAAAAAAAAGAATGGAAAAAGTGGATGATGTCATCCGAAACTAAGTAACATTTTTTTACTCTTTTTTTTTTTTTTTTCCATTTCTGATGCATTAAAAAATGACGTTTGCAATATAATCTATTATAACCAAGCAAAATGGAGGTCATGGAGCTCACAAAGCCGCTGGTTAGGGTGTACGTGTTTAGAGGCATGTATTGCATAGCTGCTTTTCCACTTGAATTTGGGGTGAACAATTGAATTTGAGGTGATTGGTTGTTCTGAATCAACCAGTGCTCTCACCTTTTATAAGGGCGGATGGAGGATTGTCGAATGACCAAAAATAAATAGGGTCCCTACAAATAAGGAGAATTGTTTTACAAATTAAGGAGGTTCCCTACAAAATAAGGAGAGATCTTACAAAAAAGGAGGATTGTTCAATGGCCTCACTAAAAAATAAAGAGGGTCGGGTCACATAGATGGCTCAAACTTGAGACATAAATTTTACGGTTCTTTGTGTTGATTTCAATGGATGGAACAAGAGAGATTATGATGGAGAGCAATATTTCTTTTTTGATTTTATTGAAATTATTTGCGTTTCGTGTAGTGGAGACTTGAATATGGATGTAAGTGTCTTGGTTGACATAGTCCATGATCATCTCGTATTTGAGCTCCCTTTTGATTTTGAGAGCTATTTGTATATGGCTTTAACATTTTGGGCTCTTTTTGCACATGGGTTTGCACCCCCTTGGTGCCCTATAGTTGATTTTCCTTTTAGTTGTCAAGAAGAGAATACCACCATTATATTCTAGAATTGATAAGATCGAGTGAAATCATGCATAGGAGTTCTACGATTGAATTGTTTGAACTTGCTTGTGTTGGAATTGAGCTTTTTTTTATCTATCTGATCCACACATTCTGCTTTTGAATACTTTAAAAAACTTTGCTGGATGGGAAATTCTTCATTCATAATTCATAATGTGGGCTTAGTCAATTATTGATTGTCTTTCGAACTTTTCTTTAGATTGAGTATCTCAACTTGCTTGATCTTTTTATGTGCAATTTGACCCTTCCGCCACCCGCTGTTACTTGTTTCTTTGAAATGTTGTAATTGCAATCCGGCATTCTTCCATATTAAGAGTTAAGAGCTGATGTGGAAAAGCATGTGAGAGGGAGGGAGGGAGGGAGGGGTAGCTGATGGCACTCTACTCAGATTTCGGTTGCCTACTGTACCATTCGTGTGCCATTGCAGGTATTTTATTTTTCTCTTCTCCTCATTTTAAAGTTTTCCTCTTCTTTTTTTCGATTGAGTATATTTAAATGATAAGATTTACGTGTTTAATTACTACTTCTTATGTGAAAGCTGTAAAAATAGACTTCACTCTGTCTTGTTACTACTCATTAGACAAGTTTTGTGGTTCCAGACTGACAATGCAATGCTTTGTTGAGCTGTATATGCATGAAACTTTTAACATATAATCTATCCACATCTCCAAAAGTTATGGTTTTGATGGGATATTATCCTTGACATTGGTGTTTTACGAACTGAGCTGCAAGCGGACGATGCATATCTATCTGATATACGTGTTCAAGTCAAATGTTAGTTATTTGACGAAGGCTATCCAGTATAGAAATGAGGGATGTGCTCACAAAGGTGAAATTCCTGGACTTTGGCATGAGAAGTGGGTTTGTTTAGAATAAATACCAACTTCATTTTTATTATGAGTAAATGTGCGGATAAGTTTGATATATCCCCATGAAACCGAAGATACCATACACCCTTCCAGTTTCCAAGCTGTTAGGGACCTACGTATTTCACCTTTTGATGGCAGTCTTGCAGTTTTTGCTCCACTGGGGAAGACATTGTCAGTTCTCAGGTAATGTTCTTAGTGGATGCTAGTTCTCTCTTCTTTGGCCTTGTTTGAAAATTTTAGTTTTGTTTCATTTCTTGTAGTCTTAAAAGCAACAATCTCATCCTCGCCTATGACGTACTGGTAAGCATGTTGTCTCTAGCTATGTCCTGTTTTTCTCCCTGTCCAGGTTATCAGACTTCAAGTCATCAATGTTTTTGTATACATATTTTCAGTATGGTAATATTTTTGTAGAAATTTAGAGATGACGTAAATGAGACCTTTTAGCATCAACAGCACCATCCAAGGGATTAATAATATCTTCAATAGTCACTACGAGGATCCCAGCTAGATTTTTGTAGGCATATGTCTTAGCTTTCTTTCCTTGGGAGTATTTGAACTATTGTAATTTAATTTATTTAAAATATCAGCCACACTGCTTATCTGTAAATTTTCAGGTGAAATATTGTGATTGTATGATTTATGTTCTAAGGCATGCAAACATGTGTGCACGCTGACAGGCACATGTACATGCGCCTCTGCCCAGGTACATACTGATAAGCTAGGTCCATGAGGAATATTATAGCCATTCTATAACTTGGTACCAGTCATCTTCCTCTCAAGGATTGTTATTTCGCTAAAGTTTTGCTTCGTGGAAGGAAAAAAGCAAAAACTTGAACTGGTCCAATTACTCGAGACTCTGCAATTGGTGAACATGGTTAGTAAATGCAGTTGATATACATCTACTTTTGGGTCTATCTGCTTAGGAGTAAAGTATCTGACCAATTATCCATTCAAGTTCTCAAGTTCCGTTGCTCAGAAGCAGGAATCGAACTTCTGGACCAAATATTAACCATGGTAGACCACTGATTCAATCGCAAGTACATCTGCAACTGAGTTTCTATCGTGATGTTTATCCTAATTTTGTTCCTTTTGCCAGCAACCCCAGATTTTCAACACTTGCTTTTGCAGAGTTAAAATGTGTGAGCTGTGTTTATTTCTACCGTTCCTCTTCCATTGTTGATGAGGTTAGTACATTCTTCTTCGGTCTATGGAAAATGAAGTAACACCCTTTCTTGCATATTTAGTTGCTCTAAGAGCGCTCTTGTGATGCTCTTCAGGATGAAACTGAAACAAGTCAAGCTACCCTTTGTCCAGGAGGAAAGCACGAGCTCATTTGGGATGAGGAAATTGATTTGATTTGCCTCTTGTATAATCAGATGCAGCTCGAGATAAAATATGTCTTGCCACCATTTCCACCATCTTTGGTAAGTTCTGTTGGTTTACCAAGTACTGTGGCTGTTCATGTTACGTACCATTTCCAAAATACCGTCCACACTTCACAGTTGCACTAGTTATGTTAGACTGTCAATGCCATAGACTGTTTCACTCACCGTCATCCTCGATGTATGTCTATGCATTAGAATCTGGTTCTGATCTTTTTTCCTTTTTAGTATAATGGTAACTGTACATGCTTTGAACTACACCTCTAGCGCATTCATGAATATGTTATCTACTCCTCCTAACTTTTTTAAGACCGGGACATCACATGGGAGGTGCCTTCTTCTATTTCCTCCACTCTTAATACTCTCTGCACATCTCTATTCACTGTACTTTTTGAACTTATTAACGGCTCCCCATCCCACCTCAGTGTCTTGATCTTTCTCATACTGTTTTATGATTTCCCTAGCAATTACCAAGAAGGTGTTTTAAAAATGGTATATGTAACAAAGTCTAATGATTGTGCATATTTAATATATAAACAAGCTACACTTTACAAAGAAAAACTAGAAAAACTCAAAACTCATTAATTCATCAACTCTCTCCAAATGCACTTTTTTTTGTTCAATCCTACCAAGCAGGCTAAAAAACTAAGAAATTCTTTAGATATATGAAGTCGTTGATACATGGACAAGCAAGGCTTGGTAAGATCGATTTAAAACTTTCCTTTGCCTTTTTTTCTAGTTTTTGGAGCTGACGTGCCACATCAGCGCTGGCCATCAACATCAGCAATTTTCAGCTAAAATTAGCTGAATAGACTAAATTGACCAAATGTGAAAATATTTAGAACTCAATTAATATAATTGAAAGATTTATGACTAAATTGACTAAAGTGCTATAGGTTTAGAATACTTTGGACAATTTTCCCTTTGTATGTGCATCATGATACACTCATTTTGACAAATAATAAAGAAAAAAAATGGAAGCACCATCCTTTTGCATAAAAGGCATAGCAAAAATAATGCTAATTTTACCCACCCACGCATGGCTACGCTGGTTGAGACTTGCCCCTGTATTTGGCCACTAGGTTAGGGGTTCGACTCCCAGGGTATGCTCCTTGATTTAAGTGGGGGGCCCTGACAGTGGATTACTAGGCCAGTCTCCCATGAAGTATAGTTGGTGCTGTGCTCCCATAAGGTGAGCTAGGCCAGATCCTCGGAATAAAATAATAATAATAATAAATAATGCTAATTTTAACTATTAGAATAGGTTCTTCCGTGCCTAAAAGTTTGTAACAACTCCTTTTAAAATGCTATCCCATCTGACACGTAAATTATGGATCTAATTGAATAACTTTCAGCACAAAATCATCGTATTTCCAAGTGTGTTTCCACCAAGCTTTCTCTTGATTCCGTAGATTTAATGAGGTAGATATTTATGATTATTAAAGTGCAATAGGTCTTAATAAATCCATCAACTTTGTGGAAGAGAATATGAATTGTGGAGATAAGAATTAACTTTGGTCATATGAACCGAGTGGAATGCGTTACTCTGCGGCTTGAACACACGGTTCTGTCACATGCGCATAGTTTTCTCGTTTACGTTACGGTCCTCCCCAGCGTCGTAGCATGGACGATAGATGAGAATGGGTCGAGAGTCTTGCCTTGGATTCGCTCTAGAGATGAGCGTGCGCTGTTCTAAAAGAAACGTAGCTGGTAGGAAACATAAATGGTGGGGGTCACTTGCCTATCAAAGTTTGATCATTTTTGTAGAGCTGGGTGCCTTATTTCATTTTATTTTTCTGAAAGTGACGAGCAACTATTCACTTGGGTTTTTGACTAAGCCAAAAAAGAAAAATAAAAGATATCATAAGGATCGAGCCAATGCAAGTGTAGTATAATTAGTCCTATTTAATTTACTTAGATGCTTTTTACCCCATTTTCTGTAGTCGCTACAGTTTGAACTCAAAGTTGGTACGACAAATTGTAATTTCAATTGCCAAATCAGGCATAGATTTGGGTGACATAAAATTCAATTCTTCAACCTTTGTTAAAGGATTTCATTTTTTGGTCACTTTAAAAAAAAAAAAGTATGGTTAACCAACTTTTGAAGCAAGAGTGCGTGCATGAGGGGTAGTATACCGTTATTTGCACATAAGGAAAAACAAAAACAAAAACAAACTCAAAATGATATATCTTTCGAGGAGACTGGTTATTTATAATTTGCGAAAGAAGAGAAATAAAAGAAAAATGCATTGGTCATTTGTGCCTCCTTCATTTAGAAGCAGCCTTTGCATCCCGAATCATGCTGTGGTTGCGGATCTAAGCACTCCGGTGGGCCAGCCTCTTAAAGAATTTTTGCTCAGTTGGGGTATTCCTTTGCCTGTGCTATCTTCTGAGGCTGATAAGTTTATTTGGTGTGGCTCGTCTGGTTCCTTTTCAGTTGCAGCGGTTTCGAATTTAATCAGACCAAGGAAAGATCCGGTTAGATGGGCGTCCCTTATATGGGATGGATCCACAGCGCCCCTATACCAGTTCATTCTTTGGCTTATTGTGAAGAAGCGTCTCCCCACCCAGGTTATGCTTCTATCCTATGGTCGAATTGACTATAGTGTTTGTGCATTTTGCAACGAAGTACCCGATTCCATAGACCATCTCTTCTTTGGTTGTCGTACCTCGGCTTCTATGGCCTTTTTTTGGGCCGCCAGGTGCAACCTACCGTGGAAAAATCGGTGCTGGAATGAGGTGCTTCCTTGGGCTTTGGAGTTCCTTACGGGTAACGATTTCTACCACAAGATAGCTCGGTTTTCATTTGGAGCCCTTTGTCACCTCATATGGAAGAAGAGAAATGCAATACTATTCAGGGGTGAATCCTTGGTGGTCCCTGCACTCAAAAATCACCTCCTTAAGGTGGTAAGAGACAAAGCTGTCACTTATAGCAATGTTTTCTCTTCACCGAGGAACAGAAGACTTCAAAGAGGCTGGGGTTTAGATCTTGGGATTTTCTATAGTGATGCTCTTCCTTAGAAAGATTTGTTCCCGTCTTCTTTTCTGCTCCCGCATTCTCATTGTAGTCTGGAGGTTTGGCAGGATTAGGAGTCGGTTCTCTAGTTGGTGCTGGTTGTATCTTTCTTGTGGGTTGTTCCCTTGTCCCTTTTACAACGGATCCCCTTCACTTTTGCCTTGGCTAAGAGTGTAGGTTATGGATCCGTTCTTTTGTACATTGGCAATCTCTTTTATATTATTATTACCTTTACCAAAAAAAAAAAAAAGAAAGATGCATTGGTTGCGAATGTAATTTCCTGGAAGCCAATGCGGTAGCTAACCTTTTTGAAAAGAGATGAGATGCTCTACTTTCCATACAAGAAAAAGAAAGACAAAGGACTAAAGTAACTTTTAGGGGAGCCAAAGGAGTAGCTGACCTTTTTAAAAGAGATGGGATGACACTACTTTCCGCGAAAGAAAAAGGAAAACAATGGACTAAAGACACGGGTCCATTATCCCGCGCGTTTTCCCCGAAGCTAGTACATTAGTCAGGGTCCATCATCGTGTACTTTCCGCAAAAGAAAAAGGAAAACAAAGGACTAAAGATATGGAATTTGTAACCTAAGCATATCCTTAAACTGCTTCACCCTGAATCGGACATCCCAAGGTACCCAATTAAGGCTTTAACTGGGATTACGGGATAAAGTCCCCATTGGGCTTCCCTGCCAACCCTCCAAAGGGAGGGGAGCCCACCTCGGATCCCCGTGAAGCCCTTCTCCTAGCATACTAGGCTGGGTTCAGGGAAATTAAGAGGCCTGGCCAACCCCCCACCGTGTACTTTCCGCAAAAGAAAAAGGAAAACAAAGGACTAAAGATATGGAATCCATTTTCCCCGAAGCCAGCTCATTAGTCATGGGTCCATCATCTTGCACATTTGTCAGGGGTCCATTATCACACGCGTTTTCCCCGAATTTTCCCCGAAGCTAGTACATTTGTCATGGGTCCATCATCATGTGCATTTGATTAATAATCAGAAAATTGGCCTCAAACGAGGGACGCATGAAATACGTTTATAGAATTTTTCTTTTTCATATCGACCAATCAAATTCATTAACAATCTAAGTAACAATAAATTCAACTTACATACAGATTTGTGCCAATAAGACATCTCGATCAAATGTAATCTTAAATGAAAAAAAGTCTTACTATTAATACTATACGTACCTAAAGCACAGATAAAATCTGACGGTAAGATTTGGCTCATCCTTAAGCACCTTCATTTTCTGAAATTCTAATGTAATATTTTTTTTTTGGTCAGTGAAATTCTAATGTAATTGAAAGGCCTAATAATATTCTTTGTTGACCTTTGAAACCCCCCCCCGGCGGATACATAAAGAAAATGAGGAGAAGATCAAATGGTGCAAACAAAGGACCAAAGCTTAGGCAACTCATTGCACATTGTTAACCTTCTCTCTTCCTTGATTCTGATGGGTTCTTTTTCCTCCAAGGAGGCCAAAAGGAGTTACGATGTAATGGCTTCTTCTTCCTTCGATTCCTTTGAGGAGCCCAAAAGAAGTTACGATGCAATGGCTTCTTCTTCCTCCAAGAAGCCCAGAAGGAGTTACGATGTCTTCCTAAGTTTCAGAGGTCCAGATGTCCGCAATCACTTTCTCAGTCATCTCTATGCAGCTCTAGATCAAGTAGGGATATCCACTTACATCGACAATGAAGAGCTGAGGAAGGGAGAACAAATATCACCTGCACTTATGAAAGCGATCGAGGAATCGCAAATTGCAATTGTGGTTTTCTCTGAGAACTACGCCTCTTCAACATGGTGTTTGGAAGAGATATCGAAAATCATGGAGTGCAAGGAGAAAAAAGGCCTCAAGGTCCTTCCGGTGTTTTACAAAGTAGAACCAAGAGAAGTGAGAGGGCAGAAACAGAGCTATGGAAAAGCTATGGGTGAGCATGTGGTCAAGTTTGGGAAGAATTCGGAGCAAGTAAAGAGATGGAAGAAAGCTCTCTATGATGCTGGCGGCTTGTCCGGGTGGCCATATACTGATTATGTGAGAACAACTCTACTACTTAAATTAGTCTAGATCTTTTGATGCTTGATTTTCTCCGAGGTTTGGGATCCTATAAAGTCGGGTAATTTTGCCCCTCACTCTCAAGCAAACACACACTCACACAACACAGATCACGCCTTATATAGCACACAAAACAGAGCACAATGTGCGAGCGAGACAGAGCAGCCTGTTCGTCCTCTAAAAGCCCCCCGATGGCCACGCCGCCGCCCGATTGCTACGTCCCCACGCAGCCCCGCGTCACCTCAACCCCTCCGTCTCTCTGTATCAAGGGGCTTAGGCGACCACTCGCGTCCTCAGATCTGGGGTGTCGAACCCAGATCGAGGGGTGGGTAGCCTTCGGAGATGGTCGCCGGAGGTCGGCAACGACGGCTGAGACTTTCTTCTGTCACAGAGAAAGACGGGGGCGACAACGGCAAGGATGGGCGACGTTGAGGGGCATGTCACGATCGCGGGGACATGCGGTTGCGAGGGGCTGGGGCGAAGGCCACGCACGTGATTTTCCCCTGTTGAGGGCCGGGGCACGGCTCGCCCATTCCCTTTATAAGTAGATTTTAAATATTTAAATTCCAGACAAATATGAAATTTTTTTTTTAACGAAACCCAAAATTTTGAATTTGTAAATTGATAATCCTTTAAAAGGAAAATTGCACAATTGTCCAATATAACAAGTGTCTCTAATATAAAGACAGTACATATACATAAAAAAAAAAAAAAAACTAACGTATAATAATCTATATTGACATCTTCCATCTACTATATATAGTTAAAGCTGGGAGAGTTTTCACTCATTTGTACCCCATGTGGCAGGGAACTTTGCTATGTCATTGCCACGTGGCAACACATGGTATGGCAAGACACATAGTGTAATTGTGTCATATGGCCCATATATGATTAATTAGCATCAGTTTAGTGATTTGTCACATATCTTAAAATATTTTTGTTTTAAAAAAACTTATGATAGTAAAATTACCAACGTAAATTGAATGTTTTATTTTGGCTGATCTAAATTAAAAAAAAAAAAAAAAAGACGAAAATAAGAAATATCCTGAAACAAAATTTTGACTAATATCTTGAAACAAATTTATCTGGCTGCATTTTCTGGACTTCGAGGACTTGAGTCGAAGCTTATCCCTCAGGCTTCTTTAAATTAGTCTCTATTTCAATTACATCAAGCCTTTCATTGACCAATATGGGCACCTCTCTCGCAAGAGCATCTCTCCCATCCTTTGTATCCACATAGTCATTTTCTCGAGCGAAATATTGTGTCAAGAGAGTATTGACCTCATTATGTATCCCATCACACATAGCAGAAGATAAATTTTGTCTTCTATCAACCTCTTTTTTATTTATTAGAAATGTTTATTTTATTTTTTTATAAAAAGAAAGAATGAAAAACTAGGTTTTTGAAAGGAAATGCGGCCCCTAATGACATTCTTGTAAATTCTTGAAGCCCTAAAGAGCAAGAAGGTAATTAAAAGGATCGTTTTCTTTGTCCCAACGATGGGCGTACGTGTCTTTGTTTGTCCACTTTGAAAAGTGGGACTCAAGTCATCCCAAAGGATAAAACACTTTGATTTTTATTAGGATTTACCCCATGGTAATGCTAACTTGGACTTCACGTTGTTGGTTTCCATCACAGCTACTACTTTGCTAAGAGAAATACCAGATAAAACGGAAGGCATTCGGAAAATCTAAGGAAAAACAAAAGAAAAACAAAATTGATGAACTTTGTAAAGAGATCAAGACAATGCCTGTCAGCATTTAGCATATCCAATAATTGACTTGAATTTTTAATAAATGCAATAATAAATTAACACATAACATGAAGATATGGGCATCTTACCAGTTGAACATATTCGGACAATCATCTCTAGATATATTGTGGACTAGTTTCTTCCTCAACAATTCTCTTTAATTACTTATTCATTTCTTTGAATTACTCTATAAGCAATTTCAACTAATTTTTCCTTGATAGAAATGAAGCGGGGTTTATACAACATATCCTACGGGAGATCTCAACTCAACTGGATCGAACGCCATTAAATGTAGCCATGTTTCCGGTGGGGATAGATTCCCAAGTACAAGAGCTTAAAACAATCTTAAATCTACAGTCCAAGGATGATGTTCTTATGGTAGGATTATGGGGACAAGGAGGTGTGGGGAAGACAACCCTTGCCAAAGCCATTTATAACGCTATTTTTAGGGAGTTTCAATGTGCTAGTTTCTTGGAACGCATTCGAGAAAATTCCAAAAAATCCATTGATTTGGTTCCTTTGCAAGAAAAATTGTTATCGCAGGTATTACTGGGGAAGAAATTAGCAGTCTACAGTGTTGGTGGAGGAAGTCAGTTAATTCAAGATAAACTTTGTAATAAGAAAGTTCTCATCATTCTCGATGATGTTGATGATGCATTCCAGTTAAATGCTTTAGCCGGAGGTTGTGAGTGGTTCGGTAAAGGAAGTAGGATAATTATCACAACAAGAAATAAGCATCTACTAACTTCTCATGGGATAGATCAAGGTCATATATATGAAGTTAAAGCTCTTGAGGATGGTGACGCTGTTGAACATTTTAGAAAGCATGCTTTTCGAGGAAATCAAGAAATAGAAATAAGTAGGAATCTTGTTCATCAAGTATTACGTTATGCAAGAGGCCTTCCTTTGCCTCTTGAGGTGTTGGGTGCTTTCTTGTGTGGTAGAAGAGAACCTGAATGGGAAAGTACCCTACAAAAACTTGCCAAAAGTCCTGATAAAAAGATCAACGATGTGTTAAAGGTAAGTTATGATGGATTGGAGCCTTATGCAAAGGAGATTTTTCTGCACATTGCCTGTTTCTTCAAGGGGAGGAGTAAGGAATACATTAAGAAAGTTCTTGATAGTTGTGAATTTGACACAACCATTGGAATAAAAATTCTCATTAAGCGCTGCTTGATTAGTGAAGAGGTAGAGAAAATACAAATGCATGACTTAATACAATTAATGGGTATGGATATTGTTAAAGATGAAGATCGTGATGATCCCATAAACCGCAGTAGATTATGGCTTCGTGATGATGTTCTTGATGTTCTATCAGAAGATAAGGTAAGACTTGTTGGTGTATTTATTCATAATCAATTTTTATCTTTGACTTTTTTTTACTATAGTTACAAAATAAACCTAAATATGTTTGAAAAAATTATACAGGAAACAAAAGCAATAAAAGCCATAGTCTTGCAGCTACCAAAGCCAGAAGATATGTATATGGGTCCTGATGCTTTCACAAAGATGAAAAACTTGAGGTTGCTCATCTTGTTTAATGTAAATAATTCTATTCAAGGTCCCATTCATCTCCCTAATGGGTTAAGGTGGTTTGAATGGCCTAATTGTGGTTCGACCCTAGAATTTAGCCATGGTTCAAAGAAATTAGTCGGACTTGATATGCGGAATAGCAAGATCAAGGTAGCGCCCAGACACTTTAAGGTACGTATTTACTCTGTGCTTTTTCATTACTTATAGCTATATGTTAAATCTGATGGTGTTTGTTATTGTTCTTAGGAAAACGTCTCCAATTACTATATTTTTTATACATATTATTTCACCTTTTACCAACACGGGACAATGTTTTGATTTGTGCCCTACTGGACAGCAGAATTGTTCATACGTAATTTATTTAGGAAAAGAGTATACATATTCAAATATACATGCATGCATACGTATGTACGTACGTACATACATAAATGCATATGTACATACACATTGACCACAAAAAAAATAGATGAAGGTACTTGTTGTTGGAAAATACGGCTTCAAATCGGATAGAGTAATCAAGTCGGACTTTGATGCGTGATATTATTTTTTTTAAGGATTTATTTACCCTACAAAATTGCTAATGGTCACCGACAAATATCCTCAAGATACAACAAAGTCTCAAATGAAAATACGCAATAGCAATTCTAATATTTCTCCACGATCTCTCTAGAAAACAATTGAAAAGATGACTGTAGTTATGAAAAAAAAAAACTTGAAAATGACTCAATTCTCATTCATGCCAAAAACTAACATATACATAAAAATAGGTCTTAACGTATATAAGCGACTCTTTACGAAAGGTTGCAAGTAAACAAACACAACCATTCAGGAAAGATTGCAAAATGAATAAATACAACCTTTCGAGAAAGATTGTGAATTGAACAAGTATAACCTCAAAGGTTGTCTTGAAGAGACGTAAAATTCAGAATAATAATAAAAAATAGTAATTTTAAAAAAAATAAAATTCAGAATTTCAGAATTTCCTAAATTCCTTAATAAAAAAAAACCGTTATACTAATCAATGTTAATAAGATAACTGTACAACATTAAATAAAAGTAAATGGGTTAGTGTTAATTAAATTGCGGGTGCGCAAACGTGCCAAGTGCTAAGTGCGCCTAATTATTGTACACCCGCACATAGGTATTGTGAAATCTAGCCCACATCCCAACCTTTTCTTTGAACACACTATAAAAGGTCATACTTATAAATTAGCCAATCTCCTCCATTCCTACGTGGGACAAGAAAAAGCATCTTTTGTTTGTTTTACAAATAAATAAACAACACTTGTTCATCAAAGTTTTGTGATCATGCTTATGACTTATGATGTGTGAAAAATCAAAGTCAGATCTTCTAATTAAATATTTATCTCTTTTTCTGCGGAATATTTCTTGCAGGACCTCGAAAATTTGAAGTTCATTAATTTCCATTCATGCCAGTCACTGGTTTGTATGCCGGACATCAGCTGTACTCCAAGTCTCACGGAATTGAATCTCAGTGAGTGCAAAAGCTTGGAGCTTGTCCACGAATCAATTGCATATCATGACAATTTGCAATTGTTGAGTTTGAGTGGGTGCTCTAAACTTCATCATTTCCCCAATGAACTCCAGTCCAAGAATCTTCTACTTCTTGATCTCAATTATTGCCTAAAATTGCAAAGATTCCCTGATATTCCAAATAAAATCAAAGGCTTGCATAGACTTTCTTTAACCGAAACTTCAATTGAGGAACTTCCTGCATCCATAGAAAATCTTGTCTCTTTAAAAACTATAGATTTATCCCATTGTAAGAAACTGGCAATCCTTCCACCTAGCATTTATAAATTGGAAAATCTTGAAACTCTATACCTTTCAGGTTGCTCAAAACTAATGAAGTTTCCAAAAGAAGGAGGAGGATTCAAGTGATCCCCATGCAAAGACGGGATTTCCTCAGTTACTTGATTTATTCCTTAATGAATGCAATCTATCAGAAGTAGAGTTTCTAGAGAATCCTTCATGTTTTCCTCACTTAGATTGGTTGGATGTTTCGAATTGTCACCAACTAAAAGATATTCTCAAGATTCCAAGGAAATTGTACGGTCTAGAAGCAAATGATTGCAAATCTCTGAGTAAAATTCCCTCCGACATACATCATGTCCAGCATGCTTACTTACCTTTATGTCCTAAACTGGTCAACAATGGATCGACCATGAATGATTTGGTCAACCTTGAGGTTAGACTCTCAATCTAGAATCGGCCGGCTAATTAAGAAAAGCAAATATATGGAAAGTGATTTGTGCATAAATGATATTCTCTCTATTTATGGAACTCTAGTTGCTATGGAATTATAAGGATCGTCCAATGGAAAACTTCAATAATACATGTTCATCCAATTACAAAATCTTCAACGATAAATTAACTATTTTCACCAAATAATTACAAAACATCTTTGTAATGCTATTGCTAACTATAGCTTAACTCTAGGACTACCAATTTTTTTTTAGTACTACCAACTTAACTGATTGAAACTTCTCTTTTTATGTGCCAATTTGGAAAAACTATTGACGGCTTACATGTATGACAGCATTTTTATCCCAGAGGCCATTTTCTTCTACCTGGAGGAGAGATGCCATGGTGGTTGCTCCCTAATAAAGAGGGTTATTTATCTTTCATGGCTTCAAAGGACTTGTATAAGAAGATTGTGGCATTAGTTGTTAGTGTTGTATTCCGCAAAGAACGCAGGGGCCTTAATCAATTTTATCTTCAATCATTCGTTAATGGCAAAGAGATGAGGTATTACAATCATGGTGATTATGACTATCCAGTGTCATGTTTGGACCATGTGTGGCTTGACCGTTGGGAACCGTGCGAGCTGTGGGGAGGACTAGAAGATGCCTTTGGCGCAAATGACAGGAGCCAATTCCAAGTTATGATTACAGCAAGACTGACCAGTGCAATTGTGACAAAGTGTGGATTCCGCCTAATATGTAAGCCACTAGAGGATGATTTGGAGATTTTGCTTAAAGATGATCAATTGCTAGATCCAGCTTTAGTTTACGAGATTCAGAATGAAGATTGTCAAACAAGTTTAAAGGAAGCTGATTTTGCCAAACCAAACCTAGCTACGAAGGACACATCCACAGTTGAGGTCTCTCTCTCTCTCTCTCTGCGTGATTGATACACAGTCTATGTTGAGTGTTTGTGTGTATATTTCAAACGCTAAAAATGCTAGATGAACAAGTCGAGGTCTCTCTCTCTCTCTCTCTCTCTGCGTGATTGATATAGAGTCTATGTTGGGTGTTTGTGTGTATATTGCAAACGCTGAAAATGCTAGATGAACAATTAATATAAGGTGATTCTGCACGCATGAACATGATCAAACAGGCAAAGAGGAAGACAGTTCAAATGAAGCAAAAGATTTGCAAAATAGTAAAATGACCACATGGGAAGATAGTTCAACAAATTACTCCACATAAGGAATGAACATGGTTGACCTCTCTCTATCTCTCTCTCTTTGTGCGCGCATGTTGATACTGAAAGGTGGGCACACTTTGTGGGTATAATATAAAAGATGAAAATTCTAGACAGATAAACAAGTCTAATTGAGAGTGATTCTGCATGTATATGTAATAGAGGTGGCTACAACACGTGCAAGGGAATGATTTGATAACCCATGAGTAATTTTTATAATGTAAGCAAGGATCAATGTCTAGTTACTGTAGAACAACTTTGGTTGAATTAAAAAGAATATACTCAAATCAAACTCTTTTACTTTAACTATCAAAACTTGGGTATTTCTAACAATTTACTCGTTTAATAGAGGTGTAGGTATTCCTTACATCCTCTTGCTTTCCAACATGTTAGCCCTGGAGGAGAGATACCGGAGGAGTTTATCCTTGTTGAAGATGGTACCATATCTTTCATGGCTTCACAGGACTTGTATGACAAGTTCCAAGGATTGGCTCTCTGTGTTGTTGTCGGTGTAGAAGGTGGAGAAAAGGAAATATCTTTTGACATCGTGCCGCATATTCACGGTCGAAGGCGGAATGGGCTATCGGGTACTCTTGGTTCATTTGATTCGGATCAAGTGTGGATTCAGTATCTCACGCCAAATATACTGTGGGGAGTGTTGGAGGGAGAAGTTGATTTTGGGCAATTTAACGAGAGATATTTGCGATTTAGTATTAAACTTAGTCTATCGGGTGGAACAGTGAAAAGGTTGGGAGATGTGCTCCATTGCACACGACTAGAGGATGATTTAAAGGTAATGCTTGAAGACAATCAATTAGTGGATCCACCTGTACTTTACGAGGATGTCGATAAATATCCATGTGAAACCGCAGGAGAGTTAATAGACGAATTCATAGGGAGAAACAGGAAGCCAGTAAGAGTGAAACAGAGTAAATGGGAAGAGGCGAGTGCAATATGAGTTGGCTTGCAGATGTTAAGGAAGCAATCGTTAAGCCAGCAAAACAAATTCGGGGTGGCACATGTTTCCTGATACCCTAGGATATCTGTGTCCTTGTTGAAGTAACGGATGGCATTCAGTTCAATATCTCGTGTGAGATTCAAATATATGCAAATCGATAGAGGGTGACTTTGCACACAACATTCATCGCAAGTGGGTTTGTTTTTCCATATTTTCTTGTCAATCGGATAGTGATCTCATTCATAAGTGTCACATTCTGCACAGCATGTTTTGTTACATATCATTTACTAATTTCAGCGGCGTTAGCACTTCCTTGGAATAGTCTCGACATGAGATATATTCTACTTTGATATGCCATCTTTGGGAATGTTTCAATGTTCTGATCTAAGTTAAAGAATATTTCGAACAATGACAGTTGTGCTTGGCTACAATTGTATCTGATGTCTTGGAATTTTAATTTGGGTTGCATGTAATTAATTTCAGATTTTCCAATTTTATGTCCATTGAGACCTCAGTCACCCGGGAACTATTTTCCAGATTTGCTGCGTTTTTTTTTTACGTACTTGGCAAGCACAGCTAATGGCAAAGCTTCGCAACCATTTTTACTTATATATCTCCTTGTCATTTTAAAAAAAAAAAATATTTTGTTTAATCTTACAGGTTTCACATTAGTCATCTACATAGTGCTTTTCAACGATGATGATTACGTATATTCGGCCATATGTAAGCCTACCAAAAGGTTTAGCGCACACTTTTCATGTGCATATATGCTAACGGGAAATATACTAGAGTATTGAGCATAATCAATGAATCGCTATCATATGGAGCTTTTTTATAGACACGTTGGGATCATGGATTCTAATTTGGATAATTTCTCAATGCTTTTGAAAAGTAATTTTCTTTCTTTTTGATGATTAAATTTTGAAATAATAACAGATCAAAACAGGAAACCGATCCAGAAATTGCTAACATCTTATAAAATCCAATTCTCCCACATTTTGTTCCTGTGGACCACAATCTTCAGCAGTTACTTATGTGTTGCTCCACCTTTCAAGTTTATGGACTTCATTATTCATGTGCTTGTGCATTATGTTGACATTATTTATGTGTGTGTATATATATTATTTCAATCAAGTTCTTCTCCTTTATATATGGACTTGCGCGGTTGCCCGATATTGCATTGAAAACATTGATATAGTAGCATTGATATGAATGGGAAAATTACACTAAAAGTCATAATGATTGGTCCAAAATACAATCAATTCCTAAAAAATTAGACAGAAGTACAAGCAGGTTCTATATATTTTGAAAAATGTGCAATTTAATCCTTTCGGCGAGATATCTACCAATATTGCTAATGTGGTATGCTGTAAATCTAACGTGATTTTTTTAATAGGAATTAAGAAAATATGATAAGTGAATGCCAGGTCATAAAACAAGTCAAATTTTTTTATTTAAAAAAGAACCCAAAAGCATACCAAAATTCATAAAGAAGACAAGAAAACCAATCACTTGCATGCCCTCAAGACCTATAGCACATATGGTATTTGAACAAAAATGTCTCGCAATTAACTTTAAACTAAACTTGTTACATAATTGAAATACTAGAATAATTTTATCAAACGCTTCATTTTTTTAGAATAGTTGATAATGATTTCATAAAATTCTACAAAATTGGGTTTTGTAAGGTCATGACTCGTAATCTCACCCTTTCACTTATTATCATATCGTTTCGATCTTTCGTACGTTTTTTCTCATGTTTCTATCTAAGTGCTAGTCTTCCGTTAATGGAAGTGATAAGTCGTGAATCATATAAAATCAAATCTTTTTTATTTATTAGGAGAGAATTATCAAGTCTTATACATATTATGTGATTTTTTATTTTGCCATTTTGTGTAGAATTCTAATGCAATCCTCTGATTAGTGGCCGTCAATAATTGCTAACGTGGCTATCTACATAGGGAAGGAGCTTAAAATGTATCACGATATTATGCGATTTTTTTTAATTAGAAAACTTTATTTGAGTAGAATGTGCCCAATGGAGCGAGATCATCGTTCTCTCTCCTCATCTTTCTCTCTCCTGTAGCCGACTCCCTTCGTTCAAAGCTGAGAAAACGAGAGAGAAAAACGGAGATATTTTCTAGCAAAAGCGATCCGAGAAACCTTCTTCTTTCTTCCTCTTTCGCCCGTCGACGCGGCCCATCGTCGCTGCAAGGTCATCTCTACAACTTCAGCCGCCGCCGCCGCCGCCGCCGCCGTAGCCGTCGCCGTCGTGGCTTCTTTCGCCTCTCTTCCCAATCGCGGTTACCGAAAGAGTTGGGAGTCGTTTTTCCTCACCGCCTCGTGTCTTCACTCCAGAGGACTTCCCCCATCGCCCTCCCGACGCCTCCCGCCGTCTTCGCAGCTTCCCGCCCGTTCCGAAGCCGACCGGGATCCTGAGGCGCCGAGATCTTCCAGTTGTGAAGCTCTTCCGCAGGCTCCGATTCCGATCCTCGACCCGTACTGCAGCTCAGATATTGAATCTCTGTTGACGCGATCCATTTGAGTTTGTTTCTCCGATTGCGAGCATCTAGCGTTGGTTTAGCTCGAACCTAGGTAGGAATCTGAACTTGAAATGGTTAAAGATGTGCTCCTCAATCAACCGCGCACCATTCGTTCGGCGAAATTCTTAAACTAAATTCGTGTGGATTATTTTGACTGCTTATTGATTGCTGAGCACGATTTCAGTCGGACACAGTTGTTGCCGAGATTGAATCTGACCACTGCGTTCGTTGGTGGTCGCCGAAGAGGAAGTAACCGGAAAACGACGGCCTCCTTGTTAATCTTCTAAACTCATTGGCACCGGTTTGTTCATCTTGTTCCTTTTTTTATTTTGTTTGTTTGGGTCATGCTGCGGCCGTGCGTGAGTTCTGAATCAGTGGTAGTCGAGATGGTGGCCGACGGAGGTACTCCGGCGACGGCCAAAGGTAGCAGATGACAACGTACGGATGCTTCTGCCTGAAGGCTTGAACATTGATCTTGCTGGCATTTATTTACAAGTAAGTTTGTTCGATTCTGTGAGTAACAAAAGGAGAAAAAGATGTAATATATATGCGTGCGTGGATATGTATAGTTGAAAATGGACTTGGTGTGCACTTATGGTTATATTTGAGATTGAGCTTGGTGAGGTTAAGATTGAAAGGGGCTGGATACAATTAGCCCATTTATGTCCACGGCTAGAGTCGCGAAGTCCCAATGCAATTTCTATGCGGACCGAGCCCATCTTTAATATAAAAAAAATAGTAAATAACAATAGAGAATAACTAGTAATAAAATAATATAATGAAAATGCAAACTGATTGTTCAGACACGAGAAAAATAAAAAGACATTGAACAATGACCCTCTTTATTTTCGACAATTCAACAATCCTCCATCCGTCCTTATAAAAGGGTGAGAGCACTGATTAATGCAAAACAACCAATCACCCCCAAATTTAGGTGGAAAAGTATTGATGCAAAACATGCCTCTAAAAAAGTATGCCTTAATCCGCGGCGCCCTGGGCTCCATGATCTCCATTTTGCTCAGTCTTAGTAAGTCCTCTCTCCAAACGTCAATTTTTTCAATACATAGGAAATGAAATAAAATGCCAAAAAAAAGTTACTTTAATTTGAATAATATCATTCACTTTTTTTCTTTTTTCTTTTTTAAGTCAAGCAAGTTAATTTCAGACATAAAGTATATCACACTTATCATTTTTCGTTATTCTTATCCTATAATTATATATATAAGGAAAATAAATTCAAATCATAAGGGAGAAAAATAGGGCACATAATGTTATTTTTGTCTTTTATTATGATTACGTGGGAATATTGTAGTGATAGATAAGATTGTTTTTTTTTAAAAAAAACTTTGGCAGATATAGGAGTGATGAATGAAGTGCTTATACACATAAAGGAGCTAAAGATCCTAACGTGGATCCTTGACGTGTTATTGCTTCAAGGGTTATTGATGGTGGGACAAATTTCCAACTGAATTGGCCTCGCCAACACCATCGCGCAGCGGCGGCCAATTCAATCGAAGGTTTGCCATGCCATTGACAACCAGAGGAGAGGAGCGATAACACGTTGAGGATTCACGTCAGGATTATCACCCTTTAACTTAACACACCTATTTCTGTCAAAATTCCAAAAAAAAAAGAAAAAAAAGAAAAAAGAAATCTTGTTTATCATTGCAATGTTTCCATGTAATTCATAATCACATACAAGAAATTGAATATATATATGCCTTATTTTTCTCCCTTTTTTTATTTGAATTTATTTTCTAAATATATATCATTATTAGATAAGAATGACAAGAAATAATAAGTGTGATGGACTGTGTATCTGAAATTAACTTGCTTGGCTTTAAAAAAAAAAAAAAAAAGAATGGAAAAAGTGGATGGTGTCATCCGAAATTAAGTAATTTTTCTTAGCTTTTTTTTTTTTTTCCATTTCTGATGCATAAAAAAATGACGTTTGCAATATAATTCATTATAACCTAGCAAAATGGAGGTCATGGAGCCCACGAAGCCGCTAGTTAAGGTGTACGTGTTTAGAGGTATGTATTGCATAGGAAATGAAAAATAAAAAAATGCCAAAAAAAAGTCCCTTAATTTCGAAAAACAACATTTTTTCTTTTTTTAAGAAAAGCAAGTTAATTTCAGACATAAAGTACATCGCACTTATCATTTTTTCGTTATTCTTATCTTATAATTATATATATAAGGAAAATAAATTCAAATCAAAAGTAGACTCATTAAACGGGTGGGTCGGGTCGGGTTTGAGTCGGGTCATAAATGGTTCGACCCAAATCGACCAATTTAACCCATTTATGACCCATTTATTATAGTGCAAAATTTTTTACCCATACCCGACCCAACTCGTCTTTCGATCCATACCCGACCCATTTAACGAAACCTAAAAAAGCTTATATTAATTGTTATTGCATGTTAGGTGGTTAGAGTAATGTAATTAGAGCCTAGATAAGCTCTAATATTTATCTAGAGTGGTTCGGAAATTTTCCGAACCAGTCTCGGCTTTTAATTAGGCATTACGGGCATAAGTGAGCATTATTGGCTTTTATTAATTATTTTCCATAATTATTTAATTAATTATTATTTTCCGAAAATTAGACCGGGATAGCCGGTGACCGGAATTGTAAGCTGATTGCAATAGTGTGATCGAATTATTTATTTGACTTCTAAATTATGCTGATTGAGTGTGATTGTAATTTTGGGGTATTTATCCCAAAATTTATTAATTTCAATATTTGATTAGAAAATCACCGGGTGTCGGTTTACAGTGCCAAAAATGTGTTTGTGGACTATTGAAAATAGTGGGATTATATGAAGTAAAGATATTATATTTTTGGCTGAGGTCGACCGTGTACCCGCACACAATTATTTTTATCAGGTATCCTTAACATGAGGAAAATAGGCCAAAATATTATTTAAAATAAAGAATTGAAGTGTGAGGCGCAATGTCATTGGCCATGGGTAAATAATCGTGTGATGGTTTATAGTCGTAATAAGATGACTATTGAATAATAAAGTGATGTATGTTGTGCGTGTTGATATAGGATGGGTTAAGAAAACCGTCGAAGTATGGCCATGCTTATTAGGCTGTAATCAACCGCCGAAGTATGGCGGTGCCTATTGGGCCGTAATTTATCGCCGAACTTGGAACAGGTTGTGCCCATTGGGCCATAATTCACCGTTGAACATTTAGTATGCTGTAATACAATTTATAAAGTTATCATCAAGATCTTGGTGAATCGCCTAGGTGTTGTCTTAGATGACTTGATTAGTTCTTCCCAGAATGCCTTCGTCAAGGGTAGAAGGATAAGGGATAATATTCTCTTAGCCTAGGAGCTCTTGCCTAAGTGTGCAATTAAGGTAGATTTCCAAAAAAGGCTTATGATACAGTGGATTGGGATTTTCTTGAACTTACTCTTGCAGCTTTCGATTTTCCTGAGTGGATGATCAGACTCATCATGGTTTGCGTACGTACTCTGAAGTACTCTATCTCGATCAATAGTGAGTTGCATGGTTTCTTCTTAGGTGGTCGTGGGCTTCGATAGGGAGACCTAATGTCACCCTATCTTTTTACCCTGGTAATAGAGGTTTTCTCTAGGATTTTGAGTTCTCGTACAACACACAAGGACTTCAAGTACTTTTGGAGATGTAAAGCCGTGAAGCTTTCCCATCTCTTCTTTGCCGATGATGTCTTTTTTGTTTGTCGGGCTGATTGGGCTTCAGTGTCTCTTCTCAAGAGAGGCCTTGATATTTTTTCCTCTTGGAGTGGTCTGATCCCAAACAAGAACAAGAGTGAAGTTTTTTTAGCATGTGGACCTTCTTCCTTGCGCAGGAATATTCTTTTGGCCCTCGGTTTTCAGGAAGGCAAACTTCCGGTGCGATACTTGGGGGTGCCCATCATTTCCTCAAGGCTTGGTAAAGCAGATTGTATCACTCTTATTAATCGAATCACAGCTAGGGTTTAGTCTTGGGCCCAGCGGTTTCTTTCCTTTGCCGGAAGACTCTAGTTGATCAGGTCAGTTCTATACTCTATACAAGCCTTTTGGGCCAGTGTCTTTACCCTCTCTTGTTTAGTTATATAGTGTATTGAGCATATTTTGAGGCAGTTCCTTTGGAAGGGGCTGGCCCTAGGTCGAGGTGGGGCATAGGTCTCTTGGGATGATGTGTGTGTTCCCAAGGAGGAGGGTGGTCTGGGTATATGAAGGTTGAAGAACTGCAATAAAGCAGCTATGCTTAAGTATATCTGGATCTTATTCACAGATAAAGAGTCCCTGTGGTGTAGGTGGATCCACACCAACTTCTTAAAAAGGGATAGTTTTTGGGTTTCAGCTATACCTACCACGTGTTCTTGGGCTTGGAAGAAAATCCTGCAGCTGAGGAAGGATTTCAGGTTATCATTTTATGGGAATGTGGGTGATGGTCGCTCATTCTCGCTTTGGTTCAACAACTGGCATCAAGAAGGCCCTTTGAGCCTATTTATACCGGATTCTCTTATTGCAAGTTTGGGCCTCTCTAGACAGGCTATGGTGACAGACCTCCTTTCACCAAAGGGCTATGGTTTTAGGACTCTGTTGGAGTGTTGGGGTTTTTCCTTCCCTATTCTTCCTCAAACTCATGACCGTTTCTCTTGGCGGCTTTCCCCTTCCAATTCCTTCTCGATGGCTTCGGCTTGGGAGGCTTAAGAACCCAGAAGAACCGGGTCCATTGGGCTAAACTTATCTGGAACAACTCCATTGCTCCTAGATATCAATTTAACCTTTGGTTGATTGCCAGGAATCGCTTACCCACTCAGGCTTATCTCCTATCTCATGGAAGAATTGACTTTGAATTATGTGCTTTTTGCAATGCCATTCCAGACTTGATCGACCATCTCTACTTTGACTGTCACATCCCTGCGTCTCTTGCTTTCTTTTGGGCCGAAAGATGTAATCTTCCTTGGCAGAACAAGATGTGGGCGGAGAATATCCTTTGGGCCGTGAAATTCCTGTCTGGTAAGGACTTTTATCATTCCATTGCCCGGTTCTCTTTTGGAGCCTTGTGTCATTTAATTTGGAAGAAGAGAAATAGCATCATTTTCCGGGATTAAGCACTTGAGGTTTCGGCTTTGAAGAATCTTCTTATCAAAGTCGTTAAAGATAAAGTGTTGACATTTTCCAAGGTGCTGGATAACCCTAGAAACAAGAGGCTTCAAAGGGTGTGGGGTTTTGACCCCTTAGTGTTCAATGGAGGTCCCACTCCTCTTACTTAGTGTATGTTTGTTCTCCTACTCTGGTTCTCGGAGTTGCTGCTTTTGCCGTTGCTTGTGCTTGTTCAGCTGTTTCTCATGCTTCGATGTGCCGCGTGCTGCTACTCCTCTCTGCCTGCTCCTTTTTGCTGCTTTGGTAACATTATGTTTTGGTTGCCGATTGTTTTCGGCTTGTCCTTCTTGTTTTGTTTCTTACACTGGCTTCCTTCCACTCATTCTGCTTGTTTGCATTTTAAGTGAAAGTTTTTGGCGCCGGTTTTGTGTATAGTTGCCTTCCCTCAATATATTCTTACCTTTTACCAAAATATATATATATATATTTAGTAGGCTATGCCCATTGGGCCATAATTTACCGCCGAACTTGGAACAAGTTGTGCCAATTGGGCCGTAATTCACCACTGAACTTTTAGTAGGTCGTGCCCCTTGGGGCCGTAATTAATAGTTGGAGTGAGCAGTTGAAATGACCGTGTAATGATCTTGATGACATGAAATCGACTAGGTTGATTGATCGATGAGTCGATTTGGTGTGATGATTTTATTTGATGATGTGATTTGATGAATTGTACTGACTTGTAGGAAGGAATCAAGGCAAAAGTAAGTCCTCTGACCCGTGCTTGTGCTTAGGTAGCCCTTGGGGCGTAATTTCTTCCTAGTCGAGGCTTAAGGGGTTTGATGCAAGCCAAGGGTAGGCTTTCTCAAACAGTAGGATCGGGAGAGTGGATCTTCTTGGTCGAGAGAGCTGGTCTTCAATGCAGGCTGCATCAGGGTTGAACTTGCTGAGACATCGTCTCGCCCCATTGTGGGATAACATTTTTAGGTCCCTAGATGGCGGTCGTGGAGGACCGGAAGCCCTGGAGTATGGGAAGGTGGAGACTAAAGAATCGGCAAACGTATTTGACTAGTGGGTCATAGGACAGTTCCCTTTTTATTAAGCCGATATTTTGTAAACAGCCTAGTATTATATATAAACCTATTTGTTTATAAAAAATTTGTTTTGGTTGTGAATTATGGCCCTGCTTTTCTATCACATCTTGTGGTTTTCTGGGGATTATTTATTCGCTTCTGCATGTGCATAAAAAATGAATGGGTCGGCGATGCGCTCTATGACATCGCTATTTAATCGACCACAGAAGGATGGGCACTCGCTCGGTGAATTAGGACGTGACAAAAGAAGACTAATGAGTCTTTGCAAATGGAGGGCCACGCATATCAGATGTTTGGTGTTACAACTTGTGATGTGAGACGTGTGGATTGCAATTCACAAGAAGTATTTTTCTTTGTTGATAATTGTTGGTTTACTAGTCAAGTCCCATATGCATTTGACATTTCAAATGCGATGCCTTACATGGATGAGGGATGGAGAATGATCTAGCTCAATCCATGTGGCCCAAGCCCCAAATAAAATATCTGAAGTAACCGGACAAAATGACAACTATTTATAGTCACGGGTATTGATTCTTCTACACTGTGCTTTGCGGAGTGGAAGAATCTTCTCCAAAACTACCATCGATTCAAGTGGATGTGAACTCTTGGGTCGCTGTCTCTTCCATCACATCGGATCTTGTATGAACTTTGAGGGGGAACTTTCCATAACCAATATTAAGTTCAGTGTTGTTGGCTTGCAAGCTGGTCCTTACTTTAAAGAAGACTAATGAGTCTTTGCAAATGGAGGGCCACGCATATCAGATGTTTGGCGTTACAACTTGTGATGTGAGACGTGTGGATTGCAATTCACAAGAAGTATCTTTCTTTGTTGATAATTGTTGGTTTACTAGTCAAGTCCCATATGCATTTGACATTTCAAATGCGATGCCTTACATGGATGAGGGATGGAGAATGATCTAGCTCAATCCATGTGGCCCAAGCCCCAAATAAAATATCTGAAGTAACCGGACAAAATGACAACTATTTATAGTCACGGGTATTGATTCTTCTACACTGTGCTTTGCGGAGTGGAAGAATCTTCTCCAAAACTACCATCGATTCAAGTGGATGTGAACTCTTGGGTCGCTGTCTCTTCCATCACATCGGATCTTGTACGAACTTTGAGGGGGAACTTTCCATAACCAATATTAAGTTCAGTGTTGTTGGCTTGCAAGCTGGTCCTTACTTTAAAGAAGACTAATGAGTCTTTGCAAATGGAGGGCCACGCATATCAGATGTTTGGTGTTACAACTTGTGATGTGAGACGTGTGGATTGCAATTCACAAGAAGTATCTTTCTTTGTTGATAATTGTTGGTTTACTAGTCAAGTCCCATATGCATTTGACATTTCAAATGCGATGCCTTACATGGATGAGGGATGGAGAATGATCTAGCTCAATCCATGTGGCCCAAGCCCCAAATAAAATATCTGAAGTAACCGGACAAAATGACAACTATTTATAGTCACGGGTATTGATTCTTCTACACTGTGCTTTGCGGAGTGGAAGAATCTTCTCCAAAACTACCATCGATTCAAGTGGATGTGAACTCTTGGGTCGCTGTCTCTTCCATCACATCGGATCTTGTACGAATTTTGAGGGGGAACTTTCCATAACCAATATTAAGTTCAGTGTTGTTGGCTTGCAAGCTGGTCCTTACTTTAAAGAAGACTAATGAGTCTTTGCAAATGGAGGGCCACGCATATCAGATGTTCGGTGTTACAACTTGTGATGTGAGACGTGTGGATCGCAAATCACAAGAAATATATTTCTTTGTTGATAATTGTTGGTTTACTAGTCAAGTCCCATCTGCATCTGACATTTCACATGTGATGCCTTACATAGATGAGGGATGGAAAATGATTTAGCTCAATCCATGTGGCCCAAGCCCCAAATGAAATATCTGAAGTAACTGGACAAAACGACTACATGATTCATGTGCCCCCCAAAAAAAAAAAAAAAAACAAATTGACTTTCATGATGCAGCAGGGTTGACGGTGCTAATGCGAAAAAATTACGAAATAAAAACGCAGGATACTAACCATTTCTGTTTATAATATAACAAGGACAAGAAATTTCCACCAAAATGCCCACGGATATCTATCCAAATTGTGTTGCAGACTACAAAATTTAATGTAGAGATTTTCTAAAACAAAGCATGCGATATAGAGTAACAAATATTCCGCAGGCTTTAAGATACGCGCATGATTTTGACAAAATAAGTGAAATGTAAGTCCAGGATTACGGCGCTCAGTGACTCAATTTCACTCAATGGGAAAGGATACTAGAATGTCACAGAATAGTAATATGGACTAGCCTCATGGTAATATGAAAATTAAATAAAAGAAAAAAAAAATGGGAGGAACCTGTTCCATTCTCTTAGTTTTCAACCTAGAGAGCTCCACTTTCATTCTCTGAATGTTCTCTTGCGTTCTTCCTTCCTCTACCGAATTTTCTCCAGTTGGATTTAGATGGTAGAATTCCCTAGCTCCACTTTTATGGTTTCATTTTACAATAAGTGAAAAGTCCAGAGTCCCCATTAATATTAAAGGTTGCATATGTCATGGACTTGCCTTAACGCGGCATGAGTGAGAAACGTTATCTATTTGACTCCTCACATTCTATTTTGAGTTTGCAGATGCTCGAGGCAATGTTTATTATGTAAAACACTAAAGTAAAAGGAAACACTATTCTAATATATGAAAGTGTTTCTTTGACCGGAAATATTAACACTATATTAACACTTCCCAGTTATTTCACCATTTTTAATGTTCCGAAACATCTGAAAATCTACAAAAATGTTTTCCACAGAAATTCTTTTCAACGAAATAGATAGACCTTTAAACGACCTGGACAGGTCTATTGAAATGAGTTTAGGCAACAGTCCTCCTTTCACAGTTGAGTTAGATCGACCTTTCGCTAACGGGGACTCAAGAAGATGACGCTTACTTTTCCATGGACAGAATACGCTATAAAAGTCATTCTTCAAATGTCACCGGATTGTAATTTTCTCACGCCAGAATAGCCAAAACTATCGGGAGCTGTCATGGACAACTAACATTGGGTGAGCTTAGAGAGTGAGCCGATATTGACTTGGTCTTGGATGGCATAAAGACACCACTTCATTCTACTACAAATACCCCGGCCGCTCGCATTGCCATTGAAACAAGAAAAGCCTCCTTCTCCCAGCCTAAAACATCCTGTCCAATGGCGGCATCATCTCAAAAACAACTCTCAATGCTCTTCCTCATAGTTTATGTCCTTCTCATGCTTATCATGCAGGAAGTGTCTCGTCCTGCTTCATCCAAAAGCTCTCCTCTGTTGGCCTTTGCTCTTTCAGGTAGCCAAACTAGAGTTGAGGAAGTCGAGGCACTCCTAAAATGGAAATCTAAGCTCAACAGCGAAAGTCGCTCTATCTTGTCTTCATGGAATGGAAGCAACCCTTGTTCTTGGCATGGACTCAGTTGCAGTCCTCTCGGAAGCATCATCACTTTGAACCTCTCGAGCTCCGCTATCCATGGTACACTTCACGATCTTGATTTCTCCTCATTGCCTAACTTGGTCACCCTTACACTTGCCAACAATTCACTATTTGGGAACATCCCCTCGAGCCTTGGCAATCTTTCCAAGCTTGCTTCCCTAGACTTTTCTCAAAACCACCTTTCTGGACACGTTCCAACCCAATTCGGATTGATGCGGTCTCTAGAAGTTCTGAGATTGTCGTCAAACAACATCACTGGTCCAGTCCCCGGCTCTATAGGAAGTTTGAATAACTTGACTTTCTTATACCTCGAGTACAACAAGATCTCCGGGTTCATCCCTCGAGAAGTAGGAATGCTCAAATCTCTCAAGGATCTGTTTCTACAACACAACCGTATCACTGGTCGAATTCCTTCTTCCATTGGAAATATGAGCAGCTTGGTGAAGTTATGGCTTATGAATAATCATCTTATCGGGTCCATTCCAGTAGAAATAGGGATGTTGGGGTCTCTTAGTGAGCTTGATTTATCAAACAATTACCTCAATGGATCTATCCCGAGAACTCTAGGAAACTTGAGCAATTTAGACTATCTTTACTTCTATTGGAACCAACTCTCTGGCCACATACCTGAAGAAGTTGGAGGAATGAGATCCCTCATACATTTTGAGCTTTTAAGCAATGATCTGACAGGTTCAATTCCGCGGTCAATAGGGAACTTAAGTGGCTTAGAAATTCTTTCTCTTTTCAACAATACGCTTTCCAGTCCTATTCCTCTGGAAATTGGAAACTTAATCAAGCTCAGAGGATTGTACTTGTACCAAAATAAGTTGTCCGGCCCGATTCCAAAAGAGATTGGAAGACTAGGACTCCTTGTTGAGCTGTTTCTATTTCAGAATAGCCTTGAGGGCTCTCTTCCAATTGAGATCAAAAATCTCACATCCCTCACAAGCCTACAACTATCTGAAAACCAGCTTGTCGGCCAATTGCCACCGGATATATGCAACGGTCAAGTTCTTGTAAATTTCACTGCTCAAAACAATCACTTCACTGGACCGCTACCAAGAAGCCTGAAAAATTGTACGAGTTTGTATAGAGTTAGGCTCCAAAATAACCATCTAAAGGACAACATTTCTGATGTTCTTGGCATATACCCCAACTTAAATTACCTTGAGTTGAGCAATAACGAATTTTACGGAGAACTTCCACCAAGATTGGGCGCATGGAGCAATTTGACGAGCCTGAAAATCTCCGACAATAAAATATCAGGCATGATACCGCCTGATCTTGGAAAGATGACTCAATTACATGTTCTATGGGTATCTTCAAATAATCTTGTCGGGGAAATTCCAAAAGAACTTGCAAAATTGCAGTTTCTGCTAGAGCTTTGGCTCGACGGCAACCATCTCACAGGCCATATTCCTCGCGAAATTGGAGCATTGTCTGACCTTGAAGAATTTAACATTGCGGGAAACAAATTAAGTGGCTCAATCCCCAGAGAGCTTGCAGAGTGTTTCAAACTTCGGTATCTAAATCTAAGCAGAAATAATCTTGAGCAGAGCATTCCACTTGAAATTGGCAATCTGCACTTTCTTCAAAGTCTCGATCTAAGTCGAAATTTTCTTACTGGAGATATACCTCGACAACTTGGAACATTGCACAGTTTGGAGACACTCAATCTCTCACACAATCAACTGTCGGGTTCAATTTCACCCACTTTCGATGATATGGCAGGTCTGATATCTGTTGATGTATCATGTAATGAGCTAGAGGGTCCTTTACCAAACATTCCAGCCTTTCGTAATGCTACAATTGCTTCTGTAAGAGAGAACAAAGGCTTGTGCGGAAATATTACGGGTCTCATGCATTGTCCAAGGACGGCGACGAAAGGGAAAGACAGAGATAAAAATTTGCTGCTCATTTTACTCCCTATTTCTGGTTGCCTGCTTGCTTTGTTTCTTGCTTTGTGTGTTTCATGCATTGTACCCCGACGAACAAGGCGAGGAGAGACTGACTTGATAGAAGGGAGCAGTGAATGTATGTTCGAAATTTGGAACTATGATGGAAGAACGGTGTACAAGAACATTATTGAAGCCACTGAGGAATTCGATGCCAAATATTGCATTGGCATGGGAGGACAAGGGAGAGTTTATAAGGCCAAGTTACAGACGGGTGAGATTGTTGCTGTTAAAAAACTCAACGAAGCTCCGAATGTTGAAATGGCTAGTCGAAAAGCATTCCAAAGGGAGATTCATGCGTTGACAGAAGCCCGACACCGAAATATCATCAAGCTATACGGCTTTTGCTCGAGCTCAAGCCATTCATTTTTGGTTTATGAGTTTCTTGAATTGGGCAGCCTGGAGGATATTTTGAAGAGCGAACAAAGGATAACAACATTCGACTGGAATAAGAGAGAGAATGTTGTCAAAGGTGTGGCTAATGCTTTGTCCTATATGCACTATGAATGCTATCCCCCGATAGTTCATCGAGACATATCAAGCAAGAATATTTTACTGGATGAAGAATATGAAGCTCATGTCTCGGACTTTGGCACAGCTAAGGTTCTAAAACCCGATTCATCCAACTGGACTTCGTTTGCGGGCACATTTGGATATACAGCTCCAGGTAAATTCTTTTCATGAGATTTTACTCCTTTTCATTCATAAGTATGTGATGTTTCCCACATCCAACAAATCCTACTTAAAAGATAAATGAATAATTTGGCTCCATTTGTTTAACAGATACCTAACATAAAATTCGACGTTCTTCAAATGTTTTCCTCTGAGCAGAGTTACTGAAATATAAGTCACGTTAAAGGATAAGACGAACTGTTGTTGTTAGTGAATGGGAATTATTCAAATCACAATGAAATCTAAAGAAAGTATAACGTCATTTGCAGTAGAGAATAGTTAGCTATGATGAAGAGTTGGTGAGAGTTGCTACTCTCATGAAATTATAATCCCTATAATTTGAAGATTCAAACGGTTTATATCCTTCTCACATATTATTTTTTCAAGACAATAACATTCAAGAACAAAGAGGAGATTGAAATGGTTAAGAGGACTAAGTCCTCTTCTCAGGGTAAGGATACGATATAAGTACATGATTGGATAAGGATTATCACATGTTTTTTTTCTTTTTGGATTTAAAGCTCCGTCCAAATACAAGGTTTTTTAAAACTGATTTTAATTACTTAAATTTGATCTAAAAGACTAAAAGATCAATTTAGAAAGCGTTGATAAGATCAAGTGAGAAAAAGAACTGTTCTATTTGCAGAACTTGCCTACACAATGGAAGTGAACGAAAAATGCGATGTCTATAGTTTTGGAGTCGTAGCAATGGAAGTGATAATGGGAAGACATCCGGGCGATCTCATATCATCTCTCTTGTCCGCATCTATACCATCATCAAGTGATTCGACAATCCCACATTGCTCGATGAAAGAAGTTTTAGATCAGAGGATTCCATACCCTGAGGGTGATTTGCTAGGAAAAGTGGCTCTCATGATGAAGATCACATTGTCATGCTTGAGTCCCAAACCGGAGCACCGTCCGAGCATGCAACAAGTTTCTCAAGGGCTATCAGCACATTGTTCATTCCTGTTCAATACGTTAGAGAGCATAAAATTGGAAGAATGAGCCAATAATAGAGGCCTCCCTTATTGAGCAATTCTTGTCTTGTCAGTATATATGTATCAATTATCCATGTCATTTTATATCATCCTAATATTATTCCTAATGTGATTACAAAGTACTTGTCATTAAAAATTAGTGAAAACGCATCAATTCTTGTTAATTTTGAAGTTAATTCACATCGTATTGTGTCAATTTCGTCCTTCTCTTATTAAATTGCAGTCATATTTAAGCCTTGCTCTCATGTCCACCATTGGAATCGCCATCTCTAGTCTTGCAAATACTGGAAACTATGAGCCATTAGCTAATTCTGTCCGTGAAACTTCAAACGCATGTATCTCCTCCATCCAACATTAGTGTTTGTGCGAAAAAGTTCGTGATTTCCAGTTTCTGGGAAGTGCGTGGATCCCAATCTCATAACTGGAATACAATGCACGAGCGCCACCAGTGTTTTTGACGACGGTACCGGATGAACTTCGGTTGTTTATCAGTAAACTGAAAGCGGACTCACCCTCAGTTTGGTTCAAGTTCAACCAGACTCTGGGGGTTCGCATTCAGTTCTTTGTCAGCCCTGTGGCCTTACATTGTTCCTATTCTTGTTTCGTTCTTATTACCCAATATTGACCAAACGTTGACTTTTGATGTCTCCTCTTAGATCTAATTGAAGTAATTCATGATTATCCGGAAAGCTCGCAAACTCAACTTTCAAATGGTGCCACCGATTGAAAGCTTATGAGATTCCAATCAAATTATAGATATTTATGTATATCTTCAGATCCAATCGTTGGATTTCGCCAATATGGTATGGTCAGGATCCTCTTGATAGATGCTACCCAATTATTTTATCAAATCAAAAGGTCGACCATGCAAGGCTTCCGGTCAAACTTGCTCAGACCGTGAAATTTTAGGTAAGAAGTAAGTTGTCTACGTTCCTCTTACCCTATGTATATGGTCGGGATGCTATCTACATTCTTGCTCTTATAGCACATGAAGAGCGCAAAGACCCCCAATGAGGCAATCAATTTAAGCTTAAAAGCTGGATTTCTTAACATGACACCGGAGTTACATTATATTATTTCGTGGACCACTTCACTTATTAGCTTAAACTTTTGAGTTAGACTTTCTAATAAAAAAAAAACATGAAATGATAGTCACTTTATGATCACATCATGCTAAAACTTTTTTCATGATGACGGCTTTTATATTTACGACACAGAAATCGAGAGAAAATATAGCTCGAAAAAAAAAAAAAAACCAAAACGACTTTGTTGTGCATTTGTTGAATTTCACACTTTTTTTGGCAACGAATTCATATTTAGTTTAATGCAAGTCGGGATTGTAATTCAGCAATATTAAGTCATTGCTCTGAAGAAAGACTAAGAAGTCTTTGTACAAGTTGTGATGGGAGACGTAAGGTCACAAGACGATGTCTTATCTCCGTTTGCTAATGATCGCCGGTTCACTAGTCAAAGTCATCTAATGAGAACGAGAGGGGATGGTAGCCTGAAAGGACGAAAGCTTGCTAGTCTATTGATTGATGCAGAACTGACTCCAAATTCGAGTAACTAAAACATAGAAAAAGTGGAAATTAAAATGAATTAGGTTATTTCAACTCGAAGCTCTTCTTTTCTTCAGAAAAAAAAAAAAAATTGGGAATGTCATTTTTAATAGCATAAATTGTTGGGGGTGGAGGTGAAAATCCATGTAAATAATTTGGCCATTTTCTTACTATTGATTAATTACTCTTATTGGTAGTCTTATTTGTTGGAAATTTTCTATAATATGGGCTTGCATTAATTAATTAATTTTGTATTTTAAATAATCAGGTTAATGAATATTCTAATATTTGTTAAACCTGATCTTATTGAATTATGTATTGACATATATTAATAACAGATCTAGTTGAGCAGCGAAGTGTAGGCAATTGTGTTTAACTGAAAGCCATAATAAGAATGGTCAGTTGACATGCTATTAATTAGGGTCTGCTGGGTCCCTTCTTTAGCCTATAAAAGGTAGGTTATACCTATCATTTGCAAAAATCACATTGAAAGCTACAGGATATAGAGAGGAAGATCTGGCATTCCAATAGATTTTTTATTATCAAAGTGATATATTTTTCTTCAAGTAAAGCGGCAATTTCAAACATGACTTTAATTAGTTGTGTTTATTAATCTCAATGTTTTATATCATATATGAATCTGATTCATCTTGATTAAATAAATTATTTATATGAATAATTTTCTACATGTTGTATCAGAACCTATCATATATGATTATAGAACCCAAAATTTTTTAATGGAAAAATTCGAAATTTTCCTCTTTGAGCCGAATATGGCCGTTATTTTTTCATGTGGATATTTTGCTCGATTGATCTTGAAACCATAGGGCTTTTGTTATACATGTCGAGATATTTTCAACCATATATAATTTGTATAATTTTGTTAAGAATTGAGAGAGAATTTCAAATTTGAAATTCTAGGGGTTTATACATGAAAAAGTTCTAGAATTTTCAAATTACTTGCAATTGATTGATGTTCATCATAAATTGTTGCATGGTTATTTTAGATATATATATATTAGCATCCTTTTGTTGTATTAAACTAATTTTTTTAGGGCTTAAATTTAAGAAAATCTAATTTTCGGCCATGGGAGGCTTGGATCCGAAATTTTGAAGCTTATATGTGGACAATTTACTTAATTTTTTCTTCGTTTAATTCATTCTAGTCAATTATATTCATGTTAGAAGCAAGATCCATGGAGAGATTTCATCAAAAATCAAATATTATATGTGTTTTTGAGCTTTGGGTCAAAACCGGGTCGTGCTACCCGGTTTGCAGGAAATTCGGGACCCGGCTGGAGATTGAAGAAGACCTTCAGCCGCACCAAGCCAATGGATGGGCATAAGCCCATCCTTTCTCTGTTTTTTTTTTTTTTTTTTTTTTTTTTTTATGTTAAAGGTTCTGGGCGTGATAAAGGGCTTAGCCCATCATTATTAAAATTGTTTTTCTGTGGGCCATTTTAATTCGTGGCCCGCCCGTTCCAAGCGGCCCACGTGGGCTCCTGTAGGTCTACGGGCCAGGCGAAGGTCAAGGCCCACGAATAGGGTCTGAAATATTAAAATAATATTAAAATAATAAAAAAATTTAAAAAAAAATTTTAAAAAAATTTTGTGGCAAAAATTGTTGCTTGATAAAGCAATATGATCTTAGGAAGCACATGTTGTAAAGTGTTTCATATTTTTTGATGAATTTTGGGCATAAATTTTTGGAGTTCCCTATTGATAAAAATTAGTATAGACAATAACTTGCCCAATTGGGGTTATTGTGTATATTAATTTGGAAGATAGCATGAAGATCAATTCCCAAATTTAAAAGATGGGGATGTATAATTGAAAAATATTTATCTGCCCAAAGGGGATTGAAAATTATATGTAATTCCCCTCTATGTTGTGGTAATGGAGATATATAATTTAAATGATTTGTCTACCCAAAGGGGATTGATCTTTGAAAATTATATGTAATTCTCCTTATTGTTGTTTTTATAAACTTCATGCTGTGGAAAATAATTGTGCATTATACACTCTGTCCAAAGCAGAGTTTATGCAGAGTGTATAATGTATTGATTATTTTTGTCAAATTGCTTATCACCCATAATTGATTTTATTGTATTATGTGTGACAAACAGTTACATTTCCTATAAACAACAATAATACCATTGTGATTGAAAATATCATGATTGAGTTCATGTTGGCTAATCCTCTAACAAAAGGCTTAAGACCCATTTTGTTTAAAGAACATGTAAAGAATATAGGTGTTTTAGATTCTTTTGATTTCTTTTGTTAGTGGAAGCTATATAATTTGTATTTTTGGATATTATAATTATATGTAGACTGATAATACTTTTATGATATCTATTAAAACATTTATTTTCAATGATCATTAGTATTGTTTCTATTATTATCCTTTCTCTTGTTGACTGAGAAATAAAAGTATAAAATAGTATCTTTAAACAAATTTTAATTTAAAGACAACTGGATGTCACTGATTATGAGATCTCATGTTGGATTGTGACATAGTCGCGTAATTTCATGTTGTTTAGAAATTGTGCTAATACAGTTTCATGTCGTAGAGAAATTGCATTGAGGATCGATAAGAAATAGTGTATATTTTGATCACATATTGGCACTATTTCTTACTACATTAGTATGCTCATGATACATGAAAATATAATACTTATTATATGTGATTATGGAATGTCATATGTTGTGGTATTTTCTTAACACATGGATCTACATAATCCTATACTGTGGTTAAGCCGTTATTGGAATATTATTTTTTAAAGTTGTGGCCACATAAAACAAAATTTTCAGTTATTAACTCGATAGTGTTATTTTCAATATAAAATCTTTTTCAAAGTAAAAATAAGTTAATTAATGTAGCCCAAGTGGGAGAATGTTAGAAATTTTCTATAATATGGGCTTGCATTAATTAAATTAATTTTCTATTTTAAATAATCGGGTTAATGGATATTCCAATATTTGTTAAACCCCTACAGTGATCTTATTAAATTGGGTATTGGCATCTATTAATAATGAGCCTAGTTGAGCAGCGAAGTGTAGGTAATTATGTTTAATTGAAGCCTGTAATGAGAAAGGCTGAGTCGACATACTATTGATTAGGATTTGCTAGGTCTCCTCTCTAGCCTATAAAAGATAGATTATACCTACCAGTTACAAAAATCCTATTAAAAGCTGCTATACTGAAGTAAATCATAGAGAGGAAGATTTGGCATTCCAATAGATCTTTGATTATCAAAGTGATATATTTTTCTTCAAGTAAAGCAATAGCTCAAACATATACGTTTTAATTCTATTGTATTTATTGATCTCGGTATTTTATAGTCATATATGAATTCGATTCTTCTTGATTAAATAAGTTGTTTATATGAATAATTTTCTACATTATTACTATTGTTATCCCTAACTATCGACACGTTGACACTAATAGTCAAAAAGCTTCCCCACACAAGATACATCGCAATTAGATAACTCAGTCCAAGCTTTACGGCATTTTGCTCTTGTGCTAATGGACCTTGTGACCTCGTAGAAGAAAAATTACTAATTCACAAATTGGCCAACCGCCTCAATGGTTTGTCAAGAAAGAAGACTAAATATTGAAATTATTAAATTTGTGGGTCTCACGGGGAGACTTGTAGAATTTTTTAGGGCCTCCACCTCTAGAAGGACTTGCATCCACGAACAAGAGTTATGGTGTCTAGATTTTGATCCAGATTGGCCGTCCAATGCCTACGTATCTGGAGAGGAGAGTGTATATTGGAAAGTACTAAATGAGGAAGAAGAAGCCCAACTAAATTGCTATGTTAGTTCTTAAATTTGTGAATTATTTTGGCTGTTGGATGCCGATCAAAATGTGGCAGTATTACTCTAACTATATGTCATGAAACTGCTCTAATTAGTTGATAAATTCTTGATTTTAGTGGAATTTGAATAGTGGTTTGTCTGCAAACTATACTGCTAGACAGATAATGGAAACCTTAGTGGCTAAAACCATGTCTCATCTAATGTTGAGATAGGGACGCACCCGCAAAAACTATTTAATATAAGTATGATGGTTCTGGTAGGGTTTGGGATTATATTTTGAGGATGGTAGATTTGCAGACAAAACTTTAGGCTCTCGTTGTTGTTATTTCTACCACTTGCATTATGCATCAATCTCTAAATACTCTTCCTCCTGATTAAGAGACCAATTATAGTTCCCAAGATGAGACCTAGTCAATTAATGACCTGATTGTAAGGGTGGTGACAGAGGAAGAAAAACTAAAAAAAAAAAAAGATAAATGGCACATTACCTTTTATGCTTCTAGTTCTGATAGTGACAAAGGTAAGAAGTTCAAAAATTATACTCATAAGAGCAATTCTAAAGCTACTAGTCCTTCCAACAATAAAGGAAATTCTGAAGCTGCCAGTCCATCTAACAATTTGGGTCCTAAGAAAGCACTCTTCAAGAAGGATGGTGTTCTTTTCTACTTTTGTAGGGAGAGAGAACATGTAAAGAAACGTTGCAATAAATATAAAGTTTAGTTGTCTAAGAGAACCAAGAGTGAACCTAAATGTAATGATTCTTTGATATTTGTTTGTAAATCCAACCTACTTGAAGCCCGGTCCAGTTCTTAGTGGCTAGATAGCGGTGCAACTTATCATGTTGCGTTTACCATATAGGATTTTATAAACTAAAGGACGTCAAATCAGGATAAATCAAAGCTCATTGTGGAAAGCAACATTAAAGTCGATGTCGAGTTCGTGAGAGATATTATTTTAATTTTAGATTATGGTTTCAGGATGATGCTAAGAAACACTTTTCACATACCTTCCTTTAGATGGAACTTAGTTTCTGTGTCTTGTTTGGATATGTATGGATACTCTTTTATAATTCAAATAAGGTCGGGCGTTGCAATTTATCCAACGGATTGTATCAAGTGTCTATCTCCCAATGATATGTACATCACTTATTCAGCTAAAAATGTTATTTCCAAAAGGCCTCTACCTAAGGAACAGTCTTACGCATTGTGGTATAAACGTCTTAGCCACATCTCTAAAGAAAGAGTAAAAAGATTAATAAAGGCCGACATCTTGCCTACTCTTAAAAGTGATCTAGAGACTTGCGTAGACTATTGTAGAGATAAGATGACTAAGATAAAGAAGAAAACCGCAATTTGAAGTTCTGACTTGTTGGAGGTTATTCACACTGATATTAGTAGACCATACACAGCAACTTTGTGCAAATTTTTTTATTTCATCACATTTATTGACGACTATTTTTGATATGGATACCTATACTTGATTAAAGAAAAGTTCGAGTCTCTTGATAAATTCAAGATTTTTCAGACTAAAGTAGAGAAACAGTTGGGAAAAGTTATAAAGACTGTCAGATTTAATCGTGGTGGTGAATATTTTGGCAAGCATGGTGATGTTGGACAACTTAAAGGGCTGTTTGCTAAATACTTGGAGGATTCTAAAATAGTAACTCAATTTACTATGCTTGGAAAACCTAAACGAATGGCGTAGCCGAAAGGCGCAATCGCACTCTTATGAATATGATGAGGAGTATGATTAGTAGGATCAATTTACCTAATTTCTAGTGAGGTGAAGCTTTAAAAACAGTGCTTTACATTCTAAACCTTGTTCCTATTAAAGCGGTTCTATTAACTCCTTTTGAGTTGTGGACTAGACATAAACCTAGCTTGAATCATCTTAAAGTTTAGGGATATCCTGCATAAGTGAAGTTATATAATCCAATATTGAATAAACTGGATTCTAAAATTACTTGGTGTTACTTTGCATCTTATCTAGATCATTCAAAAGGGTATTGGTTTTATAATCCTAATGGAGGCACAAGAACTGTGGAATCTCAAACAACAAAATTTCTTGAATTTATTGTAACTGAAAAGGGTAGCTACTCACAAACTATTGAAGAATACAATATGATGGGGATTACTGGATCCCTATCTCATCCTGTCCAGATGATTATGGAGCCTCCTACACCACAAATTGAGCTTGTGAAATTCATCTATACCACCAAACTATGTAGTCTACCTAGGATAGTATGATTATAATATCGGCTGTGTTGTTGATCCAGTGACTTATACATATGCCATTTTATGTCCTTAATCAGATTTATGGCTAGATGCGATGAAATATGAGATGCAATCTATGAAACGCAATGGCATTTAGAAGCTTGTTGAATTGCCTGAAGGTTATAAGCTCATCGGCTGCAAATGGGTATACAAGACTAAAAGGGATTCCAAATGAAAGATTAAAAATTTTAAAACTGGATGGATATTAAAACTACTAAGGGTATATAAGACTAAAAATGATGTCAAATGGGTAGCTAAGAATTTCACTCAAAGAGAATGAATAGATTATAAAATACATTTTTTCTCAGTTTCTTCTAAAGATTCTTTTAGAGTAATTTTAGCATTTGTAGCTCATTTTAATATGGAGTTACACCAGATGGACATTAAAACTGCTTTTGTAAATAGAGACCTTAATGAGGAGGTCTATATGAGGCAACCTGAAGGTTTTGTGGCAGATGACTCAGGTAAGCTTGTATGTAGATTGAAAAAGTTTATTTATGACCTTAAGAAAATTTCTAGACAATGGTATTTAAAGTTTTATAGTGTTGTCACTCCATTTAGATTTATTGAGAATAAAGTAGATCTGTGTATATACTTCAAGGTCAATTAGAGTAAATATATTTTTCTCATACTTTATGTAGATGATATCTTACTTGCGAGTAGTGACGTTGGATTATCACATGAGAAAAAATGGATGTTATCAAAAAAATTTGACATGAAAAACCTTGATAAGGTATATTTTGTTCTTGGCATTGAGGTCCATAGGGATCTTTTTCGCCATTCATTGGGTTTGTCTCAGAGGACATATGCTAATCGTATTTTAGAAAGATTCAATATGCAACATTGTAATATAGAAACTGCTCATGTTATTAAGGGTAACAAATTGAGTCTCTCACAATACCCTAATTCAAATTTTGAGAAAACTCAAATGAAGGATGTACTTTACGTTAGTGTGTTTGAAAGTATCATGTATGTTCAAGTTTGCACTAAACCATATATTGCTTTTACAATAGGACTTTTAGGTAGATATTAGTCAAATCCAGGATGCAATCACTGGGTTGTGATCACTGGGTTGCTGCTAAGAAAATTTTAAGGTACTTAAAAAGGATAATGGATTTTATGTTGATTTATAGACATGTTCTGGACTTGCAGCTAATAGAGTATTCAGATGCAAATTTTGCTAGCTATCAAGATGATATAAGTCGAGGACGCGATACATATTTACGTTAGCAGGAGGTGCATTATCATGGAAGAATGAGAAATAGAAATATATATCTTCTTCTACCATGCAAATGGAGTTTACAGCATGCTTTTCAACTACTACTCAAGCTATTTAGCTTCGGAACATCATTAGGAAATTAACCATTTTTAATTTTATGGATAAGCTCATACAGTTATATTGTGACAATAACTCTGCAGTGTTGTTTATTAATAATAACAGAAGTCTCAAGGGATCTAAGCACATGAAGGTCAAATTTTTAACCATAAATGAATAGGTCAAGAATGGTGACGTTTGTCACGCCCCGATCCTCGAGCGTGTACCCATCCCTCGGTGGTCGATAAATTTTGCGACGTCCTAGGACGAGTTGCCGACCCATTTATTTTAATGCACGTGCGGAAGCAAATTACTAATCCCATGACAACAACAAACATGGGATAGAAAAGCAAGACAACAAATTTCAAATCAATCAATACAGCTTTCATAAACAATCTGGTTTACAAACAGAAGCTAAGTCTATGGTCTAAATATAGAAGGTCTATCTCCAAAAGAACTTCTGAGCCACCCATGCTCTTGACCCTTCCGCCTCAAGTTCCAGGTTCTTCACCTTAGGGACTTGAAAAGTTAAGCCCACGACGAGGTGAGATAATATCTCAACAAGTTCACCCCCTAAACTCCAACTAGGAAGGAAATACGCCTAAAGGCTGCCTATACACATACAAAACAAAGGACTTACCTTTGCTTCAGTTCCTTACTGCAAGTTAGTACAGTTTATATTCTCAACCAACTAACTCAATTCAATTCAATTCACCGATCAGCTCAGTCAATCCAACCAACAATTAATCGATCCACTTAAATCGATACCAGCAATACCATTTACAAATTTGATCGATACAAACACTGCTCACCCAAGCTGAGGTAGATGGTATAACTCACCAAAGCTGATAGATATATAATAATGATGCTCATCAAAGCTGAAATAGATATATTAAAGCTCATCGACGCTGCTATATCTATAATTGCTCACCGAAACTGCTAGATAATATTGCTCATCGAAGTTGCTAGATATCTATAATGCTCACTGAGACGGCTATAATATACTGCTCACCGAAACTGACATATCAAGGCCCACAAATTGATATAGTATATTGTTCTCACTAACTGACAATTCACTATTTTTATAATACCCGATAAAAATAATCGTGTGTGGGTATGGCATTATGCTTTCTCAAAGGAAGATGAATATTGCTCAGACAGATATTGAATTTCTTGGTATGCATCTGAACAAAGGTACATACTACCCAGGACCACATATTGCTCAAGAATTATTGAAGTTTCCTGAAGATAACTTCACGACAAAGTAAGTTCAGCAATTTCTTGGGATAATCAATTATCTCAGGGATTTTGTCCAAAATATTGCAAAACTTCTGATTCCTTTGCAATTCATGCTGAAGAAGAATCCCCCACCTTGAGGAAAAGCTCAGACTAAAGTAGTAGCTGAGCTTAAGGAGATTATGCAAAATCTCCCACCATTGAAAATACCATCAACAGGAAGGAGAATCCTTCAAACTGACGCCAGTGATGAATAATGGGTAGCCATCCTGCTTGAAGAAATTGATGGTAAGAAACACCTCTGTACTTATAAGAGTGGAAAGTTTTCTCAAACTGAAATGCATTATCATTCCACTTTTAAAGAAATCTTGATAGTAAAAAATGGAATAAAAAAGTTTGAATTCCATCTCATCGGCCATCACTTCCTAGTAGAATTAGATATGGTATCTTTCCCTCAGATGACCAAGTTTAAACAGAAGCAAATTCCAAATTCTCAACTGCTTCGATGGGCCGAATGGTTTTCGAAATATTCTTTTGAAACCAAGCATATTCCCGGAAAGAATAATGTGCTTCCTGATTTCTTGTCAAGACCAAAAGCACTAGTTGAAATCAACATGTACATCAAGAGACCTACTTTCCATATGCTCAATTATGGCGTGAAATACAAGATTGAGAAGATCACAGATTTACCAAGCTAGAAATATCCCCAGGAGATTATTCAACACATCCAGAATGATAATCTCATTGAAAATCTTGAAAACCTCATGTGGCAATGCCACATAGATCTATTCAGATTCAATGGAGGTTCGATTCTTTATCCTTTTGGGTTAAACTCAGACTATCCATTTCCCTGATTAACTCAAGACGTTATTATGGTACTTAACCAATAAGTACTTAATAGCTATTGAAATTTCGACCAAAAGATTCATCGCCAACCTCACAAGGATATTCTTATTCAGAAGAAATATCGAAAAGGAAAGTGATAAGAATCTTTTAGATTTTCTAAATTGGTTCCATCATCCTACTCATTGGAAACACCTCCTCGAAAAAGAACTGAGAACCATAACCCCAAATCCTGAAGTCCATACCATCCTGTTTTTCCGACGTCCATGGTGTTTTTTCAAAAATAATGACAATATTGTCAATGCTCCACAAGAAATAGGAACCGCATCCTATAAACCTCACTTGGACAGTAGAGAAGTTAGGATTCACAAATCTTATCCAAGTCCGGTTGGATGTTGTGAACACTAGTACTCGAGAACTCCAAAGAATTTTGTGCCAGGAAAACAAAACCATTCCTAAATATGTCTGGAACTATAATGTACCAACTGCATGGGATCATTATGACCTAGCACCAGAAGCTAAGGAAGCACTCAGGCAAAACAAACAAGCTGCATCTTCCTAAGATCATGAAATGACAAGTGCAAATGACATTGTCCAATCAACTCAGGACCCTTATGCTTAATGGGGAGGTCCTCTTTCCTAAGATCCCTATGATCAAGTGTCACGCCCCGATCCTCGGACACGCACACATCCTTCTACTTGGTCGATTTTAGAATGCGATATCCCAAGACTATGTATCGCCGACCCTTTTCATTTATTAAGCACATGCGGAAGCAGTTATAAATCCCCAGACAATAAAACAATGGGATAGAAAAGCATGTCATATTTTTCATATTGAAATCTATAACCAAACCTTTATACATGGCATTAGACATAGCACATCACAAACTATTCACAACCTCAAGGTCTCACTCTATCTACACATAAACAAGGGTTCACCAAGAGATGGGATTTCAATCCTCATCTGGGTCATACTCAGGATCATCCTGATCCTCCTCTGGGTCATACTCAGGATCATCCTGATCCTCCTCTGATTTCTCTTCACTAAGATCATTCTCTTCTTCAGCTTCGTCCTCGGCTTCAGACGCTAGCTCATCTTCAGGCATCTCTTCAGCTGCTCCCCAGTCCTCGTCCTCCTCCGGTCCTTCCACCTCCTGCTCGGCATCTCACCGTTACCTTCATGCCCAATGTCCTCCTCGGTCGAATATATAGGAGTGCGAGCCTCGGCCTCCTATTGCGGGTCCCTTGCATCCACTACTGACCCATCTACTCGATCGGCCGTTCTCTCTCCGAACGCCTTTTCCATCACGTCAAAAGGCACGTCCTCTTCCGGGATAGGACCTTCTCTGCGTCCATCAAAATAATCACGGTACCAAGACCGATACCTGTGGGGCCTCTGGTCTTCCTCCCCCACGTTAACCCAGATGGTCGACTAAACTAATACGCATACAAGGACGAGGAGGTGGAGGTCCTGCCATTCTAAGGGCCTAAAATGATTTCCCCAAACCGGGATGAGACTACGTCTCAGCAAGTTCTACCCTACTAAGACTCAATTAGTAAACCAATACACCTTACGGCTGCCTATGCACAACATGAGTCGGAGGACTTATCTTGACCTCAGATTCCACCTGCATATTAGCACAGTTCAAATAGGCACCTAAACAATCACATCACAGATCGATATCTCGATAAATCGACCTAGTTGATCACACGCCAACAAGACCACTCACGGTCATTTCCATTCAATCAATCATTTCACAACATCATATCAAAGCAATGATCAATCGACCTAGTTAATTACATGTCAGTTGGACCATTTCTAGGTCATCTCACTCCACACCATATAATCCCCAGTAGTACACTCAGTCAGAGAGCTATAATAATGCTCTCGGGCGTCTATTCGCCAAGGTGATGTACAATAAACACTTTATGTGCATACTCTTAGGCATTCCAATTACCTTCAGCCACACGGGCACGATACTCGACACACAGAAATACGGCTATGCAGGCACAATCTACGCCACACAAGCACAATACTCGACACCCAGAAATACGACCACGCAGGCACAATCTACGCCACACAGGCATGATCAACTATCGCCACACAGGCATGATCAACTATTGCCACACAGGCATGATCAATATTCAACAATTTACGTGCATTCTCTAAGGCATCCTACATGCCAAAGTGATATAACAATCGCCGAGCCAAGTCACACAACATTTATTCTCATCTTTTATCATCCTCGATAACATATCATGCGTGAGCACACGATTGGCCTTAACCAAAATATAATATTTTCATCTCTACAAATTCCACCATTATTTGCGTCCATCAAAACACTTTTGGTGCTATCAACCGACACCCGATTATTTTCCAATTAATTATCCAAATTAATTAATCCAGGAAAATAATCTTATAATCACAATTAATTCATTTCAGCACAAAATAAAGCTCGATTAAATAAATGGACTTCACCACGACGATCATCATGAAATTTCGGTCATCGGCTAAGCCAACCTTAATTTCCAAAAAATAATTAATTAATTTTGAAAATTAATAATTAATTACAATAAATCCAATTTATCTCAAAATAAAGCTCAATTAAATAAACGGGCTGCACCACGATCATCAGCATAAAAATTCGGCCACTAGCCATCCAAGTTGAATTTCCGGAAAAATAATAATTAATTAATTAATTTCGAGAATTAATAATTAATTACAATAAATCCAATTTAGCTCAAATTGGCGCTCAGTTAAATAAACGAACTCCACCACGATCATCAGCATAATATTCCGATCACTGACCATCCCAGTTAAATTTTCGGAAAATAAATAAATAATTAATTAATTCCGAAAAATAATATTTAAATAACAAAAATTCCACTTAGGCCCGAATTGCCTAATTGAAGCCCGATTAGTGTCGGGAAAATCCCGGGCTACCCTCAATAAATAGTAGACCATGTCTACTTGCTAAATACATATTCAATTTGTCTAATTCGCATCACAATTGACTAATAAACACTAATCCATACTAATCTAACCACATAAACCTAATTAATTAAAACTAAACAACCTTAAGTGTAATTAGTCCACTAAGCAAGGATTAGTGAGATTACTCACTAGAATCGCGCGCAAATCGGATCAATCGGACATGGATGGCGCGAGGAACGATAAACCCCAAAGCACGGCTCAAGTTCGGGGCCCGGAAACGGCCCAAAAGTGGGCCTAAAGCTGCTAGAAACCCACTTCGTGGGTTGTTGATCTTGGCTGGCCAGAGCTGTTCCGGTGGCCAAGACGGCGAGGGGAGGCCGGCAGAGGGTGAGGGGAGCTCCGGCGGTCTGAACGGTGGCCAGAGATGGTCGGGCAACCGCCGGTGGTGGCCGAACAAGGGCTGGGCAGAGGCGAACAGGGCTGGGTCGCACGGGGAACGGGCGATAGCGAGCGACGGACTCGGGGCGGAGCACGCAGCGTGCGTGGGCAGGCATCGTGCGAACGGAGGTCTCGCTCTGGCGTGGCGGCAATGAGCGGCGGGCTGTTGCTCCTGCTTTGGTCCGCTTCTGACTTTGCACAAACCAGAAAGGAGAAGGAGGGCAGTGACGGTTGAGGGACGCGAGAGAGAGGCGAAGGTGGGCGGTGAGCTGCGGAGCACAAGCGGCGACGGCGAGCTACTCTGGTCTTCCCTTCTCGATGCTGCTGTCTTTGCTTCTTCTTCTGCCCTGGTTCCGTTCAGTGACGAGCAAACAGGGGAAGGAGGGAGAGAGAGTCAAGAGAGAAAGAGAGAGGAGAGAGAGGGAAGAGATAAGAGAGAGTTTTGACTGGTCAAAAAGAGAGAGAAAAGTGAGTCGGGGGGGGGGGGAATCGCACGAGGGGGAGGGGAGAGAAGAGAGAAGAGAGAGAGAGAAAAAAAGAGAAAAAGAGAAAAAAAGGGAGAGAGAGAGAGAAAGAAAATAATTAATATCATTATTCATATTTTCCTTTTCTCTTCCCCTTTTTCTTTCTATTTTCTTTTGGTCTTCGATTTTTCCTCAGATAATTTCTTTCTTGAAATTTCAGACTCGGCAATAAATTGATAGATGATGAGATAAGATCCTAAAAATGAATTGTAACACGTTCGAATATTCGATTTCCGAAACCAAATTAAATTTCATGGTTAGAATCAATCAAACGCGATTTTAGTCCAATCCAACAAATTGAGTAACTTTTAGGGATTTTACTGTAGATACATCCCTTAACGGCTTCACCCAATAGGTTAGTTAACTCGTGAGTGATCAACTCAGAGAAAAAGGACCATAGGCACGTTGACGACATGCCCATTTCACTTTATTGAAACGGGGTCGAATTTCAGAATATCACATCAAGGACCTTCATCCTTATCCTTATCCCAAAGAATGAACACATCTTTTTATGCACAGCCATCCAATTGGCCTCAGCCAAGCATTCCTGCTGACAATGCAACAGAAGATGACAATACAAATTGGGCTCGAGAAGGAGCATCCCACTGGGCTCACGAAGAAGCATCCTCATCACAGCAGTTAAATCAGATTCTCTCACCAGAAGACCTTGAAGCACTTGAACAAAAATATGATGAACATTGCTTAGCGACAGTACACAACTCGAATGACTCCGACTATGACTACAATGCTCATGACGGACGAGACCGTTGAGTCCGTACAATTTCATTGTAGCAAGTTACTGTTCACTTTTTCTGTAGCACTAAGCTAAGGAAAGTACTGTTCACAGTATAATCACTGTTCATAGTGTGCGAATAATTCCCTCCCGGAAGTTTCCGCCGCCTCTGTTTGTATCTGGACCCATGAGCTTGGCCCTTGTTTGTTTGTGACCTCTTATTATCTATATAAGGCAAGGAGGGTGTAATGTGTTAGGCAAAGTCCCCTAAAGTAAAGTGTGTGCTTTGTCAAAAATCTCTCTATGGCTTTCTAAACTCCTCTTCTTCTCTAGCCTGGTAGGATCCTCCAAGAAATGCAGCTCGGGTAGATTAGAAATGTTTCCATCCTAGCATCTCTGAGTATCTCTAGGCTCTGAACTAAAGGGCTGAGTGGTTTTCTGCTAAAAGGCTGTCCCTGAAGGGCTTGAACGAGAGTTGTTCGCCTACTGTGGGAAGGCATACCTACAGAAAATTGACTTCGTCCTCCCTGGTTCTAAGTCTAGGTCCATTCATGGTATCAAAGCCATGGTTTCGTTTGTAATGTTATCCGTTCCATGCGCTTGGTAGGAGAATCCAGTGCTGAGAAAATCTCTCTTCGCATCATGTCCACAGAACTAGAAATCCTTGAAGCACCTGTTTCTCTTACTTCATCTCCCTTATCTTCAACCTCTCCAGAATTTCGTGTTTCCAATGTTTCTAAGATAGATTATCTCTATGAAGCCTCTCTTAGTGATGAAACCAAGATATCTGAAACCCAACTTCCTCTCATGAACCCTTACTCCGCTTTTGCCAAGCCACACTCATCTTTCTCGACCATCCGCTCCATCCACTAACTTATTCACCAAACCCCAAAGCAAGTTAAGGAGTACGTCAAGTCCTCCAAATTCGACCAGCACCCCATTCCTGCTACTAAAAAAGAGTATTTTGTTACTCTTCAGATCCCTCTAGAGTTTCCCAAACAATAGGCTCAGCATGAATATACTCATGTCCATTATGGCGTTGTTCGTCTTGCTCTTACCTTCCATGATCGTAAAGGTTTGCCAGTTGTGGCACAAATTGCGTTGTTGGATACTAGGTTTTTACAATACCAGCATGCCTGCATTGGTACTGTTCAAACTACTTTGAATGCTGGAACAATCTTCGTAACTTTATATCCAAATTTTAACATCACTCTTCCCGACCCTCAGCTACTTTCTTTCTTAAAAGTCCACGTTCAGCTCATTGGAGCCCCCCAAACCGCTGACTCTGTAGCTACAACACTGCATTACCATATGGTTTATTGAGTGCAGAACCATGCTCTAGATCTAAACTTCAACAATGGTAACGAAGATGCTTTGTTCATCTCCATGCAGCATGACTAGGCATCCTGCATCCATGTTCCTAGACAAATCCCAAAGGATGCATTGGCCAAGCTTCTTCCGGAGACTTGGATCACCAATTACAAAAAGCTACACCAGCATAACAAGCCTTTCCAGTCTACAGACTCTGAGTTTGTCCGAAAACAATGGAACTGTTTCCATCAAATTTGGCAAAGGAAAGGAAGAAAGTCCTATCTTCCAAACCCTCTTCATGATTGAACCATACGTTCCAGAAGCAATTTCCGAGCCAGATCCAAAAAAATTTGTTCGACATTTCAACAGTGATGGACATCCTGTCCATTACTACAAAGATAACTATGGTCATTGTTTTTGGGATCATTTTTGACAATGTTCCTATTGTACAAATTCCCTTGATGAGGTAGATCCTTTTGCAAAATCTCCACCTCGACGAAAAAAGCCAAAGGATAAGGTATACCAAAGGTACTTAAAGGGAGATCCCTCCGTTGACACTCTTGGTGAATGTGATAAATACCAGTTCATGGTTTCCTATGCACCACCTCCATCACCAGAGTTCAGTACTACACCCCAAGTTCCACCAAAATCACCTCCATCATCTCCTCCTCAGAAAAAACCAGCTCTCTCCCCGTTTTATAAACCAATTTTAAAGTGGGCTAAGAAACACTCTTACCCACTTGAGATGCCAACAGAAACACCATCCACTTATTTTATTGCTATGTTTCATGATACAGACTTTCCTCCTCTTGTCTGAGAAAGTTCTGAACTCTCGTTTCTTGCTCCAAAGGAATTCATTGATCCATAAGACATATATCGTCATGTTCCTAAGATACCTGCCCCCACTGATGTGGATGAACATGGGAGACAAAGAAGAACTCCTACTGCTGAAGCTGTCCTAAATTGGCAATCCGAGACTCTGTTAGCACAAAACAATGCTTTTAAAGAAATTGAATCCAGAATTGGAAATGCGCAACAAGATCTCTGAAAGTATGATGAGACCACCAAGAAAATGGTTTCTGAATTCCAAAAGAGGCTAAATGCCTTGGAATCAAGACAACGTCTAGGGTGTCATCATCTTGAAAGCCTGAAGCTAGAAATAGAAAAGCTCAAAAGGCAAATTCAACTCCTTGAAGAAAAAAGGTTCAAACCTTTTGATCCCTTTGCAACTACTGTTAGAACTGGGTACTTACCTCCACCACCACAGACGTCTATTTTTGCTGCCATCCCAGAAGATTCTTTCAAAAAAGAACCAAATATGGCAAAAATGTGTAATCGTCTTACTTCAATTGCATGCTTCCGTCGAATCGACTTATATCTAATCGCTAATCGCTTATAACGATGTCGTATTGGCCACCGTCGATTATCACGGTCGAGCAGTTGATTTCTGGTCGAATTATCAAATCTATTACGTTAAAATCCCTTAATGGCTTCACCTGATAGGTTAGTTATCTTGTGAGTGGCCAACTCAAAGAAAAAACTATAGGCGCATTGATGAAAAGCCCAACTTATTCAATTGAAAACATAACTTGAAAATCAAGATGTCACAACGTTGCAGTAGATCATATTCCTATAGATAATATGGTTGCAAATCCACTAACTAAATATCTATGCCATTGTGTGTTTGAGCGACATGTCATTAGCATGAGCTTAGGAGTATATTGGGATGTTGTTATTTAGTGAGAGCTATTTTCATTTTTTCTCTAATAAAGTTTACATCTGTGTTTGTTACATTTAGTAATGTTTTGATATATATCAACTTTTACATTCAATAAAATATTTTTGAATGAATTGTTATTATGTTGAATATATACTGATTAAAGTCTCAAGGTATTGTATAAATCTTGAGTGAAGGTTAGAGACATCCAGTTACTAGCCTTGAGGATATGTCTTGCTACACATAAAGAAATGTTAACCATAAAGATAGGGCATATGTAAGCTCACTGGAATCATAAAGACATTCTCTAGTGGCACATGTATTTGTGACACTTAAGAGTAGAGAATGGTGACTGACAAATGGGATCTCTCTATGAGAGATGTTATCTATTTGCCACACTAACATATTGAATCTATGTTAATAAAGTTGAAAACACTCATGACCATAAAAAGTTTTGTGTATATACATGCAATTATCGTCATAATTCGGTGTTTTAAGATTTTATGAGATATATTAACTATTACGAATTATCTCTAGACTAAGGTGCATACATATAGTGCAATTTCAATTAATATAGCCCAAGTAAGAGAATGTAAGATTTTTCCTATTGTGCACTACATTAATTGTATGATCAAGGACTTTCGTCCTTATCCATTGGACAAGACACATTTTACTATGCTCAAACAACAAATTGGCCTCAGCCAAACATGCCTACCAACACTCCAGGATCCTCAAAGACCCATGAAGAAGCATCCTCCTCAAACGGCATAAACATGTAGAATGCCTTGACGGCACAAAAAGAAGTTACCCAAAGCCCCTCTGACATCAAACTTTCAAAACTAGAATGGAGATATGAAGAAGAACATCTCGCAATGCATAGCTCTAATGATTCAAACTATGACTACAATGTCCGTGATAGAATATAGACCTGTAGGTAGGTCACTATAGCAAGGTCACTGTAACGGAGTATTATAGTAATAGGCTAGGGAACTCATTGTTCTAGGAAAGTGAGGGATATATAGAAAATGTCTTCAGAATCTAACTTAGAATTGGTTTCACTAGGAATCTGATAACAAGAAATGACACAAGGAGTCTGTTTATATGGTTCTTCATCCATGGAGAACAATGATTCAATGTCATCATTTTCAAGTGAAACACTAGTTTCAATTTCTATGTGATGTATCAAATGGTTTAACATTTTTTCGCCTAGGGGCAATTTTTGGCAAAATGACCTTTTTGGTTGCAGATGAAGCATCGAGTTGATTTTTTGCGGTTTGAGCAATCTTTCCTTCTTTGCAGAAAACATCTTTCTCCTTTCTCCAGAAATGCTTAGATTTGTGCTTGGATTTTCCTACCCAATATCTCTTGAAATGCTTCTTCTTTCTAGAAGACTTTCCGCAAGAACCGTCACAATCTCTTTTGGAACATTTAATCTTTAACTTTTGATGTGAACAGGCTCCATCAAGTTCTCTATTGTCTATGAGGTAGGTTTTCACCATTTGGCGCCTTAAGCATAAATCATCAAGGCACAAATAGATCTCTTGTTGTATTTCTCCCAAAAGAATGTCCACAATTCTTCTTTGCTTGTTGAGAAAAGATCTCTCGACTTACTGAGACAACTCTTTGGGAATAGAAGTTAGAAAAACCCGTTTCACGTTTGCATCAGCTCTAAGGCCATAGAACAACTTGAGTATTTCCCGATAATATTTGTCGAGGTGTCTTTTTTGGAGAGAGCATCATTTTTTTTTTCAAAAAACTCTCTTCTCTTGGGCTCAAGGAGGTCAAAAGGTTTGCCAATGAAAAAATGGTAGAGGAGAGCAATAGCTTGGTTGAAACTTAATGAGAGCATAAATTGAATTTGGTCTTACTCTGTCACTGATTGCCACCAATGTTTGAGACTCCCTATAAATCTTGTAACAAATCCACAAAAGACATCATACTTGCCATGATTTGTAAAAGCTTGGGTGTTTAGCCAAGTATGAAATTCTTCAAATCTTTCAAGCCATTTAGAATAAGGAATATTTTCAACAGTAAAAAAACTGATTAGAGGAGGGACTCAGATTCTAGATTGATTATTTGGTTGGACAACCTCTAGTTCATAAGGGTTAGAATCCATCTCTTGATCTAGGGGATCAGCCATGAATATTGAAGAAGTGGTTGGTACGATAAGAAAGGATTCGATAGCAAGAATTGAAAAAGAGGAGAATGATGAAAGAGATACAAAATCTAGTTATGATTTTGAGCTAATCAGAAAAGCCGGTTCCAATGAAAGCTGAATCTAATCTTTCAAGGTAGAAGGGTCAGGTTGTTCTTCCTGATTATGCAGATCTCTTAGGAATGATTCCAATGGGTTGGATAACATCATTTGATATAGCTTCTCCCTTATAGAAGTCGAAGATTCTTCATGAATCTTTTCCTTTCCCTTCTCTTTCCTTAATTGATCAAGTTCTTTAAGACGATTTCAAATTTCTACCACATCAATCTTGTCTTGTCTGATAGAGGTTTATGTGTGAGCAGCAAAGATAGAAATGTTCTGTGGTGGTGGTGGTGGTTACGAATACTCAATTCGTGACATAGTTGGGAATGGATCTAAGGGCTTGAATTTTCCTTCTTCGAGAAGTTGGATTTGTCTCTCGAGCTTCTCTATTTCTACCTTTGGGCTCTCGAGATGATGATATCCCAAATGTTATCCGAATTCCAAGGCATGAAGTATTTTTTGGAAGTCCAAAAGCATCTTCTTGGTGGTTTCATCATATGTCTTAAGATCTCTTTGTACATCCACAAGTCTAGAATCAATTATCTTGAAAGCATTATTGTATGCTAGAAAAGTCTCTTATTGCCAGTTTAGGATGATTTTAACAACATGAGTTCTCTTTTTCCTTCCATGTTTGTCCACATCATTCGGGGCAGGTACTTTTGGAACATAATGATACGTCCCTTAAGGGTCGATAAATTCTTCAAGAGCAGGGAAATAAGGTCTTGAACTTTCTCGAGCAAGAGGAGAAAAGCCTGCCTTTTAGAACATAGCAATGGAGGAGCTAGCCTTCTTGCTAGGTGGTGTTTCACCTGAGACTTCAAGTGGGTCTGAATGTTTTTTTGCCAACTTTAATATTGGCTTGTAGAATGGGGAAACAACTAGCTTTTTGTGAGGGGGTGAGGGAGGTGATGTCGATGGTAGGGCTAGTGGAATGAGAAGTGACAATGTGAATTCTGACGGTGGAGGTGGAGCATAAGAAACCATGAATTGAAACTTATCACACTCACTAAAGGTATCAATGGAAGGGTCTCCGTTCAAATACCTCTGGTATATAGCATCTTTTGGTTTCTTGGTTTTTCACATGAGCCTTATATTTGGGTCTACTTCATCAGGAGAATTTGTGTAGTATGAACACTAGCAAAAGGGGTACCAAAAACAAAGGCCATATCAGTCCTTGTAATAATGGACAAGATTTCCATTGCTCTAAAAGTATTGAACAAACCTTTTGGGATCTGGCTCAGAAATTGATTTTGGTATGCATTTCAATCATGAATAAGGTTTGGAAGATGGAAGGATTCTCTTCATTTTCTTTGCCAAATTTGATGTCAACAGTGCCATCCTTTTTCCTTATAAATTCAGAGTCTGAGGACTGGAGAGGCTTATTGTTCTTATGCAGCTTTTCGTAGTTGGTAACCCAAGTCTCCAAAATGAGTTTGACCAACTTTTCTTTTGGAATCTATCTGGGAATATGGATACATGATGCTTGATCATTCTGCATGGAAATGAACAGGGCGTCTTCAATTCTATTTTGAAAATTTAGATCAAGAGCGTGATTCTGCACTCGATAGACCATCTAGTAGTGTAGTGTCGCTGCAATAAAATCAGCAGTCTAGGGTGCTCCAGTGAATTGGATTTGAACCTTCAAGAAGGAAAAAAACTAGGGATTTGAAAGGGTAATGTTGAAGTTTGGATATAGGGTTATAAAGATTGTTCCAACATTCAGAGTAGTTTGGATAGTGCCAATACAAGCATGTTGGTATTTAAGAAACTGAGTATCCGATAGGGCCATTCTAGCCACAACTAGCAAGCATTTTCTTCCATAAAAGGTGAGAGCAAGACGGACAGCTCCATAATAGACATGGGAGTATCCCTGCTGGGTCTATTGTTTGGGGAATTCTAGGAGAATTTGGAGAGTAACGAAATACTCTTTTTTAGTGGCTAGAATGGGATGTTGATCAAACTTGAAGAACTATACGTACTTTTTCACTTTTCTGGGAGTTTGACGAATAAGTTGCCGAATAGAACGAATGGGAGAAAATGATGAGGCGGGTTTAGCAAAAGCAGAATATAGGTTCATAAGAGGGAGTTGAGTTTCAAAGATCTTGATCTCATCACTAAAAGAGGCCTCATAGAGGTAGTCTATCTTAGAAGCATTTGAACCACAAAATTCTAAAAGAGAAGAGGAAGATGGAGAAGGGGTAAAAGTAACTGGAGCTTCTAGGATTTCAAGATCAGACATGATATGGAGAAAATGTTTTCAGCATTGGATTCACCGGCTAAGCACATGGAATGGATCATATTACAAACAAAACCATGGCTCTGATACCATTTGAATGGGCCTATGCTGAGAACCAGGGAAAACTAAATCAGTTTTCTACAAGTACGCCTTCCCACAATAGGCAAACTTCTTGTTTAAGCCTTTCAAGTACAACCTTTTAGCAGCAAACTACTCAGAATTTTAGTTCAGAGCATACAGACACTTGGGGGTGCCAGAATGGTAACATTTTTAACTATACAAGCTGCATTTCTCAGAGGATCCTACTAGACTAGAGAAGAGGAGGTGTTTAGAGAGACATTGAATTTTTCACAAACACTCACTTTACCTTAAGGGACTCTGTTCAACACATTACATCAACATTGCCTTTTATAGCCATTAAGAGGTCACAAGCAAACAAAGACCATGCTCATGGATCCGAAAATAGATAGAGGCTCCGAAAAATTCAGTTGGGAATTATTCTATGCGATATGAGTAGTAACTTTTGAACAGTAATTTTCTTAGCATATTACTATAGTACTCTACTACAATAACATTACTATAGGCCTATTTTCCATCATGGTCATTGTAGTCATAATCTGAATTATCAGAGCTATGCATTGCAAGATGTTCTTCTTCATATCTCTATTCAAGTTGTGAAAGTCTAATGTCAAAGGGGCTTCAAATGACTTCTCTTTGTTCTGCTAGGTCATTCCACATGTTTATGCCGTTTGTGAATGATGCTTCTTCATGGGTCCTCGAGGATCGTGGAGTGTCGACAGATATGTTTGATCGAGGCCAATTTGCTATTTGAGTATAGTCAGATATGTCTAGTCCAATGGATAAGGACAAAGGTCCTCGATCATAGAAGTCTTGAGAGAGAGGGCCCCCCATTGGGCATAAGGGTCTTAAGATGATTATGCAGAATCATCTGTGTCTATCATTTCTTGCTCTTGTGATGGAGATGCCCTTGCTTGTTCAAATTCCTTGAGTGCTTCTTTGGTTTCTGATGCAAGGCTATAATGATCCCAAGCGACAAATACGATGTAATTCCATACGTCCTCAGGGATGGTCTTGTATTCCTAACATAAAACTCTATAAAGTTCTCTATATTGGTGTTCATCAAAACCAACATAGCTGGGAAAAGACTTGTAAATACAAGCTTCTGTAAGGTGTGGTTGTGATTTGTATGAGGTGGTCCTTATGCTTTGTGGTGTATTAGCAATAGTGCCATTATTTCATACAAAAGCCCATGGACGTCAAAGAAACATAATAGTGTGGATTTTCGGGTCTGGTCGAACAATTCTCGGCCCTTATTGGAAGAGATGCTTCTAATAAGTGGGAGGATAAAACCAGTTGAGGACAATCATGAGATTTCTATCACTCTCATTTTCAATGTTCCAGCCAAGCGTAAATATCCCGGTTAGGTTGGCAATGAACCTTTTAGCCGGAAACTCAATAGCTATTAAGTACTTATTGATTAAATACCGCAATAACCATTGTAATTTATCGGGGAAATCATCTTCCTTCCATATTAGAAGATGTATGAATAGATACCTAGAGTTTAATCCAAGAGAATAAAGAATTGAGCCTCCATGGTGTCTGAATAGATCCGTGTGGCATTGCCACATGAGGCTTTCTATATTTTCTGTAAGGCTATCATTCTGGATTTGCTCAATGATCTCCTAGGGGTATTCCAAACTTGGCCAATCTCGCATCCTCTCAATCTTATGCTTTTCGTTGTGATGAAAAGTATGGAAAGTATGCCTCATGATGTACATATTGATCTCCGCGGGTGCCTTTGGTTTGGATAGGAAATCAGCTAACACATTTTTTTTTCCAGCAATGTGTTTGGTTTCAAAGGAACATTTTGAAAATCATTCAGCCCATCAAAGGAGTTAGGAATTCGGAATCTGCTTCTATTTGAATTTGGTCATCTGGGGAAAGAAATATCATGTCTAGTTCCACCAAGAAGTGATGGTTAATAAGATAAAACTCAACCTTTTTTTATATAATTTTTTACCACCAAGATTTTCTTAAAAATGAAATGATAATGTATTTCAGCCCGAGAAAACTTTCAACTTTTGTAAGCGCAAATGTGTCACTTACCATCAATTCCTTCAAATAGTATGGTCGCCCAGTATTCGTCACTGTTATTAATTTGGAGGATTCTCTTTCCTGTAGATAGAATTTGCAACGGGAGAAGAGTCTGCATATTCTTCTTAAGTTCGGCGATTGCTTTGGTCTGAGATTTTCCCTAAGGTGGGGCATCGTCTAGAACCCCCATACAGCATTCCATAGGGAGCATTGGTCCGACCTCAACCGTGACTCGGCATCCAAACCCACACCGGGCATCCAATAAAAATTGAACATCGCCCCTAAACTTCCATTGGGTGACGGGTTCGATTAAATGATCACTTGAGCACACCAACAATCAAACCAATTCTTATTATCATTAATTATCCCAGAACAAAAGAATTTGTTTTCAAATAATTAACTTTAGCAATTTCTCACATTTGAAAATCCCAGTAAAATATTTGTATGTGGTCACATATTTAAAATCAACCAGTCAAACTTTGCACACTTCTATTTTTAAACCCCATTATTTTATTTAGCACATAAAATTTAGTGTCCAAACCCGACACCTCAAAATTCTCTATTTTCTTGCCCATAAACCCATTTTTTAAATAATAAATAAAATCTATATTTGGGCAATCAATAACATAGCATCATAAGCTCAAACGATTGAAATTAAGCACAACCTCATCCAGAGAAACGAGCATAAAATTTTACCTAACAACTAATCTTTCATTAATTACACTAAGCATGATTAATTAACCTAATTCGATTAATTAGGCTAAGCACAATTAAATAAGCTAATTGATATTAATTAGGCTAAACTCGATTAATTAACCTAATATAATTAATTAAAAACTAATTGCTGTTAATTAAAATAATCACGATCAATTAAACAAATTACAATTAAATAAATAAATCACAATTAATCAGATAAATCATGATTAATTAAACTAAACTGAATTAATTAATCTAACCATGATTAATTAATCTAATCATACTTACTTAAACTAATCACAATTAAATTAAATCTAAACTATCCTTAATCATAATTAAGGCTAAAATAAAATTAACTACTATTAACGTCATTATCTCTAAACTAATCTACCCCTAAACGCAATTAACATCCTAATATACCATTAGAAAGTTAACTCATGGGTTTTCCAGTGACAATAAGCTTGCGGCGACGGCAGCTCGACGGTGTCAAGAACGTGACACTCGCGGCTCAAACGGAGGCTCGATGACGGCGGCAGCGGTGGCTCAAGCCCTTGGGTGTTCGGTGGTGGCAACTCGAGCAAACAGCAGCTTGCAGCAACGTCAATGGCGCCAAGGGTGCCGGTGGTGGTGGTAATTGTGGCACGTGTGGCTTGATGGACGAGCGGCTTGAGCGGCGGTGACTTGGGAGATTGGTGGTGGAGTTGGTGGTGCGGGTGCGGTGCAGGTAGTGGTGAACGGTGGTGAGAGGTGACGGATGTTGGTGGTGAAAGATGATGATGGTGGTGAAGATGGGATGGGGTGGTGTGGCGGTGGTGGTATTCACGGCAATGGTGATGAAAGAAAAGAAATGAAGGAGGAGAAGGACAAGAAGAGGAAGGAAAAGAAGACCAAGGATTAACAAAGAAAAGGGAGAGGGGCTGCTGGTGGCTTATGCTAAAGGAGGGTGCAAATGGACGCATGATAGAGAGAGAGAGAAGAAGGATTTTTTGCCCAAAATCCCGTCAATCTTCACATCAACCCCCCCAAAAAATCCTCATTGCCATGCATATTGTCCCAAAAATATTTTCTTATATCCATTTTCCTTTAAAACAAAAATCTTGACCCATAAATTACTATTTTGTCACTAGATCCGAATTTTCCTTTTCTAGTCCCCAATTTTTGTCCAATAATTCCTTTTCCGAAAATTTCGAACTTGCCAATAATTTAACAGACGATGAGGCGACGTCCAATAAATTAGTTTTATGACTCTTGAAAGTTCGATACCCGAAATCGAATTAAATTTCATGATTAATAATCAATCGAACGCAATTTTAGTACGACTTGAACTATCGGGTAGATTTTAGGGATTCTCGCGCGATTGACCCATAATCAATAATTTTCGATCCACGTTTGTGCCTCTTCGAATCATGGACAACCCTCGGTTGTCATGTAATTGCGATGGTTCAATTACGTATTATAAATATAAGATCAATAGAAAAATCGGTTTATCGTCATTCAATGCAAATATCATAAAATTGTAGAATCACCCACGAACCAACTACGTACTTCCATTGAATCGATTTATATATGTTCGCTAATTGACTTATAACGGTGTATTATTGACCCTTATCGATCCTTATGGTCGAGTGATTGATCCCTGATCGAATTCTCTGGTCTTCATGTTTTAATCATTTATGGCCTTACCCAATAGATTAGTTAAGAGTGGTCAGTTCGGAGTATAATAACCATAAGTAGGTCGATTTCATCTATTTCAAAATAAGGCCAGTTTTTGAGATATCACACCAACTGTACTTTATGAGGATTATGATGGATATCCTGATGTAATCGCACGAGAATTCGTACGCTGATTCACATATATATAGAGAGAGAGAGAGAGAGAGAGAGAGAGAGAGAGAGAGAGAGAAGGGAGAAAGAGATTGAAACAAATTTAAATGGGAAGAGGCGAGTGCAGTATGGGTTGGCTTGTAATTCTTGAGGAAGCAATCATTAAGCCAGCAAAACAAATTAGGGGTGGCACATGTTTCCTGATACCCCGGGACATTAATGTCCGTGTTGAAGCAACGGACTGGCATTCAGTTCAATCTCTCATGTGAGATTCAAATATGGGCAAATAGATAGAGGGTGAATTTGCACACAACATTCATTAGCAAGTGATCTCATTTTTCCAAATTTTCTTGTTAATCAGATCGTGATCTCATTGATAAGTGTCACATTCTGCACAAACATGTTTAGTTACATATCATTCACTAATTTCAGCAATGTTAGCGCATCCCTGGAGTAGTCTCAACTTGAGACATGTTCTACTTCGAAATGCTATTTTGGGAATGTTTCAATGCTCTGATCTAAGTTAAATTTGTATTTCGAGCAAAGACAGTTGTGCTTGGCTACAATTGTATCTGATGTCATGGATTTTCAATTTGGGTTGCATGTAATAAATTTTAGTTTTTCCAGTTTTATTTCCATTAAGATCTCAGTCACCCGGGATCTGTTTTCCAGATTTACTGCCTTTTTTTAACGTACTTGGCAAGTAGAGCTAAAGGCAAAGCGTCGCAACCGCGTTTACATATATATCTCCGTGTCGTTCTTTTTTTCAAAATTATGTATTTTAACGTACTTGGCAAGTCGTTCATCTACATAGTGCTTTTCAACAATGATGATCATGCATTTTTGGTCCATATACAAGCCTATAAAAAGGTTTAGAGCATGCAATTTTTCGGTGTGCATATGCTAACGAGAAATATACCAGAGTATTGAGCATAATCAATGAATCATTATCATATATGGAGCTTTTCTACAGACACGTTGGGATCATGGTTTCTAATTTGGATAATTTATCAATGCTTTTGAAAAGTTGCTTTCTTTCTTTTTAATGATTAAATCTTGAAATAATTACGGATCAAAAACCGATTCATAAATTGTTGACATCTTATAAAATGCAATTCTCCTTCATTTTGTTCCTGTGGACCACAATCTTCAGTAGTGACTTCTGTGTTGCTACACTGGTCAAGTTTTTGGACCTCATTATTCATGCTGTTGTGCATTATGTTGACATTATTTACGTGCACACACACACACACACACATATATATATATATTCTATTAAGTTCTTCTCCTCTATATGTGGACTTGTGTGGTTGCCTGATATTGCAATAAAAACATTAATATTTTAGTGTAGATATGAATTGGAAAATTACACTAAAAGTCGTAATGTTTGGTCCAAAATACTTTCAATTCCTAAATATTAGAAATACATACAAGTAGGTTCTATATATTTTGAAAAAGGTGCAATTTTATCCTTCCAATGAGATATCTACCAATTGTGTTGATGCAATATGCCGAAAATTATGCAAAATTAAGTTTAGTAAGGTCATGACTCTTGATCTCACCCTTTCATTTATTTTCAAGTAGTTTTGATCTTTCATATGTAAACTCTTTTATTTAATTTTAAGTGCAATCTCCCATTAATGGCAGTGATATGTGGTGAATTTGAACAGTGATAACATAAAATCAAATCTTTTTTCATATATTAAGAGAAAACTATCAAATCAATCTTGAATATATTATATAATTTTTAGTGTTTCTATTTTGCGCGGAATTCTAATGCAATCCTCTGAAGTGGCCGCTGATAATTGCTAATGCAGCGATTTACATAGGGAAGGAACGTTAAAAAAAAAATTCATCGTTCTCTATCCTCCCCTCTCTCTTTCCTGTAACTGACTCCCTTCATTTTTTTTTTTTTTTTTTTTTGGTCAGTCCTACTCTAATCCTACTCTACACTCACTTGCAGACTTATGCCTTGCCTCTTGCAGGGCGTGGGAGTCGCAACCCACTCGCAAACTTACGCGTCCCTACCCCCATCCCTCCCTGAGAAGGTGGGGATTTGAACCCCTCACCTCCCCCTTCCATGTTGGAAGGGTGGCCACTGGGGCGAACCCCCAGTGGTTACTGACTCCCTTCGTTCAAAGCTAAGAAAACGAGAGAGAAACGGGGATCTAAGAACCTTCTTCTTTCTTCCTCTTTCGTCCTGTCGGCCGCGGCCCATCATCGCTGCAAGGTCATATCTACCGCCGCCGCCTCCGTCGTCGTGGCTTTCTTTCACCTCTCCTCTCGATCGCGGTTACCGAATGAGTTGGAGTCGTTTTTCCTCACCGCCTCGTATCATCGCCACAGAGGACTTCCGCCATCGCCCTCCCGACGCCTCCCTCCATCTTCGCTGACGCCGCCGTTTCCCGCCGTTCCGCACCCTTTGTTTCCGAGACCGGGATCCCAAGGCGCCGAGATCTTCCAGTTGTGAAGCTCTTCCGCAGGTTCCGATTCTGATTCCGATTCTCTACCTTACTTCAGCTCAGATACTGAATCCTCTGTTGACACGATCCATTTGAGTTTGTTTCTCTGATTGCGAGCACCTAGCGTTGGTCTAGCTTGAACCTAGGTTGGAATCTGAACTTGAGATACTTGGAGATCTGTTCCTCAATCAATATGCGCACCATACGTTCGGCGAAATTCTTAAACTAAATTCGTGTGGATTATTTTGAGAGCGTATTGATTGCTGAGCCCGATTTCAGTCGGATACAGTAGTTCCCGAGATTGAATCTGACCACTGCGTTCGTTGGTGGTCGCCGAAGAGGAAGTAACCGGAAAACGACGGCCTCCTTGTTAATCTCTGAACTCATTGGCACCGGTTTGTTCATCGCGTTCCTTTTTTATTTTGTTTGTTTGGGTCATGCTGCGGCCATGCGTGTGAGTTCTGAATCAGTGGTAGTCGAGATGGTGGCCGACGGAGGCACTCCGGCGACAGCCAAAGGTAGTAGATGACAACGTACGGATGCTTCTGGCTAAAGGCTTCAACATTGATCTTGCTTGCATTTATTTACGAGTAAGTTTGTTCGATTCAGTGAGTAACAAAAGGAGAAAAAGATATAATATATATGCGAGTGTGTATATGTATAGTTGAAAATGGACTTAGGGACGCGTTTGGTAACGATTACGTTCCCGGAAGCGATTCGATCGAACCGATTCTTTTTTATTCTCGTTCCCGGAAGCGATTCTAAGCATTTTAAGCCATTTGGTAACTGTCCAAAATTTTTTATTCTGGAATAGAATTGCGTTTGGTACCGTGTTCATTAATTCTGTTCCAAATCAATTTCTTTTAATTTTTAAATAATTTTTTTACTTTTTTCCTTTGTTTTCTTTTCTTTTTTTCATTTTTTCATTTTTTTCTTTTCATTTTCCTTTTTTTCTTTTCTTTTTCTTTTTTTTCCTTTTTTCTTTTCTTTTTCTCATCTTCTTCTTCTTCTTCTTGCCGGCCGCCGGACCGGCGACCGGCCGACGAGGGCCGGCGACCTCACCGGAGCATCGCCGGCCCTCGGCGAGGCCTGGCCCTCGTCGGCCGAGCCTCGCCAGCAGCCAGGCGAGGCTCACCTAGCCCCGCCGAGGCTCGGCCGAGCCAGATCCGGCGAGGCCCGGCCCCGCCGGTGGCCGCCGACCTTGTCGGGGTTGGGCGAGGCTTGCCAAGCCACCGGCGGGCCGGGCGAGCCTCGCCGGTGGCCGGGCGGGCCTCGCCCAGCCCAGCCGAGGCCTCGCCCAGCCGGGCCGAGGCCCGCCGACCACCGGCAAGGCTCGGCCTCGCCGGATCCGGGGAGGCCGAGCCTTGCCGGTGGCTGGGCAAGCCTCCGGCGAGCTCACCGGTGGCTGGGCTTGCCTCCGGCGAGCTCGCCGGACCTCGCCCTGGTCTGGCGAGCTTGCCGGACCGGCGGACGGCGGCCGGCGGTGGCGGTGGACGGCGGTGGCGGATGGCGGACGGTGGCGGGCGGTGGTGGACGACGGTCGCGAGATGGCCGAAGGGAATAAGAAAATTTATTGATTTTGATTCTCAAATTCGTTCCTGGAACAAGAATCAACTTTTTTTTTGTTCTTGATTCTGTTCCCAGGAACAAAAATTTTACCAAACGCGATTCTAAGCCGAAACTGATTCCGGGAACAAAGAATCAGAATTTGGCCATGTTTGGATGGTTACCAGGCCTAAGGCCATTTATGGTTATATTTGGGATTGAACTTGGTGAGGTTAAGATTGAAAGGGGGCCGGATATGATAAGCCCATTTATGTCCATTGCTAGAGTCACGAAGTCCCAATGCAATTCCTATGCGGACCGAGCCCATCTTTAATATATATATAGTAAATAACAATAGAGAATAAATAATAATAAAATAATATAATGAAAATGGAAACTGATTGTTCAGACACAAGAGAAAAATAAATAAGAAGACATTGAACAACGACCCTCTTTATTTTCGACCATTCAACAATCCTCCATCCGTCCTTATAAAGGGGTGAGAGCACCGATTAATGCAAAACAACCAATCACCCCACATTTAGGTGGAAAAGTATTGATGCAAAACATGCCTCTAAACAAGTATGCCTTGTTCTGCGGCACCTTGGGCTCCATGACCTCCATTTTGCTCGGTCATAGGAAATCCTCTCTCTATATCGCCAAACTCATTTTTTCAATGCATAGGAAAAATGAAAATAATGCCAAAAAAAGTTACTTAATTTCGAATAATATCATTCACTTTTTTCTTCTTTTTTTTAAGCCAAGCAAGTTAATTTCAGACAAAGTACATTGCACATATCATTTTTCGTTATTCTTATATTATAAATATATATAAGGGAAATATATTCAAATCAAAAGGGAGAAAAATAGGGGCCATGATGTTATTTTTATTTTTTATTATGAGTACGTGGGAATATTGTAGTGATAAACAAGATTTTTTTTTTTTTTTTTTGGAAAATTTGGCAGATATAGGAGTGATGAGTAAAGTGATAATACACACAAAGGAGCTAAAGATCCTAACGTGTAATCCTTAATGTATTATTGCTTCTAGGGTTATTGATTGTGGGACAAACTTCTAATTGAATCGGCCTTGCCAACACAATAGCGTGGCGGCGGCCAATTCAATTGAAGGTTTGCCATGCCATTGACAACCTGAGGAGCAAAAACACATTCAAGATTCACGTCAAGATTATTACCATTTCACTTAACACACCTATTTATGCCAAAATTCCAAAATATATATGTATATTGTTTATCATTACAATGTTTCCATGTATATCATAATCACATACAAGAGATTGAATATATATATGTATCATGTGCCTTATTTTTCTCCCTTTTGATTTGAATTTATTTTCTAAATATATATTGTTATTAGATAAGAATGACAAGAAATAATAAGTGTGATGGACTTTGTATCCGAAATTAACTTGCTTGGTTTTAAAAAAAAAAATTGGTAGAAGTGGATGATGTCATCAGAAATTAAGTAACGTTTTTTGGCTTCTTTTCTTTTTTGGGTTCATTTCTAATGCATTAAAAAATGACGTTTGCAATATAATTTATTATAACCAAGCAAAATGGAGGTCATGGAGCCCACAAAGCCACTGGTCAACGTGTATGTGTTTAGAGGCATGTATTGCATAGCTGCTTTTCCACTTGAATTTGGGGTGATCGGTTGTTCTGAATCAACCAGTGTTCTCACCTTTTACAAGGGCGGATGAAGGATTGTTGAATGACCAAAAATAAATAGGGTCCCTACAAATAAGGAGAACTGTTTTACAAATTAAGGAGATTCCATACAAAATAAGGAAAGTTCTTACAAAAAAGGAGGATTATTCAATGGCCTTACTACAAAGTAAGAAGGGTCCAGTCACATAGACGGCTCAAACTTGAGACATAAATTTTACAATTCTTTGTGTTGATTTCAATGGATGGAACAAGAGAAATTGTGATGGAGAGCAATCTTTCATTTCTAGTTTTATTGAAATTATCTACACTTGGTGTACTGGAGACTTGCATATGGATGTAAGTGTCTTGGTAGACATGGTCCATAATCATCTCGTATTTGAATTCCCTTTTGGTTTTGAGAGTTATTTGTATATGGCTTTAACTTTTTGGACTCTTTTTGCACATGGGTTTGGTGCCCTTTAGGTGCTTTTCTTTTTATATGTCAAAAAGAGAATAGCACCGTTTTATTCTGGAATTGATAAGATTGAGTGAAATTAAGGATAGGAGTTCTACGATTGAATTGCTTCTGGTTCTGCTGGAATTGAGCTTTTGTTATCTATCTAATCTGGGAGAATTACCAAAAAAGTCCTAAATCTATTACAATTGTGCCAATTTAGTCATAAACTTTTTTTTGGTCAATTTAGTCCTAAACCTTTTACAATTATGCCAATTCAGTCCATTCGGCCAAAATTGGCCAGCCGGCCAGATGCTGACGTGGACACCAACCATTAAAGCAAACGCTAACGTGACAATTTTTAATATTTTTTTATTCTTTTTCGAATTTTTAAATATATTTTTAAACATTTTTTCTTTTTTTCCCCGCTTATCTTCTTCCTCTCACGCCGCCCGAGGCTAGGGCTGGCGAGATTAGCCTCGCTTCAGCCTCGCCAACCACTAGCGAGGCTTGCCCTCACAGCGGCCACCGGTGAAGGCAAGCCTCACCCAGCCGACGACGAGGCCGTCATCGCCACATCCGGCAAGGCTCAGCTTCGCCTAGCCAAGACCTCACCATCCCTGGGCGAGGAGCCTCACCAATGGCCAGCGAGTTCGACCCTTGCCTTGGCTAGGCAAGGCCTCACCGGATCTAGCGAGTCTTAGCTCCACCCAACCTTGGCGAGGGCCAAGCTTGGCAATGCCCCGGCGAACGGAAAGGGAGCAAAAGGTTGGCCTCGCTGACCCTAGTCTTTGGCCGGCACCGACTGGCCAAAGGAAGAAGAAAAGGGGGGAAAAAAGGAAAAAAATATTTTAAAAATATTTTAAAATCCATAAAAAAATAAAAAATAAAAAATTGCCACATCGGCGTTCATCGGACGGCCGGTGTCCACGTCAACGTTTGGCAAGCCAATTTTGGCTGGATGGATTGAATTAACACAATTTATAAAAGGTTTAAGACTAAATTAGCCAAAAAAAAAGTTTATGACTAAAATGGCACAATTGCAATAAGTTTAGGACTTTTTTGGTAATTCTCCCTATCTAATCCACACATTCTGCTTTTTAATACTTTAAAAAACTTCGTTGGATGTGAAATTCTTTGTTCATAATTCATATTGTGGGGCTCAATCAAATTTCGATTGTCTTATTTTCAAGTGCGTTCCTACCGTGCTTTTCGCTTGATTTTGTAGAGTTAAGGATAAATATTTATGACTGTGAAGTACAATAATTCTCCAATACATCCACTGATTTCGTGGAAGAGAAAGAACTTTGGAGATGAGTAGACTTTTCTTTACTGAAGATTCGAAGTGCAATAATATTATTGTTGTCGCCTTTTTATGCACCCTGTGGCTCGAAGACCCGGTTCTATCGCATTCGCATCTACTTTATGGCGTTCTCAGTCTCGTACCATCGACGGCTGATGGAATGGATTGAGAGTCTTGCTTTGGATTCGGTCTAGACAGTAGACATGAGCGTGCTTTCTTCCTACAAAAGGAGCATGTGGTGGGGGCCGGTTGCCCATCAAAGTCAGCATGACCATTCTAACTTAAAATAAATTTTATATCACACAAATCTCAAAACGTTTCACATTTACCCTCAAATTAATTTTTGTGACATAAAAATCTTAAATTAATATGTTCATATTGTATTTATCCCAAAACTAGTATATTCTTATCATGAGGGCACTAATGTGAGAATTTTATGACGCGAAAATAAATCTAAAATTTAGTTACATGAAAATTAATGTGGGAGTAAAGGTGACATGAATATATCAATTTAGCGATTATCATTTATGGAGTGGGTTGCCTAGATTTATTACTAAAAAAATTTCAGAGTGAAGTTGCATAGAGTGAAGTTAGAACGAACTTGTCCTCACATGTGAGCTCTGTAGCAAATTATCCTCCTTTTTCCTCCATTTCTTCCTTTTTACCCTTGAAAGTGATGAGCAAATATTCATGTTGTCATTATGTTTATATGGTTGCGAGCCTCTTTTGTTATTTTGTTTATGTGAGGGGATCTGTTGGAAGATACGCAGAAGATAGGAAAGTCTAGCAAATCATGTCAAATTGTAAATTGATATGTAATATTGTCTATCTTAGGCCTAGAAAGATAGGGATAATTATTTTCCTTTATTATTTCTTCCTTTGTAGTTAAATACAATGTATTGTGCTCATATTACAATATAGAGAAACACACAGAAATTCCTACATCTCATTTCTCTCGATTTATCCTTTGCTTCACATTTTGACATGGTATCAGAGCTTTGACTCTGACATTGCTTCCGCATCATCTCTGTTTGATTGCCTAGAGGAACCCTATCCTGCAAAAGGGTTTACCAAGAGGAATCAAATTCTTTTGAAAGTTTTTTTTTGTCAAATATGAACCCACCAGAAAACCAACCAGAGAACCTCACCTTCAATCCAGATGAACCGCAGTCGACGACTCCTCAGACTTCCACTGGTGTGACCGAACAACAACTCGGTCAAATTCAAAATCCACATGCATTTTGGCAGAATGCCCCGGCTCAGTTTAATCTGGGTCAGCCATTTTCGGCGTATCCCTACCAATGGATGCCATATCCATGGATCCCAGGGATGAGTCCAGTCACATCATCGCGAGGAAGTATGCCGAGCGACGGAGGTCCACCAGCCAACATTGGGGCGGACGCGACCATCGGCCCGGAGGCATGGCACATCGAATTTTTCCGGGAACGGGATCTCGGGGACAATCGGGTGCGGGACTTCGGGGACAACCCCAAGGAATACCACCGGGTTTCTTAATTTTCCGTTCGCGGCCGCCATGGGACGACCCGAGCCGGCGACGCGCTTTATGTTTCCACTTCCGACGGATCGGAGTTGCGGCTCATCGCCCACCCTCTCACGGGTCCGAGAATTACTCAACCCGGGCGAGGGAATTTCGGCGAGCCCTAATCACCAAAGACAAAGAGGGTTTCGTCGACGGAACCGTTCCGATTCCGACCAACGAAAAATGGGAAAACAAAGTGGAGAAAATGCAACCAATTAGTCGAACATGGATCTAAGAATCGCATTAACCCGAAATCGCGGCCTGGGTTACCACCCAACAGAGGATTCAAAAATCATTTGGGACAAAGCATCCGAGAAATGTACGGCAAATTGGATGGCAAAAAAATTTTCGCTCCATCAAACGCTCAGCGAACTGAAGCAAGGAAACACATCGATAACGACGTGCTTCAACAGGCTTTCAGCACTCTGGAACGAGTTGGAAGCCGCTGAAGAAAAACTGGAAGGATCCGAATCGACCCTCCAACAAGACAAAGCTATCAAAGACGGGGAGAAAGCGACTCGGTTCTACCGATTTTGAACGATTCGTATCTCACCTTCCGATCGCAGATGATCGGCGATGGAACCAGCGCCAACCCTCGGCCGAATCTTCCGGCTTGCGGTGCAAGAGGAGAATCAAAGGCTTGCCTCGTCGGACAGCAAGATCTCTGAAACCCTAGCGCTGGCGGCAAGAGTAGAAAAGGAGAAGGAGAAAACCCTAGATCGAAAAGGAGGAGAGAACAGAGAGCACTTAGGGTTCGCGGAGAACCGAGGGCCGCTAGGGTTCGCGGATCAAAAGCCCTATAAATGGGGCAGCTCCGACGGCTCGGATCGGGCTGTCGCGATCCGACGGCTCCAGAGGCACGCGAGCTTCGGATCATCTGGACGGTGGAGATTCATCCGCTTTAAGAGGATCCAACGGTCCTCAAAATTCGAAAGGATTTGGGCAAAATTTTCGAAATAAAGGCAAATTATTTTGCGATTTTTGCAAGCGGCCCCACCATACCATCGATACCTGCTGGAAATTACATGGCGGGCTGGAGAAAAAGAAAAAAGAGGAAAAGAAATATCTGCACGAGCCTATCAAATTTCGGGGTCAATGAATTCTGCTAATCAGCCTATTACACATGGGGAATATCAGCAACTTATGCAGGCCTTGCAGAAATTGGATGTCCAGAAAAAGGGAAGCAGCTTTACAGGTATTTCATATTGCCTGGCAAGTACTATTTCTAGAAATACCTGGATTATAGACTCTGGAGCCAGTGACCATATAGCATGTGATAGAAGATTATTTTCTGTTATTAATGAAGAATTAGAAAATCCTGTCACTGTGCAATTACCCAATGGAAGTGTTGCCTATGTCACTACAACAGGAACAGTGGAACTTAATTCCCATATTGTCCTTACTAATGTCCTCTATATTCCGGACTTCCAATTTAATCTGGTTTCTGTGTCTAGAGCCTGTAAGGACAACTCTTGTCGAGTTCTATTCAACACTGATACATGTCTTTTGTGCCCTTTCGATCGGGACACCGATGGGTGGGGTAGTCTCTCTCGAAGGATTGTTTTTCTCGGAAAAGCTTGCCTGCAAATTTTCATTTTCCTTGTAATAAGAAATCATTGTGTAACTCAATTTCCAATGATAGAAATTTCCTTTTGCACTCCGCATTGGGTCATAGTTCTCAGTTTCCTTACTCTCATTGTCAAATTTGCCCTCTTGCAAAGCAATCGCGTAATCCTTTTCCTTTAAGTGAAAGTCGTTCAAGAAATATCATTTCCTTACTACACATTGATGTATGGGGACCCTATCATACAGTAAATCATGATGGATCTCGTTTTTTCCTTACCATTGTGGATGACCATTCCAGAGCCACCTGGATCTTCCTCATGCAGTCTAAAAGTCAAGTTGTGTCCCACTTGAAAACCTTTCTTTCCTTATCCAAAACCCAGTTTGGAAAACCTGTACAAAAGATAAGGACAGACAATGGGAAGGAATTTTTTAATCATGAATGTGCGGATCTCCTTTCATCTCAAGGAATCCTACATGAGAGCTCCTGTACTTATACACCACAACAAAATGGAGTGGTGGAAAGGAAGCATCGTCATCTCTTAGAGGTTGCCAGAGCTTTGAAATTTCAAGCTTCTATTCCAGATACATTTTGGGGAGATTGCATATTGACTGCTGCTTATTTAATAAATCGAATGCCGACCAAAGTTCTAAATGGACAGTCTCCTTTCCAAGTACTTTTTGGGAAGAAGCCTGACTTGAGCCACTTGAGAGTTTTTGGCTGTCTCTGCTATGCTGCTATTGTCGGACCCAAAGATAAGATGGGTCCCCGTGCTCGCTACTGCATATTCATGGGATATTCTACCTTACAAAAGGGATATCGAATTTATGATCCAAATACTGGAGAATTTTCTGTCAACAGAGATATTATATTCCAAGAGACTATTTTCCCTTTCGTCCATCAGAACAAAAGTGGCACTGAACCAGGGTATTCTTCGACGTATTCTGCTGACGATGGATCTACAGGTTCCAGCTATGTATTTATTCCTCCGCCGACGAATACACAAGGTGTTTTCAACTCCATTAACACCACAACACCTTTAGAGGAAGCCCAGGATGAAAGACTGAATGATAATGAGATTTCTTCGATCTACCTATCCAAAGTGGAAGTCTCAAACAATACATCTTCCGGAGATGATCCACCCGACGTTCGGACGTGCTACTCGACCTCCTACCGGACTAAAGACTATATATGTGGAGTCAGGAATTCACCAGGTATTCCTTTTCCAATCTCTTCTTATGTTTCCTTCGATCGTTTATCCCCAATGCATCGATGTTGCATTGCTCGTATTTCTGAAGACCAAGAACCATCCAACTTTCATGAGGCAAGCACTGATCCACGATGGCAAACGGCAATGGAAACAGAATTGAAAGCCCTCGTGGATAACCATACATGGGATCTTGTTGCTTTACCACCGCATCGTAAAGCAATTGGATGTAAATGGGTCTACAAGATCAAATATCGAGCAGATGGATCGATTGAACGATACAAGGCGCGACTTGTGGCTAAAGGCTTCACACGAAGGAAGGTTTCGATTATCACGAGACTTTTTCCCCGTGGCCAAAGATGTCACAGCGTTCGCTCCTTTCTCTCTATAGCAGCTTCTCACGACTGGTCGTTACATCAGATGGATGTTCATAATGCTTTTCTCCATGGTGATTTAGACGAGGAGCTATATATGGAAATACCTCAAGGCTTACGGAGACAGGGGGAGAATAAAGTATGTCGTCTCCGCAAATCCTTGTACGGACTCAAGCAAGCATCCAGACAGTGGTACGCGAAATTTGCTGACTCACTGATAGCTACTGGTTTTCACCAATCCAGATATGATTATGCTGTGTTCACATGGACTAAAGGTACGTCATCTATCTACTTAATGATATATGTAGATGACATACTCATTATGGGGAATGATGAAATAGCTATCAAAGGCCTTAAAGGATACTTGCATTCTACTTTCCATATTAAAGATCTGGGATCGCCAAAGTATTTTCTTGGGATTGAAATTGCTCGATCTAGCCAAGGAATCTCTCTCGATCTGAGGAAATTTGCATTGGAGATCATTTCGAAGGTGGATTATCGGGTGTAAGCCACCGTAGTGCCTATTGAACAAAATGTCAAGCGACAACCGCGATTATGATGTTGAAGTGCCTCAAGAGGCAGACCCTACTCTCAAAGATCCTTTGGGCTATCAGAAGCTTGTCGGGAAGCTCATATATTTGACTATGACTAGACCGGACATAAGTTACGCCGTGCGACACTTAGTCGGTTCATGCACAAGCCAAAAGAGTCTCATATGAATGCCGCGCGAGGGTCGTGAGATACTTGAAGAAATGTCCTGGTCTTGGGATTCTTTCTCTAGGAAGTGTGACATGAAAATGATCGCATACTTGCGATGCAGATTATGCAACATGTCCTATGAGTAGAAGGTCAATAACCGGTTATTGTATCAAATTGGGGGATTCTTTACTTTCCTGGAGAACGAAGAAACAACCAACTGCCTCGTTATCTTCGGCAGAGCAGAATATCGAGCCATGGCTAAGACCACATGTGAAATAGTGTGGTTGAGAGGGTTACTTCAGGATCTTGGAGTGCAAGTAAAAGGGCCAACAAGATTGTTCTGCGACAATGATGCAGCTCTGAAACTTGCATCCAATCCTATCGTGCATGAAAGAACAAAGCACATTGAAGTCGATTGTCACTTCACCCGAGAAAAAATCCAGGAAGGGATGATTGAGACACAAGGGATTGGAACACAAGAACAACCGGCGGATGTCTTCACCAAACCTCTGTGTCAAAAACAGCATGCGTATCTCTTGAGCAAGCTAAGCGTCTTGGACATCTACAAGCCACCAGCTTGAGGGGGAGTGTTAGAAGATACGCAGAAGATAGGAAAGTCTAGCAAATCATGTCAAATTGTAAATTGATATGTAATATTGTCTATCTTAGGCCTAGAAAGATAGGGATAATTATTTTCCTTTATTATTTCTTCCTTTGTAGTTAAATACAATGTATTGTGCTCATATTACAATATAGAGAAACACACAGAAATTCCTACATCTCATTTCTCTCGATTTATCCTTTGCTTCACATTTTGACAGGATCAATCTCTGGCAAGTGGGAATGGAATCGAACAATTAAGGAGATAAGGGGAATAAAAGTTTTTCGTCGCAAAGCATGTGCAAATGTTCCGTGGGGTAAAAGATGCTTGGGGTCCACAAAAGATGGACTCGAAAGAAGAAGAGGAAAGAGTCAGAAATTGGGGTCGCATCAGCCACAGCCAATGTGCCCACTGTCCACACTCTATAAAAATCCGGTAATATTTGACTGTTCCAGGGAAAGCGACGACTCGAATTTCTCTCATGCATAGAGATGACACGTAATACTCTGGCACGTAATTATTGCTAAGGGATGATTATATAGCGATGTTATAGGGTTCTCAATTATAGGTGGCAAAAAATACACAAAGTAATTTTTTTTATTGATTTCCCAAATAAAAAGGAAATATGACATGGTGTGAAATATTAAGTTGCGTAGGCGCCGGGACTTCAGGGAAAGAGATGCCCTTCTCACAAATGGGATCGTAGTGACCAGCCGGAGCGATTATTTACCAAAAACGTAGGTCTCTAAAAAGTCGCAAGGGCGTCTATGAAGGTTGACACTTGCCTAGTGTTGAAAAGTCAAGGAAATTGGTGCTTTAATAATGGAGCCGGCGAGAATGTTAATTGGATGGATACAAAAAAGAGCAATGAGCGCGGCTAGAGCTATTTTTCTACAGTAAAGCTCAACCCTAGACACAGGCAATTTCAAATTCTATATATGTTCCACCTCGAAATTAAAATCTATTTATCGAAACATATTCTTTATTTTTTGGAATCCGAAATCTACTCTCCATACTCTGAATCCTAGAACCTACTCAAATAGGTTCCAGAGTTGCTTCAATGTTCTATCAAAGCTCCACCTATATTATTAATTAAACGATTGTAATGAGTCATCACATTTAATAACTACCACTTCCTGCAATAATCAATTGACCACAGCTTATATTTATATACATAAAAAATATTAAATATTAACAAGGTGAAAATCTCGGTCATAAAATGGATGTTTAGACTAATAGTTCCAAATTATTCACCCATCGGACGTCATGAAATGCCGCAGGATTGAGCAAAAATATAGACCAAGAAAAACATAAAAACTTGTTTCAGATTCCAAGTTCCACCTACTTAAAACCTGTAACCTACCCATTGAAACATGATCCCCAATTTTTGGAACTTGGAACTTATCCTGCATATCTTGAAACTTTGAATCAGATAGATTCCCACATGTCCGGTTCTTCAATTCCAGGTTCTTTCTCGAAGACATACTCACCCAAACTTGACCCAATATAGCTGATAGCCCGGCTTATATGGGCAAGGTTATTATGGGATGGTTTTGAATACAAAATAAGACTCAACTGCTGGAAGAAATTGAAAGAGAGGAGACGGAAAATACAAATATAATGTCGGCTTTTAAGTAAGCAAAAAAATAATCATAAAAAGAAATATCAGGAGGACCGACTTAATGCAAGCAAAGTGTAATGTCATAGGTCTAACCACATATTACACGGTTCCAATTCATCAAATACAAATCAAAATCCGAGTATGCTTCAATACAAGTAAAATGGGTTCATATATTAATATTATTCTAAAATAAACCATTTAAAGTAATGTTCGGGGGCGGATGTATTAAAATAGTTTGTTATCATTATAAGATGTGTCTTTTTATTATGAAAAGAGACTCTTAGTTATGAAAGGAATTGATTGTTGATATGGAAAGGGGTGATGATTCATCATGAAAAATAGCGATGGTGGGGATAAGGTATATGTTCCCACAAGCTATGTTGATTAATTGTCTATAAATTACACCAAATGATATATGATTCAACAATATCTTCTTTGTATGTCTTCTCTTTTTATACATACAACTTCGATAATACATTCAAGGTGAAATTCCAATAGAGAAATTGGATAATTGTTTAACTCATTTCTGTGTGGCTTTGGTGTATAGATATATTTGTTATAAACCCAATGACAACAATAGTAGGGCAAATAAATTTTTTAAGGATAGTGATCATCATTATCATAGAGCAATACATCAACAACTATAAACTACTACTCTATCTTTATCGACAATAGGATTTCCCCAACAATCTTAAGGTATCAATTTCATGGAGATGAGAACAATGGCTATATTGAGTACTCGCAATCTTGATAGATAAGTATCAATGAAATTTTGTTTCCATTTATATGCTCGAGTCATCTTCCTTATGGTGCAAATTGTTATACTATATTGAAATTTATGAATAAAAGTTGTCTGATATCATTTGATAATCTTGATAAGAAAATGATGATAAAAGGAGGTGCCAAGGCATAATGCTCTGTTAGATTGTTTACATAAAAATTTTCGATCTTGCACAAATACTAGAGATATTTAGAATGAGATCAAATGCAATACTAACAAACACTAATAGGGGCAAACAATGCCTTAAAAACAGTAACTGTCATCATGCACCAATGCGTCGAAAAATTATAAACTACCACTCTATCTTTACCATCAATCAAATTTCCCCAACAAAGTGTTGGTGCCCATTTTAAACCACATCCCATTATAAGAGGTGTTTAATGTCAACGGGAGAACATATAATAGATTTTATTTATTTATTTGGGTATAGTCTATCTTATCCTATATCTATTTTACAAACCACTATATATGCCATGCATTGTGCACAGGTTACAAAACTTTGCTCCCTTACTCATGCATCCCCATCCTGGCCTCTAGAGATGGTCGGGAATCGATCTCCCCACCCCATCTCTCCCTTCGCATGGGAGGGGATAACATCTAATAGATTATTCACTTAAAAGCACGGTTTTCACATTAAAAAAGATAAAATGATGATTGAAGAAAACCAAATTTGCACTTCGGAGATGTCAAAACCAAATCGAAGTATAGTGAGCTGAAAGGTGATTACTAGTGCGGCTTGTGAAATCAGTTCTTAGAACTAAAGATTTTTAAGCATGTGTGAGTGGAAAAATAATGATCATATAGGTCGAACTGGTACATCACATCATGCTTTGTATGCCTTAATTTATATATTTAATCACTTTAAGCTTTTGAAATTTGCCCCATCATTATCTACTCTCTTTTAAAGGAAATATCTTTTTAATTCTGCACTTCAATCTATTCTTCTCATCAAGAATCTTTTCAAAGGCCAGAATTGTAAAACCGTGATAAAAAGAAAATCATCCACTACTTTATAAATTCAAAGACTACCTATTGCCTACAAAAAGAAAAACTGCTCAAATTCATTTACACGACCTCAAAAGTACCGAATCTCAGGCAATTCATTGCTCATTGTTAACCTCGTCTGTTTCTTGATTCTAATGGCTTTTTCGTCTTCCAAGCCTAAAAGGAGTTACCATGTCTTTCTGAGTTTCAGAGGCACGGATGTTCGCAATAACTTCATGGGTCATCTTTACACAGCTCTAGACCAAGTAGGAATAAACACTTACATAGACAGTGAAGAATTGAGGAAGGGAGAGGAGATATCACCCACACTTATGGAGGCGATAGAGGAATCGCAAATTGCGATCATCGTTTTCTCTGAGGACTACGCATCTTCGCCATGGTGCTTAGAAGAGGTAGCGAAAATTATGGAGTGCAAGGAGCAAAGGGACCTCATGGTCTTTCCTGTGTTTTACAAAGTGGAACCAAGAGAGGTGCAGAGAAAGAGCTATGGCTAAGCATGAGGCCAAATTCGGAAAGGAATCGGAAAAAGTACAAAGATGGAAGAAAGCTCTATTGAAGGCCGGTAGCTTTGTCTGGATGGCATTTTACTGACGGGTACGTGAGAACACTTCTGCTTTCAATCAGTATACGTCTTGTGATAAGGTTTTAGGATCCTGTAGAGTTCGGGGTAATTTTGCCTCTCTCTCTCTCTCTCTCTCGCAGGAACACACACTCTGATCAGACACACGGCACAGAGCACACTTGCGCAGCACGCGAAACAGAGCACCATGTGCGAGCCGTGCGTCCTCGCCGAGCCTCTGCTGATTCTCGACCCGCCGCCCGAGTGCTCACGTCCACACACTGACCCAGCCACGTCACCTCAAGCCCTCTCCGTCTCTCTGTGTCAAGCGGCTCTAGGCGACGAGTCCAGGCCCGCGACCCAAGATCTGGGGTGTCGAGCCCAGATCGGCGATCGCTAGCCTTGGGCGATGGTCGCCGGAGGCTGCCTACGACGGCTGAGACGTTCTCCGTTCGTCTCACCGATGACAGAGGGACAAAAACAGTGAGGCGCCACTGTGGCGGGGACAGGTGATGGTGATGGGCCCATCATGGTGGCGGCGACTGCAGGGAGAAAGCGATGACCACGTTCGCGGTGGGCCGGGGGCAAAGGCGAAGGGGAGCAGAGAGAGAGAGAGAGAGAGAGAGAGAGAAGGAGAGAGAGTGCCGGTGGCCTAGGCTCAGGCCGGGAGCGGGATTTTCCCGTGTCTAGCCACATGCTAGGCCTGCGCACGGCTAGCTCAGGCCCTCTTCTGTTTGTTTCAGTAATTTTAACAATAATTCTAGAAAAATATAAAAAATCGACAAAACCCAAATTTTTGAATCTACAAATTGAGATATTTGTTAGAAGGGAAATTGCACAGAATTCAAATATATTAAGTCTCTCCAATATCAAAGACAGTACTTAATACATGAAAAACTAATGGATACTAAGTTAGATATATATAGTCAAAATTGAGAAAATAGTGGCTCATGTGCTCGCCTCTTAATAGGTAGCTTTGCTCTGTCATTGCTTCTTGACGAAACACATGGCATAATTGTGTCTTATGACCCATATTCAACCAATTAACATTAGTTTAGTAATTTATCATATAGTTGAAATTCATTCTGAAAAAATATGTTTGTTTGAAAGAAAAAATCATGATATGGATTATTTCATACTCTGAATCAACTTCATTTAGTATAATTATTTCAATGAAAATATATTTATAAAAGCGAATGGAATCAAACAGAATAAAGGAAATATATTTCTTAGTAAGTTATTTCTGACTTAAAGTGTATCTTATTTCCTTACATGATTAAATATAGTTAACAAGTAAACTCGATTTTTTTAACAGTAATAATATTAATTAGAGAAAACTGTAAAAATATAAGAATAAAAATAGAGATATTAAAAAGAAATAATATCGTCTCAATAAAAAGTAACTATAATATAAAGCGCACCTAATCTATTAAGTGATAAAATTATACTCAACTCGTTTGATTTATTAATTTAATATAAATAATAAATGGCGTATTTATTAATTTAATATAAATAATAACTGGCGTAACTTATTCATAGATATGTTGTTTTATATCATATTTCTTGATCCGCTCAAAATAATCTCTTAAAGTAATGAAAAATAATTTTAAAAAAAGTACAGCATATTTAAAAAAATCAACTTAATTGAAGCAACAAAAAATATTTATAAGTTGTAGCTATTTTAATGCGGGTTATTATATTTTTTGTTACTTTAATACTATACATAGGTTTCAGCGGTCTTCTTCCAGATTTAAAACATCAGGCAAGCTCTGTTCTCCGTCGCAGAATTTAGTGATATGATAAATTACTCTCTCCAATCATATCTCTTGGGCTTCTTCTATTCTTTTTTTCTTTCTTTTGAAAGCTCATATAACCTTGAGAATCATGACGAAAAGTCTTCCATAACGGGCAGATAATACTTTTGTTTGTTACCCATTACATGTTCTTTGCTGTCCTTTAGAAGTATTGTTCAAATTCACAATAGCACATATCTCAAATCTGTATTTTCGTCACAGCATTTAAAGACTATGCTCTCACTGCTATTTTCGTAGATAGCTAGAAACCACAGAATTCTCTTTTTAAGACATCTTCTACGATGCCGAAAATTCCATTTACAATAAGCTCTTGTCTATTTCATCGCTTTAATCAAAGATAATAAGAATTTCCGAAACTTCTGACCGTTACCTACAAGAGTGGCTTCACATACTTTATTCATTGTATTTGGATAATATCGTTCTGCATAAACACATGTTATTCCCAATCAAGATTCTAAAAAGCACCGAGAACTAACTATGGGCCTTAAGGGCTTACACTTTGGAACAAATCATGATTTTTGTTCTATACGGATAATCGGGCTCCTTTTCCCTGTTAAAAGCCCGTTATATATTCCATCATCAATACGTATAGAATTCTTAGATATGTTTATTTTATTAGAAGATAAATTTGGTATTCTATTAACCGTTTTTTATTTATTAGAAATGTTTATTTTTTATTTTTTTATTAGAAGAAGAAAGAAAAACTAGGTTTTTCAGAAGAATATACAGCCCTAGTGGCATTCTTATAATTACTTGAAACTGAAAGAGCAAAACATATTAAAAATTTTAACTTTATACAGGAACTAACGGTTTGGCCATATTACCACCACCTGCGGTGGCCTAGCTGGATAAGAGCTCTTATGATGTCTACCCAGGACGGAGGAGTTCGAATCCTGCGGGACGCACGGGATCTTAAGCGCGACGTCGGGATGGTGGGTCCTCTGCTAGCATCACTCTAGAGTTTACCTGCCGGCTGCCAGTTGTACGGGGTTCCCTGGGTATCGAAAAAAATATATATATAGTTTGGCCATATTTGTTCCCAGGGCCAAAGTACATGTCTGCATTTGTCTTCTTTGAAAAGTGGGACTAAAATCGTCCCAAAGGGTAAAGTACTTGACTTTTATTAGGATTTACCAACATAGACTTCAAGTTGTTAATCTTCATCACAGGTAATGCTTAGTTACAAAAAATACCAGATAAATGTGTTGGCATTTGGACAATTGAAGGAATTATTGGCCAATTTCAATTTACTTTGTAAAGACATCAGGACAATGCCAATCAACATTAAACATATCTGCTATTAACTTGAATTATTAATAAATGCTGAAAAGATTAACGTACATTATTTAGAATAACATGAAAAACAGTCTTAGACCCCTGTAGACATGAGCATCTTGCTAGTTGAACATATTGGGACACTCATCTTCAAATATATTGCGGACTTGTTTCTTCCTCATGATTCTCTTTGAATACTTATTCATTTCTTTGGATTGCTCTAAAAGTTATTTTAGCTAATTTTCCCTTGTCAGATATGAAGTAGGGCTTGTACAACATATTGTACAGGAGATCTCAACTCAACTAGATCGAACGTCTTTAAATGTAGCCAAGTATCCGGTTGGGATAGATTCCCGAGTACAAGAGCTTATAACAATCTTAAATTAACGGTCGAAGGATGATGTTCTTATGGTAGGATTATGGGGACAAGGAGGTGTAGGGAAGACAACCCTCGCTAAAGCCATTTACAACGCTATTTTTAGAGAGTTTCAAGGTTCTAGTTTCCTAGAACGTGTTAGGGAAAATTCCAAGAGTTCCAATGATATGGTTCATTTGCAGGAAAAATTGCTATCGGGGATATTACTAAGGAAGAATTTAACAGTTTTCAATGTTGATGGAGGAAGCCAGTTGATTCAAGAGAGACTTTATAATAAGAAAGTTCTTATCATTCTTGATGATGTCGATGATGCACATCAGTTAAATGCTTTAGCTAGAGATTGTGAGTGGTTTGGTAAATGAAGTAGGATAATTATTACAACACGAAATAATCACATGCTGACTTCTCATGGGGTAGGTCGGGATCATATATATGAAGTTAAAGTTCTCGAGAATGGTGAAGCTCTTGAACTTTTTAGAAAGCATGCTTTTCGAAGAAATAAAAAAAAAAATATAAGGAGCAATCTTGTTGATAGTGCTTTACATTATGCCAGAGGCCTTCCTTTGGCTCTTGAGGTGTTGGGTTCTTTCTTGTGTGGTAGAGGAGAACATGAATGGAAAAGTACCCTTCAAAAACTTGCCAAAAGTCCTAACAAAACCATCAATGATGTGCTAAAGGTAAGTTATGATGGATTGGAGGACTATGTAAAGGAGATATTTCTCAATATTGCATGTTTCTTCAAAGGGAAAACTACAGAGTACGTTAAGAAAGTTCTTGATAGTTGTGGTTTTGACACAACTATTGGAGTACAAATTCTCATTGAGAACTGCTTGATTAGTGAAGAAAGTGGAACCTTACAGATGCACGACTTAATGCAATCAATGGGTGTGGATATTATTGAGGAAGAATGTCGTCATGATCCCGGAAGACGCAGTAGGTTATGGCTTTATAACGACATTCTTGATGTTCTATCTAGAGATGCGGTAAGACTTGTTAGTGTATAAAAATGCATATTCTATTCTTATCTGGTACTTCATTTATTATAGTTACTAAGTAACCTAAATACATTTGAATGAATATACAGGGAACGGATATGATACATGCCATAGTTTTGAAGCTACCGAAGCCAGAAGAGACATATATTGGTCCTAATGCTTTCACAAAAATGAGAAAGTTGAGGTTGCTCATTCTACTTAATGTAGAGAATTCTTTCTCAGGAACCATTTGTCTCCCAAATGAGTTAAGGTGGTTTGAATGGCCTAACTGTGCCTCGATTCCAGAATTTAGCCATGGTCCAAAGAAGTTAGTAGGACTTGATATGCAGAAAAGCAAGATCAATGTAGTGGGGGAACAATTTAAGGTGCGTATTTACGTGGTCCTCTTTTCATCCCTTATATGCATTAAATCTAATGATAGTTGTTATTGTCCCTAGGAAACTTTCTACAATCAACAATTCTTTATACATATCAAAGCATCAAACATAGGCTTTCAATCTAGTACATGAACCATTGCCGTCAAAATCTTCCGATTGGAAATACTCTGCCTTCTAACTGACAACTTGTCAGTTATATTCGAAATAACACATATGAAAGATTTCATTTTTCCTTCTTGTCCTTTAACTATTTTTCTAATCAATCAAGTCCATGCGTTTTTTAATTTGTATAATCAAGTTATTTTACTTTTAAAAAATGTTAAATCAAGTCTCTCCAACATCAAATCTAACTGAGGTGACCATCAAAGGACGTGGGGGTGTGACACGAATTGTGTATAGCCTATGTGGACACCAACCATGGATAGTGAATGGGTGGGAGATGTCAACCTGTTTGATCAGCTTTTGCTTTAAGCAAATTATATAAGTGCCCAAGTATGTGAAAATATAATCATTTCATTGCAAAGTAATCCAATGGCGAAGTCAGCTAGATTTGGCTAGATACTTGATTAGACAAATGTAAGTAGAAGGACTTGGTTAGAAAAATGAAAAGTACAAGTACTTGATTAAACAAATAGTGAAAGTAAATGGATGAAAATTATAATCTTCCTCTACATATACGGAAAATGACAATACTGAGCTTAAACCATCATGACTTTGAGCTGAAAATTGAAACAAAAACTTCATGACGTAATTTAACATTTGAATGCCGAATGTGCTTAAGATGTACAGTAAAAGTCTTTATTTGATTTTTAGGTTTCTGATATATAGTTGGTAATAGTCTGAATCTTCTTAAAGACCCTTCCCATGAGAGAATTGAGAAGCCACGTCTTTATTACTCTTTGGATGGTAATAGGTAATTCTCCTTTTCTTGTTAAGTTTCAAGTAGTATGCTAGCTAAAATATTAAAGTGGCAGATTGGATTTTGCTACCCGAATACATCAACGATTTTATCAATATGATATAGTTTGCTCCATCTCATGTTAGAAAATTTAAAAAAAAAAATGCTTTATTCATAATTAAGAACATTAAAAAAAAAAAAAAACATCAAAGAAAAAGTCACCGTTCTGTTTTAATTACTTAAACTCAGTTCTCAAGAAATAGCACCATCAGTATGCAATGCAGATTTCAAGCGTCCCATAAGTGGAAGAAAAAAAAAAACAGAATGCTATTTTATGCTTATAATTTCTTTAAACCGTTTGTAATTAAATTTTGATCAGCAACTTATTTAGTATGTAACATGTTATGAAGATACCAATAGTTTTATGGAAGTACCAATGGTTATTACCAAATTCTCTATAGGATCAACATATATATCTTTAGAGGGTTACATTACGTGGTTGCACATAGATCAGAAATAAATATAATTAAGTGTATAATTACTAAAGACTCATATGGTTAAAACGTTACATCTAGTAGAAACAAAGTCTCAAGTTTGGTATCATCCTTATTACTTTATAGTGGTTTAAAACAAAGTAAGTCTAATTAAGAATATATACCCATTTGACAAATCATTTTTGCTCTCAATAAATAGTATTAAATGTCAATAAAATATTGCAGGGAATGATATCCCTTTTAAACAAACCAATGATTTAAAATGATCTCAATAAGATGGTAGCACATATTTTACGTACGAATGGAAACTAGTAAACTAATAATAGATTACCCATTAACAAAAATAGTTTACGAAAGAAAACAATTAATTTGAAATGGATTTATGATATGATAATGTATTTCATAATTATATGCTCATAAAGGATTATTGTTAGATAATATGATATCTCCTGATTATGAAGAGTTGAATTATATATAGGTACCCAATATAACAAAATATTTTCGCCCATAAATGATGGGCAATATTTGACCAATAATTGACATTAGTGAATTGTTAATAATGTACGTGTCATCGATCAAGACCAAAAAAAAAAGAAACATGTCATTTTTATGTGTCATTTGACGTATAAAGGACATTAAATGGGTATGTACTCAAACGCTTCGAAGGAAAAGTAAGGCAATTTCGGTGAACTTTACAAAGCAATCGGGATAATTCCGATTGACATCTAGTATCTATGTTTGGTCATCTGGATTTCTAATTAGGATACGACTGGATATGATATAATATAAAATTATTGGATTTTTTTTATATCAGATACACTGTTTGGTGAATTACAGTTTTAAAATCGGATATATTCACATCCTATCATGTACATTTTTTTTTTTAAAATATAAATGGCATATCATTGTAAATGAACATAAAAGTTCATAAACAAAGATGGTAAAAATTTCTTGTGACACTATTCCCTAATTTATTTTTATTTTATTTTATTTTTCCTCTTTTTTAAATTATTTTCTTTATTATTTCTTTTTTCCCTTTTATCATTCTTTAATAAAATTTTATCAAATAGTAAATTGTACTAACATACCTAAAATAAAAAAATTCCTAAAATATATACAATAAATATAAATATATAATTTATAGATTAAATGTTTATTATAAGATAGAATTAAAGTTGAATATATAAATTAAAATAAGATTAAATTAAAAAATAAATTTTTAATTTTAATTTTTAATTTCTTAAATTAGAATTCAAATATTATTTATATTAAATTTTAATTTTAATTTTGTTAATTTAATAAGTTTGTTATTCGAGAAAAATAACTTTCTTATTATGAATATAAAAAATCCTATCCATATTTATCTCACCTCTTCTATGGGATAATTTTATCCGGCCTATATCCCTCTTATATCGATTTTATCATATCCTGAGTAAGTACCAAACGTAAGATATGATAAACCATATCATATCCCGAGTTTTATCCCGACTGCCAAATGCAGCCTATGTTTAATAGAGTTCTTCAATGCACTGAATTTTTTTTCAATCGTCTAATGGTGTTAGGGTGATTTTGTTTAATTTTCGATTATTTTTGTTTGATTTTAAATATTTTTTTATAGTAGCAACAAGTTCAAAGTGTAGTCAATATTACGTATTACGATATATTTTATTGAAATTTTATTATAACTTCTAAACAATATTTCCTACTCCTTTTTTTTAATATCAATTAATTCTCATAGACATTAAAGCATGGGCCTCCAGTCGCTACTGTGACATGAATGTCCGATTAAATATTAGCTATAGTAATGTAAGATAAAAATATTAACGAATTATCATTAAAAAAAATTAAATTAACAAAATTGTAAAAATATAATTAACTTGAAGCATCAATGAATACAAAATATTAACAACCAACTACTGGCAATGGAATTTTCACTCGAAAAGAAAGAAAAATGTGAATATTTTTATTCTGAAATCAAATCAAGGAAATTCTAGATATGCATTCTCACGGAATGTAATATTATGAATTTCGTTAAAAATTATATTCGAATATTGTATATTTTCACAGGATATCCAATAATTCTCTTCGTAATACATTGTCATGAATGATGAGATATCCATCAAATCTTGCCCCCAAAAAAAAGATAGACTTTAAATAATTAGCAAAAAAAGGGAGAATTAATTTATAAAGGAAAACTGAAATATATGGAATTGTAAGATGATCCTGAAGATATTATCTCTAACTCTGTAGGATTAGAGAGCAGTAAATGGAGAAGAGAAAAGAAACTATTTTATTCACAAGTAAATTCTACAAAAATTGCATGCTCGCCTTTTCCACACCAAGCTGATGGCACAAAGTGAAGATTCAACAAAATTGAGGAAAGCTATTTAAGAAGGAGATATATATTCTAACTTTATGCGTTCATGATTTTGATTTATTCATATTATTTATGCGCTCGAAATATCGTATGTAATTATTCATTGCTCAATAAACGTTGATAATCTTATATCTTAAGTTTTCTTTTAAAAGGAGGATGAACCTGCATGATAAGGTTTGGAACAACTTTTAATAAAATTTCACTTGAGCTCTAACTAAAAAATTAATTGATGTGGATATTTATTTTGTCATTCATTTTTTGAATGTGTATTATATTTCTTTTGTAAAAAATTTAAGATATTAGCATTTAGAATAATTAAAAAAAATATTGTACTAAATATATGCGAGGTGTGAGCATTTTACTAGTTTTAAATAAAATTAAATAATTTTAACTCGTTGGTAAGCTATATAAAACATATTGGAAAATTAGTGTACGTTCTTTCTTAAAAGTGTTAGGAACTTATCGACACATTACCGACTAAGCAACTTTCTAGTCAAAATTTTGTTAGAAACGAAACTCGAAACATACAACCGTCTTCACCTTTTACTAGCATGGAACAGTGTTCTGATTTTTGCACTACAGAACAATATAATGGTCCCTATTAAATTTGTATAGAAAAGAACCGTGAGGACAATTTATTTGCCCGTGGACCCATAGTAGTTACTTGTTGATTGAAGCTTTCCGAAAATGCTTATGATGTGTGAAAATTTGTGTATAGGTACCGACCATATATATATATATATACTACTAGTTAGTTACTAAATCAACGTCAGACTCTAACTTGAATATTTCTCTCAATTTTTCTTTTTTGTCCGGAATGTTTCTTGAAGGTCTTTAAAAATTTGAAGTTTATGAACTTCAGTGAATGTCAGTCGGTAGTTTGTATGCTAGATCTCGAATGTACTCCAAATCTCGAGGAATTAGTTCTCCATGGATGCAAAAACTTGGAGCGTGCCCACGAATCAATGGCATATCATGGCAAGTTAAAATTGTTGAATTGAAGTGAGTGTTCTAAACTTCATCATCTCCCCGATGTGCTCCAATCCAAGAATCTTCAACTTCTTGATCTCAGTGATTGCTCAAAATTGCAAAGGTTCCCTCATATTCCGAATAAAATCAAAGGCTTGTGAGATCTTTATTTAGCAGGGACTTCCATTAAGGAAATTCCCGCATCCATAGAAAATCTTGTCTCTTTGGAGAGTCTTTATTTAATTGATTGCAAGAAACTGGAAATGCTACCCTCTAGCATTTACAAGTTGCGAAATCTTGAAGTATTGACGCTTGCAGGCTGCTCAAAACTAATCAAATTTCCAAAAGGGGAGGATTCGAGGGATCCCCGTACGAAGACGGGATTTCCTAAGTTAGCCATTTTAGACCTTAGTGAATGCAATTTATCAGAAGTAAAACTTCTTGGAGAATCATTCATGTTTAAACAATTTTACTAACCTTCCTACATGCCTGCAACTATATAAGTTGTTGTGGTTGGATGTTTCATATTGCCAACACCTACAAGAGATCCTCAAGATTCCTAGGCAATTGCAAGATTTATCGGCAACTAGTTGCAAATCTCTAAGTAAAATTACTTCCGACATATGTGACATTGACAATATTGACTTATCTTCATGTCACGAACTGGTCCGTAATGGGTTTACTGTGAATGATTTGTTTAAGCTTGAGGTTAGTTTCTCTCTCTCTCTCTCTCTCTCTCTTCTCTCACATATAGAAAGGGACTATGCATATATATGCAGTGGAGGTGGCTATGCCATAAGGCAATGCAAAGGATATTCTCTCTATTTATAGAACTTCAATTCTCTATGGAATTACAATGATCACCAAATGTAAAACTTCAAAAATACATGTTCATCCAAATACAAAATCTTCAGCAATAAACATTCGTTTCTACCAATTAAGTACAGCTATAGTTTACTTTAGGACTGCCCACTTATCTCATTGAAACTCTTCTTTTTAGATGCCAATTTCAAAAAACAATCTAACAATCTATATCTATGACAGCGTTTTCGTCCCATAGCTGATTGGAATGTTCTTCTACCTGGAAGAGAGATGCCAGAGTGGTTGCTCCCTAACAAAGAGGGTTATATATCTTTCATGACTTCAAAGGACTTGTATAAGAAGTTTCTAGGATTAGCTTTCTGTGTTGTATTTCGAGTAAAAGAAGGAAAGAATCCGGGCAGATTTGAGCTTCTATCATACGTTAATGGCAAAAGGATGAACCAAATCTGTTGGAACCGATTTAGTTCATTAGATTTGGATCATATGTGGCTTGACTATTGCAAACCGGAGTCGCTGTGGGGAGTAGATGCTTTTGGATCATTTCCTGTTTAGCATTAGAGCATTGAATTGTGAAATTGTAAAAAAATGTGGATTCCGACTAATATGCAAGCCAATAGAGAATTATTTGGAAGTATTGCTTCAAGACGATCAGTTGTTGGATTCAGCTTTACTCTATGAAGTTTGGCATGAAGATAGCCAAATGGGCACAGAGGAAGAAATTTCAAATGAGACAGAAGATTTCATAAATCGTTCAAGTAATTTAGTCGAAAAAGGATCGCACATGGCTGACTTCTCATTTCAGGTACCTCTCTCTCTCTCTCTCTCTCTCTCTCTCTCTCTCTCTCTCTCTCTCTCTCTCTCTGTGTATGTGCGTGTGTGATTGATATAGAGTCTATGTTGGGTGCAGCGCGTATTTGTAACATGCCAAAAATGAAAATGTTAGATAAACAATCAAACTAATAGAAGGCGATTCTGCTCCTTTATGTGATAGCCGAGGCTAGAGCATGAAGATCTATTACTAAAGATAATAAAACATGCGTCGAGGAAGACTGTTCAAATGCATCTAAGATCAACATCAAAGGATAGTGGAAAATACTTCAAGCAAATTAGTCTTCAAAGGATTGGACATGAGATGCTTGTGGGCGTGGGTTTAAGCGCGTGTATGTTTGTTTAGGCAGAGTGTTTGTTGGGGGCATTGTGATTGTATAATGTAAAAGCTGAAAATTCTAGACAGACAAACAAACATCGTATAAAGTCATTTTGCACCTATATGAAACGGGGGTGGTTATAGCACTTGCAGGGGAATGATTTCTATGGTACGAATAACTCAAGCAAGGACCAATATGATAAATTATTTTAGAACTCTAGCTTTGGTTGAATTACAAAGAATATGCTCAAATGAAACTCTTCTACTTGAACTAATTACAAACTTGGATATCTCTAACAATTTGCCCATATGACAGAATTATCGATATTCCCAAATTCCTTCAAGTTTCAGAAATGTTCTCCCTGGAGGAGAGATGCCAAAGGAGTTCATCCTTGTTGAAGACGATATCATATATTTCATGGCTTCAGAGGAATTGTATGACAAGTTCTTAGGATTGGCTCTCTGTATTGTTTTTAGTGCATAAGATAGAAAAAAAGGAAATATCTTTCGACATTGTGCCACATGTTAACGACCAAAGGCGGAATGTGCTATCAGGAACTCTTGGTTCATTTGACTTAGATCACTTGTGGATTCAATATCTCAAATTGAATGTGCTATGGGGAGTATTAGAGGGAGGAGTTGATTTTAGTCAATTTGATCAGAATTATTTACAATTTAGCCTTAGACTTAAAATATTGGGTGGCACCATGAAAAAGTTGGGATATGTGCTGAGATGCTGGCGATTAGAGGATGATTTGAAGATTGTGCTCAAAGACAATCAATCAGTGAATCCAGCTGCACTCTTGGAGGATTATGACGAATCAACAGATCCAAGAGAATTCTTACGCAGATGTCATATAGGTATAGAGGAACCGGATGCCAATGCCAGTGAAACAGATTAAATGGGAAGGGGGCGAGGGCAATACGTCTCGGTTGGCAACTCCTAAGGAAGCAATCATTAAGCTAGCACAACAAATTCGGGTGGCACATGTTTCCGGATAAACTGGGATATCTGTGTTGCGTTGGAGTAACGGATGGCGTTTGGTTCAATTTCTCATGTGAGATTCAACTATATGAAAATGGATAGAGTCTGACTTGGCACATAACAGCATTTGTTTTTCATGTTTCCTTGTCAATCGAATCATGATCTAATTGCTAAATGTTATATTCTGCACAGCATGCTTAGTTACATATTATTTTCTAATTTAAGCGGCGTTAGTGTACCCTTGGAATAGTCTTGGTTTGAGACATGCTCTACAGTGTAACGTTGATTTGGCATATGTTCTAATAATTTTGATCAAAGTCAAATTTTATATTTTGAATAAAGACAGTTGTGCTTGGCTCCAATTATATCTGACGTCTTGAATTGTCAATTTGGTTGCATGCAATTTATTTAAGATTCCCCATTTTTATTTCCATTGAGACCTCAGTCGCCCGGTTCTCCTCTCGTCAAGGCCCTGACCATCGATGGCGCCGAGATGCTTGGAGTGAGAAAAGTTCACCTCTCTCATGTGGCCTTTTGAGAATGATCGCTCTGGTACTAATCTTTTTCCCTTTTCCGTATAATGCTATCTGCATATGCTAACATTGATTTACGATATTGATGTTGGCGAACTCTAGCCAATAGAGGTTTAGAATGCTTGTTTGCCATCTGCAATATCACTCCTAATTTAACATTTTGTTAGCCTATATAAGTATGCTTAGTATTAATCTATTTCTTTTGGATTTAATGTATTGATAAGCGGACCACTTCCATCTTGTCTCCGTAGAGAAATTATAGTGGTATAATAAACATAGGCTTAGCTTGATAATATAGACAAAATTAAAGTCGACTTCTCTAATTTAATTTCTCTGTTTCTTTGGCTGCGGCAAAGCTGTTCATGACTATGGCAAGCTGAGATGGAGAAAGTAGTGCTCAGGATGGTCTGCGAGAGTTATGGTGTCGAGAAATGCTAGGACCCTTGCATCGAATCGAGCACATAGCTCCTTTGATTCTTGAATTACAAGAAACCGGAAGGTGTTGAGCCAGCATGAACCTGACCGAGCACACGGACAAAAGCTTCTTGTCCTACTTGCACCAGAACAACATTAGGGGCTTGGAAGTGAGGACCAAAGACTGGGAGTGGTTCCCTTTCGACCCCTCCGCTTCGAATTTCATGGTCATGGCCAGTGAAGCATGTGTGGTGAGTCACTTATTTGCTCGTGAAGATTCTTCTCATCACTACTTCACGCTAGTTCATTGAAGTCATTTCTAGTTTGGTCTGGTACGTTGCTAATCAGGGATGGAGCAATGGAAGGATCAATGCTTGTGACAACCAAGTGGCGGTTGAAGAAGAGAGTCAAGTGAGATATTCTCTTGGAACATTCTCAGACATCACAAGAATGATCGAGACACCTAAATAGTTCATCGACGAAGCACACCCTTGGCAATACAAGCCCTTCAATCACATCGATCTCCTTAGCCCCCTTGACTCTAGCGACAACCGCATCAAGATCTCCTTAGCCCCTGTGACTCTAGCGACAACCGCATCAAGGCCGAGAGCCTCATTAAGTCCAGCTGCGGAGTTCTGGCCAATTAGCCCGCGTGAATAATTCAGAATGAATAGAGTATATGCTTTATAATGTGAAATAAGATGAGGTCTGAGGAGATTGTCGTCTCTCAATCTTCTTTTTCTGTTTTCTAGAATAAAGAGACCTGCAAGGGTCTTTCCAATGTAGATGTTATGGATGGCATATTTCGTGCAATGTAATCAATCCATGTTACGAAATTAGTGGAGCTTCCGTTGTTTCTTTCTAATAAGTGATTTGTTATACTTGCTTCATGGCAAATATCATCAGGTTATTTTTCACATACATAATGGTGGAGATGAACTCAGTCTATATCACCATGGACACGTTATTTTCATATAGCAAGTCCACTAATGTGGTGGACATCTATCTGATGTAATGAAGTTCTAAAGCATTTCATCATGTGATGGTGCGTGCGTGCCCGGGATGACAATTTCCATCTTGGTCCAGTAATATGTAGCCCACTAGAAAAAAGAAAATCAATTATACAGCAAAAGCAAAGAACATTTTGAATCTTTCAGAAAGCAAAAATGCCTGTAAAATTGCCGAGCATAGAAGACTTATGACTTGATTTATGAATCAAATTTTGTGACTCTTATCATAATTTTTTTTTTTTCATTCAAAGCCCAAAAGCCATGACATTTCCTTGTTCGGTGAGTTTCCAATTAAGGTGATCAATAATGCCATGGAAAGAAAGTCTTGGACTTGGATCTTAAGTAATAATAGGCTTTGGAGGAGGACTTTCCTATTAAAAAATATATAAATGAATAAATAAGAAAGAAAGAAGAATTAGAAGAAGGAACAGAAGTATCTTTCATTACATAGGTACATAGACAAAAACTATGTACTTGTAGCCGGGAAACACGGGAGACAAACTCATCTCCAGAGTGGATCCCTCCAAAACAAGGTGCTCCGGAGGCTGATATAGGTGGACCTCACGTAACCTGAACAGTCGATGGAGCGATAGCCTGCGCATGTCGTAACTCCTCTGGGACTCTCATCGTGGGGTTCGCGAACTCACCTCGCCTCTCCTTTGCAAATCAAGCTGAAACACTAGCCATGGTGGACGCCCTCAAGTTTCTCTTTTCCAGAAGAGCATTCAGCTTGAGTCCGACCGTTCGAGTTTTGATAAATTATTCGAAGTCCGCAGATCGGTTGGTGCGGGAAGAGCGCGCACCAATCTGCGAGGCCCGTGATCCGCCACTCCACTTCTCATATCTAATTTTAGCCCATGTAGTAGAGAGACTGATAGAAAAATGGATTGGGTCTTCTAGGACTCGCTTCGTTATGATGGTCCACGAGTGCTTGATGTTTATGTTTGAGAAATAAAGGAAACGTGTTTGGCCTAAAAAAGAATTGATGCATCGAGAGGAATCGGTAGACGAAGTCTCTCGCAAGCTTAACGTGGTAAACATTCCAAGTTCACTCGAGTCTCAATAAAAGCAGACAAATTCCAACCTTCGAGATGTTGTCAAGCCCAAACAAATTTCTCACTCATAAGTATCTCGATTTGATTTCTTCTTTTAACAATAAAAATGACTTTTTCAAAATACAATTAGATATTAGCATTTGGATATGAAACCCCATTTTTGGGCATAGGGACGACGGCCTCTACACCAAGTCCTTGACAGCTGGGCCCGAGTCCCTTGAGGCTAGGCCAATAAACCCCGCTGACCCTGTCCAAGTCCTTGTCTATTGTGCCTCAACACCCGACTTCCATGCCTGAATCACCAGTGCCCACCAAGTTCCCCCGAGGCTGAGCCCCAAGTTCCTGTCACTCGTGCCCAGGTTCCTAATGACTAAGCTCAAGGAAACCCGGCGCTTGGGCCTGAGGTCAGGGTCTAGCAGCCGTTGTCCAAGCCAAGGTCCTTGGCACCAGGCTTGGGAACCAAACGGCAAGTTTGGGTTCCTCAGGGGGGCCGAAGACCTCTGTGCAAATGAACCTATTTTATCGTATAGTCTCCTTTTCGAATTATCGGCATGTAGATGTACAAAGTTCTAAATCCACTAATTCATGTATTTCCATTTCACTAAGCTTACTTTCATTGTTGTTTAGCTGTCTAATTCAGTACAGCCTTTCATGTCACTTCACGGCCCCTTCTTTAATCCTTCATCGTGCGATCGGATTGGATATAACACTACGGTCATCTATGATAGACGTTCTGTCTTCGCATTGGTTTGTCGCATTTGTAATGCAATCTTGGCGGGCAATTACATATACTCTAGAAGGTTCCGTCTGACAATTGACCTGCTACTTCTTTTTCTCATGGTATTGCAATTTGACGCGTCACTTTTGCAATTTTGTCATAACACAGTTCACTTTTACGTAAATGTCTCGCACTTATCTTCCAAGATTGGTCGGCCGGAAAAAAAGTGCATGCCATTTTAGGCCGGATCCTTATATCACACAAAGAGTCCATGTCCGTTTAGATTAAAATACAAGCGAGTTTTGCTTTATAAACCATGGAAGAAAGTTTGCAATTCATTTTAAAATTTCAACCGAATAATGGAAAGTATCATCATTTTTCTGGTAAATAGCTTCTTAAAAGACATTTTTCAAATATGTCAAATTTTTCCACGAAAGAAATGAAGCATTCATGGGCACCATGTTATTCACTATAAAGCACCGACACTCTCTAGGAGTTTTCATGTTATATCGGACATTTCAACACGTATCCAACATTCGGTCAATACGTGTTAGAAAATCCGACGCTTAGTCAATTCTCCCGACACGCTCCAAAACTTGAGTCTAAAATTTTGATAGGCGTATGGTCAATTTTAAAAAAATTCAATAAATAAGGAGTCAAAACATAAATATGTAAAAAAAAAAATAATAATAACAAAAATAATAAAGGAGAAAAGAAGAAAACTTAGTCTTTTTTCTCTTCCGACTCTTGCTTATCGTGACCCACAATTCACACCAAAATTTGTTTTTTCCTCTTCTCTTCCAACATGCGAGTCCAGAATGTGGATTACTTGTTTTATTCTCGAAATATTTTTCACTTTGAAAAAATGAATGATACTAACAAATGATTGATTTATTTTTTTAATATAAATTCATTCTAATCTCTTTTTTATTATTTATTTATTTATGAATTTGAAGAAATTAATTTGATTAAAATAATGTATATATAAAAATATATATTTAATATATAATATATCCCAACGTCTCGAAATTTTCTATTTTTTTAAAACAAATAACGTGTCGATGTATTGTATCATGTCATATTATATTACGTGTCAATATCGATACTATTTAAATTATTTTTTCATAGGAATAGGTCAAATCGGTGCATCGAGAAGAGCCAGCACACAAATTCCACTTCGGAACTGGCCATGGCCGGCCTTTGACAACGCATCTCTTTCACATCAAATCCAACCTTTTTCTCTTCTTTAATCTCTCATGGGTTCTGGTGCAATGCATAAATTCTGGCTTTGCATTTATAATAAGTCGCCATCGCTTTCAGAAACGGGATCTATTCAACAACAACGAGGGGCAGCTCTCAAAAGGGAATGAGCTTTCCATTCCGGCAACCGTTCTGATGCTTCCAAAAAGCGGACATGGTCAAAAACACAGCACTTTTCTCTTGATTCTTATTGATGCGGACGGTGATAAGGCAGCTGTCTCATATCTGCTCCAGTGGTGTAGAGAGACTTCTTTGATTTCTGTCGGAGACCTAACATGGGATACACCACTACATAGCTTGTAAATGTCCCTGAGAACATTCACTAGAAAGTTAGAAACAGGTAAAGAACAAGGTAAATATGTTTCCAAGTGTTTAAGCCCCACTTCTAAGTGATGCGAGAGACTTCAATGTCTTTAAGCTCATAAATGATATGCTTCTACGCACCACTAAAAGAGTCGGTAGATGCATTTTACCGCAGAAGTGTCACGACACAAGCAACGCTAGTCCTGTGTCCTGAATGGCCAATTTTTATGGAGCAATTATGTTTAAGATTAGATGTTATATTTTTCTTCATCTCCAGTTAAAAGAAACTACCTCTGATAAAATCTTGAATGGTGGGTTCCCAACTTATATGAACATCACCCGCATGCAAACTTAACTTACTCATGATGAGGCTGGTTGAAATTCATCCAATTAGTGATTGAGAAGAGCAAAACCCTAAATTAGTTTGCAAAACACTATCATAGGTAAGTAGTAAGATCATAATGCAACATATTGCTATCCCAAAAAAGGAATATAATTAAGCCACCTGACAAAAACAAGAAATCATAATTGGATGTATGGCATGTGCGCGTTAAAGACTCGTGTAATTTAACAGTCCAACGTTCTCTTCTTCGTTCCAAAGCATGTAGGCACAAAGCTTCATCATTCCAGGCATGTTGCTTTGTAATATCTTTGGTTCTTGGGAGTGCTAAAAACCAGAACGATGGAGCAATGTCCTAATCCCAAGGGACATCCCTCGTTCCTAATCCTTTCGTGATGACCAATGATTAGTTGGCAACTTTCATTAGCGGAGCCGACCCCTCCTTTTTCCTTAAAATATACACAACAATTGAGAAAGAGGGAGAGAGAGGTTAACGTTATTAGCCTACAACGAGGGGCAATGATCCATGTCTGCCCTAGCCTTTTCATTTCCTCCCATTCAACGTTTGATGATTGCAAAATGAGCTTTTAACTGGGATGGGAAAAGGTAAAGAAAATCAAAAGTTAAACAGTATTAACTTTGGACCAATTGAGACTGATCAGGAATAATTTCAACGAACAAAGACAAGAGTCAGTTCACTTGACCGTGCTCCTTTCCCCGTCAAATCCGATGGATAGAGCCGTTGCTCAAGGAATCACAGCCCCAACTGAAGAGAATTCGTCTATTTATTTTCCCAAGAAAGCAAGCTGGACCATGCCTCAAGTTCGGATCCTAGATTCACACATCAAATTGACAATTCATCTAGAATTGACACACCAATAAATCACAAATCGGCAATCCAAATTCACTTAGCCGCCGCCGCCGCCGCTCTCTTTAGCTGTTTAACACCACATCACTTTTGCAATATGGGATTCTTTCATCTAACACTCTTACCCATGCCAATTAATATAGTGGCTAAATGAGGTAATGACTTCAAAGGTGGAAGGCCTTCTCGACTCATAATAACTTCTCAAACATATGTTCATTTGATTATATTTTGAGAAAGCTTAATCTTCCAACTCACAAAACATATATTAAAAGCCAACACTCAAGAAAAATGTAAAGATTTGATATCTAGAATTCAAATCCTACATGAGGGCATTAAATTTTCTACACCGATATTAGGTATCCAAACCTTTTAAAGCATCTGGCCACACCAATCTCATAATAAGTCCCCTCATCCCCATCCTAATCATCCTCCATCACAATCCCATTGTTGTTAAATATTTACAAGGGCAAGAGATCTCGGCATTTTTCCAAACAATCGTGTGCACTAAACTAACGAATTGGGTACGAGGTGATGAACTCAAGGACTTTAAATTAGTCAAAGTTATGAAATTTCTCCACATGAGGTAGCTAATGTTGAAGACATTTGCGAACCAGAAGTTTGCTAACATGTGTCATATTTGTGACATCATGGAGGACAAGACCGCACTTGATGGTATTTGAATAGTATATCTTCCCAAAAGATGATGTACTAACATACAAGAAGCTATTTCTTCCTCATTCTTCTCCTTGATTCCACGGCTCCTTTATAGTGGGATTATGCCATCCAGGATTCCAGACACAGATCGACATCTCCTTGTGATCGTGCAAAGCTGGGTACTCCAAAAGCCATATCATGTAATCTAGGAGGATTTTGACCAGTAATTTAAGGAAAAGTACATGGAAACCCTTTTCCTTGGCGTTGGATCTCAAGCTTACTCAAAGAATCTATGTAACAGATAATTTTTTTCAGGGTGTTGCCTCTATACTTGACACCTAGGATTGTGTAATGTTGGAACTGGCTTATTCTCATTGCAAAGAAATTGATGTGATGCTTCTTCTACTTTATTTATTTTCTTAGAGTTAGTATATCATATAAGCATGCAATGCTTAAATCTCTTAATGCTTTTATTAATATATTGTGTAGATTACAAAATGAACATTTAAAAATTTTCATGCATCACGTGGTTAACTTCTATTGATGATTTGGTAGGAAATTCGTTTGTTATTGATCTATTAGGGTGCCTTAATTTATAACTTTTTTTTTTTGGTCGAACCTTTGATTTAAAATTTAACAAACCGATAAATCGAACCAAATTAATGAGTATAATAGATAAATCTTTTTTCATTATATTTAATAAAATTTATAGTTTAACCTAACCGAGTGAATTCTTCCTATCAAAGATCACTCTATATTATGGAACCAAAGATTCATTCTTCTTTCGACATTATCAATTCATCATTAATATCCAATAATGTATGCGAAAGAGTTTCCGTGATCTTTAGTGTTTTGATGTGACGTGAACGGTATAAAATCGAATCAAATCAATAACAAATCGGAATTATTAGTTTGAGCCTAGTCACAATTTTACTAATTAGGGATTGGGTTCAGACTTTCCCAAATCGACAAGTACGGATTTGGATTGAAAATTACCTCTTAGCACAAATCATGAACACCGTCGTCTCCTCCCCCTCTCTCTCTCTCATCTCTGCTATAAATATCCATCTACATATCGCTTTCTCTCTCTAAGCTCTCTGCATTCCGAACTCTGAACGTTTCTCCACTTCACGTCGAAGTCTCTCTCTCTCTCTCTCTCTACAGACACGCACATGAACGCTGCAGCAGCAACGACCAACGGCGACAAGGGAAGTGAGATCAGCCGACCTCCTCTGCTTCTCCGAAACGCCCGACAATGGTCGACGTGGACCGGCGCATCACCGGCATAACCCCGGCCCACGTTGCCGGCCTCCGCCGCCTCTCCGCCCGCGCGGCCGCCGCCCCTTCCGCCGCGGCCTCCCGGAACGGCCTCCTCTCCTTCTCCTCCCTCTCCGACCAGGCCATGACCCACCTCCGCAGCTCCGGCGTCCAGGTCCAGCCCGGCCTGTCCGAGGCCGACTTCGCGCGCGCCGAGGCGGAGTTCGGCTTCTCCTTCCCTCCCGACCTCCGCGCCGTCCTCTCCGCCGGCCTCCCCGTCGGCCCCGGCTTCCCCAACTGGCGCGCCGCCGCCGGCCCGGCCCGCCTCCACCTCCGCGCCTCCCTCGACCTCCCCACCGCCTCCGTCTCCCTCCAGGTGGCCCGCAACGCGTTCTGGCCCAAATGCTGGGGCCCGAAGCCGCCCGACCCGGAGAAGTCCCTCCGGGTCGCGAGGAACGCCCTCAAGAAAGCTCCGATCTTGATACCGATCTTCAGCCATTGCTACATCCCTTCCGCTCCGTCGCTCGCCGGGAACCCCATCTTCTTCGTCGACGAGCATCGGGTCTTCTGCTGCGGCTCGGACCTCTCCGATTTCTTCCACCGCGAGTCGCTCTTCCGCAGCTCTGACTACGAACCCGAAGAAGAAGCGGCGCTCCAGAGGCAGAGGTCTCTCGGGGCGAGGCGAAGCGTGGACGGCCGCGGCGGCGGAGCGGGGAGGTCGACGAGGTGGGTGGAGTTCTGGAGCGACGCTGCCTTCGACCGCCGCCGGAGAATCTCCTCGTCCTCGTCCTCCTCGTCGCAGTCGTCCTCCTCGTCGCCGGAGAGGTTCTTCGACTTGCCAGCGGATACCCAGCACCCCAAATGGGTCGACGAGTACATGGAGCGGATCGGGTCGGTGTTGAGGGGCGGCGGGTGGAGCGAGTCGGACGTGTCGGAGATGCTGGAGGTCTCGGCGTCCGCCGACGACGTCTTCAGTGGCGGGACGGCGTTCGCGGTGGACCGCCAGGCGGTGCTCGACTCCCTTCTCCTGAAAGCGGATCGGTTCTCGGACCGGCTCCGGAAGGCGGGCTGGAGCTCCGAAGACGTGGCGGACGCGTTCTTCGGGTTCGACTTTCGACCGGGGAAGGAGAAGAGACCGGCCAGGAAGCTGGCGCCGAAGCTCGTGGAGCGGCTCGGGCGACTGGCCGAGTCGGTTTCCCAGTAGCTGGCGGTGGATGGCAGACAGAGCAAGAGATTATTCCTTTTTTTATTCTTTCTTTTTTATTCTTCTTTTTGTCCTTCTTTTTGACCTTTTTTTTGACATTTTGATGCCTCGATTGCGTCATGTTGTGGAGACACAAGGCTTTGTCAAAGTGAGTGCTGATTACACGATTTGTTCATACACTATTATCGATGATTAAAGACATTGAACCATGTTCTTCCCCCTCTTGAATTATAAATATATTGTTTAGATTTTTTTGGGATTAGCTGTTTTCGGCGTGAATAGTGTGCCCAAGTTTTGTTTTAAATAACTGATGAAGTCTTAGAGTACTAGATTTGATAGATGGTGAAAGAACAAGCACAGGTCAATCCTCGAAATCTTCGCATGAACAAGTGAGGTGGGATACTTGACTTTAAGTCGTTTTCTCTCTCACCTTTTGGTACTAGTTTATTTTAAGAGTCCATTTATTTCATGTAAAATAAATCATTTAGAAAATATTTTTCAAAAAATGATTGCTTGTATTTCTAATAAAAATTATAAAAAAATTTCATTGACTAATTATTTTAAGTAATATAATTGATTATTCATTTTCGGCAAAACAAATGGTCTCTTAATATTTAATTAACCAAAGCAATTTCCAGATTTATGAATAATACACGTAAAATGCTGTAAAACAGCCACTATGTGTTAAATTTTTTTATATTTAAATTGCTTCTTATAAATTCTGAATTTCGAAAGGAATTGAATTTATTTGATAGAATATTATTTATATCACGAAGCAGGACTAGACAAAAAAAAGGTAAATTAATATGTACGGCTCACCTTTTGTTTGGACATGCAAAAAGCCTTAAGAAAAGCAAAGGTCAAGAAAGAAGGGAGATGGGGGAAATAAAAATTTTCTTAGGAAATCATATGGGAAAAATAAAGTGAAGAATCTATAATGCTTTTGCACTCTATACAGTAAGCAGGTCGTACCACAGTCATGACCCTCTTTATATGTCGATGCATGGTCCTTTATTTTATTGATCAGGATAACATATTGCTATGGTAATTAGCCTGGGAAAAAGCAATTTGTTTAATTGAAATTAGTGTTGAGTTATGCACTGAGTGCATAATCATGACGGATTATATATAAAGAAAAAAAATCATTTTTTTAAGGAATTCAATGATAATTTGATGGATTAATATCACCAATAATCTCAAATTGATACATCCATACTCCTACCATATTTATCGCAAATTAATCCTTCCTTTTGGTAGTGGCTATTGCCATGAGTAGGCGAGAACTCGCTTGCCATCGCCACTCATGGTTAGGGCCACTTCCCATCGCCACCCCAATGCTAGGCCATATGGAATAGTGCTGCCGGCCCCTCCTGCACCTCCACCATGTAATTACCCTTAAATTAATAAGCCAAAACATTATTTTGTCTAACATTTATGTTTCCAAAATTACTCTTCCAATTAACAGGACCTACTCATAGGGTAACACCTGATTTTCTTCTATGTATAATCACTCTAATTAAGCATTTTCGTTCTGTGTAATCTATTTACACGAATGTATGGTGCTAGCCTAAACCCTAGCCTTTTTTTTTAGGGCAGCACTATTTCTACTTTTTATATGACTGAACTCACCCCCAATTTTCGCTAAAAAGACAAAATTGCTTTCAATCATTCATTTGCAATTTGAAATGGTGGCCCGCCTTCTTTTTGTTTATTTATTTCTATTTCTATTTAGGATCTAGTTATTATAATTAAGCATTTCATATGTTCTGTTTTTATTGGTTATGGGTATCACATGTATTTTAAAGGCACTATGTTTCTTTTTCTCTTTTTAGATTTTACTTCATTAGAAATAAGTTTTGTCAAAAAGAAATTTCCAAGAAAATACATATCAAGTCTCTTAATTTGCTATATCAAATAATTTATCTTTTTTTTCCTTACTATTGGTGATATATCTATTTACAAAGCATGTAAAGACATTATAGGAGTATTTATAATCACTCTAAATTATTAGCATGACAAAGTTAAGTATAATAAATTAGGTTAATAGTACAAAAAAACCCCAAACTAGTACATTTGGGAAATTTTTATCAAAAACTAAATTTTTTATCATTAAACATCTCAAACATGTACACTTATAATAAATTTATCTTTAATTAGTTTTTGTTAAATTTTACTATTAAATTATTAACTTGAATGACATATGACGGTTGATGAGTGTATCAATTTGGGGTTTTACCTTCTATTTATTTCAATTTGTGAAATATAATTTAACAAAAAATAATGAGGGGTAAATTTGTCATAAATATTCTAGTTTGAGGTTTTGGTGATTAAAAAATTAGCTAAGAGTAAATTTATCGAATGCTTACCAATTTAAGTCTTTATAATATTAATCCTAAATTATGTACTATGACACAAAAGGGTGGGTAGTTTTTAGTTTTATGTACTATAATGCTAGCATAACTTTGAAATATCTATGAATTTATATATGTATGACTTAACTATAAAATTTATAGGCATATAAGTTTACATTTGTTAGAAAGTTTGACACAAAAACTTAAAACTATTAAGTGAACAATGACTGCATAAATATAAAGGGCATGTAATAACAATTGCCAGTTGACATAGATAATATTTTAACATATCTCTCAAAGGCTTTTGGATTAACGTGTATCCTTTGGTACACATGTTTAATCAAGGAAAAACTATTTATTTTCAATCCAGCCATTGTCTTTCTCGAGTATAAATATACTTCTGAGACAGGACTATTTTGTCCAGTGTGGCTAGTAATATCTTTCCGCCAAACCGAAATAGTGGTACTGTTGACTTGGAGGGAAAAATGGAAGGAGCAAGTCTCTTCTTTTGAGAGGCCAGTTTAGAATGTGGGAGACCAGGAAAGAAAGGGAGATGCTCTTTTTCCTAGAAAATTGGGAAAAGATGGGGGATATTTTCCAGGAAAAATCTGACAGAAGGAGCTCCCTAACTTTGCCAGGTGACAGTACAAGGAGGGACGGTGTAGCTACTGTTTGTGGGGGCCGAGAAAGAAGAAGACAGGGGGAGGAAAGGGGACCACCTTAGCACCTCGGTTGGGTCCAACGTTTCCCTCCGTAGAGATCCATCTCTCAATCTTGAAATAACACGTGCATGAACAAGATTTACAGGTTTCGTCTGTATGTGGACATTGTTCTTGTTCATGCAATTTAGATTTTCTAGTAGATGCATTGTGAAGGGAGACACACCCTACTGTTGGTGGGTTCGTTTCGGGTTTCAAATTGATTTTGAAATTGGGTTTGCTGTGATTTGAATTCTTTCGGATATTGTTATGGATTCCAACGGATTAGGCTTCTTTATATGTTTTGTTCAAAAGTGAGTAGTATCGAATAAGATTGGGAGTCACTACAATGAATTAGTTCAAGCTTCAAGCATATTGTGGCCCCTCATATCTTGGGCGGACAACCTCGTGTGTTTCATATTTTATCAAGTGCGTTCTTTGATTTTATTTTGATGTATGTCTGAAATTTGAAACTTTTGAATTAGTAATACTTTTTCATAACTTTGAAGGAAAAACGACGGTTTTTGGTTGGAGCCATTTCAATCCAGATATTTTCAGCTATGACTAGACGTAAGGAGCAAAATTGAAAGAAGTTCCTAAATTAGCAAATATACATTCTTCTTTTTATTTTTCTTTTCTTTTTTTTCGGTACAGTAAAAGAAAACAATAACTAGTATGCTAACTCGCCTCACTGAAGTCCTGATCATTCGCTCCGACCTCTTGAGAATAGTCGAGGAGTATCTTGCAATCTATATTATCCCTATCGTTACACTTTGCAATCGTCACCTCCATGTAAGTATGAAAAGAAGAGATGGTTTATAGGTCAAGGCCTAGTCAAGCTCATCCTTCAGTGCCCATATTGTTGTAACCGCGAATTTCTAAGTTATCCATATGCGTCTCTCCAAATTCACTATCCATCTCCGATGACGACATTGATCAGATGTACCAGGACCAGCTAATCCCCGATTTCTAGAAGCCGAACCACGAGTTGTTTATTACCATGTGTAGTTCATAAATGACAACGGAGCCCTAGGTGAAGTCCTTTCGGATAACAAACAACACCTAATATCTTGTCTACTTTGTTGAGAACACTAACTACAAGGGTAATGCTACTTTAGATCCCAAGCATGATACAAGGGAGCACACACCAAATCATCACATGCATAAGCGAATGCAATGCCTTCCCTATGCAACGTTGAACAACCAAATTCAAACTGAAGACACCATTGTGAGTCATGAAATGTATAATTTCTCCCATTCTGTTCCGATAAATTTCTCAAAATGTTGAGTTAATCATATATATACCTTCTACTTTTGGTAATGTCCTCAGGGCAGCTGAGAACAAGATCCTTACCAAATTTCGGACCAGCAATAATGTGAACATCCAAACTTAGGGGCACATCCTTTTTTCACTACAGATTGTGCAGACTGTACTGCAATGATCAACTAGATAAGTCAGGTAATTAACATTGTCACACTTCAAAAACGAGTAGTACAAACTGTAGCGGTGTAATAATACCATAATGTTAATTAGACATTCTGTTTCTACCTGATGGCAAATCTTATCTGTCCAAAAGGTCTCAGAAACAAGTAACCACGACATTCCGCATGGACGGCATGTCATTGTCATTTTGACCCCCAAGCACGTAATACCAAAGCCCCCTGAAGCCCTAGTATGGTCTGTACCTCATGTCCGCTCTTGAAGGTCTCCCTCCACCAAGTCCATAGCCGCCCCACTGCATTAAAGACTGTAAAGCAGCTTAAATTACACGAATACATCTTTTCTCAAAAATATTTCATCACATGATTAAAGCTTAAAAAAATAGTCATTTGCAGAAGACAAATAGGAATCAGTGAACACATTAAAATCACTACTTTCTTCCCTTTCAGATGCACAGCAGAAACAAAACCAAAAGAAAAAAGAAAAATAATTAAGCAAAAGTGGCACAACAAACAGGAAAAGCCCTGGATTGAGTTATGCAAAAGAGTTAATACTTACATCATTGAAATCAAAGCTTCCATACATCCTGCCATAAGGGCGCATGGGACCTCCATAGCCCCCAAAGGGCTCTGCACTACCCATCATAAAGCTTCCACTGGGGCCAGAATCATCAAGAGGTGTTGCCGAATCAATTGCAACCTAAACAGCAAGTGTGCGAAAAGAACTCCGTTATTAACTTATCAATGATATATGAAAGAATAGGCCAACTAACAGCAGTATTGGAATTCAAGCATTCTGAAAAAGAGGAATTTTTTTTTTTTTTTGAGCATGGAAAAGGAATATAGTGTCACTATAGGAAACTCTTCGGGGCCAATTGATGATTAATGTGTCTCTCCAAAGATCATTTCCAAAAGCACAAGGTTGCAACTGCTTGCCAACAAAGATAATTGAATAAAGAAGATGCTCCACATATTAGCATTTGTATGCAATTGTTAGATTTGTCCAACCTCACCAAGTCCTATGAAAAATCATACACAGCTAATAACATAACAAAAGATGAACTATTCCTTCACACAAACATGGATTACAAAGTTTCATGCACATATAAGCATTTTGAAAGAAAAATCCAGAAGCTTGACACCAGGGAAAATATAAGAATCCAACAATTCATGTCCCTATAACAATATTCCACACCACTTACGAAATTTAAATCAGACTTAGGTGAGTTTCTTTTACAATCAGTAATCACAACCTGACCTCTGTAGCTGGCAACAAAATTACTACCTCTCCCTCATGCATCACCCTGTCTAGAATTTTAGTACCAAGTTAGGGAGATCAAAGACAAATGCATCAGACTAGAAAGATTCTTTTTAATAAGTCAATCAGACTAGAAGAATTCCCATGACAGTAAGGCTGATCCATCTCTCCACACAATCTTTGATGCTTTGTTTGGGAGAAGGGAGAAGAAAATCATGGGTGGCTGAAGAAGATTTTGCACTTACCCTCAAATTCACTCTCGCATAATTATCCACTCCTCACCTCTTATTTTCTCTCTCCCCCCTCCCTCCAAGCAAAGCCTAATAGTACATCCCATAATGTCTAATACAAGAATCATTAGATGAAATACATGAACTATGTTTTATGACACTAATAGATCCATTTTCCATACCTGCTGTCCACAGATCTCATGAGACCTCCGAGAGACGCGCTCGGCTACACCATCCTCAGCAAACGTAACAAAACCAAAGCCTCTATGGCCAGATCTCTTTGGATCCTGAATGAAGCCATTACTATTATTGTTAGATTACAATTTCAGTTCACAGTTTTAACCTTATTTTTTAATTAGCTGCTCACTTTAGGAACATAAACGTCCGCAATACGGCCAAATCTCCCAAAATGTTGGCGGAGATCATCGGCAGTTGCCTCTTGCGGGAGCCTGCCAACAAAAATCTTTCTCCCCAGACCTCGCACAGGTTCCCCTCCTAGTCCGAAATCATAACCAAACAGAGTTATGAATGCCTCCATAAGCAAGTAATATACATGGTAATAATTTGAAATAGCTTACTTCCATAAAGTGAGCCCGAATGGTCATACAAGGTAGGAGCACCAACGGCTGCGTATCTAGTTGCAGCAGAAATGTAAGCATTATACGCACCATATCCACCCTGTGCATTTCTGCCAATTGGTCTGAAATCCTCCTCCTGAGAGCACATTTTGTAAATGGAGTAAAAATCTTGTGCTCATACATCTGTATCTAATGTGACTCTAGATAATATATTTAGACTTAATTCTTGAAAATAAAAGAAAAAGGAAATTTCAAACTACAAACTCATGATAAAGAACTTGCCCTTGGTGTTGCTCGGTCAACAACTACTGCAGAACCTCCCAGCTCATGTGTATCATCCATCAAGTTGTCCACAGAGTCTGTACAATCAAAATCAGATCGACTTCTATGATCTCCATATTACTATAGTCAGTACAAAAGCACCCAATACAAAGTACTAAAGGTAAACACAATAAATATAATCAAATGGATCAGCTAGACAACACACATTGCCCTATCCATCTGGCATCAAAGAAAAAAAGACATCCATAAGAAGATTAATGAACATAAATTGCTGAGAGGACAAATGAATAGAAGTAGTACACAGGAAGCAAAAGGGAAAAATATAGGCTCTAGGAATGCATCAACTGGATTCTTTTGGGTCTCAAATGTCAACTATCCAAAGCAAAAGAGGACAAATGTAAAGTAACACTCAACATTTAAGGTGACAACAGAGATTCAGGATGGGTTTGCACGAGCACTACCATGGATATTACATAACTCAAAGGTTAGATTATCTTTTATATCTCTACATTTGATTGACTGAAATTTGTACTTTCCTTTTGTGAAGTGTTATCCCACATCACTTGTTCAGAGGATTTCTCTTGGCCTTACATGCACGTGATCTTCCTCCACCTAAGTTTGATTTTCTAGCATATTATCAAAAGCAAGTTCCAATCCATCATGCCCCATTTACTCTTTTGCTTGCAGTTCCACATTCTTTGGTTCCACATGTGCTCTTCACATGACTTTAGTTCGCTTTGCAAGTAAGCAAGGGGTGTTTAAATGTTATGCCACATCACTTGTCTAAGGGGTTCATCGTGGCATCATTAGTATATAGTATCCCTTTATCTAACAATTTAAGCTTTTGGATTTGACTTTTCGCACTGTTTGTAGCAACTTTGGCTGTCAAGCTAGGAACCGGAATGGTTTAAGTATGATACCCTCAATCCCACATGAAACATAGTGAGAGATTATGAAAAAGCACACAATATTTCTAGATATTTGACATATGGTAATCATTGCACAAAGAAATAGTTTTTCATTGAAGAGAATCACATGGTGATTTTTCAAGTGATCAATAACTAACTTCAAGAAAGAAGTTCCAAGGACATCCATTGTGTTGGCTCCGAAGTAATACACAGGCTATTGTCAAAAAATGAGCTATTACTGTTTCTTGAAAACATATTATGAGAAACACAGGAAAAGCCACAGAGAACATCTTGAATCCCAGTGCAGCCACAACTTGCTATGTTCATTTCCTACCTTTATTGATTCTACAACCCTCAAGAAATGGATAGCACTAAACATTGTATTATCTTCTTTTGCAGACTCACTCAGGTGATGACGATGATCAAAATTTTAACAAGAATGCATTACCTTGCTTTTTTCTCCTAAAATAAATTCACTTTGCTACTTTACAGCTATTACAGACGCACATTAACTTCATGCAAAATTGATTCACTGAAACCAGTTCAGCAGACAAAATACAGAAAAACATGCTTTTTAAAGGGGGAACAAACATAATCTAATATAGAGTTCCCAAAGAACAGCCTCCTTTTTTCATGATATTTTTCTCTTCTTCATGCTCTCCATTGATATTCAACATTCTAAATCTTAAACAAGCTACACTCTGCCATCCTCAATCTCTCTTATACACCTTGTGATTCTAGATGGGCAAGATACATGCAAGAAAGATTGCTGTTTTCCAAATATGGAATTATATGTACTCCAGCTTGCAGTATGCGCAATTTGCACAATACAGAAACTCTATCGTATAAAGTGCATGAGAAACACATCACTTAAGTATCAGCCCTTACAATCAGCATATACACCTTCCAAATAATCCTCTTCTAAAAATTTTATCCAATAGCACCACATCAAGAAAGCATGATACTAGAATAACCACATGTAAGTAAAAGGCTTATGTAACATGATCTCACCTGCACTTGCATAAGTAATAAAACCAATTCCACGATGTGCCTTTGTGGCGTGATCCTGCAAAAGATTGATGGAGACCAGTGTATAGTAGTTGTCACCTAATAAGCTGTGTTAATTTCAGAAAAAGCTGAGCTGCGTGATAAGGCAAAGTAACAGATGCACAGGCGCACACTCGTGTTCACACACGAGAAAATAGGAGCAGATAGCACACCAGAGCAAGCACATGGGGGAGAGAGAGAGGGAGAGGGGGAGAGAGAGAGAGAGAGAGAGAGGGGGGGAGAGAGAGTACCTTGGGCATAAATAAATCCGTTATCTCACCATATTTCTCAAAGTGGCTGCACATTCAAAATAAGTTATTTTTTTCGCCATATCTAGCTTGTCCATTTTGATCAATGAATTTGGCATAAAAGTGAAGAAATGAATGTTCCAGGAAAGGTTAGGTACCTCCTAAAGGTTGCTTCAGTAACAGATGGTGGGATCCTAGCTACAAATATCCGAGTAGCTTTCCTAGGAGGTGCTCTCATCTCCTCCTGCATGAGGAAAAGGAACTTATGATAACAAGGTAAACTTTAAAGGTTAAAACTGACTCAGATTAATTAACTATAATCTTGCAGAACAAGAGCCACTCTATGGAGACAAAGAAAAACTATTAAATGTAACAAACAGTAACAAAGAGTAAAAGAAAACCTTTGGTGTAGCTACTTTCACTTCTAGTATTCTGTTTCCTAGAAAATGCTCGCCTGACAGTGCACTCTGCAGATGTCAACCAGAGCTCATCAAATGCATGTAGCTGCTTTCTGGAACATATGCTCATTCGGAAAACACTTACTTTAGCATCTTCCTCTGTTGCAAATGTTACATACCCAAAACCACGAGATCTGCCCGTTGACCGCTCCTGGAGAATCATGGAAACAAAAATTCTTTCAACTAGCATTTACATAAGAAGAGAAAAGGTGAAACAATCCTATGATAAGTGTGAAACCAGTGGGCACTGCCAGTGGAATGCTCACCAAATTTTGCATTATGCTATAGAAATGGATAAGGAAAAAACAAAGAGAAAGACAGCTTTGAGTCGAGTCAACTTGGTCTGAAATCCTACAAAGTTTGAGCTATCATCAATCTTCTATTGACCTCTCAAAGGCCATGCTCAGCCTCATTGTCATCAACAGTTAAAGGAAAAAGAAATTGTTGTGGCAACTTAAACAAGACAAAATAGGCTGGAGTTCCATCAGAAAGGATAACCCAACCACCAAACCCATTAAAACAAAAAGATGGAAGTGCAATTCAAACTAAGATTCTACATCAAATCACATCATGTAACAAATAGGAGAAAGAGAGAATCCTAATTGAACCATTTAACAAAGAAACTATCCAACTCTTCCCTTTTAAACAAAACAAGAAACATCCAGGTATCCATCACAAGAGGGAAGCAAGGACAAACCTTCATCACAACACAATCCTCCAATTCCCCAAACTTGCTCATATATTCTCTCAATCCGTCGGTGTCGACCTCCCACGGGATACCCAAAACCTAAAATTGCAATTCCAATAATTAAGATCAAATAACATCAAAATAAGCTAGCAGCAATAAAAATAAAACAGAAAAAAAAAAAAGCATGAAATGCTCACCACAAGTTTTCGCTCCATGATGGGTACCGAACAAGAAGCAGGGCCGCAGCAAGAACGGGATACACAAACCCTAAGACTAACCTCGCCCTCGTCTCGGCCCTCACAGGACACACTCTTCTACACCTCTCCTCCTCACACTCGACATCCAAATCGCCTGCACGTAAAGACCACAGCACCTCTTTCTCACACACAAACATCGTCAACATCATCATCGTCATCATCGAATACCCAGAAAAGCTCATGGATTTCTCCAATTTTTCAACGACAAGGTACCAAGATCGGCAACGAAAGGAAAGGAAAAGAAGAAGAAGCCACGCGCTCAACTGACCTCGGATCTGATTCAAATTCTCAAGAACCTAAAAAACCCAGATGGCTCTCTCGCGAATTCTCTCCTCTTCTCTCCCTCCCTCGCTCGCTCGCCAGGAACAGCAGTCCCACGTAATCCGCGCCTTTCAGCTCCTGATGGAGCTCCTCATCAAGGAGGGCCTACGACCTACCGTTGGGCTCTAAGCCCAACATGGTCTGGGCTTTGGGGAATGGTAGTTGCCCATTGAAGCCATTTGTTCCGATGAAGGAAATTGAGTGATCGAGGTGATCGGTTCCTGATCCGATCCAATTCCAAAGTGAAACCGAAAATTAGATAGAGAGAACCGGTTCTCAAAAAGGGGAATTGGGGATCAAACCAATTGGTCCTAGGGACCATCGGTCGATCCGATTCTGATTCAAATCTAATGGAATCAATCGCATATTTTTTCATATTACTTTTTTTTTCCACAACTTTAAACCTGAACAAGATAGTGTTTAATCATATTTTAATATTTTTGAATAAATAATAAAATAAAAATATAATATATATTTAGTTAGTTTGGTTATCGATTCCAAGGGAATAGAATTGCCCAAACACCAGCTCCACTTTTACAAATTGGGACTAGACCAATACTCCTGGAAATAGGACCAAATTGGCTAGTTTGGTCTAATCCGAGTAGTTCCCAATTCAGACATTCCGTTTTGCACACTCCTATTCACGTACCCAATACGTAAAAAGACCATTTACATTTCACGAGCAATTTTTCTCCTGATGGTGTTAGCATGTTTTTGGACATGTGATTCCCCAAATCCATGTTCATGTTAATCATTTTCTCACTCATCCTTAAGAGTTGGGTAGTTATGACTCTTTGGGCCCGTTTAGTTCAACTTTGGGGAAATGCAAAGCCATTTCCCCAAGTAACTTTAAATGAATGGACATTTTGTGAATGCAAGTGTGTTTGGAAATTCATTTTTGTGTATATTTTGCAAAGTAGTTTAAGGGGAAAAGAAAAAATAAAAAAAGAAACGAAAAGAAAACGGAGGAGGAGATGCAGCTACTTGGCAATGGTGCTAGTGGTGGAGGGGAGGCACCTAGGTCATGCCACCTAGCCACTTGGGTCGCATTGACCTCAAGCGACACCGCCTGAGGCCACGCAACCTCAAGTGGCGTTGCCTGGGTCCACCTGAGTCACTCAACCTCAGGTGGTATCGCCGGGTCGTGCGACCCATGTAGCGTCGCCTGAGGCCGCACGACTCAAGCGTCGCCTAGGTTGTGCAACCTCAAGCGAGGCTTCTTGGTGGCTAGATCTAGCCGCCCATCAACTGAGCTTCGCAAGGAAGAAGGAAGAAGGCGATGAACAATATTTTTCAAGGACAAAAGAGGAAAACATGATTATCGGTAAGGGCAATAGTGGAAAGAAAAAATTCATTAAACCCTAAACTAGCATTCTGAAAATGCGGAGAGCCCAAAGAAGGTCGGACCTGCTTTGGGCTTTTAGCATTCCAAATGCTGGCATTTGGCAAATGGAGAAGCACAAAATATTTTCCCTAAGGGGCTTTGAGAACCTAGAGTCCCTTGGAAAGCCGAACTAAACGGGGTTTTCTTTGAGCTCTATAAAGTGGTCTTTGTAGCGGTCTTAAAAATACAAATCATGTACATCAAAGGTTGTGTTTTAAACTTTTCTTAGATTGTTTGTCATTTATGAGAATGACATTTGAATATCCCAAGCCGACATCGAATGATACGTGAAACAATCATGTGAATCTATAGTAGAGTGAAATTTTAAGAAAAATGATCTAGAAATTTGAACTTGAACCGTGAAAAGTGACTAACAATTGAAAAGGTATGGAGATCTATCACCACCAAGAAAGGTAAATATATGGTTAACAAAGAAAAGGAAATCTCATTCGATTTATCTATACTATAGCACATGTCAACTTTTGCGGATGGCGTCAACCTAAACATTTACAAAATATTATTTTCGTGAGAATTAATCTATTAAGTGACTCGAGAAAATGAATGGCTTCTAAGTAATTTTGACAAGTTTAGTTATTCTCATCTCGCGCTCACTGTCATGTTCAAATGTAGCTTCCTTGAGTGCCTTTAGAGAAACTCCTAATGTATTTCAAAGATGACAAAACATTCTGTGTGAACTAATTGGTATATTTGAATGTGAAGACAAAATATCCTCTACATACACAAATTCATTGCAACTGATGCTACGGGAAATCTGTGTTATTGGAGATTATGTTAAGAACAAGACATCCGTGGTATTGGAGATCTTCGTCCGCAAATGGAGGACAAATAAGTGCAAAGTGCTGGAGTTTGAAGGACCAAGGGATGTGGTATTGTCAGGGTGTTTGGATGCACCAAGTAGAAGGAGAACCATTTGAATAACATGAGTACACCAATGTGTTTGTCAGGACAAGTGCAACAGTTGAGCAAATTGGTATTTGGTGAAATCGTCAAGTCTAGATGGACCACATTATAGAACTTCATGCTATAGATGGAGTGGACAATACTCCGTGTACTTGGAAACAAAAACCCAACTATATGTCAATTCTATTCAAATTCAAATTAATTTGTTGGAGCCAATTTTAGGCCTTAAAATCCACGGTGAAACATTCTGCAGAAGTCAGATGGGGTGTGCCATTTTCGATTAAGTAGAGAAAATATCAAGCAAGTTCCAAAAGACAATTTTGACTTGAGCAAAATTCATTAATTAGCTCTAGGTGAACGCTCTAAGCTGATAATAACCTTTGTAATGGCTACTTTGACCGATTTGAAATCTCCATCGTGCTGAGGAAGTCTGGCGGGCATACATGCATCAAAGTTATTAGGAAATGAGCAAATGATATCTATATAACATACTAGATAAGTATAAGGAGTGGGATAGACCATTGGTTACGGTCCTCACGAAATCAACCGCATAGTTGTTCGTTTTCTTACAATACAATTGATTAATTTTGGTGATCCAATCTCAGGAGATAATTTTCCATTGTATAGAGCTTTGACTATCCATAGTCATTGTTGGTGTCGGAATAATTTTGGCGCTCCTAGCCTCGTAGCGTTTACATAATCCTGAGGACAATGAGCTGGTATGCCTGGAATTAGCAGGCCAATCACTCTAAAAATCCTCAACAACAATCCTTCTCTGTAGCCTGGTCCAATCTGACGATAAATGGTGAAGCTTCTTATGAGCTCATGCCACGCATCCGTCATCATTGATATCACATGTAGAGGCGATACATAATTCTTGTTTGGTTCTTCCTTGACTATCTGCGTATCAGAAATTAAGCAAACGATAAATTCAAATGAATAGCCTAATCCAATTACAACATGCTATGCGAGGTTAATGATTTCTTTAGTCTTCTCGCCTTTAAAAGCCCACTAACTTTTCTGAAGCAATGCTAATCCAATGGAACATCCTTTATCCAAATCTGAATTTCAGCAAAATATTTAATGCACTTACTTAGCATCTAACTAAAGCTACTATTAGAACAATTTTATCCACCTCGCTAAAACTAATTTAGCCACCGAGAGAGAGAGAGAGAGAGAGATCCTTACCTTCCCTTCATATTTCCTATTGAAGTGGCAACATCTCCCGAAATGCTTGAACATGAAAGCTCTATTATCGTAAGGCAACCTAGGCACAATGTCATATCCATAAACGAATCTATAGTAGTTAATCTTACGTTCCTCCAAGACCCCCTCCATATACTTCCCAAACTTATCGTCTCCAACCCTGGGTTGGCCAAATGTGTAGACCCCCTCCAGTCTCTCCATCAGCTCCGTCTCCCCGTGCATGGCCAAGATCGCTGGGAAGAGTATCGCCAACGCACCTCCCAAACTGTGGCCGGTCAACACGTACTTCACTTTGTCGTTCTCGCCAAGCAGTGACTTTAGCTTCTTCCTTACCTCATAGTAAGCCAACGGCTTCGTTTCGGGAGACTCTTTCGGCCAGCCTTCGTTCCTTTGGAGCCCTAGGGCTTTCATGAAACCTCCATGGATTTTCCCAGTGTGTCCTAACTCGTACCACGAGAGGTCGAAGTCCGAGCACCAATCGTCCGCATTGAAAGGCTCCGTGCCTCGGAAGGCCACCACGATGGTGTCACGGTCACGTAGCATGAAGGCTTGTGTGGTTATTTTATCTACATAATCTGCAAAAGAAAAACGAAGAAGACATATGGCACTTATCATCTTGGTATACTATTTACAGATGCAGAGATTGTTGTATAGCTCCATACCATTCCAGAAGTCGTAGAACCCCAAGAATTCCATCTGCACGAAACAACAGAGATAATTATTATAATCAACAAAATTCATTGTTTTCAGCTTGTATTAGGAACTTAGTCAATTAAGTTCTTGAGCATAAAGTACGATCGATTGGTTAGATTTATTTCTCACGGACTGATTAAGCCACACATTGTGTATTCCGGACGGTTTGACACAGTGATTTCGCATTTCTGGTCATAGCTTCTTATGTTTTGACGTTGTCACGAAATGATCCATGCTTTCAAATGTAAATTGAGGTGTGTTTATTTGTGTCTTGGATTCTCTCTGTCTCTCTCTGGTTTGACCTGCCAATGCTGGGTGACTGTCGTTCGGAGGTAGGCCTCGTTCTCGTAGGATGCTTTGGAAGCCATCATGGACAGAGCCGCATAGTACTCTTGCTCACCAGGACTGAGGCAGGTGTCCAATTCCACTCTCTTGTCCAAATTGCCAATGAAAGATATGAAGCTTTCCGACTCTTTACGGGGCATCACCACCTTCCCTATTCACAACCCCACATTATAAGTCAATATCATTCCAAGTACAAAGTCAAAACAATTAGACAGGCATCTACTGCTTTTCGAGCAGTGCACTGCTGATCAATATCTTCACCTAGGTATGTTTTCCAAATCTTGGTTGGTAAACTAAATCATAAGAAGTTGTTCTCGTGTGGACTGATCAATAGACGGCCATAGATGAGCCCAATTAGGTATTGGATAAGCCCGGTCACTTTAGGAAATGTTAAATTGCCTTTTGAAAATGATTTTGTTTGTTGAACCAGATTTGAGAAATAGATATAATATATAGAAACTCAATAATTATACTCAAGCTTAGACAGTGGACGGCTAAATCCATGATCAACTCTATCCTATGGACTGATAATGAAATCTAATAGTCTACCAATACTTTTAGTTTGCGAACAGCTTCCGCAGCAGTATTTTTTATGTGCGGAAACTCGAAGGAAATCAATCAAAGCTCGATGAACTTGCCTTTCTATGTCTATGAATTGAATCTCGAATTGAAGAACATAGGCTACGCCCCCTTTTTTCACTATGTCCAATCGAAAAAATTCTACTTAAATAAATTATTTTTATCTTATATCATTTGAAAAACTCAAAAATAATGAAAACTTCTAATTGTTTTTACTTTTTCTCTACTTTTTTTTTTCATTTTTCTTTTCTTTCCCTTTCTTTTTTCGACTTCCTCTGCCGCGACTAACTAGTGATAGCCACAAGCCAAGCTCACCGAACTCGACGAGCCCGAGCTCACCTAGATTTGGTGAGTCCCGAGCTTAGCAGCCTCAACTAGGTTAAGCTTGCCTAGATCAGCCGAGCCTCAAGCTTGACGCTCCCTATCATTGCCATTCATCGGCTACTAGTCGTTGTCGAGGCATGTAGCCAATGAAGGAAGAAAGAAAAGGAAAAGAAAGAATAATAATAAAAAAAATTCATTTTTAATAAATATAATTAAAAAATCATTTTTCAAATTTTATATATAAGAATAAAAGTTTCATTGACCAAGGACCCTAAGACTAGGAAAATATTGAAGAAAATGTTTTTGGTTATTTTAAAAGGAAGATAATTTTTCTAAATTTAAGTTTTGGTAAAAAAAACTTTTCCGTTGACTAGGAGAACATTTTCTATTCACTAATTTTTTAAGTGAACTAAACATTGAAAAATAAGGAGAATGTTTTTTGTAGAACAAGCAGACCCTTAGATATACATTCACTTTAACTAATGAACTATGACTGAATTAGAATATATTAATTGCACATGCGTGTGACTCAAACATTTTACATGCTCAATAATAAACAAAAATCAGACTTCGACTGCCAAAAGCAAAAACAAGCAGAATCTTTTAAGCAACCAACACAACCCCCGATGTCAGTATCGGTGAGCGAAAGGTATTTTAAATGATCACGCACCATCAGCTTTGCAGATATGCTACAGGCCGAGTAAAGCACGAGGTAGAGAGACCTCGAACATGGTTATGAAGTAATAAAGCAAATATACGATTGTTTTAACAAAAGCAACGTCGTGCATACATGCCAAGAACGCATGCTCGCATTCGGAATTCGAAGGCAGTAATAACTAATCACGCAAACCAACCTCGAAGGCAGTTGACGAGAAGCCCTCCCAAGTTCTGATTGCTCGACAAGAGATTCAACCAAAACTCGATCGCCCACCCGATCCCAGACAGGGGTTTGGCAACAAGAAGCAGGAGCTTCTGCGCAAGAATGGATACAAACATGATCCACCTCCGCTGGAAGCTCTGTTCTGCTTCCCCGGAGGAGTCTACGAATTTTCTATTGCCCACATCACTGTGGATCAAAATGCGAAAGAGATCGATGACACCGACTTTCTCTGGGCTCAACAGCATGTAATTGCTGGAGAAGCTCTTGTCACAAGCCATGGCTTTGAGGCAAAGAGGAGGGAGATGATAGCCTGGTTTTTCTTTCTTTCACTTGTCGTTTTGGATGAGACTTGTACTGCTTATTGGGCTAAGCTTCAAAGGGTTATTTATACAGGCTTCTTGGCCATTTAACTTAAAAAGGTTCCTTTTTTCTTCCTCGTTACAAATATTAAACACTAGGTTTGTTGAGGTCGGTGTTCAATTTAATTGATATATCATTAGTAGATTTAGATTCTGATTTAATGTTATTAGTGCAGTCCAATTATTTAAATATACATTCATATTCTATCATATCAAGCACCCGTAAGCTCCGTCAATTCACAAGTCTTAGTTTTCTTAAAGTTTCTCAAAGAAAGATTAATATTTCATTTTCATTGGAAAAGCCCATCAACTTTGACGATGGATCCATCAACGCAACGTGATATAATTGACAAAGTGAGTTGTCGATCACGTGTCTTAATTTATTCAAGAAAATCTTCGCAATCCAATTTAATATTACTTCACGTGATTCACTCCTTCAATTTTTTGTATGCTGCACATGCCATGTCCTTGGAAGCGACCGGAGGAGAGACATAGGTCCGCTCCTCCCATCATCATGCTGTTAGAGCAGTCTTAAAAAAACCCGGTTTTGTTGAATTCGGCGTGGACGTGAGTCTCACACACACACACACATATAATTAAATTTCTAATAAGTGGACAAAGAGAATCTAATTGCAATTTATTACGCAAATATTGTCCTCTTGCCTTTTAAGACGGCCCCATCAAAGCTCCTTTTTACGCTCTCATTAGCTGGACAGCACTTGGCGCACTTTGATTGATGTGTGGGTGCCACGGTTTCTGACGTATGCATCATGAAAATGTCGAAAGTCGCTGAAGATATTTCATGGGATCTTCCTTCTTTGCTTTCTCACTAACAACTTAAAGAAAGGGTTATACTAACCCACTAAAAATGGAAAAGAGATGGAATAGAGAAGAAAAATATCATTCGCGTTCACCCTTATCTTTGACCGTGGACTCTTATCTAGTCCACCACGCGAGACTCGAGGAATATAAAGATACAGAGGCAACTAGAAGACATACAAGAAAAAGAAGAGCAAGACACATTTTTAGTAAGTCTTTCCAAGACAAACTAACATGCGTTTTATATATATGAAGCATAGAACCCTAAATCTGTCACATCATGAATTCTATATTGACATAAATATGACATAGCCATCCTTCCAACCTAGGGATGCAGCCTCAAATCATTCACAATTCAACTCCTAAGAGTTCCGATTGATATTGCTCTTGCTCTATTAATCACTAACTAAAATTATAAAAAAAATTTAAAAAGATAGGGGTAAATAACTATAGTCCAATGAGTAATACATATCTTTTCTAAGTAGATTGAGTAGCCACAATATATATAGAAGTATAGAGCACTAATAAAAACTCATAATCAAACTCTTTAGTATATATCAAACATATACAAGTTGTTCATTTTAACAAGCTTTATACAATTCAGAAAATTAAAGCATTTAAATCATTATGAACATCAATGGTCAAGTCCATTAATCAATCTCATCAAAATCACATGCCGATGGTTTATTATATTGGCCAATCTCAAATTACATGTCAATGTTCTATTTATTGACCAATTTATTGCTCAATCCCACAAGGACATCCTAACTAGTGCTTACCCACAAGCTTGTTAATGGCTGATATTGAGCACTAACACAAACTCACAGTAGCATTCTTCACAATTCACAAGCCAAGGAAATCAAATCACAAAACGGTTTCACAAACCAAATATATAATCTTGCTCAACACAACTCATTTACTCAAAATACTTTTCATAAAGTATTTCTCCAATAATTTCTAAATACATTTTGTAAATCAATTTGCAAAGCTCTATAGTAATGTGTGTATATATATGTGTGTGTACATATACATACATATATATATATATATATATATATATATATATATATATATATATATCCTTTCACAATACCTTTTATAAAACCATTCACAAATACCAAAAGGCAATCATTGCCCGATCTAATTTATGCAATAAAAATGCTTTAATAACTCACACAATACTCAAATATTTATTACTTTCAAGATATGAGTTTATAAATTCATAAAAGAGATAGTATCATTCACTTGAAATTCCAAAAGCCAAACATCGATGCTCACTCGAATTGATGATCTCATAATCTTAACAATAAAACGATAATTAATGTCAAAACCAAGTAAAACTCTACCTCAACTAGGAATTGGTTGAATTACGAAAGACTCCAATGTACTAGTAAATTACTTACTTGAAGCAATTATGCAAATCAAAATGCAATGTGGAACTCAAGTGCAAACCCTAAAATTTCACTCCGACTAAACCATTGCTCTAACCAACTCCTGTCAAACCCACAACTCCACAAATACCATAATCCACTATTTTCATGAAATCCCATAGCTCATCATCTCAAAAATTGGACTCCATGGCTCGAATTTCACAAGACTTCGAATATATGAAACAATCCCAAAAACTACTCCAATTAAATGAACGGGAGCTGTGGTCATTTATCGTGTGGTCATTTATCGAGCGTTGGATATTGAAGTAACTCTAACTTTGGTGAGGTTACCATGGCGTGACATGCAAAACCTCTATTCTTATCTTTTCCTTTCTTCTTCTTTCCTCTTTCTCTCTTTTCCTTCTTTTCTCGGCGGGCCCTCCCTTCTATTCTTAGCCGATCGTCCATTTTCCCCTTTTCTTTTTGAACGCTCAACTTTTTGCCCTTTTTTGTTTGCTTTGACTTAGTCAAAGTCCATAATCTACAAAATCATATATAAAGAATGTGTAGTTAGGTATAAGCCGCTCAAATTTGAAAAGAAGAACACTTACAAGATCCAGATTGTGTATATAGTTCTCAATTTCACTCATGCACTTTTTTATTCTTGGTTGGGCAATTATGCACTTGATAGATGGTGTACCTTCTACTTAAGTATGGTTTTCCTGTCTTAATTCTTTTGATAAGCATCACGAGAATAAATAATCTTATAATTGTAATATTCTATATCGGCTTGAGTGAAGAAGGGATTAGCCAACTGGTAAAAATGAACAAGTCTTTACACTTAGAAAGTAAGTTTAAACGTATTATTTTATGTTGTACTTAAATCGTCACAGCACATTTTCAATTTTTCTGAGGAAAAAGAAAATTCTTCTTTCAAATGTCATGCATCGCTACTTCCTGACTGATAATTGATTGTTCAACAATTAGCATATAATTCACATTTTCATTTCCCAAAATTCAAGGGAAAAATAGGATTCCCGGTGAAATAAAAGTCATATTTTTACCGAAAAGTAAAAAAAAAAAAAAAAAAAAGTCATATGAGGACAAGTTCAAAGAATGTACGAGTGAAAAATAAGCATGAGGACATCAACGAGCTGTGTAAATCCCATTAAGGTAATTTCTCCACAAAGACGGCTAAGCAATAACGACAATGCTTTAAGTACTTTTTATTGGGCATTTTACACGGCTCATTCTGCCACCAGTGCTATGTAGTAAATAAGCAAAAAATTAGGGGAAAGAAAAACCAAGGCATGACATCTCTTTTGCTAGTGTTGTAAAATGTAACAACATGCTCTCTTATTTAGTTCCTGAATCCACTCTTCTACCAATGACTTCTCCATAACAATTTATGGCGCATTTTGTGCGTATTAAAAAATCCAACCTAAAAATTTAACCGATTAAATGAAAGTGTGATTTACTATTTAAATATTATAACATTTGCCATTATGCGTAGGTTAAACTTTGGCCTAAGTTTAGTGTGTAGAAATATGTAATCATGGAGTTAAATAGGGATGAGAAAAGATTTTAACTCAGATTTCTTACTCTAATATCACGTAAGATTTTGTGGAACTATTATCAAATATTAAAAAATTTAAGTTTTGGGTTGAATTTTCTAACTTGATATCAAAGTTAGCGATCTTGACAATCCTACATCCAATGGACACTTGAGTACAATTCGTATATTTAATATCATCTTCTTTTTCATTGACTACTAGTATCTCTCTCAATGTCCATCTCATTTAATACCCGACATCAGCCTATTCTATTATTGCGTAGTCTCTAGAGCCTTGTTATTTGAGAAGCGCCCATTGAGTCTATTTCATAATAATGCCAACCGCACTTGGTCGGTTTCTTCATGGTATCTGTAACAACACCAAACACACCCGTTATGTTTCTATCCACATATGAACAACACCACCGGATTCATCGCCCTTAGACAAACTAGATCGACAGCCTTACTTCCTGTGGGACGACATTTGCCGGCCACGTAACTTTAACAGCAGCTACAACAACACACAAAAACCACTTAATTAGTCACGTCAATGTCAACTGGTTCATTCTTCAGCACATCACATCGAACCGCTTCAGTGCTCCATTAAATTGTTTTTTTCGGATCTTTTATTCCAATGAAAGTTGACATTTTATATGCACTTTGAGTTTGCAGAGGTATGTTAGAAATATTTCTATAGAAAATGATCGTCTGTTAGAAACAATAAATTTGTAAAATTTATCTCCATCGGCGTCAATCATATCATATAAAACGGTCAGCATTCATATCAACATTTTCCTGTTAAAATTGGTCAAATAAACTTAATTGATATAAATACAAAAGATTTAGGATTGCATTGGTATCGATACAATACATTTAGAATATTTTGGTACTTTCTCCTGGAATTAATACACAGCACAACATGAACGTAAAACTGAAGTGACGGTATCAACTATCTATGACTTAAATATAGATATACATATACATATACATATACATATATGTATATGTATATGTATATACATATACATATACATATACATATATGTATATATATACATATACATATACATATATATATATATATACATATACATATATGTATATGTATATACATATATGTATATGTATATGTATATTTACAGATACTAATCGAAGACCCGAATATGACATGAAGTTATAAACGGGAGATCAAGAACATTGAATGGCTAAAGTGTTATAGCTAAAGCCAAATATTTGTTTTTAGGGGCTTTTTTGTCTTTTCTATTAGATTTCCTTTTAGGTTAAAAGTGGTACCTATATATTAGCGATGGCAAAACCCTATCCGTTAAGACGCTGAAAAAGGAAATAGAGAGGCAAGAAAAAGAGAGAAGAAAAAAGTGAGTTTTTTCTTGATGAGAGTTTTCAATCTCTTTGTGCCCTGATCTTAAGAGAATATCATCGTTGTATTCCAACTTTTTCCGAAGTCTAGTGGATTCGTAGAGTGCCTCTGCGCGGAGACGTAGCCCAAGTTTGGGTGAACTTCGATAACAAATTTTCTGGCGTGTTCATCGATTCCGTTATTTTATTACTATATTATGCGGTGAATTGTTTGCGGCGTTATTTTTCTGGAATTGACGTGAGATTTCGTAACAACTGGTATTAGAGCCTGGGTTGGCTAATCGAGAACATCGAGGGTTTTTGGTGACGTTCGATTGAAAGCAAACAGGATGGTAGAAGATAAAATCAAAATCGATAAGTTTAATGGAGAGGACTTCGGATGGTGGAAACTACAAATAGAGGATTATCTTTATCGAAAGATCTCTATGCACCGCTTGAGGGTTGGAAACCCGAGATGGCGAAGTGGATCCGACAGCGAAGCCGGATGGAAAATTCTCGATCGAAAGGCATTAGGTGCGATTCGTCTAGGGTTGACTAAAAACACAGGTACCACATCGCGAAAGCAAAAACTGCAAAAGAAGCCATTGATATTTTAACGAATATTTATGAGAAGCTATCCACATCAAATCAAGTATTTTTGCTGAAGAAACTGGTTAATATGAAGTTATCTGATAAATGTTCTGTGGCAGAGCATATTAATAGTTTCACGCAGGTCACGGGTCAATTGGAATCCGTAGGCATAAATTTAGATATGAAGCTTCAAGCTTTATTAATTTTATGTTCTCTTCCAGAAAGCTATAACATTGCAGTGCAGGGAATTTCGAGCACCATGAAGGATGATTTAACTCTTGATGATGCTATGAGTAGTATCATGGATGAAGAGATGTGAAGGAAAGTCTCGGTGGAGATAATTTTTCTGCATCTACATCTTCAACGGCACTTGCGGTGGAGAACCGTGGAAGAAGTAAAAGTAGAGGAAATTTCAGCGGTCGTGGCGAGATCACAATCAAGGGGTAAGAGACAGGTTGCAAAAGATGAGTGTTGGTTTTGTCACAAAACAGCTATTAATCGGAGGTTTCAGTGTGAAGCCTACAAAAAGAAGCGCAAGATGAGAATCAAGGTGCTAATGTAGTTAGCGATAAATCTTTGTTAGATAACTTGTGTTTGTCTGCGGGGCTTGACTTGACAACGAGATAAATGGTTTATTGATTCTGGCGCTTCTTTTCATTGCACCTCGCAAAGAGACATATTTGATGATTATGCCGGTGGAGATTTTGGACAAGTGGCTGTGGGAAACGACCACATGTGTCCAATTGTTGGGAAAGGAACCGTGATTTGTGAACATCTTAGGTGGAGGACGTCTAGTTTTGCGTGAAACTAGGCATATTTCGGAATTAAAGAAAAATCTGATTTCAACCAGTAAACTTGACCAAGAAGGTTTGGTAATAACCTTTGCCTGTGGAGAGTGGAAGATAACCTCAAGGGTAAAAGTAGTAGCAAAGGGAAAGCGTACAGGTACACTTTACCTTCTCCAAGGAGACAATATCAGTGATATGGTTGCAACTACAATGGCTACAGGTAATTTATCTACTCTTTGGCATTATCGTTTGGGACATCTTGGTGAAAAAGATGTAAAGCGCTTACACTCGAGAAAATTACTTAGGGCATACAAAAAGTTGAGTTAGATTTTTGTGAGAGTTGCATTTATGGAAAACAGAAGGCTGTTAGTTTTCAATTGAATGGGCGACAAAATAAAGGCCAAAAGCTAGAGTTGGTTCATATTGATGTATGGGGACCTACTCAGGAACTCTCTTATGGTGGTAAGAGATATTTTGTTACATTCATTGATGATGCAACAAGAAAGACTTGGGTTTATGCTCTTAAAGAAAAATCAGAAGTATTCGGGATTTTCAGAATGTGGAAGACCATGGTAGAAAAAGAAATAGGTTTTTAGATTAAAGCTTTGAAATCTGATAATGGTGGTGAATACACAAGTAAAGAATTTGCAAATTATCTGAGTCGAGAAGGCATACATGGGTTAAAGACTGTTCCTAAAACTCCTCAAGAGAACGGTGTAGCTGAAAGGATGAATATGACTATTCTAGAACGTGCGAGATGCATGAGACTACACGCGGGTCTCCGCTACACTTATGAGCTGCCACACAGTTGATACAGCTGTTTATCTTATTAACGAAGTCCATCTAGTGCGTTGGATGGAGAAATACCACAAGAGCGGTGGTCGGTAAGAAGATTAATTATTCACATTTAAAGGTGTTTGGTTGTATTGCATATGCTTTGATTGACAGGGAGGATAGGAAAAAGTTTGATGCTAAGTCCCAGAAGTGCGTCTTTATCGGATACAGTAGCGACGAGTATGGCTATAGACTTTGGGATTATGAGAATAACAAAGTCATCCATGATCGCAATGTGGTATTCCATGAAGAAAAGATGTACAAGAATCGTCAGACAGAGACAGAGCATGAGAAGGTAGTACAACTAGAGTATGTTGAATTAGACATAATGCCTGTGAAGATGTTTCCAGTAGATCAAAGTTCACTTGAAAGAGAGGTTCAAGATGAGCCTATTATCAGTGAAGAGGTAGTTCAAGAAGAACGCAGTGATTCGGAGCAAATGAATGACCCTGAAGTACATGTCTTGAGAAGGTCTACACGTGTGAGAAAGCCAAAGGTAATTTTTGATCCATCGCTAATACATTCGAGCCATATCTTATATACAGATTCGGGAGAACCGGAGACTTACGATGAGGCAAAGGCAAACACGTCTCACTTGCAGTGGGAGTGTGCTATGAAAGACAAGATGAGCTCGTTACTTCAGAACAAAACTTGGGAGTTGACCAAGTTGCCCACATGTAAAAAGGCTTTATTAAATAAATGGGTGTATAGGGTTAAGAATGAAGCAGATGGTAGTATTAGATACAAGGCGAGACTTGTAGTCAAGGGCTTTTCTCAAAAAGAAGGGATCGACTACTCCGAGATATTTTTACTTGTAGTGAAAATGACATCTATTAGAGTTCTGCTAAGTATTGTTGCAGTGGAGGATCTTCATCTTGAGCAGTTAAACGTAAAAACAACGTTTTTACATGGTGACTTAGATGAAGAATTATACATGGCACAACCTAAGGGTTTTGAAATCAAAGGTAAGGAGCACATGGTATGTTGTTTGAAGAAAAGCTTGTATGGCTTGAAACAAGCTCCGCGACAATGGTACTTAAAATTTGATGGTTACATGCAAGAAAAAGGATTTGCACACTATGAGTCTGATCACTGTGTTTATTTTTGCAAATATGATGATGGTGATATTGTGTATCTATCTTTATATGTGGATGACATGCTGGTGGCTAGTTCCAATATGAAGAGAATCGTAGAAGTGAAAAAGATGTTATCATCACAGTTTGCTATGAAAGACTTGGGAGAGGCCAAGAATATTTTAGGCATGAAAATAATCAGGGACATGAAAAATAAGAAATTATGGTTGTCGCAGGAAGACTATGTGAATAATGTGTTAAAGAGATTTAACATGGACAAGGCAAAACCGGTTGCAACTCCTCTAGCGAATTACTTTAAACTTTCCAAGGATATGTGTCCAAGCACTCAGGCTTTGAAAGATGAGATGGCGGTAGTTCCATATGCATCAGCAGTGGGGAGTTTGATGTATGCCATGGTGAGCACGAGACCAGACATTGCACAAGCAGTGGGAGTTGTGAGTCGATATATGCAGAACCCAAGTAGAGAGCATTGAAATGCAGTTAAATGGATATTGAGATATCTAACAGGTACTTCCAATTACTCACTCTATTATGGTGGTACATCTCTAGAGTTGTAGGGTTATGTAGATGCAGATCATTCGGGTGATCGAGATAGTGGTAAGAGTACCATTGGATATGTCTTTACAGTTGTAGGTACAACAGTGAGTTGGGTATCTCAACTACAAAAAGTAGTTGCTTTATCGACAACAGAAGCAGAATATGTAGCGATTACAGAAGCCTCCAAGGAAATCATGTGGTTACAAGATTATACGGAGGAGTTACATCGAAAACAGCCAGTCAGTACACTGTGGAGTGATAGTCAAAGTGCAGTGCACTTAACAAAGAATGCAGCTTATCACTCAAGAACTAGACATATCAAGAAGCGTTATCACTTTATCAGGTCAGCATTGAAAGATAATGAATTAAAGCTACAAAAGATTGATGGCTCGAAGAATCTAGCTGACATGATGACCAAGGTAGTAGATAGAGAGAAGCATATTTTCTGTACTACTACCATTGATATTACTCCATGTTGATTGATGAGGAGTATCGCAGAGGCACAAGTTTTTCAACTACTATTTTTTGAAGAAGATGGATGCAAAGTTGCTTGGTGCTTGGGTATATTTGTTTTCAAGTGGGAGATTGTTATAGATAAAGCCAAATATTTGTTTTTAGGGGCTTTTTTGTCTTTTCTATTAGATTTCCTTTTAGGTTAAAAGTGGTACCTATATATTAGCGGTGGTAAAACCCTAGCCGTCAAGACACTGAAAAAGGAAATAGAGAGGTAAGAAAAAGAGAGAAGAAAAAGTGAGTTTTTTCTTGATGAGAGTTTTTAATCTCTTTGTGCCTTGATCTTGAGAGAAGATCGTCGTTGTATTCCAACTTTTTCCGAAGTCTAGTGGATTCGCAGAGTGCCTCTGCACGGAGACGTAGCCCAAGTTTGGGTGAATTTCGATAACAAATTTTCTGGCGTGTTCATCTGATTCTGCTCTTTTATTACTATATTCTGTCTGGTAAATTGTTTGCGAGCGTTATTTTTCTGGAATCGACGTGAGATTTCGTGAAATACTTCAACTTAAAATAATGAAGCTGATGGGGATTGCAAAACTTTGTCGCCTCGCTGGAACTCAGTCAAGCCCAGCCACGTTCAGGGCGGCTTTGCAGAAAGAAATGATTGCGAATGGATAGAACTCCACCGCACATTGCCCCGCCATATATATGAACATAAAAAGAATACCCTTTCTACGTTTAAAGAATTACCAGTTCTATTACTCAGTTACCATATGAACTTCATCATTTTCATAAAAGCTCGTCTTTTTTTTTTCCTCTCTAAAGTTAGGGTTTTTTTTTTTTTTTTTTTTTTTTATCACTTGTTCGACCTCACACTCACTTTTCCTCTATGTCTCTGCTTATTCATATCTTCCGTCCACCGTCGCTCACGAACGATGCATCACCTCTTCACCTGAAGAGTGACGAAAAATACATCACTAGAAAAATGTCAATAGCGAGACCATTAGCCGCACTTTAAAAGTCCTAAAAAAACATAGTAAACGCCTTTGTTTACATAAGATGAGAGTGTCAGGATTTGACCTCATCAACCCATACTGTAATACCACATATCTCGAGAAGTTTTAAGTCATTAGGAAATGCTCAAACAACATCTATATAACATATTACATAAGTACATGAAGTGAGATAGATTGCTACTTACATTCCTAATGATTTCAGCCATGTAGTTGTGTTTTAATTTCTACCATTTACGAACAATACAACTGATTGATGTTGGTAATCCAATCTTAGAAGAAAATAGTAAGTAGTGACTATTCATGGTTAATTTGGCGTGGGAATAATTGCGACGCTCCTAACCTTGTAGCATTTACATAGTCTTGAGGAGCATGAGCAGGTATACCTGGAATTAGTTGGCCAACCACTCTAAAAATCCTTAGTAAAAATCATTCTCTGTAGCTTGGTCCCTTCTTGTGAGGAATCACGAAGCTTCTCATGAGCTCATACCATGCATTCATCATCATCAGTATCACCTGTAGAGGAGAGAAGTAATTCTTGTTTGGTTCTTCTTGAACGATCTACACATCAAAGATTAAGCAAACAAAAAAATTGAATGGGTATTCTAATCCCATTATAACATGCTATGTGCACTGAATGCTTTTTCTCTTCTTCCTTCTTTTGCCTTTGCAACCCCACAAACTGTTTCTTGTTGCTCCAATTGATGAAGTTCATGGACGTGACAAATTTTTTTTATTTTTTATTTGGATGAATTTTATTGCATAGACACTCTGAATGGCAATTCTTTTTCTTAAGCAATGCTAATTTAATGATATCCGCTTTAGCCTCATCTCAATTTCAGTAAAACATGCAATGCACATATTTATCATTTAAATAAAGCAACTACCAGAATTATTTCGTCCACCAACTAAAATAATTAACCTCACTAAAAATAATTCAGGCTTGGAGGGAGGGAGACAGAGACAGAGACAGAGACAGAGAGATCCTCGCCTTCCCTTCATATTTGCTATCGAAGTAGCACCAACTCCCATAATGCTTGAACAGGAAAGATGAATTATCGTAAGGCAACCTAGGCACGATGTCATTGGGATAAACATGTCTAAAGTACTCAATCTGATGTTCCTTCGAGATCCTCTCCATGAACTGCCCAAACTTCTCATCTCCAACCCTAGGTTGATCAAATGTGTAGACCCCCTCCAATCTATCCATCAGCCACGTCTCCCGTGCACGGCCAAGATCGCTGGGAAGAGGATCGCCAGCGCACCTCCCAAGCTGTGGCCCGTCAATACGTACCTAGCATCGTCGTGTTCACCGAGCAGGGACCTTAGCTTCTCTCTTACGGCATAGTAAGCCAACGGCGCGGGCGTTTTGAGACGCGGGTCAAGCTCTTTCGGCCAACCTAGGTTCTTTTGGAGCCCTAGGGCTTTCATGAAACCGCCGTGGATTTTCCCAACGCTTGGTGACTCGTACCAAGAGAGGTCGATGTCCGAGCACCAATCGTCAACGTTGAATGGTTCCGTGCCTCGGAAGGCTACCATGATGGTGTCGCGGTCACGTGGCATGAAGGCTTGTGTGGCTGCTTTCCCTCGATAATCTGCAAAAGAAAGGCGAATAGACAAATGACAATTATTATCTTGGTAAACTATTTATAGCTACAGGGATGGCGGTATAGTTCCGTACCATTCCAAAAGTTGTAAAACCCCAAGATTACATCTGCACGGTAGAACGAAATAATTATTATAAATGACTAATTCGATTGTTTTCAGTAACATATATTACCTTTATTTTTGGATGGTATGGCCAGGTTCAGCTGGTATTCGGAACTTGGTTGATTAAATTCTTTAGTGTAAAGTATGATTAATCGTTTGGCACCATTGAGTTTAATTCTCGCTGACCGATTAAGCTGCATAAAGTCTACATCGAACGGATTAACACTGTGATTTCTTGTTTCTTGTCATCGCTTTCATTTATTGATTAACCTCAAACTAATTATATGTTTATTTGGGTTTTAGATTATCCCTCCCTCCCTTCCTCCACCAACCCCCCCCCCCCCCCACCAATTCTCCCTCTCTCGTTTGACCTGCCAATGGTGGGTGACCGTCGTTTGAAGGTAGGCCTCGTTCTCATAGGATGCTTTGGAAGGCATCATGGAGAGAGCCGCATATTACTGGCTGTCACCAGGCCTGATGCTATTATCCGATCCACTCTCTTGTCCAAATTGCCAATGATGGATAGGAAGCTCCCGGACTCTTTATCGGGCATCACCACCTTCCCTATCCACAACCCTCGCATTATAAGTCAACATCATTTCCATTTCCAAGTGCGAAGTCAAAACAATTTAGTAGATAACTCCCAATTTTTTAGCAGTGGACTGCCTGATCAATATCTTCACCTAGATATGTTTTTTAGAAGATACAGCAACTGGCGACTTAAACTTAAATACTGAATTATTTTGCTCTCAATATTTGGAAGAAACAATCGGACTTTCTCCCAATATCTTTCCCCCCGAGGCGACCATTTAAAGTTAAATCCTTATCCTTGGGAAAATTCACAAATCAGATTTAAGTTGGTTCAGTGAGGGCGACTGTGAAAGTCAGCAAATGGGTAAGTCTTTTTCTTAATTTTCTTTAATAAAATAAAAGGCGTGGGAGGACATTACAGATGTCAGCGATAGACGCAACATCTTCTAAACTAGAAAACTACTGGAAGACACGCGGGAACATGAGAGAAACAGTCGTTTTTAAGAGAGTTTTATGGCTTAGCTTTGGTGTGACCATAATAAACTGTGCCACTATGATTGTTATGGGTATTGCCAAGAAAATATTTGTGATTCATCAGGAAGCTGAATAGTCATTCTATCTTTTCGTTCCACCTCTAATTCAACCACTAAAAGTGGGTGCTCCTACTTCTACAAGGAAAAGGTAATAAAAATGCATTTCAATCAAGAAACGACTAAGAAAAGTAAGCGTATCATCCATGGCAAAGTGCTACCATATATAGTAGATTCGTACGAGGGACAGCTGAAGATGGGAAGGAAGATCCCTAATACCAATTAACATCCTTGGTAGGCCTATGCTAAGTCCTAAACGGCCAGCGTATGACTTAAACTCAAAAGGCAAGCCTCCCTTTAAGGGTGGTGATTAATGGATATTATCTGAAAGGATGATCAATGACATTGGGATTGAGACACAGTCCAGACTCCTAGAAGAGGCAGCAATGGGGAATTTTCTGCAATGGCCAAAATCCTAACAGACAATGCCTTATGGAGGTTTGCTTACCGGAAAAAAATTGGAATCAAACCCTTTGGTGAGAAAACCAACGAGGAAGGAGAGCTTTCACATTCCGTAAAAATCAAAGTCGTCAAACACAATCTATGTAAAGAACGAGGTGGGGGGGACCTCGAACATAGATAACAAGTACCTACTGACGCAGAAAACATACACGCTTGACAATTTTACTAACAAAGTAATAATATAACTACATAGACTTATATCGAATTGTTTTAATAAAGACGCTGTAGCATATATCCCAAGACTGGATGCCGTGCCTCGCAACACATTCAAAAATGGAAGGTGATAATGAGAAAAAGTTGACGAGTAGCCGTCGCAAGTTTTGATTGCTTGACAAGAGATTCAACCAAAACTCAGATCGTCGACCCGCTCCAAGACAGGGGTTTGGCCACAAGAAGCCGAAGCTTCTGCGCGAGAATGGATACAAACATGATCCACCTTCGCTTAAAGCTCTCTCCCCCTTCCTGGGAGGAGTCCACGAAATATCTTTTGTGCACATCAGTGTGGATCAAAGTGCGAAAGAGATCGATCACACCGACTTTCTCCGGGTTCAACAGCACGTAACTGCTGGAGAATCTCTTGTCACTTCGAGGTAAATAAGAGAGAGCTTATAGTTCGAGGATCAGTGTATTGTTGTTTTGGAAGAGACTCGTACTGCATCTTGAACTTAGCTACGAAGGGTTAATTATAGAGACTTCTTGGCCATTTAACAACAAAAGGTTTCTTTTTATTCCTTGTTAAAGAATAAATACTAGGTATATGAGGGTCGATGGAATATTAGATTGACGTACCAAATGTAGATGCAAATTTTGGTTAGGTGTCGTCAGAATGGCCCAATTGCTTAACTATCCACATCTACTCGGTCATAGTAAGTGTCCGCTAACTATACCAATTTTCAGGCAAGCCTTAGTTGAATTAAGATTAGTCCAAGCACAAGAAACACATTACCTTTTGGTATGAAAAGCTGATCAGCCAACACGTCGTGGAAGTGGGGTCTCTCTCAGTGGTTTTCTCCGACACACACGCCTTTATTAATTTAAGACCACAATCCCATCCAATTCAATATTAGGTGATGTGATTCATTCCTTGCACTTTTCATGTTGCACGTTTCATGTCTTCGGCAGCTACTAGAGAGATCTAGGTGCACGGCCCTACTATCAATCATACTGTTCGAGCAGTGTTAAAGAAGAAAAGTTATGATAAATTATGCACCATTCAAAATGTGATGAGTTGACATATTGCTCGCAAATTGCACTTCATCATGTTGATTACAATTATTATTGTTAAAATATTGTCCAATACCGCTTGGTAATAGATTATATATGCTCTTCATATTCGCATGGTCTCCTTCCGCTTTTTCATTTAAACTTTTGAATTTAACTTTTTGATATGGTATCAGAGCTTTTTATATTAAAGATGGCATAAGTCATTCACTTCAAATTTGTACAAAAATCATATAGAAAACGAACATCAATTATTTGGTCAAAAATCAGGTGTACAGTTTATTATGCGGCCTGCATAGACGTTTTGAATTTGAATTGGAGCCGTGAATCTCAGTAGCTAGAGAGTCAATTGATTCAATTAACACCTTAAATAAACTCAGTTGTTCATTCGAAATGCTAACCATAAACATGAGAATCTAGTTCAATGAATTGCAGTACGCTAATATATTGCAACATCTATTACTAACATGAGAAAATCATTTTATCGTACTTTCATGAGTATATGAGAAAAATTGCAATAAATACTCAATCTTATGTATGGAATACATTTGAGTCTTAACCTTTCAATTGATTTAATCAAATCCTAAACCTTTTACCAAAAAATGCAATCAAGTGCTAAACCTTTAAATAAATTTGATTAAGCCCCAAATCTTTATTAAAAATGCAATCAAGTGCTTTAATTGAGCAAAATAATGCTTCAAGTGCCATAACTTTGCCCAAAGGAACACTTATTTGCCATAATTTATGAAATGTACACTTAAGTGCCACATTCGAAGAAAAACGGATCACTTGAGTGCCACTCCGGTCAAAATCTGGCCAAAATGCCGATGTGACATTTTTCCGGCGAAGCACGCCCAAAACGATGTTGTTTTGGGCTAACGTGGTAAAAAAATAAAAAATTAAATTAAATTAAATAAAAATTAAATTTAGTTAAATATTACAAAAATAATAATTTAAAATTTAAAATTTAAAAAAAATTAAAAAAAAAGAAAAGGGGGAGGTGGCTAAGGGATCGCCCGAGCCGCCACCATCGCGAAGGGCTAGTGACCGCAGAGGGAGGGTCGGCGAGGGTCACAACCCCTCGCCCAGATCCGGTGAGGGTTGGCGGCCCTCGCCCAGCCGGGCCAAGGGCCGTTGCCTGCCAGGGGTTGCCCCAACTGGCGGCGGCCCTCGCCCAATCGAGCCAAGGGCCGCCGCCCGCCGAGGGTCGCCCTAGCGGGCGGCGGCCCTTGGCCCAACCGGGCGAGGGCCGCCGCCCTCATCAAATCGGGTGTGGGCCGCGACCCTCCCCCGGATCTATGGCTAATGGCGAGGGCTCGCGGCCCTCACCCGGATCTAGCGAGGGTCGGCGTCCTTGGCTCCGCCCGAGCGAGGGCCGCCGACCCTCGTCGGATGCGGGTGAGGGCTCGCGAGCCCTCGCCGCCGTCGGCCGGTCGATGGTCCCTAGCCGGGGCTTGGCGACCCCGGCCGACCCTCCCCCGCCGGGCGACCCTTCCCGGCGGCGACGGGGCGCGGCGGGCGAGGGCGATCCCTCGATCGCCTCCCCTTTCCTTTTTTTTTTAAATTTTTTTTTCTAATTATTAAATTTTTAATATTTCAACTAAATTTAATTTTAAAATTATTAATTTTAAATATTTTAACTAAATTTAATTTAATTATTATTTTTTTACCACGTCGCCCTAAATGACGTTGTTTTTGCATTATTTGACACGTCGGCATGCAAAAACGGCGTTGTTTTGGGCTCAGTTCACCAGAAAAATGCCACGTCGACGTTTTGGCCAGACTTTGGCCGGATTGGCACTCAAGTGATCCATTTTATTCCGATTTTGGTACTTAAGTGTACCTTTCGTAAGTTATGACACTTAAGTGTCCTTTTGTGTAAAGTTAAGGCACTCTAGGAGTCTGCACGTCGCTTTAATTAGAAATTGCAATTTAAGGATCCCATGTAAGTAATGAGTGTTAGTGGTCAATTTAAAGTATTATTGATTGCAATAAGCAAAAAAAAATAAAAAAATTCAAGATTTAATTGAACCAATCGAAAGATATAAGACTCAATTGAAATACATAATAAAATTTAGGACTCCCTGTGTAGCTTTTCGTAGTTTTTAAATATTTGTACAGACTATATGGCGATTCATCAACAAATTTCGGCTTGAAAAATGTGATGAAATAAATAAAAAAATTATGAAACTAACTTTTGTTTAGTGTGACATACTAAAAGGTGAAAATCAATTCGTCAATGAAAGGCTTCAAATTTGTCGATCATGTTAAAATCATTTTTTTGTGAAAACGGATTAAAAGGCAAAAGTTGTTTTGTGCTTGAAACACCTCAAATTTGTCAATCAATAAGTCAAAACGATTCAAAACCTACAAATTCATTAACAAGGAACAGAAATAATGGAATATTATGTTTCCTTATTAGAAAGAAAACGTAGAAATTTTACAATAAATTCCTCTTTCAATCTAGCCAAATGACAATTATTAAAACTGCTTGATGAAGTGCCGTCATTTAAATATGTTAGGGTGAAAGAAGAGTTTATTATACACAGTGATAGTGTCACATTGTTAGTAGCCATCCCATTTCTTTTAATCAAAAATGTGCAATTGTCTACAGTTATGGTTTTTGTATCGTAATGTAAAGAGTTTCCTGATCCAATCCAATCCAATTGCAAAGATTGAGAGAAAGCGGTTCTCAAAAATTGGAATTGGAGATCAAATCGATTGGTCATAGGGATCATCGGTCCGGGCCAATTCTGGTTCAAGCCCAATGGAACCAATAACTTATTTTTTCATACTACTTTTTTCCCATTATTTTTTTTCCACAACTTTGAACCTAATGAGATAGTGTTTAGTCACATTTTACTTTTTTTAATAAATAATAAAATAAAAATATATATTTAGTCGGTCTGGTTCCCCCTTGGAATTGGGAATAGAACTGCCCAAACAATGGTTTCACTTTCAAGAATTGGGAATTAGACCAATACTCCTGAAACCAGACCAAACTAGACAGTTTGGTCTGATTCGAGCAATTCCCAATTCAGACATTATTTTACACACTCCTAATAATGTCCCAATATGTAAAAAGACCCTTTACATTTTGCTAGCAATTTTTCTCCTGATGGTGTTGGCGCGGCGCGTTTTCAGACATGTGATTCCCCAAATCCCATGTTCACGTTGATCATTTTCTCATTCATCCTTAAGAGTTGGGTAGTTATGACTCTTTGTCTCTTTGAGCTAAAATGAACAAATTCTGCAGATATGCTTGATGAAGAAACTATCAATGAAATTCTTGCGGTCCCAGATTTGGAGTTGGACCACGCCCCTTTGTCTCCTACAAAATAGAAACTTGAAAAATCAAAATGTTAACACAACTTCCTCCTCCTTTCAAGCGTCACGAGCTCTTTGGACCAGAGTATGGCACACCTCAATACTACCCAAAATCAGGTTCTTTCTTTAGAATATTTGTCAAGATGCACTCTCTACCAAGGAAAATCTGTGACTTGATCCTTTTTAAAATTTATGCCATCAGCAACCTGAGACCATCGAGCACGCCCTTCTACTCTGCCAGGAGGTGAAGAAATTCCGGTTTAACCTGGCCCTGACCACCAACATATCAAATCTTGGAACGTCAAGAATTGAGGATATGACTAGTCGATTTTAAGCATACCTAGGTTCCTTCTGAACTTCTGTCGGTGATTCTATGGCATATCTGGAAGGCGCGAAACAATTTCATATCGAGAGTGCACGACCCAGAGCCAAATCAGCTGGTAGAATTGGGAATTGCCATGAATGATAGCATCTCGCGATGGGCATCAACCGCAAAGCAAAAGGCAGAGCGTCAGACCAATTCATTGTTCATCTGCTAGAGCTGCAATCCTGAATGGCTCGGTTTTGTGTTTCGGGTCCTCTAGCTCAAGCTTAAATGTCAATCTTCTTCTGAAAATCATGGAGAAAGGGGGTAATTTAGCGAAAGATACAAATTTGTATATACAAACACATGAAAAGTAACATATATTAGAAGATGTCAGTGCAGGTAAACTCCTAGCCTTCATATTGCATAACTCCTTCACCAAAAAGGAATAATGCCTCAACTCGAAATCTGCATTTTACTCACAAAAACCAAATATAAGCACCATAAATCCAAAAGAAGCTCCCAGATTCGCCAAAGGTTGAAACAAACGTCGTTCCCATGAACTCACTCATTAAGCAAATTACACAAATAACTACGATGGACAACTATGTGTTTGACAACATTGACAATCCACAACTACATGAACTTGATGTCTGCAATTTACATTATTTCGAACTTAATTACAACCCGAATGGGCAGGGTTCCCCAGGATACCATAGATAGATTTCCTTCAAACGTTTGAGGATGAAACTGAAATTGTCCCACACTGAACTTTGGTTTTACACATGCAATGTGAATCTGTATGCTTTTACTCCTCCATGTAAGGATTGTGCCACCGGAGTTCCCATCATTTCATAAAAAAATTTCTCCGCCGGCACCAGGTGTCGCCTTATGGAAGGGCCCTGCCCGGAGAACCTAGAGCTGTGGTCAACTCTTAAAAATACAAATCATGTACATCAAAGGTTGTGTTTTTAACTTTTCTTAGATTGTTTGTCAGTTATGAGAATGACATTTGAATATCCCAAGCCAACATCGAATGATACGTGAAACAATCATGTGAATCTATCGCATAGTGAAATTTTAAGAAAATGATCTAGAAATTCGAACTTGAACTGTGAAAAGTGACTAGAAATCGAAAAGGTACGGGGATCTATCACCGCCAAAAAAGGTAAATATATGGTTAACAAAGAAAAAGAAATCTCATTCTATTTATCTATACTATAAAACACGTCAACTTTTGCGCATGGCATCCACCTAATTTACAAAATATTATTTTCTTGAGAATTAATCTATTAAGTAACTCGAGAAAAAGAAGGGCTTCTAAGTAATATTGACAAATTTAGTTATTCTCATCTCGCGCTCACTGTCATGTCCAAATGTAGCTTCCTTGAGTGCCTTTTGAGAAACTCCTAATGTATTTCAAAGATGACAAAACATTATGTGTGAACTAATTGGTATATTTGAATGTGAAGACAAAAAATATCCTTTACATACACAAATTCATTGCAATTGATGTTACGGGAAATCTGTGTTATTGGAGATAATGTTAATAACAAGACATCCGTGTTATTGGAGATCTTCGTCCGCAAATGGAGGACAAAATAATAAGTGCAAAGTACTGGAGTTTGAAGGACGGAGGGATGTGGTATCGTCAGGGTGTTTGGATGCACCCAGTAGAAGGAGAACCACTTGAATAACATGAGTACACCAATGTGTTTGTCAGGATAAGTGCAACGGCTGAACAAATTGGTATTTGGTGAAATCGTCAATTCTAGATGGACCACATTATAGAAGAACTTCATGCTATAGATGGAGTGGACAATACTCCGTGTACTTGGAAACAAAAACCCAACTATATGTCAATTTTATTCAAATTCAAATTAATTTGTTGGAGCCAATTTTAGGCCTTTAAATCCACGGTGAAACATTCCGCAGAAGTCAGATGGAGTGTGCCATTTTTGGTTAAGTAGAGAAAGTATCAAGTAAGTTCCAAAAGACAATTTTGTCTTGAGCAAAATTCATTAATTAGCTGTAGGGTGAATGTTCTAAGCTGATAATAATCTTTGTAATGGCTACTTTGACCAATTTGAAATCTCCAACGTGTTGCGGAAGTTTGGAGGGCATACATGCATGAAAGTTATTACAAAATGGGCAAATGATATCTATACAACATACTAGATAAGTATAAGGAGTGGGATAGACCATTGGCTACGGTCCTCACAAAATCAACTGCATAGTTGTTTGTTTTCTTACAATACAACTGATTAATCTTGGTGATCCAATCTTAGGAGACAATTTTCCATTGTATAAAGCTCTAACTATCCATAGTCATTGTTGGTGTCGGAATAATTGTGGCACTCCTAGCCTCATAGCGTTTACATAATCCCGAGGAGAATGAGCTGGTATGCCTGGAATTAGCAGGCCAATCACTCTAAGAAACCTCAACAACAATTCTTCTTTGTAGCCCGGTCCAATCTCACGATGAATGGTGAAGCTTCTTTTGAGCTCATGCCACGCGTCCATCATCATTGGTATCACATGTAGAGGCGATAAATAATTCTTGTTTGGTTCTTCCTCGACTATCTGCGTATCAGAAATTAAGCAAACAATAAATTCAAATAAAGAGTCTAATCCAATTACAACACGCTATGCAAGGTTAATGATTTCTTTCATCTTCTCGCCTTTAAAACCCCGCAAACTTTTCTGAAGCAATGCTAATCCAATGGAACATGCTTTATCCAAATCTAAATTTCAGCAAAATATTTAATGCACTTACTTAGCATGCAACTAAAGCTACTATTAGAACAATTTTATCCGCCAACTAATATAATTAACCTCGCTAAAACTAATTTAGCCACCAACGAGAGAGAGAGAGGTCCTTACCTTCCCTTCATATTTCTTATTGAAGTGGCAACATCTCCCGAAATGCTTGAACATGAAAGCTGTATTATCGTAAGGCAACCTAGGCACAATGTCATTTCCATAAACGAATCTAAAGTACTTAATCTTACGTTCCTCCAAGACCCCCTTCATATACTTCCCAAACTTATCGTCTCCAACCCTGGGTTGGCCAAATGTGTAGACCCCCTCCAGTCTCTCCATCAGCCCCGTCTCCCCGTGCATGGCCAAGATCGCTGGGAAGAGAATCGCCAACGCACCTCCCAAACTGTGGCCGGTCAACACGTACTTCACTTTGTCGTTCTCGCCAAGCAGTGACTTTAGCTTCTGCCTTACCTCATAGTAAGCCAACGGCTTCGTTTCGGGAGACTCTTGCGGCCAGCCTTCGTTCCTTTGGAGCCCTAGGGCTTTCATGAAACCTCCGTGGATTTTCCCAATGTGTCTTAACTCGTACCACGAGAGGTCAATGTCCGAGCACCAATCGTCCGCATTGAAAGGTTCCGTGCCTCGGAAGGCCACCACGATGGTGTCACGGTCACGTAGCATGAAGGCTTGCGTGGTTGTTTTCTCTAGATAATCTGCAAAATAAAAACGAAGAAGACATATGGCACTTATTATCTTGGTATACTATTTACAGATGTAGAGATCGAGGCATAGCTCCATACCATTCCAGAAGTCGTAGAACCCCAAGAATTCCATCTGCATGAAACAACAGAGATAATTATTATAATCAACAAAATTCATTGTTTTCAGCTTGTATTAGGAACTTAGTCAATTAAGTTCTTGAGCGTAAAGTATGATTGATTGTTTAGATTTATTTCTCACGGACTGATAAGCCACACATTATGCATTCCGGACGGATTGACACTGTGATTTCTTGTTTCTGGTCATAGCTTCTTATGTTTTGACGTTTTCACTAAATGATCCATTCTTTCAAAGGTAAATTAAGGTGTGTTTATTTGTGTCTTAAATTCTCTCTGTCTCTCTCTGGTTTGACCTGCCAATGCTGGGTGACTGTCGTTCGGAGGTAGGCCTCGTTCTCATAGGATGCTTTGGAAGCCATCATGGAGAGAGCCGCATAGTACTCTTTCTCACCAGGACTGATGCGGGTGTCCAATTCCACTCTCTTGTCCAAATTGCCAATGATGGATATGAAGCTTTCCGACTCTTTGTGGGGTATCACCAGCTTCCCTATTCACAACCCCACGTTATATAATTCAACATCATTCCAAGTGCAAAGTCAAAACAATTAGACAGGCATCTACTGCTTTTTGAGCAGTGCACTGCTGATCAATATCTTCACCTAGGTATGTTTTCCAAAACTTGGTTGGTAAACTAAATCATAAGAAGTTGTTCTCGTGTGGACAGATCAATAGACGGGCGCAGATGAGCCCAATTAGGTATTGGATAAGCCCGGTCATTTTTTGGAAAATGTTAAATTGACTTTTGAAAATGATTTAGTTTGAGTGAACCAGATCTGAGAAATTGATATAATATATAGAAACTCAACAATTATACTCAAGCTTAAACTGTAGACGGCTAAATCCATGATCAACTATATCCTATGGATTGATAATGAAGTCTAATAGTCTAACAATACTTTTAGTTTGTGAACAGCTTCCGCAGCAGTATTTTTATGTGCGGAAACTCGAAGAAAATCAATCAAAGCTCGATGAACTTGCCATTCTATATGCCTATGAATTGAATCTCGAATTGAAGAACATAGGCAACGTCCCCTTTTTTTCACTTTATCCAATCAAAAAAATTCTACTTAAATAAATTATTTTTATCTTCTATCATTTGAAAAACTCTAAAATAGTGAAAACTTCTAATGTTCTCTCTCTCTCTCCACTTTTCTTTACTTTCCCTTTCTTTTTTCCACTTCCACCACCACGACTGACCGGCGACAGCCACAAGCCAAGCTCACTGACCTTGGCTGAGCCCGAGCTCACCGGGAATCCCAAGCTTAGCAGCCTCAACTAGCTCAGGCTTGCCTAGATCAACCAAGCCTCAAGCTAAACGCCCCCTGTCATTGCCATTCACTAGGCTACCGGTTGTTGTTGAGGCACGCAGCCAATGAAGGAAGAAGGAGAAAGGAAAAGAAAGAAAAAAAAAAAAGAAAAAGAAAGAACAAAAAAATAAAAAAAAAAATAAATTCATTTATTAAATAAAGATAATTAAAAAATTATTTTTAAAATTATTTTTATAAGAATAAAAGTTTCATTGACCAAGGACCCTAAGACTAGGAAAAAATTGTAGAAAATGTTTTTCGGTTCTTTTAAAGGGAAATAATTTTTCTGAATTCAAGTTTTGGTAGAAAAAACTTTTCCGTTGAGTAGGAGAACATTTTCTATTCACTAATTTTCTTAAGTGAACTAAATGCCAAAAAATAAGGAAAATATTTTTTCATACCCTTAGATACACCTCCACTTTAACTAATGAATTATGTGTGAATTAGAATATTTAATTGCATATGCGTGTGACTCAAACATTTTACATGCTTAATAATAAACAAAAATCAGATTTCGACTGCCAAAAGCAAAAACAAGCAAAATCTTTTAAGCAACCAACACAACACCCAAAGTCAGTATCGGTGAACGAAAGGTATTTTAAATGATCATGCACCATCAGCATTGCAGATATGCTACAGGCCGAGTAAAGCGCGAGGTAGAGAGACCTCGAACATGGTTATGAAGTAATAAAGCAAATATACGATTGTTTTAACAAAAGCAAGGTCAAGCATACATGCCATGAACGCATGCTCGCATTCGGAATCCGAAGGCGGTAATTAATAATCACGCAAACCAACCTCGGAGGCAGTTGACGAGAAGCCCTCCCAAGTTCTGATTGCTCGACAAGAGATTCAACCAAAACTCGATCGCCCACCCGATCCCAGACAGGGGTTTGGCAACAAGAAGCAGGAGCTTCTGCGCAAGAACGGATACAAACATGATCCACCTCCGCTGGAAGCTCTCTTCTGTTTCCCCGGAGGAGTCTACGAATTTTCTATTGCCCACATCACTGTGGATCAAAATGCGAAAGAGATCGATGACACCGACTTTCTCTGGGCTCAACAGCATGTAATTGCTGGAGAAGCTCTTGTCACAAGCCATGGCTTTGAGGCAAAGAGGAGGGAGATGATAGCCTGGTTTTTCTTTCACTTGTCGTTTTGGATGAGACTCGTACTGCTTATTGAACTAAGCTTAAAGAGTTATTTATACTGGCTTCTTGGCCATTTAACTTAAAAAGGTTCCTTTTTTATTCCTGGTTACAAGAACTAAATACTAGGTTTGTTGAGGTCGATGTTCAATTTAATTGATATATCATTAGTAGGTTTAGATTCTGATTTAATGTTATCAGTGGGTCCAATTATTTAAGTATACATCCATACTCTGTCATATTAAGTACCCGTAAGCTCTACCGATTTGTAAGTCTTTAGTCTTCTTAAAATTCCTTAAAGAAAGATTAATATTTCCTTTTCGTTGGAAAAGCCTAACAACTTTGACGATGGGTCCATCAACGCATCATGAAATAATTGACAAATTGAGTTGCCATGAACATGTCTTAATTTATTCAAGAAAATCTTCGCAATCCAATTTAATATTACTTCATGTGATTCACTCCAAATTTTTTTATGCTGCAAATGCCATTTACTTGGAAGCGAAGCGACCGGGGGAGAGACATAGGTACGGTCCTCCCATCATCATGCTGTTAGAGCAGTCTTAAAAAAACGCGGTTATGTTAAATTCGGCGTTGACGTGATTCACTTGAGTCATACACACTCACACATACATATTATTATTAAATTTCTAATAGGTGGACAAAGAGACTCTAATTGCGATTTATTACGCAATTATTGTCCTCTTGCTTTTTAAGACGGCCCCATCAAAGCTCCTTTTTACGCTATTATTAGTTGGACAGCACTAGGCGCGCTTTGATTGATGTGTGGGTGCCACAGTTTCTGACGTATGCAACATGAAAAAGTAGAAAGTCGCTGAAGATATTTCATGGGATCATCCTCATCTGCTTTCTCACTAACAACTTAAAGAAAGGGATATACTAACCCATTAAAAATGGAAAAGAGATGGAATAGAGAAGAAAAATATCATTGGCGTGCACCCTTATTTTTGACCGAGGACTCTTATCTAGTCCACCACGCGAGACTCGAGGAATATAAAGATATAGAGGCAACTAGCAGACACACCAGAAAAAGACGAGTAAAGATAGATTTCTAGTAAGTCTTTCCAAGAAAAATAAAAGTCCTTTGTAATATAAAAGTGAGTGTGATAGACTAACATGCCTTCTTTTATATATATATATATATATATATATATATATATATATATATATGAAGCATAGTATCCTAAATCTATCACATCATGAATTTTATATTGACATAAGTATGACACGACCATCCTTCCACTCAAGAGATGCAACCTCAAATTATTCACAATCCAACTCCTAAGAGTTTTGGTTGATATTGCTCTTGTTTTATTGATCACTAACTAAAAATCTAAAAAGATTAGAAAAGAGAGGAGTAAACAACTATAGTCCAATGAGTAATACATATATTTTCTAAGCAGATTGAGTAGCCACAATATATATAAGTATAGAGTACTAATAAAAAATCATAATCAAACTCTTTAATATATATCAAATCATATACGAATTGTTTCATTTTAACAAACTTTATACAATTCAAAAAATTAAAGCATTTAAATCATTATGAACATCAATGGTCAAGTTCATTGATCAATCTTATCAAAATCACATGCCGATGGTTTATTTTATTGGTCAATCTCAAATTACATGTCAATAGTTTATCTATTGACCAATTTATTGCTCAATCCCACAAGGATATCCTAACCAATGCTTACCCACAAGCTCGTTACTAGCTGATATTGAGCACTAACACAAAATCACAATAGCTTTCTTCACAATTCACAAGCCAATTTGGAATCAAATCACAAAACAGTTTCACAAACCAAATATATAATCTTTCTCAACACAACTCATCTACTCAAAATACTTTTCATAAAGTATTTCTCCAATAATTTCTGAATTCATTTTGTAAATTAGTTCAAAAAGCTCTATATATATCCTTTCACAATACCTTTTGTAAAACCACTCTCAACCATTCACAAATACTAGAAGGCAATCACTGCCTAATCTAGATTTTATGCAATAAAAATGCTTTAATAACTCGTACGATACTCAAATATTTTTTACTCTCAAGACATGAGTTTATAAATTCATAGAAGAGATAGTACCATTCACCTAAAATGTCCAAAAGCCAAACAACAATGCTTACTCGAATCTATGATCTCATAATCCTAACAATAAAATGATAATCAACGTTAGAACCAAGTAAAACTCTGCCTCAACTAGGAAATGGTTGAATTACAAAAGACTCCAATGCACTAGTAAATTAATTACTTGAAGCACTTACGCAAACTTAAACACGATGTGGAACTCAAGTGCGAAACCCTAAGATTTCACTCCAACTAAACCATTGCTCTAACCAACTCTCGTCAAACCCCACAGCTCCACAAATACCGTATTCCACTATTTTCATGAAATCCCATAGCTCATCATCTCAAAAATTGGACTTCGTGGCTCGAATTTCACAAAACTTTCAATATATGACAAAACCCCGAAAACTACTCCAATTAGACGAACGAAAGGTGTGAACATTTATCAAGCGTTGCATATCAAAATAACTCTAACTTGGCGAGGTTTCCATGACGTGACATTCGAAACCTCTTTTCGTATCTTTTCCTTTTTCTTCTTTCCTCTTTCTCTCTTTTCCTTCTTCTTTTCTCGGTGTGCCCTCCCTTCTATTCTTAGCCGAGCGTCCATCTTCCCCTTTTCTTTTTGAACGCTCAACTTTTTGCCCTTTTTTGTTTGCTTTGACTTAGTCAAAGTCCATATTCTACAAAATCATACATAAATAATGTGTACTTAGGTATAAGCCGCTCAAATTTGAAAAGAACACTTACAAGATCCAGATTGTGTATATAGTTCTCAATTTCACTTATGCACTTTTTTTTCTTGGTTGGGCTACACTTGATAGACGGTGTACCTTCTACTAGATTATGGTTTTCCTGTCTTAATTCTTTTGATAAGCATCACGAGAATAAATCATCTTATAATTGTAATATTCTATATTGGCTTGAGTGAAGAAGGGATTAGCCAACTGGTAAAAATGAACAACTCTTTACACTTAGAAAGTAAGTTAAACCGTATTACTTTATGTTGTACTTAAATTGTCACAACACCTTTTCAATTTTTCTGAGGAAAAAGAAAATTCTTCTTTCAAATGTCATGCATCGCTACTTCCTGACTGATAATTGATAGTTCAACAATTCGCATACAATTCACTTCTCATTTCCCGAAATTCAAGGGAAAAAAAATAGAATTCCTGGTCAAACAAAAGTCATATTTTTACCGAAAAGTTAAAAAAAAAAAAAAAAAGTCATATGAGGACAAGTTCAAAGAATATACGAGTGAAAAATAAGCATGAGGACATCAACGAGCTGTGTAAATCCCATTAAGGTAATTTCTCCACAAAGACAGCTAAGCAATAACGACAATGCTTTAAATACTTTTTATTGGGCATTTTACACGGCTCATTCTGCCACCAATGCTATGTAGAGAAATATAAGCAAAAAATTAGGGGAAAGAAAAACCGAGGCATGACATCTCATTTGCTAGTGTTGTAAATGTAAGCACATGCTCTCTTCTTTAGTTCCTGAATCCACTCTTCTACCAATGACTTCTCCATAACAATTTATGGCGCATTTTGTGCGTATTAAAAAATCCAACCTAAAAATTTAACCGGTTAAATAAAAGTGTGCTTTACTATTTAAATATTCTAATATTCGTCATCATGTGTAGGCTAAACTTTGGCCTAGGTTTAGTGTGTAAAAATATGTAATCGGGGAGTTAAATAGGGATGAGAAAAGATTTAAATTCAGATTTCCTATTCTAATATCACATAAGATTTTGTGGAACTATTATCAAATATTCAAAAAATTTAAGTTTTTGGGTTGGATTTTCTAACATTTTTACTAACAAAGTAATAATATAACTACATAGACGTTTATCGAATTGTTTTAATAAAGACGCTGTAGCATATATACCAAGACCGCATGCCATGCCTCGCAACACATTAAAAAATGGAAGGTGAAAATGAGTAACTACGGAAACTGACCTTCAAAGAAGTTGACGAGTAGCCGTCGCAAGTTTTGATTGCTCGACAAGAGATTCAACCAAAACTTGATCTTCGACCCACTCCAGGATAGGGGTTTGGCCACAAGAAGTAGAAGCTTCTATGCGACAATGGATACAAACATGATCCACCTATCCACCAGTGGGTCGCTGCGTTGTTTGAGAGTCTCTCCCTCATCGCCGAGGTTGAAAGTTTGAAACCCACAGTTGCTAGCGTTGTAAGTTGAGGGCCATGGTAATAGGGTCTTGTGCTAGTCTCCCCCGAGGTACTGATGGGTCCGAATGTGTCACCGGGTGCTTCTAGGGCTGTGGGGCCCCGTAAGGGGGCTCGGTGGATCTTCGGTTATCAAAAAAAAAAAAAACAAGATCCACCTTCGCTTAAAGCTCTCTCCCCCTTCCTTGGAGGAGTCCATGAAATATCTTTTGTGCACATCAGTGTGGATCAAAATGCGAAAGAGATAGATCACACCGACTTTCTCCGGGCTCAACAGCATGTAACTGCTGGAGAAACTCTTGTCACATGCCATGGCTTCGAGGTAAATAAGAGAGAGCTTATGGTTCGAGGATCAGTGTATTGTTGTTTTGGAAGAGACTCGTGCTGCTTCTTGAACTTAGCTTCGAAGGGTTATCTATAGAGACTTCTTGGCCATTTAACAACAAAAGGTTTCTTTTTATTCCTTGTTAAAGAATAAATACTAGGTATATGAGGGTCGATGGAATATTAGATTGATGTACCAAACGTAGATGCAAATTTTGGTTAGGTGTTGTCTGAATGGCCCAATTGCTTAACTATCCACATCTACTCGGTCATAGTTAGTGTCCGCTAACTATGCCAATTTACAGGCAAGCCTTAGTTGAATTATGATTAGTCCAAGCACAAGAAACACGTTACCTTTTGGTATGAAAAGCTGATCAAACAACACGTCGTGGAAGTGGGTTCTCTCTCAGTGGTTTTCTCCGACACGCGGGCCTTTATTAATTTAAGACCACAATCCCATCCAATTTAATATTAGGTGATGTGATTCATTCCTCTCACTTTTCATGTTTCACGTTTCATGTCTTCGGCAGCTACTAGAGAGATCTAGCTGCACGGCCCTACTATCAATCATACCGTTCGAGCAGTGTTAAAGAAGAAAAGTTATGATAAATTATGCATCCTTCAAAATGTGATGAGTTGACATATTGCTCGCAAATTGCACTCCATCATGTCGAGTACAATTGTCATTATTGAAATATTACCCAACATCGTTTGATAACAGATTATATATGCTCTTCATATTTGCATCACCTCCCTTTGCTTGTTAATTTAAACTTTGTCGCCACCTCCTTTTTTTGTGGCGCCCGCAATCGGCTACGGGCGCCTAAGGAGGCTAATGGCTCGGCTGAATTTATTAAACCCGGACTCTCTTAAGTCCACCAATTCACGAACTTAATGATTCAAGTTTTTAACCTGTAAATCAATTTTTAAAATGGAGTCGCCACTAATCGATTTTGGGTGGGTTAATTAGAAACCTAAGTGAAAAATCGGGAGAAATACTCACTTCTGCGCAACCAGAGAAATTAGGATCGGGGACTTGATTACACTAGTTAATTACTAATGCCCTTTCGGTACCTAATATTGTTTAAACCCTAAGGTTTTTTGGATGTTTGAGGGATTTTCCATGCATTTTTGGGAGGAAAAACATTTTTTGAGTCTTTTTCTAATTTTTGGACATATAAGGGCATTTTTGGATTTTTTTTGGTATTTTTTGGAAAAATACAAGTCTTTTTGGCTTTTTCTGAATTTTTTTTCTTTTTCATGAATTTTTGACTTTTTTTGGATTCTTGGCATTTTTTGGAAAATGTGGAATATTTTTTATTTTTTTGATTTTTTCAGAAAATAAAATATTTTTCAATATTTTTGGAAAATAAATTATATTTTGATTTTTCTCGATTTTTTTTGGAAAATAAAACCCTTTTTTAAACATTTTTAAATATTTTTTTGAAAATAAAATTTTTTTTTGATTTTTTTGAAATAAAATAGTTACTTTTTATTTATTAGAATATTATTTTATATTAAAATAATAAAACAAAAAAAAACCGACCCGGTCGGATCCGCGGGTTGGGTCCGACTTGGGCCAACCCGCGAAACGCAAATGGGCCCGCTACATGGGCCCGATTTTTCTTATTTTTTTATTAAATAAAAAAATGTGCCGTGGCCGGGCGTTCGGACACCGGCTCGGCGACCCCCGACCCCTAACCACGACCCGGCTCCCCGGCAAAACCATACCCGACCCGACTCCAGCACCTGACCTGATCCCGCCGCCCGTAGACCGCGAACCCTACCCGATTTTTCGGGTCCGGATCCGCTTTGCGACCCGAAAAATCACAAACCCTAGGGTTTGCGAATCCGCGCGCTAGGGACCAAAACCTAGGTGTTATGGAGGCAAGACGATGGTTACGGCGGCGGCAGCAAGGACGACGGCGACTACAATGACGGCGATGGTGATGGAATGGAGTTGCGATGAATAGCAGGGACGACAACGTCGTGCTTTCATTACCTTTACTCAAACGCGGGCAATGACGGCAGTGGCAAGAGTCGATTTACGACGGCGGCGGTCACGACAAGCAACGACGAAGCTGGGGAGCTTGATCTGCGACGGTGAAGACCAAGGAATCACGACGGCGACAGCGAGACTTGGACCCGGTCAAATCTAGCCAAAACACTCTCTCTCTCCCTTGGGTTTGCCATTTCAACCCCCCCTCACACTCGGATCTCTCTCGAATGACTCCGGTCGACCTCAAATCTCGGCCCGCTCGTCCTCTGCCCCCCTTTCTGAAGTCTCTCAGTTGGGAGGTTTCGAGGATCTGCGGCCCTCGACCTTCGCCGCCTCTTTCTATCTCTCTCTCTGTTTCTCGGCTTCCTTCCTCTTCCTCTGTTGACGATGGCCCCCTTCTATTTATAGGCGAGGGGGTGGCCGATCGGCGAGGCTCGACTTGCCAGTTGGACCGCCGTCCCATCCGCCATCATCTCCTCCTCCGATCATGTCCCATCGACGCCAACTGCTCCTCTGCTCCATGTGCGTCGCCGTCTGTTCATCCTCCTCCGGTGTCGCGCCCGCCCCACGCGTGTGTTGCGGTGGCGCAAGGAGGAAGAAGACTCGGTTTTGGGGCGGGCTGAGGTGGAGATGGCCGAAGGCCCATGTGGAGGGCTTTTTGTTTTTCTTTTGCTTTACTTTTTTTTTTTATTGTTATATATTTTTTTTTTATTTTTTTTTTTATTATTTTATCCGAAAAAGCAAATAAAATAAAATAAAATAAAAACCCTATTAATTAAAAAAGAGAAATTTAGGCGTCAACAGCTGCCCCTCTTTGAAGGTGAGTTCGCAGAGGTTGCATTTAAAGACAAACTGATGCCTAAATTTTATCCGTATATGCGTAACAAATTTTATTTTATTTGAGGACTTATTATCCTATGTAAAAATAGCAATATAACATTACATATACTAAGATAGATAATAAGATACATGTAGTTACTTACCGGGAGTGATTGAGATAGGGTGTGAGCCTCGAGTTTGGCAAGTATCAAGGCGTCATCTTACTTGGTGATATGAGGAGGTTGCTTTTCTAGGACCCGAACCTTTTTTTTTGGTCGCCTTAAAACAAACCATGATTTGCTCCTCTAGACCCGAACCATTCTTTCGATCGCTTGTTGGAGTAAAATTGTCTCGGACCCGAACCATTCTTGGAGTAATCAATGGTTTGTCTCGGACCCAAACCATTCTTCGGTACCATGATGGAAAATTGCTTCTCCGTGACGGGAAAGGACTTCCGAACCATTCTTCGTCGCATGTTAAAACAATCAATTATTTGTCTAGGACCTAAACCTTTCTTCGATCACCTTAACGGGAGATTGCTCCTCCAGGACCCGAACCATTCTTCGGTCGCCTATTGGACCAATAAGTGGTTTGTCTTGGACCCGAACCATTCTTCGGTCGCCATGACGAGAAATTGCTTCTCCAAGACCCGAACCATTCTTCGGTCGCTTGTTAAAACAATCAGTAATTTGTCTAGGACCCAAACCTTTCTTCGGTCGCCTTGATGGGAGATTGCTCCTCAAGGACTAAACCAAACCATTCTTTGTCTCCGACCCGAACTGCTGTTAAAATAATCAATGGTTTGTCTAGGACCCGAACCTTTCTTCGGTCGCCTTGACGGGAGATGCACCGATCTTTCTCAAGGCATCTCATTTGTGGGTGCTTGATTTGTATCGAGGACACCAGTTGGTACCCGACCTTTCTCGGGAGATGCGCCGACCTTTCTCAGTGCATCTGTTTTGTGGGGGTGTCTGACCTCTGTCAAAGACAATAGCTAGTACCCGACTTTTCTCGGGAGGATGCGCCGACCTTTCTTAGGGCATTGATTCTGAAAGATACCTGGACATTCACAAGTATATCAAAGAGTATCTAGATATTCACAAGTGCTTAACCTAAAGGATATTTGGGCCTTTGCAAGCGTCAAAAGGGGCATTTGGCTGATCATAGGCATTAGAGGGGCACTTGGATGATCACAAGTACGAATTCTTGAAGGATACCTGGCATTCGCAGGTATCGAAGGGGTACTTGATAATTGGAAATATCGATGACATACCTTGGATATTTGTGAAGGTGTCCCACCTCCTGGCAATTGGGAAATATCGAGGGCGTACCTAGGATATTCGTGAAGGTCTCTCACCTCCTAGTAGTGGGAATATCGAGGATGAGTCTTGCATATTCGTGAAGGTCTCTCACCTCTTGGTAGTTGGGATATCGAGGACATACCTTGGATATTCGTGAAGGTCTCTCACCTCCTAGTAATTGGGAATATTGAGGACGTGCCTCGGGATATTCATGAAGGTCTCTCACCTCCTGGTAATGGGAATATCGAGGGCATGCCCTGCATATTCGTGAAGGTCTCTCACCTCCTAGTGGTGGGAATATTGAGGATGTACCTCACATATTCGTGAAGGTCTCTCACCTCTTGGTAATGGGAATATCGAGGGCGTACTTGGGATATTCGTGAAGGTCTCTCACCTCCTGGTAGTGGGAATATCGAGGATGTACATTGGATATTCATGAAGGTCTCTTACCTCATGGTAATTGGGAATATCGAGGACGTACCTCGCATATTCATGAAGGTCTCTCACCTCCTAGTATGGGGAATATCGAATGAATATTCATGAAGGTCTCTAGAACACCTGGTATGGGGAATACAACGTGCCTCGAATATTTGGATGAACACAAGTATTTGGTAATGTAAATATCGAGGATGGTCCACGTGCTAGAAAGCATGAAAGTGCTCACCTCAAAGTAATGGAATATCGAAGACAACCTAGATATTCAGGGAATGTCTCTCACCTTGAGTGTCATGAAAATTGGACAATGGTGGTACTTGACGATATGGGGATACCTAGACAATGGGCAAGTAGGTATTCAAAAAATGGATACTTCGCAAGCATCAATAATGTGGTGGAATACTTGAACGGCTGCTAGTATTCAATGATATAAATTTGAGGACAACTTGGACAGGCCGAGTGTCAACAAAGGGAGCACTTGAGTAGCGGCAAACACTCAAAAACTAAAAAAATGTTTGGATAATCGCAAATATCAATACTCTGGGGACAACTTGAATATGTCGAGTGTCAGGAAAATGAAGTATCTGAATTGTGGCAGGTATTCAAAGACAATAGGGATACCTAGACAATTGCAAGCATCCCATACTCAAGGAACGACTCGAATAGGTCGAGTGTCAAAAAGAGAGTACCTGGACAGTGGTAGGCACTTTAAGACAAATGGGGATTAAGATATGCTTACCTGGCAATATCTATAATCTCTAAGAGTATGTCTGCTATTTACACAATATGCACACATGATTATATATGCTGTAAATTCATGAGTTCAAATGAGATTTATGCATGATAATTTTGTCAGTTTTGTATCATCTGATTTCCACTTGGGAAGATTTTGAAAGACAACATTCATTTAGAATGTAGATGTCTTGAGCATGTCGGATGAGGGACTTTCAGTCTGAAAGGACTTTTCACTCACTTTCATGGAAAATGCTATCTTGACCATTGATACATGATTTATAAGGACCACACTTCTCACTATCATCATGTCAACAGGGATCTGAGTATTCTCGCAAGTGGTACGACTTTACCAATGTGAGAGGTCTTTGTTGAAATTACAATGAAGTCTTGGTCAGCGGCTCATCAAAGGGGACCATCGAGGTCGAAGTCGATGGACAAAAATGCTACACGATCATCTTCGAGTTTACAAGTCAAGAACTCTGCGAAAAGAGATAGAGTAATCTTGCTTGTACTTCTTCGAGAGATGCTTATGCACATATGAAATCCTATGTTAATTGAAGTGCCCCTAGTCTGAAGAGACTTTTACAATGGGAATGTGACGTAGACTTGGCTTACATGTAAGAGGGTGAGAGTTGGTGACTGTCTTGGCATTTGTCACTAGTCTTTTTTCTGTCAGATGGAGGTTCTATGGACCATAATAATAACTTTTTCTTGGCTGTATTTTTGACTAGGGGGCATTGGCCTTGCTTTTACCAGGCACACTGCTTTTTCATGTCCCTATTTTTTATTCCAGTTCTTCATTTATGGGCATTGACCTTGCTTTTACCAGGTACACTGCTTTTTTATGCCCCTGTTTTTCATTATTGTCGTTAGAGGAACTAGCCTAGGCAAGTTTTAATCACAACACTATTGTTAGACTCTTGAGTCTTCATCTTCAACTAGCGCTCTAGGCTATGCTGCTCAAATGGCAGTAATTTCCATTTTGCCTCCATGTGATGGTGAAATTACAGATTCAATTGAGTTGTATAATGAATACAAGTGCAGAAAGAATTGCTCTTCACGACTCTAGGGCACTTAAATTAATGCGAGTGTTCATATGCAATAAAGACACTCAAAGATTGATGCAAGTGCAAGCAAGAGAATTTCTATCCCTTTTCCCACCTCGTGATGGTGACTTGCCTTCAACTTGCTCCCGTGTGCGGTGGTTCTCCAACAGGGGGTAGGACAGAAACTTCACCAATGTAAGGAGCTCAAAGTGAGCAATGAAATGCCTCTCACTGTCTTGGTTATCGTACTATTCGCGAGAGAACTCTTTACCCTATAGTCATGGAATTTTCTGCACTCATCTCACAAATGTATAGATAGGGGATTGTGTGTAGGATATGGTTTGCCTATCATCATTCTGACGCGCCTCATCCAACATGCTCAATTAATCTTGTATTTTTCACTTAACTGTCTATTCTAATAATCCTTAATGGAATCAAAGATTTAGATGGACAAAATCATCATGCAAAATTCCATTTGGAAAAAGGTATACAACAAATGATGTGAGAGAGTTTGTAAAAATAAATGAATGGCTTTTATTCAAGAAAACCTATTAACAGCTTTAGGGGTGTTTACTTAGGTGGAATGGTATTCACAAAAGTATTGAATTTTAAATATCAAAAGAGTTATTTACAAACAGCTATTAACAAATGGGTGTCGATAGATTGCTCATATCGGCTAGGGACATGACGCGTGAATAATCAGCTAAAGGTTGAGAATTTGATCGGGTGTCTCTACTCTTGTCCCGGGTTTGGATCACTTGGTTTGCCCCATTTAACCATTAAGCCTGGCCCTTGAATCCTAATGCCTGTCAATATAAGTTCAGAGAGTGAGCATTAGAAATGATGCCAAGTTTGCATTTCCCCGAGTTTATGTGTGCTGGCTTCTAGGGATACTTGAGTGTCGATGGCCTCTTTTACATTTCCATGCTTCCTTGGAATGGCCTTTCTTACTTGTGGCCATGTAGGCATGATTGCTGGTTGTTGATTCACTTTTAATGCCTTCCTTTTGTGGAACTTCCCCCTCTGTCTTTGATTAGCAACATTGGGCAAAGTCATGTATCCCAAGCTTTTATGGAATTTGAGATGGATAATCAAAACTTCCACATTTCTAATAGCAATTGCTTCTTGCAAGGTTATGTGTCTGGAACAAGAAGTGAGGCTTCCAGATTCTAAGATTGTTGACTAGGACAGAAGGTTCCTTTTAACCATACTAGTTCCTGAATGACGCGTCCTTTACACCGAGCTAGGCGAAATTGACATGAATTACTCTTATGCGTCTGCTTGGGTAATGTCGATTTGCTCAAGTTATGCCATCGAGTTTGCTACTTGATTTTCGACACTTCCTTAAATGCTGGTGATTACCATTCATTTTTCTTCATTGAGTCAACCAAACACACACTTTTTATGATGGTGTAAATACATCACTCATATATAAACGGTGCATAGGCATTTTCAATCTGATAGAGAAGTGTTTGGCAATGCCAGACAATGAACATCATTCAAGGGTAGTACTTTTTTACAGCATCGGAATTAACTGGTTTAGAGAACTCTCGCCCATCCATTTCAGTTAGGATCAAGGCTCCTCCGGGGAGTATCTTCTTTATTACATAAGGACCCTTGTAATTTGGGGCGAACTTCCCCCCAGGCTCTGGAAAGATTGGCAGTGTCTTTCTCAAGACTAGCTCGTCTACCTCGAAGTGCTTGGGTCGCACCTTTTGATTAAATGATCGAGCTACCTTCTGCTGATAACAGTGACCGTGACAAAGGGCTTTCAGTCACTTTTCATCGATCATGTTCAACTACTCGAGCCTTTGTTGTGTCCATTCCTCCTTAGATAATCCAGCTTGGGATAAAATTCGTAAGGAAGAGATTTCTACTTCCACGGGTAAAACTGCCTCCATACCATAAACCATGGAAAAAAGGGTTACCCTAGTAAAAGTTCGAATCGAAGTTCGATATGTTGTCAGTGCGAATGGTAGCCTCTCATGCCAGTCGTGGTAATTTTCAGCCATCTTGGCTAGGATTCTCTTGATGTTCTTGTTGGCGGCCTCTACAGCCCCATTCATTTGTGGACGATAAAGGGATGAGTTCAAATGCTGGATCTTGAACTTAGAAAATAATTGATCAATCAGCTTGTTGTTTAGATTTGTCCCATTGTCAGTGATGATGGAATTCGGCACGCCATATCGGGCGATTATGTCACGTTTGATAAACTTCATAACATTCCGTTCAGTTACGCTTGCATATGATGTGGCCTTAATCCATTTTGAAAAGTAATCAATTGCAACCAAGATGAACCGATGCCCATTTGACGCCTTTGGGTTAATCGGGCCAATTACATCGATGCCTCACATTGAAAATGGCCATGGCTCAGATAACTGATGCAATTCAGTTGGAGGGACATGTATCTTATCCCCGTGAATTTGACAATGATGACAACTTCGTACATGTTGAGCACAATCATTCTCTAAGGGGAGCCAATAATAACCCAGTCTCATTATCTTCTTGGCCAACATGCGTCCATTCATGTGAGGGCCACATACTCCCTCATGCATTTCTTGCATTATTCGTGTGGCTTCAGCTGCATCCACACACCTTAGCAGGACTGAGTCATGATCTTTTATACAAATTTTCACCACTGATGAAAAACTTTGAAGCCACTTTCATTAGGTATTTTCGATCAGAGGCAGTGCTTTGTTTAGGGAACTCCTGCTTCTGGACATATTTCATGATATCATAATACCAGGGCTTCCCATCGAGTTCTTTAGTTATGGCCATGCAGTAGGCCTGTTTTGCCAAGACTTCAATTTTTAAAGGCTCTACTTCTAACCCTTCCGTTGCTTGCAACATAGATGATAACGTTGCTAGTGCATCATCAAACTGATTATGAATTCTAGGTAGGAATTCAAACGAGATGTCTTGGAATTTTCCAGCCAACTTTTCTAAGTAACCATGATAAGGCACAAGTTTGGCGTCTTTCGTCTTCCATTCGCCCAACGTCTGGAGGATTATTAAGGTTGAATCACCGAACACCTTTAGCTTTGTCACTCCCATTTCAATAGCCGCTTACAAGCCGAGGATGCACGCCTCATACTCGGCTATATTGTTGGTCCATGGAAATATTAATTTCACAGCCACAAGATAATGTTGTCCATTTGGGGATATCAAGACCGCCCTAGTGCCGGAGCCCAACAAATTTACAGCTCCGTCGAAGAACATAGCCCATGTGTCTTCTTCTATCATGGAAATTCGGTCGTCCGGGGGATTATCTTCGCGTACTTCTTTAGGATAATCCGTTAACATATCGGCAATCACCCTCCCTTTAACTGATTTCTGTGACATCACCTAAATGTCGACTGAGCAAATACTTGATTGGATCACTCTCGGTTACGAGGAAAGTTTGGTAATGCAAGGTATATTGTCGGAGTCTGTGCAACACCCATACTAATGCGGCGCATGTTTTTTCTGATTTGGAGTAATTTTGTTCTAATGTTGTGAACTTTTTGCTCAAATAGTAGATGGCTCGCTCCTTCTGGTCATGTGGCTCCTTTTGTGCCAGCATTACACCTAAGGATTCACTGTTGATGGTAAGGTAGAGAATTAAAGGGTGCCCTGGGACTGGAGGTACTAGAATCGAGGGTTTCATCAAGTATTGCTTTAGGTCTTCAAATGCTAGTTGGCAATCATCATTCCATTCAATTTGTGCATCATTCCTAAGAAGTTTAAAGAAAGGTTTTGTAGTTTCAGAAAGTTGGAAAATGAATCGGGCAATGTAATTTAATCTCCCCAAGAGGCTCTGGACTTCTTTTACAGTCGAGGGAGGAGGCATCTCAAATATCGCCTTGGTTTTTTTTATTTTTATGGATCTACTTCTATTCCTTCACAACTCACAATGAATCCAAGTAATTTGCCAGAAGTTGCCCCAAACACACATTTCGCTGGATTCAAGCGCAACTTAAACTAGCAAAGTCGCTCAAATAGTTTCTCTAGGGTCTTCACATGGTTTTCTCCATGTTTGGTTTTAGCGATCATGTCATTGACATATACTTCAATTTCTTTGTGCATCATGTCATGGAAAAGGGTGACCATGGCTCATTTGGTAAGTTGCTCCAAAGCATTTTTCAGGCCAAAAGGCATGACCTTATAATGGAAAGTTCCCCATGGAGTAATGAACACCGTTTTTTCTTTGTCTTCCTCTTTCATCTTTATTTGGTTGTATCCGAGAATCCATCCATAAAAGAGAACAGTTTGAACCAAAGATCTTGTCTACCGTAACGTCTATGTGGGGTAATGGGAAATCATCTTTCGAGCTTGCTTTGTTCAAGTCACGATAGTCGACACAAACACGTATTCGACCATCCTTCTTCTTCACTGGCACAATGTTTGCTACCTAGCTGGGGTATTGCGAGACTTCAAGGAAACCCACTTCGAGGAGCTTCATTACCTCTTCTTCAATCTTTTTTGACAATTCTAGCTTGGTTCTTCTTAGCCGTTGCTTCTTGGGGGCTATATCAGGGTTGGTTGGCAAACTATGCTCCACGATCATTGGATCAAGGCCTGGCATATCCGCGTATGACCATGTGAATACGTCTTGATACCTCTTTAAAAGAGCAATCAGGTCTGCAGCTTCTTCTTCAGGAAGGCTAGCGCCAATCTTTATCTCTCTTGGACCTTCTGTGCTGCCTAAATTGACAGTGACGGTGTCTTCAGTGGTAGAGGGCCTTGTTTCTTCATGATGCTCCCAGTCTCATTGAATTTCATCGGAATTATCAAAGTCATCATCTGAGCTATCGGAATTGCTATCATGGCTATCCACGACGTTGGTCTGGATCGTTCCCATACCCTTGCCTGCCGCTAGATTATTCTTGTGTCATAGAGTAGATAGGCTAAGGGAACAAATAAGGTTAGTAGCATGCATGTTTTTTTCTTTTGAAAATGTGATAAATTGTTCTTGAAGATTTAGGACAAGGAAACATAAGGAGACCCGGGCCTCAGATTTCTTCTTTCATTTGATGGTTGGCTATCATTACCGGGCCGGTTTGATGTGTCTCCTTATGCCCTCAAAATGTTTTCAACTTTATTTATTAGTAGACGGATTTACAAAGTGATTTCAAAAAATGGTTCCCCGGGTGGAACTGATGTTGAAAACAAAACAAGCTAGACTTTTAAAAAAATATGTACAGGCTCCTACGTAGGGGAGTATGTGAAGAAAATAAAAAGGATTCTACTCGAGCGGGTCTGCACTCATTTCCCCTAACGGTCCTTCATTGATAGCGCCCACGAAGAAGTCTTCATACCAATCACCATTCACGTCTCCCTATGCTCGCGGCTTTGCAAATTCCAGATCATCCATGCCTTCCCATCCATCAGGGACGATGTGGTGATGATGATCATAGAAACTTTGGAGGATTGAATAATTGACATAGTAGTCAAATTTACCACTTGGTTGGCTCAAAGTGTCCATGATCACCTCTCCTCAACGTGCTTCCTTAACATGCTCAGGGAACATGGTACGAGTGTTGGGTACCACGAGGAGGTGATCCTTGCGAAAACACAACCACGGAGAGCGGAACGTGAATGCTCCAGTATCCAAAAGATCATGAACCTTGTCTCTCAAGATGGTACAGTCATCTAACGAGTGTCTTAATTCTCCCGAATGATAATCACATTGCTTGGATGGATCATAATCAAGGAAGTATTCGGGAGTAGGATGGCTCAGTTCCCTGCCGATTATCCCTTGCTCTAAGAGGATGGGGAAAATGATGGCCATTGATTTAGGAAGAGGCGAATATGGCCGTGCGCTTTTTGAGGACTGAGATAGCCGAACCCCTTGCCGGATTGTATCAGGAGGGTCTTCTTCATTTACTACCAAATCCTCATTATGACGAGAGCGGAATGCGCGGGCAGCTTGAGCGAAATTTTCTGTCAAATGGTGCACTGTTTCGCGTAGTTCATCAACTTGGCGTTGAAGCTGGATGAACGAGAAGTTATCGCTTGTTCCTTCTAACTGCTCCTCCTCAATGGCACCTATAAAAATGTCTCCAAACATGGTGGTCATGTCATCCGGTCCTTCTTTCTTTGAGGGCCAAGTTGTGCCTTCCTGGATTACGGGCAAGTTCGAGCTTCGAGGTTGAACCATTTTGGAGTATTGATCACTTCCTCTTCCTCATGCATCATCCGGGCTGGGCCTGGGAAAGTTTCCTTGAGACGGGAGTATACAAGGCCGACTTTTTTCTTCGCTTTTCTATCCGGGGAATATCCTAAACCGACAGTATAGGGTCTCCTCAGGGCTTCAATAGGTTTACAGATGCCTTGGCCTTCCCTACCAAGCCCTTGTCCTGGAATGAAACCGTGTCCCACCATGATTTTTCCTACCATGATTGCAGCGCTTGATACCTCGGGGACGAGGGGCAAAGTCCCATGAGTTTTGTGTATAGTAGACACGAGCTCGAACGATTGATAGCTGGCTTCGCTTTTGTCACTAGGTTCAACATAAGGGATGGCCGTCTCGTGGTAAATGCGGTGATCCTCTTCTCCTCGGACTGTGATCATTTTTCCTCCAACCACGAACTTCACACTTTGGTGGAGGCTTGAAGGTACTGCTCCTGCGACATGGATCCATGGGCGCCCTAAGAGGAAATTGAACATAGTGGAGATATCCATTACTTGGAACAAAATTTTGAATACGGTTGGGCCAATTTGAACGTCGAGCTCAATCTCTCCCATTGTTTCCTTCTTTGTTCCATCAAATGCTCGAACGGAAGTCTTGGGTACTTGGATCCGTGATCTGTCTATTTGAAGGCAACATAGTGTCGCTAGTGGACATATGTTAAGAGCAGATCCGTTGTCAATCAGCACTCGAGCGACGTGAGATGCGTTGCATTTGACTGATATGTAGAGGCCTTTGGTGTGTCCTCTACCTTCCTCAAGGATTTCTTCATCAAAGAATGCCATTTGATCCTTCAGAAGGATGGTGCCGACAAATTCCTCGAGTTTGTCATGCTCAATCGTTTCAAGGACATGTACCTCACTTAATACCTTCATGAGGAATTTTTGATGTTTGATAGATGTCTGAAGCAATTCCAGCAGAGAGATTTGTGCTGGTGATTTTCGTAACTGTTCCACCACATTGTATTCGCTGGCCTTAACTACGGCCAAAAACTCATTGGCTTCTTTGTCAGTGATGGGCTTAGCAGGCTGCGTATTTGCATGAGCATAGGTTCGCCTAAATCTAGTGACTAAGCCCACATCAGGGTCATAAGACCATGGTACCACATTGTTACATTCATATTTGTAAGGCTGGGGGACTTCAATGATTATAACTACTTCTTCTATCGATGTTTTGACTATGGCCCCTTTTCCTTCAGATACATCCTCGGGTGGGGTGGAATCCTTCTTCTCTTTTTTGGCATTTAGCGCGGCACATTCCTCATCCCAGTTGATGAGGACTTGTGATATAGTGGAAACTATGCTAGTGTGATCAACTTGCACGATTATTCCGGCCTTTATCATTCTTGATACCCTTTCTTCCATTGTCGTAAAAGGTGGTATTTCGTCACCTGAATAATACCCGGCTTCTACTAGCCCTCGATAGATGTCAACAATATGTGCATTGACATTTTTGATTTGACTGGCTTCAGAACCGAATATCGCATTTACTTTGTCAGCATGATCAGGGAGCGGATTGCTTTGGACATTTGGCTTCATAGTTTGGAATGAGAAGGCTTTAGTATCCAGTAGGTTCTGGATCCGATGTTTAAGGATGAAACAATCATCAGTTGAATGGCCTACTTCTCCCATGTGATAATCGCATTTTTTGGACGGGTCATAGCTGGAGAAGCTTTCAGCATTGGGTCGTCTTGGCTCAATCGAGAGGAGATTCTTGCTTCGGAGGATCGCCAAAACCTAGGAAGGAGATCTAGGAAGCGGAGTGAATTGTCTTCGGTTGTTGTAGCGTTGAGGCTGATGGCTATTGGTCTGTTGTTGGCTTGTGCTTGTCTAAACGGTCGGGAGGTGACCGGTATTCGCAATGTAGGTGGCATTGACATCAATCAGGGGCTCTTTATCCTTTTTCATGCTGAACCTTCTGCCGACAGGTGCAGGCTCGATGAACCAGCCATCTCTTAACCCTATCTCTATCTGCTCTCCCACTGGAATGAGTTGCTTGAATGATTCAGCGATCGTAGTCACCATCCGGTTGCAATATTCATAGGGGAGGGTTTTGATGAACATTTTTCTTAATTCAAAGTCAGTTGGCTCGGGGCTGATTTGGGCGGCGAGATTCCTCCACCTAATAGCATACTCTTTGAAAGATTCTTGTTTTTTCTTTTCTGTGCGATCGAGATCCTCACGAGAAGGGGAAATATCCATTATGAACTTGTACTGCTAGAGGAATGCTTCACTTGCTTCACTCCATGTTTCGATGAGGTTTATGTTTTTCTTGATGTACCACCTCAAGGCGGGACCTACCAAGCTTGACTGGAACAACTGGATCATTAAAGGCACATTACTAACGTACTGGGTCATTCAAACCAAGTACATTTGCAAGTGAGCCCTTAGGTAGGTTGTGCCATTGTACTTCTCAAATTCAGGCATCTTAAACTTTTCGGGCATTTTGACTTTAGAGTAGATGGAGAGGTCTGTTGGAGTAGGATCTTGTAGGCCCTGCAGTTGCTTTAGCCTTTCTTCAAGCTTCTCTAGACGCTTATCATGCTCAGTTTTAGATGAAATGCTGGGTTTTACTTTCTCAACTATGATTTGGTGCGCATCGTCCTCCAATTCGGGCATGCTATCATCGGTATCTCTTCCTTGCTCTCCTCGGGTGGATGATTGCGGTAATACTACTTCGATTGAGGCCGGGGTGGGAGCCAATTTGCCTTGGATGGAATCTATTTGCTTTGAGAGTTGTTGAAGCACATTGAAGACCTGCTTCATTTCTCTTTCCATAATCTCGACACGGCTTGGTACATTTTCTTCGGCCATCCTAGCTTTCGGATTCGGTGAATATGGCTATGTTGCGATTACTTGTCAACACAGGAAATGGAGAAAACGTAAACAAAGGAAACACACACGAAACATTGGCTCATGGCAACGGTCTAAGTCATTCTTATTTATTAACAAGAGATTTATACAATGCTAAAACGATTTTTAACACAAGTCAGAACGACCCCAGATATTCACATTGAAATATTCACATCAAAAAGCCACGACACCCATTTTTATATGCGATGGGAAGTCTCGATCTTGCGACGCTGCTTGTTCTTTTGAGCTAGCTTTGATAGGTGTCTCTTGCTGGTCTCCAAACGCTCTTCAAGAGACTTAATCTTTTCGTGCTTGGTAAGTTTATTACTTACATTAGGGATTACCGGCTGCAACTCCTCAGGAATCACATGGTTGAGGATGTAAAAGGTGGATGCATGATGGGCTTTTTCTTGTCCCTTTAGCCTTCTGGGTACGATAATCCTCTCTGGGTGGCATCTATCCCATGCATTCTGAATTATGTTGATTTCCTCTGAGTAGTCATAACCGGTGAGGTTGAAAGAAACCTGAAACAATCCTGACTTGAGTGGTGGTGGAACTTCTTGAAGGATCCTGCAATGGCGAGCCACCCTATATGGATAGTATGAGGTAGCTCCGGAGAGGCCCAACAGTGGAATGGGATCGTAATAATCAAGCGCAAAATGTGCCTCGCCCGCGATGAACCATTTAGTTTGCCATATGAATGTCTCTGGGACCGGGTTTTTTAATAAGTCAATCCATCAAGAGTATTCTTCATCGGGAGAATATTTCTCCAAGCTTTGGAACTTTTGCAGTGGGTGCTTGAACTCATTAATTTCAAATATTTGCATGAGGTGCCCAAATCCTTTGACATGGGAAAAAAACCACATTTGTAAAATTTATGGGGTGGCTCTCATGATCTTCTCTTTTTTGTCCTTGAAACGATTAAGGGATAAAAATGTTTCGGCTAAAACCATGTTTACACATCCTACTCCGAAAGTGACTTGATTTATTATCTCCACGATTGAAGGATTTATGGCATTCTTTCTATAGGGGAAGATAATAAATCCAAAGAACGCCAAAAGGAAGATCTTGGTTTTTTTGGGACATCGATTGTTTTTCAAAACATTCAGTTAAGGATGATAGTGGGAAAGCATTGTTGTTGGTTTTGACAATTTTTCTTAATGAATGATTTTTAAAAAACGTGATAGACTGAGTATGGGGTCGATGCCGATTGGTGGCTTAGCGAGCTCCAGGGGGACATTCCTATGGCGAGACTATACTCCTCCAAAGTGGGAGTCAATTCAAATTTGCCAAACACGAAGGTGGATGTTTCCGGACACTAGAAATGTGGTAGGGCTTGCATGACCCCGGAGTGAATATCGATTTGGAGCAATGGGAGGAGATGACCAATCCTTACTTTGACATGCTCTTGGCCAAGCTGATCTAACTGATTCCACCATCTGAGGAGCTCTTTCTTTGGGGCAGGAATGAATTTGATATCGATTCTTCCCATCGCATTTAGAAAAGGGGGCTACACAACCTGACCCTATTTTGCCACGAGCCAGAAAAGACTAAGTAAAAGTAAATAAATTACCTTGCTTTTAAATAAAAATGGCAAACACAAAGACATACAGATGGGACGTGTGGCTTGATTTCTAACTCAGAAGACTTGATGAAATTAAAAGGATATCCACTTGTTGCAATCTCGCGTTAGCAGCGTACCCCCTTAACCTCGGCTAAGAAATTCAGGGAAAAGAAAAGGCAACCTCTACATCGCAGTCTCGCGTTTAGGTCGTATCTTTCTTAACACCATCCTAGAAATCCTATGGCGGCCCTAGGTCCGGCGGGTCGGGTTGTGTGTGCCATGTGTAGTGTTTAAAAATAGTAAAGCATGCATAGCAATTTATAATCACAAGATATTTTATTTTAACGAAAATTAAATAAACTTCTAAGCTTTTAACCTGCATAAACAAAAAAAAACCTAAGTAGGAAAGAATTTAAACAAGACAAAAATGGCCTAAGTCCTCAAAGTCCCCAACGGAGTCGCCAAGCTGTCGCAACCTCTTTTTTTCGGCGCCCGCAATCGGGTACGGCGCCTAAGGAGGCTAATGGCTCGGCTGAAATTTATTAAGCCGGACTCTCCCAAGTCCACCAATTCACAACTTAATGGTCCAAGTTTTTAACCTATAAATCAATTTTTAAAATGGAGTGCCACTAATTGATTTGGGGTGGGTTGATTAGAAACCCAAGCGAAGTATCGGAAGAACTACTCACTCCTGCGCAACCAGAGAAATTAGGATTGGGGACTTGATTACATTAGTTAATTACTAATGCCCTTTTGGTACCTAATCTTGTTTAAACCTTGAGGTTTTTGGATGTTCGAGGGATTTTCCATGCATTTTTGGGAGGAAAAACATTTTTGAGTCTTTTTCTAATTTTTTGGACATAAAAATTTTTTTTTTTTTTGGATTTTTGGTATTTTTGGAAAAATACAAGTCTTTTTGGCATTTTTTGAATTTTTTGGCTTTTTCATGAATTTTTGGCTTTTTTTTTTTTTGGCATTTTTTTTTTTGGAAAATATGGAATATTTTTTATTTTTTTATTTTTTGGAAAATAAAATATTTTTAATATTTTTAATCTTTTTTTTCAGAAAATAAATTATTTTTGATTTTTTTTCGATTTTTAGAAAAAAAACCATTTTTTAACATTTTTAAAATTTTTTTTTTTGAAAATAAACATTTTTTTATTTTTTTGAAAATAAAATAGTTACTTTTTATTTATTAAAATATTATTCTATATTAAAATAATAAAACAAAATAAAAACCGACCCGGGTCGATCCGCGGGTTGGGTCCGACCGGGCCAGCCTTTTTCGCAACTTTTTTTAAAAAAAAAAATTTTTTTAAAATTACTAAACAAAACGGCGCCGTGGTCGGGCGTTCGGGGACACCCGGCCCGGCCCGACGACCCACTCCACAACCCGGCTCCCCTGGCAAAACCCTACCCGACCCGAATCCAACACCCGACCCGACTCCCGCCGCCCGCAGACCGCGAACCCTACCCGATTTTCTGGGTCTGGATCCACTTCGCGACCCAGAAAATCGCAAACCCTAGGGTTTGTGGATCCGCGATGCCGGGGACGAAAACCTAGGTGTTACGGAGGCGACGATGGCTATGGCGGTGGCAGCAAGGATGACGGCGACTACAATGACGGCGATGGTGATGGAATGGAGTTGCGATGAACGGCAGGGACGACAACGTCGTGCTTTCATTACCTTTACTCAAATGCGGGCAATGACGACAGCGGCAAGAGTCGATTTACGATGGCGGCGGTCACGGCGAGCAACGACGAAGCTGGGGAGCTTGATCTGCGACGGTGAAGACCACGGAATCACGACGGCGACGGCGAGACTTGGGCCCGGTCAAATTTGGCCGAAACACTCTCTCTCTCCCTCGGGTTCGCCGTTTCAGCCCCCCTCACACTCGGATCTCTCTCGAACGACTCCGGCCGACCTCAGATCTCGACCCGCTCGTCCTCGACCCGCTCGTCCTCGGCCCCCCTTTCTGAAGTCTCTCAGTTGGGAGGTTTCGAGGATCTGCGGCCCTCGACCTTCGCCGCCTCTCTCTATCTCTCTCTCTATTTCTCGGCTTCCTTCCTCCTCCTCTATCGATGGTGGCCCCCCTCTATTTATAGGCGAGGGGGTGGCCGGTCGGCGAGGCTCGACCCGCCGGTTGGACCACCGTCCCATCCGCCATCATCTCCTCCTCCGGTCACGTCCCGTCGACGCCAACTGCTCCTCTGCTCCACGTGCGTTGCCGTCTGTTCATCCTCCTCCGGCATCGCGCCTACCCGCGCGTGTGTTGCAGTGGCGCAAGGAGGAAGAAGACTCGGCCGGGCTGGGCTGAGGTGGAGATGGGCCGAAGGCCCATGCGGAGGCTGCTTTTTTCTTTTTGTTTTTCTTTTGCTTTGCTTTGCTGTTTTTTATTGTTATATATTTTTATTTTTATTTTTATTTTTTATTTTTATTTTGAAAAAGGCAAAATAAGATAAAATAAAATAAAAACCCTAAAAAAGAGAAATTTAGGCATCAACAAATTTTTAATATAAGTTTTTGATATGGTATCAAAGGTCTTTATATTAAAGATGGCATGAGTCATTCACTTCAAATTTGTACAAAAATCATTTAGAACACGAACATCAATTATTTGGTCAAAAATCAGGTGTGCAGTTTATTATGCAGCCCGCATAGACGTTTCTAATTTGAATTGGAGCCGTGAATCTCAATAGCTAGAGAGTAAATTGATTCAATTAACACCCTAAATAAACTCAGTTGTTCATTCAAAATGTTAACCGTAAAACACGAGAATCTAGTTCAATGAATTGCAATATGCTAATAGATTGTAACATCTATTAGTAACATGAGAAAATCATTTTATCGTACTTTCATGAGTATATGAGAAAAATTGCAATAAATCCTAAATCTTATGTACAGAATACATTTGAGTCTTAACACTTTCAATTGTTTTAATCAAACCTAAACCTTTACCAAAAAATGCAATTAAGCGCTAAACCTTTAAATAAGTTTGATTAAGCCTCGAATCTTCACTAAAAATGCAATCAAGTGCTTTAATTGTATTAGAAATTGCAATTTAAGGATGCCACGTGAGTAATGAGTGTTAGTGGTCAATTTAACGTATTATTTATCGAAAGAACATGATTGCAATAAGTGAAAAATTCAAGCTTTAATTGAACCAATCAAAAGGTGTAAGACTCAATTGAAATACGTGATAAAATTTAGGACTCCCTGTGTAGTTTTTCATAGTTTTAAAATATGTGTACAGACTATATGGTGATTCATCGACAAATGTCGGCTTGAAAAATGTGATGAAATAAAAAAAAAAATTCTCAAACTAACTTTTTGTTTGGTGTGACATACTAAAAGGTGAAAATCAATTCGTCAATGAAAGACTTCAAATTTGTCGATCATGTTAAAATCAATTTTTGTGAAAACAGATTAAAAGGCGAAAGTTGTCTTGTGCTTGAAGCACTTCAAATTTGTCAATCAATAAGTCAAAACGATTCAAAACCTACAAGGAACAGAAATAATGAAATATTCGGTTTCCTTATTAGAAACAAACCGTAGAAATCTTTACAAAAAAAAAAAAAAACGTAGAAATTTGATAATAAATTCCTCTTCCAATCTAGCTAAATGACAATTATTAAAAACTGCTTGATGAAGTGCCGTCATTTAATTATGTTAAGGTGAAAGAAGAGTTTCTTATACACAGTGATAGTGTCACATTGTTAGTAGCCATCCCATTTCTTTTGATCGAAAATGTGCAATTGTCTATAGTTATGGTTTTTGTATCATAACGTAAAGGGAAACAATGAAATATCAACTGTTACTTATTTGAATTGTAATGATCATGTGGTAGAACATAGATGACTTGAAGAGGGAATAATTGATTGGATTAAATACATAGCACAACCTGAATTTAAAATTGATGTAATAGCAGAAGTTATCGATGACTTAAATACGTATATATGAGGCCCAAATATGACATGAAGTAATGAACGTGAGATTGAACAAAGAGTGTCGTGAATTACTTAAATGTAAGATACTGATAGTTGACAGGGATGGTAAAATATCGCCATCATGCCGGAACCCCGTCGGGCCCAGCCTCATTCAGGGCCCTAGGCTACCCGCCCCGCTCGGTGCTGGGTGTGTGATAGGGATGGGGATGGGGATGGAGAAGAAATGGTTGTTACATGTCCAGCACAAGACATGAATACAAATAGATAAGATCTCACACTGTCTCGTCTCGCCCCATGATTTATATAAATGTTGGCAAAGAAAAAATATGAAAAAATTATTCAAAAATTCTTAAACCTATATTTTGACAATTCACTCATCGACCTTTAAATTTTATCAATTGGATCCTAAACATTTTCATGTTTTACTAATTAAGTCCATCTAGCCATTTTGATTGAAAATTTCGACATGGATGCCGATTTATTTAAATTTTGTCAATTCACTCATCAACTTTTAAATTTTATTAATTGAATCCTAAACATTTTCATATTTTGCCAATTGAATCCGTCCAGCCAATTTTGATTGAAAATCGCTTATATGGACGCTAATCATCTTATGTGGCATGATTATCACTGATATTGATAATTTTTAATAATATTTTTAGATTTTTATTAATTTTTATTTTATTTTGCTTTTCTATCTTTTTTTTTTCTTTTACTTCTTAGAGTTAAGGACAAGGGAGGTTGACCTCATGATCATTGGACAAGGCTTGAACCCACCTCACCAACCTCTAGCAAGGCTCAACCACGCCAGGGCAAGCAAGGCATGTCTTGTTAGGTTGGTGAGCTCGACCTCGACAATGGCTAAGCAAGGCCAATTGCACCTAGCGATGGCAAGGTTGATCTCATTGGCCCTTGTCTTTGGTTAGTCGCCCAAGACCCGACGATCCACTTGAGGAAGAAGGGAAGGAAAAAAAGGAAAGGAAATATTAAAAAAATCGATAAATATTAAAATATTATTGAAAATTATCCACATTAATATCAACTGTACCACGTAGCACAATTGGTATTCACGTTAGCAATTTATGGCCAAAATTGACCGGATGGACTCAATTGACACAATGGAAAGGTTTATAATTCAATTGGTAAAAATGCAATAATTATAGAACTTTTTGAACAAATTTACCCAAAAAAGTATCCTTTCTACACTTAAAAGATTACCATTCTATTACTCGGTCACATTTCTAAAATTAGGGTTTATTTCATCCTTCGAACTCACACTCACTTGTTCTCTCATCCTTTCCTAAATGCCTGTCGTTATTCTATTCTTCCATCTTCATCTTCTTCACCGGCGTCATTCACAAGCAACGGCCACCATTGTCACTCCACTAGTCACCAATAGCAGCCACGAGTCCCCACGACCTCGAACAAACGTTATTCTCTCTATACTCGCCTTTTTTTTTTTTGTGATTCTAAGTTGTGTTTAGTATTTAATATTTGCCATCCGATCTGGAGATGCTTCTGTTTTTTAATGTGCATATTGTTTTTGTACTATAAAGTATAAAGTGAAAAAATAGTTCACGAGATTCCTTTTTTTTTTTTTACTATTGGCTTGATTTTATTCAGTGGTAGAGGTCAAATTCTAGTACTCTCTTTTCTTACATTTCTTTTGGCCATATACAACTTATTTTTGTTTGAAACGAAGCACGATCGATTATTAGGATCAGTCTAAAATATTCTTTGCCGTTGAAAAGGAAAGACTGAACTTCGCTTTAATTTGTCGAAAATATTCTTGGTTGTCGAAATGGGAAGACGAGGAATCATTTTGCGGATGTTTCAAAAGGAGCCGATCGAAAACCATTCGCTCCATGACATATGCTTTCCCCCTTACGTTATGTCACAATCACGCCTTCTGATTTGGTAGACAGCTACTAAAAATTGATAAAAGAACATCGAAAGAACAACAGCAAAACGAAGAGAAAAACCTATTAATCAAGGGACAATACATCCAAACTTGCCCATGCCCTGCATAAAGGCACTTTTATTTCCTATCCTTGGGCCTAATTTCGATCCCTTCCACAACCAGTCCGGACTTCCAATTACCACCGTTCGTCTCTTTGAAAAGCATTTCAACCTCCCCATCTTCTCCATCCTTCGTTAGGAACTCACCTAACTCTATCTCTGACCACCCATCTCGCCTCTCTTTAGGAAAATTCCCATTCTCACATAACTCTAGCCATTCAGATGCAAACGATGGCGACCTGCCCTGAAAACCAAACCTCGCCGTCATCGCTCTGGATACATAAGCAGCGCGCTCCTGTTTGCCCACTTCAGCACCAGCAAATCCAGCTCCAACCTCTATAGGCCGCAATTCAAATCCTTCAGACGTGCTGGCATCGAATACCAAATACGCTGCATAAAGGGTTCCCGGCGACAGCATGCAAGAACTAATGGTGCCTCTGATTTCGAGCCAACATACCCTGATGAGTTCAGCAACTTCTGCAAATCTGTTGATTCACAAGGACATTCCATATAATCATCACCTTTGAGGGAGACACAAAAGAAAGTTTATCTCGAGACAAACGAATCAATGCTACGCCCATTTTCTTCATGAAGGTGAGAGAGAGTGGAGGAAATAATGTATTACCTGGAGATGGGCGAGTGATTCCAAGACCAATATCTCGGAGTATCACCCCATGTTATAGACAGAGCCCTCGCAGACAGCATGATGCATTTCTTCCCACTATGCCTGTCCAGCGAAAGGCTCTGCAAAGCATGTTGGATTCACATAAACAACAAGAATTGGGCCGACGTGGTTTTGAGAAAACAAATATAATGTTTCAGCAAATATAGCATGCACAAAGCAAAAAAGCTTAGCACTTATTCCACCATCTATGCTGTCCCCTTTCCAATATAATAGAGAGGGTGTTTTTTTGTTTTTGGTAAGGGTAAGATTATAGCAAGGGTGTTTGTCTTGGCCTTTTTAAGTAAAAGTTGTTTATGGACTTCTTCGTCAAACTTTAAAGTAGGAAAACTCGTTTCATGTTAAATAGAAGCGGTAACACGAGATTTGACCAAAAGAAAAAGAAGAAAAAAAAAAGATAATCGTTCAAAACCACCTCAACTTCAAAACCATTGCATAATCTTTTTTTGTTGCAGTCACCAGTTATACTATCTACAGAGGCATTATATATAAAGTGAAAGTAAACTTCCTTATTATCATTATCTTTTTATACCAAAAGAGAATGATTCAATATATCTATCCATTCCTTGCTCCCAACCACTCGAATCTTTTCATTTTCAGATGAAAGATCCTTTCTTTCTTTTTTCTTCACCCTTCATTTATCATTCTCTATCTTGCGGACGTAAACCCTGAGTTGATTCATACAACTCAATCAACCTTTCACATTCAGATCGTGGCTGCGTGCAAAAGAAAAATGTCCAGGGGAAGCCGCAGCATGATTATAATATGGCAGTGGCTTCTCCTTGAAGAAACAAAATACACTCATTCGGTTCAGGCGGGAAAAGGCCAAGAAACATGTGCTGAAGACTCCGCCTTTCAATTGAACTACACGACAATGAAAGAACAATTTTTTTTATTTTTGCCAAGCCAAACTCGCAGTGTTTCAAAACGTGCAGGCTATAGCACATCACATGAATCACATTTCGATATTCTATAAAATCAAACATGAAGAACAGTTATCGCATATCACCCCTTCAATCCGCAAAACAATAACAACAATAGAAAAAGGATAGGAAGAGGCGGTTTGAGGCGGCAAGGAGGGGGGAAGACTTACCATTTTGCCATCGCAGATGAGAACCGGGTGGTCGCAGAGACTGAAGTAGAGCTCCTTCATCGACGAAGCGCTCTGGGAGGCCATCGAGTGGCAGTCCGGCGGCAAGAACGACGCCCAGACCACGTCGGAATCACATGCCAACTTGAAAACTGGCGAGACTGACGCGATCCTGCACGCGTCGGGTGGGCTCGTGAAGGAGACAACGTTGGCGATGCACCCTTCGGGCAACGCGGAGAAGTCGGGACCGTCTCGACCCGTTGCTTCGGTCACCGCCATTAGAAGAACTGAAAGAAATGGGCGTAACTAAAACGGCTTGAAGTTGACGCCTTTCGGAGAGACGATGATGATTCAGAGCTTGATTCGATGCGCTTATATAGCTTGCGCGAGCGAGAGAGAGAGAGAGGGGGTAGGTGGGTGTCAATGGACGGTGAAGTCCTTCGTGGTTAAGGCTCTGGGTGAGTGAGGGTCTCCGAATCAGCACATGCCGGAATAGGACACCCTCGAAGTGGAAAAGATATAGGAGAAATAGGAAAAAATTTAAACAAGGGATCGATATATTGTATTTTAGATGGATATATGTCCAAATAGAGGTTGACCAAGATTGCATTGTGTTTGCACAGCAAATCATTTCTTATCAGAGAAGTAAATGAAAGGGTAACTCCGCGCCTCCATAGGCTTAAAAAATAGTGAAATTGCTAGGCCGTGTTAATAACGGTCCTTGTTAACAAGTGTCTGGGGACTTTGTCATATATATACTTCATAACAAAACATTCTAATTTTTTTGATGCTTTAATCACACATAACTCAAGAGAGATGTAGAGTATTCCAAATTACAAATTTTCTTTCAATGGGTTTTTCTTTTCTCACAATTACCCTCAAGGCACTCATTAATATATATATATTTTTACTAATGATAGAAATGTTAAATTGATTATTAAAATGCCGTGGAGATATTCAAAACGAGAGTGTTAAAGTATTAATAAAATTGATTGCTGTGTTGACAATCCCTCCATCAAGACAGAGAAATCAACAGGCATGATTTATGATGGCTGCTACGCGAATAACATCTCTTGTGACTGAAAATAAAAACAAAAGCCCACCGCTGCGACGGCGGGTCTCACCCTCACCATGGCTGGGTGAGTCGACCTTGCCCAACGACAGTGAGGGCGAGGTCACCCATGACAGCGAGGCCTTGCCCCTCACCGGCCAAAAGAAGAAGAAAAAAATATAAAAATATAAAAATTAATAAAAAAATTTCAAAAAAATAAAATGTTATAAAAAAAATTACCACATAAGTGTCGGCCAACATCCACATTAGCATTAGCCAGCCAAATTTGGCCGGATAAACTAAATTGGCACAATTGCAAAAAAATAAGGATTAAATTGGCCAAAAAAAAGTGTTTGGGACTTAATTGAAAATTTTGCAATAGATTTAAGACTGTTTTGATCATTTCCCCGATAATCATCTAATAAAGTCTATAAATAGGTTTCATGTACTTTTTTTCTTTCTACATACATCGAAATATACAGAAATTCTCAAGTCTCTTTTCTTCATTATGAAGAAGGTGAAGAATTCTAACAAGCCTAAGAGGCCTGCCGGTGCCTTCTTCGCCTTCATGGAAGAGTTCAGAAAGCAGAATAAGGAGAAACACCCTAATAATAAATCCGTTGCTGCTGTTGGCAAAGCTGGGGGAGACAAGTGGTTGTCGTTATCCGATGCTGAGAAGGCTCCTTATAAAGCCAAGGCTGATGAAAGGAAGGTTGAGTATGAGAAGAACATGAAAGCTTACATCGAAAGACAGGCTGAAGGTACCAAAGCAGATGAAGAGGAATCTGAGAAGTCTATGCCCGAGGTGAACAGTGAAAAGGAAGATGAGCAGAGCAGTGTGGAGGAGGATTATGCGCAGATACTTAGGGGTGAGCGGTTCCAGGTTCCGGTTCGGTTCCGTTTGAAACCTGGAACCTACCCATGGGAACCGAGAACCTGGAACCTACCCCGTCACAGGTGTCGGTTCCAAGGCCGGTTCCAGATTCTTTTTTTTTTTTTTTTTTTTTTTTTTTTTTTTTTTTTTTTCAGATTTGAACTATAACATATGCACACGTTACTAAAAAAAAAATATAACGTATGCGCACGTTAAAAAAAAAAACTATAATGCACGCGTATACTACACGGTAACTTCCCATTGACATGTTATCTTGATACATTAACTTCCCACTGCACAACAATAATAGAATATAATTAGAAATTTCAAAACAAATAGCAAACTAGAAAGTAGAAATAAAACACTACTAGAACAAGAATGTCTAGAGGTACAAGTTTTGAAAAAAAATTCGATTAAACCTTTAAATGAACTCAGAAAATTCTGAAATTTGGACACGTTGTATTTAAGACCTAGAGGTACAAGTTTCATGAAGAAATCGTAGTCCAATTCGTTCTGGATTAAAAGATAAAATCGATTTACTTTTCCTATTCTCTACTTGCACAGTTTTTGAAACATTTTTGGTTAAATAGGCAAATGAACTACAAAAATTACGAAATTTAAATATGTTGTAGGGAAGACATGAAGAGAGATATTTCATGCAGAACAAATTTCCAAAAGAACCTCATACAAAATGATATAGTCCACGCATTGCAACTTACAAGATCCGAACACATCAGATTGCACAGTTTTAGAAACATTTCCGATTAAATACCCAAATGACCTTCAAAAATTATGAAATTCGACTATGTGATAGCCAAGACCATAAGGTAGATACTTTATGAAAACATCAAAGTCAAATTCGTCCTAGATAATTAAATATGGACGGTTAAAATCCCTGTTCGTAGTACCGTAATTCCAGATCTAACCATCTCCAAAGGACCACGATTTCACCCACCTATTCTTGTTTGTTTTCTCTAAATTTTTGATATGTTGTATCTCAGGATGTCCTTTACAAATTTTGTTAAGAAACCGAAGTGAAATTTCGACAAAAAGGTTGCCTTACAGTCCATGCATTCATCAAGGGCCGGTCCCAAAATCTCCAGATCCAGTCTTTCCAAATAATAACGATTTCACCCACTTATACTTGTTTTTTTTTGTCCCAAATTGAGTATGTTATACTCCAAGAAGTCCTTTACAACTTTCACTAAGAGGCCGAAGCCAAACTTCAACTAGAACATCACATACAAGTCACTAGAACATCCAAGGTCGAGCTTTTTCTGCCCTAAGTAACGGTTCCGGTTCCGGTTCCCAGAAAAAAGGAACCGGAACCGGTCCCCCTTGGAACCGGGAACCGAACCGGACCCTCCTCCGGTTCGGTTCCGGTTCCCGGGCAACCTGGGAACCGCACTCAGCCCTACAGATACTTAGGAAGGGAAGATGGTTTTTTATCTAATTCATCAGAGCGGCTTAGTTTGATACTCATTCTTTTTTTTCTTTTTCTTTTTTTGTGGCCCTCTGATTTTGTTCCCTTTGAATAATGAAGATGAGTATATGCATATATCTTGCTTATCTTTGATTAATTATATTTGATATTAAGTATATCTTATTACCTTAAAAAAGTTATCTTCGATACCACAATCGATTATTATTTTAAGAAAATAATTTCAATCATTCATTTTTTGATAAACAAATATTTTTATTTATATAAATAGCTTAATTTCACATCGCCCATTTTCCAATTTGCTTATATCGCTCTTTCGACATATGAGATTCTTCCCTTTGAAATTGGCATTTTCGAGATACTCTGAATGTAGACAGATTTATGTTTTCCGTTCACGAAAATCCAGCCTTAAATGATTGACGCAAGACTGCACTTTTTGACAAGTACAACACTTCATCGATGGTCCAACACTAGCGCGAAATTCCCTCTAGTGAAGAAAAATGCCATGAGTCGCCCTATGTTAGGTTCTCTATGCAAGTGGACCTTCAACGAGAGCAACTTCAGGCCCTACGAAAACAGATTCATTGATATAAATTGATCTACTTACATTATCAATGCATCCATACATCAAGAACCAATAAGGCAAAACACCCACATAAGTAATGTAGATACTGATTACTCATCTTAATGCAAACTACGCCACAAAAGATATAGAACTCGACATGATAGTAGGACGAAAAGATAAAATCTTGACTCGAACCTTTTATGAAACATTTTATATGCGATTGTATGGGACCATCGATGAAGTATTGTACTTGTCAAAAAGTACAGTTTTGCATTAATCATTTAAGGCTGGATTTTCATGAGTGGAAAACGCAAATCTGTCTATGTTCATAGTATTTCGGAAATGTCAATTTCAAAGGGAAGAATCTCATATGTCAAAAAGAGCAATATAAGCAAATCGGAAAATGGCATTGTGAGATTAAGGTATGTATTGGTCAAGACGTATGCATTGCTCCATCTATAATACCTTAAGAAAAAAATGCGGTTGTGATGCTGTTTAGTTTTCCTTCCAACAGTTAAGTTTGTGTGTAGAACGAGTTCATCTCTAGTTTCTAGACAAAAAAAACAGAGAGTTCATCTCTTCTTCAAGGACCGGATAAAAGCACTCGATTTAATGCACAACAGACGGTCAATGTCACAAAATTTGTTCAGAGTGTAGAAAAATGTTGAAGGCTGCTACTTAATTTCAAAGAGTACAATTTCATGAAAAATTTGTTCGAGTGTAGAAAAATGTTGATAAAAGTGAACGCAGTGTACTTTTACATCAGTGTAATCCATTGATGTCTGTAACACATTTGAAGAACCGGAGCTTTGTAAGCTTTGCTCTACTTCATTTCTAGCATCATTGAGTGTTTGTTTTGTCTAAAAAATCCCTTCCACTGATTTTTTGGCAAGACACGAGTAAATGGCTCTCTTGTTCTTCATTTTGTATTGGTCTACAAAGGGGAACATAAATGTCTTTTATGAGTTTCAGCAAATCATCCGCTTCCCTGCTAAAGAGAAAAGCCACATTGTTAAACGCGGGTCGGTAAATTATCATCCGAGCTCTTGGGGGAGTGATTACCTCGGAAAAATGGTTCTCCCTCCACCCCAGACTTAAGTTGCGCCAAATTTTTTCAGTGTAATTTCGCATCGCAAAATGTTATTACAAAATGGATTAGTTGCTTAGATTAGAAGAAGGAAAAAAGAAATAAACTAAAGAAAAGATTATAAGGACAGGTCTTGTGCCAATGAACCTCTCATGCACTTAGTATCACAGTAAAATTAACGTGTGTTTTCATCTTCATGTGCAGGAAGATGGTCACGATCGGTAGGCAGGGCAGAACATGGTATCTCGAAGCTGATGGACGAGGTGAAGAGGATGCTTATCCAGGCTCCTTGGGACACAGGGAACAGGGAACAGCAACCACCTCAAGCCCTCGGTCGGCTCTACCCTTACTCTTAAATGCCGAAGTGGCGATGCCCGAATACGTCTTGAAGTGAGGATTCCCTTCCATCCATAATACCTTTAAGAAGAAATGCAATGTAGCAAGTGATGCTTGCTGCCATGACAAATACAAGGAGCAGTGGCAGACCTAGGTCCAAATTTTTTTTATATTATTAACGTTAAATATTTAAAATAATACCATAAAAAGACCACAAACTAATACACTTGTGACAAATACACCACAAACTAATTTTTTAATTACCATAAAACCCAAACTAAATTTACCCTCTGTCAATTTCTATTAATTTGCTGAGTTTGATGACATGTGATAATTTACATATGTACTAGTTCGGGATTTTATCATCTATATGTCACAAATTTACCAGTTTATGATTTTTCATTGTATTAATCTAATTTAACAAAAATTAACATAAGGTAAATTTGTTATAAATGTATGAATTTTGAGTTTTTAATAATCAAAAAATTAATTTGAGGTAATTTGTCACAGGTGTGGAGGTTTGAAGATTTTGATTATCAAAAAATTAGTTAAGACAAATTTATTATAAAAATACCAATTTGAGATTTTTCATGATTTCAATACAAAATATTTCAAGGGCGCATCTCTTTTCCTTACCTAATATTATTGGCATCAAGATAAGAGGGGTGCTAGGATTTGACCTCATTGACACGTGCTTTAGTATCATATATTTCAAATAGGCGGTTTCCCAAAAAAGTTTAAATTATTAATATTACATTAAGTCTCCTATTTGAACTGTTCAACAAAAATCCGATCTGACATTAATTATGAGACTTTGAATGATTACCATTATCCTTGGAAGGAGTAAGCATCGATTCAAGGTCAACCCCGATCCCGATTCTCAGGAAACTCGATGGTCTCCTTGGGGAAACTAGGTCAGTTTTTAGTCTTGGGACTTTTGGATTAGTCCAACTCGGACCAACCCTATACATTAAATATATATATATATATATATTTATATAGTGCCTCCTCCTCTATTATCTTTGCAATTCAGTTTGTCATGTAAATTAGAAAGTAGAAAGAAAGCCAACCCTTATTCGACCTAAAAAAAAAAAAAAAAAAATCTTCTTCACTCGCCTCGGCCTCGCTTGCCTTATTCACCACTCACTTTGCAGCTTGCCTCTATTCCCTTGCCTCACCATCCGCCTTGTTCCATTGTCTCACGTGTTTGTTTTTATGGTTTGTTGCTTCTAGGAAATGTAAATTTATGTTGTTACTTTATCTTATGTTTATGTTTAATATGTATTTTGTTCATAATTTAGTTACTCAATATTGTATTGTTGATAGATATGTAATTTGAAATAATATGTTTATCATTTTAGGGAATGCAAAAAAAAAAAAAAAAAAAAAAAAAACAGTTGATCCCAGATTGACTCTGGAATTGGACTTGACCCATAAAGTCAACCCAGGTCCTAAGCTCAACAAGATCGGTACTCGGTCCCATAAATTAGAGACCAACATTGTGCAGGTTGGTTGTTTGTTCCTTGGTTAAGTGCTGGATCGGTCCAACCCAGACCATACTTACCCCTAATCTCTAGTCCATGAGAAGCCGGAATCTTCTAGAAGATAACAAGAGGAAGTTTCATGTTGGTCAAAGATTTCCTTTTGTTATTTAGGTCAACTTTCATTCTTTAAAAACTACAATGATTTCTCCTAGAGTGGAGAGTTCTTTCTTCAATAGAAATGAAAAATTTCTCCGAACGTGGGTGGATTTGCGCTTGTGAGTAGTGAATCCAAATTGAGTTGTTTTATTTGCAAATACCGTGGGTTCAAGAGTGACTTAGATTTGAAAAATACTTGAGTATGTAAGCGATTATTATTTTATAATTCTCATAGTGATTAGTGGTTTATTCGCTCCTGACTCTTTTGATAGAGTAGGCTACCAACATTCAAAATGAATCATGTAAATCTCTAGTGTTCTTTTTTATTATTGATTTATTTCTCTAGTGATTTCTCATTGATTTAATTGTAAGATCTAATATTTTTGACATTAGTTTTTTAACAATTAGGAATGTGCAAACATATTACATAAGTATACAGAATGGGATAGACCACTCCTTACGCTCCTAACGAGATCAATTGCAGTTGTGTTTTAATTTCTATCTTTTCTTACAATACAACCAATTTATCTTGGTGATCTAATCTTAGGAGACACTATTACATTATATATGTCATAACTATTCACAGTCATTGTTGGTGTAGGAATAACTTTGACGCTCCTAACCTCGTACTATTTACATAGTCTTGAGGAGCATGAGCAGGTATGCCTGGAATTAGTAGGCCAATCACTCTTAAAATCCTCAACAACGATCCTTCTCTATAGTCTGGTCCCTTCTCATGAGCAATTATGAAGCTTCTCCGGAGCTCATACCACGCATTCATCATCATCGGTATTGCCTGTAGAGGCGAGAAGTAATTCTTGTTCGGTTCTTCCTGGACAATCTGCATATGAAAATTTTGGAAAAATTACCAGAAAAATTCTAAATTTGCTATGTAGCAGTTAATTCAATGCTAAACCTTTTAATTTGTAATTTAGTTTTTTTGACCAATTTTGGCCAAAATCAATAAAGTCGACGTTGGCCATACTACATGGCATGACCGGCACTAACTTTGATTAAGTTTGATTATTTTTGTTTTTGTATTTTTCTAATTTTTCCTAATTTTTGTTTTTCTTTTGTTTTTCTTCCTTTCTTTCTTTTTTTCTTCAGCTTTGGGCTGAGCAAGGTCGTTGGCTGACCCTTGCCTAGATCTAAGTGAGGGCTGTGACACCTTTGCCCACACCAAGCGAGGTTCAACCTCACCAGCCCAAAGCAAGAAAAGAAAGAAAGAAAATAAATAAATAACAGAAAAATTTAAAAAAAAAATAGCAAAAGTTGTCCACATCAATGCTTGTTGTACCGTGTAGGATAATCAATGACCAAGTTAGTGATTTTCAATCAAAATTAGCCAAAATGACTATATCAACAAATTGTCAAAATTTGTAAAATTAACTTGGCAAAAGATTAAGAAATAAATTGCCCGTGGTACAACAAGTTAAGGATTTTTGGACAAATTTCCCAAAAAATTTAGCAAACAAGAAGACTGAATATGTAATCCAATTACAACATGCTATGTGAGGTTAATTCATTCTTTCTTCCTCCTTTTTTCGCCTTCACTACACCGCAAATTGTTTCCTACACCGCAAATTGTTTCCTAGCGCTCCAATTGATGAAGTTCATGAACGTGACCATGTTTCTTACTTTGGAGGAATTTTATTGCTGAGACGCTCTGGATGGCAAATTATTTTTCTTAAGCGATGCTAATCCAATGATATATGCTTTATCCACTTCTCAATTCGGTAAAATATGCAATGCATATATTTATCGTTTCACTAAAGCTACTATGAGCACCATTTTGTCCACCAACTAATATAACTAGCCACGGAGAGGAGAGAGAGAGAGAGAGAGAGAGAGAGAGATCCTCACCTTCCCTTGATATTTGCTATCGAAGTAGCAACATCTCCCAAAATGCTTGAACATGAAAGCTGAATTATCGTAAGGCAACCTGGGCACAATGTCATTCCCATAGACGAATCTAAAGTACTCAATCTGATGTTCCTTCAAGACCATCTCCATGAACTGCCCCAACTTCTCGTCTCCAACCCTTGGTTGACCAAACGTGTAGACCCCCTTCAATCTCTCCATCAGCCACTTCTCCTCATGCATGGCCAAGATCGCCGGGAAGAGGATTGCCAAGGCGCCTCCCAAGCTGTGGCCTGTCACCACGTACTTCGCTTTGTCATTCTCACCGAGCAGTGCCCTTAGCTTCTCCCTTATGCCATAGTAAGCCAACGGCGCGGGCGTTTTCAGATGCGGGTCAATCTCTTTCGGCCAACCTAGGCTCTTTTGAAGCCCTAGGGCTTTCATGAACCCACCGTGTACTTTCCCGACGCCTGGTAACTCGTACCACGAGAGGTCAGCGTCCAAGCACCATGCATCCGCGTCGAAAAATTCCGTGCCTCGGAAGGCGACCATGATGGTGTCACGGTCGCGTAGCATGAAGGCTTGTGTGGTCGCTTTCTCTTGATAATCTGCAAAAGAAGGACGAATAAGGCATCTGGCAAGTTATATTTTGGTTTATAAGTTATGGATACATTAATGGCGATATACGTCCGTACCATTCCAAAAGTTGTAGAACCCCAAAAATTCCATCTGCAAAAAAGTTCGGACACAATTATTAATAAATGAGCAATTCTACTGTTAATTGCGCAAGTATTAGGAACTTGGTTAATTGAGTTCTTTAGTATGAAGTAAGATTAATTGCTTTACTCGTTTTGACTTTAATTCTAGCGGACTGTTAAGCTACACAAAGTGTACATTGAATGGATTGGCTCGCGATTTTTTGTTTCTAATCATCACTTTGACTTGGTCACAAACATCAACCATGCTTTCGTTTATACATTAACCTCAAACAAGTACGAGTTTATTTTCGCTTTAGATTCTCTCTCTCTCTCTCTCTCTCTCTCTTCTCTCTCAGGTTTGACCTGCCAGTGGTGGGTGACCGTCGTTCGAAGGTAGGCCTCGTTCTCGTAGGATGCTTTCGAAGCCATCATGGAGAGAGCCGCATGGTACTCGGCGTCACCAGGCCTGATGCAGTTGTCCAATTCCACTCTCTTGTCCAAGTTGCCGATGAAGGACAGGAAGCTCCCCGACTCTCTATGCGGTATCACCACCTTCCCTATTCACAACCACACATAACAAGTCAACGTCTTTCCAAGTGGAGTGTCCCAACGATTAGGCAGATTGCTCATACTTTGTGAGCAGTGAACAGCTTGATCAATTTCTTCACCCACGTGTATTTTCTAGAGGATACAGCAATTGATCAGTCTATAGAAACTTCTGATGGTTGGTAAACTAAATCATAAGAAGTTGTTCTCGTGTAGGAATTATCAACAGGCGCAGATGAGCCTAATTAGGTACTGGATAAGCTCGGCCATCCTTAGTATAATGTATTCTTACGGGAAATGTTTGGATCTGAGTGAGCCGGATCCAAAAATGATATAATATTTACAAGCTCAGCCATTTATACTTCGACCCTAACGAACTAACGATGAAGTCGCGGAAGTGCTTTTTGTGTGGGGAAACTTGAAGGAGTTTATTGAAGCTCGTTGAACTTGCCATTCTATGCCTATGAAATCAAATCTCGGTTTGAAAAAAAAAAATGTATATATATATGCAATGTCCCCTTGTTTTCACTCAGACCAAATGAAATTTTTTTATTTGGGCTAATTTTATCTTAAGTAGTTGGGGAAAACTCTAAACCAAGGGACTTTAGATGATTCATGAATGAACATGTCAGTATTGACGGGCGAAAAGTACTCTAAATGATCGTGCACCACTATTGAAATGTAATCATTTGTCTAACCACGCATTTTATTTTTAACCATGTGCCATTATTGCTTTTGTCCCACTCCAAAAAAAAAACAAAAACAAAAACAAATCGCTGGAATGTGGGATCACTGTCTTGGCGATACGCCAGTGTGAAATGAATTGAATATTCATACGAAACCTAGGCTGAGTAAAGCACAAGGTATTGACTGACGCGACAACATAATAATCATGCAGACTGACCTCGAAATAATGGCACATTGGTAATAAATAATCATGCAGACTGACCTCGAAATAATGGCACGTTGGTAATAAACCCAGGCTGAGTAAAGCACAAGGTATTTGACTGACGCAACAACCAATCGATTCACCTCGCTCAGCAATGAACTTTTTACTAATGAAGCAACAACATAACTACATAAACTCATTTCAAATTGTTTTAATAAAAACATTTTTGTTGCATATTGGTAATAAATAATCATGCAGACTACCCACCCTATTGGTGGCAAAGATGGTGAAGTTGCACTCTGGCCACCTGCAAGCTAGAGTTCAACTCCCCACCTCGTCATTTGTGCGACTTACTTGCGGCACGTAGGAGATGGGTCCCTACGGGTAATAATAATCATGCAGACTGACCTTGAAAGCAGTTGACGAGAAGCCTTCCAAAGCTCCGGTTGTTCGACACGAGATTCAACCAAAACTCGATCGCCGACCCGCTCCAAGACATGGGTTTGGCCACGAGAAGCATAAGCTTCTGCGCGAGAGTGGATACAAACATGATGTGCCTCCCCTCGATGCTCTCTTCTCCTTCCTCGGAAGAGTCCATGAATTCTCTCTTGTGCACATCATTGTGGATCAAAATGCGAAAGAGATCAACGACACCGGCTTTTTCTGGGCTCAACAGCATGTAACTGCTGGAGAAACTCCTGTCACAAGCCATGGCTTTGAGGCAAAGAAGAGAGAGACGATAGCTAGGTTTCTTTTTGGTTTCGGAGGGTCTGAGTACTTGTTGTTTTGGATGAGACTTGTGCTGCGTCTTGAACTTAGCTTCAAAGGGTACTTTATAGAGGGCTCCTTGGCTGATTAACAAAGCTCGGTTTCTTGTTCTTCCTGGTTAGAAAATAAATAAGTAATTTTTGATAGCTGTTGATTGTACTTGGTCCAATTTTTTAGCTGTCCACCTGTATTTAAGATTACTCGTAGGAAAAAAAATATAATCCTTTGTTATGAAAGCCAATCAACTTTGGTGGGCTCGTGAAGGGAAGCTAACGCCTTGAGGAGGTGGGTGTTGGTTAGTTTGTTTATAAAACAAATGAAGAGATGCATTGTCCCACATTGAAAAGATGTGAGTGTGCACGTGGATGAAATTTGACACTAACTGACAATCATTAATTTTATTTACTGAAAAATCAGATTTATTTCTATAAAAATTAACTATAAAGTTTGTTGAAACAATGCAACTGTTCATGAAAAGTTACAGGTTATTTTTATTTATTATTTATTTAATTTCGAATTTTTTTATGTCTTTTCAACATAACTTTTGAGACGTACTTGTTCACAAAAAGTTGCATTTGTTCTTTTTGTAACCTTTTAAAGGGTTGCCTCTATTCGAAAGACAAAGATAAGTACATTTGTTTTGAAATCAAACACACATCTTCTTCCATTTTTTTTTTTTCGTTTCTTTCGAAAGAAACTACAACTATTGTTTCTAATTATTTCCCATGAGAGACCCTGCGGAAAAATATTAGAATTACTATTTAATATTCTCATTTGAGACTTTGTTGTATCCTGGAGGAAATTTGCCGATGACCATTAACAACTTTGTGGTGCAAATAAATCTTTAAAGAAAGTGATATCACACCTCAAAGATTGACTTAATTACTCTAAAGATCCGACTTCATTGTTCTACCCAATTCGAAGTCATATTTTTCTAACAATGAGATCTCTTTTGTGGTTATCTCCGACCCTCATTTCTGCATTTCGAAGGTGGTAACGACATGATTTAATTTATTCAAGAAAAGGGGTGACGACTAGACTTGTCAAAATAGATTCTACACTCATTTTTAACTCATTTTTAATGGATTAGTTATGTTCATAAATGGATTAAGAATTGTAAAGCCTAAAAATATATGGTTGTTAGATGGGTTTATAGTTTACCCAAACACAACCCACGTTTGTGACTTTCTCTTCGGCCTTTATGAGAAAATAATGGACTTCTCACATTGTTCTAAGTTCAGAGAAATCTTGATTAGCCTGTAAGATAAGTCCAACTTCACCCTTATTAAAAATTTTAAGCCAGTTTCATTTTTCCCCATTATTTATTATTTTTATTATTCTTGTAAGTTTCATATGTTAGTTATTACAGTATACATTTCATTGGTTGCATTCGGCATTGTTATTGTTACTAAATATTCTAATCTTAGTTCTTGTCATTGCATTCCATAGTCAACATAAATCATATTTTCCAATATCCTATATTCCATTCAATTAAAATTTCAATTCCTCCACATTATATGTTGTTATAATTTTATAAATTCACTACCAAGTTATCTTTCTCTCATTCTTCATTGTGAATCAATACAAAAATTAAAATTTCTATGCAATTCTAAAAACCAATTCTTTAACATCTCATTTTCAAAGTATCAATTTTATCTAAATAGCATAATAGATAAAGAATCTAAAGCGGTCTAACTTAGAGGATATGGATTTTCATAGATTGGATTAAATATTGAAGTATTTTAGTAAAAAATCGAGTTGGGTTATGGATCATTAACTTTGTATTGTATATAAATAAGTCAAAACGAGTTAAATGGGTCAATTTGAGTTAAACCATTTTCGACCCAACCCAAACCTGAACCCACCCATTTGACGGCCCTAGCTACAACATGTCTTAATTTATTTAAGAAAACATTCACATTCCAATTTGATGTTATGCCATGAGATTCAATTCCTTCACTTTTTGTGTTGCACATGTCATGTAAATGGTAGCGACTAGAGAAATCTAAGCAGGCCCTACCATCAGTCGTTGCACTAAAGACGGTAGGAATCATTCGCTTTAAACTTTGCAAAAAAATCAGGCCTGCAGTTTTTTGTTATGTGGCCCACATATAAGTTTTAAATTCAAATAGGAGATATATATCTCAATATTTAGGGAGAAAATTGATTCAATTTACACAATAGAGAATCAAATGTCATGCGTCCAAAGTATGCAATTGCCATTTGGATCATTGTTCTGGGGATTTCAATGGGTTGAATTTGATATACAACCTAACTTTCTATTTTCATTGTTTCTAGATGGTTTGAGCACGTATGGTAGAGTAGAATCAAGCTATTGAACACACGTAATAAACTAAACAAAAACTTGAAAAACAAAAGACATCAAATTTACATGATCTAGTTGGTATAACATATCCTATAGAAAGAGCAATACAAATTTCCTATAAATCAAACAAAAAAATATTACAATCACACTCAAATCACATAAATACTCTTAGTATTTTTAGTTTCCCAATTACTCCAAGAAAGAACAGGACATGATTTCACTGTATATCAAACGATAAGACCACAAACAGAAATTATGACAATTGGATGTAATTCACAAACAGCACAGCCCATGGCGCTCTTGCACATTAACAGCAAATATAAATCGTAGTCATTATGCTGAAGAGACCAAACTCACAATCCAACAAAAAAATTATTTTTATAAAAAAAAAAAAAAAAAGACCGTTATCTGCAGACGAAATGAACTTCAACTCCAATAGGGATAAGAAGTCTTGAGGGAAATTAATTTTCATTTTTGCATCACTCGGGATTCTATTGGCAAGAGCCCAGTTTGGACTGTCCTAACATGGACTTGTTTTCTCTGGAAATCACTAAAATGTGGTTTTGCCTCTGAGTCAAAGAAGAGGTGTGCCAATTTACAAAATGAGCTTAATAATACGTAGGTTTCCACAATAAATCTTCATAAGCTTCGATTGAGATTCACTAAGTTCGAGATATCCATTTTTAATCGGTCGTCGATTAAGTAAAACCATGTTTCCAAGTCAAAGTTTGAATGGTGAGCTCAAATCCCAGTTTAGTTATTTTTATGGTTTCTTGCCCATTCCGTTTACCAAACAAGAAGAAAACTCGAACATTACAGTGGCTTAAATTTGACCCACGCGATGTGTTGTTAAATAATGCAGAAACTCACAACTTGCAATCTAAGTCAAGCGAGAGGAGAATGAAATTCTCGCGTAATTGCTCGACAAAATAGATCGCGAAGTCTTACATTGCGGCTTGAAACATTCACGTCTTCGCAGAGGAGACTTCTCAATTGGACATAAACTCCCTGCACAAATCACCACGTGCGGCTTGTTTTCAGAGCTCACCTGTGGCCCTGAAAAATAAACTTCAGAAAACGCGAGTAAATTGTTATTTTCTTCTTTTGAACAGCAACAATAAACATACGAACCGCAATATGTGTGCCCCTTCAGGAGTCTTTCTCTTCCTTGGAAACCAGTCGAGGAAACTTCCTTGTCAATCGCCGACTGATGCAAGGGCGTTTATTTCCTTGTTTCCCTCTCAATAATCCAGGCTTTCTGGATTAATTTCAGGTCGGGTTTTGTTCTCCCATTTCAAATGGTATGGCCAAAAGAATGCAGGAAATAAGGTTGGGGAAGATCGTTAAAAAAGTCAGTGGCCAATTAATATAAACATTTTAATTTGACCAAATTAATAATAGATTTAGTAAAAATTTGTCAATGAATCAATCCAGTTAATTTTGACATGATATTGTCGACTTGGACATGGACGTGAACACTAGTCATCCTACATGATATGGATCAATACTAACTTGGACAACTTTTGGAACTTTTTTTAAAAATTTCTAAATATTTTACTATTTTTTTTCTATCATTTGTTTATTTTCCTTTCCTTTTAAATTCTTTCTCGCCTGTGGTTGGCTCAGCAATGGCCAAATTCAACGTGTATCATCCAATGATTGTACGCCCAAAACTACACAATCAATAACGGAAGGCCTTCTCTATCTTTAACCCAATCGTTTTCATGACTTGTCATGTAAGGAACTTGAGGCCAAGGAAGATATCTTACGAGATCAACTTATTCAATACATTAACAAGGCATCCACACATCAATAGCAGCAAAAGGCGAAACATCCGCATAACTATTCTCGAAATTGATCATGCAAACCACGCTCCGGAATATATACCAGACATGATAATAGGACGAAAAAAATTCATGATCCAGCTTGCTAATGAATCAGGAGCATCTATTAACAATAGCTATCATGAAATTCAAGCGATCAAACAATAAATAAATAATTCAACAAAATAATGGATATCGGGTTTATGTGGTTCGATCCATGAAACCTCTAGCCCTCTTCAGTTGGTTCCTTTTTTGCCACAAGCTACTCCTTAGTCCTTACTAATCAGCATGGCACCTTCAATCTTCAAATAACATGCAAATGGAACGATGAGATATATCAAGAAGGTAGCAAGAGCGCAGGTAAATGCCATAACCAAACAACCCAACTGCAGTTGTTGTCACACAATGCTCAGAACAAGAAACGTCCTCTCGAAAATACTAACAAACCTCTCGTCGCCAGTTTGAAAAACCGTCTCGAGGGCTATTGCCTGCAGGCTGTGAAAGGGTGCCTATCTAATTAGTGTGTTTGCTAAGGTAGTACAGATGGCTACCTTTAAATAGATTTGTTTACTTGGAAAGTTTAATATCAATTGAGACTCCAAGTGATTTTTTACATTAAGTTATTATCTATAACAGCTGCGATGACGTAGTTTGTTCTGATCACACAAAAGCTAAGCTAGAAAACTCTTATAAGACAGATCGTTTTCTCTCGGAAACATGCCCAGTAAGGCCCTACTCTTGCTCTTGAATGCCGAGGTGGTGATATCCAAATAAGTCTAGAGGTGTGGATTCTGATCCATCCATAATGCCTTTAAGAAGAAATGCGGTTTAGCAAGTGATGCTTGCCACCACGAAAGTACAAGGAGGCAGTGACGGACAGTCCAAACAATTTCTTAAAAAATTTCCACAAAAATCAATTCCATATAAAGGCTACATCTCTTTCCCCCACCCAATATATAGATTTGACCTCATTGACACGTGTTTTGCAACCAAATTTATTTTATAGGTCTTTTTATCTAAAAATTTAAGAAGTAGGAAATGCACAGACAATACCTGTATAACATATTACAAAAAAGTAGATGGAGTGAGATAGACCGCTACTTAAGTCCTAATGAAATTGGCTGCAAAGTTGTATTTCGATTTAATCCCAAAAGCCAATCTTACATTGTACAAAACTATAACTATTCATAATCATTGTTGATGTCGGAATAACTGAGACGCTCCTAACCTCATAGCATTTACATAATCATACGGAGTATGAGCTGGTATGCCTGGAATTAGCAGACCAATCACTCTAAAAATCCTTAGGAATGATCCTTCTTTGTAATCTGGTCCCTTCTCACGAGAAATCGTGAAGCTTCTCATGAGCTCATGCCAAGCGTTCAACATCATCGGTATCGTCTGTCGAAGCGAGAAGTAGTTTTTATTCGGTTCTTCCTGGACCATCTTCATATAAAAATTTAAGCAAATAAGAAAATTGAATGAGTAGACTGATTTAATCACAGCATGATATGAGAGAGAGAGAGAGAGAGAGAGAGAGAGAGAGATCCTCACCTTCCCTTCATATTTGCTATTGAAGTAGCAACATCTCCCAAAATGCTTGAACATAAAAGCTGAATCGTCGTAAGGCAAACGAGGCACAATATCATTCCCATAAACGAATCTGAAGTACTTAATATTATGTTCGTTCAAGGCCCTCTCCATGAACTCCCCAAACTTCTCATCTCCAACCCTAGGTTGACCATATGTGTAGACTGCCTCCAATTTCTTCAGAAGCCACGCCTCCCCATGCATGGCCAAGACCGCTGTGAAGAGGATCGCCAACGCGCCTCCCAGGCTGTGGCCCGTCAATATGTACTTCGCTTTGTCGTTGTCGCCGAGCAGTGCCCTTAGCTTCTCCCTTATGGCATAGTAAGCCGACGGCGCAGGCGTTTTTAGACACGGGTCGAGCTCTTTCGGCCAACCCAGGGTCTTTTGGAGCCCGAGGGCTTTCATGAACCCGCCGTGGATTTTGCCAACCCCTGGGAACTCGTACCACGAGAGGTCGAAGTCCGAGCTCCACGCATCCGCGTCGAAAGGTTCTGTGCCTCGAAAGGCCACTACGATAGTGTCGCGGTCACGTAGCATGAAGGCTTGAGTGGTTGCTTTCCCTTGATAATCTGCAAAAGGAAAACGAATACGACATATGGCAGTCATTATCTTGGTATTATTTACAGCTACAGAGATGTCGGTGTAGCTCCGTACCATTCCAAAAGTTGTAGAACCCCAAGAATTTCATCTGCACATAAGAAGGGACAAAGTTATTTTTGGATGGCATGGCCAAGTTCAGCCAGTATTAGGAACTTAGTTAATTTTGTTGTTTAGTACAAACTATGTACAGTCTCTCTCTCTCTCTCTCTCTCTCTCTCTCTCTAGTTTGACCTGCCAGTGGCGGGTGACCGTGGTTTGGAGGTAGGCCTCGTTCTCGTAGGATGCTTTGGAAGCCATAATGCAGAGAGCCGCGTGGTACTCGCTGTCACCAGGACTGATGCTCTTGTCCAATTCCACTCTCTTGTCCCAATTGCCAGGGCAGGATAGGAATCTCCCTGACTCTCTATCCGGCATCACCACCTTCCCTGTCGACAACCCCACGTTATGACTCATCATTTTTCCAATTGAAAAGTCAAAACGATTACGTAGACTAGTCCCACTTTTTGAGCAGTGCAGTGCTTGACCATTACCAGTATTGATGAGCGACATGTACTCTAAATGATCATGCATCCTATTTAAAATGGTATCATGAATCTAACCACACTCTTATTTCTGATCAGATGCCATTATTGCTTTTGTCCCATTTCCAAAAAAAAATGAAAAATGAAAATGTGGGGTCATGCTTTATTGGTCATATCACATCAGCTTTGCAAATATGCCAGTGTGAAATGAAATGATTCTTCATACCAAACACAGGCTGTGTAAAGCACGAGGTAGTGGGACTTCTGACGCAGAAACCATAACACACATTTAGCAATTGATTCACCTCGCTCAGTAATGAACATTTTTACTAATGAAGCAACAACATAACCAGATAGACTCGTTTCAAACTGTTTTGATAAGAGTATTTTTGTTGCATATAAGTAATAAATAGTTATGCAGACTGACCTCGAAAGCAGTTGACGAGAAGCCTTCCAAGGCCCCGATTGCTCGACACGAGATTCAACCAAAACTCGATAGCCAACCCGCTCCAAGACATGGGTTTGGCCACAAGAAGCAGAAGCTTCTGCAAGAGAATTGATACAAACATGATCCACCTTCGCTCGAAGCTCTCCTCCCCTTCCTTGGAGGAGTCTACGCACTCTCTTTTGTGCACATCACTGTACATCAAAATGCGAAAGAGATCGATGACGCCGACTTTCTCTGGGCTCAACAGCATGTAACTGCTGGAGAAACTCTTGTCACAAGCCATGGCTTTGAGGCAAAGAAGAGAGAGATGATGGCTGGGTTTCCTTTTTTTGTTTTGAGGGTCTGTGCTCCTACTGTCCTGGATGAGACTCGTGCTGCTTCTTGGACTTGTCTTCAAAGGGTTATCTATAGAGGCTTCTTGAAAGGCTTCGTTTTCTTCCTACTCGAAAAATAAATAAATACTGGATGTACTGAAGTCGATCTACAGTTTGATTAATTTACTAAAAATCGTACATGCAAATTCTGATTAAGTGTTGATAGTCTGGTCCAATTGCTTAAAAGTCCACCTACACACCGTCATGGTAAGTACCCATTAACTATGTCGGTTTGCAGATTCGTCTTGGTGTACTTACTCAAAGAAGCTAAAACATTACCTTTTGGTACGAAAGCTGGTCGACTTTTGATGGCGTGAAGGGAAGCCAAGGCGTTGTGGAGGTGGGGTCCCTCTCTGGGGTTTTCTCCGACCCACATTTCTGCATTTCGAAGGTGGTAGATACCGACATGATTCAATTATTTTAAGAAACGCGATAACGACATATCTTGATTTATGTAAGAAAACATTCACCTTTCAATTAAATATTAGGTTATGTGATTCATTTGGGAGCAAAAAGAAAATACATGAAGGAGGAGTCTTAGAAATCATGTTACAATACATCATAAACAAACATTGAAGACTCACTTAACAGTAATGATTCATAGTAGCCATACTGTAGATTAAGCTGACAGAAGAAAAAAGGTCTTTGTAGCAATGGACATCACAAATTAGGGAATGATACAATTTTTCTCCAAGTTCAAGAACAATGAGGTAATAATAAGTCTGCAATTGGTACTTGGATCTTTGTTATGAGGGGTTTTAGTGGATTAAATGTGATTTTTAACCGAACTTATTCTCTGTTTTCTAGATATTTTTAACATGCACAGTGTTGTAAAAATAAGCGATCAAACACTATAATAAACTAAAAGAAAGAAATAAACGGTTTGCTGGTTTGACCTACTCCATGGGAAGAGCAATACATAAACACTCTTGGTGTTTCTCAATTTCTAATTAATCCATGGGAAGCGTAGCACAGGATTTCATTATAAATCAAGCAATGAGATGTAGAGAGGAGTACACAAAGCTCACCATAAGATTTTCTCACGGCTTCAGACACCAATAAACTTTATCTCGGATCAAATCCACAAAGAGAAATTACGACAATGGGATGTAATTCACGAACTGCACAAACCAGGGCGCTCTTGCACATTAACAAGGATAAGAAGTTCGGTAGGACAATTAAATTTCATCTTTGCATTAGCCACAATCCTATTGGCAAGAGTCAGTTAGAGCTTTCCAAATATGTGTTGGTTTGCCTTTTAATTCAACTATGGGTCGTTCAACTGAAAAAAAAAAATGGTTTGTGTCCATTCTCAAGCTTAAGCTCAAGATATAATTCTAATATATCTGGTCATTTGTTGAGATGCACGCGTGATAATTGGTGTGATTTGGAACAGTTGATATATCTTTGTTGGTTCGTAAATTATTAGTTTAAGTTTTTAAATGAAGACGGCTCTAACTAAATATGTTGACAAGCTTAGGCTTGGACTTGGGTATTCTTTTGGTGATACCCTTAATTGAATTATCATACCTCAGTTGCACGCTTCCAATAAGTGGCATCAAAACCGATAGTAGATTGGCAAGTCTCTCAATCTGTTTAGGTATTTGGTGGATATCAATGAAGAAATCTTGTGATCCAAGGTAGTGAGCATTATGGGATAGCAACATGGTGCCCCATAGTAGCCTTCATGGTGTGGTCAGGGGAAAGAGACCATTGATGAAGATAGGCGCTAGAGATTCAATTTAAGATATATTAATATAGAATGATAGCTGAATTAAGGGAGAGTAAACCTAACACTGATTCCACATATGAGGGGTGATTGTTGAGATTCACATGTGAAAATTGGTGTGATTCAGAGTAGTTAATATATCTTAATTGGCTCATAACCCATTGGCTTAAGTTTTGGAGTAAAATTGATCCAACTGGATATATTGATAAGTTTGGACTTGAACTTTGGCTTGGCAATCTCCTTGGATGAAAATATTGGAATTTCATTGCGCCATCCCAACATCCTTGATGTCAATTTAGTGACCTAAATCGATTGAATTACCCAATCAAGAAAAAAAGCCCCTCGGTCACTTCGATGACTGGATCAGATTTCTAAGAATTTGTGTACAAGAGCATTTAGTTGACTAATATATGATTTTAGCTCTGAGCCTAAGAAGAGTTGTGCCAATATACAAAACGAATCCACAATACGATATTCATGAACTTCAATTGAAATTCACTAGTTCGAGATATCGCAAGAGTTCCACGCTCCATCGACTTAATATCCAAGTTTTTAGTCAGTTGCTAATTAAGTTAAATCAAGTTTTATTAGGTCATTAGTATGAGTGACAGAGGTCCAATCCCAGTTTTGTGACTTTTATGGCTTCTAACCCTTTTTAATTTACCGGGAAAAAAATGAGTCTGTATGTATTGATCGCTTGAATTTGACCCTGCAAATATAGACTATACTTTATAAGAAGAATAAAGAGCTTGCTAAAAGACCGAAGATCTCATTTCTACTTATGGCGATTGGCTTGATTATTCGTATCTGATTTGGTGTGTCTTGTGTGCATATCCAGAGAAATTGACTTGATCCAGCTCACACCCAAACAAATTGGTCAATTATGGAGCCAATTACGTGATTCTTCAAATTTTCTTGACAAGGGAACCCTTGTACATATCGTAACCTAAGGAAGCAACCTCTTAAATACGTAAACGTAATGACTTCATTGCTTTGCGTGACATGCCTAGTGTTGCCGAAAGGCTTGTCCTTGTCGTCGGTTTAATGCTTCACAAACCCTCAAAAATCTCTGATGGGTTGAAGCTATAAACATCACTTACGATTTTAAGATATAAGATCTAAAATCTTTGAGCTAAGGGAATAATATCACGTGGCAATCTTTACGTGTATGCTGTCCCCTGGCACTGGTATTTGAACTGATATTATACATACCATAGTTGCAAATTAACGAAATTAAAATGGGGCTACACGTCGAGATAGGAAGACTGCCACACGTGCAGAAACTCGTATTGCGAGAGAGCTTCGATACTTCATTGATGGAAATACTAAGACGAGAGGACTTATCTACAGCCAAAGATTTTGACTGGGTCTTTACAGATAACCGACCAAATCCAAGATAATCTGCATGCGTACCACATAGCTAATCATAGTCCATACTTGCATTTGACAGGCCACCGACAAAAATGGCCCCTTTTTTTCCACAGAAAGAAGAACGATTTCACACGACTTTTGTCCATTGTTCGTCCACGTGAATATCATGTGTTAAAGGTTACTGTTATGTTTACTGTTTCTCTGACCGTATACACAGGAATATCACTGTGAGTTCATGTGTTTTCAGTGTCGGACACTTGTGCTAAACAATTATTAAAGTAGGGCAGCGACAGCCAAAATAATCCTAGCAATTGTTGGCATTTGTATGTATTCTTTATGTTTATTTCCTGAACTTCAAACCTCAATAATTTCGTGCTGGAAGTAATATTGTTCCCAAGTTTTTCTGGGATTATGTATGTTGTTGGTGACTCGACCCTCGACCTCATCTCACGCATTCTTGAGAGAGAGAGAGAGAGAGAGTTATGCAGTTACGGTTTGCAAGAAATGCACCAAATTCAACGTTTGTCATCCAATGATTGGTACACATAAAGCTATCCAATGAATAATGGAAGGCCATCTCCATCTTCAACTCAATTATTTTCATGACTTTTATCTAACGTGAATGTCAATTAGGAAGTGATAGGTAAAGAAAAAAATGTATATTTGAATAAAAAATTTGAGGAACATATAAGTACTTCAAAGTCAAGCCAGTGAAAATGAAATGCATGGAGTACTTCAACGGTTGGAGCCTATATTAAATGAAGATGCTCGATGGTCCTATCAATCTCTATTTGATCAAAACCCTCAACAATATGATCTTGATAATATCACCAAAATTTTGCCCTAACATAAACATCCAGGTCCTTTTCAAGTAGTCATCCATAACTATAAGCATTAATATGACACTCTTTCTCGAAAAAATTGCAACATCCATCAAATATCCAAGCAAATCAATTCTACAATTTCCATGATAGTCATACGAGATTGCACTTTTCCCGTTTACTTAAGTTACTTGCATCAATTCAATTTTTCAGCCGCATGACTATTATCTACATAATGTAATCTCTCATTTTCAGACTCACGTTTTCTCTTTAAAGTAACGGTTATTCCACGTACAGTTTTTCCACGCTCCGTATCTCTTCGTGACGACCGCCCATTTGGTAACCGCTTTGATATAAGACAACATATAAAAGGAGTTATCATTCATTTCTTAAGGGTAATCACAAGATTTAACGTATATCCTCTCATTTTGAAATACACCATCAATATGCAAGAGGATTAGGTCAGCAGAGTGTGCCCGTAATTTCGCTGAATTTCCATGAATTCTAACAAGCGCAATACGAACAATGGCTAAAGGTCTGCTTTACATTGATCCTGTTTTTCCTTAATTGATTTTTACATCTAACATTTGGTATAAGAGCTTATTTAGCGCCTCTACCTTATTTTTGTCGAATTTTTGGTGTGCTTTTCGGGCCTTTTGAAGATGAACAGTAATTCGACCATTTTGGGGTCAATAGGAAAATCTCTGATTCCAGCCAAATTATGGCGACCCACTACTCAACTTCGAACCAGTACGATCACACTACCATGGGGAAGAGTAGCTGTAAGTTATTTCGGCATATCGATGTTCACTGGAGGTTAATTGGGCAGCAGAAGTCAGAGCAGTTCAAGGTTTGCATTTGAGGAATTTTGTTTGATTCGAGGCCAATTACTTAGTTATTTTTGTCAAAACTTGGACCTACGTGGTTGTGTCAGTGTGGTCTTCAAAATCCATCATTTATTTTGGTCTGAGATGGCCACCGGAGAAGTAACAGACGACGGAATGGCCAAAAAGGGCTAGAAAAGGCCTTATGTTCGCGCGGAGGAAGAAACACGTGGGATCCATGCACACAAACCGCTGGCGCGTGGGCGCGTGGCAAGGCACGTGCAGGCCACATGCCCAATCCCGCACCCGCACACCTAGCAGGTGGGTGCATGGCATGCGCCTGATGCGCTTCTACACCTTTTCTAGCGTTTTTATGAGGGAAAATGTCACAAATGGTCCCTAAACTTTCATCTAATGTTTAATTTCATCCTTGAGCTTTCAATTTACTCAATTTGATCTCTGAACTACCACTTAATGTGCAATCTTGTCCCCATACTTTTAATTTGTTCAATTTTGTCCCTAAATTATCGATAAATGTCCGATCTAGTCCCTAACTATTTGAAAATTAATCAATTTTGTCATTCCGTAGTTAAAGTTAACGAAATTGGCTTCCATGGCTTTTAGTCTCTTAAATATAAAATAAAAAAGGACATGTGGAATATTCACATGGAAATTACCTTTAAAACAGGTCAAATTGTGGCCATCGTCCAAAAAAAAATATACATAACCACTTATTCTCTTTGCTTTTGTGATGAGTGCTCTCATCTCTAATTGATCCCTAATTTGTTTTCTTTTTTTAAGATATATATTGACTCATAATTTTAGTAATCCAACTTAGTTTCATGTCATCAATTAATGCTCCACGTCATCACTTAACGGTTTGAACAAACCAAAGGACTAGATGGAACATTTGTTAATACTTCAAGGACCAAATTGAGCAAATCGAAAGCTCATGGACGAAATTGGTCAATTTTCAAATAGTCGAGACTAGATCGGACATTTATCGATAATTTAGGGACCAAATTGAACAAATTAAAAGTCTAGGGACAAGATTGCACATTAAGTAGAAGTTTAGAGACTGTTTGTGACATTTTCCCTTTTTATGATTCTGCACTTGGTCGCTTTATTTACTCTTTTGCCCCTTTGCCGCATTTAAAATTTCCATTTTGCCTTTCCTACAATTTTACAATTGTGCCATTGGCCGATATATTTACCGTTGTGCCCCTTTATGCATTTATCTATTATTTTTCCCTTTCATGCATTTTTTGTGAATATTTTATGCATGAAATCAAATGTCTAGTGGTCCATATATAATTAGTTAGAGAGTAGCCACAACATCTTTAATTAATTAAATTATATATTAAAAGCCTCCGAACCACATTTGGAAATGGACATTAATTGTAGTTAATCTTATTAATTTGATGAATTTAATCTCACAGGAATTTTCATTATATTATTATGATTAATTAGGATGAAATATCATGTTACTTTTCTTAATTTACTCACAAGGATTAAGGAAGGGAATATAGTATGGTAGTTTCTTCATGATGTAATTATGAATCTATTTAAATAAAAAACTTAGCCCACGAGCAGTTTTTATGTTATGTGATTCATATTTGTGACATATTTACATTGGTAAAATATGATTTATATATATTTTGCCTCAAATTTTGTGACATAAGCCTAATTGTTTGATATGCAATTTTACAAGCTTAAAAGGCCTTGGGTGCCTTCTCCGTCTTCATGGAAGAGTTCAGAAGGCAATATAAAAAGAAACACCCTAATAATAAATCCGTGGCTGCTGTTGGCGAAGCTGGGGGAGACAAGTGGTTGTCATTCTCTGATGCTAACCTTATATAGCCAAGGTTAATGAAAGGAAGGTTAAGTATGAGAAGAGCATGAAAGCTTACGTCGAAAGACAGGCCGAAGGTACCAAAACAGATGAAGAGGAGTCTAAGAACTCTATGTCTGAGGTGAACAATGAAGACGAAGATGAGGAAAGTAGTGTGGAGGAAGATGATGAGTAGATATCTAGGGAGGGAAGATACCTTTTATCTAATTCATCAGAGCGGTTTAGTTTGATGCTCATTTATTTTTTTGGTGGCCCTCTGATTTTGGTCCCTTTGAATAATAAAGATGAGTACATGCACTTATCTATTTTGATAGTATATATCTTTGATTGATTATATTTAGGCTCCATTCGTTTTACCAAAAATAACTTTCAAAAAAACATATTTCAGATTTTCTGATGTTTATTTCGCAAAAAATAAACTAATTAATGAAAACAATTTTCTGCTATTGATTAAAAGTAGGGAAAGTTTTTTCCACTTTTCAAAAATATAAAACATTTTCCATAATCTCTTCCACGTCATCTTCTTTCACCAAACATATTTTCATTTTCTTTTAAATTTTATTTATCTTTATTTGTTTTTTTAAATCAAGTTTTAAATTTTTCTTTTTCTTTTTTTCTTTTCTTTCTTCCCTTCTTCTTCTTCTTCCTTGGCCCTAGCCGATCGCCGATCTCTAGCTACAACGACAGTCGACGATCAGCCACAGGCCAACTCAAGCCTTGCCACAAGCCAGCTAGCTCCTCGCCACAAGGCTCCACCTCACCTAAGGCTGAATCCGACAAGAGTGAGGCTCAATCTCACCTAGTTCAGCAAAGCATGAGATCACCCAGATCTGGTGAGCCACAAGCTTGCTGGCCTTAGTGGAGCTCGGGCTTGCCTCAATCGGTGAAGCTCAAGCTCACCTAGATCTAGCAAGCCGCATTGGCCTCAACAAAAGTAATTTGGATACCGATTACTTATCTTAATGCAAACCCCGCCACAAAAGATATACCAACTCGATGTGATAGTAGGACGAAAAGATAAAATCTCAATTCAAACCATTTTCCCTTAATTTAAGACTAAAAGATTTCCATTGTTAAACTATGGAAACATTTTATATGCGGTTGTATTGGACCACCGATGAAGTATTGTACTTGTCAAAAAGTAAGGAAATACCGATACTTTCCAAAAGCCTTCGTGTCATGTCGAAGTATACCCTCTAATTCTCGATCAACACCGATACTCAATCAACAAGTGTTAGAAAATTTAACATATGATCAACTCTCTAACACTCGAGTTCAAAATTCGTGCATGCGAATTTGGAATTCTAACACATGATTCCAGCATGCACAAAATCAATTCTAAAATTTTCAATAAATGTAAAAATGATAAATAAAAAATAATAAAAGGGGAAAGAAAAAAACATAACTTTCTCTTTTCTCACTTCCCATAACATACAATGTCTTTTATAAGTTTCAACAAATCATCCTCTTCCCTACTAAAGAGAAAAGCCAAATAGTTGGACGCAGGTTGGTAGATTATCATCCAAGCTCTTGGGGGAGTGATTACCTCCAAATTATGGTTCTCCCTCCAACCCAGCCGGTCTTAGTCTAGTTCCTAGGGAACTAGGTCAGTCCTTGATGTTGAGATTCTTAGATCCTACACTATACAAGTTGGTCCTCGATCCTAAGATTTTGGGGTTAGACCAACCCTATACATCATATATATATTATATACTTTTGTCTACTTTAAATTCTATCACTTCCTCGTTTGTTATCTTCACACTTTAATTTGTCGTGTAAATTAGAAAGTAGAAAGAAATCCAGCCCTAATTCGACCATAAATAAATAAATAAGTAAACCCTCTTCACTCGCCTCAGCCTTGCTCACCTTATTCACAACTCTCTCGCAACTTGCCTCTCTTCACTCGCCTCTATTTGTTGACATCTAAATTTTAAACAAGTATTTATGATAAAAATTGTATAAAAATCAGGGACCAATTGGGCCCTAACAAAAAGGATTTTTGCATCACGTGGGCACTAATATTATTTAGGGATATGTTCAGTAGAAGTCCTAAAACTTGTCCAAAAAGTGCAATTGAGTCCTAAAACTTACAAAAAGTCCAATCAAGTCCTAAAACTTATCAAGTTAGTTCAATTGAGTCCTAAAATTAACGCCATCAAGAAAATTAACAGAAATTGCCGACGTGGCATTGATGTCATATTTTAAATAATTTTTTTATTTTCAAATGGCTTTTTTAATTATTTTTTATTCAAAATATTTTTAAAAATTAGATTAAAAACTAAAAAGGAAAATCTAAATTTATTTAAAAAAAGGAAAAAAAAAATGTTATTTAAAAAAAAAACAAAGTGAAAACCGCGCCGCCAATCGCCGGAAAAATGGTCGCCAGGTGGAAGGGTGGCCGGCCCTCGCCCATCGCGAGGCCTCGCTGGCCCTCACGGGGGGCCGGCTACCATCACTCGGGGCCGGCGAGGCTCGCCAGATCTAGGCGAGCCTCACCCAAGGCGGGCGAGGGTCGGCCACCCTCACCCGGGGCCAACAACCGTCACTCGGCCCCTCCGGCAATAGGCGGCGATGGCGGCGGCGGCGGCGGGGGGTAGAGGGCTGATTTTTTTAAAAACAATTTTAAAAATTATTTTTATAACTTTTCTTTTTAATTTTTGGTGAAAATAAGATAAAATGAATAAATTTAATTTTTTAGTTTTTAAATCTATTTTTTTAAAATGAATAAAAATCATTAAAAAAATCCACGTGGAAAATAAAATAATAATTTAAAATGACACGTCAGCATATTTAACGGAAAAGACTAACGGTGTTAACTTTAGGATTCAATTGAACTAACTTGACAAGTTTTATGACTTAATTGAACTTTTTGTAAGTTTTATGACTCAATTGCACTTTTTGGACAAGTTTTAGGACTTCTGCTGAACATATCCCTATTATTTACATCAAATAAGTTTTATTTTTATTTTTCATTTTATTATTGCATTTCAAGTAAATATAAAATTATTATTATTTATTTAAAAAAAAAGGGAGGGGGCTCTTTTCTCTCTTTTACATGGACTGACACAAAGTGGACTCTCTCTCTTCAATCTTGCCCACATACACGAAGGAAGAGCAAGTGCCCTATGACACGGCCGATAGACAAAGCATGTCCAAGACCATCCGTGCTCGGCCGTATCACGCACCAGGGCATTGCTAGGAACAGCCCTAATCGATCCCTATCTTGACTAGTCCCCGACCGATCCTGCATCAATCCATGATCGATCCCTAATTGATCACTAATCAATCCCTGATCGATGCACAACATCCCCAATTGATCACCGATCGATCCCTGACCAATCCATCAATCGACCCCTGCACGATTCTCAATCCGTGGCTGATTCTTCCTTAAGCGATACGGGGGTTGATCCATGCACAATTAGCGGCTAAACCCCGATCAATGCTTGGCCAGCCCCTGCACAAATGTGAGTTGTTCACTTGCTCCGTGTCAGGCGGCCTGACTCGCCCATGCTAACCCTAATCTTGCTTCTGATTTGTACCCTCTCCTGTGGTTGTTTCTCAATGCCTGCAGCAAATGAGTGGCCTGCTGAATTGATTTGTAATGATGGTCATTATGTAAACTCCACCATTGGATCGGAGGGATGATCAACGGCTGGTATTAGACTTGAACTTGTATAAAATGGGTCCCTCCCCCTCATTTGAGCTTAGCTCATTCATAGTGAATACAAGCTACCGACACTTGTGTTGTGCATGTGAGTAAAATGGCTGATTTGGGATCACCAATCCTAAGGCCGCACGGTGTTTGATCGTTCATGTTCGACCAACCCATGACACCTGCACATGAAAGAGAGAGAGAGAAGGATTGAAGATAGTAGAAAATTCAAAGAAACAAGCTAGCCCTCTCTTGGCGTGGAGAAAGAGGAAAGGGGATGAGAAAAGGAAAAATAATAATAATAAACAAAAAGACAAAAGAAAAAAGAGAGAGAGAGAGAGAGATACAGAGAGGGGCACTCATCTTCTTCAGCCCCCTCCCCGTTTTCTCCTTCCTCCTTTCTTCCTCCTTCCTTCTCCTCCTTTGCAACTCACGTAAAGCAACGATGACACGCACGAGAATGGCCTACTAGGGGTGAGCATCGGTCTAGGGTCAACCTTGGACCGGCCCAACCCTGCCAGTTCTGGTCCAGTTCCTAAGGAGATTGTGTGACATCCCGATTTTCTAATTCTATTTTCAATATATTGAGGCAGGCATTTCATTGACACGCATATAGTTCTTTTCCTTGAGTCGGCCACTCATGTGAAAACTAATCTATCGGGTGAAGCTATTAAGAAATTCTAATGCATCAGACTTGAGAATTTGACCAGGAAGCGATCTTTCAACCGAGCTAATCTGCAAGGGTCAGTACGGCACAATTAAAAATCGATTAGAGATCGGAGATAGGTCGACTCGGCAGAGGCATGTGATCAAATGTGGGTGATTCCACCAAATCGCACAATTCTTGTCGATCGTCACTAGACCAACTTTTCTGTCGATTTGGTACCCTGTGTCCGTATTTGAAATCTTGATATTACCCCGACAACCGAAAGTCGCCAATGTTTCAAAGATGTACATTATGGCTTGAGATTATCAACCACAGGTCAAATGCATGAAAATTTCTAAAGGTTACCCGGTAGGTTGGGCCGCACTAGTATCGTGCCAGAGTGAAATTAACCGCAAAATTGTGACTGAATTAAGAAACTGGAAGTCCTGGGGTGTCACATATCTTATGAGGAACATTGATTAATTTTATGAACTTTAATTTGGACTCAATTGGAATAGAATTGATGAGAATTGAAGAAATTAGATGTATAAGGATTTGGACCCCGGCGGAAATGATATTGCACCCATTGAAGAATGTTGTGGGAGAGGAGATAGTGAAAGATGACATCATGTGGGTGATGTCATGCTGATTGAAACCAAGCGAATGGGGTGTTGACAAGTGGCAAGAGCCCATTGGCCCTCATAAAGTGGGGTTTTTCCCTCTCACCCATCCCCATCATTATCTTCATTTGGATTTTCTTCTTGGATTTTGGAGGAGAGAGAAAGCTCCGAACGGAACCAGCAGTTGCGCGCCTCTTCGTCGCTTGCTCGGTCGCTCGACACCGCCGCCCATCGCCGAGCTCGCCTGGCCGTCGTGCCAGACCGCCGTTGGCCGAGCCCCCTCTCCTTTCCTTTTTCCTCTCTGTCCGTCGAGCAGCTCTCTCCTCCCTCTTCTTTCGGTTTGACACCAGAAATTTGCAGAGGAAGAGCCGCACGTCGCCCGGAGCCGTCGCACGCCTCCACCGGTCCCTATTCGTCGCTCGCTCGATGCTGCCGTGCATCGCCGTCGCTACCCGTTCGCCCGCACTCGCCCGTGCTTGGCCGACGCCCAGCCACCTCCGTCTATCCCTGTTTGTGCATTCCAGGACCTTCCGGAGCTCGTCTTTGCCGCCGTGAACCGCTGTACACCCCCGCCTCAGCCCGCCGGAAGTCCCTCAGCCCATCTCGGCCCTTGTGCGCCTCAACCGACGCCGGATCCGCCCCCAACCAACAGCCATCGGTGAGCAGAAAAATGGGTATTGCAGCCCGCTCGTGGCGCGTTTCGGCCGCCTTCCCAAGCCCGGATGCTCGGCCCGCCTTGAGGAAAGTCGATCATCGCGTCGTCCTTGTCGTTTTGGTCCTCTCGGCTCGCTAATCTAGTGAGTTTAACTCACTAAACCTCGATTAGAGAGTTAATTATGCTTTAGGTGTGTTTAGCTTAAGTTAATTAAGCTTAGGTGGTTAGTTTAGTTTATTTAATTGTGAATTAGATTAAGAGGTTAGATTAACTTAAAATATGTTTAGTTAAGGTTAAATTGATGTTTATATTAGTATAATGGTGATTTGACATAAATGAATTACTTTTGGGGTTAAATAAATATTTCGAAATTGTTTAATAGTTAAATAATATTTTATTATTCGAAATGATTAAAATATTATTATTTAATTATTTTCGGAATAAATTTAATTATTTATTAAATTCGAAAATTTTGTCGGATCCTAAATTCTCAGAATTTCATGCCGGTCGCTACTGTGTAGTTAGATTTTGAAATTGACGATTGGATATTATAAATTGAGTGTGAATCGTGAAAGATTTGGATATTATTATTTAATTAATTTTCGGAATACATTTAATTATTTAATAATTATGAAAATTATTTTGGAATCTTATTTTCTCATGATTTCGTGCCGATCGCTACTGTGCATTTAGAATTTGAATTTGATGAATGGATGTGGCAAATTAAGTGTTGATTGTGATAAATAGAGATTTTAATCATAAAAACCCAAGTGTCGGGTTTTAATGCAAAAATCGGATTTTTAATGATTATATTAAATAGTGGGGTTTGAAAAAGTGAGATATTGGCTTTTTAATTCGAAATTAGCGTGTCCCCACACACGTGAGTAATTTCTGGAATATTTTTAATATAAAAAAAAAATAGCTGGGATCACTATTTTGAGTGGAAGCGTTGAGTGAAATGCAAAGTGTCATGTGGCCGAGTATGATTTGACTGTGTGATAATTAAGATGAATCGTCCTAAGCTGTTGAACCGGATTTGCCCCTATATAGGATGCCCACGCAGTGGTTGCGGGTTGCAGTTGATTCTGGGTCCATGCTCTTTCGAGAACGCCATCGATGTACTGACGAAACCGTGCTCCAAGGTGGGGAGGGGATGCCTAGCTATATGCCAATAGATAGCCGAACTGCGAGTAGGCTATGCCCTTGTGTGGCAGTGAATAATAATTGGAATGCGTGTTAAGTGCGATTGTGATTTATATGAAAGTGATGGCGTTCCAATTGTTTGAGTTCCTATTACTATCTATGATTGGGTGATTTGAATTATGCTAACCTGCAAGAAGGAACTGAGGTGAGGTAAGTTCTCTGTGTGATGTGGCTAAGCCACCCTTGGGCATATTTTCTTGCTAATAGGGGTTTAAGGGGTTGAACTTGCTGAGACATTGTCTCATCCCAGTTTGGGGATTAAAATTTTAGGTCCCTAGATGGCGGTCGTGGAGGACCCGAAGCCCTAAGTCTGGAAAAGTGGAGACTGAAGTATCGGTGAACGTGTCCTGCTAGTTGGTTTTAGGATAGTTCCCATTTTGTCGAGCTGGTCTATTTTGTAGACGGTCTAGTGTTGTATTTAAACCATTTGTGTTTGTAAATGAGCGTTTGGTATTGTGATTGATTGCCTACTTTTCTATCTCAAGTTAAATGTTGTCAGGGGATTTGTTTCGCTTCCGCATGCGTAATAAAATGAATGGGTCGACGACATATCCTGGGATGTTGCATATTTGATCGACCGCAATAGGATGTGCGTGCGCTCGGGGTTCGGCACGTGATAGATTGGGCCGGTCCTTAGTCCTAGAATTCCTGGACCAACACTGTGCGGGTCGATCCTCGGTCCTAAGATTTTCAGGTCGATCCAACCCAAACCAACCCTAACAATGTATATAATATTATTTATAATTTTTTTATATAGAGAAACCTTTAAAATAAACGGCGTCAACAACATTAAATAGCTATTTAGTGAGAATTTCAAGTAATTTTATATTATTCTTCAATAACTTAGGTTTTTAATGTCTTTTACAGCTTCAATAGTCATAATTTACGAATGAGGAAAATGTTTTTGTGAGGAGTCTTTACGGCATCCAAAAAGGCGCCTTATGGCATCCTTCTCTAGTATTTGTTCTCTTATGTCTTATTTTTCCTCTTAGTTTTCCATTTGCTAAAATCGAAAAAAACTTCCCCGCTCACCACTTGACACTCGCCTTGCTCGCTTTGGGTCACCCATGCCGCTCGTCGCTCGATGCTCACTTGGCTTGTTGCTCCCCGCTCGACATTCAATGCTCATTATATTCGATGCTCATCCCACTTGACCCTCACCACTTGCCTTTCTTGGTTGACCTTGCTCATTATCGAACCCATTGGGTCGGTACGGTCCTTGGTTGCCCTTTTAAGGAATACAAAAAATGAAATAAAAAATTATTAGTTAATCCTGGATTGACCTTGAAATCGGACTAAACCTATTGGGTCAGTCCAGTCTTCAATTGCTTTTTTAAGGAGTACAAAAAATGAAATAAAAAGTTATCAGTTGGTACCGGGTTGTCCTTAGAACCAGACTGAACCCATTGGGTTGGTCCAGTTCTTGATTCCAAGCTCAATAGGGTCGATCCTCGGTCCCAAAATTTGAGGACCAGTACTGTGCAGGTTGGTCCTAAGGTTAGAGGTTGGACCCGCCCAACCTGAATCATGTTCACCCCTATAGCCTACGGTGGAAAAAGAGGAATAGGTCGATGACGAATGTTACGGCAGGGCAGGCGTTTTCAATGCCGCCGAACTAAGGAGTGCAAGTGGACGGTGAAAAGACAGTCGGCACGCCAAGGACTAGCAATCTGAGCACCTCCATTGATCGACCTCCTCGCCTATAAATAGGACATCCGCAAGACCAAAAAGGGGCAATAGAAGTAGCGAGGTCAAAGAACTTTCTCTTAAGAGACATCAAATGAGGCTTAAGAGCAAGCGAGATCTGAAATGGAGAGAGATCAGAGAAGCGAGCTCGGAGGACCGCCCTGAGAGATATCTAGGGTGTCCCGAGAGTGAGCGAGTTCGAGCGGGATTGAAACATAAACAAAGAGACAGACAGACAGATAGACAAAGCTTGTGAGGCTGAGATTAGAGATAGGTTTGTGTGAGCGAGCAAGATCTGATGGCGAAGGAAGAAATCAGGGCTGAAAGAGAGAGGTATCCGAGGATAAAAACCTCCCAAGTGAGACCATGGTGCCTGCGCCGCCATGCTAGGTGGGGACACCACCGGCCACACCTTTATTCTTCCCTTTCATGTCTTGCTCGGCTTCTCCTTTCTTTGTTCTAGGTATCCCGTTGTCGTCGTCATTGTAGCTTGTGCAATCAAGGACACTAGAGTCAACGACACCACCTATTCGCATTACTCTTGTCGCCATTTGTCCGCCGTCGTCCCTGCTGCTACTTGTCTCCATCGGCATCACACCCAAAAGCCCTAACCGCCACCCCCTGCATCTCAAACCCGATTGGCCAAGCAGCTTGCTACTCGCTGCCACTGCCGCCCCCACCCTCGCATTTCAAGTCGGGCATGCTCTCAGCCACAACTAACAATCAAGTCGGAGACTGAGAACCGAGTCGGGCACATGGGTCTCAACCAAGTAGGAATTTGGCCGATTCGGGCCAGACACATGTGGCTTGCAAAGTTGTGGGCCTTACCTTTCTTTCATTGAGATTGGCCTAAGAGATTAAATTTGAAGTGGGCTTTTCTTTGGAGCCCAGTCCCTCAAATTCAAGACAAAGGCCCTTGCGCCTGGTTAGTCCAAGTTGGGTTGAGCCAAATCATGCTTGATAGCCCGACCCGGATCCGCTTTCTTCCTATAAAATGATATAATATTATTTTAATGTTAAAAATATATTTTTGTTAAAAAATCCAAAAATATTTTAGATTTTCCAAAAAATCAAAAAAAGACAAAAAAAATATAGTTTTTTAAAACAAATACATGGAAAATCTTTGAAAACCAAAAAAAAAAAAAAAAAAAACCGAATTAAAGTTCAAGTTATTGGAAGCAACCATTGGCTTATCCAATTGTGTCATTATTATGCATGGATTTTTATTAATCCGGTTAGGAATTGAATCCTAAAACTCGTGATTGGTATAAAATGCTGCCTAAGTGCTTTACTTGATAGTTAAATAAGATTAGATATCGGAATGACATTAGTGATTAACTAGCATAATTAAATCTCTTATTATAATTTCTCTGGTTGCCCAAGAGTCTAGATATTTCACTTGAGTTTATAATTGACTCACCCAAAATCGATTAGGGGTGACTCATATTTGAAATTGACTTGCAGTTTAAATACTCGGACCATAAGTCATGAATCAGTGGGCTTAAGAGAGCTCAGACTAAGCTTAATACTTAGTGAGCCATTAACCTCCACAAGTGCCCGTGCGTAAGGGCACCCGAAAGGGAGGTCGCAACAGTATTCACTCACTCATTGCCAACCTTTATTCCATCATCTCGCGTGTTCGTTTTTATGGTTTGTTGCTTTTAGGAAGTACAATTTTCTATTATTACCTTGTCTTATGTATATGTTTGATATGTATTGTATTCATAATTTAGTTACTCAATATTGCATTGTTGATAGATATGAAATTTGAAATAATATGCATGTCATTTTAGGAAATGCAAAAAATGAAACAAAAAATAATAATAATCAATTGGTCCAAGATTTAAGCTAGAACTAAATGGAACCATAAGGTCGGTCCGGTCCTTGATCCCAAGCTCAACAGAATCGGTCTTTGGTTTCAAAAATTAAGAACCACTACTGTACAGGTTAGTCCTTGGGTTAGGTGTTGGACCAACTCAACTCGGACCATACTCACCCCTAATGTTTGGTTTGTGAGAAGTTGGAATCTTCTGGGGAATAACGAGAAGAAGTTTCCTGTCGGTCAAAGCTTTCCTTTTGTTATTTTGGTCAACTTTCATTCATAAAAAACTACAGCGATTTTTCCCATAGTGGAGATTTCTTTCTTCAATGGAAACGAGAGATTTCTCTCAACGTGGGTGGATTTGCGCTTGTGAGTTGTGAATTTAAATTGAGTTGTTTTATTTGAAAATACCGTGGGTTCATGTGTGCTTTAGATTTGAAAAACACTTGAGTGTATAAACAATTATTATTTTATAATTATCATAGTGATTAGTAAATTATTGACTGCTGACTCTCTTGATAGAGTAGGTCACCAACACTCGAACCGAATCATGAAAATCTCTAATGTCCTTTCTTGTTACTGATTTATTGCTCATGTTCACATTAATTTTCAAACAATTAGGAAATGTGCAAACATATTACATAAGTATACAAAATGGGATGGACTTGCTACTTACGCTCCTAACGAAATCAACCACACTTGTGTTTTAATTTCTTTCTTTTCTCACAATACAACCGCTTGATCTTGGTAATCCAATCTTAAGAGACAAAATTACATTGTATATGTCATTACTATTCATAGTCATTGTTGGTGTAGGAACAATTGCGACGCTCCTAACCTCGTACTGTTTACATAGTCTTGAGGAGCATGAGCAGGTATGCCTGGAATTAGTAGGCCATTCACTCTTAAAATCCTCAACAATGATCCTTCTCTATAGTCCGGTCCCTTCTCATGAGCAATCATGAAACTTCTCAGGAGCTCATACCACGCATTCATCATCATTGGTATCACTTGTCGAGGCGAGAAGTAGTTCTCGTTTGGTTCTTCCCGAACAATCTGCGTTCGAAAATTTTGGAAAAATTATAAATAAATATATATATATATATATATATATATAATAAATATATATATATATATCATAAATCTGCTATGTAATGATTAATTCAATCATAAACCTTTTAATTTGTAATTTAGTCTTTCTAACTAAGTTTGGCCGGAAATCAATAAATTGAATGTCGGCCATCCTATGTGGCATGACCGGCACTAACATTAATTATCCACATCTCAATTTGGCAAAATATGCAATGTATATACTTATCGTATAACTAAAGTTACTTTGAGCACCATGTTAGAAATAGTAAAATTGATTTTGTGTTTTGATTAGCTTATTTGTCTTTTAATTGTTTTTTGGCTATGTGTAAGCAAGTGCTATTCGGTTTGTAAATCGTCAAAGAAACGTGTGCTACAGCACCACGTCTCTCTAAGCCGCCGGAGAAGAAAAATCATGAAGAAAGTACAAGTCTTGGGCACACAATAAAATATTATAGTTGCTGCTGGAGATCTCAAGAAGTACGAAGGAAGGTGTACTTGTGGTTAGCAAGATTTTGTTCTCACCGAAGACAGCAAGAAGAAGAGATACGCAGCCCACGGTTTTTGACTGCCAAGAAGAAAATTTTAACTTTAACTCTTGCAAGTTTGAAGTCCATGCGGTGAAGTACTTTTAGATATAGGGTTATGTTAGTTTTTTTTTTTTTAGTGTGTGAGAGTGTGTGTGAAAGTGTGAGAGAGTGAGATTTTAGAGAGAATTTTAATCTTAGCAAAGTTAATGTGTGTACTCTCTTAAGCCTTTGCAAGGCATATTGTGTAATATAATCTCTCTTTGTGTGTGCACTCTCTCCCTTCAAGTCATTTTGGTTCCAACAATTGGTATCAGAGCTAGTCATGGCATCCACTAGTTTTGTTCAGTTGCAACTTCCGAAGTTGAACGGAAAAAATTACAACAACTGGTCCGTCCAGATGAAGGTTCTATTCAGTCCCAAGATTTGTGGAACCGGGTGGAGAACGGCTACACCGAAGTAGTTGATGCTGAAGAATTCAATGCTTTGAGGAAGGAGGAGAAAGAAGCGTTGGTGGAATCTCGAAAGAAAGATCAAAAAGCATTATATGCTATCTTTCAAGCTGTGGAGGAGACGATATTTGAAAAAATATCAAGTGCGGAGACAGCGAAAGAAGCGTGGGATATATTGCAAAAATCCTACAAAGGCGATGATCGTGTCAGGCGGGTGCGGCTCCAAACACTTCGAGGAGATTTTGAGTCTTTACGCATGAATGACTCTGAATCTATCTCGGCTTACTTTGATCGTGTACAAACCATCGTTAACCAACTAAGGGTTAATGGTGAAGAGCTCCAAGATGTACGAGTCATAGAAAAAATCTTGAGGTCTTTGACTGAAAGGTTTGACTACGTGGTTGCGGCGATTGAAGAAGGCCAAGATATATCAACCATGACGTTGGAGAGGTTGATGGGTTCATTATGTTCGCATGAGCAAAGAATGAACCAGAAGTCTATCAATTCGAATTCTCGAGCAAGCACCGCAGAGTCGGGTCACTCAATCAAATCGAGGAGGTCATCATGGTGGCCGAGGTCGTGGAGGTCGTGGTGGTGCCCGAGGTAGAGGTGGAAATCTGAATTCCACTAAAAGATATCAAACACGTGACAAATCAAAAGTCAAGTGTTTTAATCAGAACAAATTCGGACATTACAAATCCGAATGTCGAGCAAACAGGGGGCAAGAGCAGCTAGAATATGTGCATGATGTCGATGCAAATGAAGGCGTGGTGTTAGCATGCCAAATGGATGACTCAAGTACCATGGACACAAAAATTTGGTACCTTGATATTGGGTGCAGCAATCACATGTGTGGTCAAAATGAGCTATTTTCGAAGTTAGATGAGACAGTTCGTGGTGAAGTCAACTTCGGGAATAAATCCAAAATTCTCGTGATGGGCAAAGGTAACATTGATATCAACTCAAAAGATGGTACTAATGTTAGTATTGCAGACGTTTACTTTGTGCCGGGACTCTTTTGGAATTTGCTGAGTGTTGGGCAACTATCCGAAAAAGGCCACAAAGTTAACATTGAAAATGGTGTGTGCACCATTAGAGGCGCAAACAATAAGTTGATTACGACGACACAGATGACGAAGAATCGAATGTTTCCTCTATCCCTTCAGACAAAGACTCTATTGAGTTTCCATGCAACGACAAAAGATAGCAAGTGGCTATGGCATCTTCGATTCGGTCATCTAAATTTTCGTGGACTTAAATTACTAGTCCAGAAAAAGATGGTGACTGGCATGCCCTTGATTGACGCTCCAGACCGCTCATGTGAAGGATGTCTCGTTGGAAAACAACATCGGAAATCTTTTCCAATTGGGAGAGCTAGAAGAGCCAAGCAACCTCTAGAGTTGGTACATACAGATTATGTGGCCCTGTTGAGGTGGAATCATTTGGACAAAAAAGGTACACGCTAATTTTTGTCGATGATTTTACTAGAAAAACATGGGCTTATTTTTTGAGAGAAAAATCCGAAGCTTTTGGAAAATTTAAAGAATTCAAAGTCTATGTTGAGAAACAGAGTGGCTTTAGTTTGAAGACATTGAGATCAGATAGAGGTGGAGAGTTTACTTCAAATGAATTTGACAATTATTGTAAAATTCATGGAGTGAAACGTCAGTTGACTGCTAGCTATACTCCTCAGCAAAATGGTATAGTAGAAAGAAAGAATAGAACAATTTTTGAAATGGCAAGAAGTATGCTAAAGGCTAAAGCATTACCGAAGAAGTTTTGGGCAGAAGCTGTTGCTTGTGCTGTATTTGTGTTGAATAGGTGTCCAACAAGGAGTGTTCTTGGAAGAACTCCAGAAGAGGCTTGGAGCGGCAACAAGCCAGATGTTTCGTTCCTACGGGTATTTGGGTGCGTAGCATATCCTCATATACCGGACGCACGAAGAAAAAAGTTGGATGATAAAAGCGAGAAGTGCATTTTCATTGGATATAGTTATGTGACTAAGGGTTATAAGCTATATAATCCTATCACGGAGAAGGTAATTATTAGCGGGGATGTCCAATTTTTGAAGATGAAGCCTGGGACTGGAATCAAAAGGCTGACCAGAAAAACATTCCTATGGAAGATGAACCATTGGTGAGGGAGACCGAAGAATCTTCAATTGAAGATCCATCACTTTCACCTAGTAGTTCATCCTCCTCACCAGCAACGACTGCAGAACCATTGATTCGTCGTTCACAACGACTGCAGAAGACGCCAGTAAAATTCAAGGATTATGTGGTCACAAGAGTTGATCATAATGACGGTGACGAAATCACTGATGAAACAATGGTAAAGTTTTGTTTATTTACCGAATGTGACCCCATATCCTATGATGATGCAGCAGCAGATGAGAAGTGGAACCAAGCAATGGATGAAGAAATCCACTCCATTGAAAAGAATGACACGTGGGTGCTAACTTCTTTACCACCTGGTAAGAAGCCTATAGGTGTCAAATGGGTGTACAAAACGAAGTGCAAACCCAACGGTCAGGTGGACCGTTACAAAGCTAGACTGGTGGTGAAAGGCTATAAACAAAAGCCAGGTATTGATTATTTTGAACTATTTGCACCAGTGGCTCGAATGGATACCATTCGGATGATCTTGGCACTTGCAGCTCAGAACCGTTGGAAAATCCATCAAATGGATGTGAAATCGGCATTCCTTAATGGTTTTCTTGAAGAGGAAGTATATGTGGAGCAACCACAGGGTTATGTGAAGAAAGGGCGTGAAAATCAAGTTTATAAACTGAAGAAAGCGTTGTATGGGCTAAAACAGGCACCTCAAGCTTGGTACACGAGGATTGATACTTACATGTTGGAGCATGGCTTTCAAAAGTGCCCTTATGAGCATACACTGTATATCAAATCAAATACTAACGGCGATATTATAATTATTTGCCTTTATGTTGATGATTTGATATTTACAGGAAGCTGTGAGAAGATGTTTGCTGAATTCAGGGAGGCCATGACAAGTCAATTTGAGATGACATATTTGGGATTAATGTCCTATTTTCTAGGCCTTGAAGTGAAGCAGACAAATGAAGGCATATTTGTTTCACAGCAGAAGTATGCTAATGATATTTTGAAGCAATTCAATATGGAAACACTCAAATCAATTCGAACTCCTGTAGCAGAACGGTTGGAGTTGAAGAAAGAAGGAACCGGTGAACTAGTAAATCCCACTTATTTCAAAAGTATTGTTGGCAGTTTAAGATATTTGGCTACCACTAGGCCAGATATAACTTATGGCGTGGGAATTATTAGTCGGTTTATGGAGAAACCATACCAATCACATTTGCAAGCAGCAAAAAGAATTTTAAGGTATGTCAGTGGAACTCGTGATCATGGAATTTTTTATACATACACTGACAATTTCAGTTTAGTGGGGTATACAGACAGTGATTGGGCAGGTGATACTGAAACACGGAAGAGCACTTCCGGATATGCGTTCTTTCTTGGATCGGGAATAATTTCTTGGTCATCAAAGAAACAACAAGTTATTGCACTCTCAACAGCTGAAGCATAATACATTGCAGTATCTTCAGCAGCATGTCAAGCGATGTGGCTTCGAAGGATGCTTTTTGAGCTTATGCATGAACAAAAAGGTCCTACTAAATTGATGTGTGATAACAAGTCAGCAATTGCATTGGCAAAGAATCCTGTATTTCATGGCAGGAGCAAACATATCGACATCAAGTATCATTATATTCGTGAGCTGATTAAAGAAGGTGAGATTGAACTTGATTTCGTAAATCCGAAGACCAGTTTGCAGATATTTTGACAAAACCATTGAAGGCGGATTTGTTCGAGAAATTGAAGACAATGCTTGGTGTCGTAGTCTCACAAAATCAATTTTAAGGGAGGCTGTTAGAAATAGTAAAATTGATTTTGTGTTTTGATTAGCTTATTTGTCTTTTAATTGTTTTTTGGCTATGTGTAAGCAAGTGCTATTCGGTTTGTAAACCGTCAAAGAAACGTGTGCTACAAAGCACCACGTCTCTCTAAGCCGCCGGAGAAGAAAAATCATGAAGAAAGTACAAGTCTTGGGCACACAATAAAATATTATAGTTGCTGCTGGAGATCTCAAAAAGTACGAAGGAAGGTGTACTTGTGGTTAGCAAGATTTTGTTCTCACTGAAGACAGCAAGAAGAAGAGATACGCAGCCCACGGTTTTTGACTGCCAAGAAGAAAAGTTTAACTTTAACTCTTGCAAGTTTGAAGTCCATGCGGTGAAGTACTTTTAGATATAGGGTTATGTTAGTTTTTTTTTAGTGTGTGAGAGTGTGTATGAAAGTGTGAGAGAGTGAGATTTTAGAGAGAATTTTAATCTTAGCAAAGTTAATGTGTGTACTCTCTTAAGCCTTTGCAATGCATATTGTATAATATAATCTCTCTTTGTGTGTGCACTCTCTCCCTTCAAGTCCTTTTGGTTCCAACAATTTGGTCCCCAACTAATATAACTAGCCATGGAGAGAGATAGAGAGATCCTCACCTTTCCTTGATATTTGCTATCGAAGTAGCAACATCTCCCAAAATGCTTGAACATGAAAGCTGAATCATCGTAAGGCAACCTAGGCACAATGTCATTCCCATAGACGAATCTAAAGTACTCAATCTGATGTTCCTTCAAGACCATCCCCATGAACTCCCCAAACTTCTCATCTCCAACCCTTGGTTGACCAAACGTGTAGACCCCCTCCAATCTCTCCATCAGCCACTTCTCCCCGTGCATGGCCAGGATCGCCGGGAAGAGGATTGCCAACGCGCCTCCCAAGCTGTGGCCCGTCACCACGTACTTCGCTTTGTCATTCTCACCGAGTATTGCCCTTAGCTTCTCCCTTATGGCATAGTAAGCCAACGGCGCGGGCGTTTGTAGATGCGGGTCGAGCTCTTTCGGCCAACCCAGGCTCTTTTGAAGCCCTAGGGCTTTCATGAACCCACCGTGTATTTTTCCGACGCCTGGTAACTCGTACCATGAGAGGTCGATGTCTGAACACCACGCATCCGCATCAAAAAATTCCGTGCCTCGGAAGGCGACGACGACGGTGTCGTGGTCACGAAGCATGAAGGCTTGTGTGGATGCTTTCCCTTGATAATCTGCAAAAGAAGGACGAATAAGGCATCTGGCAACTAATATCTTGGCGTATAATGTATGCCTTCAGCGATGGCGGTATACGTCCGTACCATTCCAAAAGTTGTAGAACCCCAAAAATTCCATCTGCACAAAAGTACGGACACTATTATTAATAAATGAGTAATTCTACTGTTAATTGAACATGTATTAGGATCACAGTTAATTGAGTTCTTTGCTATGAAGTATGATTAATTTCTTCACCCCTTTTGATTTTAATTCTAGCGGACTGTTAAGCTACGCAAAGTTTACATTGAATGGATTGGCTCGTGATTTCTCGTTTCTGGTCGTCACTTTGACTTGGTCACAAACATCAACCATGCTTTCATTTATATATTATCTCTCTCTCTCTCTCTCTCTCTCTCTCTCTCACGTTTGACCTGCCAGTGGTGGGTGACCGTCGTTCTCAGGTAGGCCTCGTTCTCATAGGATGCTTTCGAAGCCATCATGGAGAGAGCCGCATGGTACTCGGCGTCACCAGGCCTGATGCGGTTGTCCAATTCCACTCTCTTGTCCAAATTGCCGATGAAGGATATGAAGTGTCAGAAGACCAAGGAGAGTATCGAGAGGAAGAAGCTTTTCTGTGTATTCAGTATATTTTGTTGTTCTGTACAATCTGTATTTAATTACAATGCAAGGAATTAATAAAGGAAAGCAAGAAATTGATAAAGATAAAAGAATATTCCTCTATCTTTCTAGTCCTAAAATAAACATAATTTCCTATCTATCGATGATTGTACAATCTCCGAATCATATCTTCCAACACTCCCCCTCAAGCCGATGGCTTGTAGATGTTCAAGACACCAAGCTTGCTTAGAAGATATGCATGTTGCCTTTGACAGAGTGGTTTAGTAAATATGTCGATGGTTGCTCAAGTCCCGATGCCCTTTGTTTCGATCACTCCTTCTTGGATTTTCTCTCGAGTAAAATGACAATCAACTTCTATGTGTTTTGTCCTCTCATGCAATACAGGATTAGCTGCGAGTTTGAGTGCCGAGTCATTGTCACAAAAAAGTATAGTTGGTCCTTCGACTCGTGCTCCAAGGTCTTGAAGTAAACCCCTTAGCCAAACTATTTCGACGAGTCTTGGCCATAGATCTATACTCCGCTTCGGCTGAAGATAGAGATACGAGATTGCTTCTTTGTTTTCCATGAGAGTAATGATTCCCCAAATTTGATGCAGAATCCAAGAATAGATCTCCTACTCATGGGGCATGTAGCATAATCTGCATCGCAATAAGCCGTCATCTTCATGTTGCATTTTCGAGAAAGGAGTATTCCCAACCCTGGACATGTCTTCAAATATCTCACAATTTTCAAGGCTGCATTCATGTGAGATTGCTTCGGACTATGCATAAAGCGGGCCGAGGGTCTCGCACCGCATAGCAAATATCTGGCCTAGTCATAGTGAGATATATAAGTTTCCCTACCAGTCTCTGGTACCCCGATGGATCTTTTAATAATGGATCATCAGAAAAGGAGGATGTGCTAGTGTCATATTCGACATATGTCAATTTGGCATTCTGCTCAATGGGAATAATGGTTGGTCTACAACCTGATAATCATGTTTCTGATATGATTTCCATTATGTATTTCCTCTGACTGAGGGAGATTCCCTGATCCGAACGAGCTATCTCAATTCCAAGAAAATACTTAGGTGACCCTAAATCTTTGATATGAAAGGTGGAATGCAGATACTCTTTAAGCTTCTTTACAGCAAAATTATCATTTCCCATGATAAGTATGTCATCAACATAAATCATCAGGTAAATAGATGACATACCTTTTGTCCAGGTGAATAGGGCATAGTCATACTTGGACTGTTTGAATCCAGCCGCCATAAGAGCATTGGTGAACTTCACATACCATTGTCTAGAGGCTTGCTTCAATCCATATAGGGATTTACGGAGACGACATACCTTAGACTCCCCCTGTCTTCGTAATCTCGGTGGAAGATCCATGTAGATTTCTTCATCCAGATCTCCATGTAAAAAAGCGTTATGCACATCCATTTGGTGCAGTGACCAGTCACGAAAAGCAGCAACGGATAAAAAGGATCGAACAGTGACATCTTTTGCAACAGGTGAAAATGTTTCGTGATAGTCAAAACCTTCTCGCTGAGTGAAGCCTTTGGCCACCAACCTAGCCTTGTATCGCTCCACAGAACCATCTGCCCTGTATTTGATCTTGTAAACCCATTTACAGCCTATGGGTTTGCGATGAGTAGGCACTGCTACAATATCCCAGGTATGATTTTCGTTCAGGGCATGCAGCTCGACCTCCATGGCCTTTTGCCAACGGGGATCGTCTTTGGCCTCATTATAATTAGATGGCTCTTTTTCTTCAGAAATGCGGCTCATGCAACATAAATGTTCTGGTGATAGCCTATCAAATGAGAGGTAAGACGATATGGGATAACGAGTACCTGACAATTTTGATGAACCACAAATGTAATCCCTTGTCCAATCTGGTGGGTGAGCTGCTCGTTTAGAACGCCGTAGAGGTTCTTGTGATATTAAAGAATCTTCTGCAACAGGGCTTGGTTCTGAGAGTTCATTTAACTGTGTTGATTCTTCAACATGGGATTCTTCAGTTGAGTGATTTGTAGATGTCTCAACGGGTAATGCAGATGATCCACCAGTTGGTCTTGGTAGAGGAGTAGCAATATATGTCTCGCCCGAAAGCACATCTTCTTCTGATAGAAAAGTTGAATTCCTTGTCTCGTCATCTTCAGGTGAAGAATTAAGAGCTCGGAAAGGAAAAATATTCTCATGAAAGACAACATCTCTACTGATAAAGAATTCCCCTGTGGATGGTGAATAAATCCTATACCCCTTTTTTAAGGTGGGATATCCCATGAATACGCATTCACTGGCACGTGGTCCCATCTTATCTTTGTGTCCGACTGTAGTGGCATAACATAAACACCCAAAAACCCTGAGATGGTTCAAATTCGGTTTCTTGCTATATAACATTTCAAATGGTGTTTTTCCACTAAGAATCCGTGATGGCATTCGATTAATCAAATATGCTGCAGTAATCACACAATCTCCCCAAAATTTTTCAGGAATAGATGCTTGAAACTTGAGCGCACGTGCTACTTCCAAGAGATGACGATGTTTCCTTTCAACAACACCATTTTGCTGTGGTGTATAAGTGCAGGAGCTCTCATGCAATATTCCATTTAGTGAAAATAAGGAAGCACACTCATGGTTGAAAAACTCTCTTCCATTATCAGTTCTAATGCGACGGACTGTCCTCCCAAATTGAGTTTTGGATAGGCTAAGAAAGGTTCTCAGATGAGAAAAAAACCTGGTTCTTTGACTGCATGAGGAATGTCCATGTCGCACGAGAGAAATCATCAACAATTGTGAGGAAAAAACGTGACCCATCATGATGCTCTGTATGATAGGGCCCCCAAACATCTGCATGGATTAGTGAAAAAATACTATCTGCTCGAGAATCACTATTTGGGAAAGGAGCACGTGTTTGTTTTGCCAAAGGGCAGATAGGACAGTGGGGACAAGGGAATGAGGTACTATGTCCCAATCTTTTATGGTAAAGAGAATTTTTGTCATTGATAACATAGTTACACAATGATTTATTGAATTGAACAGACGACAATTGAAAACTTCTGGGGAAATTTATCCAGAAATAGAGTCCTTGATAAGCTTTACCCAAGCCCATCATTTTGCCAGTCGAAAGGGCCTGAAAGAAACAATTATCTGGAGTGAATAGAACATGGCATGAATTTTCCTCAGAGGCTCAATTAACTGATATGAGATTGAATTGGAAGTCAGGTACATAAAGCACATTTTGAAGTGTGATTAGGGGACTAAGAATCACAGTGCCAGTCATGACAACTTGTGTGGAGTTTCCATTTGGAAGCTGTACTGATATAGGAAAAGATAATTTCTTGATTTTTGAAAAAAATCCTTTATCACAGACTATGTGATCACTGGCACCTGAATCTATAATCCATGCAGTCTTTGAGATCGAATTCAAGCAATAAGATGTACCTGTGAAACTCCCGGCTTTATCTGATGCATCTAGCCTTTTCAAAGCCTCCATCAACTCCTGATACTGCTCATGTGAAATTGATTTCTCTGTCGGCTGACCCAGTACCTGAAAAACCTGTGAAGATTTCCCTTTTTCTTTTTCTCCAGGTCTCCCGTGTAATTTCCAACAATTCTCAATTGTATGGTGCGGACGTTTGCAAAATTCGCAGTATAGTTTACCTCTTCCTTTTTGGCTATTTTTGGCATTTGAAGGAAATTTGCTGTTGGGCTGAAAAATTTGGGCCGAAGTAGGCCCATATAATTCTGAGTTAGTGGGCTGAAAAACTCGTGGCCCTTTGACCTCTCGCTGCTGGACCCTTCCTCGCGGCCCGTCTGCTCCAGTGAATTGGTTCAGTGGGCCTGCCGAAAATGGCCCAGTTCCCGAATAATAGGGACCGTCGGATTGGTCCCCCAGATCAGGGCCGTCGAACGATTCTCCAAGGCTAGGGTTAGGGTTACGGAACCCCCCATTCGCCCCTTTTCTGTCTGTGATTCCAGGGTTTCGCTGTTGAGAGCGAAAATGGCTTCTGGCGGCGGCCAGAGCCATCGCCTCGCTTCCTCTTCCGTAGGTCGCCGTCTTCTGTTGGCTTTCTTCGGGACGAGCCTGGTAGATCCGGCCAAGATTTGGCATGGGTTCCATCGTCGAATCCGGGACCGAAATGAAAGGTACGTCTCGTTCAAGATTAGGAGAAACCTAATCGCTTTCTCCCTCTCGCGCATGGTCTTGTACTGTCGCAGAATGGGTTCGGGCCACTCGAACTTCTCTTCGGCCGACTCCAATTCGTTCCATAGTGCGGACAATTTATTGTAGACCGTCGCGATACCCATATTTCCTGTTTGAGATCTGAAATCTCGCCGTGTTATAGAGAAAATTTTGATCGATCTAGTTTCCCATACCTTTCTTTAATATTGTCCCACATCTCTTTCGCATCTTCCGTCGGGGGGAGTCCCCCTGCGACTTCGGATGTGATACAGTTTCCGATCCAGGTTCTGACGAGCTGGTTGCATTTTCTCCAAAAACGGGCCATTCGCTCATTGGTTGGGACCGGAATGGTTCCGTCGAGAAACCCTTCCTTATCTTTTGTTACCAGGGCACGCCGGAGCTCCCGCGACCAGGTCGAATAATTATCTGGGCCTGTTGGTGACTGATGAGCTTTAGCTCTGGTCCGTCGGCGTTTGACGTGTAGAGAGGATCGCCGGGCTCCGGTCGTCCTCCGGCAGCATGGATCTGGTAAGGAAAAAAACCAGGTGAAAAAGTCGGGTAGGTATTCGCCCCTACATTCGACCCGCTTTCTTGACCCGCATTGAAAAAATTTGGGGAAGGATTCGTTCCTCCCGATTCGCCTAATCCGCCCGTCCGCTTCCGGGCCGAAGGTAGAGCCCGCCCAATATTGGTTGGTGCGCCTCCGTCGGTCCGCACATTGCCTTGGTAGCCTGGCTGTGATGTGTGTGGGTTTATCCCATGGATCCATGGGTATGGCATCCACTGGTATGGATGGCCCGAAGAGGGTTGCCCCAGATTGAACTGAGCCGGAAAGTTCTGCCAAGGCATGTGTGGGGGCTGGATCTGACTTTGGCTGAATTGTTGCTCCACCATGGTCGACACAACAGTTGAATCTTGGTTGTGTGTACTTTGTGGCGTTGCATCCCTTGAAGGTACGTCATCCGTTCTAATGGTAGGAGCTTCTAATATATTCATTGTAGAGAAAACTGATTCCTTTTTGATAACTGTTTTGTAGGGTACAGTTCTTCAAGGCAATCGGATTGAACGGATGAAGAATTTCTTCTGGAATCACAGGTTAGTAACAAAGTGTAAAGGAAAGAGAATTCCTACTGAATGCTGTTTTTTGTTCTGCAGTGGTAACAACAACAGACGAAGAAAAGCAGGCAATTCGGAAAGATGAAAGCTACGCCAGGATCGGCTTGAGCTCTGATACCATGTCAGAAGACCAAGGAGAGTATCGAGAGGAAGAAGCTTTTCTGTGTATTCAGTATATTTTGTTGTTCTGTACAATCTGTATTTAATTACAATGCAAGGAATTAATAAAGGAAAGCAAGAAATTGATAAAGATAAAAGAATATTCCTCTATCTTTCTAGTCCTAAAATAAACATAATTTCCTATCTATCGATGATTGTACAATCTCCGGAATCATATCTTCCAACATGAAGCTCCCCGACTCTTTGTGCGGCATCACCACCCTCCCTATTCACAAACCCATATAACAAGTCAACGTCTTTCCAAGTGGAGTGTCCCAAAGATTAGGTAGATTGCTCATACTTTGTGAGCGGTGAACTGCTTGATCAATTTCTTCACCCACACGTATTTTCTAGAGGATACAGCAATTGGTCAGTCTTTAAAAACTTCTGATGGTCGGTAAACTAAATCATAAGAAGTTGTTCTCGCGTAGGCATGATCAACAGGCGCAGATGAGCCTAATTAGGTACTAAATAAGCTCAGCCATTCTTTCTATAATGTATTCTCACTGGAAATCTTTGGATCTGAGCGAGCCGGATCCGGAAAAGAAAATGTAATATTTAAAAGCTCAGCCATTTATACTTTGAGCCTAATGAACTCTGTAGACCAATAGATACATGATCAACTCTATCTCGGAAATAACAATGAAGTCCCCGAAGTGCTTTTTGTGTTGGGAAGCTTGAGGAAGTTTATCGAAGCTCGATGAACTTGCCTTGCCTTCTATGCCAATGAAATCGAGTCTCGTATTAAAATATATATATGCAATGTCCCTTTGTTTTCACTTAAACCAAAGGATTTTTTTTCACCTTGTGTAAGCTAATTTTATCTTAAGTAGTCATGGAAAACTCTAAACCAAGGGACTTTAAATGATTCATTAATGAACATGTCAATATTGATGGGTGAAAGGTACGCTAAATAATTATGCACCACTATTGAAATGGAATCATTTGTCCAACTGCGCATTTTATTTTTAATCATGTGCCATTATTGCTTTTGTCCCTTTCAAGAAAAAATAAAAATGCTGGAATGTGGGATCATGCTGTATCGGCGATACGCCAGAGTGAAATGAAATGAATCTTCATACCAAACACAGGCTGAGTAAAGCACAAGGTAGTGACTGACGCAGAAACACACACACATTTACCAATTGATTCACCTCGCTCAGCAATGAACTTTTTACTAGTGAAGCAACAACAACTACATAGACTCATTTCCAATTGTTTTGATAAAGCATTGCTGTTGCATATTGGTTATAAATCATCATGCAGACTGACCTCGAAAGCAGTTAACAAGAAGCCTTCCGAAGCTCCGATTGCTTGACACAAGGTTCAACCAAAACTCAATCGCCGACCCGCTCCAAGCCATTGGTTTGGCCACGAGAAGCAGAAGCTTCTGCACGAGAGTGGATACAAACATGATCTGCCTCCGCTCGAAGCTCTCATCTCCTTCCTCGGAGGAGTCCACAAATTCTCTCTTGTGCACATCACTGTGGATCAAAATGCGAAAGAGATCAAGGACACCGGCTTTCTCTGGGCTCAACAGCATGTGGCTGCTGGAGAAACTCTTGTCAGAGGCCATGGCTTTGAGGCAAAGAAGAGAGACGACAGCTAGGTTTCTTTTTGGTTTTTGAGGGTCTGAGTACTTGTTGTTTTGGATGAGACTTGTGCTACTTCTTGAACTTATCTTCAAAGGGTTCTTTATAGAGGGCTCCTTGGCTGATTAACAAAGCTCTGTTTCTTGTTCTTCCTGGTCAGAAAATAAATGAGTGACAGGAGTACTAAAGTCGACAATTAAACTGATATATTAATCATTGAAGCAATTTTTGATTTGGTGTTGATTGCACGTGGTCCAATTCTTGAGCTGTCCACCTGTATTTGAGATTACTCCAAAGGAAAAAAAAAATTATAATTCTTTGTTATGAAAGCTGATCAACTTTGTTGGGCTCGTGAAGGGAAGCTAACGCGTTGAGGAGGCAGGGTCTCTTTCTGTGGTTATCTCCGACCCCATTTCTGCATTTCGAAGGTGGTGACGACACGATTTAATTTATTCAAGAAAAGGGGTGACGACTAGACTTGTCAAAATAGATTCTAAACTTTTTTTTTTAAAACTCATATTTAATGGGTTAGTTATGTTCATAAATGGATTAAGAATTGCAAAGCCCAAATATATATGGTTATTAAATGGGTTTACAGTTTACCCAAACACAACCTACCTTCGTGATTTTCTGTTCACCATTTATGAGAAAATAATGGACTTTTCAGATTGTTCTAAGTTCAAAGAAATATTGATTAGCCTGCAAGATGAGTCCAACTTCATCCTTATCAAAAATTTCAAGATGGTTTCTTTTTACCCCATTATTTATTATTTTTACTAATCTTGTAAGTTTCATATGTTAGTTATTACAATATACATTTCCTTGGTTGCATTTGGCATTGTTATTTTTTAGGAAATATTATAATCTTAGTTCTTGTCATTGCATTCCGTAGTCAACATAAATTGTCTTTTTGAATATCTTATATTCAATTTAATTAAAATTTCAATTCCTCTACATTATTTGCCGCTTTAATTATATAAATTCACTACCAAGTTAACTTTCTCTCATTCTTCATTGTGAATCAATACAAAAATTAAAAATTCTACGCAATTCTATATCTAAATAACATATACACATAGAAAGATTAACGCGGTCTAATTTAGTGGATACAGATTTTCATAAATTGGATTAAATATGGAAGTATTTTAGTAAATGAACTGAGTCGGGTATGGATCACTAACTTTGTATTACATATAAATGAGTCAAAACATGTTAAATGGATCAATTTCAATTAGACCATTTTTCGAGCCAACCCAAATATAAACCCACCCATTTGGTGGCCTTGGCTACAACATGTCTTAATTTATTTAAGTAAACATTCACATTCAAATATGATATTATGCCATGAGATTCATTTCCTTCACTCTTAATGTTGCACATGTCATATGGATGGTAGCGACTAGAGAGATCTAAGCAGGCCCTACCATCATTCGTTGCACTAAAGACGGTAGGAATCATTCGCTTTAAACTTTGCAAAAAAAAGCAGGCGTGCAGGTTGATATGGCTAGTATAAGTACCTAGAGGGGGGTGAATAGGTATATAAAAGATTTTTCTCGATAATTGCACAATACTAGACAGTTGATAGATTTGCGACAAACAATAATCAAAGTAAGACCGAGAGAAGGAAAGAGAGAATTGAACACGCGGTTTATAGTGGTTCGGCTTAATTCAAGCCTACGTCCACTCTTCTGCACTGACAGCCTATTGGCTGGATTCCACTATGAACAAAGAGATGTTACAGTGTTGTTCTTCCTTGATTTCTCGGTGTAGATGATCTACCACACTCGCTCAAGGTATCACTAAGTATAGACACTCTTTGTGTATACAATTTCGCTCAAAATGTATCGACTAATAATCAAGATGCTTCAGACTCTGGAATTTCTCTATCGATCATGCACTAAAGCAACTAGAATGTCTTCCTTTTATACTCCTTTATGCCATCATACCCGTTGGCACTTACCAAAGGAATTCTTCCAATCTACCCATTGGACGGAATCAATTACGAATATCATTCGAGCTATTAAAGGAACCTAACGATAGCCCATCAATCATGTTCGCCCATACAATTAGGATCTTCGTTTCCAAGAATAGAACCTTCCAAGAATATTTTGTCAACCATCGGATCTTCAAACGATCTAGATTACGAATAAAAGAATCTGTTATATTTATCCAGCCAAGAGATCTTCTCCAGAAAATAGGACTAAATCCTCAACCAAATACTTTGGTTATGGATTGCCTTCGTCACTGGATTAGAAAAACTATCAATGAGAATAGTCTTAAGTCTTGAATCTTGAGTGCTGAGTCTGGTGATCAGAAAATCTTCAGACTCTAAATAGAAAGTCTGCAAATATCAAGACTAGACTGATAGAAACGTTTTGTCAGCTTCAAAATATTCTGGAAAGATTTCTCCAATAATCTCCCCATTTTTTATGGTGACAAAACTTTCCTGTAGATTTGAACAACTTTGACCTGCAAAAACATTACTCAAGCAATATGGCTATCTCATAAAGATTAATAAATCAACCAGACTCTGCATCCACAGAAAATTGGTTAGTCTTTCATGAGTAATACCATACAACAACACTTGATATAAGTGCAAACAGTCAAGCATCAAAATCTACACCCAAGTCAGTCAAGTTCAAGTTCACACCCAAGTTCACCCAAGTCAACTCAAAAACAAACATTCAAACACACAAAAGAAATTTAAAGTCAAAGTTTAAAGTTCAAATTGCAATTCTCCCCCTTTTTGTCATCATTAAAAAGGTGAGAAAAGAGTCAAGTCTGCTTGGGAATGCGCACAACCTGGAAATCTCCCATCGACTATACGATGCCTTCCAGCCTCTTCAAGTCTTCCCTTAGATGAGCCATCTCTTCTCCTTTGGCATTGGCTTGAATTTGTAGAGCGAGGTCTTTCATTTGATCCACCAGGGTACCAGAAGATGCTTATCTAGCATTCTTCATGACTTGAAGTTCACAGTCTGGTGCATAGATTTGACCCAGCATTTCCAGAAGAACATCAAGGATACGACGAAAATCTGCTGTATTATCCGTCTGTGTGCTCGCATTTGCTCTCTCGGATGGAGTGAATGCAGACGATGGAGCTTCTGTGTAATCTTGTAGATTTGGTGTTGACGTATCATGTCCTTCCTCAGGCATTTGAGAAGCCTGAAAATCTTCTGGATCTGCTAATGAACGTCTTACACCTTCACTGTTGACAGAATGTGGTGTAGTCCTTCCTTGCTCGCCATCTCCCCCTGTCTCTAGGACCTCAAATGGGAAAGAGTGATGGTCAGGCTCTTCAGCATCTAGATTCCCTTTTTCTCCGGCTTCATCTGCAGACTTTTCTTTCTCTACTTCTCCTTCTTCTTTAGCTTCTTTCTCTTTCTCTTGCTGCTCCTCTGCTTCTCTGTTCTTTGCTTGCTCCTCTTCTTCTCTCTGTTCTCTTTCCTCTGCTTCTTTCCCTTTCTTATGATGTTTCGTTGATTCAAGTACAGAATGTCTGGTCATTATCATGCAGAGATAGTGAGATCTTCCTCTTCATCTTCACCCTCCAAGATGAGAGTTCTTTTCTTTTTGGATAGGGCACCAATGGGCTCCTTCCCTTTTCTCTTTGAAGCAGAAGGTACTAGAGTCTTCACTCTGAACTTCTCCATTGCCTTAGCAAGCTCTTTCAGACGCATTTTTGTCAGCATTTTCAAACCTACCACCATTTTGTCGCATGGTCGAACACAGAGTATGTGGAGGTTTAATATTCAAGTGTCTGAAGATCTTGGTCACAAGACCTGGGTAAGGCAAGTGGCCCTTGTCCTTCGCCATTGCTCTGTACATGTGAAAGAGAATGGTGTGAGGGAGAGAGAACTTCTTCCCTGAGTTAATCGCATACATCAATTTTGCCTCGGAATTAGACACGTCAGTCTTGGATGTAGACTTTGGCTTGATACAGTTGATCACAATTTTGTGAAGCAAGATGTTGATGGCACGCATCCTTGAATAGGTAATTCTTCCCTCTGTATCCCTATCTTTGACAAGCTCCAATGAGGCACGAGCAATTGAAACTTTGATCGGTTGATAGTGTCCTCTTTCAACTCCAATTATGTCAACCAACATGTCCACATCTACCACATGGTCTTGGTCTCAAACACTGAATGATATTCTATTCGCATCTAAAAAGCTGAGATTTGAATAGAAGTATGCTGTCAATTGCGCATAACCGTCTGTGGTATCGGAGCAAAATTGCTCAAGTTGAAGCAGATTGAACTTCTCCCTTAAGTTCACATTAATATCATTCAAGAAATCGAAATCAACACTCCTAGGGTTTATCACCCCTCGTTTCAACAGTCTGAAGAACAGATTCTCATGTTCCTTCGATTTAAACAACTCCATTCTTTTTCCCTTCACCTTAACAGCAACACCCATTCTAGGTTGAAATTCACTGAACATTTTATCATCATCGTTCCCGTCAATCGGATTCGGTCCCGATATACAAGGGTCACTTGGAATGTTCGCAAGTGCTTCCTCAGCCTTTCCTTTGGGAGCAATTCCCAAATCCTCCATTCGTCGCAAAAAGATATACTCATTCCCATAATTCTTATCTTTAAGGAAATCATCTACGTAGTTCAGTGGAGTCCCAATGCTCTAGAGCTTGTAAATAAAATAGGGTTTTTGGACTCTTACAGGGTCTGCGTCCTCGATTATTTCTTCCTCTGGTTGTTGACCCGCACCTTGTGGGGTAGATGGTGTTGAGTGACGTGGTGGAGAGTGAATCGGGCTCTGTTGCTGACTCGATAAATCTTCTTCTTCGGTGAGATCGAAATGGGTAGGCCCCTCCCTCATTCTTTGTGGTCCCCTGTTTGCGATTCTTGAAGACTTCCTCGAAGAAGACATCCTTCCTTGTCGTTGAAAGATTCCTTTACTCTCTTTCCCAAGAAAAGATGACAACTTTCTCGAAGATGAACACGAAGTAGAGACAAGATTGGGAGGAGAATGCCTTTTAGGGTTTTGAAGTTTAAGCGAAAAAGAAAAGTGTATTTATATAACTCAGTTTAAAAAGGAAAGATCAATCAGCACAAAGGAAAGTGAACAGACACCTCTTTTTAAAATCAAAAACTGCTAAATATAAGTTAATCCTTTTTTAAAAGACAAGATTCAGTTTTTCACGGAAATTATAAATTAACTGAACTAAAGATCGTACCTTTTCGAGTTTGAATATAATAACAACTTACAGTCTATAGCCATGAATGTCTAAGTCTGAGGGTTGGAGAGTCTCTAGACTTTAACTTCCTCAAGCTTCAAAATGTTGAGTCTGGAACGGATATGATCAAATTGATTTTTCTCCAAAGGTTTTGTGAATATATCCGCTAGTTGATTTTTTGAATCAACAAATTGAATTGAGATTTCTCCATTTTGAACATGATCTCTAATGAAGTGATGTCGAATCTCTATATGCTTTGCTCTTGAATGAAGGATTGGATTTTTAGTGAGATTGATTGCGCTAGTGTTGTCACATCTGATCTCTGTGCATGAGTCTTCAATTCCAAAGTCTTGTAGCTGTTGTTTTATCCATAGAATTTGTGAACAGCAGCTACCAAGAGCTACATACTCTGCTTCTATTGTTGAGAGAGCCACAGTGCTTTGTTTCCTTGAAAACCAAGACACTGTCCTACTTCTAAGCAACTGGCAAGTTCCTAAAGTACTCTTTCTATCGACTCTGCAACCGACCAGATCTGCGTCTGAATATCCTAGAAGATTAAAGTCTCCCTTCTTAGGATACCAAAGACCGATGCTTTAAGATGAAGAAACGTATTTAATAATACGTTTCGCAGCACTGAGATGGGATTCTCTAGGATCTTATTGAAACCTAGCACAGATGCAAACACTTAACAAAATGTCAGGTCTAGAAGCAGTAAGATAAAGAAGTGAACCAATGATGCTCCTGTACAGCTTTTGATCAACTTTCTTCCCTTCTTCATCTTTGTCTATCTTCAAAGAACATGACATCGGTATGTCGGTCTTTTTGCACTTTTCCAGTCCAAACCTTTTGACAAGATCATTTGCATACTTTTCTTGATAAATGAAAGTTCATTCCTCCAGTTGTTTCACTTGAAGCCCAAGAAAGAATGTTAACTCTCCCATCATACTCATTTCAAACTCATCCTGCATAGACTTTGAAAATTTCTTGCATAGACTTTCATTAGGGGATCCAAAAATAATATCATCTACATATATTTGAACAAGTAAAAAGCTTTTGTTTTCTTTTTTGATAAATAAAGTAGTATCTACTTTACCTTTGAAAAAACTATTCTGTATTAAGAACTTACTTAGTCTGTCGTACCAAGCTCGAGGTGCTTACTTTAAACCATACAAGGCCTTTTTCAGTCTGAAGACTGAGTCTGGCTTCTTTAAGTCTTCAAACCCTGGTGGTTGTTCCACGTAAACTTCCTCATGGATAAATCCATTTAGAAAGGCACTTTTGACGTCCATTTGGAATAACCTAAAATTTTTATAACAAGCAAACGCAAGTAATAGTCGAATAGCTTCTAGCCTTGCTACTTGGTGCGTAAGTCTCATCATAGTCTATTCCTTCTTCTTGCGTGTATCCTTTAGCCACGAGTCTTGCTTTGTTTTGTACTACTTTTCCTTTCTCATTCATCTTGTTCCTGAACACCCATTTAACTCCAATAACAGTTTTACATTTTGGTTTAGATGTCTATTCCCAGACATCATTAATGTTGAACTGTCTGAGCTCTTCTTGCATAACTTCAATCCAGCTTTCATCAGATAAAGCTTCTTCTATACTCTTTGGCTCAATTTCATAAATGAGAGCCACAGCACTAGACTCTTCACGCCTTTTAGATCTGATGCGAATCCCTTCATTGATTTCGCCGATAATGAGATCTTTGGGATGATTGGACTTATGCTTCCAGTTACTGGTTGATTTGTCTGGTTGATGATCTCTTTCTTTATTTGAATCTTAACGAACAGCTTGATGCTGGTCTTCCAGAGTCTGAGATGCTTCTTGAGTTATAAGCTTTGGAGGGTCTGGAGTAGGTTCGGACTCTTCATGATGAGTCAGACTAGATTCATCTTGCGTAGAGTCTTGAAATTTGACATTCATTGACTCCTCCACAGACTGGCTCTTCTTGTTATAGACCCCGTAGGCTTTACTTGATGTAGAATATCCAAGGAAGATGCCTTCATCGATCTTTTTCAAACTTACCAATTCGATCTTTTGCATTTTTCAAAATAAAGCATTTGCAACCGAACACATGAAAGTATGAAACAATAGGCTTCTTACTTTTGAATAACTCATAAGGGGTTTTCTCTATAATAGATCTTAAGAAGACTCTATTAATGATATAGCACGCTGTTGAAACAGCTTCAGCCCGAAATCGTGAAGAAATCTTACTTTCAATTAAAAGAGTTCTAGCCATTTCTTGAAGAGATCTATTCTTTCTTTCCACAACTCCATTTTGCTCTGGAGTATATGGAGAAGAGAACACATGCTTAAAGCCATATTCATCAAAAAATTTTGTAAAATCTTGATTTTCAAATTCACCTCAATGGTCTGTTCTTATACTTGAGATAACACATCATTTTTCATTTTGAACCTTTTTAGCAAATTTTTCAAAATACAAGAAGGTTTCGGACTTACTTGCAAGGAAATATACCCAAGTAAAGCGGGAGTAATCGTCCACAATTACTAGGCAATATTTCTTACCTCCAATACTCTGGGTTCTGGTTGGTCCAAAGAGATCCATATGCAGCAACTGTAGTACATGATTAGTAGAAACATGATTTATTGGCTTAAATGAATTTCTTACCTGCTTTCCCAGAATACATGGAGTGCATGGATCGGACTTTTGGTATGGTAATTTAGGTAGACCTCGAACAAGCTGCTTTGATGAGATTTTGGCTAATTGCTTCATGTTGATATGACCAAGCTTTATGTGCCATAAGCTTGCTTCATCTTGAATTGAGATTAGGCATTGCGATTCATTTGATTTCACGTCTAAGAGGTAGATATTTCATGTCTTCGACCCATGAAAAACTGAGTATAGTCTTTACTGATTCTAGAACATGTTCCTTCTTGAAAGAAGATCTTGAAACCAGTATCACACAATTGGCTAATGCTGAGAAGATTGTAATTGAGTCCTTCCACTAGGGAAACATTGTTTATTGTGAGATTTCCAATTTTCACAATTCCAAATCCCACAATACTTCCTTTGTTGTTTCCTCCAAATGAAACGTTTTCATCATTTACTTGAACAAGTTTTATGAAGCAATTTGAGTCTCATGTCATGTGTCTTGAGCATCCACTGTCAAGATACCACTTTACATTTTTCTTGACAGAGACCTGCATTTAAAAGAGAGTCTCAAGCTTTCTTTGGTACCCAAATTTTCTTGGGTCCTTTGGTGTTAGTAAGATCAATATTATTAGCCCATATTTTCTTAACAGGTTTCCAAACCATAGGACACTCTTTTTCAAAGTGATCCGAACTGTTGCACTTTGAACACCTGAGGGCATTTCGACCTATAGACTTTACAAAAACTTTCTTGAAATGATTTTTGTAGGCCTCTCTCGAAGGTCTTTTCTTAATTCTTTCTTTTACTTTAGGAAAATCAATCAAGGGAATTGTTTCTGCTGTCATACCTAGACCGGACTTATTGAAATAAGGTCTTTGAGCTGAAAGAATTTTTTCAAGTTTTTCAGACCCTATTGAAAATTTCTTTGAAATATTTGATAAGTCAGTTTTTAAAAAGGCATTTTCTTTCAAAAGATTATTTTCATTTTCTTTAAGAGTTGAAACATTCAAGTCTAAACTTTTAACTCTTTCTTCTAAAACGTTTTCCTTTTGTTTTAGAGCTGAGTTTTCCTTTTTAAGTTCGGAAATTCTTTTGAGAATATAAACCAAGCCAGCGGGCTTCTCCCAAGCGATGTGGGACAGGTATCTGGCTGACCCTTTACACCCTGCCCGGATCCACCTTGACCTGGCTCTGATACCAATGAATGGACCTAGACTTAGAACCAGGGAAGGAGAGTAAATTCCTGCAGGTATGCATCCCACATTTGGGCGAACAACTCCCGTTCAAGCCCTTTCGGGGACAGCCTTTTAGCGTAAAACTACTCAGCCCTTTAGTTCGAGCCTAGAGACACCCAAGAATGCCGGGATGGAAACATTTCTTACCCAAGCTGCATTTCTCGAAGGATCATACCAGGCTAGAGAAGAAGAGGAATTTAGAAAGCCATGGAGAGTTTTTCACAAAGCACACACTTTACTTCAAGGGACTCTGCCCAACACAATACATCCTCATGGCCTTATATAGGCAAATGAGGTCACAAAGCAACAAACAAGGACCAAGCTCATGGGTCCGGGAACAAATAGGGGGCAACGGGAATTATTTGCACACTAAGAACAGTAATTGTACTGTGAACAGTACATTCCATAGCCTAGTGCTACAGTAAAAGTGAACAGTGACTCTGCTACAGTGAAAATGTACTGACTCAACGGTCTCGTCCGTCACGGGCATTGTAGCTACAGACTAAGTCTAAGTCATCTGAGCTGTCTTCTAGGAGATGAGCTTCGTACTTCTGCTGGAGGGCTTCAAGATCTTCTGGTGAGAGGATCTGATTTAGCCTTCTTGATGAGGATGCTTGTTCATGAGCCCAATGAGATGCTTCTTCTTACCCGCTTTATTTCTTCGCTTGTAGGTCGTCTAGCAGAATGCTTGGCCGAGGCCGGTTGATGCCGTGCATAGTACGATGTGTCCATGTCTTGGAATGAGGACGAAGGTCCCCGTTCGTAGGGATCCCGGGACGGAGGACCTCCAAAGCGTGCATAGGGATCTTGAGTAGACTGGACAATGTCATCTTCGTTTGTCATTTCATGCTCTTTGGACGATGCAGCTTGTCTGTATTGCATGAGTGCTTCCTTAGCTTCTGGTGCTAGGTCATAATGATCACATGTAGTGGGTACATTATTCCAAATATCTTCAGGAATGGTTTTGTTTTCTTGGCATAGGATTCTCTAGAGTTCTCGATACTCGTTTTCATAAAATCTAACAGATCTTGGATAGGATTTGTGAATCATGGCTTCTCTACTGTTCAAGTTAGGCTTATAGGATGTGGTTCCTATTTCAAGTGGTGCATCTAGAATACTTCCATTATTTCGCAGAAATTCCATGGACGTCGAAAAACAGGATGGTATGGACTTCATGATTCGGTGTCATGGTTCTCAGTTCTTTTTCCAAGTCTTGTTTCTAGCATGTAGGATGATAGAACCAATTTAGAAAATCTAAAAGATTTATATCACATTCATTTTCGATGTTTCTTCCGAGCAAGAATATCCTGGTGAGATTAGCAATGAATCTTCTGGTGGGGATTTCAAGAGCTATTAAGTACTTATTAGTCAAGTACCATAACAGCGTTTTGAGCTGGTCAGGGAAATCATCTTTTTTCCAGATAAGAGGATGAATGAAAGGATAATTCAGATTTAACCCGAAAGGATAAAGAATCGAACCTCCATTGAATCTGAATAGGTCTGTGTGACATTGCCACATGAGATTCTCCAGATTTTCGGCAAGACTATCATTCTGGATTTGCTAAATAATTTCTTGGAGATATTTCCAGCTTAGCAAATCTCTGATCTTCTCAATCTTGTATTTCACCCCATGATTGAGCATATGGAAAGCAGGCCTTTTGATGTACATGTTGATTTCGGTTGTTGCTTTGGGTCTTGACAAGAAGTCGGCAAGCACATTCTTTTTCCCGGAATGTGTTTGGTTTCAAAAGAGTATTTTGAAAACCATTCAGCCCATCGAAGCAATTGAGAGTTTGGAATCTGCTTTTGTTTAAACTTGGTCATCGTGAAAAAGATGCCATGTCTAATTCTACTAGGAAATGATGGCCAATGAGATGAAACTCAAATTTTTTGATTCCATTTTTTACTACTAAGATTTCTTTGAAAGTGGAATGGTAGTGCATTTCAGCTTAAGAGAACTTTCCACTTTTGTGAGCACAAAGAAGTCTCTTACCATCAATTTCTTCGAACAGGACGGCTGCCCGAGTATTCATCACGGCGTCGGTTTGGAGAATTCTTTTGTTGATGGTATTTGCAATGGTGGGAGATTTTGCATAATCTCCTTGAGTTCAACGACTACTTTGGTTTGAGTTTTTCCCCAAGGTGGGGAGTTCTTTTTCAGCATGGATTGCAAAGGGATCAGGAGTTTTGCAATATTGGGGACAAAGTCTCTGAGATAATTGATTATCCCCAGAAATTGCTGAACTTGTTTTGTCGTGAAGTTATCCACAGAAACTTCAATAATTCTTGAGCAATGTGTGGCCCTGGATAGTATGTACCTTTGTTGAGGTGCATACCATGAAATTCAATTTCTATCTGGGCAATGTTCATTTTTCTTTGAGAAAGCATAATGCCATGCTTTCTTACTATTTCTGCGAACTGCTCAAGAAGTTGACAGTGTGACCGCTCATCAGGACTGTAGAGTAGAATATTGTCGATGTATACGGCTGCACTTGACAAGATTAGTTGGAAAATTCGACACATGGCCTTTTGGAACAAGGATGGGGCTACTTTTAGGCCAAAAGGAAGAACTTTCCACTGGAAGTGCTGGTTCGGGATACAGAATCCTGTTTTGGATCTGTCTTCAGGATGGATACCCAATTGCCAAAATCCGGCTTTGAGGTCGAATTTGGAATAGATGTGGGCCTTGGTTAAACCAAGTAAAAAGAGAATCTCTGGATGGTAAAGGGAATTTGTCATCTTGGAGAAAGAGGTTGAGGGGTTGATAATTAATTACCAATCTCATTTTTCCTCTATTTTGCTCAAAGACGTTTATTGACATAAAAAGCTTCACGGGCCCATTGAGAATCGGAGGTTTCAATGAGGCCTTCCGTAATAATTCGAGCATTCCCTTTGAGCTAGAGCCAAATGTTCTGGGTTCATTCCCATATGATTTGCCTTGGTTGGATTGATATCTTCGTTCTTTTTGAAAGGAAGGCGGACAAAGAACTCGGGTTTTCCCATAAAGGATGAGAACATTTCTGGGCAAATTCTGAATGGGATTCTGAACAAGATTCAAGCAACTTTTGCATGATTGGATCTAGTAAACTCATTTCAATGGAGAAGAGTCTCTGGATGTTAACGAACTCAGAGAATTAGTTTTTAAATCTAAGGCCTTTTCCAGGAATGATTCGAAGTTGAGATATTTGGGTCATGATATCCCACCCAATTATCAAATCTTTATTGGGAAGACTTGATCCAAAAATCTTTGTAGTTAAAGAACATTGAGGAAAAACTGGACACCGATCGGGTGTGGTTCGACATTCGTGGAGAAAGTATCTCCCGAAGCGAGTTGAAATATCGAATGTAAGGAGTCCGAATTCTTCGGGTAGCACTTTTGTATCAAGAATGGAGCAACTTGCTCCGTGTCAATAAGAGCAATGACATTGATAGGCTTGGCAAACTTCGAGGTGAAAATTTTGACGGGAAAATGAGGCGGTGAGTTTGACTTGAGAATATATCGGATTTAGCTCGAAGATGTGGGAGCTATGTGAAAGATGTCTTCGATTCCGAGTCGACTCGGTTTCACCGGAAGTTTGATAAAAAGGGATGACACAAAGTGTACATTCGGTTGGTTCATCATCGCGAGAGAATAAGGATTCAATATCATCATTTTCAAGTGAAAAACCTGTTTCATATTCTATGAGATGATTCGACCTTTTTTTCGCCTGAGGACAATTTTTGGCGAAATGTCCTTCTTGTTGCAAATGTAGCAACGGCTTGATTTCTTATGGCCCGTGCGATCCTTTTTTTGCGTAGGTATCGCCATTTCTTCTTTCTCCGGAAATGCTTAGAGCCATGTTTGGATTTCTTTATGGAATACTTCTTGTAGTGCTTTTTCTTCCGGGAATACTGGCCACAAGTACCATCACAATCTTCTCTAGAGCATTTGATTTTTAGCTTCTGATGAGAACAAGCTGTTTCAAGCCGCTTGTCATCTGTGATGTATGTTTGGACCATTCGGCGCTTTAAGCATAATTCTTCAAGGCATAGATGGACTTCTTGCTGGATTTCTCCCATGGGACCGTCTTGTATCCTTCTTTGCTTTCCAAAGAAAGATCTTTCAACCATCTGTGATAACTCTTTAGGGATAGAAGTAAGGAAAACATGCTTAAGATTTGGATCTGCGCCAATTTGGTAAAACATTTGAAGCATTAATCTATAATGCTTATCAAGATGCCTTTTACGAAGGGAGCAAGCATCTTCTTTCAAAGAACTCTCTTCTTTTGAGCTCTTTGAGATCTCCAGGTGTTCCCACAAAAACATGATATAGGTAGTTAAGGGCATGTCTGTAATTTGGTGACAGTAGAAACGTAAGCTGGTCTTGTTCTGTGAGTGATTGCCACCAAAATTTAAGGCTTCATGTGAACCTCGTAACAAAATTGAGGACATCATTCATATCATGGTTGGTGATGTGTACTCAACCAAGTATGAAACTCTTCAAGTCTATGTGGCCATTGCGAATAAGGAATATCGTCAATGGAGAAGAATTGTTTTGATGCCATAGACACATGCCTAGCAGGATTAGTTCTAGTGGGATTACTTGTCTGTCCAAATTCTGGATCATAATAGTTTGATTCCATCTCCATTTCATAATCATAGTCTGGAGGAGTGCCAGCCATGAATATTTGTGAAGTTGGTGGAACAATAGGGGGAGAATCAACTGTGTGATCTGAAAAGGATGAGAAAGAGGAGAGGGATCTTGAGTCGATGTAGTAGAAGAAGTTTGTGTAGCTTGCGAATCGCTTTTCCGGGATAACGGGATCAGGCTCGAGGCTGTTGTTGGGTACTAGGATCAATTTCTTGCTTACCCAAATCCTTCAAAAAGGATTCTAATGGATTTGATAACATCATCCGGTCCGGCCTTTCTCTTATAACAATTGAACTTGATTACGTAGGTGGTGTCTTTTCTTTCCCCTTTTCCTTTTTCAAGGCTTTGAGACGGCTTCGTATATCCGAATCTCTTCCGGAGAGATCTTGTGGGATATTGGCAAAAACGAGACACTTGTGGTCTTGGGGATGCATACCCCAGTTTGATGTGGTGCCAATGGATCGAAGGGTCTGAATCTTCCTTCCTCAAGAAGTTGAATTTGCTTCTTGAGTTTGTCTATCTACGGCTTTGGATTTTCAAGATAATGGTACCCAAGATGTTGTCCCGATTCCAAGGCTTAAAGCCTTTTCTGGAACTCAGAAAGTATCTTCTTGGTACCCTCATCGTATCTTCGGAGATCTTGTTGCACGTTTCCAATTTTGGAATCAATGGCCTTGAAGGCGTTGTTTTGTGCCAACAGGGTCTCTGATTGCCAATTCAAAACTGCTTCAGCCGCAGGGGTTTTCTTCTGTCTCCCATGTTCATCCACATCAGTGAGGGTAGGAATTTTAGGAATATGGCGGTATCTACCATGTGGATCAATAAACTCTTCAGTGGCTAGGAACGAGAGTTTAGAACTTTCCTTGACAAGTGGAGGGAAGTCAGTATCGTGAAACATGGCAATAGAAGAAGTGGGTGATACTTCTGTTGGGACTTCAAGCGGGTAAGAGTGTTTCTTAGCCCATTTGAGGATTGGCTTATAGAATGGAGAAAGAGCTTGTTTTTTCTGGGGAGGAGAAGGTGGAGGTGATTTTGGTGGATCTTGTGGGGTTTGGGATATAGTACTGAACTCTGGTGGTGGAGGTGGTGCATAAGAGACCATGAACTGGTATTTGTCACACTCACCAAGAGTATCAACGGAGGAATCTCCGTTCAAGTGTCTTTGGTACATCTTATCTTTGTGCCTTTTCCATCGAGGTAGAGATCTTGCAAGAGGATCTACCTCATCAGGAGAATTTATGCAGTGGGAACATTGGCAAAAGGATCCCAAAAAAAGTGACCATAATTATCTTTATAGTAATGAACAGGATGTCCATCACCATCAAAGTGTCGAACAAGCTTTTTTGGGTCTGGTTGAGAAATAGAGTCTGGAACACATGGTTTCGTTTTTAATATTATCCATTCCATGCACTTGATAGGTGAATCCAGTGCTGAGAAGATCTTTTCTCATCATGTCTACAGAACCAGAAATTCTCGAAGCACCAGTTTCTCTTGCACCCTCCTCTTCATCTTTAACCCCTCCAGAATTTCGAGTTTCAAATACTTCTAAGATAGATTATCTTTATGAAGTCTCTCTTAGTGATTAAACTAAGATCTCAGAAACCCAACTTCCTCTGATGAACCCTTATTCCGCTTTTGCCAAACCCACTTCGTCATTTTCACCCATCCGCTATATTCGCCAACTGATTCACCAAACTCCAAAGCAAGTAAAGGAGTATGTCCAGTCTTCCAAATTTGACCAGCATCCTATTTCTGCTACAGAAAAAGAGTACTTTGTTACTCTTCAAATCCCTCCAGAATTTCCCAGACAATGGGTTCAACAAGGATATTCTCATGTCCATTATGGAGCTGTTCGTCTTGCCCTTACCTTCCATGGTCGGAAAGGTTTACCCGTTGTGGCAAGAATAGCATTGTTGGATACCAGGTTTTTACAATACCAGCATGCATGTATAGGCACTTTGTTCAAACCACTTTAAATCTTTGGAACAGTTTTTGTAACTTTGTATCCAAATTTCAATATCGCTCTATCGGACCCCCACTACTTTCTTTCTTAAAAGTCCAAGTTCAGCTCACCGGAGCCCCTCAAACCGCTGAATCGTAGCTGCAACTCTACATTACCGAGATGGTTTATCGAGTGCGAGAACCACGCCCTCGACCTCAACTTCAACAATGGTAATGAAGATGCGTTGTTCATATCTATGCAGAACGACCAGGCGTCTTGCATCCATGTTCCCAGACAAATCCCCAATGATACGTTGGCCAAGCTTCTTCCAGAAACTTGGATCACCAACTATGAAAAGCTGCATCAGCATAACAAGCCTTTCCAGTCCACTGACTCAGTCATCAATATATTTAGAAACTTTGACAGGAATTTTAAAATTACTTGCCTCAAATTCACTGTCTTAGTCTGATCCAGAATCTGAGTCTGAGTCTGATTGTGCCACCAGACACAGGTTCGCATATTCTTCATCACTTTCTTCACACTCTGTATCACTCCAGGTTTCGGCTTTGAGAGCTTTACGAAACTTTTCAACGTTTCCTCTCTTCTTCTTTAGAAGAGGACAGTTGGGTCTGATATGTCCCTTTTTCTTATATTCAAAGCAAACTACATCTTTGTTTGGTTCCTCATCATCAACAGACTTGGTCTGCTGTCTTTGGAAATTTTGTTTCTTTGAGTTGAACCTTCTTCCTTTTCTATTCAGCTTTCTGAATCTTCTTATCATAAGAGCAAGCTCCTCATCGTCCAGATCATCTTCAGAATCTGTATCATCAGAATCATCATTTGATTTTAATGCAATGGATTTCTTACCTTTTGGATCTTCGTCTTCATTAATTCGTTCCACTTCATAAGACTGAAGAGTTCCAATCAGCTCGTCGACAGATAGTGGCATAATTCTTTGCGTCTCTCTTATTGAAATCTTTATATGATTCCAAGCCTTGGAGAGTCCACGTAGTAGCTTGTTTACCTTCATGGGATCAAAAAAATTTTGTCCTTGATTCTCAAGACCATTAGCAATATCTGTAAAATGGCTAAACATGTCAGTTATAGATTCTCCTGGTTTCATTTTGAAGGCTTCATATTGACCGAGGAGAATGTTAATTCTGGTTTCCTTCACTCGATCTGTTCCTTCATAGGTGATATGTAATCTATCCCAAACTTCTTTTGCTGTAACACAAGAAGATATTCTGTTATATTCAGTTGGTGACAAAGCACAATATAAAGAGTAAATTGCTTTTGCATCGAGTGTTTGTCTCTTGATTATTTCTTCCTGAGTCATTCCGCTGGTCTCAACAATTTCTTTCCCTCTTTCAGAGACTGATGCAGCTGTAGGAGTAATTCCTTTTTCTATAACGTCTCATTCCAGAAGATCCTTTGATCGTAGGAAAGCTTTCATCTTGTTCTTCCAGATGTTGTAATCTTTTCCATCAAAGTAGGGTGGTATGGTATTGCTTTGCCCTTCCACCAGCCCTGGTGCTAGAATACTAGCCATGGATCTTTTACTCTAAAGTAAAACACTTTAAATAAAGTAAGTACACGAGCTCTGATACCAATTGATATGGCTAGTATAAGTACCTAGAGGGGGGTGAATAAGTATATAAAATATTTTTCTCGATAATTGCACAATACTAGACAGTTGAAATATTTGTGACAAACAATAATCAAAGTAAGACTGAGAGAAGGAAAGAGAGAATTGAACACGCGGTTTATAGTGGTTCGGCTTAATTCAAGCCTACGTCCACTCTTCTGCACTGACAGCATATTGGCTGGATTCCACTATGAACAAAGAGATGTTACGGTGTTGTTCTTCCTTGATTTCTTGGTGTAGATGATCTACCACACTCGCTCAAGGTATCACTAAGTATAGACACTCTTTGTGTATACAATTTCGCTCAGAATGTATCGACTAATAATCAAGGTGCTTCAAACTCTGGAATTTCTCTATCGATCATGCACTAAAGCAACTAGAATGTCTTCCTTTTATACTCCTTTATGCTATCATACCCGTTAGCACTTACCAAAGGAATTCCTCCAATCTACCCGTTGGACGGAATCAATTAAGAAGATCATTCGAGCTATTAAAAGAACCCGACGATAGCCCATCAATCATGTTCGCTCATACAATCAGGATCTTGGTTTCCAAGAATAGAACCTTCCAAGAATATTTCGTCGACCATCGGATCTTCAAACGATCTAGATTACGAATAAAAAAATCCGTTATATTTATCCAGCCAATAGATCTTCTCCAGAAAAAAGGACTAAATCATCAACCAAATACTTCGGCTCTAGATTGCCTTCGTCACTGGATTAGAAAAACTGTCAATGAGAATAGTTTTAAGTCTTGAATCTTGAGTCTTGAGTCACGGTGATCGAAAGTCTTCAGACTCTAAACAGAAGGTCTGCAAATATCCAGACTAGACTGATAGAAACGTTTTGTCAGCTTCAAAATATTCTTGAAAGATTTCTCCAACACAAGTTTTTGTGATGTGGCCCACATATAAGTTTTAAATTCAAATTGGAGATATATATCCCAATATTTAGGGAGAAAATTAATTCAATCTACACAACAGAGAATCAAATGTCGTGTGTCCAAAGTATGCAATTGCTATTTGGATCATTGTTCCGAGGGATTTCAGTGGGTTGAATTTGATATACAACCTAACTTTTTATTTTCATTGTTTCTAGATATTTTCAGCATGTATGTTAGAGTAGAATCAAGATACCGAACACACAATAATAAACTAAAACAAAAACACAAAAAAAGACATTAAATTTACATGATCTAGTCAATATAACATACCATGTAGAAAGAGCAATACAAAATTTCACTATAAATCAAACGATACAATAGATACTACAACCACACTCAAATCATGTAAATACTCTTATTAATTTTTAGCTTTCCAATTACTCCAAGGAAAGAATAGCACATGATTTCATTATATATCAAACAATAAGACCACAAAGAGAAATTATGAATAATTAGCGAACTGGCTTGTTAAATCAAGCAATACAATAGATATTACAACCATACTCAAATCATATAAATACTCTTAGTAATTCTTAGTTTTCCAATTACTCCAAGAAAAGAATAGCACATGATTTCAGTATATATCAAACAATAGGACCACACAGAGAAATTATGACAATTGAATGTAAGTAGCGAACAGCACAAGCCATGGCACTCTTGCACTATGCTGAAGAGACCAAACCCACAATCCAACAAAAAGAATATTTTTATACCAAAAAAAAAAAAAAAAGCCATTATCGGACGTCGAAATGGACTTCAACTCCAATAGGGATAAGAAGCTTTGGAGGAAATTAATTTTCATTTTTGCATCACTCGGGACTCTGTTGGCAAGAGTCCAGTTCAAACTTTCCTAACATAGACTTGTTTTCCCTAGAAATCATTAAAATGTAGTTTTGCCTCTAAGTCAAAGAAGAGGTGTGCAATTGACAAAATGACCTTAATAATATGTAGGTTTCCACAACACGATCATCATAAGCTTCGATTGAGATTCACTAGTTCGAGAGATCCATTTTTCAGTCGGTCGTCGATTAAGTAAAACCGTGTGTTTCCAAGACAAAGTTTGAACGGTGAGGTCAAATCCCAGCTGTCATTTTTATGGTTTCTTGCCCTTTCGGTTTGCCGTACAACAAGAAAGTCATACATATACAGTGGCTTGAATTTGACCCACCTAATCTGTTGTTAATAATGCAGAAACTCACCACTTGCAATCCAAGTCAACCGAGAGGAGGATGAAATTCTCGCGTAATTGCTCGATAAAATAGATCGCGAACTATTACTTCGCAGCTTGAAACATTCAAGTCTTTACAAGGAAGACGTCCCATGGTACTGGTGTTTGAACTGATATATATATATATATATATATGTATGTATGTATAAACTTTCTTACCATAGTTGCAAATTAACGAAATTTAATGGGGCTACACGTCAAGATAGGAAGACTGCCACGCGTGCAGAAACTCGTGTTGAAAGAGAGCTTCAAAACTTCATTGATGGAAATACTGAGATGAGAGGACTTATCCACAGCCAAAGATTCTGACACTTGGGGCATTTTTTATGTAGATTAGCGTGATCAAATGGGTCTTGATATTCGACCAAAAAAAAAAAAATGGGTCTTGATAGTTGACCGACAAAATCTAAGATAATCTGCATGCGTACCATCATAGCTAATCATAATTCATACTTGCATTTGGCAGACCACCGACAAAAGTGGCCCTTTTTTTCCACAGAAAGAAAAACGATTTCACGCGATTTTTGTCCATTTTTCGTCCACGTGAATGTCATGTGTTAAGGGCTTACTGTTATATTTACTGTTTCTCTGACCATATCCACAGGATTATCACTGCGAGTTTATGTGTTTTCAGTGTCGGACCCTTGCGCTACACAATTATTGAAGTAGGACAGCGACAACCAATATAATCCTAGCAATTGTTGGCATTTGTATGTATTCTTTATGTTTATTTCCTGAATTTTTTTTTTTTTTTTTGGTTGAAAGTAGATGTTGCATTCATTCATGAAGATAAATGAGTCTTACAAGACAACGATAGATAAAATTCTAAACATAGAATTTCCGAAAGGGAGAGAGAAGGAAAATTCACCCAATTTGTAAGAAGGTTTTTGGCTCGGTGTGTTCTAGCTAGCTAATCCGCCGCTCGGTTTGCTTCTCGTGGACAGTAGACTACCTGTACTGATTTGCAAAGGGCTAACTCTTCTTTACACTTTTCCATTATCTCCTTCAAATCCCATGGTGATTCGGCCCGGCCCATTATAATGTCAACCAAACCTAAACTATCACTTTCGCACACCCAGCAACCCCTTTGACCTTTCTCTCTTCCCATGTGCCGTGCTTCATTTTTCCTCAAGTATGACAACCTGTGCATCAAGGAAAGGGCTTCTGCTTGCTGAGAAGAGGACACCCGAGCTTCTATGGCGAAACCCTCGACCACCAACCATGTCGGATCTCGCACAATCCCAGCAAGTGAACAGAGGAATTCGCCTGGAATCCATGAAACATCTACATTGAGCTTCATCTCGTCTCTGTCCGGCGACATCCACCAAATCGATAAGCTTCAATTTGTGGGTTTTGGTCCTTTTAGATTATGCCATCTGCTGAAGTTTTTTTGTTGTGCTTGTGCAAGAACCACAAGATCGATCAGTTGCGGAGGCTTTGCTCGGAAAATAAGGTTGTTGCGGGTCTTCCATATGTTCCACAGCACAGCAACGATTAGTTTTTTTCAGGTAAACCTTCCCTACCTTCGAAGATCTCCGTTAGCCACTGATCAAACCTCTTGATGTTGCTTGGGTTGCTGATGATATTGATGCGTGGGTTTGCCCATAGTTTTTTGGTCCACTTGCAAAGTAGAAATAGGTGTTCTATTGTTTCCATGTGTGTGGAGCAAAACGGGCAAAAGGGGTCAGGTAGCATTTTTCTTTTATACAAATTCTCCCTTGTTAGTATGGCGTTTTGACATAGACTCCATAGGAACTTTCTCATTTACGGGGGATAGCTAGACTCCATATTTTCTTCCACAGGGTTCTTTGAGGCATGAAAGAACAAGACGCCTTGTTTGGTTCTGTTCTTGTGGTGTTAGAATAGGCCCTGTTATACCCACTCTTCACAGTAAATGTCCTTGACTTGTTCCCTATCCATACTAGACAATCCTTCTTTGGGTTCGAGCTAAGGTTTATCGCAAGTATCTCATTAGCGATTTGTTCTTCAAAAAGGTTGAGAATCAAATTTTCCTTCCATGCCCGCGAGTCTTCATTAATAAGTTTTGTCACCATAACTGGTTCATTTTGGTTGGCTGGACCTCCAATCACTCCAAACTTTAGCCATTTGTCTTCCCGTATGATGATGGATTTGTCATCCCCCACTGACCATTTAACCTCTGATTCTATGGCTTCTCTTCCTATTAAAATGCTTTGCCATCCCCAAGACGGTTGCTGCCCCTTTCTTGCCTTCCACAAGTCTCCATTTGGAAAGTAAATACCTTTTAATATTTTGCTCTACAAAGCTGAAGGAGAGTTGGATAATTGCCAAGCTTGCTTGCCGAGCATTGCTCTGTTAAAGTTAATCAAATCTTTGAACCCCAAACCTCCCTCATCTTTTCTGGTTTTTAAGACTTCCCATTTTTTCCAATGCAAGCCTCTTTTTGAATCACTTTTTTGTCACCAAAATGAAGCAATTCTTCTTTCTATAGCTTTACATATAGAGATTGTTTTAAGATTGACATTGCATAATGAGGGAGGGCTTGTACAACGCTCTTGATCATAATTTATTTGCCTGCTTTGGTCAATAACTTTTATTTCCATCCCTCTAGCTTCGAGTTTACTCTTGCTAGAATCCAAGCGAACATCTCTTTCTTTGAATAACCCCATTATATTGGAATGCCGAGATATTTCCCTATTTTGTCTATTATTGGGACTCTAAGCTCTTGTGCTAAATTTCTTTTCAGAGAGATAGGACTATTACTGCTGAAAAATACCCCTAATTTATTTAAATTAATGGCTTGAACCGTTGCATAGCAGTACTAGTTGAGAATATTTGCTAAGTTTTGGCATTGAACAATAGTCCCATCCAGAAAAAATATAGCATCATCGGCAAAAAGTAAATGAGTCAGTGTAGGGCAAAACCTATTTAGTGTTATACGCTTGATGCTTCCATATTCAATGGCTTTGTTCATCAACCAGGTCAAAACGTTTGCTGTTAAGATGAATAAGTATGGAAAAAGAGAGTCACCTTGTCTAAGTCCTCTTGAAGGGGTGAAATATTGAGTTGGTTCCCCGTTGATCTTCACACTTGGAGACACTATCGAAACACATTGCATAATTAAAGATACCCACCTCTCACAGAAACCCATTTTCAGCATGCAATACCTTAAAAAATCCCATTCAATTCTGTCATAGGCTTTCTGCATATCAAGTTTCAAGATCGCCTAAAAATTTTTTCTTCCTTTCTGTAATTATCAGCTGATGTAGTATTTCCTAAACGATTAATGTATTATCCTGAATTTGTTTACCTTGTACAAAGGCACTTTGTTCAAGCTCTATAATCTCTGGAAGCCAAATATTTAGTATATTAGCCATGACTTTTGAGATGATTTTGTAGCTGAAGTTGCACAAATTGATAGGTCTGAATTGGCCTATGTTTTTTGGATTTTTTACTTTTGGTATCAAGGATATATGTGTTTTGTTGAGAAGGAGGTTGATGGTACCTGTTTCGAAAAAGTTTTGCACTAGCTGGACCAAATCCAGCTTTATGTCCTCCCATGACTATTGATAAAAGAGGCCATTTAATCCATCGGGTCCGAGGGCTTTTGATGAGCCCAATTGGAAAACCTCTTCTTTTACCTCTTCCATGGTAATGTTGGCCATCAGATTTTCATTTATTTCCTATCTTATTGGGCTAGGACACTAATTTAGGATTGGTTGATAGTTCCTAGGACCCTTTGATTTGTATAGGTTCCGATAGAAGGACCCTATGTGTTCTTTGAGTGCCGAAGGATCCCTACGCTAACTTTGATCTTCCATTTGCAGCATTGTAATCTTATTTCTCTATCTTCGATGCACTGTAGTTGCGTGGAAGAACTTAGTGTTCATATCTCCCCATTGCAGCCATTTAATGCGTGATCTCATCCCCCAAAATTTTTCTTCTTGTTTCCACAACTATTCTCTCTGGTCGACAATGTTTTGGGCTTCCTTCCTGCTGGAATTTTCAGACTTCTTGTTAGGTTGCTCTGTTAATGCCTTGTTGAGCTCCCTAATACGACATGGTGCATTGGAAAACTTCTCTTTGCTCCACTTTGCAAGCTCTTGAGAAGTATCATTGACTTTCGCTGAGAAACTTGTCTAGTTTAGTGGCATTTTGTTCCATATTTTCTTGATGATCTCTCCATACTCTTCATTTTCTGTCCAGTATGCTTCAAACTTAAATTATCTCTTCATTTTCTTACTTTCAAGATGCAACACAAGGAGAAGAGGGCTATGGTCCGAGCCAATTGCTGGAAGGGCTTGTACTTCAACGTTAGGAAAGGTAATTCTCTAGTCCATTGCACATAGAACTCTATATAGTCTTTTTTTGACAGGGCCTTCCATTGCCAATTATTTGCCCACATGTAAGCACACCATTTGCTATCCATGTCCATTAGGGAACACTCATTTAAAAGATCTCTGAACACCTATTCTGTGATTATCTGCTTCTTGTTTCCCCACCTTCTCCCACACATATAATATTTCATTAAAATCTCCCATGCAAGTCCACGGTAGATGGTTTGTTGACTGGAAATCCTTCAGCTTTTGCCATAGCTTTAGCCTTTCCCCAAAATTCATCAGTGCATGAAGAAAAGTTATCCACATGTGATAGCCACTGTCTGGATCTGTGCACTCCAAGTCAATGAACTCTTTAGCGCTAGCATTCACCTTTAACACCACTTCCTCACTCCACAAAATGGCTAAACCTCCCGCTATTCCTTCTGGGTTTTCTATGAACATATTTTGGAACTTAAGTATCCTTTTAACTCCTTCCACCATTGTTGCTTTGTTCTTTCTTTCCATCAAAAAAACCAGATTGGGCCTTTCAAGAGCTACTAGAGCTCTTAGTTCCTGGAATGTCAGGGGATTGCCAAGCTCCTGACATTTCCAGCTTATAATTTTCATATCGTCGCCGGTGACTTATTAGGGCTAGCCATCAAAGCCCACTCATTACCATCTTTGATCAACTTAATTGGGGTCTTCAAAAGCTCCATATCATCGATCATTAGGGGAACTTGTTCTGCTGTGCATTTCTTTTTTTTTTTTGCCCTCTGCACCTTCATACTTTTCTTGCTGCATTTCCCAACTTTCGATAGGATCGGCTTAGTAGCTTCGGAGCACATAATCTGTTTGTCATGATCTGTATTTTTCGTAAGGAGAACTACTGATTCTTCCGGTGCCTCCTGTTCATTTGAACTTTCTGCCCTTCAAACCTCAATAATTTCTTCCTAGAATTAATATTGTTCCCAAGTTTTTCTTGGATTATGTATGTTGTTGATGAGTCGACTCTCAACCTCATCTAACGCATTCTTGAGAGAGAGAGAGAGAGAGAGAGTTGTGCAGTTACGGTTTGCAAGAAATGCACCAAATTCAACATTTGTCATCCAATGATTGGTACACATAAAGCTATACAATGAATAATGGAAGGCCATCTCCATCTTCCAACTCAAAAGCTTAACTCAAGATGGACATTTTGTTAAGAAATCAATATGTAAATAAGAAAATCAGTATCCATTTGAAATATATATATAAATTAAAAAAATATATATATATTTCAAACTCACCAAAACGTTCCGCAAAATTTAGTAATTTCCAAGAGAATCACAACCTGGAAAATTTAAAACTTGAAAATTATCAAATATATAACTTGAAGAATATCGGTCCATTTCTACGATTAATATGTTTGAAAATCAATTTCTATCACTTTAAGTAATTGACCTAAGGGCAAATATTCATTAATTTAGCCATAATGGATCACTTTCCAGTAACTACGGATTCAGAAAATACAATTTGGACTTTCTTCTAATACGATACTAATAACCCAATTGACATTTCCACTTGGGGTATCTATTGTCTTCAAATTCCTGCATATTAATTGATGTAGGAATTTTCCGAAAGTCCCACTTCATCGACTCAATTTTTTGTTTTCTTTATGTATCAGAGCTACACAAGGACACGATGATCTTTTCTTCTTAAAGAAAAAAATCTCCAAATGATTACCTTGTGGATACTGCGCTTGATTTTTTGCTTTTTGATTTACTTCAATTCCTATTGCTTAGGTCAGAGATATCACGGAAGGAACCTCCCGACTACCCCAACCCATGTTTCAAAATTGTCAGTGGAAAGACTATCAAGAGTGATTACAAAAGACACGCTCTCTGCTCTTGAATGTGGAGGTGGCGACATTCAAACAAGTCTAGATATGTGGATTCCTATCCATTCATAATACCTTTAAGAAGAATTGTGGTATAGCAAGTCTTGCTCAACAACCAAGTACAAGGAGCAATGGCACACCTGACGGAGGCTACTGGGGGCTCAGCCCCCTTCGTTCAAAATATTTTTATATTACTTAAAGTCGAAAATTTTCTAAATAAATTTTATATAGGTGACATCTCTTTCCCTCACCCAATATGCAATTGGATAAAAATGAGATGTCATGCTACAATATGACCTAATGGACCCATAATTCAATACCGTATATTGCCAAATAGGTGATTTTCTCTAGAAGATTAAACTATTAGGAAATGCAGAAACAACATACATGTGGAGTGGGATCGACTCTTGGCCACATAGTTGCGTTTTAATTTCTATCAATTTCTTACAACACAATTGAATCTTGGTGATCCAATCTTAGGAGGCAATATAATATTGTTTAAAGCTATAACTATTCTTAGTCACTGTTGGTGTAGGAATAGCTGCGCCCCTCCTAATCTTGTAGAATTTACATAATCCTGAGGAAAATGAGCAGGTATCCCTGGAATCAGCAGGCCAATCACTCTAAAAATCCTCAACAACAATCCCTCTCTGTAGCTTGGTCCCTTCTCCCAAGTAATCGTAAAGCTTCTCATGAGCTCATACCACGCATTCATCATCATCGGTATCACTTGTAGAGGCGAGAAGTAGTTCTTGTTCGGTTCTTCTGGGATGACCTACATATAAAAAATTAAGCAACCAAGAAAATTGAATGAGTTGTCTTATCCAATTACAACACGCCATGCACGGTTAACTCTTTCTTCTTTCTTCTGTTCTTTCGCCTTTTGAACCCTGCTAAGCCAATTCCTGAAGTTCATGGACGTGACAATGTTTTTTTGCTTTGGAGGAATTTTATTGCATAGACAGTCTGAATGGCAAACTCCTCTTGTGCAATTTCAATCCAATGGTATATGATTTATCCACATCACAATTTTGTTTGATATGAAATGGATATACATTGCATTTAGCTAAAGCTACTTTGAGAACCACTTTGTCCACCAACTAATATAACTAAGCCCAAAAAAAAAATTTAGGTGCGCGCGCGAGAGAGAGAGAGAGAGAGAGAGTTCCTCACCTTTCCTTGATATTTGCTATTGAAATAGCAACAACGCCCAAAGTGCGTGAACATGGAAGCTGAATCATCGAAAGGCAACCTAGGCACAATGTCATTGGCATAAACGAATCGAAAGTACGCGATCCGATGTTCTTTCAAGACCCTCTCCGTGAACTCCCCAAACTTGTCATCTCCAACCCTAGGTTGACCAAAGGTGTAGACCCCCTCCAATCTCTCCATCAGCCACGTCTCCCCGTGAATGGCCAAGATCGCTGGGAAGAGTATCGCCAACGCACCTCCCAAGCTGTGGCCGGTCAACACATACTTCACTTTGTCGTTCTCGCCAAGCAGTGACCTTAGTTTCTCCCTTATGGCATAGTAAGCGAACGGCGCGGGGGTTTTGAGAAGTGGATCAAGCTCTTTCGGCCAACCTAGGGTCTTCTGGAGGCCTAGAGCTTTCATGAACCCGCCATGGACATTCCCAACTCCTGGTAACTCGTACCGTGAGAGGTCAACGTCCAAGCACCAATCGGCCGCATTGAAAGGTTCCGTGCCTCGGAAGGCGACCATGATGGTGTCGCGGTCCCGTAGCATGAAGGCTTGTGTGCTTACTTTCCTTTGATAATCTGCAGAAGAAAAATAACAGGTATCTGTCAACTGTTATCTTGGTATATTATCCACAGCTTTAAGATGGCAGCATAGTTCCTTACCATTCCAAAAGTTGTAGGACCCCAAGAAATCCATCTGCACAAGTGAGCGGACATAACTGTTATAAAGGACTAATTCGATTATTGTTCAGCAACATATGTCGCCTCTTTTTAGGATGGTATGGCCAGGTTCAGTTAGTATTAGGAACTTCGTCAATTAAGCTCTTTAGTATAAATTATGATCAATTTTTGACACCTTTTAAGTTTAATTGTCCCTGACTAATTAAGTTGCACAGAGAGCGTGCTTCAAACAGATCAGCTTTGCGAATTCTTGTTTCTGGTCCTCGCTTCTTATGTCTTTACGTGGTCACAACATGATCCATGCTTTCATTTATAGATTAACCCCAAGCCAAGTAGTGTTTATTTCCGATTTAGATTCTGTCGTTTCACCTGCCAGTGGTGGGTGATCGTTGTTTGAAGGTAGGCCTTGTTCTCATAAGATGCTTTCGAAGCCATCATGGAGAGAGCCGCATGGTACTCACTGTCCCCAGGCCTGATGCGGTTGTCCAGTTCCACTCTCTTGTCGAAATAGCCAACGATGGATATATAGCTCCCAGACTCTCTGTCCGGTATCACTACTTTCCCTGTTCACAGCCCCACATAGTACAGTCAACATCTTTCTAAGTGTAAAGTCAACAGATTGGGTAGACTAATCCTAACTTTTTGCCATGGCACTACTTGATCAATATCTTCAACTAGATATGTTTCCCAGAAAATACAGCAATTGGTCTGAGAATTTAGAACTTCTATTGGTTGGTGATCTAAGTCAGAAGAAGCTGTTCTCATGAAGACATGATCAGTAGACGGGCGTTGATGAGTCTAATTAGGTATCTGATAAGCCCAGTTGTTCTTAGTTAAATTTCTTCGAGGAAATTGATGAATCTGAGTGAACTAGATCCAAAAGGATAAAATATATCCAAACGCAATCAGACTTATTTCGAGTTGTTTTAATACAACCTTATTGTGCCATATTGCAATAACTAGATATGCAGGCTGACCTCGAAAGCAGTTGACAAGAAGCCTTCCAAAGTTCCGATTGCTCGACAAGAGATTCAACCAAAACTCGATCACTGACCCGATCAAAGACAGGGGTTTGGCCACAAGAAGCAGAAGCTTCTGCGCGAGAATGGATACAAACATGATCCACCTCCGCTCAAAGTTCTCCTCTCCTTCCTCGGAGGAGTCCACGAATTCCCTTTTGTGCACATCGCTGTAGATCAGAATGCGCAAGAGATCAATGACACCGGCTTTCTCTGGGCTCAACAGCAAGTAGTTGCTGCAGAAACTCTTGTCACAAGCCATGGCTTTGAGGCAAAGAAGAGAGAGGTGATTGTTAGGGTTCTTTCTCAATTTGAGAGGGTCTGTGTACTCGCTGCCTTGGATGGGACTTGTACTGATTCTTGAACTTGGCTTCAAATGCTTATTTATAGAGGTTTCTTTGTCATTGAATAGTCATAGACGTAATTTCTGACTTGGTGTTTGTATATTAATCTGTAGATTAGTCTCGGTGTACTTGGCATTACTCAAAGAAAGAAAAACGTGAGTACGAGAGCCGAACGACTTTCGATGGGTTGGTGAAGAAAAACTAACTCGTTGTGGAGAAGGTGGAGACTCTTTCCGACCCGCATTTCTGCATTTCGACGGAGTCGCAACATGTGCAATTTTCATAATTTAACGTGAGACCGTGTGATTCATTATCATTTAATTAATGGGCACTAGAGAGATCTAAGTGGGGCCCTACTAGTATCAACTATGCCGTTCGAGCAGGGTTGGAAGACGAGGTTGTGCTAAATTCAGCGTCCTTCCAAACGTGATCTAGTTGACATACTGCTCGTGAATTTTGTGCTCCATCGCGTTGCACAAAATAGCTACTTGGACATACAAGACGGTCATGAATTGCCGTACTCCATAGTGTTGCACACGGTTGCTACTTTGACATATAAGACGGTATGAATCATTTACTTTGAACTTGTACGAATTTCATTTTAGAAAATGAACATCAATTATTCGGCTAAATATTAGGTTCGCAGCTTTTTTTGACTCGGCCCACATTTACGTTTTAAATTTGAAATACAGCTACATTTCTCATTATTTGGTGACTAGATCGATTCAATTTACAAAATAGAGAATGAACATTCATCCAACGGATGCAATTGGTATTTGGGTCATTGTTCTAAGGGGTTTTAGTGGGTTAAATTTAATTTTTAACCGAACTTGTCATTTTTTTAAAGATATTTTTAGTGTGTATACAATATTCCACCATAGATCAAGTAATACAATAAAAATAACAATTACACCCAAGTCATTAAAAAAATTTCAGTATTTCAAAGCTTCAAATTACACACAATAATCTCCCTATGTTTAGTCTCACGATCCCTTGCAAAGGGAAAATTGCTCAAAAAGCCCTAAAACTATTGTACGAAGGCCAATTTAGTCTTAAACATTTTGATTGTGTTAATTTAGTCCTAAAATTTTTGTACGATTTGCCAATTTAGTTCTAAATTTTTCATGTGCCAATTTAATCTTAAAGCTTTTGACAATTTGTGATTTAGTCCTCACGGTCATTTTTAGATGAAAATCATTGACGTTGTAATCGAGTCAACACCGGCCATCCTATGTGGAGGTGATAAATGATCACTTGCTTGGTGGTCATTAGTCATTAATGTAGAAAACTGTGGGGTTTTGCTCATTAGAAAAGAGTGTCTATAGGTTAATCACATTAGGGCCCTTTTTTATATTAAGATAAATGTGCGAGTTGTGTAAGAGAAATCTCATATCAGAAAATTGACGTGGTGTAGAGCAACTAATATATCTTAGTTGGCCCATAACTCATTAGCTTAAGCTTTTGAGTAAAAGTAGATCCAATTGAATATGCCAATAGGCTCGAATTTAAGTTCCCTCTTAGCAATCTCCCAAAAGTGAATGTATTAGACTTTTGCTACGTGCTCCCAAAATTTCAATCCAAGTTGGTGGAAACTTCCCTCCTCCAAAAACCGGATTGGTGCGTTTTTTCAAACATTAAGTGACTTTCACCTACTAGGGGTGAGCGGTTCCAGGGTGGGTAGGGTTTAGACCTAGACCCTATTCCTTATTCCTTTGGACCAGTTTGGATAATGTTCTCCTTTTTGGACCATGTTCCCTACCCTGTTTTATTGGACCCTGTTCCCGGCCCACCCCTTTTTCCGGTGCGGGAACAGGGTTGACCCTGTTTATATTGGAACCTGTTTTGCATAAAAATTAACCTTAGAAAAGCAAGTCTAGATGAGTTATCTGTTGAAACAAAAAGGCCGGGCCAAGCACATCCTTCGACCAAACTCATTGGGACCCATTTCAACTTAAATGAAGCCTCCAATCTCAAGATGATCCAAACATTTTTGGAACCCATACTTACAACAGTTAAAACTAGTGCATGATTCCAAGCCTTAGGTTTCTCCTTCTACTTATTTTCAGATTTAAAAAGGTCGCCACATAGAAAGGATTTAAAGTTAAAAATAACATAGAAAGGGTTCTTTTGTCACGAAGACTTGTCAATGTCCCGGTGCTTGGGAGATATATTTGTATTGGGACTCAATTGTGATGTGAATGACCCAAATGCTACACTGATTAAAACCAGTTTGAAATATTGATTACTAACTGATGTGTCAATGAATTACAATTTGACATATCAGTTAGTAAATCAACGTTGAAAACCGGTCTCAACAGGTGTAATATTGCTCGATCAATACATAATAAAGGGACTAGTTGTCAGTTTCTCTTAATAAATAAACATCTCATCGCAAAGTGCGACTTATTCGGTTGTTCCATTTCATGCGTGCAATTGGGCTATGAATTGAATGAAACGCTTTCATCTGCTGATTTTGGCCCCCATCTTATACCAGAACTTATGCCCCCGATGCAAAAACCCAGCCAGAGAAGTTGGACTTGAATGACCTCGAATCCTTTTAGAGCAAAATTTTATCTGTTATAATGCTTAATTTAACGTGGAGGATGACTAAATAAGGAACAGAACATTAACTTGGCTTCGAAATCTTTGATGAAGCGATGGAGTCGAGAAATAGAAACTCGAGCTGCGGCGTTTTCGCCAAACCAAAAAAAAAAAAGAGAAAAGAAAGAAAGAAAGAAGCAGGGGTGGTCGGGGGAGCTCACCAAGATACGAGCGGCGAGGGAGTGAGAAGGGCCATGGGAGGAGAGGGAGTTGAGGGCAACCTCAGCGGCAGAGTGCTCAGCCTAGCGGAGCGGCAGAGCAGCGAGGCAGCGACAGCTTCGCAAAGTGGGGGCGGCGGTAGATCGGCAGCAGGGGAGCTCGGGAAACAGCGTGCGGTGAGATCTGCGGATTAGAGGCGTCGGCGAGGCAACAGCAGCAGGTGGAACGGCGAGATTGAACGGAGGCAGCGTCGGCACTCGAGTGCGAGCTTGGCAGGGGTCAGCAGCTTCGCGATTTCGGGAAGCGAGGGCAGTCCGGCAGCTTCGCGAACGAGATCGCCGACTCCTCGTTGGGCCGGAGGAGGTCCCGCCACAGGGCAAAGGCGACGGAGAGCCCGAACGTACCGGACGGCGAGAAGACAACGCACGGGACGCCGCGGTCACGGGCGAAGCGATGGGTCCACCCGAGGAAGAAGTCGGAGACGACCGCACAGGGCGGGGAGCGGTGGGACTCGAACCACCAAGAGAGGAGCGGGAGGTGGAGGTCGCGGAGGGCGTGGACTTTGGCGACAAAGCGCACCCGCGGCGGGTGTGGTGCGGCGGGGGGCTCTAGGGAAGGCAAGACGAGAGGCTGGAGCGAGGAGGAGGAGGCAAGGAAGGGGTCGAGCAGGTGGAGGTTGTCGGGGGTGACGACGACGGTGACGGTGACGGCGAGGGCGAGGGCGACGGGGCGAGGGAGGAGGAGGAGCTTGGCGACGGTGGTGCGAGCGCGAGGGGAACCGGGAGAGGAGCTCAGGGAAGTCTGGTTCTCTACGTCTGTGCCTCTACGAGTAAAGATAGAAATAAAATTAGGGTTTTGCTGGGGTAAAAACTGGTTCTCCAACCGGTTCCCAAACCGGTCTGGTTGAACCGGTTCCCGGGTGGGTAATCCCTCGGAACCGGTTCCCGGACCGGTTTAAACAAGGTCTGAGTTTTGGGAACCGGTTCCCGGCCCGGTTTTAACCGGAACCGGTTTCCAACCCCGTTTTCTGGGTGGGCCGGACCGGGAACCGGGTAAACCCGGTCCGGTTGCACACCCCTATCACCTACACAAATGAAAAACAAACTCAAAAAAACCCTAATCATATTTCACGACAAAAAGTGTGTTTTTTTTCTCACATATGTCAATGGGTCGCTTCACTTAAGATCAAAAGGACCCACAACGGAGATGTATGGTGGTGCGACAGAGCTGAGTGCTAGAGACATGGACAAAACATGGACAAAACGGCGGCCATGGTTGACTAGGGAGATGACCAAAAGAAGAAGAAAACCAGTAGAGAGAGAAAGGGAAGAGATGGTGTTTTATTCCATCCTTTGATAGATACAATGTACCCAAACTAGTCAGTCATTGAGCTCACTCATGTTGTAACCCTTTGACAAACATATATTGACTATGCGATTGCTGCCTGTAAGTCTGACAGTGGGGCTATCCTCTCGCCCTTTTTAGTAAACAGGACCAACTTTGCTAGCCATGCATCCTAGACCATGTAGATCAATCCCCATTAGAAGTTTTAGTTTGGAGATTCTTGTGGGATGAGTAAATATAGAAGGTTGGCCCATAAGACTGGATGATATGTTAGGCCATTTAGCAAACTTGGGCTTTTAATTGAACTTTTCATGGACTCAAAATACAACCTAAGCCCAGCCATGCAAAGGCATTTCATGATCCGTGCTTTAGAGGCCACGCAAGATCAGCACGATCGGGCCGACCACTTAACGAGTTTAATTGACCTTCACCTGGTCTGTTTAATTGAGCCTATTTCAAGGTTGTCTCTGGCCAAAAAGACTTCATTTCTGGTGTCTGATCTTTAATCCCGAATGGGTGTCGATGTGTCAAACAAATATATTTATTTCGTTGGATTCAATCCTATAAGCTGAGGTTGAGTTCACTAGCTTGAACAGTAGTAAGCTAAATAATGCCGCTCAAGTTCTTTCACTACACGTTGATAATCAAATAGCTTAAATCTGAGATTCTAAGCTCTAGCTTAAGAAGGCTGCATTTCTAGCACCTCGAACCATCCATTTGTCACGGTTCTTTTATGTATAGTGCCATAGGACGATGATTGTAGTAATCTTGTCCAACAAGGAAAGAGGATACTTGTTTGTCACAGCTAGAGAGATGGGATAAATTGGGACGACTTTCAATACCTTTTTGGATGGTGGAGAGACTAGGAACAAGTCAAATCGCATATATTACATCCACAAAGTGTTACTGGTAGCATATATGTGAAAGTGAATCTAAGGAGTTGGGCTAAAATTGTAATGCCGATGCTAATCGAGCGGTGTTAAAATGGATAAGTTCTTGGGAAAGTCCTTGCTATCACCTCACTAATACCAAAATACAATTGGTGAGGACCAATACGAAAGACAGGCTGAAGGTACCAAAACAGATGAAGAGGAGTCTAAGAACTCTATGTCTAAGGTGAACAGTGAAGAGGAAGATGAGGAAAGCAGTGTGGAGGAAGATGATGAGTAGATATCTAGGGAGGGAAGATACCTTTTATCTAATTCATCAGAGCGGTTTAATTTGATGTTCATTTATTTTTTGTGGTGGCCCTCTGATTTTGGTCCGTTTGAATAATGAAGATGAGCACATGCATTTATCTCTTTTAATAGTATATATCTTTGATTAATTATATTTAGTCTCCGTTCATTTTACTAAAAATAACTTCCAAAAAACGTTTTTCAGATTTGTTGACGTTTATTTCGCAGAAAATAAACTAATTAATGAAAACAATTTTCCGCTATTGATTAAGAGTAGGGAAAGTGTTTTCCACTTTTCAAAAATATAAAACATTTTCCATAACTTTTCCACATCATCTTCTTTCACCAAACATATTTTCATTTTCTTTTAAATTTTATTTATCTTTGTTTGTTTTTTTAAATCAAGTTTTAAAATTTTCTTTTACTTTTACTTTTTCTTTTCTTTTCTTTCTTCTTTTTTTTTTCTTCTTCTTCCTTGGCCCTAGTCGGTCACCGATCTCTAGCTACAACAACAATCGACAATCAACCACAGGCCAACTCAAGCCTTGCCACAAGCTGGCAAGCTCCTCACCACAAGGCTCCACCTCACCCAAGGCTAAATCCGACAAGAGTGAGACTCATTCTCGCCTAGTTCAGCAGAGCACGAGATCACCCAAATCTAGTGAGCCACAAGCTTGCCGACCTCAGCAAAGCTAAAGCTTGCCTCAATCGGCGAAGCTCGAGCTCACCTAGATCTAGCAAGTCGCGTTGGCCTCAACAAAACTCAAGTTCACCTGCATTGATGGAGCTCAGGCTTGCTTGAATTTGGCAAGCCAAGACCTCGCCAAAGCTCGAGCTTGTTAGAGAAAACTTCCTTATTTGTTTTGAAGCTGACAAAACATTTTTATCAGTCTAGTTTGAAGACTTGCAGACTCTTTCGTCAAAGTCTGAAGATCGCCAGACCGCCAGACTCAAGATTTAAAGTCTTCACTCATTGACAGTTTCTAGACCGACGAAGAAGACTTATCCAGAATTGAGTATTTCTTTAAGAATTTAATTCGAGCGGCTAAAGAAGTTCTCACGGCTAGAGATAGCATCTCAAGATCTATTATTCGTTTTGAAATTAATTCGAGTAATTTGGATCCGTTAATTGACGAAGTATACTTGGAAGATTCTACTTATGGAAACCTATATCTTGATTGTATGGGCGAGTATGATTGATGAGCTGTCATCATATTCCTTAAGTAACTCGAGATCTCCATAATTGATTATGTCCAATGGGTAAATTGGAAGAACTCATTTGGAAGGTACCAACGGTTATGAAGGCATAGAAGAGTATATAAGGAAGACGCTCTAATTATTCGAGTGTGTGCACGATAGAAAAATTCCAAAGTCTGAAGTTTCTTGTTCTTTGTTGATTCAATTGTTGAGTGTAAATTTGTAACTCAAAAGAGAGTTTTGATACTTGTGAGACATTGAGGAAGTGTAACAGAATCTCTACACCATGGAATCAAGGACATGATACTGTAACGACTCTTTTGATTCATAGTGAAATCTAACCGGTGGGCTATTAGTGTGGGAGAGTGGACGTAGACTTGGATTAAGCCGAACCACTATAAACCTTGTGTTCTTATTCTCTTCCCCGAACTCTTTTACTTTGTTCGTAACTCTATTTAATTGTTAGAATCTGATTTTTTCTGCAAAGTCCATTGTCAACCAGACTCGAGTTAAAAGTAAAAGTTTTACCCTATATTTTGCAAAATCTGTTTTCGCACCTATTCACCCCCCTCTAGATGCTTGTACTAGCTCTTTCAAGCTCACTTGGTTTGGCGAAGCTCGGGCTTGCCTAGATCGGGTGAGCTGCAAGCTCACCAACCTTCGATGGAGCTCAAGCTCACTCGGATTTGTAAGGCTACAAACTCATTGGCCTCAATGGAGCTCAACCGAGCATCAAGCTTGCCAATCTACATTTTGGTCAATTGCTGGGCAGTGAGCCATCATCAAGGCACACAGTGGTGGAGGAAGAGGGAGGAAGGAGAAGAAAAAGAAATAAAGAAAAATTAAAAATAGTAAAAATTCGATTTTTATAATAAAATAATTTAATTTTCAATTTTTTAAAATTAAAATATTTTGGTTGATTAAAAAATTAAAATTCAATTTTTCAGTAATTTCCCTAAAAATCAAATCAAATACTGAACAATGGAAAATATTTTCCACTTCATTTTCAAGTTTCAACCGAACAAAGGAAAATATGATTGTTTTCTTGGAAAATGGCTTCTTATAAAATATTTTACGGAAACATGATATCTTCCGTGAAATGAATGGAGTCTCGGTATCATATTTATCTTAATATCTTAAATAGTTATTTTCGATTCCACAATCGATCATTATTTAGAAAAATAATTTCAGATTATTTATTTTTTGCAAAAACAAACGTCTTTATATACATACATAGCTTAATTTCACATCACCTATTTTCCAATTTGTTTATATCGCTCTTTCAACATATGACATTCTCTTTGAAATTACCATTTCCGAGATACTATGAATATAGACAAATTTATGTTTTCCGTTCACAAGAATCCAGCCTTAAATGGTTGATGCAAGACTGTTCTTTTTGACAAGTACAATACTTCATTGATGGTCCTATACAACCGCAAAATTCCTTCTAGTTAAGAAATACGCCATCAGTCACCCTACGTTAGGTTCTCTATGCAATAGGACCTTCAACGAGAGCAACTTCAGGCCCTACGAAAACAGATTTAGTGAAATAAACCAATCTACTTACATTATCAACGCATGCATACATCAAGAGCCAATAAGGCAAAACACCCGCGTGAGTAATTTGGATACCGATTACTTATCTTAATGCAAACCCCGCCACAAAAGATATACCAACTCGACGCGATAGTAGGACGAAAAGATAAAATCTTAATTCAGACCTTTTTCCCTTAATTTAAGACTAAAAGATTTCCATTGTTAAACTATGGAAACATTTTATATGCGGTTGTATTGGACCATCGATGAAGTATCGTACTCGTCAAAAAGTTAGGAAATACCAATACTTTCCGGAAGCTTTCATGTCATGTCAGAGTACACTCTCTAATTCTCAATCAACACCGACACTCAATCAACAAGTGTCAGAAAATTTAACATCTAATCAACTTTCTAACACTTGAGTCCAAAATTAGGGCATGCGAATTTGGAATTATGACACGTGATTCCACCATGCACAAAATCAATTTTAAAATTTTCAATAAATATAAAAATGATTAAAAATAAAAATAATAAAAGGGAAAGAAAAAAAAAAATAATATATATCACTCTTACTTCCCATAACACACAATGTCTTTTATAAGTTTCAGCAAATCATCCTCTTCCCTGCTAAAGCGAAAAGCCAAATAGTTGGACACGGGTTGGTAGATTATCATCCGAGCTTTTGGGGGAGTGATTACCTCCAAATTATGGTTCTCCCTCCAACCCGATAGTTGGACTTAAGTTACTACAATTTTATTTAGTGTAATTTTGCATCACAAAATGTTATTTCAAAATGGATTAGTTGCTTAAATTAGAAAAGAAAAAAGGAAACAAACTAAAGAAAAGATTATAAGGATAGGTCTAGTGCCAATGAACCTCTCATGCGCTTAGTATCACTACAAAATCAACATGCGTTTTCATCTTCATGTGTAGGAAGATGGCAGGGCCGAACATGAAATCTCGAAGCTGAAGGACGAGATGAAGAGATGCTTATCCTGGCTCCTTGGGACATAGGGAACAGGGAACAGCAACCACCTTAAGCCCTCGGTCGGGTCGACCCTTGCTCTTAAATGCCGAAGTGGCGATACCCGAATACGTCTTGAAGTGAGGATTCCCTTTTATCCACAATACCTCTAAGAAGAATTGCAATGTGGCAAGTGATGCTTGCTGCCATGTCAAGTACAAGGAGCAGTGGCATACGTAGGCCCAAAAAATTTTATATTATTAACGTAAAATATATCAACTAATACCAAAAAAACTCAAAATTAGTACACATGTGATAAATATATCACAAACTAATTTTTTAATCATCATAAAAACCCAAATTGGAATCCATGTGACAAATTTATCATCCGTTAGTTTCCATTAACTTACTAAAGTGGATGACACGTGAAAGTTTATAAATGTACAATTTGGAATTTTACCCTACGTATATCAGTTTGTGGTTTTCCATGATATTAATCTAATTTAACAAAAACTAATATAGAGTAAATTTGTTACCAATGTACTACTTTGGGGTTTTTAGTAATCAAAAAATTAATTTGAGATAATTTGTCATAGGTGCAAATGTTTGGAGTTTTTTTATTGTTAAAAAATTTGTTTAAAACAAATTTTTCATAAATATACAAATTTTGAATTTTTATGATTTCAACACATAATATTTTCAAGGGCAAACCTCTTTTCTTTACCTAATATTATTAGGATAAAGATAAGAGGCGTGCTAGAATTTGACCTCATTTGACACGTGCTTTAGTATCACACATTTCAAATAGTTGGTTTCTCGAAAAGCTAAATTACTAATATTAAATTAAATCTCCAGTTTAAACTATTCAACAAAAAACAAGTCTAATGTTAATCATGAGACTTCAAATGATTTTTGTTATCTCTGGTAAGCGTGAGCATCGGTCTAAGGTCAACTCATGTCCAACCCTAGACCAGCCTAACCTGGCTGATCTTGGTCTAATTCCTAGTGAACTAGGTCAGTCCTTGATGTTGAGATTCTTAGACCCTACACTATGCAAGTTGGTCCTTGATCCTGGGATTTTAGGGTTAAACCAACCCTATACATAATATATATTATATATTATATACTTTTGTCTACTTTAAATTCTAGCGCTTCCTCCTTTGTTATCTTCACACTTTAATTTGTCGTGTAAATTAGAAAGTAAAAAGAAATCCAACCATAATTCGACCATAAAATAAATAACTAAATAAACCCTCTTCACTCACCTCAGCCTTGCTCACCTTATTCACCACTCATCCCGCAACTTGCCTCTCTTCACTTACCTCATTCGCCTCTATTTGTTGACATCTAAATTTTAAACAAGTATTTATAATAAAAATTGTATAAAAATCAGGGGCCAATTGGGCCCTAACAAAAAGGATTTTTGCATCATGTAGGCACTAATATTATTTACATCAACCAAGTTTTATTTATTTTTATTTTTCATTTTATTATTGCATTTTGGGTAAATATAAAAATTAATATGATTAAAAAAAGGGCTCTTTTCTCTCTTTTACATGGACCGACACGAAGTGGACTCTCTCTCTCTCTCTCTCTCTCTCTCTCTCTCTCTCTCTCTCTCTCCTCTCTTCAATCTTGCCCACATACATATGAAGGAAGAGAACTGCCCTGCACAAGAAAAAAAAATGATCGAAGATGGTAGAAAAGTCCAAGAAAGGGGCTAGCACTCTCTTGGCGTGAAGAAAGAGAGAAAGGGGTTGAGAAAGGGCATAATAATAATAATAATAATAATAATAACAACAACAACAATAATAATAAGGGAAAAACCAATGAAATCCTAAATTTTACCCAAAGTGACAAATTTACTCCAATTTTTTTTTTTGTGACCAAGGATCCATTGGAGCATGCCCTTGTTAGCTTACGCCAATTCGGGATCTCACGTCTCAAAGATGGAGGACCTACAGTGCTTATACCTCAGGGAGAGCTAGCCTAGCAACCCACCGCCAGGGCTTCCCACTTGAATCGCTAGCAATGCAAGGTTTCAAAACCTCAACCTCCATGCGCTGGAAGGAGTGAACTTAACCAATTGCACTGCCCATGGATGGGTTATCCCAAGTTTTTTTTTTAACATGAAAAAAAATTTTAACATGAAAAATCTCAAAAAAATTTTTTACAAAAAACCTGAAATCCATGTGACACATTTACCCTAAACTATAACGCATTTTGATCTTTTTACTTTTGTAAAAAAAAAAAAAAAAAAAAAAAAAAAAAAACTCTATTTTCTTCTTCTTCTCTCTTCCCTCCGCCGGCCATGGCAAAGCCGATGAAGGGAAGCCGGCGTCCGACAAGGGTACCCTCACTGGCATCTCGCCCTTGCCTGGGTTGGCTAGGGCCGCCCTCACCAACGTCGAGCGAGGGCGCCCTCGATTGGTTTGGGCAAGAACCTCCCTCCCCAGATCTAGTAAGGGCACCCTCCACCTAACGCTGGTGAGGAAGCATCGGGCCTCCATTGCTAGACATCGACGAGGGCTGCCCTCACCAGCGTCAAGCGAGGGGTGCCCTCGCCAGATCTAGCAAGGGAGGCCCTCGCTCAACCCAGTCGAGGGCTGCCCTAGCTTGACGCCAGCTTCCCTCCGTAGGCTCAAAAGAAGAAGAAAAAAAGAAAAAAAAAAAAGACAAGAATGCCCTTAATGAGGTAAATGTCGCACAGTTTGCAAAATTTGGGATTTTCATATCACAAAAAAAAAAAGTTTGGAATAAATTTGTCGCTTTGGATAAAATTTTGGATTTTTTGTGGTCTTTTCCCTAATAATAAACAAAAAGACAAAAGGAAAAAAAAAAAAAGAGAGAGATACGGAGAGGGGAAGTCATCTTCTTCAGCCCCCTCCCCGTTTTCTCCTTCATCTTTCCCTCTCCGCCTTTGCAACTCATGCAAAGCAATGATGACATGTGAGAATAGCCTACAGTGGAAAAAGAGGAATAGGCCGATGACAAATGGGACAGCAGGGCAAGCGTTTTCAATGTTGTCGAACTAAGGAGTGCAAGTGGATGGTGAAAGGACATCGGTTCGGCAACATCATGGCCGGTCAACCCGCCAAGGACCGATAGTTCAAGCACCTCCTCAATCAGCCTCCTTGCCTATAAATAGGACATCCGTAATACCAAAAACTGGGCAACAGAAGTGGAAAGCTCAAAGAACTTCCCTTGAGAGACATCAAGGGAGGCCTAATAGCGAAAGATCTAAAATGAAGAGAGATCAAATGAGCGAGCTCGAAGGATCGCCCTGAGAGAAATCTAGGGCGTCCTAAGAGTGAGTGAGTCCAAGCAAGATTGAAACCTAAACAAAGAGATAGAGACAGAGATAGAGAGATAGAGAGAGCTTGTGACACTAAGATCCGAGAGAGGTTTGTGTGAGCAAGCGAGATCTGAGGGAAAAGGAAGAAATCAAGGCTAAAAGAGAGAGATATCCGAGGATAAAAACCTCCCGAGCAAGACCATGGTGCATGCGCCACCATGCCAAGTGGGGACACCACTAGCCATGTGGCATCCTAAAATTTCATATCAACCTTTAGATATGCTATGATCCATGATTTGCAATAAGATTTAAGGCCAAGCTTTTTAATGGATAATTATTTGATGGGAAAGAAAATTATATTCTTGGCTGTGTGTTTTATAGGTTGGATTCTATTAATTTGTGTTGCAATTTTTATGGTTATATAATTTTCAATTAGGCATTTATATAAGTGGGATTTAGAGTGGATTGTTAAAAGAGGAAGTGGGCCAAAATTCTTAGGCCAAGACCAGCCCACAAAACCCCACCATTCAGCCATTTAGGCCCGGCCCGCAAAGCCCAAAGGAAAAGAGCTGCCATCCGACCGGCCCAAGGAACCCAATGGGTTGTCGATCGAAGGGGAGAGAAGGATGGATGGAGAGGTCCGGCCCAAAAGGAAGGCCCATCAACCTGCATGTGAATCCCCAAGTGGCAAAAGAAGCTTGCCAAGTGTTGCCCTTTGTAGCCAAGTGTAAGAAGCCATGCAAAAACAAATGATTGCTAATGATGAAGGGAAAGAAAGAGAGGGAGAGTAGGCAGATAGAGAGGAGAGAGAGAGAGAGAGAGTGAAATCGAGAGAGGGAGGGCGAGCATGCGAGAGAAGAGGAGGAAGAAGGAGGCATGTTGCTGCCGATCATCCGCCTGGTCGCCGCCGCCGAGTCCGCTTTGCCCTGCCATTTTTGCTTGTTGTGTTTTGCTCGGATTAGAGACAAGTAGAGTCCATTGATCTACCCTTTACTTTCTGTGTTTTGTGTGTGATGAATGGTGGATTTCGGATGTGGATGAAGTGTGAAATCTCAAAGCTATAAGAGTTGTGTTCTAGCCTAGTGTTCTGTTTCTGGAATAACAGTCCGACTTTTGATGATTTCGTGAGTTGCATGCAATGTTCTAGTGGGAATTTGGCTTCAACTTATTGATGAAATTTTCAGAGGACTTCTTGGAGAGTAACATATCAAAATTTTAGAAGAAATGAACAAGTATAGACCGGTGAAACTATTTTTCTTTGAAGAAGTTAGATCTGGAAATCGTAATGCTGACCTAGTGTGATTCTGCGAATTTTATAAAATTCTCCGGTTGAAATTTAATATCATGTTCTGAATGAAAGTTGAAGAATACATGTTAAGGAGTAACATAATAAAATTTTAGAGGAAATGGATGAGTTTAGGTTGGTGAAACAATCTTTATCCGAAATGGTTAGATCTGGAATTCGGTTCCGAGGATTATGGACGGTTATGGTTGCTATAGTTTTTAATTTATCACGAATTATGTTTTAAGTTCTTCATGAAATATTTACTTATGAACCTTTTCTATAACACGTAAAAATTTCAGAATTTTTGGAGCCGATTTTGGATTTTTACCGAATTTGTGAATGAAACTGTGTATGGCAATATTCCGAAATTTTAAGGACTGAGATGCGTGAACTGTACCGAATTGTATGATATTATTTTGATATGGTGTTCTTCAAGAAATATTTTCCTCTAGATCTTGTATATAACATGTCTAATTTTTAGAATTTATTAAGGCTGTTTACTAATTTTTCAAGAATTATGACCAAAAGAGTGCAATCTGTTTTTATCCAAAAATTTGCTGCATTTTCAAAAATAAGTGAATTTGCTCCATGTGATATAATGTCTTGAGTGGTTGATTATGCTGCATATGTGGTGACATATGGCATGTTATATAATATCAAAAGTTGGTTTAGACATTCGATATTATTGCATCAAATGCCATGTTGAAATTGAGATACATATATGAATATAAATTATGATAATGATGATACCGTCGGAGGTATGAGCCGACGATACCCCGAGAGTGTTGGGATGCCCAGAGTGTGGGTGCCGGATGCCCCAGGAGTGTTGGGATGCCCGGAGGAGTGTTGGGATGCCCGGAGGTGTGTGCTGGGAGGATTCCTTGTGATGCCAGTTGAGGTACGAGATACTCGAAGGTGTGTGCCGGAAGCTCCTCGCTATGCCAGGTTGGATGCGAGTGATAAATTGTGAGATGTAAACATTGGTCCCTAGAAAGAAAAATGATGTGATCTAATTGAAAGATAAAAATCGAGAATTAAATTATGCACATGGATGTGTGCATATGGCATGGGATGAACCTCATGGGAATGCAAGCATGAAGTGCATGGTGGTATATGCATGTTGCATGAGGATATATGCATGGCTGCTTGATGATATATGTATAAGTGCATGGTGGTATATGTACGTTTTATGGTAATGTATGCATGGCTGCTTGATGATAAAGTGCATGGTGGCATATGCATGTTGTATGGTGATATATGCATGGCTACTTGATGATGAAGTGCATGGTGGCATATGCATGTTGTATGATAATATATGCATGGTTGTAAGGTGAGGTATGCTCAAATGCATGAAAGATATGTATTTTATTTATGATTTGTTCTATTTGACGCATTGTGTAGTTTGGTAGATCTTTACTGTTGAGTGGTTGTACTCACCCCTTTGGGGATTAACATTTCAAATTAGAAAGATGCCTCTATCACCAGTCGTGCGTGGAACCTTCTATGACATACCTACTGACGTTGATGTGGAGTGCACAGAGCATTCTTGTATTAATGTACCTAGTCTAATGTTTGTCCGAGTCCGTATCTTGGTGATGTACGACGTGGGTTTGGTCGATAACCCTGTTATCCAAGAGTTTCTGTCTATTCACATTCGACGCAATTGGGTGATGCTAGGGATGATGCCGCCGCCGCCACCCAATGGACCGGGTTGGGTGTGATGGCATGTATGACTAGTGGGAGCTAACACTTTTTGGGATAGCCGACGCTCATTAATGGAGAGGTGTACATGTCTGATGTAGGGTCGAGTTCTCTTTTGAGTTATAGCCAAGCATAGTTAAAAATCTTGGCATTTTGCTGTACCAACCCGAGATGTCCATCTTGAAAATATAAATAAAAGTGACTCGGCTTTGTCTTTTCATTTGGTGCGTAGTTGGTGTGCATTGCATTATTGTTATTGAAGTAAGGGATGGTGAGACTCATTTATGCTTCCGTTGATGAGCTGCGCTGGGACCTTTATAAAAAAAAAAAAAAAAAAAAAAAAAGGGGGGGGAGAAGAATTTTATTGATCAACCCCTATGAACTATAGTTCCACTTTAATTAAAAAGTTATTAGACTGGTATGTAGTACAATAAGTGATAAGTACCTGTGGCGACCTTAACGGATCGGGGCGTGCCAAGGGGGTGCCACAGGCCACCCCTTTATTCTTTCCTTTCATGTCTTGCTCAGCTTCTCCTTTCTTTGTTCTGGGCATCCCGTTACCATCATCGTTGTAGCTCGTGCGGTCAAGGACGCCATAGCCAACAACGACGCTTGTTCACATCGCGCTCGTCATCATATGTCCCGTCATCCCTACCGCTACCCACCTCCATAGGCGTCACACCCGAAAGCCCTAATCACCACCCCCTACATCTCAAACTCGACTAGCCAAACAGCTTGCTACTCGTTGCCATTGCCATTGTCGCCCTTACCCCCACATCTCAAGCAAGGCATGCTCTCAATCATGACCGAGAGTCAAGTCGGTGACTGAGAACCAAGTCAAGCACGCGGGTCTCAGCCGAGTAAGAATCTAGCCGATTCGGGCCAGACACGCGTGGGCTTGCAAAGTTATGGGCCTTACCTTTCATTTGAGATTGGCCTAGGAGATTAAATTCTAAGTGAGCTTTTCTTTGGAGCCCGGTCCCTCAAATTCAAGACAAAGGCCTAGTTGGGCAAGCCCTAGTCAGCCTAGGTTGAGCTAAGCCTGATCAAGCTAGGTAGCCCGACTCGGATCCGCTTTCTTTTTATAAAATAATATGATATTATTTTAATGTTAAAAATATATTTTCATTAAAAAATCCAAAAATATTTTATATTTTCCAAAAAATAAGAAAAAGCCAAAAAATAGTTTTTTAAAACAAATACATGGAAAATCTTCGAAAACCAAAAAAAAAAAAAAATGAAATCAAGTTTAAGTTAGCGGAAGCAACTGTTAGCTTATCCAATTGCGTCATTATGATGCATGGATTTTTATTAATCCGATTAGGAATTGAATCCCAAAACTCGTGATTGGTATAAAATGTTGCCTAAGTGCTCTACTTGATATTTAAACAAGATCAAATATCGGAAGGACATTAGTGATTAACTAGTATAATCAAGTCTCTGATCCTAATTTCTCTGGTTGCCCAAGAGTCCAAATATTTCACTTGAGTTTCTAATTGACTCATCCAAAATCGATTAGTGGTGACTCGTATTTGAAATTGACTTATAGGTTAAATGCTCGGACCATAAGTCATGAATTAATGGGCTTAGGAGAGCTCGGACTAAACTTAACACTTAGTGAGGCATTAACCTCCATACGTGCCCACGCGTAAGGACGCTTGAAAGAGAGGTCGCGACACTATTCGCTCACCTCACCGCCCACCTCTATTCCATCATCTCACATGTTCGTTTTATGGTTTGTTGCTTTTAGGAAGTACAAATTCCTATTATTACCTTGTCTTATAGATATGTTTGATATGTATTTTATTCATAGTTTAGTTACTCAATATTGCATTGTTGATAATATGAAATTTGAAATAATATGCTTGTCATGTTAGGAAATGCAAAAAAATAATCAATTGGTCCAAGATTAACTTTAGAACCAAAATGGAACCATAGGGTTGGTCCAATCCTTGATCCCAAACTCAACAGGATCGGTCCTTTGTCTCAAAAATTAAGAACCACTACTGTACAGGTTGGTTCTTGAGTTAGGTGCTAGACCAAATCAACTCGAACCATACTCACCCTAATGTTTGGTCTGTGAGAAGTTGGAATCTTTGTGGAATAACAAGAAGTTTTCAGTCTATCAAAGCTTTCCTTTTGTTATTTTGGTCAACTTTCATTCGATAGAAATTGCAGCGGTTTTTCCCATAGTGGAGATTTCTTTCTTCAACGGAAACGAGAGATTTCTCTCAACGTGGGTGGATTTTCGCTTGAGTTGCAAATTTAAATTGAGTTGTTTTATTTGCAAATACTGTGGGTTCAGGTGTGATTTAGATTTGCAAAACACTTGATGTATAAGCGATTATTATTTTATAATTCTCATAGTGATTAGTAAATTATTAACTACTGACTCTCTTGATGAAGTAGGTCACCAACACTCAAAAACAAAAACAAAAAAATGAAAATCTCTAATGTTCTTTCTTGTTACTGATTTATTTCTCATGTCCGCATTAATTTTCTAACAATTAGGAAATGCGCGAACATATTACATAAGTGTACGGAATGGGATAGATTCCTTACTTAACGCTCCTTGTAAATGAAATCAACCTTCGTAATCCAACTTGTGTTTTAATAACGAAATCAACCACACTTGTATTTTAATTTCTTTCTTTTCTCACAATACAACCGCTTGATCTTCGTAATCCAATCTTAAGAGACAAAATTACATTGTATATGTCATTACTATTCATAGTCATTGTTGGTGTAGGAACAACTGCGATGCTCCTAACCTCGTACTATTTACATAGTCTTGAGGAGCATGAGCAGGTATGCCTGGAATTAGTAGGCCAATCACTCTTAAAATCCTCAACAATGATCCTTCTCTATAGTCCGGTCCCTTCTCATGAGCAATCATGAAACTTCTCAGGAGCTCATACCACGCATTCATCATCATTGGTATCGCTTGTTGAGGCGAGAAGTAGTTCTCATTTGGTTCTTCCCGGACAATCTGCGTACGAAATATTTGGGAAAATTATCAAAAAAAAAACAAATCCTAAATTTGCTATGTAGTGATTAATTCAATTATAAACCTTTTAATTTGTAATTTAGTCTTTCTAACTAATTTTGGCCGGAAATCAATAAAGTGAATGTCGGCCATCCTACATAGCATAGCCGGCACTAACATTAATTATCCACATCTCAATTCGGCAAAATATGCAATATATATATCGTATAACTAAAGTTACTCTGAGCACCATTTGGTCCCCAACTAATATAACTAGCCATGGAGAGAGATAGAGAGATCCTCACCTTTCCTTGATATTTGTTATCGAAGTAGCAACATCTCCCAAAATGCTTGAACATGAAAACTGAATCATCGTAAGGCAACCTAGGCACAATGTCATTCCCATAGACGAATCTAAAGTACTCAATCTGATGTTCCTTCAAGACCATCCCCATGAACTCCCCAAACTTCTCATCTCCAACCCTTGGTTGACCAAACGTGTAGACCCCCTCCAATCTCTCCATCAACCACTTCTCCCCGTGCATGGCCAGGATCGCCGGGAAGAGGATTGCCAACGCGCCTCCCAAGCTGTGGCCCGTCACCACGTACTTCGCTTTGTCATTCTCACCGAGCAGTGCCCTTAGCTTCTCCCTTATGGCATAGTAAGCCAACGGCGCGGGCGTTTTTAGATGCGGGTCGAGCTCTTTCGGCCAACCCAGGCTCTTTTGAAGCCCTAGGGCTTTCATGAACCCACCGTGTATTTTTCCGACGCCTGGTAACTCGTACCATGAGAGGTCGATGTCCGAGCACCACGCATCCGCATCAAAAAATTCCGTGCCTCGGAAGGCGACGACAATGGTGTCGTGGTCACGAAGCATGAAGGCTTCTGTGGATGCTTTCCCTTGATAATCTGCAAAAGAAGGACGAATAAGGCATCTGGCAACTAATATCTTGGCGTATAATGTATGCCTACAGTGATGGCGGTATACGTCCGTACCATTCCAAAAGTTGTAGAACCCCAAAAATTCCATCTGCACAAAAGTACGGACACTATTATTAATAAATAAGTAATTCTACTGTTAATTGAGCACGTATTAGGAACAAACACAGTTAATTGGGTTCTTTAGTATGAAGTATGATTAATTTCTTTACTCCTTTTGATTTTAATTCTAGCGGACTGTTAAGCTACGCAAAGTTTACATTGAATGGATTGGCTCGTGATTTCTCGTTTCCGGTCGTCACTTTGACTTGGTCACAAACATCAACCATGCTTTCATTTATATATTATCTCTCTCTCTCTCTCTCTCACGTTTGACCTGCCAGTGGTGGGTGACCGTCGTTCTCAGGTAGGCCTCGTTCTCATAGGATGCTTTCGAAGCCATCATGGAGAGAGCCGCATGGTACTCGGCGTCACCAGGCCTGATGCGGTTGTCCAATTCCACTCTCTTGTCCAAATTGCCGATGAAGGATATGAAGCTCCCCGACTCTTTGTGCGGCATCACCACCCTCCCTATTCACAAACCCATATAACAAGTCAACGTCTTTCCAAGTGGAATGTCCCAAAGATTAGGTAGATTGCTCATACTTTGTGAGCGGTGAACTGCTTGATCAATTTCTTCACTCACACGTATTTTCTAGAGGATACAGCAATTGGTCAGTCTTTAAAAACTTCTGATGGTCGGTAAACTAAATCATAAGAAGTTGTTCTCACGTAGGCATGATCATCAGACGCAGATGAGCCTAATTAGGTACTAAATAAGCTCAGCCATTCTTCTATAATGTTTCTCATAATGTGGATTCAGATCGTAATATTTAAAAGCTCAGCCATTTAATGCCTAATTTGTAGACCAATAGATACATGATCAACGGATCTCGGAACTAAAAAAAAGTGCTTTTTGTGTTGGGAAGCTTAATATTTATGGAAAAGCTCAGCCATTTATACGGGTTTTGAGCCTTTGTTTTCACTTAAATGAACTAATTTTATCTTAAGTAGTCATGGAAAACTCTAAACCAAGGGATTTAAATGATTCATTAATGAACACAGTATTGAAGGGTGAAAATAAATGATGTGCAGCACTATTGAAATGGAATCATTTGTCCAACCGCGCATTTTATTTTTAATCATGTGCCATTATTGCTTTTGTCCCTTTCAAGAAAAATTAAAAACGCTGGAATGTGGGATCATGCTGTATCGGCGATACGCCAGAGTGAAATGAAATGAATCTTCATACCAAACACAGGCTGAGTAAAGCACAAGGCAGTGACTGACGCAGAAACACACACACATTTACCAATTGATTCACCTCGCTCAGCAATGAACTTTTTACTAGTGAAGCAACAACATAACTACATAGACTCATTTCAAATTGTTTTGATAAAGCATTGCTGTTGCATATTGGTTATAAATCATCATGCAGACTGACCTCGAAAGCAGTTAACAAGAAGCCTTCCGAAGCTCCGATTGCTTGACACAAGGTTCAACCAAAACTCAATCGCCGACCCGCTCCAAGCCATTGGTTTGGCCACGAGAAGCAGAAGCTTCTGCACGAGAGTGGATACAAACATGATCTGCCTCCGCTCGAAGCTCTCATCTCCTTCCTCGGAGGAGTCCACAAATTCTCTCTTATGCACATCACTGTGGATCAAAATGCGAAAGAGATCAAGGACACCGGCTTTCTCTGGGCTCAACAGCATGTGGCTGCTGGAGAAACTCTTGTCAGAGGCCATGGCTTTGAGGCAAAGAAGAGAGAGACGACAGCTAGGTTTCTTTTTGGTTTTTGAGGGTCTGAGTACTTGTTGTTTTGGATGAGACTTGTGCTGCTTCTTGAACTTAGCTTCAAAGGGTTCTTTATAGAGGGCTCCTTGGCTGATTAACAAATTAAACTGATATATTAATCATAGAAGCAATTTTTGATTTGGTGTTGATTGTACATGGTCCAATTCTTGAGCTGTCCACCTGTATTTCAGATTACTCAAAGGAAAAAAAAAAGTTATAATTCTTTGTTATGAAAGCTGATCAACTTTGATGGGCTCGTGAAGGGAAGCTAACGCGTTGAGGAGGCAGGGTCTCTTTCTGTGGTTATCTCCGGCCCCATTTCTGCATTTCGAAGGTGGTAACGACACGATTTAATTTATTCAAGAAAAGGGTGACGACTAGACTTGTCAAAATAGATTCTAAACTTTTTTTTAAACTCATATTTAATGGGTTAGTTATGTTCATAAGTGGATTAAGAAGTGCAAAGCCTAAATATATATGGTTGTTAAATGGGTTTACAGTTTACCCAAACACAACCTACCTTCGTGATTTTCTGTTCACCCTTTATGAGAAAAAAAATGGACTTTTCCGATTGTTCTAAGTTCAAAGAAATATTGATTAGCCTGCAAGATGAGTCCGACTTCACCCTTATCAAAAATTTCAAGATGGTTTCTTTTTACCCCATTATTTATTATTTTTACTAATCTTGTAAGTTTCATAGGTTAGTTATTACAATATACATTTCCTCGGTTGCATTTGGCATTGTTATTTTTTAGGAAATATTATAATCTTAGTTCTTGTCATTGCATTCCGTAGTCAACATAAATTATCCTTTTCAATATCTTATATTCAATTTAATTAAAATATCAATTCCTCTATGTTATTTGCTGCTGTAATTGTATAAATTCACTACCAAGTTAACTTTCTCTCATTCTTCGTCAATACAAAAATTAAAAATTCTACGCAATTCTATATCTAAATAACATATACACATAGAAAGATTAAAGCGGTCTAACTTAGTGGATACAGATTTTTATAAATTGGATTAAATATGGAAGTATTTTAGTAAATGAACTGAGTCGCGTATAGATCACTAACTTTGTATTGCATATAAATGAGTCAAAACATGTTAAACGGATCAATTTCAATTAGACCACTTTCGAGCCAACCCAAATCTAAACCCACCCATTCGGTGGCCTTGGCTACAACATGTCTTAATTTATTTAAGAAAACATTCACATTCAAATTTGATATTATGCCATGAGATTCATTTCCTTCACTTTTAATGTTGCACATGTCATATGGATGGTAGCGACTAGAGAGATCTAAGCAGGCCCTACCATCATTCGTTGCACTAAAGACGGTACGAATCATTCGCTTTAAACTTTGCAAAAAAAATCAGGCGTGCAGGTTTTTCTGATGTGGCCCACATATAAGTTTTAAATTCAAATAGGAGATATATATCCTAATATTTAGGGAGAAAATTAATTCAATTTGCACAACAGAGAATCAAATGTCGTGTGTCCAAAGTATGCAATTGCTATTTGGATCATTTTTCCGAGGGATTTCAGTGGGTTGAATTTGATATACAACCCAACTTTCTATTTTCATTGTTTTTAGATATTTTCAGCACGTATGATAGAGTAGAATCAAGATACCGAACACACAATAATAAACTAAAAGAAAAACACAAAAAAGACATTAAATTTACATGATCTAGTCGGTATAACATACCCTATAGAAAGAGCAGTACAAAATTTCACTATAAATCAAGCGATACAATAAATATTATAACCACACTAAAATCATGTAAATACTCTCAATAAATTTTTTTCCAATTACTCCAAGGAAAGAATAGCACATGATTTCACTATATATCAAACAGTAAGACCACAGAGAAATTATGACAATTGAATGTAATTAGCGAACAGCACAAGCCATGGCGCTCTTGCACATTAACAGCTATAAATCGTACTCATTATGCTGAAGAGACCAAACCCGCAATCCAACAAAAAGAATATTGTTATACAAAAAAAAAAAAAAAAAAGCCATTATCGGACGTCGAAATGGACTTCAACTCCAATAGGGATAACAAGCTTTGGGGGAAATTAATTTTCATTTTTGCATCACTCGGGATTCTGTTGGCAAGAGTCCAGTTCAAACTTTCCCAACATATACTTGTTTTCCCTGAAAATCGTTAAAATGTGATTTTGCCTCTAAGTCAAAGAAGAGGTGTGCAATTGACAAAATGACCTTAATAATATGTAGGTTTCCACAACACGACCTTCATAAGCTTCGATTAAGATTCACTAATTCGAGAGATCCATTTTTCAGTCGGTCGTCGATTAAGTAAAACCATGTGTTTCCAAGACAAAGTTTGAATGGTGAGGTCAAATCCCAGCTTCGTCATTTTTATGGTAACAAGAAAGTCATACATATACAGTGGTTTGAATTCGACCCACCTAATCGACCAAAAAAAACTTGACCCACCTAATCTGTTGTTAATAATGCAGAAACTCATAACTTTCAATCCAAGGCAACCGAGAGGAGGATGAAATTCTCACGTAATTGCTCGATAAAATTGATCGCGAACTATCACTTCGCAGCTTGAAACATTCAAGTCTTCACAAGGAAGACGTCCCATGGCACTGGTGTTTGAACTGATATTTTATATATATAAACTTTCTTACCATAGTTGCAAATTAACGAAATTTAATGGGGCTGCACGTCGAGATAGGAAGACTGCCACACGTGCAGAAACTCGTGTTGAAAGAGAGCTTCAAAACTGACAGGAAATACAAGAAAAGAGGAGGAAATTGTGTGTGTATTTCATTGATTTGTATACAAGCACAATAATACATTTATAGTGCAAGAATGGAAGAGAATAAAATGAAACAATATACAAAGAATAATAAATTTCCTATTTACTAAAATTTCTTATTTGTTGACACCTAATTTAAAAAATAGAAATAGAAAATAATTTTTGATTAGAGGGAATTTTTTTTTTTTAAAAAAAAATTTGAAAAATTGAATTCAAAAACTCAACCGTGTGATTTTGGAGCCACTTTATTGTTAAGAGGTTGAGCGAAAATCTCCACCGGCGAAACAAACTCGAATTTTCACTTTATAAATAGGGGTTTTTTCTCTTCGTCTTCGTCGAAGAAAAGAAAAGTCAGAAAAAAAGGGAAAAGGGGACTTCTCTTGGTCAGGGAAGAAGAAAACAAAAAAAAAGGAAAAGTCAAGAGAAGCTTTCGCTTCTGCAGAGAGAGGGTGCAGGAAATGTAGAGAGAGAAGGGAAGGGGAGAAAAGTTAAAAAGGTAAAAAGCGAGAAAAGTGAAAAAAGAGAGAAGGGAAAGAAGGTGATTGGACATTTACTGTTCATCACCCTCTTCCCTCTGCTGGTTCCGTCTCGGCCCTCCTCCTGCCAGCTCCGATTTTTGCTCCTCTCCACAGCGACGACCGGCTCCGTTTCTGCTTCAATCCGGCGACGCTCGAGTTCAATACCGGAACCCGACGGAAAGCCCTCTGATCCGGCGGCCAGTGTTGCACTGACGCCGCCGAACGGCACGACGACCCGCGCGAACACCCACGCCATTCCGCTGCAACCGACGCCGCGCACCCCTTCCTCCCGCGAAGCTCCGCCGCGCCTCAGCTTGTCCCCGAAGCCCTGCAACTCGCGCCCAGCAACACAGTGGTCTTCCTCCACTCAGCCGACGCCACCGCACCAGCACCTCTGCTCAGTCCCCGCACTCGCTCGGAGCCTAATCTACCGCACCGAAGCACCGATCTCGCTCCCCGGACGTCCTGTTGATCCGCGTCGCTCGCCGCCCCAAAGCCAGTCGCAGCCGCCGCGCCGCTCCGAGTCCCCGACGCGTGAGTCTTCCTCCGCCCGAGCGTCTGCCGATTACCATTCGCAAAGCCGACGCCGGTGGCCGTCCGCCCACACGTGATTCGTGCGCCGCATCCCTCTGTTGCCGTCGGCTCACTGGCCTACCTTAGCCGGAGCTCTGAACGCCGACGACCCAACCTCCGGTGATCCACCGAAGCCGCTCAACCGTAGGTGAAGAAAGCAGGAAAAGAAAAACAAAAACAAAAGAAAAAGAGAAAAGCAAATTAGGTAGTTTGTTTTTCTTTATTTTATTATGTATTCATTTTAAATTTTGTTATTATTGTTTAAGTTAGAATATGGTTTGTCAATATTAATATTTGTGCATTTTGTAGGCATTATACGTAAGGATTTTGTCCTAACTTATTGTAATTATTAATTTAATCCGAAAGACATCGGATCAATTTTTTAATTATATTAAGTTTCAGGCTTTTTGATGGTATTTTGGTTGTTAAATCAATGTAATTATTAATTTGATCCGTAAGACTTCGGATTAGATTTTTAATTATTTTGAACTCTTTGTCGTGATAATTAGGTTTAAAATAATCGTTAATTTAACTCGTGAGACAACGGGTTATTTTTTCGGTTATTTTAATCATTTATTTATTGAATATCTTGATTGTTTAGATTTAATATTTAGTCCGATAATTACTTGTTTTGGAAAAACACTAAAAAAATCAAAAATCAAAAATCAAAATTTTGCATCAAAGCTTGTAGGTTTAATAAATCAAACATGTAGGATTAGGTTTATGAAATTTTCATCATCTAGTAATTATTGCTAAGTTCATTTAGTTAGAAATTGATCGTCATTAGAATTATGTCATTTAATTAATTTAAATTGCATATTTAATCGTTGCATTTCTTTAATTTTGAATTTCATAAAAAATACAAAAAAATAGAATAAACTCATTTCATGCTTTAGGATAGATTGCATGCTATTCATGTTATATATTTTAGGTCATATTGCCACGTCATATCATTTCCTTGGTTAGTTAATAAATTAGTTTATAATTGATCATATTTCATGTCATCATTGTTAGTGTAGGTTGCATATGTGTAATAAAAAAATCATTAAAAAATCATAAAAAGAACATACATATAGAATTACGACGTCATACAAAAGATATGCATTTTAGGGTTATGTAAATTAGATTGCATACATATTGTAATGATTTAAATTATGAATTGCATCTCATATGTCATTAAAGTAAAACTCATGCATATCAAATTTAAATTAAGATTGCACATAATTAATATTTTTAAAAGAAAAAGAAAAAAGTAGGTGTCTTGTCATTTAGAAATCATGTTTAGGACATGCATTTTATTAGCATTTATTTATTTATTTATTTGAATGTTATTTCATTGATTGTGTACCTGCATGACCACCATTTGCATGTTAGTAGCTTAGATTAAAATTAATCAACATTGTCTCCGCTAAATATTTTTGAAATTAAAATAAAAGGTACCGAAAGGGCGTTAAACTAATCTAGCGTAATCATGTCCCCCGGATTTATTGAATCTCGTTCGTAAAAATAAAGTATTCTCCCATACTTTATTTGGATTTCTAACAAACCCTAATTGGTTAGTGGCGGCTCCAAATTTGAATATAATTGCATGTTTAAATGAGTTAATTTCTATCAAGTCGCGATTGGTAGAACTTAAGAGGGTCCGTGCCAAGTCTTCGGACTTAGTAATCCATTAGCCTTCTTTAGGTAATTCATCCTTCAAAAAATTTGGGAAGGTCGCGACACTATTCATTAAATCAATCAATCTACAATCATGATCAAGCACAATCTTCAACTATATTTTCAACACTTCCCCTCAAGCTGATGGCTTATATATGTCGAGGACACCCAGCTTGCTCAGTAGATAACTATGTTGTCTCTGACATAATGGCTTAGTGAAAATGTCTGTAGGTTGATCCATTGTTCCAATACCTTTTGCTACAAGGATTCCTTCTCTGATCTTATCTCGTGTGAAGTGGCAATCAACTTTAATATGTTTCGTCCTTTCATGAAAAATTGAATTTGCTGTCAATTTGAGTTCAGCATCATTGTCACAAAATAATTTAGTTGTCCACAAACTTGTAACCTAAGATCTGAAAGTAATCCTCGAATCAAGATCACTTCGCAAGTGGTCTTTGCCATGGCTCGATATTCTGATTCAACCGATGATAAGGAGACAATTGATTACTTCTTTGTCTTCCACAAGATTAATGACTTTCCCAACTTAATGCAAAAACCAGTAATTGATCTTCTAGTCATTGGACAAGTAGCACAATCCTTATCACAAAAAGATGTCATCTTCATGTTACGGTCACGGGATAAGAAAATCCCAAGTCCTGGACATCCCTTCAAGTACTTCACAACTTTTAAAGCTGCATCCATATGAGATTGTTTTGGACTATGCATGAATTGACTGAGTATCTGCACTGCATAGCATATATCAGGTCTTGTCATAGTAAGATATATTAATTTACCAACAAGTCATTGATATGATGACGGGTCTTTGAGTAGTGGGTCCTCAATAGATGAAGAAGAGCTCAGATCATATTCATGAGTGGTCAACTTGGCATTCTGCTCAGTTAGTACGACAGCTGGTTTACATCCAAATAATCTAGCTTCAGAAACAATTTCAAGGATGAACTTCCTCTAACTAAGATTGATACCTTTGTCGAATCAAGCAATTTCAATTCCAAGAAAATATTTGGGTGGTCCCAAATCCTTGATATGGAAAGTAGAGTGCAAATACTTTTTAAATCTTGCAACATGTGAGTCATTGTTTCCCATAACAAGTATATCATCAACATATATCAGCAGATAGATTGATGAATTACCTTCACTCCATGTAAACAGGGCATAATCATGCTTAGAGTGTTGAAATCCCGCATTAGTTAACGCAGTAGTGAACTTGGCGTCTAGATGCTTGTTTCAATCCGTACAGGGATTTGCGTAGACGACATGCCCGAGATTCCCCTATCTGCATAATCCCTGTGGAAGCTCCATATAGATCGCCGTGAAGGAAGGCATTGTTAACATCCATCTAATGTAAAGACCAATTTCTTATGGCTACAATGAATAAGAAGGAACGAACGGTGACTTCTTTGGCAAGAGGGAAGAAGGTTTCATGATAATCGAACCCTTCTTTCTAAGTGAATCCTTTAGCCACTAGCCGAGCTTTGTATCTTTCAACCGAACCATCTGCTCAATACTTGATTTTATAAATCCATTTACATCCGATGGGTTTCCAGTGTGAGAGAAGTGGAACAATGTCCCAAGTATGGTTCTCCATCAAGGCAATAAGTTTTGATTCCATGGCATGTTGCCATCTTGGATCACAATATGCTTCATGGAAAGAAGAGGGTTTGTTTTCTTCCAAGAGACGGCTGACGCAACACATATGTTCCGGTGATAGTCTATTAAAAGACACATATGAAGAGACAGGATACCTCGTACCTGGAGATCGTGATGTAGAACAAATGTAATCCTTAGTCCATGTAGGTGGACAAGTTTGTCATCCAAAGCATGAGGTTGTTCGGCTACTACTAGTTCAGGTGCTAAGAAAGGTTTAGAAGTAGTCTCCGATGGAGCCAAGGCAATAGGAGAATCCTCAGATAGTTCTGAAGATAAGTTGTCTTCTTCAAAAAGGTGGCATTCCTTGGAACAGAAGTGGATGGTTCCGGAGCAATTAACAGATATTGAGAAGCCATAGATAAATCTTCTTCAAACAAAAAAGCCCTATGATTCGGGGATGATGATGCAAAGGACGAATGTATCATATCCTTAAATGGAAAAATATCCTCGTGAAAGATGACATCCCTGCTGATAAAGAAATGTCCAATAGAAATTTCCATAACTCGATAGCCTTTTTGAAGAGATAGATATCCCATGAATATGCATTGTGTGGCATGAGGAGCCATTTTATCCAAAGGGCCGACATTTGCTGCATAAATGCTTTTGTACCCGTGTCGAAGCAAATCCAATTTAGAGGTAGGAAAGGCAACACCACTTGGAATGTGATGTGTGTTTGTTCATTTGATATGAAATTTACTTTTATATATGCTGGTTGGGACAATCAAATACTCGAAGATAATCATTGATTCTCTTTTTCATTTTTGAATGCATCAAAGTTATATCATCTATATAAAAATTCGAAATAGAATAAATAGTCTATTATAAAGTAGTTCTAGAAAATAGAAAAAAGGAGTCATTTTTTTTCCCATCAAACTAATATTAATAGTTATTAGAATATGAGTTGGCATGCGATTAATCAAATAGGAGTAATTTTCGGCTATGTCATGGATTCTGTTATGCAACAACACTTTTAGAGGTGAATCTCCCCAAAAACCTTCTTTAAGGAATGTCATTGAATAGAGGCTTGATATTTTAATGCACGTGCTACTTCTAAGAGATGCATGTGCTTACGCTCTACAATCCCATTTTGTTGCGGTGTGTAGGTACAAGAACTCTCATGAAGTATCCCTTGAGAAGATAGGAATTTTGTACAATTGGAAATGAAAAATTCACACCCATTATCTGTACAAATTCGTTGCATAGATTCATTGAATTGAGTTTTGACCAAGGAAAAAAAATTCGAAAGATGAGTAAATGTTTGGCTTTTTGAGTGCATAAGATATACCCAAGTGGCCCTTGTATAATCATCCACAATCGTGAGAAAGAAAGAGGAGCCATCACCATGAGAAGTGTGATAAGGTCCCCAAATGTCCATATGAAGTAAAGAAAATTTCCTATCTGCTCGAGACGTACTCTTTGGAAAGGATGCTCGAGATTGTTTGGCCAAGGGACAAATTGAACATTTAGGATGAGGAAAACATGCACTATGACCCAATCTTTGATGAAAAAGAAGATTTTTATTTCGATTAATAGCATTACAAGAGATGTCTTTATTTAGTAATTCTACATCTCTTGGGGAATCAATCTAGTAATACAGTCCTTCTATAATACTACCCACGCCCATCAGTTTGCCAGTCAAACGGTCTTGAAAAAACAATTTTCAGAGCTGAATATTGCATGACAGGAACTATCTATGCAAACTTTTGAGACAGAGAGTAGATTGAACTCAAAATCAAGAATGTATAAGACATTTTTGAGGACAAAGTGAGGACCAAGGTGAACAGTGCCAATCTTGGTAACTTGAGTCACGTTCCCATTTGGAAGACATACTGATATGGAAAATTCTGATTTTCTATCGATAGTGGAAAAAAGATCCTCAGTACAAATTATGTGATCACTAGCCCCGTATCAATTATCCATGCATTCATAGAAAAATAATTTCCCTCATGAAGAAAAGTACTTGAGAATCCTACACTTTGTCACCCATCTTCAATTGATTCATAATTTGCAGGATATTCTGATACTGGTCTTGAGTAATTGTTTATTGTGCTCCATCCATCCTTTTGTGTCAAGACCTGATAGGCTGAGGATTCCTTTTCTTTTCTATTTTTATCAATAGGCTTTCCATGCAATTTCCAGCATGTTTCAATAGTATGGTGTGAACGTTTGCAATATTCCCAATATTTATTTTTGAATTTACTATATTGCCCGTTGACCTTTCCTGATGATGTGGCGCCACGTGGATCATAGGATCCCTTATAAACTTGAGTTGACATGGCACCATGATAGGTGTCGAATCCATTGAAGCTTTCGGATGATTTGTAGCCGTCCATCCTCTCGTGCCGATCTGAACCGTCCAGTAACCCCCCTGAATCAGAGCCGTTGGATCTCCCGTGCGAATCCAGACCGCCCAATCGAAAAGCGTTAGGGTTTCCGTTGCTTTTCCTTCTCGCCACAGCTGCGTTACCCATTTTTGGGTATCCCGAACGTGTGGCCATTCCACTGCCTCTAGCCACCACGTCTCGTGAGCCCATGCCGGACGGAAAAACAGCAAGGCTCATCCCTTCTCCCACTCGGGCGTGCTCAGCCGCGGCAAGGCGCTAACTCTCTTCTTGGACGGCAAGCTATTAAATGTGTCCGAGCGGCGGTGATGGTTCCATGGTGAGGATCTAAGATCTGAAAGCCGAGTAAGAATCATTGAGTATAAGTAAGAACCACGTGCTTTTTTTCCTTTCCTGCATGTCTCTATACTATCTTAGGGTTGTTTCAGGTCCCTGAAGACGATCCTCGGCTGATTCCAGTTCATTCCACAAAAAGGAGAGACGGTTGAAGCAAGTGGTAACCAAGAGGTTCCCTTGCTTCAATTTCGTCAAGCTTTGAGTGATGCTGAAGAGCCACACTCGGTCAAACCGGCCATACATCTCTCTGATGCTGTCCTAGATTTGCTTGAAGTCTTTGGTAGGTGGTAGTCCAACCGCGACATCGGGGGCAAGCGTGTTGCCTATCCAAGTGCGAACCAATTAGTTGCACTTTCGCCAAAGGCGCTGGAGGCGTTCGTCGGTCAGAAAGGGGACGGCTTTGTCAAGGAAAACGTCCTTGTCTTTGGTCACCAGAGCTCGCCAAAGGTCTCGAGCCCACGAGGAATAATTATCCAGTCCGATAAGCTAGTTGCTAATGAGGCGTAACTAGGGTCATCTACCGGCGAAGTGTAAAGGGGATCGCCGGGCTCCAACCGACCGTTGCCACCACACAAAAGGACCATCGGCATGAATTCGGGTTGAAGTCCCAGGTAGGGATTCGTCCCTTGACCCAAGACGGCTCTGGCTTCCTAACCCGGCGGCATCGGCATGAATCCGGGTTGAAGTCCCGAGTAGGGATTCATCCCTTGACCCAGGATAGCTCCGACTTCTTGACCCAACGGCATCTACTCAAGTCGAAATCTCGAGTAGGGATTTGTCCCATGACCCGAGACAACTCCGTGTCCTTGAGCTAGAATCATCTGGCCCAATGCTTTAGTTGGGCTTACTACAGATGACATAGGTCCATATAGGTATTGGGTCCACATCTGTCCTGGCCTAGTAGCCCACTGAAACTAATTAACTGCAGGGAAAATTGGTGGCCACTACATTGAGCTAGAGGTTGGGCCCATCGCAAGATTCAACCCTACAAAGAGAGTTCCTTTAGAAGATTGATCCTCGCCAGTTACGACCACTGGATCTGAGGTAGGTGTTCTTCTGTGAAAGAGCTCTCGGCATTCTTGTTCTTTGTCATGATATCAAGAGAAAAAAGTAAAAGAGAATTCCTATTCAATTTGTTGATTGTTTTGCAGGGTGCAACAATGCTCAGAGAAGGGAACCGAAGGCAACTCGAAAGATGTGGAAGCTAGGCCAGGAAAGACTGCTCTGATACCATGACAGGAAATACAAGAAAAGAGGAGGAAATTGTATGTGTATTTCATTGATTTGTATACAAGCACAATAATACATTTATAGTGCGAGAATGGAAGAGAATAATAGGAAACAATATACAAAGAATAACAAATTTCCTATTTACTAAAACTTCATTTTCATTAAATCAATCAATCTACAATCAGGATCACTGTATCTCCAACAAAAACTTCATTGATGGAAATACTGAGATGAGAGGACTTATCCACAGCCGAAGATTTTGACTCTTGGGGCATTTTAAAAGTAGATTAGCGTGATCAAATGGGTCTTGATAGTTAAACGACAAAATCTAAGATAATCTGCACGCCTACCATCATAGCTAATCATAATTCATAGTTGCATTTGGCAGACCATCGACAAAAATGGCCCTTTTTTTCCACCGAAAGAAAAACGATTTCACGATTTTTGTCCATTTTTCGTCAACGTGAATATCATGTGTTAAAGGGCTACTGTTATGTTTAGTGTTTCTCTGACCGTATACACAGGAATATCACTGCGAGTGTCTGACCCTTGTGCTACACAATTATTAAAGTAGCGCAGCGACAGCCAAAATAATCCTAGCAATTGTTGGCATTTGTATGTATTCTTTATGTTTATTTCCTGAACTTCAAACCTCAATAATTTCGTCCTGGAAGTAATATTGTTCCCAAGGTTTTCTCGGATTATGTATGTTGTTGATGAGTCGACTCTCAACCTCATCTCATGCATTCGAGAGAGAGAGAGAGAGTTGTGCAGTTACGGTTTGCAAGAAATGCACGAAATTCAACGTTTGTCATCCAATGATTGGTACACATAAAGCTATACAATGAAAAATGGAAGGCCATCTCCATCTTCCACTCAAAAGCTTAACCCAAGATAGACATTTTGTTAAGAAATCAATATGTAAATAAGAAAATCAGTATCCATTCAACTTATATATATTTCGAACTCCCCAAAATGTTCCACAAAATTTACTAATTTACAAGAGAATCACAACCTGGTAAATTTAAAACTTGAAAATTATCAAATATATAACTTGAAGAATATTGGTCCATTTCTACATTCAATATGTTTGAAAATCAATTTCTATCACTTTAAGTAATTGACATAAGGGCAAATATTCATTAATTTAGCCATAATGGATCACTTTCCAGTAACTACGGATTCGGAAAATACAATTTGGACTTTCTTCTAATACGATACTAATAACCCAATTGACATTTCCACTTGGGGAATCTATTGTCTTCAAATTCCTGCATATTAATTGACGTAGGAATTTTCCGAAAGTCCCACTTCATAGACTCAATTTTTTGTTTTCTTTATGTATCAGAGCTACACAAGGACAAAATGATCTTTTTTTCTTACAGAAAAAAATCTCCAAATGATTACCTTGTGGATACTGCGCTTGATTTTTTGCTTTTTGATTTACTTCAATTCCTATTGCTTAGGTCAGAGATATCACGGAAGGAACCTCCCGACTACCCCGACCCATGTTTCAAAATTGTCAGTGGAAAGACTATCAAGAGTGATTACAAAAGACACTCTGTGCTCTTGAATGTGGAGGTGGCGACATTCAAGCAAGTCTAGATATGTGGATTCCTATCCATCCATAATACCTTTAAGAAGAATTGTGGTGTAGCAAGTCTTGCTCAACACCCAAGTACAAGGAGCAATGGCACACCTGACGGAGGCTACTGGGGGCTCAGCCCCCTTGGTTCAAAATATTTTTACATTACTAAAAGTCGAAAATTTTCTAAATAAATTATATATAGGTGACATCTCTTTCCCTCACCCAACATGCAATTGGATTAAAATGAGATGTCGTGCTACAATATGATCTCATGGCCATAATTCAATACCATATATTGCCAAATAGGTGATTTTCTCTAGAAGATTAAACTATTAGGAAATGCAGAAACAACATACATGTGGAGTGGGATCGACTCTTGGCCGCATAGTTGCGTTTTAGTTTCTATCATTTTCTTACAACACAATTGAATTATGGTGATCCAATCTTAGGAGGCAATATCATATTGTATAAAGCTATAACTATTCTTAGTCACTGTTGGTGTAGGAATAGCTGCGACCCTCCTAATCTTGTAGAATTTACATAATCCTGAGGAGTATGAGCAGGTATCCCTGGAATCAGCAGGCCAATCACTCTAAAAATCCTCAACAACAATCCTTCTTTGTAGCTTGGTCCCTTCTCCCACGTAATAATAAAGCTTCTCATGAGCTCATACCACGCATTTATCATCATCGGTATCACCTGTAGAGGCGAGAAGTAGTTCTTGTTCGGTTCTTCTGGGATGACCTATATATAAAAAATTAAGCAACCAAGAAAATTGAATGAGTAATCTTATCCCATTACAACATGCCATGCGCGGTTGACTCTTTCTTCTTTGTTCTGTTCTTTTGCCTTTTCAGCCCTGCAAAGCCAATTCCTGAAGTTCATGGACATGACAATGTATTTTTTTGCTTTGGAGGAATTTTACTGCAGAGACAGTCTGAATTGCAAACTCCTTCTCTTGTGCAATTTCAATCCAATGGTATATGATTTATCCACATCACAATTTCGTTTGATATGAAATGGATATACATAGCATTTAGCTAAAGCCACTTTGAGAACCACTTTGTCCACCAACTAATATAACTAAGCCCACAAAAAATAATTTAGGCGCGCACGCGAGAGAGAGAGAGAGAGAGTTCCTCACCTTCCCTTGATATTTGCTATTGAAATAGCAACAACGCCCAAAGTGCGTGAACATGGAAGCCGAATCATCGAAAGGCAACCTAGGCACAATGTCATTGGCATAAACGAATCGAAAGTACGCAATCCGATGTTCTTTCAAGACCCTCTCCATGAACTCCCCAAACTTGTCATCTCCAACCCTAGGTTGACCAAAGGTGTAGACCCCCTCCAATCTCTCCATCAGCCACGTCTCCCCATGAATGGCCAAGATGGCTGGGAAGAGTATCGCCAACGCACCTCCCAAGCTGTGGCCGGTCAACACATACTTCACTTTGTCGTTCTCGCCAAGCAGTGACCTTAGTTTCTCCCTTATGGCATAGTAAGCGAACGGCGCGGGGGTTTTGAGAAGTGGGTCGAGCTCTTTCGGCCAACCTAGGGTGTTCTGGAGGCCTAGAGCTTTCATGAACCCACCATGGATATTCCCAACTCCTGGTAACTCGTACCGTGAGAGGTCAAAGTCCAAGCACCAATCGGCCGCATTGAAAGGTTCCGTGCCTCGGAAGGCGACCATGATGGTGTCGCAGTCCCGTAGCATGAAGGCATGTGTGGTTACTTTCCTTTGATAATCTGCAGAAGAAAAATAACAGGTATCTGTCAACTGTTATCTTGGTATATTATCCACAGCTTTAGAGATGGCAGCATAGCTCCTTACCATTCCAAAAGTTGTAGGACCCCAAGAAATCCATCTGCACAAATGAGCGGACATAACTGTTATAAAGGACTAATTCGATTATTGTTCAGCAACATATGTTGCCTCTTTTTAGGATGGTATGGCCAGGTTCAGTTAGTATTAGGAACTTAGTCAATTAAGCTCTTTAGTATAAATTATGATCAATTTTTGACACCTTTTAAGTTTAATTGTCCCCGACTAATTAAGTTGAACAGAGAGCGTGCTTCAAACGGATCAGCTTTGCAAATTCTTGTTTCTGGTCCTCGCTTCTCATGTCTTTACGAGGTCACAACACGATCCATGCTTTCATTTATAGATTAAACCCAAGCCAAGTAGTGTTTATTTCAGATTTAGATTCTGTCGTTTCACCTGCCAGTGGTGGGTGATCGTTGTTTGAAGGTAGGCCTTGTTCTCATAAGATACTTTCGAAGCCATCATGGAGAGAGCCGCATGGTACTCACTGTCCCCAGGCCTGATGCGGTTGTCCAGTTCCACTCTCTTGTCCAAATAGCCAACGATGGATGTATAGCTCCCAGACTCTCTGTCCGGCATCACTACTTTCCCTGTTCACAGCCCCACATAGTACAGTCAGCATCTTTAAGTGTAAAGTCAACAGACTGGGTAGACTAATCCTAACTTTTTAGCATGGCACTACTTGATCAATATCTTCAACTAGATATGTTTCCCAGAAAATACAGCAATTGGTCTGAGAATTTAAAACTTCTATTGGTTGGTGATCTAAGTCAGAAGAAGCTGTTCTCATGAAGACATGATCAGTAGATGGGCGTTGATGAGTCTAATTAGGTATCCGATAAGCCCAGTTGTTCTTAGTTAAATTTCTTTTAGGAAATTGATGAATCTGAGTGAACTAGATCCAAAAGGATAAAATATATCCAAACGCAATCAGACTTATTGCGAGTTGTTTTAATACAACCTTATTGTGCCATATTGCAATAACTAGATATGCAGGCTGACCTCGAAAGCAGTTGACAAGAAGCCTTCCAAAGTTCCGATTGCTCGACAAGAGATTCAACCAAAACTCGATCACCGACCCGATCAAAGACAGGGGTTTGGCCACAAGAAGCAGAAGCTTCTGCGCGAGAATGGATACAAACATGATCCACCTCCGCTCAAAGCTCTCCTCTCCTTCCTCGGAGGAGTCCACGAATTTCCTTTTGTGCACATCGCTGAAGATCAGAATGCGCAAGAGATCGATGACACCGGCTTTCTCTGGGCTCAACAGCAAGTAGTTGCTGCAGAAACTCTTGTCACAAGCCATGGCTTTGAGGCAAAGAAAAGAGAGGTGATTGCTAGGGTTCTTTCTCAATTTGAGAGGGTCTGTGTACTCGCTGCCTTGGATGGGACTTGTACTGCTTCTTGAACTTGGCTTCAAAGGCTTATTTATAGAGGTTTCTTTGTCATTGAATAGTCATAGACGTAATTTCTGATTTCGTGTTTGTATATCAATCTGTAGATTAGTCTCGGTGTACGTAGCATTACTCAAAAAAAGAAAAACGTAAGTTTTTGGCATAAAAGCCGAACGACTTCCGATGGGTTGGTGAAGAAAAACTAAGGCGTTGTGGAGAAGGTGGAGACTCTCTCCGACCCGCATGTATGCATTTCGACGGTGTCGCAGCATGTGCAATTAATATTCAAGAAAGGCGGTTAAAACATGTCTTGATTTGTCTGTGAAAATTTTCATAATTTAATATGAGATCATGTGATTCATCCGTTCACGTTTTATGTTACCCCTATCATTTAATTGATGGGCACTAGAGAGATCTAAGCGGGGCCCTACTAGTATCAACTATGCCGTTCGAGCAGGGTTGGAAAATGAGGTTGTGCTAAATTCAGCGTCCTTCCAAGCGTGATCTTGTTGACATACTGCTCGTGAATTTTGTGCTCCATCGCGTTGCACAAAATAGCTACTTAGACATACAAGACGGTCATGAATTGTCGTACTCCATCACGTTGCACACAGTTGCTACTTTGACATATAAGACGGTATGAATCATTCACTTTGAACTTGTGCGAATTTCATTTTAGAAAATGAACATCAATTATTCGGCTAAATATGAGGTCCGCAGCTTTTTTTGACGCGGCCCCCATTTACGTTTTAAATTTGAAATACAGCTACATTTCTCATTATTTGGTGACTAGATCGATTCAATTTACAAAATAGAGAATGAACTCTCATGCATCCAACGGATGCAGTTGGTATTTGGGTCATTGTTCTAAGGGGTTTTAGTGGATTAAATTTAATTTTTAACCGAACTTTTCATTTTTTTCAAAGATATTTTTAGTGTGTATACAATATTCCACCATAGATCAAGTAATACAATAAAAATAACAATTACACACAAGTCATTAAAACAATTTCAGTGTTTCAAAGTTTCAAATTACACGCAATAATCTCACTATGTTTAGTCTCACAATCCCTTGCAAAGGGGAAAATTGCTCAAAAAGCCCTAAAACTACTGTATGACGGCCATTTTAGTCTTAAACATTTCGATTGTGTTAATATAGTCCTAAAAAAATTTTACAATTTGCCAATTTAGTTCTAAATTTTTCATATGCCAATTTAATCTTAAAGCTTTTGACAATTTGTCAATTTAGTCCTCATGGTCATTTTTAGACGAAAATCATTGACGTTGTAATTAAGTCAATGCCGGCCATCCTATGTGGAGGTGATAAATGATCACTTGCAACCACTGGGATTCGCCCTAGTGGCCACCATTCCAACATGGAAGGGGGAGATGAGGGGTTCAAATCCCCACCTTCTCAGGGGGGATGGGGTAGGGACATGTAAGTTTCAGGAGTGGGTTTCGACTCCCACGCCCTGCAGAAGGCAAAGCAAAAGTCTGAGAGTGAGTGTAGAGTAGGAATAGAGTATGACTGACCAAAAACAAAAAAAACAAAAAACAAAAAAAAATGATCACTTGCGTGGTGGTCATTAGTCATTAATGTAGAAAATTGTGGTGGTTTTGCTCATTAGAAAAAAGTGTCTATAGGTTAATCCCATTGTGGCCCTTTTTTATATTAAGATACATGTGCAAGTTGTGTTAGAGAAATCCCATATCAGAAAATTGACGTGGTGTAGAACAATTAATATATCTTAGTTGGCCCATAACTCATTGACTTAACCTTTTGAGTAAAAGTAGATCCAATTGAAAATGCCAACAGGCTCGAATTTAAGTTCCCTCTTAATAATCTCCCTAAATGAAGATATTAGACTTTTGCTAATGCTCCCAAAATTTCAATCCAAGTTGGTGGAAACTTCCCTCCTCCAAAAACCGGATTGGTGTGTTTTTTCAAATTAAGTCACTTTCACCTACACAAATGAAAAGCACGCTCAAAAAAAAAAAAAAAAACCCTAATCGTATTTCACGATAAAAAGTGTGTTTTTTTCTCACATATGTCGATGGGGTCGCTTCACTCAAGATCAAAAGGACCCACAACGGAGATGCCTGGCGTCACGACAGAGCTGAGTGCTAGAGACGACATGGACAAGCATTGTGATGGCACGGCCGCCATGGTTGACTAGGGAGATGACCAGAAGAAGAAGAAAACCAGTAGAGAGAGAAAGGGAAGAGATGATGTTTTATTCCATCCTTAGATAGATAAAATGTACCCAAACTAGTCTGTCATTGAGGTCGCTCAAGGTGTAACCCTTTGCCAAACATTTATTGACTATGCGATTACGACGGTGGGGCTATCCTCTAACCCTTTTTGGTAAACGGGATCAACTTTGCTAGCCATGCATCCTAGACCATGTAGATCAATCCCCATTAGAAGTTTTAGTTTGGAGATTCTTGTGTGGATGAGTGAATATAGAGGGTTGGCCCATAAGACTGGATGATATGTTAGACCATTTAGCAAACTTGGGCTTGTAATTGAACTTTTCATGGACTCAAAATACTACCTAAGCCCGGCCATGCAAAGGCATTTTCATGATCCGTGCTTTAGAGGCCACGCAAGATCAGCACGATCGGGCCGACCACTTAACGGGTTTAATTGACCTTCACCTGGTCTGGTTAATTGAGCCTATTTCAAGGTTGTCTCTGGCCGAAAAGACTTCATTTCTGGTGTCTGATCTTTGATCCCGAATGGGTGTCGATATATCAAACGGATATATTTATTTCGTTGGATTCCAATCCTATAAGCTGAGGTTGAGTTCACTAGCTTGAACAGTAGTAAGCTAAATAATGCCACTTAAGTGCTTTCACTACATGTTGATAATCAATCGGAGATTCTAAGCTCTAGCTTAAGAAGGCTGCATTTCTCACACCTCGAACCATCCATTTGTCATGGTTCTTTTATGTATAGTGCCCTAGGACGATGATTGAGTAATCTTGTCCAACAAGGAAAGAGGGTACTTGTTTGTCACAGCTAGAGAGATCGGATAAATTGGGACGACTTTCAATACCTTCTTGGATGGTGGAGAGACTAGGAACAAGTCAAATCGCATATATGACATCCACAAAGTGTTACTGGCGGCATATATGTGAAAGTGAATCTTAAGGAGTTGGGCTAAAATTGTAATGCCGATGCTAATCGAGCGGCGTTAAAATGGATAAGTTCTTGGGAAAGTCCTTGCTATCACCTCACTAATACCAAAATACAATTGGTGAGGACCAATATGAAATGAGCCAAAGTTTGACAATACCTATTAGGGTTTGTAAGTTGAATCAAATTGTAACGTGCGAATCATCCAAAATATAAATGTGAACTTCCATTACCTTGCGTCATCCTAGTTATAGTGATGCGTTTATAGCAACACTGAACCATTTTAATACAATGAAAAAGCTCAACAATGCAGGGCTTGAAAATAAAAATGAAATGGCCCTATACGATATATTGCGAAGTCTCTTCACATGATTTTTTTTATGTAAAAATCCAAATTTTAAACTGCACACCAATAATTGGGCTTTTATGTGAAAACCCAAAGATTTTCGACCAAAAAAAAAAATTGTACATCAATAATTCACAAAAAATCTCTTTTGTATGTGTACGTGTATTATCATTTTATATAGTTATTATGTTGACTACCGATGTAAAACCTTTTTTATACATTAACCGCCGAATGGGTGACGTGTGGATAATTTCATTTCCACAGCAATCTTTAAATACAAATGTCACCCATCCAACGGTCAATGTTTAAAAGAAAAAATTCTTTACAATGGCAATGGACCTCATAAAAATCATCTTTATTTCTTGAGGTTGATATTTCCTTGCATTAGTAATGAAATAGCAATTGATGTTCAGAAGTCACTTCTACATCATGTATGATAGATGTTTTCTAAAAAAGTAACGTCGTTTATTGAAGGAACCTGAACTGTAATAAATGTGGACTTCAAAGTTAGGTAATTAAAAATATTCCTTAAATAGGTTTACCATGCAAATGTTAATCTCCTAAAATCTCTTTCAGAACTTCCCATGAGGGGGACGCTATTTATTAATTATTTTCCCTCCATTTAACTGGACTAAAACTGTTATTTGTATAATTAAAAGATAAAATCTCTTAATAGAATAATGCACTGTAAAGAAACCCACTTACCAAAATCCATTTCAAAATGCATAAAATAAAGATTATTAGGAAAACCGTAGTGGAAGCATCTGGAACCAAGAGAACCCATAATGGCCATGAATTGGTGAATACATTAATATTAGGACCTGCAATACAATACACCAGCATGTATAAGTTATCCTTATGAAATTTAAGATTATAATATACGATTGTATCTATCTTAGATCTTGTCCCAATCATAATACATCCCACCTTCGCTAAGGGACAAAGCAACGAAAGAATTTCGGTCAAATAAGAAAATTCCTCCGCACACCTGTCCTCTTCAAATGAGGAAATCCTGCCAAAACAGAATATGACCAACCAACAACAAAGTAATATATATACATATTTTAATTTTTTTGGCTACAGATGGCATTATATTTGTGTAGTAAACCATAGGAAGGCCGTATAAGGAAGAAGAAGAAAATGCTGAAAATGACTCGAAGATCTTGGTCACATGATCATATCTTCCCCATTTAAAAAAAATCTCCACATCTAGAAAGTTAATTTTTCATTTTACTTTTTTATTTTTTGCGTTATAAGCCAAGAGGGTCGTGACTCGTGATGACCTTCCCAATATTCCAAATCCACACCTCAAGTAATTAATCACCTAGTACACAAGTACTCCAACGTTAAAGGGTACCATGAAAGGTCTTCATTGATTCTAGCTACACGATAGGCAAATAATTTCATACACTTGATAAAAAAAAATTTACGACAACTAATGGATCAGCCTTTCTTTATACGAAAAATAAAGATTTGGAAAGTACTTTTTGATCATTTTTGTGTGATTAAAATAATTAGTTAATAAAAAATATTTACATAATGAAAAATTTTCATTGACTCATTTTTTAAAAAGACATGATAAATGATTAATATTGAACGCAAAATATTATTGGGAGGAAAGGACAAGTAGATTGTAAAGAGAGCTTCCTATAACCAGTGCATATGTGCAAGGTGCACCAATCATGCAAGTGCGTTAGGTCACACCATGCGTGAAACATAAATTTCCATCAATAAGTCCTGTCACAAAGAACATGAGAACTTATCTCGTTTTGGGAAAGAAACGATAAAACAATTTTATTTTTTTTAAGAAAAGGGGTATGGAATATGTCAGAGATGCAATGCACTTATGCTATCTAGGTGGTGGTGGTGGTTCCTAAATTCACGAAAAGGGGATCACCCCCCAAAACCCTAATAATAACAAATGATATATAAATCAATATATCTATGTCCTTTATTGTAATGTTGGGACCTTTGTGTGATATCCCACATGGTGTCTCTTTTTGCTAGATCAGGTTTGACTCACTTTTTTTTCCCAAATTTATTTGTACTTGCTTTCTGTTTTTTAATATAATAAATGAGATTAGAATGATCCTTACGACAGGAACACTCATTCCACTCGCTTTTGTCTTGGGGAGCAGCCTACCCTCTTGACTATCTAGAGTGATGCACAATACTAATAGTGCACAAGAAAGTGAACAATCTTGAAGCCAATATATAACGCAACATAAAATGTATGCTGATAAGATATTGGGAAGGCTTATGTCCCAGGTTAATATAATAAATATGTTAATAGAATATCATTGGCAGGTGCAACTAGATATAAAAAAAGAAACTAGTTAAGCTCATAAAATTCCCACTCTTAGGGCATAGAGATTAGTAGAGATGATGATATATGAGATGGTTGCCCGCCTCAGTCTAATTTATAGTTAAACAACTATTAACTCCATTAAAACCAAGAGAATCAACGGTTAACAATCTCTGTTTTGCTCATCTTTTTGGTGGATCGGATGATTGTCAAACAAATCAATCTTGGATCAAATCATAGGTTCTTACTGAATCAACTCTCTAACATGTTTTCTTAATAATTTTTTATATTGTAGGTCCATTTATTTTGGAAAAAAAATTGACAATTTAGAAAACACTTTCCTAAAAATGATTGGTTATGTCACTCAAAATAATTGCCAACAAAAGATATAATTCATTATCAATAATAATTTATGCCTAAGCTTTTTCATAAACAATAAAAATATTTTATGTTCATACATTTTTTAAGTAATACTAATGGTCATGTTTAGGAAAATGTTTTCCAATCATGAGTATTCCGCAAAACATATGGACCCTATGTTTGACACCACAAAACGATATTGTTAGAAACTAGGGATGAGCATCAGTCGAGAGTTAACCTTGGACCATCTCTGGACTGGCCCAACCCTGCTGTTTTACTAGGTAAACCTCAGATCCATGAAATTCTCTACTGACCATATGATTTGGTTAAAATGCAAGGTAAAGGCCTGGTACATGACCTAAATATGACATTGTTTATATTGGTGGTATGAAAAATTGAACATATGTCATGCTCTTATTCCACACATACAAGTTAGTTCCTAAATTACTTAGCCAATCCCATGTGCCTTACTTTGACATGCCTCAAACACAAGATTGCACGTTTGCACGTTTGCACGTAAAATCTCAATTTCGTGCCCCTTACCTATAGAAAGTAACGTTGCCATCATAGTTGGACTAACAAAAAGACTCAATTAATCGGTTACTTGGACATCACTTTGTCTATTTCTTCATTCAAATGCAGGATGACTTGTTAACTTTTCAAGACCTAATTCAACAATAACAAAGTGCTCCTGTCGACCAGGGATCTATGTTATATCCAATGTCCTCGTTGATACATTTTTGAACTCATGTATAGTCTTAAAAAGAAAAGATATATCCATATATAGAATGCATATAATTACTAAAAGTAAAAGTATAAATAACTTCCTAGTCGACTACTAGGGAAAATTGAGACGTTTTTACCGCCTGAGGACGAAATAAAAATCCCATAAAACCATATAAATATATTTGTATATTACATATATTTTTAATATGTATGCGTGTATATTTGTAGTTGCAAATTCTAACACGAAAGTCCAAAACAAGATATTATTATAAAGTACAACCCACATACATACAACAAAATCATTCATGCGTAATCATTTTCCCATCTTTGTTTTGGCTGGCCAACGAGACATCTTCTGGCAAAGGATGCAAATATGTGAAAGGTTCTTTTATCTGTTTGATACAAAATAGATTTATCAAAGCATAATTGTCTGATTACATTGCGGGAAGAAGGGTAACACTCCACTCATCACAATCGTTTTGAAGAACATCACCATTCATCGCTAACTATCAAGAAAAAAAGGGCAAAAGAGGGGATGAGAAAAGATAACTCATTTGAAGTTATCATCCAAATATCTGCATTGACCCCACCACTTGCCCACTCTGGAAATCCTTCCCTAAATGTGAATAATTCAAGTTCCCCATTGCTGTCGCCGCCGCCGCCGCCGCCTCTGGCGAAACTGGAAAGCCAATGCCCATTCGCTTACCAGTGTTGCTCACGGCAGCCTCCTCTAGACACTGCACTTGCTTCTTCAAGAACTTGACGTAGTGAATCGCCTCGTCCAGCATCGAGGCCGTGTCCATCTTCGTGCCACCGGGGACGAGTCTCTGGAGTATCCTTATCCTCTCGCTGATCCTCTCCCTCCGGTGCCGTGCCGCCACGCTTTGGGGGTCCTTCGATATCTTCACGTTCCTCCGCTTGGGCGGCTTGATTGACTCCAGATCGATGTGGATTGGCTGCATCGCTGCAATCCGGAATATCATCTCCCTCATCGCCGCCATCGAATTCCTCTTCTCATGCAATGAATTGCCGGACATATACGCGCCCATCGACCCGCCCGCCGGCACCGGGCCACCTCCGCTCTTGTAAAAATTGGCCAGCAGGGGGGCGGAGGCAGGGTCATGAACCGGGTGGTTGCCAATGAACGGGATGGTTGCGGGACTTTGAGATGTCGGCGCGACAGGGCTTCGTTGGTGGAGCGGCGGCAGGTAACTCCCCGCCCCCAGGCCGGTCGAACCGGAGTGTTCGGACAGGTCGTGATGCGAGGTGTCGTAGAGGTCGGGATACTTTTCGGGCTGCATCAATATCTTCATGATGTCCATGTGATCTTCTGGTGACAATTTGATCATGTCGACATCCATGAGAAGACAGAGAGCGCGAGAGAGTTGATTGTTGTGGATCTTTCAGGGATAAGAAACGAGATGGAAGTATAAGGGCGTCGAAGATAAAGATTTTCTTGGCAGAGATAAGGATGTGAGAGAAAGAAAGCAAGAGGATGTACACAGCAATGGAGGTTAAAAAGCTTTGTGGGGATGGATTATATCTCATGGACCAACCATCAAAATGGAGCTGCGAAGGTCGAAAGTGGACGGAGCCTTTATATAGCAAGTTGAGGCAAATATAATATAATTAACTGGTAAAATAAACCCAGCAAGTAAAAAATAAATAAATAAAGAAAAAAGAAAAAAAAGAAGTCTTCTCTCTCATTTATGATGAGCCTATGATTTAAGCTCCATTTTTGTGGGGGCTACCCACTAAAAGAAAAACCCTAAATATATAAAGGCTAATTTTAGGGTTCTGAAATTCTGGTCAAATCATGTGTGTTGTGATGAAATGTGGGTATTAATCACACTAGGCACTACAAAAATGGTTTTTTTGCCTCGGACATAACAAGATAATTAGATTTGAAATTTCACTGCCGATTGGCCAATCAGTTGAATTGGCAGTAGGGTATCACATGCGACACTTGAATTTAGAAGAACACAGTAACCATTTGAGTGAATTTGAAAAATACATGTTGGTCTATAGGGAAAATGATTTTTTTTCCAACGAAAGAAGGAAAATTAAATTTAAGGTACAATGCCGTTTTGAACACAAATAAGCAAAAGTCAACCATAGGATGAAGGTCGGCTGCATGGTTGAGACTTGGCTTGGGAAGTATGGGGAGATGAGGAAAACGCAAGCTGGATGTGAAATTTGGAGAAAAATAATCAAATCGATTAGTTCTCACTTGAACTAGAAATAAATACATACATACATACATACACACACACACACATACATACATACATACATACATACATACATATCAATTTAAAATCCAATTTCATGAGTCTAGGCAAGTACAACTCATCTGAAAAGGCCGACGACTGGATGGCTGGGGTTAAAGAGAAAGTAGGAGGAAAGGTGCATGAACCCAATTGCTTTCCCACAAAGAGAACCTTTTTATTTGATAAATTTATAAAGTATCGATTTATAGTATACTTTATGCTTTAGGGAAAAAAATAAATTCACCTTTTCATGCCTGAAACATTACTACAAAACCCCACAATCACATGACCTTTGTCAGAGGAACAGCCCCCTCCCTCATCGATCTCAGCTTTGCACGGCGGATTTCATCACTGCCCACCGGGTGGCTCCGCCTCCGACGGTGGATCACTCCGGCGACTTCTTGTTAGCTCTAGACATGTTTCTATTTCACCGACACTGTTCAACAAGAGACAAGAAAAGGTACTACTGCATAACGAAAAGGATGTGATAGCTAACCTTAGTATTAAAATGTTAATCATTGAGATGCTAAGTCAAGATTTTTACGACAGCATTAAAGGTATGATGGATGGAACTTAAACAATGAGACGTTTTTACCAATAATCATGAATTTTGAACGTGGATTATGCCCTCTTATAAAAAGCCATGATGATAATACTCAAAAGGTTCATGTCACAAAGGACCTTAAATTAATATATGTATAATAAATTTATCCAAAACAAATTTTTTTACTATAAAAACCTTTAAATTTTACATCAAATTACTGAATTGGATGACACATAATAATTGATAAATGTATCATTTTAGGGCTTTATTTTTCATTTATCACAAATGTACTAATTTATGATTTTTCGTGATATTAATACAATTTAATATAAACTAATAAAAAAATGAGGTTATCATAAATATATCAATTCCGAATTTTTAATGATAAATTTATAAAACAATCGTGTATTAGTTAGGAATTTTTTGTAATATTAACTCTAATGGTAATACATTAAACAAAGATGAATATGGAAAATAAATCGAGCCTTTTTTCTCCCTTTAGCTTCATAAAGGTGCAGTGTCTTTGGTGGGTTGGGGGACCGATGACACGCGCGCAGGTACTGTTAATAACTCGAAACCGTCGTTATCATCTGCAAGAGTTTCACCGGCACGCCCTTCAAGGCGGATCAGGGGAAGTTTTCTTCTTTTTTTTTTTGGATCAAGGGAAGTTGACGGTGAAGCAAAACGCTGTCCTGCAACCCGGTAACCATGAGCTCGGGCTCGCATCCACCGTCGAGCTGCACAGATCTCGTGCCGAGGCCCGTCTCATCCAACGGCGGTCCACGCGACGTGAGCTCACGTGGATCGAGCTACCTCTGGATTTCGTTCCTGACAGCGACGGTGGCGATGCCAGCCCCGAGATTCAGCAGGAGCGATGTACTTCTCTTGCAGTTTTTAATTCCCTTTTTCGAACTGGGGAAGCGCTTCCCCGGTTGGTGGCCAAGTAGCAGCAGCAGCAGCAGCAGCAGCAGAACCAGCACAATCTTTTTCCCAACAATCTGCTGCGACTGCTACTTCTCTCTATCTGTCTATTCATCCTTTTTGAATTATGGATTTGCCTTTTTTCCAGTTTGCAACAACTTGTGAAAGGGCCATTGGTGGTGTGGATCTTGATGGTCTTGACAATTCGAGAAACCCACCAATTGGCAATTGTGGATCTGTCCACTTCGATAAAGTCTGGGCAGATAGGTAAAAAAAATCATCTTCAAATTTCATATCTTTATCATTTTGTGACTTGTCCTTTTCAAAAATAATGCATATTTGTTTTCCGGATTAAAGCTAGTCACTCAGAAAGAATGATAAAGGATACTTTAGAAAAGAAAATGACGATTGCTAATAAAAAAAAAAGTGGTTGGGATTAGATGAAACGTGGTGCCTAAGAATGCAAATGAGGGTGCAAAGGTGCATTTTGAAAAATCAAGAGATGCACGGAGATATGAGGGTGAAAACTCATGATAGTTTTAGAAATTCTTCCATAAAGTTTTGATAGTTTTAAATGTTAGATGTAGAGGGCACAAATCTGAGCATGTTTTTGCCGGTCATTTCCTCTATAAAAAAATTACATCTCTTGACACATGAATAGATATATAGACATTGTCCTCTATGGAATAGTATAGATCTAAAGGTTTTGTGCTTTAAGAAAATTTACATTGAAATTAATACAAAATGCATTTGGGTATGAGGCGTTAATTGATCCCTTGAGAAGTCCCCTTTTTTTGTTGTACATAGTATTCGAAGTCTGCGTGGAGTTATAACATTCTCTAGTGTTGTCTATTACCATGTTCTATTAGGATGCACGTGTGAATGAATTATGTTAGAGAAATCCCACATCGAAAATTTGATATGGTGCAAAGCTATTATTATATCTTAATTAATCCATAACTCATTTGCTTGAGCTTTTGTTGAAGGTAGATCCAACCAAGTATATTGACCGGCTCAAATTTAGGCTCCCTCTTAGCGATTTCTCCACATATTGATATTGAACTTCTGCTACGCGCTTCCAACAAACAGTATCAGAACCCATAGCTGTGCTTTCCAAGCAGGTGAGCATTGTGGTGTAACAATGTGGGCCCATAGGAAGTTGATGTAGAATGTTGCCTAAATTAAGGATGAGTGGACCTAACACTAAGCTCACACGGAAAATTCTTAGGATACACGTGTGAATGAGTTGTGTTAGAAAAATTCAACATCGGAGAATTGATATGATGTAAAACAATTAATATATCTAAGTTGATCCATAACTCATTAGTATAAGCTTTTGAATGAAGATGAATCCAACTAAATATATTGATGGGCTCAAATTTGAGCTCCCTCTTAGTAATCTCCCCAAGTAAAGGTATTGGACTTCTGTTATACACTTCCAACTAATGGTATCAGAGCTCATAGTTGTGATTTATAAGCAGATGGGCGTTATGCTGTAGCAACGTGGGCCTGTAAGAAGTTGATGCAGAAGGTTGCCTAAATTAAGTGGAAGCAAACATAATATTAAGCTCACACGTAAGGACAAAATTATTAAGATGCACATGTAAATGAGTTGTGTTAGAGAAATCTCACATTGGAGAATTGATGTGATGTAAAACAATTAATAAATATTAGTTTACTCATAACTTATTGGCTTAAACTTTTGAGTAAGTGTAAGTCCAACTAAATATATTAATGGACTTGGATTTTGGCTCTCTCTTGACAATCTCTCTAGGTAAAGGTATCAAATTTCTGCGACACACTTCCAACATTCAAAAACCCCAAAACTGAAGTTGATATGAGAAAATGTGTATAACAAGCTAGTGCAATAAATATATTATAAAGAATAAGTGCACAAAGTATCCTTAAACTTGCCAAGAAAATATGAACGAAATCCTAAAACGTTAAAGTAGTGTAATATATCATAAAACATGTTCAATCAAGAACTCATACTTACTCCGGACTATCCACGCAAAGCAGATGCGGATCTTTTTAACTTTTTGAGTGTGCGTGATGCCCGCCACGAGTGGCACTACATCAAAAAAAAAAAAAAATTATCAAAAACTGAAAATAGAATAACAAATAAAAGAAAAAGGGGGAGTAAAGTCAAAGCTCAAAATTCCAATCTCTTGAGCAGCTTGGTTTAGTTTGGTGCACCAAACGGTAGGCACCTCTCGTCAGCAATGTCGCTGAACATTCGATGCCTACAAAATGCATCAATGATGCAATCGTCGATGCAGACAAGAAGTTATGCATTTTGTACACGGTTGATTTTGGGGTTCGAGATTAGCGAGAAGGGAAGCTTATCCTATGATGGATGCCATGAAAAGCTCAAGCACTTTATCAAAGAAAAGAAGCATCCCCCTCAGTCCGGGAACTAGTATACACCCAGCGATCACTTATGTATCTTTGCTATTAAAATACAGAATAATTACCTAAATTTTACCTTCAAAAACCATGTTGCAGCTTGTACATTCACATCAATTGTTCTTTAGGTCCTTAGTTACGAGAACTCCATGTTTTTTTTTTTTTTAAGTTCATCCCTAACTTTTAAATTCTACTCACAAAAACATTCAAAAACGAACCACTCGTAGCCTAAGAGAGATGTTTACAAAGATACGCAATTTGGTCTTTTTAATGTCAGATTTTGCTTAGAGAAGTGTGAATAATAATTGACACGAAATATAGAGAAATGCCGATAGTCATTAAATCCAAAGTGGGGTATCTTCTTTTGTATATTTTCTTGAGATGGATTTTGGTAGCAATTGCACATCATTCTGTCACTTGACTTTCAGATATGGGGCTAGCACTTGTGGCAAACTGTTGACAATGGGGAAGAACATATAGGATCAAGTTCTCCCATAAAAGTTTTCAATCTATCTTTTGAAAGTTGATGTAACTTTAGCCTTTATCTTTATAATCTAAATCGACGGCCCATCTCTCTTCGAAGGCACTTGCCTAGACTCATTCCACCGTATTACACAAATCATTTCTTGAATATTCGGAGTAAAAACAAGGAATATACATAAATATATGCTCAAACTCATGGAAATAACCCCCTTGTTCGAAAAAAACTGAAGCTTATTTCCTCCGTAAATCTAATTTTCTACTTGTAAAGTAACATGTTTATGCACGTGAAGAATGAGTGCCGTTGTCAGAATATTTCCCAAAATTATTATATTCAATTTATAATTCTTACGCGCCCTGTTGTGGAAATTAGAAAATTGAATGTTGAATGTTCAGAAATCTCACCCCTTATCGTGTCCTGCTGACGGGCCCGTTTCATGAGCAGAAGATAACAAAATTTAATGCCACAACAAAAAGTACAATAAACAAAATTATCACTGCACAATAATAAAAAAATTTCAAAAAATATTGTTGAGGAAGCGGTCCAAATTCTAAAGTCTCTTTCCATCATTACATCGAAGAATTCGAAAAATTTTGTTTTCCCATTTTGGGTCCACTTCTCCATTCTTACCTTAAATAGGCAATACCAAAGAGTCTCTGTAAATCCTGTCCATTTCAGATTTGTCTGTCCTTTTTTGTTTTAATTATTTAGATATCATTTCTGCAGGCAGGCAGAAAAATAGTTTCACGCTCTTCCTCCTGCAAAAAACAAAAAAAGCATTAATGGCATGTTCGACTTGATACCAGAGTTGGGTTTTAATTAATTACGACAGTAAATAAATAGTTTTTTTTATATATTTTTCCTGCTATTTCCGTGCATTTCGGTGGATGAATTTATGGGTACGCGAGAAGCTTGTAAACTCGAAACGCAGTTAGCACAAAAACGACAGTTCGCTTCATCAATGCCCTGTGCTTGGCAACTTGGTCAACTCTCGTATTCAAGTCTGGCGGTGCTTTTCTGAGAAAATATGTTTTTTGGGTAACTATACTTATTAGTCATCGGAAATTTAAAAATTAATTTCCGGAAAATAGTTTCTCGTGTCATCTTTACGTCAGTTAAATGTCAAGTGCCTCGTGATCATTTTTTTTTTCTTTTTTTAACGTTAACTTTGAGATTTGTTTGGTGTTCCAAAACTGCTTGGCCCTTCTTGTAAGATATATCTACATGGAAGAACTTGGTGAAAAACTTATAAAAGTCGTCATTATAGGCACGGGAACCTGATAATGTTCATCTCTAGAACAAACAAATATTGGTAAATTTATATGAAGTTATTCAAGTTAAGTATGTGATATTTTGTTCCAAAAAATTAAGGATGTGAGATAAGGACGCAAAAAATATTTTATTATTATTTTTTAATATCTTAAATCATTTGTAATCTTCTCCAATTATCCAGAAACTATACTTCATCAATTTTTTTATTTTTTTTTTTTTTTACTCTTTGGACATGAAAGTCTTTGAAGAAGTTTGAACCATAATAACAAAAATTTATGACAAACATCACATAATAGGAAAAAAAAAATTAGGTTCTTTGCAACTTTTCTTTGATTTATTGATGGTAATCAAGGCGTTAACGGTGAGAAAAGATATTAACTTCAAAACTAAAAGTTAAATAAACATGATACATCTCCCTTTTGAATAAGAATTTGATATAGTTTTACAAAAACAAGAAATTTGCAGGGGCTTCTTTGCGAAAGGAAAAAAGAACTCAAGTAGGAAAAGGAATCCAAGGAAAATCGAGCCACAAAATGTTGGACCACACAACTTGGAGCGTTCTCGAGCTATTTATTTCAGCCCCTGGCCATCAATTTTTTTTTGGTTCTTGATCATTACTGGAGTAAGTAAGTCGGTCAGCCAATGAAGTTTCGAGGCGTCCAACATGTTGGAGAGCAAGGCTGATAGAGAGAGAGAGAGAGAGGACTTAAATGAAAAGAGAAATTGCTTGTGGTCCTTCCCTTGTAATTTACTTGCAAATATAGACATATTGTGGAGAGACAACTTGGAGGGGAAAGGGAACCTTATCCTCCTCCCCTTTCCTCCTCATCTAGAAAAGGGGGAAAACACTAACTTTAAAAGGTTTGAATTTGATGGAAGGCGTCTAATTGGGACTAAAGCTCGTGTGACTTCCCTCTCGATGATCTTGACAATTGATGGATCAGGGTCGAAAGTATCCATAACTGACGTCATTCATACCATTTCACCGTCATTTTGGTCTGAACTTTAGTGAGCGTATACCATGAGCACAATCCACATGAAAATTCGTATTTGGTCTTTGTATCTCATGCTCTTTGATCTTAATTTTCCTCCTTCACCGCCGATTTCAAACCCCTTATTTTTATTTTTTTTTTTCGTTTTCTCTCTTTGTTTCTTAGCCTTGGATGTGTCCCACGCGAGTTGAGACCAAACTCTTCTTTGTTGCTTCATTAACCCATCTTCTGTGTGCTTTTCCTCCCCTGATGGGCTCATCGTACATTATTTCAATTTCAATTTCAATTTCCAGAAATATCCACAAGCTCAAACTCATTCCCAGGTTAGGCCCAACGAAATCGTCTTTCGAGATATAAAAGTCTGAATATGGGCCGGTCAAGCCCATTTTCCTTAACAAATATTTTATTATATAGATATAATATGGAAAAAAGGAGTCAAAAACAGCGCCTGTGGCCTAATGGATAAGGCGTCTGACTTCTAATCAGACGATTGTGGGTTCGAGTCCCACCAGGCGTGCCTCTTTGCATCGACAATTTTTTACGACATTTTGTTTCTTTCTTAACTTTTATTGTTCTTGGATAAATCGACATTTATTTAGCACAAAACAATTGTAATTTTATCAAAATGTTAAACTGTAGACAAGTGGGTAATATTATTTTCTCTTGTGTTGTAAGGTTAAAAAAAATTTCTTTTCCATTTTCGAATTCTGAAGCAAAAGTTGTAAAATAAACCGGATTATATGTGTGCATGAAATACTAGCTCAATTCCTCGACTTTTCCACTCAATTCGAGAGTGCCAAAAATTTCATGGGGCCAAATTCATCTATCGATATCCTAAACATAAATCCATAGTTCAACTCAAAATGTCCAAATAAACATCCTCATCAAGATTGAATGAAAATTTGGACCAGATTCATCTCAAGGAAAGATTTAATTTTAAGGTAGATTTGAATGGAAGAAAAGTAGATAATGCTATTGTGCCTTAAATTACTAGAGGTGCATAATACAAGATTGGCAGCATGGTGCAAAATTGATTTTGAAGTTATAAGATGCAAAATAACGTACCTAAAAATTTTTAAGGTGTTTTTCATCTTTCATATATATTCTCTTTATTTCAACATTGCTATCAAACTTAGGTTTACAATTTGCGTGAGTTAATGTCGTTATAAAGAACATAATTATATATATATCTAATGAAATTAAACGATATACGTATAATGAAATCTTTAGTTTATATCGATATACATACTGAGTATGTTATGCTTGACTTTAAGGATTTTGCTGTCTATACTTGCACTTTTATCTTACTTTAATTTCTCCACTATCTGATCCTATCTAAAAGATGCCAAAATCCGTTCCGCCAAAACAAATTGCGAATCGAGATCGGGCAAAGGAAAAGAAAAAAGGTCAATATAGAAAACTGAAATTAGGGAAACAAGAATTTCCAGAAAACGACAATCCACAAAAATTCCAAAAAAAAAAAAAAAAAGAAACTCGAAGACGCAGGATAGGTGGGCCCCAGCCGCTGGCCCAGGCGACCGGCCGCGTCTTTAAAAGTTTCGTCCGACATGCCGCGGTGTCTCTCGGTCCTCCCGGCATTCCAGTGCTTCGCGGTACACCTCATCTTCCCCGCATCACCCAATCCCGTCTCGAAACGTAGCCGGGCTCGTGGCGTGGCGCCAATCAGGAGGCCCGAAATCCTGCGCCTTGCCGTACCCAATCGCGGAGGGGGGGAACGAAACCGAGCGCTGCGATGGGGACACGTGTCGGCGGTGGGGGAACGGAACCGGGAATAGCTGTAATCCAATCGACGCCTGTCCTTTCCTGCATGTGACCCGTCTTCCTCTCAGCAATAATGACTTGTCTCACCCGTCAACTCACTCTCTTAAAAGCCCCCATCCCCAAAGAAAAAAAAAAACAAAAAACAAAAAATAAAAATAAGAATTTATTTGCCGCAAAAACAGATAATTCAAATTAGGGAAAATGACAGAAGAATTGCAAGAGCTTTTAACCTATTAAGTGTAATGTGCAATGTGTTTTATATACCGGATATCGTACATTAAAGTTCATAAATTATATTAAATAAATTAAAATTTTGAGGATCACATTACATGTTGAGCAAAAAATTATGAATTATTTATGTCATTTTCCTTGAAATTATTATTTGCACGGTTTGGTGGGGGTTGAGTCATGTGAAGTCAAACCGAATCATATAGCATTGCATCCTATGCTCTCAATGATTCAAAATGAGATCGCCTACTTTGTTCTTTCTTCATTTTCTTGATTTATTGGATAACAAACCCATAAACAAAAGAATTGAACCATTTACCCAAAGAAAAAAACAAAAAACAAAAGAATTGAACCTATGTTGATATCTAAAGATGTAATTGACCTTACCGCATCTTCAATCTTCTCAGATCTTGTTAAGAGTAAGTGCTCTCCATACATTGATCTTAATCATTCTATTTAGTCTCTCTTTCATAACCATAAAATTCTCAAAGAAATAAAATGAGGTGTAAAGACCATATGCCTTACTCCTCAAATCAAGTAATTTCAAAAGTAATGATAATGTGGGTCTATCGCATCCGGCGACAATCACTCGTCTCTCTGATCGGGTCCATGCAACTATATTTCTGATAAGTTCTAACGAGAAAAAATCGAACTATCGATGACTAAGTCCAAGTGATGAACTTAACGGTTTAGTTTAGATTAACGAAAAGAAAATCATGTATGCAGAGGGACATAACTCGTACAACGGGGATTTTGCATGATTCGATATGATGGCTTTTCTCATCTTTTCGAAGGACAAAAAAGTAGTAACTTCTTTCTATGAATAAGCTTTGCTAACGTTTTAGTCAAAGGGTTAAAAATTGTCCATGCTCAGTATCGTGAAGCCCTTTATTGCGAAGAAGCAGCAGAAGAAATTGCTACAGACACGAGCACCCACTTCCCATCACCCATTCTCTCTCTCTCTCTCTCTCTCTCTCTCTCTAACTCGCTCATGGCCTCCTCCTCCGTCTTCAGCCTCGCCCTCCTCGCCTCCCTCCTCCTCCTCCACTCCCTCCTCGCCGCCCACAGCCTCGTGGGAGCCCAGGCGGTGGCGGCCGCCGACGAGGCGGGCCTGAAGGTGATGACGTCCGACCCGACAATGGAGTGGCCGGGCGCGGTGTCCCTGTACGACGGCTTCTTCGGCGACGGCGACGGCGACGGGGAGGAGGAGATCGAGGGGGAGGAGGGCCGCCGGTCCCTGTTCTGGCACAGCATCGTGAAGTTCTACATTTCGTACGGGGCGCTGTCGGCGAACCGGGTGCCGTGCCCGCCCCGGTCGGGGAGGTCCTACTACACCCACAACTGCTTCAAGGCCAGGGGCCCCGTCCACCCCTACAACCGGGGCTGCTCCAGGATCACCCTCTGCCGGCGATGAAAGCCGGTGCCGGTGCCGGTCCCGGTCCGACCGCGGCGACATTGTGTTCTCTTCTTTCTTTCGTTCGGGTTATTTTCTTGTATCGCTTAGTAGCGTGGATGCTCTGTTTCTTGATCTCGCCGGAGAAGTTGCTTAGCTGTTCCTGTCGTCGTCTGTTCTGCAGTAAGGTCGATGCTGCTAACGCGTGTGTAGATTGTTGTTGTTGTGGTGTTGGGACTTTGAGATCTAGTTAAAAAATATATGAAAAATCGATTCGTTGAGAACTTTCTGAGATTTACGTAGTTGATTACCTGTCTCTAAAAGGCGCTTCAAGATCGTTAGCCGATTGGGAAAGTGTTGCTGTTCGCGCGTGGCGGACACGAGATTATTGCTTTTGACGTTATGTTATGTCGAATTCGGGTGTGGCCAAGTACCTGACTGTGCTTAAAATAATTTGTCTGGTTTCTCACTCTCTCTAGTGATGTTGTTTTAGTACGCGCACTAACAACCCTCACAAGCGATATCTTAACAAATGTTTACAATTAAGTATTTTTCGGTAAGAATGTTTGACGAGTGTTCTGAGAGCGATTGACGATCCGTGGCGGATAAATGTAGCCAATGGACCCTTTTGCCTTAGGTGTGCTTATGGGCAGAGCTTTGTTTTGAGAAGAAATCGCGGCTAGATTACAAAAGAATTATGCCCTTTTCTACAGTTGGAAGTAAGAAGTAAGTTTCCCAACTGCAAAATCTCATTGCCATATATGTTTTCTTTAAGTTTCCCCCATTGGCCTCTTCCTGTTCCCAACTCAAGTGGTTGGTTCGGCTTCCAAATCTTGTGTAAGCCTCTGAAAATCTTACTTGAGCCACCTTCACATGTTGAACTGCAATGCACCTGGCTGAGAAATTCTATAAAAGATTATGTGGGCATTTCATCCTCTTGAGGTGTCGGCATATGTTCAAATAGAGCAGTAAGTTCAATGACCATTAATGTGGAAAAACTTATTCAACAATAGGATTCAAGACAATTTAGAAGATTTCACCCAAAAAACTTCTGAAAAGTTCGATGATAAATTGTTACCTGAATTTCCAGTCGTGGCCAAGCATTCCAATTTCAATATTCTTCCCACAAATTTGACCTTCAAATCTGCATTTCGCAATAATAGAGGTGCAATATCAGCACTTGCTGAAAATTTAAAATTAGCATGTGAGGTCTACTGGCACAGCAGAAGTTCCAACTTCCAAGAACAGTGGGAAGGAAGCCAGAGAGATGCATTGGTAAATGAAATATTTCCAAGAACTAAACCAACAAGAAGTGTTGCAGCTCCTTCCTGTTCTCATGTGGCGCTGTGAATCTGTGATGTTAACTGTCATTGCCTTTAACATGTACGACTTTGCTAAGCAACTAACACAAGCCATTAAAATTTCTCATCTTATGCCAAATTTATTTTGGTTGATTTTACCTTGTCCCTGCAAACTGTATTTTAAGGTACATATCCTATTAACAGTCAAAGCATGCATCGCAAACGGACATCATATGTCTTGGCTTTTTCCAAACATTACATTCAACATATACGTGCCATCGTGCTATCAAATCAAACGACTCATTCAAATGTCATAAACATCACTGCATTTATTAACTACCAAATAAAAGGTTGCATCTTCGCCTAATAAATTGGTGCACCGGTTTGATCTGACATGTTTAACTCCATAGCTGGAGCATTTTTGAATGCGAGATTCTGGATAAGTCACGCTTTATTCTGATTGAGCATAAACCCAGTTGTCGGAGGTCGAAAATTATTGCAAAGGCAGCTTTTCTAATTCTGAAGTATAGAAAAGATTGCAAATGCAGCTTCCCTCATTTTAAAGTAATAAAACCAGCTAGCCAATGAAGTTAATTCCACTTACAGATACTAGTCCTCGCTTCTGCCCCATCTATGATGTAGCTCAATTTATCCCGACTGAGTAAACTCTTCTGGACAGCTTCAGCTTCCCTCGCTAGTTGTATGATGGGGATGGGTTCCTACGGTTCAGTAACAATGGGTCAGTGATAATGATAGATGAACACGTTAACAGCAAATTAGGGGTGTTCATGGTTCAGTTTCGTTCAGTCGGGAGGTATATTTAACCCAAAGTGAATATCAGTTTGCAAGAATCTCAACCCAAACCCAAACCAAAAACCAATAAAATCACAACACAATTCCAACCAATACCTTCGTTTATTATCGGTTTGGTTCTGTTTCAAACAGTATCATCAAGCTAATTTATAAGAAAGAAGTTTAATTCATACTTAGACTATCTAAATTCAACGTGAAAATAAAATTAACACAAGAAGCACCTCTTTCTATGCACTTACTGAAAAAAAAAAAAAAACTGAACATAAGAACACCAAAGATCGTGGAAAAATCTTTTGTGAGTATCATTTGAGATAAAGAATCAATCCATAATGACAACCTGAGAAGTAGAAATCTTTCATATAATAGTATAAAGCAATCTTAGATTAAAATAATTTATTTGGTTAGGTTAAACTACAATTTATTAGTTATAATGTAAATTATCAAATTTCTCTGTTCAGTTTGGTTTTATCGGTTTCCTAAACCCACAAAACAATAACCACCAAAAAATAAGAATAAAAACTAATAAACCAAACTTATCAATTTGGTTCGGCTCAGTATATCGGCTTTCGGTTTTATATGAACGCCCCTACAGCAAATTACATCTTTTGGGAGCAGATCTATCGGGAGTGCTTTACAATCATATAAAAGTAACAGTAACTGCAACTGTGCATTTGATGAACTTGCAACAGCAGAAGCAATTGAAAACTGACACAGTTAAATGCATATAAAAAAGAAAACCAGAAAGAGGCACACAAGTGACAAGAGATATTACTTCTCAAGCTTAAAATTACAAGTTAAATGTTTCCCTTCAATCAACAACTCCATAGTAACTCTACGTAATATGGGTTTCACCTTTTTCTGCAGTCCTGAGCCAGACAATGATATGTAATTACAAGTATATGTAACGGACATACAGAGACACACAATGTTATGAGGTCTTTGACAAAGAAGCCACTCAAGAGAGAGAATGCTAGAGTATGCATATCTGCCTGTTGCAATTATTCAAAACATATTCAAAATCCTGAAACAGAGGATATCCAGCTATCATTTTCATTAGGATACCTGTGCAAGTAGTTATTTGGATGAAGACATTTGACAAAAACCACTCATTCTCATCTCGATTCTTGACTTTGCTCAAGCGTCGAGAGTCTTCCCAAGACAATCTGCTACCTTTGAAGTTACATGCTCCTGAATAAACTAAAAAAAAAATGTAGGAAAATGAAACAATAAATCAAAACCAACAAAAACATCAAAGTTTAGAAATATAGACCACGTTACATTGACGGTGTGAGAAGGGCGATACGCAGATGGCACCATTTGTGGTTATTGATAGGGAAGGAAAACTTGAGAAAATCCACCCTCTTAAGTCTGAAGGAATAACAGCAGGAGAACATCATTAACCATGCTGCAGAAGTGCAATTCTCTTCTTTGTGGGTAATAAATGGCTGTATCCTAGATCTTTCTTTAAGCCCATCTTTTCCATACAGGACCACGTGTCTTGAGCATATCTCCATGCTCCAGTTTCAGCATATATGCTTGCTAGAAGAACATAGTTTGCACAATTTTTTGGATCTAAACTGATAAGATTTCTAGCTGCTATTTTTCCAAGTGATACATTGCCATAAATGCGACATGCCCCCAGTATAGAAGCCCAAAGAGAAGCATTTGGTTTGATATCCATCTCTTGTATCAACTTATATGCTTCTTCTAATTGACCACTACGAGCAGATAGATCTACCAAACAGGAAAAATGTTCTGCTCTTGGAACAATGCTGTATTTACTGATCATGTTAGTAAAGCAATCCCATCCTTCACTGGTCAATCCACTATGGCTGCAAGCAAAGAGGAGAGATAGAAATGTAACATCATTTGGCTTCAGCCCTTTAGATTCCATCTGCCTATAAAGAGCAACTGCCTCATTTCCAAAGCCATGCCTCCCATAAGAAGCAATCAATGAAGTCCATGATATGACATTTTTCACTTGTATCTCAACAAAAGCAAGAGTAGCATCTTTGATCTCGCCACATTTCCCATACATGTCAACTAGAGCATTTCCAATGGCCACATCTTTACTGGCTAGACGTTTCAGAACAAGGACATGTATTTGTCGTCCCAAGATCAATGATGCTATATCAGCACATATATGAAGTATAGAGCATAGTGTAATGTCATCAACTTCCAATTGCATACATGCTAATTCCTTCAAGATATCCAGGAAATCATTGCCAAATTCACATTTCCGAGCATATGCATTAACAAGGGCAGTGTATGATATTAAATCCTTTTGTGCCATGCTCCTATATAAATGATGAGCAGTTCGAACACTCCCACATTTTGCATAAGCATCAATCAAAGATCCAGTCAAATCTTTGTAATATAAGAAGCCCCATTCTACTATGAATTTATGAACTTGGCTTACTTGGAGAATAGTGCCACCAACAGCACAGGCTTGTAAAACACTTCCTAGTGTGAAGCGATCAGGGGCCATGCCTGCCGAGTTTGACACAGAATATTAGCAACTAGGATTGTTGAACTTCAATAATATTATATTCTGAACCATGCAGTAGTTAATGTAAAGGATTTTTTTTTTTGGGGGGGGGAGTCAATGCATGCATTCTTGCTCAATCTGGTTCAGTTAGACTGCAAGCTAAAACTTCCTCTTAAAAGCATATATAAATTGACTAATAAGATTAAGTACCCCCTGCAATACGTGCAATCTGCACCACAGAATCTTTGTTCTCCTGATTAGTGCACTGTATGAAATTCATTACCATAAGGTCAAGAAACAGCAGCAAACGTTCTTTCAGCTAATAATACCTTCTCTCATCATTAAGCGAAACAGTTGAAAAGAATTAGCAACAAGACCACGAGTTGCATATCCTCCGATCATAGTATTCCATGTAACAGTGTCCCGCTCTGTCATTCCCTCAAACAAGCGCTCTGCATCCTCCATCTTTCCACATTTGGAGTGAAAATCAATAAGAGCACTCTGCACGAACAAGTTACCCACCAACCTTCCCTTTTCCACGCACCCTTGCACCTGCACTCCCACATCAAAACACCCGATACTAGTACAAGCCCGCAGCACACTCCCGTAAGTGAACTGGTTGGCCTTAACACCTTCCCTGCGCATCTCTACAAACGTCGTCAAAGCATCTTCAAAGCGCCCATTCTGGCAGAACCCGGAAACCATAGCGGACCAAGACACGACACTTCTCTCGCGCATTTCATCAAACACCTTGCGTGCACTTTTCAGTTCCATGCATTTTGCGTAAAACACGAGCAATTTAGTTCGCAGGTGGACATTCGACGGGAACCCACTTGCGATGATGTGACCGTGCGCCTGGCGCCCACACGTGAAGGCATTCCTTGCGATGCAGAGCTGTAAAAGTTTCATGTAAGAACCATGGTCGAAGGGGCGTTTCAGGTGCATCGGAACGAACTTGTAGAGCTTCGTGGGATGTGCCCATGCGTCAGATTACCCACACCATCTGCTAATCGAGGCCTTCTTCAACGAGCGCAATCGAATGAGTTTGACTTGGTGTTAGCTTCGCCGGCCAGCTGTTCGTGCCAGAAGCCCAAAAGGGGACAAGCACACGTACACGTGTGATGGCGCTAAGATCCAAAACGAAATCGCGCCTCCTTCTTTAACGCCTGCCCAAAAGGGCACAAACCCAAAACGCTTTTATCATCATCATCAATTAATATTAATAATTTATTTTAAAATTTTTAACTTAAATTTTAATAAATCCTATAACTATTTGCTAGTCTACTCAACTGCCTTTTTTTTTTTTCTGTCATTTCTATTTTTTCAACGGCTTACCTAGCCGGCAAAATTAGGGGTCAATAAATATTATAAAAAACCTCAAATTATAAAACAAATATCCTTAATTTTTTTATCAGTAAAAATCCTATGACCTAAATGTGAAAAAGCACTTAATAACCCCTTGATGGAACTGAAACAATGTGCATATGTGTTATGCATAAATAAGTTGAGGTTTTTTAGTAATACAAAAAAAAATGTTGAAGATATTTATGTTACAGTTGACAGGTCAAGGGTTTCTAGGACATTAAAAAAAGTTTGGAGTATTTGTATTAGAGTGTGCATGGTTTGAGGTTTTTTATATGGTATTTGTCCTTAAATTAGATATGGGTTTTAAAGTTAATGATGTGTCATAAAAGTTGTTTGGATGTTCCTTTATAAGGAATTTAAGTAATCTTTCAAAGTGATTCTTATCTTTTTCGTGGGTTTTAAAGGAGGAAAGAATATAAAACTTCTAAAATTCCATAACTTTGGTAATCTAAGGCTCCTAAAATCCCACAACAAATTAGCCTCTTTCTTTTTCTAGAAAATCCAACTTTAACTTTAACCAAGAAACCAAGAGACAGTTTGGAATATCTTGCTTTAGAAAGAAAGCCAGGCCTCCTTCAGTTCTTATAAATAAGGCTCTCCAAGCCCTAGTTGAGGTATGTAAAGAAATAACTTACATCCTATTCTTTTTCGTTGTCATTAATTAGAATTTCTCTTTCTCCTCAAAGATCTTTCCAAGTTTATATTTTACTTATTTTCATCTGGGTTATAATTCTAAATTCCCACCTCATATTATCAAAGGAGGTTACAAAAATCACTTCGAAGCATCGAAATGAAGCCTCGAAGTCTCGGTCTTCTGCTTCTCCTTCTTCTTCTATTTGAAGAAGAAGGAGAAGCAGAAAACCAGGACTTTGAGACCAAGACGTGACCAACCCGACATGGAAGAAGACCACAGCGAAGTACGAGAAAAACTGGGGGTAGTGCTGGTGCCTCCATCTCCTATTTTTCTTCCTTTTTATCTCTGTTTAGATTTTTATTATAAAACCTCCCCGGAACTGACATGATCCTTAAACAACAGGTTCCCTGGAGACTCTCGATTCTGGGTTCTTTTCGAATTCTTGATTTTCTTGTCCATTTTCTTCATTGATCCTTTGCATGTTTGTTCCAAAAATGTCCCGCTGATCCTGCCAATCTCATTAATAATTCTCATTATATTTAACGTGCTTGACAAATTAATGTTTGGGAGAGGCTAAATCTCCTTATCAACTAAAGACCACAGCTTTTTACGGCGTTGGACAGGTTCTACTCATGAAATGAGTAGTCATAGTATTAGAATATTTAAATAATAAATCACGTATTCATCTAATAAATTAAGCTTTGACGCGACTTACCCTTGGAGGAGAGGGAGGAAATAAGTTTAAGGGTATTGCTTAAAGGATGGAGCTAAGACCTATAATTAAGCACGGGCTTTCACAAGTCCATATCTCGCGTGACATTAGGATATTATTAAGAATTTCATACTAAAGAGTTGCCACTAGCCTATTAGGGTCGACTAGAAACTAAGCGAGGCATGAGAGTATGCTTCGCTTCCTACGCAACTAGAGAATCTAGATTAGGGACTTGATTACACTAATTGACCAATTAATGCCCTTTCAGTACCTAATTTTATTCAGCCCTTTCAGTACCTAATCTTATTCAAAAGAAAAGATTTTTGTTAGACAGTTTGGATTAATTTTAAGCATATCTGCTAACATATAAGATGATCATGCAAATGCACGATAATTAAAATAATAGTTAGAAGCCAATGAAAGCGTTTAAATAAATTGCATGGAAGAGCAAATATCTAACATTAAGGAAAACATAAATAATAATCTTAACTAGACTAAAGGAATCAAAACAACAAAAGCACGCAAACAAGGATAATTATTTTTTAGAACAATTGAAACCCTAAGCTAGAGCCCTAAAAGTTTACTCAATTTTTTAGCACAACTTTAGAGTCAAGAAACTTCATTTTTTGAGAAAATAGCTCATAAAGTCTTTTTGTAAAAATTTTCAAAAGAACTTTGAATTTCCTGACATTTTTCAATTTTTTTTTTTCAAAATTTTCTATTTTTTTATTTTCTCCTCCCGGTCGTCTTCTTCCTCGGCCGTCTTCCTCAACGAGCTCACGCCCTCACCGAAGCTCCTACATTTTTAGACAAACCCCGGCCAAATCTCAAGCCGCCGCCGAGCAACCACCCTTCACCGGTCGTCCACTCCGCCACCGCTCGCCGGCCGACCTCCCTACCGTCGGCCGAGAACCACACCACGGCTAAACACCAAACAAACTACGGCGACGATGGGAATGTGCCGAACGACTACACGGCCGACGCCCAGGGTCGCCCAACACCACTGGAACATCCCGATAGAACACGACGCGCCCGGACGATTTGATTTCGGCTAAAAATGGGAGGACGACGAAAACTATATCTCATTTAAGCATTTCGTCGAACGGGTGAAGGGGCGCTCGCGAATCATGAGGTTTTTCGGCTCAACTAGGAACTGAACCCAAACCGAGACTCTCGCCAAACAGATGAAGAAACACACAAGGACCAGAGGAGGAATGGACGGGGCCAGAGTTCGCGCGAGCCGGTCGGCCGCGACCCTCCGGCTGTCGTACCCAAAAACAAGGCAAGAAATAGGGCACGGACGAAGGGCTTACCGGTTCGGGCTCGATGGTGCCGATGGAAGGAGTTCGTCGGTGGAGCTCGCGCGCGGGGCGAGGCGTCGGCTAAAGCTCTGCCGCTCTAGCTCCACCGCTTTCCCTTGGACTCTGTTGCTGTTTTGTTATCTTCCGGCCCTCTCTCCTGCTATCCTCCTCCCTTCTGCCCCTGCTCCCCCCGTCTTTTCTCTTCTTTTCCTGCAGGTTTCGGCGCGAAGATGGCATGGCGGAGGGAGACCGCTGCGGCACGCTGGGCCCAACGCAGGAGAAAAAGAGGCGGGCGGTGGGCCGGGCCAAGGCCGGATCCGGCCCGACCTGACCCCCTAAGCGTTTTTTCTGTTTTTCTTTTTTTTTGTTGTTTTTTTTTTTTTTTTTTTTTTGTTTAAAATAAGTGTCAATGAGCTTTTAGAACAGTCGGTAATAATCTCATAAAATCTCATATATAATAATAGAATTGATGGATGTCCAACTAATGATTTATGTAGAAAAACTAAATGCTCTCTCTCTCCTCATCTCTGACCTTTGCGACAACTGCAAGCGTCACTATCATGGCCTCCCTTGAGTGGTTGACAGCATCAGCAACTCATTCTAAGTCCAATCTCCGGTTGCATTCTCGGCATTGGACTAAAGCCACCTCTTAAGCGAGCGAAGAAACCGGTCCTTGTAGAAATCGGCCTCTAGTGAAAGACTTCTATCGTTGTTAAAATAAATGGATAAATTATGCGGGGCTTCAAGTCTTGGCCCATCATCACCCATCTCAAGGGGGGATTTGTTCATTTACTAAAAAAGCTTTGCTTTTGGTCATGGGATAATTAGAGAATAATTAGAGAAATGATCCTGAACTTTAACTCAATATACAATATCATCCCTCGAACTTTGCTTTTGTTCAAGATGATCCCGGAATGTTTAGTAGATAATCCCGAAACGTTTGGTAAATATTCAATCCAGTCTCTTAACTATATGAAAATATCTAAATTTTAGAGACAATATTAAATATTTTCATGTAATTTATCAACTAAATTGTACATATACCAAAATTCATGAAACATATTCGACAAATCAAAAGTTCACAAATGACATTGCATGTTGGACAAATAAAAAATTTAAGAATGACATAAACCATTTATATCATTTTTCCTCTAGTCATTGAAGCTGTGAATTCAGCCTCTCTCATAACGTTGTAGCATCTTTTTTTTTTCTCATTTTAATCGTTAGTCATCTAAATTATTGTTCCGAAGTACCTCCCCTGGCATCTATTATATCACATATCATATTAGTAGAATTACTAACTATTTTTTAATGGGTTTATAGACAAATCATAGGCGGAGATGCTAAGCTGGCAACCTTTTTGAAATCCACGACCGAAACATATATAGAACTTATCATATATATATATATTTTGGGTAAGTTATAGAACTTATCATATTGGTTGCCACTATTTCTCATTTCATTCGATCCATTTTCTCGTTTCGATTTGTAATGTAAATCCATTACAATATTATACCAACGATGTCGTGTTCATACTGCGAGGAAAGGATAAGATTAGAGAATTTACCACTGATTGGATTGACATTTACGGAAGGCTGACTAGTAGGGCAGTGGCCGGATTCTCACAATCCCCTCCTTACCCAACAAATAGCAATACAAAAAAATTTCGTTGCCATAGATATCCGAAAGAAGATTTCTTACTATAAAATCACCACATAACAATTATACACTTTCGCTTGACTAAACAAGCATTCTCGTTCCTCGTCAAATAGCGCTAACCCTAGAAGCACGACCTCTGTCTCTGTTGTCTGAAACAAAGAAATGGCTAGAAAAATGGGTGCACTTTCAAATGTTGTGTTGGTGTCATTGTGTGCTCTCCTGTTTTTAGGTCGTGGGTCATGCTTCAGAAAGACTACAGTTCAGATCACCGACAATTTGCCCGACGGAACGGATCTCACTGTCCATTGCAAATCCAAATACGATGATCTCGGCGTTCGGGTGCTTTGTCCCAATTTGTCTCGATCCTTTTAATTCCGCCCATTAACACTCATCGGGGAGATTTCGTTCTTCTGTAACTTCTCATGGCCTGGTCAATTTCATCGCTATGATATTTACAAACAAGGAAGAGATTTAAATCGGTGCTACACCGATTGCTTGTGGAGTATCTTGCTAGACGGTCCATTCTCAATTGATAATGAAGTTGGTAAATATAGTCTTTGCTTTCCTTGAAACAAAGACTGATCAAAACACCCGTTAAAGGACCCATGGCATAATAGGAATCTCGATTCATTGATTTCTTTTGTATTAATGTACCTATTCTTTTTAGTGAATAAAATCTCGAGGGCTTGTATACACAAGTATATATACATATGTACACTTGCCTTTTAAGGAAATGACGACGCTCATTTTCTTCTTGGGATCCATGGTGACCGAGCACCGGATCCTCCGGGTTGAACTTGGGCTTCACCGGATTTCCTAGGACATAAGCCGTCGACCGGACCCGGAAAGTCAAGGTTAGTGGAACCGAGCGGCTTCGATTTAACCGTTGTTTGGATGTTTCCATCTTTAAGGAATCTTAGCAATCTTTCAAAGTGATTCTTATCTTTACAAGAGGGTAAAGGAGACGAGTATAAAACTTCAGAAAACCAAAACCCCCGTAACTTAAGACTCCTAATATCCCATAGTAAAAAGAGTCTGTATTTTTGGAATATTTAACTTCAACTTTAACCAAACCAGGAAATTTTCTGAATATCTTGCTAGGAGCACCTTTTTTTATAAAGAATAGTTGTGAAAGAAAGTGGAATTGGACTATAACTTATAATTTTTCTTGCACCGTTCTATATGTCTTCCTTCTTTGTAAATATCGAAGTGATGAAACTGATCAGACCATGAGAAGTCACAAAAGAACAAAGTCTCTCTGAAAAAATACGATGGGCAGAAGTGAAAGGATCAGGACAAGTTGGGCGCAAGCACTTGAACACCGAGATCTTTGGCAGATTTGCAAAGGACAATGAGATCCGTCCCGCCGGGGAAATTGTCGGTGATCTGAACATGCCCGACCTAATAACATGAGAGAACACAATGAGCCCAAAACAACGTTCGAAATTGCACCCACTTTTTCTAGCCATCTCTTTGTGTCAGACAACACAGTGATAGAATTCATGCTTCTTGGGTTAGCGCTATTTGAGGAGGAACGAGAATGCTTGTTTAGTCAAGTGAAAGTGTCCAATTGGTATGTGGTGATTTTATAGTAAGAAGGGTCTTCTTCTGGATAGCTATCGTAAGGAAACTTTTCGTATTTCTATCTGTAGGATAAGGAGGGGAAGTTACTTGTTTTGTGAGGATGAGTTCCTCACTAGCCAGTATCATACCAGTGGTGATTTCTCTAATCTTATTCTTCCCTCGGAGCACGAATACGACATCGTTCGTATGATATTGTAATGGAATTACATTAAAAATGGAAACGAGATAATGTATCAAATGAAATGAGAAATGGTAGCAACTAATATTACGAGTTCTATATATGTTCGGTCGTGGATTTCAAAAAGGTTGCCAGCTTACATCTCCGCCTATGATTTATCCATACACTCATTAATAAAGTTAGTAATTCTGGTAACATGATATGTGATCTAATAGATGCTACGGGAGGTATTTCATAACAATATATAGTTTTCTCCAAGAACATCATAATTTAGGTGACCAACGATTAATATGAGAAAAAAAGATGCTCTACTAAGGGAAAATTGTCCAAAAAGTCCTAAACCTATTGCATTTTTATCAATTCAATTGTAAACTTTTTTCACTTCTTGTCAATTGAGTCCATCTAGCCAATTTGGCTGGAATTTGTAGATGTAGATGGCTGGTGTTTTGACGTTTTTAATGATATTATAATAATTTTTTGAATTTTTTTTTATGATTTTTTGAATTTTTTGTTGGGTTTGGAGTTTGGCCGGTGAGGGTGGCCAATTGACCCTCACTAGCCGTAGGTGGGAGCCAACAACCCTCGCCAGCCACAGGTGAGGGCCCTCGCCGGCCAAAGGCGAGGGTGCGTGAGCCCTTACCCAAAATCAGCGAGGGTCGCAACGCCCTCAGCCAAAGTTGGCAAGGGGCTTGACGCCCTCACCTAGGCCTAGCGAGGGTTAGCCAAGCCTCACTTGTGCCTACAAGGGTCAGCCCTAGCTCAAAAAAAAAAAAAAAAAAAAAAAAACAACAACAACAACAAGAAAGAGAGAGAGAGAGAGAACTATTAAAAAATTGCTATGTCAACACCAGCCATCCATCCACGTCAACAATTTTTGGCCAAAATTGGCCTGGTGGACTTAATTTGCAAGAAGTAAAAAGGTTTATAATTGAATTGGTAAAATGTCAAAAAACTTAGGACTGAATTAACAAAAATGAAATATGTTCGGGACTTTTTGAATAATTTTCCCCTATTATGGGAGAGCTGAATTCACGACTTTGGTGACTAAAAGGAAAATGACATAAATAGTCCCTGTCATCCTTAAACTTTTCATTTGTTCAACGTTCAATGTCATCATTAAAACTTTTAATTTGTAGAATGTGATTCATGAACCTTTAGTAAATGTTTAATTTAGTTTATAAACTATATGAAAATATTCAATATTATCTCTAAACTTTAAATATTTTAATGTAGTTAAGGGATTAGAACACCAAAAATTCAGGGACCTTATTAAACAAATCAAAAATTCATGGATGGGATTGCACATTAGACCAAAGTGATGATCTACATCTTTTACTCCATTCCCTCTTTCATTTTTTTAGTTTTTTTATTTCTATCTTTTTCCCTTCTCGCTTGTGTCCACTAAATGCTCTTTCAATGTTAAATTATATCTCAAGCATGAGCCATGCATGAAACCTTGCCCATTTGGAGGATTTGATTTCGTTTAAAAAATCCGGTGTGTGTGTGTTCATTTTTTTGAATCCCGAGCGAATATGGATTCTTAGGGTAGTGGAAGTTGATGTTCTTTTTTCTGTTAAAGAAGGTGGTCTCCAAGTTGGGTTGAGCGATTCCAAGTCCTATTCAACTTTCCCTTTGGAACCCTACTGGCGGAACAAATTCTCCAATATTTTAAAATTGGAACCTATCCCACATACCCAGGAGTCTAGAACTTATCATATCATAGATTTGAGGATTGATTCATGGATCTCCTCAAGTTCCATCTATACTCCTAATTGAACAATTAAAGTAAATCGTCACATTTAATAGCCATCATTTGCTACAACTCACCAATTTCAACTCATATTTAGATGAATGAAGAATATGAAATATTAATAAAAGATAAGTATTAATCATGGATATCACCGGAAATAGAAACTCATACTAGTGATTTCAAATTACACTATCGTTATTGCACCTCAAAAAATGCCATAGGATCGCACGAAGACATGTAACAAGAGAAACACAAAGACTTGTTTTATGTCCTAGATTAATCGAAAACCTAGAATCTACCTATTGGCACAAGTTCTTCAATTTTTAGAATTTGGAACCTACCCTACATACCATACAACCAGTTCTATTTTCAAATTCTCGATTCTACCCTGAATGCTTCCTCTATCGTTGAATGGGTTGACTTCTTGGACTTCTCATTATGTTGCCATGCAGGAACTTCCTTTTAACCATACAAAAAGAAGAGGGGCTTGCTTAATATTATCTATACATATTTTAATTTGTCGGACCTAAGTAAGTCCTTAAACTACTTTTTCTAAGGATTTGTACAGACCTCGGCATTGCTTAAACGTTAAGCACTGAGTGGGTATAGTCAAGTGCAAGACTCGATAAAGATACTGTACCAACGAGGGGGGTAGGGCATATGGGCACCGGCACATTAAATGGGCCTAGGGAGTAATAGCGTAGGTTTTGCTTTTATTTTCTTAAGGCCTACAGCTGCTGCATGAAAAGGGAAGGAAAAAGAAGTCGTGGGTTTCCTTAGTGAAAAAAGCCGCTACTAGTGCTTGGAGAAGAAAGAAAAGAACGTGAAGGACGGACGTTCTGGGTTCGATCCTACTTGAAACTTTTGCTTTGGGCTTCGACGCGAGATTTACATTCAATTGAGTTATTTATTTTTAAATATTGTGGATTTGGGTTTAATCTAGAAAATTGCAACCCAACCCCCCACAACAACCAAAAAATAATAATAATAACAAATTTAGGTTTCATTATTCTAAAGTAAATATATCAAGACAGAAAATACTAATGAAACACGAAATGTCCTTACTTCGAGTGCTTCGAAATAAAAAAGAAAATAGTATTTTCAGTCTAATAATATACGTGTTCTTGCATTTTTCTATTTCGCTATTGTCTTCTACCTTAGTCTATGTCTTCTATCCAAACATCAAGTTCACATTCCCTTGAGAACAATTCATATTGTCACCATTAACTTCATTTCATCGGCATTTCGAAATCAATCAAACGAGTGTCACCTCGTTTCCCTTGCGAATTCTCAGTGGGTAATTTCTTTATTGTCTAAACCTTTGAGGTAATCACTTGTAGCCCAGTGGATCAATTCCTCTCAAATGGGTGCTAACACAATAGTACTTATCTAGAAAAAGGCATAGCATTAAACTAGAACACACCTAAAGAACCCAAAAAGATTTACTTTTTTTAATTCACTTTTTTAATCGCATTTATATCTCGCACAATAAGTAGGTTTTTCCTAACTCTTATCAAAATCTGGAAAATTTTCCGTATCTTCCTCGAAGAAGTCAATCATGATAAAAACCAAAAATTTCAAAAACAAAAATTCAAAGACAATAAAAAGAAATGGAAACTACAGGGCCCTATAATTACACATACAATATAACGATCAAATCACATGCGTCTTCCCCTCGCTCTTCACTGGTAAGTGCACTTGTCCTTCAAGGAAACGACGGCGCTCATCTTCTTGGGATCCATGGTGACCGAGCACTGGATCCTCCGGTGGAACCTGGGCTTCACCAGCTTCCCCAGGACGTACGCCTTCGACCGGACCAGGAAGGTCAGCACGAGCGGCACCGGCTGGGTCGGCGCCCCGTTCACGCTGCTCAGGTCGGCTCCGCCACCGTATAGCGGGATTTTGTTCCCCTTCAGCGTCACCGCAATCGATCTCGAGCTCTTCCTCGACTGATAGAACTTGTTTATCTGTTAATGGGAAAGGAAAAAAAAATGATGATGCCCGATCAGATAGTGAAACGATAGTTATATCGTACATTTCTCTTTTTCAGTTAGGAACAGCCCTCGTGATCAAATCCGGGCCGTGATAAATGAGTCGATCTTCTTTATAGTACAACACAAACCATGGTAAATCGAAAACACCAATCTTGATCGAGACTGATATCGTCATCTACACGTTCTGTCATTGTTAGGAATGCGTCGAAATTTCATGAATTCTAATATTTCGATCATAAAATAATCATACATCCGGGCTCGAGATTTACTGGATTTTCGAGGCATCTATGCTGATTAGGTGCATCTACCGTTCTGATATGTGTGCATGGTCTGATGCTAAACTGCGATGCGAGTAGTTAATGACATTTGGATCGACATTGATCAAGCCAAGGTCGGTGGAACATGATCGTCGAAGGCGTGATGCACTTACAGTTCCGGTGGCGAGACTGAGCTGGGAATAGGAGAGGTCGAGAGGGGTGGTGGCGACGTGGACGCCGAAGAAGGTGGCGGTGTTCTTGAACGTGAGCTTCACCGTGGAGTTTATCGACACCATGTCGGTCGCCACCCCGGTGAAGTCCGCCCCGGCCTGGACCACGAACTGATCGAACACTATGCTCTGCAACAAGAACCGTTCAAGAACGAAAACGAGAATATCAGGAAGAGAGAAAATGATATTGCACTTAGAAACGCACGTACCTTCATGGTGATTCTCGGCTTCTGGGGCCGGCTCGCCCCCCACAGTATCAACGCGAAGAAGGTAAACATGACGAAGAACCCCAGCACGAACCCCGCCACCACGTAGCACCGCCGCGGCAACCCCCGGATCCCGCCGCCCTCCCCGCCGTCGAGCAGCCCCTCCTCCTCGATCGCGTCGAACCCCTTCCCCCGCCGGGCCCTCCCGGCCCCCGGTTCCTCGCCCGGGTGGGCCTTCCGCTGGGCGGGCTTGAGGGAGCCCGAGTATCGGGTGGAGGAGGAGGAGCCGCGGGAGGGCGGGCCGAGGGAGGAGTGGTGGGAGGGGTGGGAAGGGGAGCCGGAGGGGCTGAGCAGCGCCGGCGAGGAGTGGAAGGAGTTGGTGGTCTTCTCGCCGTCGTGGGAGGAGGAGTCCCGGGAGGGGCTCTGGACATAGTAAGCCGGGTGGGGGCGGCGCGGCGGCGAGCGGCCGGGCGACGACCGGGTGACGCTGCTCACCTCCGAGTCGGTCTTCGACAGGTGCGTCGACATTGCTCGTTTTCTCGATCCTCCGGTCGAGCAAAGCACAAGAGAGCAAGTGGGCTTTGGGAACTGGCACTAGCCACTAGAGATACGACCGAGCAAACTAAGACAAAAAGTTAGATTTTGCATATAATCACTAAGCCAAATCCATGCATTAAATAATGTGTATGACCATAATTGAGCAAAAGAGAAATTCTATTCTAGAATGAAGAAATTCATTAATTTGTCTTTTTCATCCTATTTTATTTTAATTAAATTTTCATTACATATTTATATGGGAGATGCAGAGTTAGGGTTTCCATATGTTTATTGATTTTTTTGGGAATAGTGTGGTTTACGAAAGGTAATTAATGGAAGGACGTGGGGTTGACAGGGGCTGATGCCAGTTGATGAATATTGTAATGGGTTTTTTTTGTTTTTTCTAACTACATACATATTTCAAAGCTGATTTTTCTTTTGTTTTATGAGATAAAAAAATGTGAAAAAAATTATTAAAGAAATAATAAGAGGAGGCAACAGCAAGGAAAAAGGCGGGAGTGCAGGACAAGCACAGGAAAATTTGGATCCATGTCTGCTTCCTCATTTTAATATTAATTTCTCAAGCAATGAAAATTCTTGGAACTTACCTCAAGATTCAATGAGCTTCTTCTTAATGAACTTTAAACACGCTTATTAAATTAATCACGGCATCGTTCGTTCGCATTTTCAAGGCACCGAACATGGGCAAAAGCCCTAGTCATTTCCACAGATAACAAGGCAATTAAATGCATGAACACGACTTCAATAGTGGTTTTGCTTAACTCATTATGAAAAACGATAGGAAAAATTTCGGTTGCAAAGTACATTTTGGCTAGAACTCGATCGGCTGGGCTACTGAAAATCTTCTCAAGTTTGATTACCGGATGCACTGAACTGGCGCCACTCTTTGCCGATTGATGTGCATTGGCCATAGCTTGAACAACAATATTCACAAACAAATTATTGATGCAGGGGGTGGTGTGGCAAATGACACGGCCTTTTGAAGAACGGCCACGTGTCGCCACATCAATAGCTTACCGGAAAATTGGTCAAATCATAACTATTTATGTTAAATTTCAATAAGGTTGATAAAAAATTTAACCACCAATATTGTCCAAATCATTCATGTGAAGAGCCTCGTTTTGACTTAAAAGAGTTTGTATTGAAGTTAATCTCATGTAGGACTTAGTGTCTAGATTTAATTTGAACTATATTTAAGATACTCTTTAAGTTGAACTATATTAAAGATACTCTTTCATTTGAAGTAGATTTATCTTTTACTTAAATGAGCTTGTTTTATTGAACTATATCAAAGATACTCTTTAATGAACTATATTACTACACGACACAAGCAAAGCCAAAAAGAGGAGCTCGAAGCCTTGATTTCAAGAGAAAGGCGTGGCCGAGAAAACATGTCACAACTGGGAAAAAAGGAAAAAGGAAAGAAAAGTATCTATGATATAAATCCCATCCTAAAAATGTGAAATTTAATGATTGATCATAGATTAAATATGACACCTAAATTTGGAAAATCCAAAGAATGATCTATCACGTGTAGAATCAAAGCAATGAGTAAAGATCCACGCTATAAAGCCATTTATCTTTGAGTCCTCCTACTCATCATGAATAGGTCATCCATTTTAATTTCACTAATTGCGTGTAAATTGTTGCTACATAAGTTAAAGGTCTAGACTTGACCAGTTCATGGGACTATGAGATATTTAACAAATTTGCAAGTGGCCGAATCTCCGAGCCCAATTTCGCAAATCATTGAAATTAAAAAAAAAAAAAAATCTACTTTCTCTTAGCAAAGTACAGACAAAGTAGCAATCTTTAAATGCACAGCTCATGCACTCTCATTTATGACCTACAGAAGTAGTAATGGGCATCTCCCTCTCCCTCTCCCTCTCCCTCTCCCTCTCTCTAGTTGGAAGAAGAAAGATTTCTTCTTGTGTCTGTGACCTTACTTAACCTTACGAGACAAGCTAAGGATCTCTATACAGAAAAAATAAACGAGGTTAAACTAATCTTTTTACATTTCTCTCTGACCCTTCTTTGCGTTGAATTTGAGCTGCAATCAAGTATCTGATTGGAACACCAAGACAGTCACCAATTCAACCTCGGACAAAAACCGAAGTCAAGAGACTAAAAACCTAGAGTTCTGAAGAACTAGGGACTGAAAAGTCACTAAACTACAAAAAATTAAACCTTTAGAGAATGGAGTTGAAAGTGCCACATGACTGAATCATTGAAGTTCCAACACCTATTGAAAGATGCCGCTGAAAATTGATGCACCATGTGGGCCTCTCATAATAACATAAGAAGAGCCAAAACCGTAAAACGGACCTCTCACAGAGCTATTATCCAAAAAGCAAATGGACCACCCTCGCCATCAATTGGGGGGGGGGGGCTAGAAATTTGAGAGATTCCAAAGAGAAAAGAGCCATAAACAAACCCAGCTGTGAAAAAACTCTCGAGTGTCCACACCGTGGCCTTTTCATGCACTCATGCACCTTTGGGGACTAACAAGGCCATGTTAGTGGAGGGACCCTGTCGGACTGCCAGTTCTTGATCCAACCAACCTTACTCTAAGCAACACCATTAAATTCTGGGACTTGCATGATTGAATACTCGGTCCCTCCTTCGTTTTTCTGGGTATGGTTTCACCATAGTAATGATCATCTACAAGACAGTCTCTCAAACTCAAGACAGTTGCAGGTAATTCTCTGCAGCAACAGCAATTGCAGCAGCGGTGGTATTCAATAGATATTGCCAGAGAAGGGAAAATTTAATCAAGCTTGGCTACATTGTATATAATACATGCTGAAGCTAATATGATAGCTTTTGAACGGAAGGACTTGCGAGAAAATCAACTACATGAAACGGAATGGATTGAAACACTGTTGTAATATAAACTTATCTGAAAGCCCCCCGTCGCCAAAGAATGACACCTTCTGAATGTAGCATTATTATATTGACCACAAGAATTTTTCTCTGGAAGGACATTGGAATTTACAAGTTCTGCTCTTCGGATTCTTGTTGTCTAGGTGCTTCTTGTTGTCTAGGTGCCTCATTTATAGAAGTTACGTTTTCTCGGGCACTGCCACCAGTTTCGGCGCTTTAGTCTCTATCGATCCAATCTGCGACCTGTTGCCATTAACACGCCCCGCGTCCCTTCCAGCTCTACGATCCTGAGTAAATGATAAGAGAATTAACAAAGCATGTACAGTAAGATAAGCATAGCTAGATAGGAAATGCTTCAAGTGAAGATCAAGAGTCAAATCTTGAGGGTACGAATTAAGTGTGCAAACTTAAGGTAAATCTCGCAGACCCACAAAGAGATTACAAAAAACCAATCACCCAAGGCAAAGTTAGAAGCCATCACTATTATCAGATCAATCATAATTAAAGTATTTGTAACAAAGTGTGTGGGCTGTCGAACTTATCATCTGAAGCAGAGAGGACGGAACAATAACAGTTAACTCCACCTTCATAAATCATCAATCTTGTGCCACTCGATTATATACTAAGACATCACTTAACATTACCACACCTTATTGTAAATACTAGAGCAAATTCTGAAGACTGGGAAGACGACAAAAAAAGCTAAATCATGTATGTTAGCAAACGCACATGTGAGAAAAGCAAAATATTCCAATGAAACAGAGACATACATCTTTGAAAGGAGACTCCTCAGCTTCAAGCATGTGTACTACGTGACCCATCTTCGGTCGCTTCTGTGCAGTAGGGTCAACACATTTTAGAGCTACTAGAAGTACCCGCTTTAATGCCCTTGAAGTAGGCTTCTCAGGCAACTTGGGGTCCAATACTCCCTCTGGGTTCTTGTCGGTAACCATCTTCTTGAGCCAATCAACTAAATTCACCTGTCAATTTCTCTCAACCTTTAGCAAAACAGAGAGGGTGGAAAATGGATAAAGTCTAGTTAACTGGAAAAAAGATAAGATTTTCACAAAATTTTATTTGTTTGACGGGAACTAGGAAAAGATAAGTCACTGTATAATGAATACCTCTTCTGGAGGGCGGCTATAATCAACAGGGTTTCTCCCAGAAATTATCTCCATGATCAGAATTCCAAAGCTGTATATATCACTTCTTTCATTAAGCATGCCTGTACTCGCATATTCAGGGGCTACATAGCTGCAAAAGCAACAATAATGAAATTGAGTTCATTTTGGCTTCAAGAAAGACATAGAAAGATTGGATTGAGAGTGTGAGAAGTTATACAGACCCGAATGTTCCCATCACGCGAGTTGTGATATAACTATTCTCTGAACAGAGCAGCTTGGCAAGGCCAAAGTCTGAGACTTTAGGGTTCCACTGCTTGTCAAGCAATATATTACTCGATTTAATATCGCGGTGTACCACTTTCGGTTCGAGTCCCTCATGAAGGTAAGTCAAACTGTATTCATAGCAAGAGGAGAGAAAATCGTGAGAACAAGGAGAGTGGACGAGACAAATGCTAAACAAAATCGTGTATGCTGAAGCTTACCCTTTGGCAGTTCCCAAGATAATTTTCATCCGTATCTCCCAAGTTAAAGGACTACAAGGACCAACATCCCCATGAAGCCACTGCTCTAAATTCCCATTATTGACATACTCATACACAAGCATCCTGAATGACAAGACCAAGATGTTATTTGACAATTACTTGGAAACCTTGCACCAAATTTCGAATAATAACAAATCAGAATACGATCAAAAGTGAACACACACGCTGAACCGCAATTACGGCACATTTTCTTGTACTCGGCATGAGCAATTGAACCAAAGGAAACAAAGGGAGACGAATGTACCTATGAGCTCCTTCAGCACAGTAGCCAAGCAACCTGACTAAGTTCTTATGCCGAACGCGCCCAATTGCTTCGACTTCGACTTTGAACTCCTTCTCAGCTTGCCCCCTAAGATACCGATATACACACAAAGTCCAGGATCAACCACTTCCTCTGACATTAAAAAAACAATACAAAAAAACATACACATTTCCCAGCAAAAACCCAAACCCCACAATTCCACGAACAACACAGCTGCCCAAAAGGCAAGATCGAATTTCACATAAAAACCAACAAAAACGAAAATTGAAATGCACCTGTTATTAAGCAAGTTCTTGACAGCAACCTGAGTCTTGTCCTCCAGAAGACCGTAGTACACAATCCCATACCCTCCTTCGCCGATCACATTTTCATCGGTGAACTCGTTCGTGGCGGCCTTGAGCTCCCGGAGAGTATACCAATGCCCCCAGCCCAAGTGCGAGACCTCCGGCACGACCGCCGCCACCTGATCGCCGCTCCTGGGGCCGCCCTCCCCGCCGCCGCCGCCGCTCCCGTGGGAGGACGACCCGTAGTACCTCTCCGGGTACGATATGCGGTGGTCCTTGCCGATCTCAATGTGAATCCGGTTGTACCCAATGAGGCTCTCCTCCTCGGGGAGCGGGTCCGGGGGGTCGGGGAAGGGGTCGGGCTGGACCTGGGAGTGCTGGATTTGGATTTCCTGGATCTCCTTGGAGACGGCGGGGATGGAGGTGAGGTGGTGGCCGCGGCCGGAGCCGGAGCCGGCGGGCAGGGGGCGGGGGGCGGTCCTGGACTTCCGGGAGGTGAGCCAGAGGGAGATGAAGAAGAGGAGGAGGACGATGGCGACGCCGACGCAGATGCCCACCACGACCCATAGGTTGAGCCCGAAGACGGAGGTGGCCTTGGAGAGCTGGTCGCTCATGTGGCCCGAGCCCCTCGGCGGCTGCGGCGGCGGCGGAGGAGGCTATTCCCGTCGCCGCTCCGGCGATCACGCGGCGGTGGGAAGTGGGGTCGGGTTCAGGAACGGAGGAGGAGGAGGAGGAGGTTGCATGGGAGAGAGAGGCTGGGAAGAAGAAAGCGAGACTGAAAAGCCATTAAAAGAGAGTGAGAGAAAGAGAGGAAAAGGAAGCAAGCTGGCAGTGATGGGACCTCTTGGAATTGTCACAGTTGAGAAGCTCTGCTAATTTACGGGCTTCGTTCCGTTCTCGATCGAGAGGGCAAAGCTTTCTGCTTTTGGTAAAATCTCGAATTCGTTCGCGATGATGTCGTTAGGCAAAAGGGAAGATTATACCGACAGTCCTTAAATTTCAATTCAATGTGTAATTTGATTTCTGAGCTTTTAATTTATTTAGTATAATCCATCAACTTTAGCTCATTATAGAATGTGATGTTTGAATTTTTAATTTGTTTGATATAGTAATTGAATTATATGGAAATATTTAATGATATGCCTGGTCTTGAATTAATAGAATGACTATATTAAATAGTTTTGTACAATTCAAAGATTATAGGACCATATTACATATTAAGCTAAAGTTTCGCGACGACGCATATTTAACTAAATTCGGGGAAGATGAATAAATTAAAATTATTGGATCAAATTACGCGTTAAGCAAAAATTCAAGGATTGTTTGTATCATTATCTTGCTCATTACCCCTTAGGCAAAATGCAAAGTCACTACAAAATGCATATTTCAATCTAGTCTAATGAAACCAGCCATTATCAATTTGATTTAGTTCTGATCTAGTTCAATGAAACCAACCATTATTTTTCTAATGTTTCTATTTGAATATCTTATTTTTTAATTACAATCTCTTATTTTCTTGGAAATAATAAATTAAACCCATTAATTTTTTTAAATAAATAATAATATTATATATATAGTTGATCTAGTTTGGTCTAGTCTAGTTTTCTTTCAAAATCGGAAATCGGATCAACCAATCGGACACTAGTTCCACTTTTAGGAACCAGGAACCGAACTAACATTTTTAGCAATCGGACCAGTTCGGTTTAGTCCGGGTAATTCCCATTTCGAGCTGTCTGTTTAGACACCCTATTCGCTACTAAATCTGGACATTGGAAAGGCTTGAGTGGAACGATCACCTCTAGTAATAGCTCAAGCATTCAAGCAATGAAAAAGACAAGACTTTTAATGTGTCGTCTCTCTCGTTTCATATGTAACCAGCATATATATCGAATACCAAAACGTTATTTGTTAGAGCAAGATTTACCTACCCAAATGCCCTCGGGAGCACTCGGTAAGTAAAGACCCGATTTACTAATCATGTAACGACAGTGAGGAATCGGATCCGTGTCGGGACTTGCAATTTCATCGGATGCTATCGGTGGCTTTTGTTCCTTTGCTGTTGGCTTTATGCGGCCGAGAATGTTGTCGAAGCTTTGAGGGGGGTCAGCGGGGAGAGTGATTAAAATGGCGTTAGTGGGTTTCCTTTGCTAAATAAAAAATAAAAATCCCTATCTCCACTTTGAGAAATTGATTGAATGCTTTGGCCTTGGTAGCGTTGGTGACCGCATTTCCCATTTAGACCGGGAGTGGTGGTGGTGCTGCGAATAGGGACAATTTAGCAACCACCCCCGTCATCATTAAAAGGTGGTCAGACCATTTGACTCTAGTTATTGCCCACGGCCTTTCCATCATTAGGTGATGCGTTTTGGGCAGCATTACCCGTTGAAAAAACAAATTAATGATACGACAAAACTCCGAATTTATCCATTTGTTACAAATTTATTTTAAAGTGAATCTCAAATCGATATGTTTACGATCATTCATTAATTTATGTTAAATGTTATTATAAAATTATTAAATTGGATGACATGTGATAGTCAATGAGTGTACCAATTTAAGGTTTTATCCTCCGTTTGTTACCGTTATAATAATTTATAGATTTTCTGAGTATTAATCCAATTTAACATAAATTAAGAGGAATGAATTTATCAAAAAATTAATTTAACTTAAATTCGTTGTGCATGTACTAAATTAGGATTTTTCATAATATTGAGTCTCGAATAAAAAATTCTCCAAAAAAAGGGAAAAGAAAATTTGCAATTTCGATGTTCTAAGTCAACTTACGTTTTGACATGGAAACCTGCAGGTGAGAATGCAAAGAAGTGGTTGTGTCGGTGATGTGAAAATGTCAAAGGCTCTTAATGGATTTGCTTGCATTTGGACGAATCAAGGACGCGGTTGCGTTTAGTTAGGGTGCAAAATTAGGTCTAAAACACCACTCAACCCCTCCTTCGAGGACAAGAAATTTTTTAAGATTAATTGTGGCGGCGGCGGCGGCGGCGGCGGCAACAGCGGCAGCGGCGGCAACAATAACGACAACAATAAATCGCACTAAATTAGCTTGACTTATGGGTAATGTTATGCCATTGGACTCAACTCTTTATAAGATTTTTTTTTCTATGAGTTCCAGATAGTTGGCGTCCTTCCACATCCTTCTAAACCTTCGTCGATCCTTTTTAATTGATGTGTCCAATTTCTGCTCACATCGCCTTACCGAAACATTTGAGAAGGTCTTTATTCAACCCATTCGAACAAACTCAAACAATATTTGCCCATTTTATTCTCAATTGGAGTAACACCTACATATTCCCTAATACTTGTGTTTTTAATCTTATCCCTAGTCATGTGCCTGTACATTCAACAAAACATTTTTGTATCTACAACAATCGTTTCATGCTTATTACCATTCTACGTAATTTGCCCTTGGGCTTAGGTGCCATCCAACAGTAGCACAAAATCCTGAGTGCACTTTTCCACTTCATCTATCCCGTCTATGCTCTATGGGTGAGATCTCCATCTATTTCCCGATTTTTCAACCAACTTATAATTTTTTTCTAAATCATTAATTTCCCATGTTCGCTCGAGAAGTAACTTTTAGGTCCGAATTATTGGCTGGCAAATATGAACACTGATATTTTTTTTCCACATACAACAGTGAAATAACAACCTGGTTTACACCACCCATCGTTGCAGCGTGGATGGTAGGACTGCTGGACTCCACGCAGGAGGTCCCAGTTTCAAGCTCTACGAAGCGGGAGTTAGTGGATGTCTTGCCGGGGTGTTGGGTGGTCTTGCCTCGGGGTGTGTGGGTGGTGGTTTTGCGTGCCTCCCTGCGGTTTACTCCCGGGTGCCGCCATATACGGTGGGTTCCCGAGTCACACCAAAAAAAAAAAAAAAAAAAACAAAACAACCCGGTTTACTCATGGCAGTCCGGAGAAATTCCTGGCCTACCGACAAGAAAAATACAATGTTTCTAATTATCTTTTAATTTTCTCCATCCTGGACTAACCAACAATTTATATTTTCACATATTCTTACCTTTTATAAAAAAAAAAAAAAACAATTTATATTTTCACATATCTTTATGGAAATCGTACGCGAGAATAATTTGTCAAACACGAAGGGAATCGTATACGATGAGGTCGGCTTTCTTTTTTTTTGGGGGGGGGCGCTTTGTACCAAATGCTAGTTTACAACTTGTTGGCCGGTGGAGCCCACGCCAAGTCAAGTATATTGGTGTTGCGTACTAATTTATTTCCTTTTTTCTTAAGAAATACATCATTGTCATATCTTCATGTGGGATATTTAGGCAGCTTTAGAATAATCTAATTTGCTTCCCTCAAAACACTAGCCAAATCACAATCACAAGACACTGATTCAGAATCCATACTCCCTCCAGTATAGACCCAATCCATTTAGAGAATTCGACCAATATACATCCTTCATTAAGCGTCTCGAACTTACTCTTAATATCCCATGATTTTCTGCGATATGTGCCACGCCAATTTGAGGTAATCCGAGGCTTCTTTGCTAATTCAACGATCAGAAATATAAACCATATGAGTCATGTGAGACCAGATATATGTAAAAGTTTGATGATTGATTGATTGGTTTAGATGCAATTGTATAGCGCATGAACTTCTTTTGTATGGAACTCTAATAATTATCCCACCGGTCCAAAAAAAAACAAGAGTAAACAGTACTTCACAAATTAAAAGAAAAGGTTACTCTCAATAGTAAAAGCGGCGGCTCCTAATTATTTTCTCTTTTGGGCAATTTAAGATCTCAATTGCTCTCTTGAATTCAATTAAAATATTGGTTTTGTTTAAAGAATCACGACCTTCCCTCTCTCCTGTTGGACCCACCGACAAAAATCGCGTTATCAATTGTCTCTTATGATCAAGGAGAAACAGCATTTTCAACAAACGTTGGTTTTTTAAGGAGCACCGGCAAGTAGAGTCTAGATGTTCTTATTTGGATAGTTTCTAACTTAATTATCATAAGCTCCAATTAAATGATATTCTTCATTCTGGTGCAACAAACTTAATATGATATTTGCTTGAACAAACTTAATCTCCCCAACCCTTGTACTTATCATAAACCTTATCTGCTTCCATTTCCTCTATCAGTATGTCGAGGCCAAGAATGCTGAGATTTCTTATTTAAGGTAGGTATGATTTGAGTCTTCCCACCAAGTGAACCCACTTCATTAACTTATTTTCAATAGTAGGACACTCTCAAACTTCTTTTCCTAATTTAGAGGTACTCCGTATTAAAAAAATTACCTGAAATTTATCTGAGTCTGCTCAATTACGTCCTTCACATGCGAGGAAAAATAAATTCTGTTCCAATATCAAAATATGCCCAAAAAATCATAATCCTCTCGAGTCATGAATATCTCTTTTTTGACACTCAATTCCATCATTATCTCATTCTTTTCCTGATAAATATGAATAATCGTTGTGATACCTCAGCTGTCAAAATTCAAGGGCAAGGAAAGTAACATGAGCACTTGTTAAAATTAATCATCTTTCGTTGTTGGTTTTTTAGCTTTGTTTTGTCGTGCAAAATATCCATTGCTAGTGTGATCAAAGACAATATATAAATGTTCAGTGTAGAAGATTTCATGAATGAGGCCCTAATTAAATAAATATGCAAATCACAAATTGAAATTTCACACTTTCTTAATCAAGTCCCAATTAAAACGAAATCGCCCTAATTTCAACCTATCTCCTCCTAAAACAAGACGGTCTTACGGTCCATTCTTCAGCAACACTGTGACCCAAAAAAGAAGCTCAAGTGAAGGACAAAAAAATTGCATCAAGTCCCGATTAACACCAAATTGCCTTAATTTAAATTGAGGAATTTACCAAAAAAATTATAAGTTTTTTGTACTTACGCCAATTCAGTCCATCCGCCAAATTTGACTAGTCGGTGTTAACATAGATAATTTTTAATAATATTTTAGTATTTTTCAATTTTTTAATTTCTTCTTCCTTTTTTCTATTCTTTTTTTTTTCCGCTTCTTTATTCCTCTAGCCAATTTGGTCTGGTCTGAGCAATTTCAAGTTCAAGCGATCAGTTTTGCACACCCTAGTCGCCACTAAATTTGAACACTAGAATGGCTCTAATAGAATGATCACCTCTAATCAAAGCTCGAGCATTCGAGCAATGAAAAAGACGCAATGTTCTCGTCTCATATGTAATTAGCATACCCTGAAAATCAAAACGTTACTTGTCGAGCACGATTTACCGTCCCAAATGCCGTCCGAAGCACTCGTTAAATAAGACCCGAGTAACAGATGGTGAGAAAGCGGATCCGTGTCGGGATTTGCGTTTCATCGGATGCTATCGGGTGGCTTTTGGTTTCTTGCTGTTGGCTTTATGTGGCTAAGAATGTCGTCGGAGCTTTAGGGGGTCAGCGTGGGGGGTGATTAAATGGGCATTAGCGGGTTTCATTGCTAAAAAATCCTTCTCTCTCCTTTGAGAAATTGCTTGAATGCTTTGGCCTAAGTTGTGTCGGTGATTTGCAATTTCCAGTTAGACCGGTGGTGGTGGGGCAAAGAGGGGCAATTAGACCCCATCATCATTAAAGGTGGTCAGAGCATTTGACTCTAGTTAATGTACACCGCAATTCGTTCATTAAGTGATGTGTTTTGGATAACATTACTGTTGGAAAAAAGAATTAATACCGCAAAAAATTATGAACTGATACATTTTGAATTACTAAGTTAAATAACACGTAACAATTAATCAATATATCAATATGGTGTTTTACCTTTTGTTTGCTACATATGTATCAGTTTGTGATTTTTCGTAGTATTTATCTAATTTAATGGAAAATAATAGGGAGAAAATTTATCACAAAAATATCAATTTATAATTTTTAATAGTCAAAAAATTAATTTACGATAAGTTTGTTACAAATGCACTAATTTAGAGTTTCTCATGATATTTTCTTTTAAAAAAAATCTTCTCCGAAAAAGTGACAAGAGAATTTCAATTTGGATGTTCTAAGTCAAAGTACGTTATGACATGGAAACATGCAACTGAGAATGCAGATAAGTGGTTGGGTCGATGATGTGAAAATGTCATAGGCTCTTGGTGGATTTGCTTGCATTTGGACGAAATAAGGACACGGCTACATTTAGTTAGAGTGCAAAATTAGGTCTGAAACACTACTCAGCCTCTTCTTCAAGGATAAAAAAATCTTTTCAGGATTAATTGTGGTGGCAGTGGCAACAACAACAATGACAACAACAACCAAGGCTCATCGCACTAAATAGGCTTGACTTATGAGTAATATTATGTCATTGGATTCAATCCTTCATTAGATTTTTATATTTTTTAATGAGTTCTAGATGGTTGGTTTTCTTTCACATCCTTCTAAGCCTTCCTTGATCCTTTTAAATTGATATGTCCAATTTCTGTCCATATTGCCTTGTCAAGAGAACTAAGAATGCCTTCATTCAACCTATTTGAACCATTTCAAACGGTCTTCACTCATCTTATCATCAATCAAAGTAACACCTATATTTTCCTTGATACTTTTGTTTTTGATCTTATCCCTAGTTACGGACCCATGCATTCAACAAAACATTTTCATATCTACTACAATCATTTCATGCTTGCTAACCATCATATGTAATTTGCCCTCGAGCTTATGTACCATCCAACAGTTGCACGAAAACCCTAGTGCACCTCTCTGCTTCATCTATCTCGCCTATGGGTGAGATGCCCACCTATTTCCTGATTTTTCAACCATCTTATAGAAATTTTCTAAATCATTAATTTCCTGTATTCACTCGGGAAGTCAACTTTATTTTTTCTAAATTATCGGCTGACAAATATGAACACTGATTTTTTTTTTTTTTTCACATACAACGGTGAAATAATAACTTGGTGCTCACGACAATCAGAAGAAATTCTTGGCCTACCGACAAAAGGAATAAGTACGATGTTTCTAATTATCTTTTAATTTTCTCTATCCAGTACTAACCAACGATTTATATTTTCACATATCCTCAGACAAGAAGGAAATCTTATACGATGACGTCAGCAAATTTTTTTTTTTTAAATAAAAAAAGGGGGTTGGGGAGTGGGGCCTTTTACACCCGATGCTAGTTTACTACTTGTTGGCCGGTGGAGCCCACGCCAAGTTAAGGATGTCTGGTGTTGCGCACTAAATTATTTCCGTTTTCTTAAGAAATAGATCATTATATCTTCGTACTGGATATTTAGGCAACTTCAGAATAATCTAATCTAATTCCCTCGAAACGCTGGCCAAATCACAATCACAAGGCACTCATTCAGAAGCTGTGCTCCCTACGGAATGAACCCAAAACATATAAAGAATTCGCCACCACCTATCAATCGTTGAATGTCTCAAACTTATTTTTAATGTCCCACGATCTCTGTAACACGTGCCATGCCAATTTGAGGTCGTGTGAGGCTCCTTTGCTAATTCGATGGTCAGAAATATAAATCATATGGGTCGTGTGAGATCAAATACATGTAAAAATTTGATGATCAATTTTGATTGATTAGCTTGGATGCAATTGTATAGTGAATGGACTTCTTTTGTACGAAACTCTAATAGCTATCTCACTGGTCCAAAAAGAAGAGTAATTCACAAATTGAAAAGAAAAGGTCACTTTCTAGAAAGGATCATTGATTGTAGATGCAGCGGCTCCTAATTACTTTCTTTTCTGGGCAATTGAAGATCTTAATTGCTCTCTTTGAATTCAATTAAAATATGGATTTTGTTCAAAGAATCACTATCTTCTCTCTCTATGTTACGGGTCGTGTGAGATCAAATACATGTAAAACTTTGACAATCAATCAATTGGCTCTATTGCAATTGTACAATGGACGAACTTCTTTCTAATAATTATCTCCCAAAAGAAGAGTACTTTAGAAATTAAAAGAAAAGGTTATCCTCTAGCAAGGACGATTAATAGTAGAAGCTGCTCCAAATTACTTTCTCTTTGAAGTTTTATCCTCTGTTTGTTACCGTTGTAACAATTTGTGAATTTTTTGAGTATTAATCCAATTTAACAGAAATTAAGAGGAATAAATTTATCACAAATATAAAAAAAAAATTAACTTAAATTTTTGCACATATACTAAATTAGGGTTTTTCATAATATTGAGTCTCAAAAAAAAAACTTCTCCAAAAAAGCGAAAAGAGAATTTCAATTTCGATGTTCTAAGTCAACTTACGTTTTGACATGGAAACTTGCAGGCTATGCAGCACTGACACGACACACAACAAGTGACACGACACGACACGTCAACACGTTATTTCTCAAAAAATAGAGAATTCGATATGTTTTGACGACATTATATATTTTTATATATTTTTATAAATAAATGCAAAAATAAATAATAAAAAGAGCATAGAATTGATTTATACTAAAATTATTAATTCAACATTTGTTAATATCATTTATTGTTTTAATTTGACAGAGGTTGAATAAGAAATTCAAAAATTGCAAACACAAAAGAGTAAATTTGAAGGAACATGTCATGTTTTCTTACACTTCTAAAAAATTAGTGAGATTTCTTATAATCTAGATAGAGTTCAAAGTTCATGATATAGACTAGCTTGGAGCACCTTTGCAAAACAAGATTCGAGAAAAATGAAAATCTAGGACAAGAACTCTCCAAAAGAAAATGAAGTAACTAAAAATGGAAATGTAATAGATAACTCACAAGCTAATGGAAAATAAAAGAGATAACTCACAGCGATGACGCCTACAAGAGGCAAAAAGAAGCAAAATAAAAATAAAAATCACAACTTTAAGTTTGTGAGGGCAGCGGAGCAACACTAGTGAGAAGGGGGGCATTCCATCATCACCCATGGGAATGTCAAAATTTATAAGTGAGAAACTTGAGAGGGAGAATTTTCTTCTTTCCCCTTTATTTTTGTTATTTTCATTATTTTTTCATATATTTATATTTTGACCCCTTAGGTATTGAAAGATTTTAAAATTGACCATGTGTGAATGTCGGAATTTCGGACTCACATGTCAGAGCATATCAAAAAGAGTTGACCACGTATCGGATTTCCTGACACTCGTTGACCACGTGTCGGAATGTGTCAAAGCATGTTGAAGCGTGTCGGACACATGTCGGAGTGTCAAACACAATAGGAAGGCTTTCGAAGAGTGTTGATGCTTCTTAGCCTGCAAGTGAGAATGCAAAGAAGTGGTTGTGTCAATGATGTGAAAATGTCAAAGGCTCTTGGTGGATTTGCTTGCATCTGGTCAAATCAAGGATGCGGTTGCGTTTAGTTAGGGTGCAAAATTAGGTCTAAAAAAACACCACTCAGCCCCTACTTTGAGGACAAAAAATCTTTACATAATTAATTACGGCGGCAATGGCAGCAACAACAATAATAACAGCAACAATAAATCGCACTAAATCAACTTGACTTATGGATAATGTTATGCCATTGGACTCAATCTTTATAAGATTTTTTTTTCCTGTGAGTTCTAGATAATTGGCGTCCTTCCACATCCTTCTAAACCTTCGTCGATCCTTTTTAACTGATGTGTCCAATTTCCGCTCACATCGCCTTATTGAAACATTTGAAAAGGCCTTCATTCAACCATTTGAACAATCTCAAACAACATTTGCCCATCTTATTCTCAATTGGAGCAACACCTACTTATTCCCTGATACTTTTGTTTTTAATCTTATCTCTAATCATGTGCCTGTAAATTCAACAAAAATTTTTGTATCTACAACAATCATTTCGTGCTTATTATCATTCTATGTAATTTGCCCTTGAGCTTAGGTGCCATCCAACGGTAGCACAAAACCCCGAGTGAACTTTTCCGCTTCATCCATCCCTTCTACACCCTGTGGGCAAGATCTCCATCTATTTCCTGATTTTTCAACCATCTTATAGTTTTTTTCTAAACCACTAAAATTTCCTGTGTTCGCTCCAGAAGTAGCATTTTTGTCCAAATTATCGGCAGGCAAATATGAACACTGATATTTCTTTTTTCCAGGTACAACTGTGAAATAACAACTTGGTTACTCACGGCAGTCAGGAGAAATTCCTGGCCTACCGACAAGAAAAATACAATTTTTCTAATTATCTTTTAATTTTCTCTATCCTAGACTAACCAACAATTTATATTTTCACATATCTTTATGGAAATCGTACGCGAGAATAATGTCTCAGACACGAAGGGAATCGTGTACGATAACGTCAGCTTTTTTTTTTTTCCCCGGGGTGGGGGCGGGTGGCGCTTCGCACCGATTGCTAGTTCTCTAGTTCTAGGCCGGTGGAGCCCACGCCAAATATATTTGGCGTTGCGTACTAATTTATTTCCTTTTTCTTAATAAAGACATAATTGTCGTACCTTCACATGAGATATTTAGGCGACTTTAGATGCTTCCCTCAAAACGCTAGCCAAATCACAATAACAAAATACTGATTCAGAATCTATGCTCCCTGTAATATGGACCCAATCCATTTTTGAGAATTCGACCAATATCTGTTGTTCATTAAGCATCTCAAACTTACTCTAGCTCCGTTCGTTTCACAGAAAAAATGACATTTCTAAAAAATATTTTCCAATAAGTCACTTTCCAGAAAAATGTAATTATTTTTTAGTGTTCGGCTAAAATTTGAACTTTGAGTAAAAAATATTTTTTCACCGTTCGTTAACTAATTTAATTGTTTAGGAAAAACTATCAAAAAATTGAATTTTAATATTTTTAATTGACCAACAAATTAGTTTTAATTTTTTATATTGTTTTTAAAAAATAAATTTTTAATTATTTGTATTTTTTAAAATGAAATTTTTATTATTTATTATGTTTTCTTCTTTTTTTCTTTTCCTTCCTCCTTCCTCCTCCTTCCTCCGCCACCGCAGCCCGACGATGGTCGATTGCCCGGTGGCCAACTAAGACGCGGTCGCTAGATTCAACAAGCTCGAGGCTCGGTAGATCTCACCCGAGCTCGCTAGAGGTTCATCGAGCTCGGTGAACCGCGAGCTCACCGAACCGGTGGCGGAGCTCGGGCTCGCCGGATCAAGAGCTCAAGCTCCGCCACCGATCCAACAAGCTTGAGCTCGAGCGAGGCCCAAGCCCCACCTAGCTTGCCGGATCCGGCGAGGCCTAAGCTCCGCCCCAAGCCGGCAATGCTTCACCTCGCTTAATCTGGTGAGGCCCAAGCTCACCGGCTTGGGCGAGCTAAGATCAGGCTAAGCGGAGCCTCGCCGGCCTGGGGTGAGGCTCGAGTTGGCGGTGGCCAGCGACTGGCCAAGGCCAAGGAAGAAGATGAAAAGGAAATAAAGAAAAAAGAAAAAGAAAGTATAAAAATAAAACGAAAATGTGTTGGTGAAAAGAAGTGGGATGGAAGAAGTTATGGAAAATGTTTTCTACTTTTGAAAGTAGAAAACATTTTCCTCACTTTTAAATGTTGTTTTTTTCAATGATGAAAAACATTTTCCTTGATTAATTCATTTTCCGTGAAACGAATACTAGAAAATTCGGAAAATATTTTCCTAAAAGTTATTTTCCGTAAAATGAACGGAGCCTTAATATCTCACGATTTTCTGCGATACGTGCCATGCCGCGTGAGGCTTCTTTGCTGATTCCACAATCGGAAATATAAACCATATGACTCATGTGAGATCAAATATATGTAAAAGTTTGATGATTGATTGATTGGCTTAGATGTAATTGTATAGCTGACGAACTTCTTTTGTACAGAACTCTAACAATCATCTCACCAGTCCAAAAAAAATAGTACTTCACAAATTAAAAGAAAAGGTTACTCTCTAGCAAGGGTCATTAATAGTAAAAGCGGCGGCTCATAATTACTTTCTCTTTTGGGCAATTTAAGATCTCAATTGCTCTCTTGAATTTCAATTAAAATATTGGTTTTGTTTAAAGAATCACGATCTTTTCTCTCTCTTGTTGGACCCACCAACAAAAATCATGTTATTGATTGTCTCTTATAATCAAGGAGAAACAGCATTTTCAACAAACATTGGTTTTTTTAAGGAGCACCGGCAAGTAGAACCTAGATGGTCTTATTTGGATAGTTTCTAACTTAATTATCATAAGCTCAATTTAAATGATATTCTTCATTCTGGTGCAACAAACTTAATATGATATTTGCTTGAACAAACTTAATCTCCCCAACCCTTGTACTTATCATAAACCTTATCTGCTTCCATTTCCTCTATTAGTATGTCGAGGCCAAGAATGCTGAGATTTCTTATTTAAGGTAGGTATGATTTGAGTCTTCCCACCAAGTGAGCCCACTTCACTAACTTATTTTCAATAGTAGGACACTCTCAAACTTCTTTTCCTAATTTAGAGGTACTCCGTATTAAAAAATTACCCGAAATTTCTCTGAATCTATTCAATTGCGTCCTTCACATGCAAGGAAAAATAAATTCTGTTCCAATATCAAAATATGCCCAAAAAATCATAATCCTCTCGAGTCATTAATATCTCTTTCTTGACACTCAGTTCCATCAATATCTCATTATTTTCCTCATAAATATGAATAATCGTTGTGATACCTCAACTATCAAAATTCAAGGGCAAGGAAAGGAACATGAGCACTTGTTAAAATTAATCATCTTTTGTTGTTGGTTTTTTTTGCTTTGTTTGTCGTGCAAGCGACTCTTTAAAGCTTATGCACCATTCTAAAATATCCATTGCTAGTGTGATTAAAGGCAATATATAAATGTTCAGTGTAGAAAATTTCGCAAATGAGGCCCTAATTAAATAGATATGCAAACCACAAATCGAAATTTCACACTTTCTTAATCAAGTCCCAATTATCACCAAATTGCCCTAATTTCAACCCATCTCCTCCCAAAACAAGACAGTCTTACTGTCCATTCTTCGGCAACATTGTGACCCCAAAAAGAAGCTAAAGTGAAGAACAAAAAAATTGCATCAAGTCCCGATTAACACCAAATTGCCTTAATTTAAATCGATGAATTTACCAAAAAAGTCATGTGTCTTTTGCACTTGTGACAATTCAGTTTATTCAACCAAATTTGGCTTATGGGCACTAACATGAATAATTTTTAATAATATTTTATAAATATTTAATTTTTTAATATTTTTTCTTTTTTTTTCCTCTTCCTTTTCTTTGGTCGAGCAATTTTCAGTTCAAGCAACCAATTTCCCATACCCTAGCCGCCACTAAATTTGAACACCAAAATGGCTTGAATAAAACGATAAGCTCTAATCACAGCTCGAGCATTCGAGCAATGAAAAAGATGCAGTGCATAATGCGTCGTCTTTCTCGTTTCATACGTAATTAGCATACGCCGAAAATCAAAACGTTACTTGTCGAGCATGATTTACCGTCCCAAATGCCGTCCGGAGCACTCGTTAAATAAGACCCGGGTAACAGAGTGAGAAAGCGGATCCGTGTCGGGATTTGCGCTTCATGGGATGCTATCGGTGGCCGTTGGTTTCTTGCTGTTGGCTTTATGTGGCTGATAATGTTGTCGGAGCTTTAGGGGGTCAGCGTGGGGGGTGATTAAATGGGCATTAGTGGATTTCATCGCTAAAAAATCCTTCTCTCTCCTTTGAGAAATTGCTCGAATGCTTGGGCCTAAGTAGTGTTGGGGATTTGCAATTTCCAGTTAGACCGGTGGTGGTGGGGGCAAAGAGGGGCAATTAGACCCCCCATCATCTTAAAGGTGGTCAAAGCATTTGACTCGAGTTAACGTACACCGTAATTCGTTCATTAAGTGATGTGTTTTGAGTAGCATTACTACTGGAAGAAAGAATTAATACCATAGAAATTTACAAACCGATACATCTCGAATTACTGAGTTAAATAACACATAATGATTAATCCAGTATACCGATTTGGGGTTTTATCCTTTGTTTGCCATATATATATCGGTTTATGATTTTTCGTAATATTAATATAATTTAATGAAAAATAATATGAAGAAAATTTATTATAAATGTAACAATTTATAATTTTTTATAGTCAAAAAATTAATTTATGATAAGTTTGTTACGAATATACTAATTTAGAGTTTTTCATGATATTTTCTTTTGAAAAAGATCTTTTCCAAAAAAGTGACAAGAGAATTTCAATTTCAATGTTCTAAGTCAAAGTACCTTATGACATGGAAACATGCAACTGATAATGCAAAGAAGTGGTTGGGTCGATGATGTGAAAATGTCATAGGCTCTTGGTGGATTTGCTTGCATTTGGACGAAATAAGGACACGGCTACATTTAGTTAGAGTGCAAAATTAGGTATAAAACACCGCTCATGCAAAATTAGGTATAAAACACTGCTCAGCCTCTTCTTTGAGGATAAAAAATCTTTTCAGAATTAATTGTGGTGGTAGCGGCAATGACGACGGCAACAACAACAACAACCAAGGGTCATTGCGCTAAATAGGCTTGACTTACGAGTAATATTATGCCATTGGATTTGATCCTTCATTAGATTATTTTATTTTTTTGCATGAGTTCTAGATGGTTGGTTTTCTTCCACATCCTTCTAAACCTTCCTCGATCCTTTTCAGTTGATGTGTCCAATTTCTGTCCATATTGCCTCGTGGAGGGATTTGAAAAGGCATTCATTTAACTTGCTCAAACTATTTCAGACATTCTTCACTCATCTTATCGTTTATCAAAGTAATATATGCATTTTCCTTGATACTGTCGTTTTTTATCTTATTCCTAGTTGCGCACCCACACATTCAACTAAACATTTGCATATCTTCATGCTTGCTACCGTCCTATGTAAATTGCCCTCGATCTTAGATGCCATCCAACAATCGCACAAAAACCCTAGTGCACTTCTCTGCTTCACCTATCCCGCCTATGGGTGAGATACCCATCTATTTCATGACTTTTCAACCATCTTATAGAAATTTTCTAAATCATTAATTTCCCGTATTCACTTAGAAAGTCAACTTTATATTTTCTAAATTATCGGCTGACAAATATGAACACTGATTTTTTTATTTTTTTCACATACAACGGTGAAATAATAACTTGGTGCTCACAGCAATCAGAAGAAATTCTTGGCTTACCGACAAAAGGAAAAAGTACGATGTTTCTAATTATCTTTTAATTTTCTCTATCCAGTACTAACCAACGATTTATATTTTAACATATCCTCAGACAAGAAGGAAATCTTATACGATGACGTCAGCAAAGTTTTTTTTTTTTTTTAAGGGGTGGGGAATGGGGCCTTTTACACCCAATGCTAGTTTACTACTTGTTGGCCGGTGGAGCCCACGCCAAGTTAAGGATATCTGGTGTTGCGCACTAAATTATTTCCGTTTTCTTAAGAAAGAGATCATTATATCTTCGTACTGGATATTTAGGCAACTTCAGAATAATCTAATCTAATTCCCTCGAAACGCTGGCCAAATCACAATCACAAGGCACTCATTCAGAAGCTGTGCTCCCTACGGAATGGACCCAAAACATATAAAGAATTCGCCACCACCTATCAATCGTTGAATGTCTCAAACTTATTTTTAATGTCCCACGATCTCTGCAACACGTGCCATGCCAATTTGAGGTCGTGCGGGGCTCCTTTGCCGATTCGATGGTCAGAAATATAAATCATATGAGTCGTGCGAGATCAAATACATGTAAAAATTTGATGATCAATTTTGATTGATTAGCTTGGATACAATTGTACAGTGAATTTACTTCTTTCGTACGAAACTCTAATAGCTATCTCACTGGTCCAAAAAGAAGAGTAATTCACAAATTGAAAAGAAAATGTCACTTTCTAGAAGGATCATTGATTGGAGATGCGGCGGCTCCTAATTACTTTCTTTTTTGGGCAATTGAAGGTCTTAATTGCTCTCTTTGAATTCGATTAAAATATGGACTTTGTTCAAAGAATCACTATCTTTTCTCTCTATGTTATGGGTCGTGAGAGATCAAATACATGTAAAAGTTCGACAATCCATCCACTGGCTCTAATGCAATTGTACAACGGACGAACTTCTTTCTAATAATTATCTTTCGAAAGAAGAGTACTTCACAAATTAAAAAGAAAAGGTTACCCTCTAGCAAGGACGATTAATAGTAGAAGCTGCTCCAAACTACTTTCTCTTTGAAGTTTTATCCTCTATTTGTTACCGTTGTAACAATTTGTGAATTTTTTTGGGTATTAATCCAATTTAACAGAAATTAAGAGGAATAAATTTATCACAAATATAAAAAAATTAACATAATTTGTCGCACATATACTAAATTAGGGTTTTTCATAACATTGAGCCTCGAAAAAAAACTGCTCCAAAAAAGGGAAAAGAGAATTTCAATTTCAATGTTCTAAGTCAAATTACGTTTTGACATGGAAAACCTGCAAACTATGTAAAGACCGACACGGACACATAACATGCGACACGAAACGACACATCAACACATTATTTCTCGAAAAATAGAAAATTTTGACACATTCCAACACGTTATATTCAAAGATAGAGAATTCGACACGTTAAATATTAAATATATATTTTTAAATATAAATGAAAAAATAAATCATAAAAAGAGCATAGAATTAATTTATACTAAAAATATTAATTCAACATTTGTTAATATCATTCATTATTTTAATTTGATAGAGGTTGAATAAGAAATTCAAAAATTGCAAACACAAAAGAGTAAATTTGAAGGAACATGTCATGTTTTTTTACATTTGTTAGAAATTAGATAGACCCAGACAGAGTTTGGAGTTCATGATATAGACTAGCTTGGAGCTCCTCTGCAAAACAAGATTCGAGAAAAATGAAAATCTAGGGCAAGAACTCGACCAAAAGAAAAGGAAATAACTAAATTTGTCATGGAAAATGTAAGAGATAACTCACAAGCTAATGACATAAACTGAAAGAGATAACTCACAGGCAACGCCTTCAAGAGGCGGAAAGAAGCAAAATAAAAATAAAAATCACAACTTTAAGTTTGCGAGGGTAGCGGAGCGACACCAGTGAGAAGAGGAGCGTTCCATCATTATTCATGGAAATGTCAAAATTTATAAGTGAGAAACTTGAGAGTGAGAATTTTTTTCTTTCCCCTTTATTTTTGTTATTTTCATTATTTTTCATATATTTATATCTTGACCCCTCAAGTATTGAAGATTTTAAAATTGACCCCGTGTGTGTCGGAATCGCGTGTCGGAATTTCAAACTTGCGTGTTGGAGCATGTTGAGAAGAGTTGACCACGTGTCGGATTTCCCAACACTTGTTGACCGCGTGTTCGGAACGTGTCAAAGTATGTCGGAGTATGTCGGACACATGTTGAAGTGTCGGACACAATACGAAGGCTTTCGGAGAGTGTCAATACTTCTTAGGCTGTAGGTGAGAATGCAAAGAAGTGGTTGTGTCAATGATGTGAAAATGTCAAAGGCTCTTGGTGGATTTGCTTGCATCTAGTCAAATCAAGGACACGGTTGCGTTTAGTTAGGGTGCAAAATTAGGTCTAAAACACTGCTCAGCCCCTACTTTGAGGACAAAAGATCTTTTCAGGATTAATTGCGGTGGCAACGGCAACGACAATAAATCACACTAAATCAGCTTGACTTATGGATAATGTTATGCCATTGGACTCAACCTTTATAAGATTTATTTTTCTGTGAGTTGCAGATAATTGGCGTCCTTCCACATCCTTCTAAGCCTTCCTCGATCCTTTTTAATTGATGTGTCCAATTTCCGTTCACATCGCCTTGCCGAAACATTTGAGAAGGCCTTCATTCAACCATTTGAACAATCTCATACAACATTTGCCCATCTTATTCTTGATTGGAGCAACACCTACTTATTCCTTGATACTTTCGTTTTTAATCTTATCCCTAATCATGTGCCCACGCATTCAACAAAATATTTCCGTATCTACAACAATCGTTCCGTGCTTATTACCATTCTATGTAATTTGCCCTTGAGCTTAGGTGCCATCCAACGGTAGCACAAAACCCCGAGTGAACTTTTCCGCTTTATCCATCCCTTCTACACCCTATGGGCGAGATCTCCATCTATTTCCTGATTTTTCAACCATCTTATAGAATTTTTCTAAACCACTAATTTCCTGTGTTCTTTCCGGAAGTAGCATTTTTGTCCAAATTATCGGCTGGCAAATATGAACACTGATATTTCTTTTTTCCACATACAAGGGTGAAATAACAACTTGGTTGCTCACGGCAGTCAGGAGAAATTCCTGGCCTACCGACAAGAAAATTTGTATTTTTCTAATTATCTTTTAATTTTCTCTATCCTAGACTAACCAACAATTTATCTTTTCACGTATCTTTATGGAAATCGTACGCGAGAATAATGTCTCAGACACGAAGGGAATCGTATACGTTGACGTCAGCAATTTTTTTCTTTTTTGGGGGGAGGCGCTTTGCACCAAATGCTAGTTTACTATTTGTTGGCCGGTGGAGCCCACGCCAAGTTAAGTATACTTGGAGTTGCGCACTAATTTATTTCCTTTTTCTTAAGAAAGACATCATTGTCATATCTTCATGTTGGATATTTAGCGACTTTAGAATAATCTAATTCGCTTCCCTCAAAACGCTAGCCAAATTACAAGATAGCAATTCAGAATCCATGCTCCCCGCAGTAGCCGCCACTAAATTTGAACACCAAAATGGCTCAAATAAGACAATCACCTCTAATCACAGCTCGAGCATTCGAGCAATGAAAAAGATGCAGTCCATAATGCGTCGTCTTTCTCGTTTCATACGTAATTAGCATACACCAAAAATCAAAACGTTACTTGTCGAGATTTACCATCCCAAATGAAGTCCGGAGCACTTGTTAAACAAGACCCGAGTAACAGATAGTAAGAAAGCGGATCCGTGTCGGGATTTGCGTTTCATCGGATGCTATCGGTGGCTTTTGGTTTCTTGCTGTTGGCTTTACGTGGCTGAGAATGTTGTCGGAGCTTTAGGGGGTCAGCGTGGGGGGTGATTAAATGGGCATTAGTGGGTTGGTTTCATTGCTAAAAAATCCTTCTCTCTCCTTTGAGAAATTGCTTGAATGCTTTGGCCTTAGAAGTGTTGGTGATTTGCAATTTCCAGTTAGACCGGTGGTGGTGGTGGTGGGGCAAAGGGGGGCAATTAGATCCCATCGTCATTAAAGGTGGTCAGAGCATTTGACTCTAGTTAATGTACACCGCAATTCGTTCATTGAGTGATGTGTCTTAAGTAGCATTACTGTTAGAAAAAAGAATTAATACTACAAAAAATTATGAACCCATACATCTCGAGTTATTAAATCAATGACACGTAACAATTAACCAGTATAACAATTTGGGGTTTTATTCTCTCTATTTGTCACATATGTATCGGTTTGTGATTTTTTCGTAGTATTAATTTAATTTAATGAAAAATAATAAGGAGAAAATTTATCATAAATGTGTTAATTTATAATTTTTGATAGTCAAAAAATTAATTTAGGATAAGTTTGTTACAAATGCACTAATTTAGAATTTTCCATGATATTTTCTTTTGAAAAAAATCTTCTCCGAAAAAGTGACAAGAGAATTTCAATTTCAATGTTCTAAGTCAAAGTACGTTATGACATGGAAACATGCAACTGTGAATGCAGAGAAGTGGTTGGGTCGATGATGTGAAAATGTCATAGGCTCTTGGTGGATTTGCTTGCATTTGGACGAAATAAGGACACGGCTACATTTAGTTAGAGTGCAAAATTAGGTTTGAAACACTGCTCATGCAAAATTAGGTCTAAAACACTGCTCAGCCTCTTCTTCAAGAATAAAAAATCTTTTCAGGATTAATTGTGTCGGCAACAGCAACAACGACGATGACAACAACAACCAAAACTCATCACACTAAATAGGATTGACTTATGAGTAATATTATGTCATTGGATTCGATCCTTCATTAGATTTTCTTTTTTTAATGAGTTCTAGATGGTTGGTTTTCTTTCACATCCTTCTTAGCCTCCCTCAATCCTTTTCAATTGATGTGTCCAATTTCTGTCCATATTGCCTCGCTGAGAGATCTAAGAATGCCTTCATTCAACCGGCTCAAACCATTTCAAACAGTCTTCACTCATCTTATCCTCAATCAAAGTAACACCTACATTTTCCTTGACACTTTCATTTTTTATCTTATCCCACGCACCCACGCATGTTTCATATCTACTACAATCATTTCATACTTGCTAACCGTCCTATGTAACTTGCCCTCGAGCTTACGTGCCATCCAACAGTCGCACAAAAACCCTAGTGCACCTCTCTGCTTCATCTATCCCGCCTATGGGTGAGATGCCCATCTATTTCTGATTTTTCAACCATCTTATAGAAATTTTCTAAATCATTAATTTCCGTATTCACTTAGCAAGTCAACTTTATTTTTTCTAAATTATCGGCTGACAAATTTGAACACCGACTATTTTTCACATACAGCGGTGAAATAACAACTTGGGTGCTCACGGCAATCAGAAGAAATTCTTGGCCTACCGACAAAAGAAAAAAAGTACAATGTTTCTAATTGTCTTTTAATTTTCTCTATCCAATATTAACCAACACTTTATATTTTCACATATCTTTATGGAAATCGTACACGAGAATAATGCATCGGACACGAAGGGAATCGTATACGATGACGTCAGCAGAGTTCTTTTTGTTTTTCAGAGGGGGTGGCGGGTGGGGGTGGGGCCCTTTACGCCGGATGCTAGTTTACTACTTGTTGGCTGGTGGAGCCCACGCCAAGTTAAGTATACTTGGTGTTGCGCACTAAATTACTTCCTTTTTCTTAAGAAAGAGATCATGGTCATACCTCCGTACTGGATATTTAGGCAACTTTAGAATAATCTAATCTAATTCCCTCGAAGCGCTAGCCAAATCACAATCCCAAGGCATTATTCAGAAGCTGTGCTCCCTACAAAATGGACCCAGAACATATAAAAATTCACCGCCACCTATCAATCATCGAGCATCTTGAACTTACTATTAATGTCCCGCGATCTCTGCGGCATGTGTCATGCCAATTTGAGGTCGTGCGAGGATCCTTTGCTGATTCGATTGTCGGAAATATAAATTATATGGGTTGTGTGAGATCAAATACATGTAAAGATTTGACAATCAATTTTGATTGATTAGCTCGGAAGCAATTGTACAGCAAACGGACTTCTTTCGTATGGAACTCTAATAACTATTTCACTAGTCCAAAAAGAAGAGCACTTCACAAATTAAAAAGAAAAGGTTACTCTCTAGAAAGGGTCATTGATAGTAGAAGGAGCGGCTCCTAATTACTTTCTCTTTGGACAATTGAAGATCTTAATTGTTCTCTTCGAGTTCAATTAAATATGTGTATTGTTCAAAGAATCACTATCTTCTCTCTCTCTATTATGGGTTGTGTGAGATCAAATACATGTAAAAGTTTGACAATCGATTGGCTCTGATGCAATAGAGACAAACTTCTTTCCTGTTGAATTCTAATATTGGTCTCCCGAAAGCAGAGTACTATACAAATTAAAAGAAAAGGTTACTCTCTAGCAAGGACCATTAATAGTGGAAGCTGCTCCTAATTACTTTATCTTTTGGGCAATTGAAATGTTGATTGCTCTCCAGGCTGAATTAAAGCATGGGTTTCGTTCAAAGAATCACTACCTTCTTTCTCTCTCTCTTTTTGACCCACCAACAAAAAATTCATTCTTGATTGTCTCTCGTAATCAAGGAGAGACGGCATTCCAATGAACATTGATTTTTTTAAGGGGGCACCAGCATTTAGAATCTAGTTGGCCCTATCTGGGTGCTTTATAACTTAATTATTATAAGCTCTAATTAATTGATATTATTCATTCTGGTGCAGCATAAGATATGATAATGCTCGAACAAACTTAATCTCCCCAACCCTTGTACTCATCATAAACCGAATCTAGTCCAATTCCTCCATCAGTATGTTAGGCCAAGAGTGCTGAGATTTCTTATTTGAGGTAGGTAGGATTTGAGTTTCCCCCCCGAAGTGAGGCCACCTCGTTAAGTTATTTTCAATACCAGGACACTCTCAAGCTTATTTTCCTAATTTAGAGGTACTCCTTATTAAAAATTATCCGAATCTCTTTGAGTCTGTTCAATTGCGTCTTCGACATGCAAGGGAAAGTAAACTCTGCTCTAGTATCAAAATATGCCCTGAAAATCATAATCCCCTTGAGTCATTAGTATCTCTTTCTCGACTCTTAGTTCCATCAATATTTCTTTCTTTTCCTCGTCAATATGAATAATCATCATAATATCTGGGCTATTAAATTTCAAGGGCAACTAAAGTAACATGATAACTTGTTCAAATTAATCATTTTTTTTTTTTTTTTTTAGCTTTTTTTGTCGTGCAAAGGACTATTTAAAATCTCATGCACTGTGCTAAAATATCCATCGCTAGTGTGATCAAAGGCATTATATAGATGGTCAATGTAGAAGATTTGTGAATGAGGCCCTAATTAAATAAATGTGTAAACCATGAATTGAAATTGAAATTCCACGCTTTCTTAATCAAGTCTCAGTTAACAACAAATCGCCTTAATTTCAACCCATCCTCCTTCTAAAACAAGACAGTCTTAGTGCCCATTCTTCCACAACATTGTGACCCGAAAAAGGAGCCTTGAGTGAAGAACAAAAGAAAATTGTATCCATGTCGCGATGAACACCCAATAGCCTTAATTTAGATTGCATCACTTCTTTGGATGGTAATTGCAAGACCATTCGAAGATGGCGATCGGTTCTGGTAGACAAGAGAAGGGGTTATGAGGAAATAGAAAAAAAAAAAAATCTCAAAACAAAACTTCAGTCTCTTTGTCATACCAAACTCTCTCTAGTGGCTGGCATTTGCTCCTTAAAGCCTGAATCGCACGGAAAAAGAAGGAAGAAAGAAGGCATGGCAGAGCCCATTGAAGAAGGGCTTTAAGTGGCTGGCATTTTGGTCCAAATGCGCTATCATTTTGACGAGTAGTCCCACAGCCCTAGGGAGCCCAAGCGAGTTTGATCTACTGGTGCATTACACGCGTTGCACGAGAAGAGCCGCGAGATTAACCTACTCATATGCACGAGTTAAGTATTTAAATTTCATCACTTCATGGAGATTATATTTGTTAAGAATTTGATATACTAGATTTGTCAAGAAGTTAAAAGAGTCTCTCGAATTTGCAATCATTGACAAACAAAAATATCATTTGATGCCGTTAGTGCTCGGTGGGGAAGTTGGTGATGGCTTCCATTCCGTGCAGCTCTCTTGCTGCTTTGTCGCACGCCCTCGCGGCCTCCTCAGCCATATCGTACATGCCCAGCCATTGCCATACATATCACTTTGAGTCTTGAATGATTGCAATTGATCTTGATAGACAAGAGCCATGAGATTAACCTACTCATATGCACGAGTAGGATATTTAAATTTCATCATACCATGGTAACGTGATTATCAAGAAAAGAGATTTTATTTTTAAAAATTTTAATATACTAGATTTGTCAATAAGTTGAACGAGTCTTTCGAATTCGCAATCATTAACTATTGAAAATATCATTTGATGTCTTATTGCTTGGGAGGGGATGTTGATGATCTCGTCCATTCCCTGCAGCTCTCTCGCTGCTTTGTCGTCCGCTCTCGTGGGCTTCCTCGGTTGTATCATACGTGCCTAGTCACTTCTGCTTCGAGTCTTGGACCATTGCCGCCCATCTCCTTGACGGGTTCTGACACATACCTCGGAACTTCTTCTCGCCACTGCGGTTGGCAAACAGTCACAGCGAATCGTGGGAAGCGCGGACTTCCACGCGGGCTTTCGACGTTTAGGGCATGCATGGAAACGTTTCGTTCTTAGAAACGTTTCCGGAACACTTCTGTACGGAAAGTGTTTAGGAACAAAAAAGGAACATAAACGCGTTTGGTTGCGTTTTTTTTTTTTTTTTTTGTTTATTGAACGAAATAAGAACAAAAAAAAAAGAAACAACAATTTGTTGTTTTTTGCTCCATAAATATTTCTTGAAGAAACATTTCTCTCTCTCTCTCTTCCTCTTCTCTTCTTCTTTTCTTCTTTTTTTTTCTTCTTTTTTCTTTCGCCGATCGCCGGCCTCGGCCATGGCCGGCGACCGGCCGTCAAGGCTCGGCGTCGCCGGCGCGGGCGAGGCCGAGCCTCACCTTAGCTGGGCGAGGTTGCCAGTCGCCGGAGGCCGGTGACCGGCCGAAAAAAAGAAAATATAAAAAGAAAGGAAAAAATAAATAATAAAATAAAATTGTTTAAAAAATTAAAAGAAACAAAAAAAGAATAAAATTTACCAAAACGTGTTTCTATTCATTTTTTATTCCCGGACCAAACGTTACCAAACGCATTCTTTTGTTCAAAAATTATTCCCCGGAACAGAAAGACTTTTTTTTATTTCTGTTCCCAGGAACAAAAAAGAAACTGAATTGTTTCCATGCGCAGCCTTAGTTTTCGTGCCAACATCTTCGTTCCCAGCAAATCAATTGGTTTCATCTTGGGTCAATTTTTGGGATATGGAGAGGTCGCGTCTCAAGGGTGGTGTTGAGGGAACTGAGATAAGAGTGACGCTTCCAGCGCGGTGCAAGTAATTACTTAAAGAGGTGCGAGTGATCATGGAAAGCAGTTTCACATCCATCTCTTTTCTGGAGTGCTCCCTCATCAGATTTGCTAGGGAGCCCCTCGCCCGACGCCTGCGAGGTGGCCTTCACTTGCGTCCGGCGAGGACGGCCCTCACTCGACGTTGGCGAGGGCAACCCTCACCGAACGCTGGCTTTCCTCCGCTGGAGCCGGCAGAGGGAAGAGAGAAGAAGCAAAAAAAAGAAAAAAAAAAGGAAAAACAGTAACGAATGACTAAATTGGATATTTATCAATAATTCATTGACCAAATCAAGCCGATCGAAAGTTCAGGGACTAGATCAGACATTTATCAATAGTTCAATGACCAAATTGAGCATATTAAAAGTTCAAGCACGAAATTGCACATTAAGTAAAAATATATAGACCATTTGTGATATTTTCCCTACTTAAAAAGTCGCGAGTGATCCTGGAAAGCAGTTTCACATCCATCTCTCCCCATGGCCATTTCTTCACTATCTTTTCTCTCTTTTCTGGCGGTCCCTTAAAAAAAAAATCCCATTATTTATTGTCTCTCGTAATCAAGGAGAAACAACGTTTTCAAGAAACATTGATTTTATTAAAGGAGCCCCGGCAAACAGAATCCAGGCGGTCCAATTTTGGATACTTTATTACTTGAATAATTTAAGCTCTAATTAAATGATTTTTTTTTTAATTCTGATGCAACATAAGATATAATGATACTTGAACAAACTCTTTTTTTTTTTTTTTTTTTGTCGAAATACTCTGGACATACTCAATATTCCCATCTATGCACTTATCATAAATTTAATCCACTTCCAATCCCTTGATTAGCATGTTGAGGCCAAGAATCTTGCCATTATTTGGGTTTCTCCCCCAACCAAGCCCACTTCATTAACTTATTTTCAAGAGTTAGGAAGCTCTTGGACATAAACTTCTAACTTAGAGATACTACATATTAAAAATTACCCGTAATTTTTTTAATCTATTTCCTCGTGCTAGGAAAAGTAAATTCTGCTCTAGAATAATATGCCTGGAAAATCATAAAATCACCTCAAGTCATAGATGTCTCACTCTTTACACCAGTTTCATTAATTTCTGATTAATTCTTCTACTTGGAACATATTACAGTGTTTTCTATTTAATCCTACTTATATTGAAACTTGATCTTTCCTCAAGAATAATGATTATAAGCTTAATCTTTCCTTACTTATTTTTTCATGAAATTTTTAGTCATCTCAATTCGTTGTTAACACTCTTACCATGGAGAATTTTTTATTTTTTATTTTTTTTGGCCTCTTGTCTATGATTTTCAATTATTGCGGCATAAATATGAAGAATTATTTTGTTATATTTCTGCATTCAGTTATTCTGAGAAATCATATTGATTTAAGTCTAATTCGACATAAACTTTTTCTCTTGAGAAAAAAGACAGCTTTGACGTGTGCGTAAAATAGCGTTGATCTAAGGTTCTCTTTAAACAGTGAACTAGGCAAAGGAGTACAAATTGTTCTTTGTGTCTTTTATTATATAGTTGTGCAGGTGCTACGAGATTCTGTCAGAGCATTTACATTGGGCTAATTCAGAATTGGTTAAAATGACCTGCGCATGCCTAGCGCTTGGTCCTCGCGAGATTTTATAAAGACTAATTATTATTTCCACTTTTCAAAAGTCAACTTAGATAATATTTATTTATTAAGCTTACTGAAAATATTATTCGCTTTGCATGGAACGAGTTGGGTCTTGCAAACTAGATCAGAGCCGGACCTCCGCCTCTAAATGTGTGGTTGATGGACGAACTAGGCCCATACACCACAAGGGACGAGGAGTCAGGAGGGGTTAGATAAGATGGTGAAAAGAGTACGATTAAATCCCATCACATTTCATATATGGGAAGAGTGACTAGACAACGTGAACCAACATTGATGAAGGTCTCAATACTTTAAATGGGGGAGTTTGTCACAATCCAATTCTCGTGTCATTACGTAAGTTCTTTTAATGTTTTTATAAGTAAGATCCGTTTCGAAGGGAAAATTAAAGAAAAAAAGATGAAATTTTATTAGACACAATTTTATGTAGTAGTAGTATTTATTAGACGCAATTTTATCCATTACTTTTATTATTGAAATACATAATTATAATTAAAATGCCTGTTGAATTAATTGTATTTATATAGGACATTGAAAATATAAAAATTATAATATTGATGAGAATAAAAATCAAAGCATTTTTTTTTTCAAACTACATGGGAGATTGTGTATTCTCCCATAATTTATTGAATTTATGAAATTTTGTGGGACCGCCACTGACTATTTTAAAAACTAAAATTATTAGATAAAAATAAAGATATGATTTATTATTTAAATATTTCAATAGAATTTATCAACCACTCTATCTCGCTTTTCCTATTAACATTACAAAATCTTCCAATAAGACAACAAAAACAATCAACAGATTATTATTGCAACTGCTTATAAATTTTTGTAAGCATTTATTATTGGAGAAGCAACACTTAAATGACTATGGTTACGCAGAGATTTCGAAGTTGGATGTCACGCATCCAATGATAAATGTGTAAAAAGTTCTTTATGTCGGCAGACTTAATGAAAATCCACAACCAATTACTAGAAACAAATAAAAATTTGAACGCCCGATATCCCCAAAAATCACATTTATTTCACCAATTGACAATAGAATCACAAAATCGGGTATATTTCTCTAGGATATAAAAAACATTACCAAATCATGATTAAATATCATACCCTGGTGTATAATCTTTCTACATACATCAAAATACAGTATCTCCTCAAACCAAAAAATAAATACTCAAGACGTATACCCTTTGCACTTGGATCCGCCGAGCCAGTCAAGGCTACGTTGCCACCAAATCCCACTCTCCCCTCCCGCCAACCTCGCAGCATTTGGTTGCAGAAGGATCCCTGTTCCGAGCTCTCCAATCATGATTTTCATCTCCTTTTGGCTTTTGTTCTGGGCCCAAAACCCACCCAGAACCCACAAGGAGAGACTGAGGAAGCAGAAATTCTTCTCAGTCCGTTCGTCGCGCTTGATCGTCGTCGTCGTCGTTTCGAAACAAACGATGCCCACGAGCGAAGGCTTCTCAGTTACCAACGGTTTCATCTTTCGTGTCGATTCTCTACTTCCTGCGTTCATCTTGAAAAGGGTCTAGGCTGCCTTCCGATTAAATCTGAATGAAGGTTCATGTGAAGGACCTTATGGTCTCATAGACTGGAGTCGGTCGCCCCACTTTTTGTGCATACTCTTGCAACCGGCTCTCGAAGATGTAGCAATTTGAGACACCTGCATTTTATCCAAAAACACATCATTAATGATTAAATGAAGTTGGAAATTCGGAAACATCAAAAAAGGCAATTAAAAGTGGAAATGCCCCCCATAGTGTACATGGGCAGAGAGAGATAGAGTTCTAAGCACTGCACTATAGGGAAGGGGAGAAGATTGATATCCATCTTTATAACTTTAGTAAAACAAGAAAAGAAGGATTGCTTCTTCGAGGTTTACCACTTCAAGAAAACAAGCATGCACAGAAATTTCAATGAAAGATCAGAACCAAAAAATACTACATCCGGGGATGCACAGAAATTTCAACGAAAGATCAGAACCAAAAAATACCACACCCGTGGATGAAATTAGTGGGCATTATTCATCCCAAATTTCTTAGGAGTCACTGATGTTCCGCAAGAAAAATCAGGGGAAAAGATCAGCAATTTCTCAAGCGGAGGGAAATCTCCTCTTGTAAAGTTTTGCAATTTGCCAAAAAAGGGTATCGACCATAATTTCATCATCATTATAATTTTCAGGAGTACACAAAAAAAGATGAACAATGTGATCATTCTGCTCAATGAACGCAGAATTGACGAAGCGCCGGAGAGATTACATCCCCTTTCACGCACGCTGGAAATCAAAAGAAATCGTGACGGCAGTGCTCCACAAGAACAAAGAAGGGAAAGGGCAATAGAACCCCCTGAACAGCAATGCTTTACACAAGTCAGCCGTAATTTACTCAGCCGATAGTCATTCCTCGCAAAAAGAGGGAGGCTCGAGAAGGAAAGGCTCCAACTTTGACAGCGTACATGATCAGATTTTCAGAAAAAGAAGCGATGGTCCAGCTGGGTTCTCGCACATGGTGCTACCCACCAAGCGAAATGAAAGATAAAGAACAGGGAACACTCTCGAATTTTTCACAGAAAGACTCCAACGTCGGCAACAGATGCTCAGAGAGAGAAAGAGCGAGAGTAAAATCTGCACATACCCTTTTCAAGATGAACGCAGAAGCAGAGCTTCAGACACGAAAGATGAAACCTTTGACAGCTGAGAAGCCTTCGCTCGCGCGCACGTTTGTTTCGAAACGACGACGACGATGATCAAGCGCGCGAACGGACTGAGAAGAGTTTCTGCTTCCTCGGTCTCTCCTCGCGGATCCTGGCCCCAGAACTAAAGCCAAAAGGAGTTAAAAATCATGCTCGGAACCCTTGGAACAGGGATCCTTCTGCAACCAAATGCTGCGAGGTTTCGAATTCAAGGAAAAACGACAAAACCCAAGAAAAAGGAAAGAGAAAGAGGCGAGATAAGGACTGCACTTTTGCGCCCTCGGTCCGCAGAGGAGAGAGAACGTCGCAGTCGCAGAGGAGAGCAGAGGTGCAGAGGTGAGCCAGGTCTACAGGGTGGTGTTCAGGGAACTGAGATGAGAGTAACGCTTGCCGCGCAGAGCAAGTAATTACTTAAAGAGGAGCGAGTGATGATGGAAAGCAGTTTCCCATCCATCTCTCCCGCATGGCCATTTCTTCGCTATCTTTTTTCTCTCTCTCTCTCTTTTGGCGGTCCCTTCAAAAAAATCCCATTATTTACTGTCTCTCATAATAAATAAATAAATAAATCAAGGAGAAACAACATTTTCGATAAACATTGATTTTGTGAAGGAGCCCCGGCAAACAGAATCTAGGCGGTCCAATTTTGGGTACTTTATTACTTAAATAATTTAAGTTCTAATCAAATGATATTTTGTTTTTATTCTGGTGCAACATAAGATATAGTGATACTTGAACAAACTCTTTTTTTGGTTGAAATACTCTGAACAAACTTAATTTTCCCACCTATGTACTTACAATAAACTTAATCTGCTTCCAATTCCTTGATTAGCATGTCGAAGCCAAGAATGCTGATATATATTGCCATTATTTGGGTTTCTACCCCAAATAAGACCACTTCATTAACTGATTTTCAAGAGTCAGGAAGCCCTGGAACTTAAATTTCTAAATTAGAGATACTCCATATTAAAGATTGCTCGTAATTTTTTTATAATATATTTCCTTCACATGCGAGGAAAAGTAAATTGTGCTCTAGAATCAAAATATGCCTGGAGAATCATAATCCCCTCCAGTCATCGATATCTCGCTCTTTATGATTAGTTTCATGAATATATCATTCTTCTGCTTGGAACGTATTATAATTTTTACTTTTTTAATCCTGATTATTTTGAAACTTGATCTTTTATCGAGAATAATGATCAGCTTAATCTCTCCTCATTTTCTTGTTCATCAAATTTTTTATTCGTGTCAATTTTCTGTTAACAATCTTGCCATGGAAAAGTTTTAGATTTTTTCATTGTTTTGGCTTCTTGTCTATGTTTTTCAATGATTGACGGCATAAATCTGAAGAATTATTTTGTTCTATTGCTGCATCCAATTATCCTAAGAAATCATATTTATTTAAAATCTTTTTGAACATATACCTTTTCTCTTAAGAAAACATACTGCTTTGACGTGTTCTTTAAACAGTGTTAATCTAAAGATTCTCTCTAAACAGTGAACTGGCTGAACGAGTCCAAATTGTTCTCTATGTCTTTTATTATATAGTTGTGTAGGTGCTATAAGGTTCTGTCATAGCATTTACACTGGGCTATTTTAGAATTGGTAAAAATGACTTGCGCATGCCAAGCACTTGGTCCTCACGAGATTTTATAAAAACTAATTATTATTTCCATTTTTCAAAAGTCAACTTAGGTAATATTTATTTGTTAAGCTTGCTTAAAATTTATTCACTTTGACCCATATGGAACAACTTGGTTCTTGAACAGGACCTCCATTGGTAAATATTTGGTTCATGGACAAACTAGGCCCATACTCCACAAGGGGTAAGGAGTTGAGAGGGGTTGTGACTTGAGACAAATTTTTAAAATGGTGAAATGAGCATGATTGAATCCCATCACATTTCAAACAGGGGGAGAATGGCTAGATGAGATGAACCAACATTGGTGAAGATTTTAGTACTTTATATGTGAGGGAGTTTGTCACAATCTAATTCTCATGTCATCAGGTAAGTTCTTTTAATGTTTGTGTAAGTAAGATCCATTTCAAAGGAAAAAATAAAGAAAAAAGAAGAAATTTTATTAGACGTGGTTTTTTCTAGTAGTAGTATTTATTAGATGCGATTTTATTTGTTACTTCGGTTTATTGATTATTAAAAATAAAAAATTTAATTAAAATGCTCATTAAATAAATTGTATTTATGGGCTATTGAAAATATAAAAATTATAAAATTGCAAGGTTCATATAAGAATAACAATCAAAGCATTTTTTCAAACTACATTGGAGACCGTGTATTATTCATAATTTATATTAAATTTGTGAGATTTTGTGCGATTGTTTAAAAGGCTCAAACTATTAAATGAAAGCGTCACTTATTATTTAAATATTATAATATCATTTATCAACCATTATATCTCACTTTTCCTATTAACTTTACAAAACTTTACAATAAGATAACAAAATAATTAATGGATTATTATTGCAACTACTTATAATTTTTTTATGCATTTATTACTAGATAAGCAACATTTGAATGACTATAATTACACAGAGTTTTCCAAATTGGAAGTCGTGTTGTACAAAATTCTTTATGCCAGCAGACTCAATGAAAATCCACAACCGATTACTAGAAAAAAATAAAAATTCGAAAGATATGTAGTGACAATGCATATCCCAAAAAATCACATTTATTTCACCAATCGAAAATAAAATCACAAAATCAGGTATATTTCTCTAGGATATAAAAAACATGGGAAAATGTCACAAATGGTCCATATACTATTACCTAATGTGCAATTTGGTCCATGAACTATTTGATAAATGTCTAATTTGGTTCACGAACTTTCGATCGGCTCAATTTGATTTCTGAACTATTGATAAATGTTCGATTTAGTCTTTAGTTACCGTTTTTCCTTTTTTATTTTTATTTTTAAATTTTTTCGATTTAGTTCTTCTCTCTTTCCTCCGCCGGCTCCGGTGAGAGTCGTCCTCGCCGGCTGGCCCTTGCGACGCAGCGAGGGCGCCTTCGTTGGGGTTGAGTGAGGGGCTCCCTCGCGGCTCGATGTCGGGCGAGGAGCCCTCGCTCGATGCCGCGAGGGCCGCTCTTGCTTGTGTCCCGGCGAGGGCGACCCGGGTTGGAGCCGGCTTCCCTCGCGAGCAAGCGAAGGGAAGAGAGAAGTAGCAAAAAAAAATTTAAAAAATTTAAAAATTTAAAATTTAAATTTCAAAATAAAAAAGGAAAAACAGTAACTAATGACTAAATCGAATATTTATCAATAGTTCAGGGATCAAATTGAAAGCCGATTGAAAGTTCAGGGACCAAATTAGACATTTATCAAATAGTTCACACCAAATCGAGCCGATTGAAAGTTTAAGGACTAAATAAGATATTTATCAATAGTTCAAGGACCAAATTAAGCCGATTAAAAGTTAAGGGACCAAATTACACATTAGATAATAGTGTAGGGACCATATGTGACATTTTCCCAAAAAACATCACCAACCCATGATTAAATATCATATCCTGGCGTATAATCTTTCTACATACATCAAAATACAGTATCTCCTCAAACCGAAAAATAAATACTCAAAAGACTTACCCTCTGCACTTGGATCCGCCGAGCCAGTCAAGGCTCCGTTGCCGCCAAATCCCGCTCTCCCCTCCCGCCATCTTTCAAACCCCCCCTCAAAAAAATATTCCCTTACCCCCCAACTCCCGCCATTTCTCTCTCTCTCTCTAAATCCTCCGCCTCGCGCCTCGATCGATCGAGAGAGAGAGAGAGAGAGAGACAGAGACAGAGACAGAGAGCGCTAGAGAGAGATGGACGACGCGCAGCAGAGAGTCGCCGGCCAGCGCAGGAGCCGCGGAGCCGCCTCGACGGCGCGCGTGGAGGTGCTCCGGCGCCTCAAGGCCCTCCGCGCCGGCGTCGGTACCGGCCGGCGGGCCGATTCCTCCGCCGCCGCCGCGCAGATCAAGATCGAGGATCCGATCTACGACGTGGTCGAGGACGACGAGTACGACAAGATCGTCGCCAAGCGCCGCGAGGAGGTCCGGGGGTTCATCGTCGATGACGGCGGGCTCCCCGGCTACCTCGACGACGGCGAGGAGGAGGACTGGACCAGGGCCGGCCCCAATTGCTCCTCCGACGAAGAATCGGAAGGTGAGAAACTCCTGACGCTTTATGGATCCGCTTCGACCGATCGATCGGTCGTTGATTTGTACCGGCGGTGCCGTCGATTTTTGTTGATTTCGTTGGTTCGTAACGGTCGTGCAGGAGAGAAGGTGAAGAAAAAGAAGGCGGAGAAGAAGGATCCGGTGGTGAGGAAACCCGCGCCGTCTTCGCTATCCGCGGCGGCAGCGTTGATGGGGAAGCAGAAGCTGTCTTCGATGTTTACGTCTTCGGTTTTCAAGAAGATCGGCAGTAGAGATGATAAGGCGAAGACACTGTCTTGCGATACCATCGTGGATGATATAATCGCGGAATTCGCCCCGGATGAAGCCGATAGAGAGCGTCGCAGGATGGGGCATCCAAATGGGAGGGGTCCGGTATCAGTAGGCAGTGTGAAAGTGGAAAGGGAGAACGGGGATTGCATTGGTTTCTCAGACAAGCCTGATCTGGGGAATGGGGGAGTTGGCCATGATCTTGAGCTGGTTTCAGGGGACATATCGGATTCAATTATAGAGGATGAGTTGATGAAGGAATCAAAAGAGGGAATGGCATCGACATTCCGGGAGCAATCCGTGCAGTTGGATGAGTCTGATAGAAAGGAAAGACTAGTTGAGGTTGAGGAGGATAGCATGCCAAGGCTTGCTGATGTCAAATCAGAATCAGAGACGAAGAAGGAGGAGGTTCACACTCTGAATGCAAAGATCACAGTGGAGAAGAATCCAAGACCGAGTGCGACTGCAGATTGGAAAGCGATGAGAAGTGAAGGATTAGAAAACAATGGCAGTGTTGCTGGCTCAATTAAAAATGGTGCAATCGGTGAGGAAAAAGTGGAAGTTGAGCTGGACTTGGATGGGAAACTGCCCTTTTACATGTTCGATGCACATGAGGAGATTTACGGTGCTAACGCTGGAAACCTCTATTTGTTTGGGAAGGTATGTTCTTGTGATGATGTTAGTATTTATGCATAGTAATTCTTACCCAGCCATTGGATTGTTGGCACCACTATTAGAATTTGACACTCACGTGTCTGGCTTTCAACTGAGGATTTGCTGCAAAGAATAGGTAGAGAAGTTTTTTGTTTCCTGACACAGTAACACCTACTTTATATAGGTATATCTGGACTTTCATCTCCGCATAGAGTTGCTAATCGATTCCCTTTTCAAGAAGTTCTTGACAGTACATCACATCGCCCCTTCTTTGTGAGCAGCTTAGCTCCACCAAAACTGTCACTAGTCAATTTTTTACTCTCTAACACATGCCTTACATCTACCCTTGGAACATTTTGCACAGCTGCAATGTTGAAGGCGTTGCTTATATTCTTGAACAGAGCTTGTCATCAACAGAAAATTCTAGCTTGTTTATTTCTGTTCATGTAGCTGGTTGAACGAGACCACGTGTGATATTCAGCAACTCCGACTCACAGACCTTTTTAAATGAATATGAACTCTTGCTTTCTTTCAGTCAAAACAGAGTTCATTGTAGATGAGCACGATATTTATCTTTTTAGTTGGTTGATCAATAAACTCATGTTGTGAAATATTTGGACGGGAATTATAAAGCAAAAAATAGGCTGGCACTCGTTTTGCAACTTTGTAATGGGAATTCTCCCTACATGATGCATTCAAGAGTTTAGCTGTGGGCAAATGATTTACTGAATGCTTGAAAATCTTAAAAGGTGTTCTTTCAGCAGCTTACTCAAATTTTTATGGATATTGTCAACCCAGTAGTTTAGCTTCTTTTATTGTCCTCGCTAATGCATTAGTGCTTGCTGCTATCAATTGATGATCGCTTTATTTATTTTACCCAAGAAGTTTATGGTAACCTATTCATTGCAATGTAAAGGTCTTGGCATTTGATCACCGTACATAGGGTTGTGGTCAAGGAACAACATTGTAGTTTACTGTTGTTGAGAATTTGGTATGCAAGTGGCAGGCTTTTCAAGTGGTACTTTGCTTCAAGCATCTGTCTGAATTGTATTACATGTCAACAAATGGGGTCCTGCAACCTCTACCAAACTTAATTTACTATAATTGCCATAGCTTAAAAGGGTATCTGGTATGAGTTCCCCGCAACAACTATAGCTGTGAAAAGGGGTGCTGCAGTGTTTGCAGGGGGTTTTAATTACATCTTATAGCTGTAGCACCCGTTAGCTACAGTATCATACAGATATATATCTAAGAAGTTGGTCCACCAAGTTTCAAGATGGTGTAGCTTTAAAACATGTATGACTAAATGGATAAGTCACAATACTTAGCAGCACACAAAGACTACATTTCTGTGAAGTGTTTATCACATAATTTTAAATATAGTTCTTGATGTTTTAAAGTTAGCTTTCAGTCTTTCTAATTGTGCACATGAGTAATGATTTGACTGGGTTGACAGTATTGGTGATTTGAGATGTATAAGGACTTGAAATTGAGATAATGGATCTAGTTCGTGGTTCAGGGATGGATGCCTAATGTAAGTTTAAATGTTGACAACTAATGACTGTGAAGCTTGACAAGCGGCAAAAAGTTTTCCTTTGAAGAGCTAAAAAGAAATCTTAATATTCGATGTTGTTGCTTCAGCAAATTTTAAAGCATCCAGACAATGACCTTTCCTCTGCATGTGCCATTGCAATTCAGGTGAAAGCAGGGGGAATGTACAATAGTTGCTGCGTTGTTGTAAAGGAGATGTGCAGATGTGTATATGCAGTTCCAACTGTTTTTGACAGTTATGAAGCAATGAAGCTTGAGAAAGATGTTGAGGAGTCTCGGATTTCTCAAAGAGATTTCCATGCAAAGTTGCTTGTATGTCGGTCTTCACATGCATCTGTTTTTTGTCAATTCTCATCTGATTACATCTTATTTTAATCAGTCTTGCATTCTGTCCCTCTCTTTAAGGATCTGGCTCCAGGACTGAAGAATGAAGTGGTAAAGCAATTGGTAGATCTCAATGTCTCTACTTTTAGCATGACAATGGTTAAGGTGAGCGGATACAGTCTTTTTGATCTCTCAATGAGGACATTCTCCAACTTTCTTCAACTACGATATACTCATATTTTCACTCCATTGAATGAACTAGAGGAGATATGCATTCGAACGATCTGATATACCTCTTGGGGAGAATTATGTCCTCAAGATCAATTACCCATTCAAGGTAATTCATCAAGTCTATAACATTTTGGTGTTATTAAAGAAATATGAACTTTTTCTCCGTTAGTTCCTTTTTTAAGTATTGATTGGTTGAGTTGCTCAACTTAACTGTGGTTGTGTGTGCCACCCAAGCTGCCACTGCATATTCAGCTTCAGCTTTTGCTTGCTATATCTTTCTGTAAGCAGTCATCATTCTACCGTTTTTGTGCTTAGGACCCACCTTTGCCAGCAGATCTCAAAGGGGAAACTTTTGCCACTTTGCTTGGAACTCACTGCAGGTATTAGTTGGAATTGTTTCCTTATCACATGACTGCAGACACAGTTCGGTTGGTGCATCACTCTGCAGCATTGTTAATAGAGTGATGGATCAGTTCCTCACAAGAATATGCCACTTCACTTTGTCAATCAATCTTGTGAGCTAGTGTTTGTACATCAATTACTATCTCTACTAGTGTTAGCACAAATCTTTGGAACTTTTAAGGAGACAACAGAATGCAGTGGACCGGCCGACTAATATTTTCTGCTTTTGATTCATGGGGTGACAATACAGGTTGTCAAATTTTGCTTTATCCTTTTGTTCTGAAATTAGCCTGACATTGCTCCCACTATCCCGTACCCCACATCCGAAAGAGCTTATTACAGAAAATGGTTGCACGGATTTGTAGCATTGCGATCAACTTATGTGGCCAATTGTTCAGTGGAACAGTCGGAAGAAAAATCTTTGCAGAATGTAACTAGATTCTTAATGGGTTTTCATTTCTAATCAGAACCAGTGGGCATAACATATAAGATGCATAATAGTTTCCACTCTCATCGAATTTCTGAAGTGTCTATGAGGAGATGTTGTCAACGTAAGAGATGCTTTAATTACATTACAGGAGTTGGTTTAAGTTAGTTGCTGACAATTACATCTTAAACAGTTCAAAGTCAATATGTTTTGTTTGCGGTGCCCATGGGACTGCATGAAAAATTGTTTGCCTGATCTCATTTATATTCTCATGTACTGGTGGACAAACTCTCTGTTGCAACTGCCTTTTCTCCATTTCCACAAGAACAAAATTAATTATTCAAATTTTGCCTTCAGATTGCTGCTTCGGACTCTATCCCAGATTCTCTCTTCTGTTGTGTCTCTTGCTGGGATTCTATTCACTTTAACTTATCAATATCCACTACTGCTTCAATGTATATTTATCCATCCTGAAGGAAAGGAAAATGAACTTTATAATGTCGTGCAGTGCTTTGGAGCTTTTTCTAGTTAAGAGGAAGATAAAAGGACCTTCATGGTTGTCAGTATCTCATTTTTCTTCTTCTCCAGCTGCTCAGCGGGTGAGGTTAATTTGTATTGTCTTCTTCCATTGAGATGCTTTCTTAGCTGCTCAAAATATAATCCTCGGTTGCTTACACAGGTGAGCTGGTGCAAATTTGAGTTTACTGTTAACTATTCCAAAGGCATAGGCATGCCATTGTCTTCAAAATATATGATGGAGATTCCACCCATGGTGGTTACAGCAATCAACTTGAAAACAATTATGAATGAGAAGCAGAATGCTCATGAAATTGTCTCAGCATCTATCATCTGCTGTCAGAAGGCCAAGGTTTTATCTGACCCTTTGCTGGCATTATTATTTCCCATTATGGTTTTTCACCATATTTTAAAAGTTATTTCTGTCTTGTCGATGGCCGATGTTCAGGAGTATGTTTTCATCCTTGATGTTCAGCTCACCTTCTAACTGACTTGGGATAGCTCAATTGACACTAAGATTATGAGACTCTTGTTTGAGGTCTTCCATATCCAAATCCGTTAACTGCATGCTTTAAGTTGTGTAAAGATCTCATCTTGGGAAGAACTTAAAACTGCCTATGAAGTGTCATGTGGTAATAATTTAGACATCAGATGGCTTAATGAAAGTTAAATTAGTGGCTTCTATGAGTTTGGGTGTGCATATATGGCATGCTTTTTGTAGAAAGATAATCTATTGCTAAGTGTTGCAGTTCAAACTCGAACACATCCTTTAACAAATGAATCTAATTTCAGACTCATGAAGCGACTATAATTTCTAACTGTTTTGCTCTTGAGGGTTGCTTAGAACACTGAGTCTCTGACTTCCAGACTTTCATTTGTGAAAGAATCTCATATCAAAACTTTGACTCAGGATTGATCACCAGTGGTGATGGGCCCTTTACTGCTAGTATAGTTGGCCCTTCAATTTACAGTCCAGTAGATTGCAAATGGTTTTACAGTTGATGTTCAGATAAGCTACCATTGACAAGCTGTATGTATATACAGATTGATACTCCCATGTTGGCCTCAGAGTGGAAAAGACCTGATATGCTGAGATATTTTACTGTTTTGCGTAAGCCTGATGGTGGCATATTTCCAATGGGATTCACCAAGGAGGCTGATGAGAAGAACTCAAAGGCAGGAGCAAAGATAATAGGCTACGAAAGCAGGTCTTCTATTCTCTAATATTGTGTTTCTTCATTATGATGTCGGGAACTTCAGTGATATTCAGATATTTTTCCTACTTTCTTCAATGAAATTCAAAAAAATCCTTGCAGTGAAAGAGCTCTTTTAAACTGTCTGATGACTGAATTACACAAGCTGGATAGTGATGTTCTCGTTGGACATAACATTTCTGGATTTGACCTGGATGTGCTTCTCCATAGAGCCCAGGTTTGAATTCTGTCTGCAACTTTTGCATGTCTTTAACCAATGCACGAGAAGATGAGACATGAAAGTTGTGGCTTATCCGCCAATTAAAAAATTAGTGTTTAAGGAAAAAAAGAAAGAGAAATTACAGTTAACAGGACTGATTATGGCTGTTTCCAAACCATGTAATATGAAAGCTAGCTGAATTTGTGCAGCAGAAAACTGCCACACTGCAATGAGGAAATAAGATCTAATTGGATAAGGGACATCTGATTTTTTAATTGAATGTATCAATAGGACCTGATATTGGAGCTGCATAACTCAAGTGTCCAATGAGGAAAACAAGGCCTCCTAAAGTGGCTCTGGAATTTCCTCAGTTACATTTGTGTATGATTGATATGATTTGTATATTCATTGACTCGGACTATTTTTGTGACATAAATTTATATTATCATGCAGGCATGCAGAGTTCCCAGCATTATGTGGTCCAAAATTGGTCGTCTGAAGCGCTCAGTAATGCCTAAGCTTACAAAAGGAAGCACATTATTTGGATCTGGAGCAAGTCCAGGGATCATGTCATGTATTGCTGGCCGGCTTCTATGTGACACATATTTGTGTTCTCGGGACCTACTGAAAGAGGTAGACCACCTGATTTTGAATGCATGCAAGGATTGAATTACTTTATTCTGATAGACATTGGGTCTCATGCTAACTTAATCCTCTCAGATCAGTTATTCCTTGACACAACTTGCAAAGACTCAGCTCAACAAAGATCGTAAGGAGATTGCACCTAATGACGTCCCAAGAATGTTCCAAACTTCAGAGTCTCTCATGCAACTTGTAGGTTCTGATCATATGCTTGAATTATTTGATTGGCTCTAATATAGTACTCACAGTGGAACATTATTTTAGTCTTCTTAACTTGAATATAAAGAATATGCATTCAAATAGGGGGAAACTGATATCCTTTGAGATACTGCCTTCTACAAGTATTAGCATTTGTTAGACAGTATCTTCTGGGTCAGTGCCAGCTGTTCTTAATTAATTGGATTGCGTATCTGCAGCTGAGAATATGGAGGGTTTTAGTTAGGAATCCTGTGTTAGCTGTTCACGATTAATTAGACTGGTTATGTGCAACTTTTTATTTGGTGTTGTCATCTCAGATGTCTAATAGGTCAGGGAAATTACGTATTAATGCAGACTGTTTTGTATTGGTTATTGTAATTTAGAATACTACCTGAATGAACTTGATAAGGTACAATTTTATGTTGGCATGAGAGGAAGAGAGGCTTTTTAGTAGCATTAGAAGCAAGAAGAACCTTTACAGTAGCAGAAACATGCTGTAGGGTAGAGCTTCTTTCTTAAAGGCATTTCAAATAGCTTTGTGGTGATTCTTCCATGTTATCATGCTCCAGGTTGAGTGTGGTGAAACGGATGCATGGTTGTCATTGGAACTCATGTTTCATTTGAGCGTTCTTCCTCTCACACGCCAACTAACCAATATAAGTGGAAACCTCTGGGGGAAGACTCTGCAAGTGAGTAGCAAACTTTTCTAGTTTCCACCGTGTTCTGGCTTTTCACAGAGTTCCAGTGGAGACAGAACATAAATATCAATCCTTCTATTTGTCATTTTCCTCCTCAGGGTGCCAGGGCTCAGAGAGTAGAATATTTACTGTTGCATGCATTTCATGCAAAGAAATATATTGTTCCCGACAAAAATTCATTTCGTTCAAAGGAAACAAGATTAGTGAAACGGAAAAGCAATCATGGTGTTGAAGACCAAAATGTGGATGGAGTAGATACTGAAGAACCTCAGAATGATGAGCGTGTGAAGGGTAAAAAAGGCCCTGGATACTCTGGTGGGCTAGTCTTGGAGCCAAAGAAAGGTCTATATGACAAGTACATATTGCTTCTGGACTTCAATAGTCTTTACCCTTCTATCATTCAGGTTAATGACACTACTAATTCCAAAGCTCTTTCTCCCTCCGTGGTCATCTGGGTTTCAATCTATTCTCCAGCGATGTGAAGCTGCAAAAGTCTAGATACCACATGATTTGCCTAATCTAGGAATATTGACTTCTGCTATATTACAGGAGTATAATATTTGTTTTACCACGGTAGAAAGACCAACTGATGGATCTATACCCCATTTGCCATCCAGTAAAACAACAGGAGTTTTACCCGAGGTATGGTTATATTGATGTAGATGATATTCGATTATTGTGTTGAGATGTCTGAATGACAGGATATCTGTTCTAATGTTAATTAAGATGAAGTTTGGTTCCTCTCGGCTTTCTTCTGCTGCTTTGTCTTGGTAGGGATCCCCATTAGAAGAACAAATACTGCTGAAGATGCATGCAATCAGTACTTGTTTATTCATCACTCTTCTTTACATAATTGTCTAGATAACTATTACCATAATAAATTCATGACATTGAAGGCGTACTGGCATTATAACCTACTAATTTTCCATAGACTGATGACTTCTTGCTTATGCTTTGTGATATTCTGTGGGGAAGTGGCAAAGCCTCTTGTATAATAGTACTGACAGTTTGAGGTGATAAAGGATCATATTTAGGGCAAAAACTGGAGTTGAAGTAAAGCTAGTATTGAAGGGGAAAAAATGGCAGCTACACCATAGAAGAACAAAAGAAAAACCATCAAATTCTATGCATAACTACTTCTTGATCGTTCTTTGACATCCATTTTTGTTTATTGAATCATACCAAACTAAACAGGACATTATCTTATGTTTAAGAAGCACAGGAAATGACCGTTTGTCATTTATTCCCATGCCTTTCTTCCACTCTAAATTTGGCTCTGGTCCTCCTGTCTTTTTCAGAAAAACCAGCTCTATGCAACTCCCATTGAATGATGATACTTCAAAATGCATTATTCAGTTTCTTCATTATTTTGGAACAATAATGCTGATTTATATCTCATCCTTGATAGATGATCGATTCAAATAATATCAACAAGTTTTCAGTGATGTGTTCTTTGTTTGTTTTCTTTTCTTTATTTCCGAATTTTCACTTGGAATAGAATTTCTATTGGAAGTCTTGTGAGATCTTTGCTTCTTTCCCTTGAAAAAGCAAGGCAATATATCTATCTTTTTAAAACTCTTTTGCAGTTGCTTAAAAATTTGGTTGAAAGGAGGAAGATGGTAAAGCAATGGATGAAAAAAGCCACTGGTCTCAAGGTCCAGCAGTTTGACATTCAACAGCAAGCACTCAAGTTAACAGCCAACAGGTATTGCATTTTTTTCTTTCTCTTGCTTTCAGGATTATGCCTAAGGGCCTGCTGCTTCTCAACTTGTGCCACTTTTCTCTGTCCTAAAGTAATATTCCTATTAAATGCAGCATGTATGGATGTCTTGGATTTTCTAATTCGAGATTTTATGCAAAGCCTCTTGCAGAACTTATAACGCTACAGGTAAGGATACCTCTTGTTTCATGTTGTGTAATTTAAAAACGATTCAATCAAATGGAGAACCATTAATTAATCTAATGAATAATTTGAAGCTAAAAGTGAGGTTATTGCAGGGAAGGGAGATTCTGCAAAGTACTGTTGATCTTGTCCAGAATAATCTGAACTTAGAGGTTATCTCTTATGACTGATTATCAAGACCAGTGTTAGTCTTACTTGACTGCTGCAAATATTCATTAAAAGGAATTGTTGGCCTTATATTTGTGGCAGGTAATTTACGGTGATACAGATTCAATAATGATATACAGTGGACTCGATGATATCAGCAAAGCAAAAGCAACTGCAGGGAAAGTCATACAAGAGGTGAGGTCATGAACCCCTGTTACATGTTCTAGGATCTGGTATTAGTAAAAACAAATCATTATTGTGTGAAACAAATAGTAATTTAGAGTCCTTTGATGTGCTTTTTGAGGGCTAAATTCAAAGAAAACCTGGTTTTGCACTGAAATGCCATCAAGTGCTAGATTAGGACAATTGATGTGCCCCACTGTCCCATCACACACCCACCCAGACACACACATAAAGGGTGGTGGTGGGGAACACTGAGTGTTGCAAACATAAATTTGGATGACTTGAAGCACATCTCTTGTCAGAAAGTTCTGAGTAGGATGCGGATGTTTAGTGCAAGCTATTTCTTTTTAACTGTACTGAGTTATTGCTTTTAATGTTCATTCAGGTTAACAAAAAATATAGGTGCTTAGAAATAGACCTTGATGGTTTGTACAAGAGAATGTTGCTTCTCAAGAAAAAGAAATATGCAGCTGTCAAAGTGCAATTCAAAGATGGAATTCCATATGAGGTAGCCAGTAAAAACTGACTTTTAATCTCTAAGTATAGAAATTAGAATATGTAAATGAAACTTTGCCTGGTGTAGGTCATTGAAAGGAAGGGGCTTGATATGGTTCGCAGAGACTGGAGCTTATTATCAAAGGAATTAGGAGATTTCTGCTTGAGTCAAATTCTGTCAGGAGGGTATGCCAAAAGCTTATGCTTTATCTTTATAGATATCATTCTCCAGACTTTTTGCTATTACCCCATGGAGGCTCATTTTGCTGCAATTTGTTCTAATCACAGGTCGTGTGAGGATGTCATCGAATCAATACATAACTCCCTCATCAAGGCAAGTCATAACTATTGGCTCTAACTTTGCCAATTTTACTTATTGTGCTGAAGATGGAGTAGAAAAGTGAATTTGATATCTGGTGCTCAATCTTCACTAATTAATCCTTCCATGTGCATATGACCAGAATTATGACAGGAATTAGAATCTCTCCCAAAATGCTGCAAAATCTGTTTTAATGTGGATCTATCTCATTAACGAAACATTGTGAATCCTAACATTTAAAAGCCATTGTTAGGTCATGCATATTTACAGTTGATTTACCGGTCTACAGTGTATGTTTGAGTTGTCAAATGCTCTTGTCATAATGAGCTTCAAAGGCTATAGGCATTGACACAAGACAAAGTAGGTAAACTATATCTAGTACTAGGGAGGAAAATTATCTGAAAAGACAACACAAAAATTTGCTAAGAGACACCATTATTTGTACTTTCGTTCTAAGTCACCCCATCAATCTATATGTGAAGTTTGGTTTTTGAACTTATGTTACAGGAATTATGCATCTTTGCAATGTCAAGTTTTGATATTTGTGTCTGCATATTCAACAGGTGCAGGAGGATATGAGAAGTGGTCAAGTAGCACTGGAGAAGTATGTCATTACAAAGACACTGACTAAACCTCCTGAAGCCTACCCAGATGCCAAGAACCAACCACATGTTCAGGTAAATTCATTAACCAGTCATAAATCGGCGACTTTCTAGTCTTATTGGATAGTGTTATATATTTATATAGACATATCTATCTATCTATCTATCTATGAATTTGAATGGATTGGCATTTCTTAGGTTGCATTGAGACTGAAGCAAAGTGGGTATTCTGCTGGCTGCTCTGTGGGGGATACTATTCCTTACATAATTTGCCGCGAACAGGTATCTAAGGAGCATTTACATCTGAGGTAAAAATCATATGATGCTTTATTTGTTAGGATTAGGATGTTCACCCAATTCTCCTCTGTACAGGCTGTTGAATTGAATAGCTCAACAGGGATAGCTCAGCGTGCTAGACATCCTGACGAACTGAAAAAAGACGATGGAAAATGGATGATTGACATTGAATACTACTTGTCGCAGCAGGTTTCATTTTCTGCTGGAAACTCTGCGTTTGCATTTTGAACAAAGAGAACTTACTAAATGGAATGTAGCTCATTTTTTCTTTTTTGGTTTTTACGTAGATACATCCGGTGGTGTCCCGTCTATGTGCTCCAATTCAGGGTACGAGTCCTGAGCGTTTAGCTGATTGTCTAGGTCTGGACTCCTCTAAGGTACAAGAAACCCTCCTTTGCAAACATCAATTAGACAAATCCATTTCAATTGTGATCCTGACAGAAACTACATTTCCAGTTCCAAAGCAAATTTAGTGAAGTCACAACCAATGATACTGCTGGTCCACTCTTGTCAGCCATAGATGATGAAGAAAGGTGACTTTCTTTGGTTCCTTCATCTTCTTTCCATAATGAGCAGCATCAGAAAGATAACTTAGCAAAATGCGTGAATAAGTCTAGATAATTAGTTTCTGTTGAAAAAATGAAACGTGTTGTAAGGGATGCAGAAATATTGTTTGTTTTTGCCAATTGTATGCACGTCTTTTCTGTTTCTCCCACTCAACGTCTATTGGAAATTATCCCCATTATTTTTGGCTGCAGTTGTTTCTTATCCTGTAACTTAAGTTTTTGCATTCTTGTCTCATCAACTGTGTAATTTTCATCACAGATATCGGGACTGTAAGCCTTTGATCTTGTCATGCCCCAGCTGCTCTAGTACATTTGATTGCCCAGCCATCTTTACTTCCATTTGTACATCCATTAATGAACGTACAACCCCTGATCAAGTGGAGCAATCTTCTATTAATTTTTGGTGCACATTGAGTTGTGCTAAATGTCCGGCAGGGGAAGCTGGTAGATTGACTTCTGCGATGATAGCTAATCAGGTACTATTCCTTTATCACAAAGTTGCTACCATAAGAAAGAGATTTTCTAAACAGGTTCAAGGCCTCTCAGGAACCCTTTCCTTTTTTTTTTTTTTTCTCTTTCATTTTTAAAGGTAAGATGGCCATGAACTACTTCTGCTCAATTTGGTCATCGATCTCTGGGATGATCCTTCTGAAACAAAAGGGATAAGCAAAATAATATGTTTTTACTTTAGGCAATAGGCATATGGATCTTCACTTACGAAATGCAAGTTCTACTGTCAGTCTAAGGATAGACAAAACAATTCTTCTTTATCATCCTTTATCACATGATTATGGAAGTGGTCTCTTACCGTCCATCCAGAAGATTTGAAGTCTATTTGCATATTCATTGTTACTTTATAACGCGGTACTAATACTGGACTTCAAATCTATTTGGGCTGTTGGTTATGCAACATATAAAGGGGCATTCGAATTGCTAGAGAAGCCCCTGATAAGAGGTCTAAATCACCTGCTTTGGTATGATTTGACATGCAATGTCCATATATCATCTAGTGTTAGAACTGAGAATTTGCCCAACAAAAGAAAGAGGGAGACAAACTCTGCCTGTGCCATGTTATTAGTAGCGGTTCATTGGTTATACTTATTTCCCTCCAGCACTGGACATTTTATTTGCCTTGTCACGCTGGTTGTAGGTCCATGTTGCTCATAGCAGGTGTTATTTACATGGCCATCTCTAACAGAAGTATGCTTTTGCCAGGTTAAAAGACAAGCTGATAGTTTCATTTCCCAGTATTACAAGGGCTTGATGATGGTAATTTCTTATAACAATTAGTTGAAAAGAAAAAAAGGATTACTACAACATCAACTAACATTTCTACTAATATTTTTGGGTGGCTTATAATTCCAGTGTGATGATGAAACTTGCAAGCACTCAACATGCAGCCTAAGTTTACGAGTAATAGGAGACAGCGAGAGAGGAACCGTTTGTCCAGAATATCCTCGCTGCAATGGGCGTCTGATACGAAAGGTCTATTTATAACTTCTCACTTCTTTGTTTAATTAAATATCGCAATGCAAGCTCAGCCTCCTAATATTCATGTGTGCATTTGCCAGTATCCGGAGGCAGATTTGTACAGGCAGCTTTCGTATTTCTGCCATGTATTGGATACAGTATACTGCATTGAGAAGGTTGGTGACCGCTCACTCTCTCTTCCCAACTTCCCTTAGAATATGCGATGACCCTGATCTGATAAAAGGTATTATCTCCTTGTGACATTGTTTAGGTCGACTCTCGCATGAAAGCCCAGGTAGAGAAGGAGCTGATCAGAGTTAGGCCTTTGGTCGATTTGGCAGCATCAACTATTCAAAGGATTCGAGACCGGTGTGCCTATGGTTGGGTGCAAATGAAGGATCTATTCATTGTATAATCTCATTTTCGAACTATAAGCATTTGTACATATCCAAAAGTCCTGAATCACAATGGTTCCGATATGTAAATCCAGATGCCCTTCTCTATATATTTTTGTATCTTCTTCCATCAAGCTTGCTTTCATTCTCGTTTAGCTCTCTAATTCAGCACAGCCTTTCCTAGCACCTTTCTATAATCTAAAATTAGGCAATTGGATTGGACAAAAACATCATGATTATGGATGATAGATGTTCTGCGTTTGAAGTGGTTTGTCGCATTCGTAATGCGAAGTTTTAATATTTGGCAGGCTAGTACATGCTCCAGCAGGCTCTGTTTGATAATTTTCTCATGGTATTGCATTTTGACGTGTCATTCATGTCTCGCGCTTGTCTTCCAAGATTGGTCGTCGTGTGTGTTGGTTGATCAAGGGACCAATTTCAATATATTTACTCAAATGGTCTTCAAGGCCAAAATTTGTTATTCTACAACCTCAAGCATCTCAAGCATCATGAGTGTTTCAAACTTCCCCAATTGTCATGACCCATCGTGACTTCAATATGGGCAACCAAAAATAGGAATCGGTGATTGATAGTTGGATGCTTGGACATCCGTTGATGATCGATCTTTAAGGCTAGGAAACAACAAATCTAGATGTGTTACAACTTGTTTATTACAAGTAAGATAATTGAAAAGTCATTATGAAAGCTTTGAAAATCACCAGTGTTTTTTTAATATAATTACTCCAACTTTCATCAACCGTAATAAATTCGGTCCAACGAATTTCCAATTAAGTTAGTGGAAAATTAGCCGATTAGACGAAAGAAAATTATGGCACGACCAAATAAGAAATGGAACGACTTGTTCATCAAAAAGCTATTGCGGGAATTCCCATAGACATACGAGAAAATGATGAATGCAATTAGGACACGCCACGACAGATTTAGAAGTTTCACGACTTGCTAGTTGCTACGACTAGCTTATTAAAAAGCTATTATGAATATTTTAATTAACTTACAAAAGACTGGGCACAAAAGTCTTGAAAACCAAGAGAGTAATTTTGAAGTTTCCCCACCCGAAATTTTCAAATCGAGCGGGTGGAAAAACAGGAACCTATCAGCTAATGCTTGGATATTACTCAATCGATTCCCGTGACTAAATCTAATGTTTTACGATAAAAATGGATTATGGTATGACAAAATGAGGTTTTTATTACTGATTACGACTTGTTTATTGAAAAGCCATCACGAAAATTTTAATTGACTTGCAGCGAAATGAACACAATTTCGATATGTCATGATCTCAATCTCAAATTCAAGTTGGTAATTGAAATAGGAAAAACGATCCATGCTTTAATACCATTATTTTTTGGTTGAAAGAAAATTATATTAATTACTCAAAAGGATGCACAAATACATAGTCTTCATGATAAAGCAAATTGAAACAGAGCATGAATATCGAAAAAGAAAGCCAAATCCATAACACAAGGAGAATTGATGAAGTAATTGTAAAGTTAAGCACAAATTCATTCCACATAAACAAATCCGTCAAACAAAATTGATAATCAATCATTGGATCTCGTGCTTTTATCAGTGATGAGCACATGTCGAAAATTCTTCATTCAATAATTATGACGTTACTAGTTGATGGTGCACACTTAAGTTTGACTTCCTCTGCACTATCGTCATATAAAAACAATCAAAATAGATTAAATAAACATAGATCTAATATGTGGATGAGCAAATCTTCATAATTCAATGAGTTGTCGAAATTTTTGCAATTATCATTGAGACTGGAGACAAAAGAATCTATACACAAGCAATGCAGAGGGGCATCTAATCCCCAAAAACATATTTATTAAACTCCTAAATTTAGATCGAGAGAGGATAACACCCAAATTGAGAACTAGATCGAGAGAGTTCAAACTCTCAAATCGAGAATTAGACTTGGAGAAAAGAACTCTTGAATCTAAATCGGGAGAAAAAAAATGTAAGAAGATGATGAAAAAAGAGAGGGGAGGCTGAGACTAGCTCAAACTCTCCCTTATGATTGAAGGTTGAAAAAGATGATGAAAAAAGAGAGAAGAGAGAAGAGAGAAGGACCTTTCGGCTCTCTCTAAAGTTGAAGAGTCAATATAATGAGTTAAAATTGCAATGTATTTCTTCCTTTTATCCTCATTGGATTATTTCCCCACTTAGGCGAGGTGATGTTCACGAAATCTAATGAGTAAAGAATCACCCCCATATTCCTCATTTTTCTCAATGTGTTTTGGGTTTTTGTTTGTTTTATAGAAAATGAATAATTTGAAAAATAAATGCTTATATCATCTAAAAGATGAACGAACAACTTTTTTTCACTGTTCAAAACAAATGAAGTATTGATTTTCTCATAAACTCTATTCTATTGAGTAGCTATCTTTGTTTTGAAATTTTTTATCTAGTCTTTTGCAAGACTCCAAAGGGCCAAAGCTTACAAAGAAGAAGATGGGATAAATGTAATTGGGATATCAAAAAACTTGTTGCGAAAATGTAATTAACTTCCAAAATTTTTAGCTCATGCAATCAAGTTTTACAATTTATCCAAATCGTGATATCAAGTAATTTCGTGTGTTTCATCTAAATTGAGGAATGAGGAATGATGTTATAATTTTTGTTATAACTGTTTTTTTCTTTGCATGGTCATTATAATAATGACCCCGTTTTTCTCCTAAGTTTAATCAAATTAGATCAAAAAGTATAAAGAAAGAAAGAAAAACTACTAATCCCTTCTCTCTCTCTCTCCTTCTTTTTCTTGAACGTCAAAATGTCTTCCTATTAATCAAATGATGAAGCTTACATAGAGTCTAGAGAGACTTGATTATACCAATTCGCCATATTTCGAAACTCAAATCATACAAATTGATCCTTTCAGGACTCTACCAAACTTTCAAAACAAATTTTCGGGCTGGAATCGCAACGCTCTTGGACCCTCGACAAGCAACCGGCTTTAAGAAAAAAATAATAGAAAGGAGCTACCGGCTTTTGCCGGTCAGGAAAAAAGAAAAACCCCGAAAAGCAAGCGAGGTTCCCAGCTGGATTCTCCCCCTTAAATTTCACGAAAAGCGGCGGCTTCTTGACCCGACACGTGGCCTCCACGTCTATCCGGCTCGGGACAGCCTCCAGATTCTTCCGGCCGTCACGCAAGATGCAACCGGGTTGAATCCGAGACTGGAAAAAGGATAAAAAAATCAAGAAAAAGGGAAACATCTGACCAAGGAAAAATAATAATAACAATAATAATTAAAAAAGGAGAAGAGAGTAAATTGGGATTCGAAGCGTGGAAATTCCGTAAAAAAGAGTCCAATTGGGATTTGGGTTCCTTCCCCACATGAATAAAAAATAAAGTAAAACTAATAAAATAAAATAAATAGTACGTAAAAGGAAAAATGGAGATTCTCGGGCCTCGTGTAGTAACCATGACAATATAATGACCACATCTTTCCCTCCCTCCACCGTCCCCTCCGCCTGATATAAAGAAAGACGGCGACGACGACACTTTCTCTCTCTACCAAGAAGCTCCATTTCCATCTCCCTTTCTCTCTCTAGCGTCTCCGTCGTCTCGCCACGGGGATGAGGGGGGATGAGGAGGAGGAGGTGGAGGAGCAGGAAGCGGAGATCGACCGCCTGCCCGTCGACGTGCTGGCGCATGTCTTCTTCATGATCCCGTCCTTCGCGGATTTGGCGCGGTACGTGTTCTTGACCGCGGGGAGTTCCCATTCTTGCTTTCTGGTTCCGGGGAAAGAAGTCGTTTTGTCCGCGGTTCCGTGTGGTTTTGATAATTCTGAGACGTGGGTTGTGATCAAAATCCGAAATTTCCTCGCAGGGCGAGCGGGGTGTGCAGGAAATGGAAGCGCGCGGTGAAGCTGTCGCTGGGGCGGAGGGAGAGGCTCAGCTTCGCGGGGCTGAAGATGGACGACGATTCCACCGCCCGCGTCGTTCGCCGCGCATACGCCCTCCGTGAACTCGACATGTACTCCCTCTTCTCTGTCTCTGTCTCTGTCTCTCTGTTTACCGTGCAGCATGATTGATGGAGGGTTGTTGGCAGTTCGTTAGAATTCTTCTTGAATTTGGAGATTGGTACATGGAGGATTCGTTACTTAGGAATTGTTTGATGATTAGTTTATGATGCTGACTGAATTGTCCGCAGTTCGAAGATTTGTTGGGGCTGCCATATTACCGATGAAGGGCTGTACAGAATTTCTCTGACGAAATGTGCGGCGAAGCTTACGTCCATCTCTCTGTTGGGAATGACAGGGGTCACCGACCAAGGTGTTGCTAAGCTGGTATGTTTGTCGTTTCGAAGTGATGGTTCGCTTCTGCAGATGTTATGTGTGTAGGCTTTAGTCTTGTTCTGTGGTTGGAGCGATTTCTGGGTGTTGATGGTCGTTTGTTCCTTCAGGGTTCTGATACTAGTGTTCCTCAGTGATAGTGTCGGCGTTGCTCATTAGTCATATTCTGCAATCTGATGAAATCAGTGCAAGAACTTGAAATTGTCAATGTACCTTGCTCTGTTGATGATTATCTGTTTTATTCGCATGCCACTTGTCTATGGGATAACTGAGAATGAAGTTCTCTCACAATCCAGTCCTAACTTTTTGGAAAAAAAGTGTGACCAGCGAGTCCTTTTGATGCACGAGGCTTAGAACTTCTTGTGTGCTTTCCCCATCATCTGACATATGGTAGTCGGTGTATCCTGAGAGACCTACTCTTTAGATCGATGAAGTGTCGCAAAAGTTTGTCACTGAGCATCATTCTATAAAACAATCACAATCCATACACCTGATTTTTTGTCTCGACACATGCTCCCTCGTGGACATGTTGTGTAGCGTTGTCCACCTCATATGTATGTAAATTTAGCTTCCTGATTGAGCCATTTCTGCAGATTGCAAGAGCTACTGCTTTGCAACATCTGAATATCGGCAGCACATTCATCACCGATGAATCATTATATGCAATTGCCAATAGCTGTCCACATCTGAAGGTGAGTTGCTCTGGGTGTTTACTTCTATGTTTGTGAATGACTATGATAATCTTTCCTCTCCTTTATAACAGCTGTTCAATTTCCAGTATTTGATAGGTCTTGAAGTTATTGTTGCTTGTACATGTTGATGCTTTTAATTACATCGTGTAAGTTCTTTTCCTTGCAGAGCATTTCCCTATGGAGCTGCCGTCATGTGACTCAGAACGGGCTTCTTTTCCTTGTAAATAGATGTCGCAAACTCGAATCAATCAATGTCCGGGGAACAAGAGTTCCTTTAGATTGTTTCATCAATCTGCTTACCATAAATCCAGGTCTTCAGATGAAATAAAACAAATACAACTATTCTCAAAGTGTTACGATGGTCTCTTCTGGCCGGCAAAGCTGTACATGATTCTTCCTGCTGTGTCGTAATTGCTTTTGTATAGATTTATACAATTGTAAAGAAGAAACTGATGAGCCCTGGTGAACTTATATTCATCAGCAGCAACAAGATGTGTATGCGGATTTATTCAGCTCTTCAGTAATAAAAGGATTTCCAAGTAAACTACTCTCTGTGGTTGAATTCTGCGATGATCTCTGGCCACTGCTACAGCAGTGGCATGTTCATGTTCATTTTAAGTCGAGACTGCTGAAATCATTGGACGAACCAACATGTCGAGTAGTGTTTGTCTTTGCTCTTCAATTTGTCAACGGGTATGCAGCCTTGAGACCTGCTGAGATGGCTTTAGCATTGGCAGGCGAGGCCTGGATGATGATGTTCGGCTTAGAAACGTTCTTGTGTTAAGGTCTTGCCAAAACTGACCGATTGTATTTGACGATAAAAACGTTTCTGTGCAATCTTTGTAGGCGTGGGTTTTGCCATGGGAAGTCAAGGTTTATATTACTCTCTATAAATTTCATTGCTGATCTCCTGATGCTTACGCTTGTGAGCATTTTGGACACTCATCTTCTTTCGTGTCTTGATCATATCATTTCCAAGCCCTGCCCAGGTAACGTGAAAAGACTAGTTTATCAATTGTGTTACAGCTTTGTAATCTAAACTTTATGACTTGTACAAAACGAGACCTAAAACAAGTTAAAATTCCATTTATGAGACGACGAACTTACCCTCACTTAGGTGCATGTACTCTAAAAACGATTCTCTCGTACTTGGCACTTTCTTCTTCTTTTTTTGGCAAAATAACATATTTTTGCTTGCTCATGTCGCTGGAGAGTTGAGGAAAACCAAAGACTTTCTGCGAGCATATAGTATTGCTTTGTCGTAAAAAGTCTCCCCACATTGTCTTGTATCGTTTTACCTTTTGCTTTTTGAATAACATTGCGAAGTTTGTACTAGACTGTACTTTTGATTTTAAACCACTGAATCTTTCACGATATAAATGTTTGCACATGAATTCACATATAATTTTCTTTGGAAACCGAACCCCTTCGACATGGCATCACCAATTTTTATTGCAAGTTCATGATCGGATGAAGTGCCTCGTACTGACAACATCGGCAAATTGGCCACATGGGTTTACCGTTAATATGAAGTTGATGGAAAACCAGTTGAGTAAGAGTAACTTACAATTTAGTCGCCATTGCAATGGATGGCTTACACTTTACACGACTTTTCCTATGTATAATAGTTATGATTCTATCGAAGATGATCAAGAACTTCAGCATTCATCAAAATCAGCAGATACCAGTACCAAGAGGGCTGTCGAGCAAAAGGAAAACCTTCCCACAAGTTCTGATTTAAAAACCCAGATATATGTCTAATCCATTCGTGCAGTAATTATATGCCTCGACTTCAGATCTATCTAGCAGAACTAACAGCCCTTTGACAGATGCAAACAGTAAAGGACAACGCTGCAAGCATAGCCTTGAACACAAACTTTGTCATGCAAGTGATGGGCATGGGAGTTTATACACTAGTTTTTTTTTTCCTAATTAATTATACACTAAGTTCCTAGCACTTACTCTTGACTATTTCAATCAATCATACCACCAACAGCGCAAGATTTAAATGCTTCCAGTGACTCATAATATGTAAATGACTAGTATAGTTCCAGCTCTTCTATATCAAGCACATTTATGCAGAACCTCCAAGTTATATAAAGTAAAATTATAGGCCATTACAAGAGGTTAGTCAGCCAATGCTGGTTTATTCCTGTTAAAAATCCAGCTTCCAAGGTAAAACAGGCAAGCCTGTTTTAATCCGACATAATCTATGCTGAGGATGAGGACCAAGAAATTTCTACATAATACGTGAGGAATGACACAGGATACATCTGCAGCATGCAAACTGATGCAGTGTAATGTAGGATTTCAGCACTTCGGAAATATGAATCATGGTCCCCATATCTGAGACTGTAACCAAGCAGATAATTGAGTTAAAACTAACGTAATACAATAATCAAAAGACCTCACGAACAATTGTAGCATCCCGTGAATGTATTACATCATGCTTCCCTACTCTTAGCTTGAATGAAAGAGCATAAAACATACCTGCAAAAGCATAAAACATCACGTGCACCATTAGCCAGAGCAAGTCAAAGAAGCATTGATCATGTGAAAAACAGATTACATGCACACTCACGACATTTTCACTCAGAACACAACCAGAAATTAGCTGCAATAATGAACCGCTGGTCATATGGTAAGCCTATTAGACCTCTTCCTAGCTCCTCAAGATCTTGTTAGCAAGTGCCCACAAACCATTTAAGGAAAAATTGTAGTTTCTAATACACTAGCTCCCCCGTGGTATATGTACTTAATGCATTGAAATAAAAAAGTTTGTTATTAAGTATTCTTAACAAGTGCCAAGACCATTGGCATTAATTGATAAAGCAGAGGTAAAGCCACCAAACTGAATTAGAAGGCCTAGAATCTAGCAAGCCACTATAATAAGTCTTTCTAAAACTTGAAAAGCAAACATTTCACAGATTTAGAGCGAAGAAAAACTGCATACCTAACTCTGAGGCGCTCCTGGTCGTCCTCAGCTACTAACTACTGCAGCTTTTGACACATGCCATGTGTTTAGCCTCAAAACCAAACTGAAAGTATCTTCCCCCATATACAATCTATAAATCTACCATGTTTCCAGATCATCAAACCAATATAACATGGATGGAGTTTAACAGCACTGTTCTGGAAGACTTTGCCTAAACAAAGCAGAAGCTCAAGCCCTCCAGGTAAAACAAGACTGACATTTTAGCCTATTTATCTAGCCACTTGCGGCTGCAACTTTCCAAGCAGAAAAACAAGAAGTGAAACATATAACGTGGGAATGATCAAATAACTTGTGGCATGGACAGTTGTTGCAGAATTCGTAAACTGAACAGATCCAGAAAAGCTTCCAGCAGTATTCGTGGTCGGACTTCTAGTAGGCGTACTAATATTTTTGCAAGACCCATAGGGTGCTCCAGCCTGCAAAGATCATCACAAAAGTATCTTCTTTCAAAAATAACTCCATGATCAGACACTGACATGTAAATTTAGGTAATTTGTCTTGACATCAGATATTATGATAAGCAGGAGAGGAGGCAAAAGAGGAAAGAGAAGAATCTGAAATAATCTGCATTCCCAGAATCAATTTAGATCCAGCAAGCAATGTCATAGTTGATCCACATTCCATGAGGTAACAATTCACCGAGGTGCAGAACTTGTAAGAGCTATTACAGAAATTGAGGGAAAGAAATGACTCACTGAAACATTGCCATAATGATGCGTAATGCGGATGTGCATTCAAAACATTATAAAGACAGTTTCTTGAAATACTAACCAGAGTTGAAGAAAACAAGGTTGGATAGCAAAACTAGTCATAACTCAACAGGGAAGACACAGATCATAGTAAAACTATACATTCAATAATTCAGAGACTGACAGAAAGTCTAAAAAATCATTATAATTTGGACAAAGGAGAATTCCTTTTTAGTTGCAGGTCAATTAGATATAGATAATTCATTAATCATGAAAGAGAAACAAACCTGGCAAGCAGCAATAGTACTACAGCCGCAGAGGATTGGGCCATTCATTCTATCCAAGGCATCAAAAACACCTCCTCCATCACTTCTCTGTATCACTCATTAAATTTTACTCTCAATTAGAACCATCTAAGTGAGGATCTCCAGCTTCTAGAGCACAATCTGATTCAAATACAGTATGGGCACAGTTCAAATATACCATGTAGAAGTTAACTGCAAGGAAGTTGGGCATTCTGTTCCCTGCAGCTTTATAACAGGTAGTAACCATCTCAGCAAGGGGTGTTGAATGCTCTTTGCAGGCATCAGCTTGCACAGGGTCTGTTGGAAAGTAATTCTCCAGGTAAAGAGATACACTCTTTGAACTTAGTGGTTTTGATTCTTTTCTGTTGGGGCACGAGCCTTTTACAACCCCGGGATTCCCAGCTGAGAAGAAGAGAATCATTATACGATTACAAGAAACTAATCAATCACTGCAGAAAAAGATAAAGAATTACTACAAATAAGGTGTACAAGAACTTACACTCATTTTCCACCATATACTTCCATTGATAAGCAACTCCTTCTTCTGCTTCTTTTGCAGCAACAGATGTGAAAACCAAAAGTCGGTAATTATTCTGCACCATCTCGGCCACAGTGGGCCAGTCTTCTCCCTTTTTGGCATCTTCGAGACAGGAAACCAGTACTTGTCTAAACCAGCATTTGTAAACAGATTTGTCAGTCCTTTTGGAGTATGCACATAGTCCTCAATAATAATCGTCACAATCTCTGTTGGGTTTTCACTCAAGAATGCTTCCACTTCTCTTAAAGTATTAACTGCAGGTTGCTGCCAGAAGTCCAATTCGGCAAATTAAAACTTCATCAAGAAGACAATTACACCGGTAATGCAATTGATAAACAAGAGAAAAAGAATTGCTTACAAAGGCAGTGAAATTGAAGCATTGTCCCTTAAACGAATGGCAGAGCCAGATATCATTTTCGAAATCATACATATCCAGCATCAGTCCCCTCACTCCATTCTAGCCAAAACATCAAACAAAATCCATAAGTAACAAAAGGATAACGACAAACAGAATGTCGAAACTATCATGTTTGATCACCACAGATTCCTAGAAGAAACCAAGAAACCCCTCAATTTTAACATTCTCAACATTTTGCTTCCAGAGGCGAACTCCCCTCCCTCCGGCACAGCTCAGGGGGGCTTGAAAAGATAATAAATGTGAAAGAAAGACAGCAGAAAAAAAGCAGCAAAAGATAAAGTTCTGACACTAAATAATACTTGATACATGAATATGTGCACTAGTGACTATGCAAAACCAGAGGTAACAAGAGAGTTAACTCCTGGTCCTGTATAAGAAGCATGTGACAGTATCAAGAAATTGACAGGAGCAAACTTAAGGAAGAATATAATAGGAACCCACCCTCAACTGATTAGTCACAGTATCTTCTTGATTGTAGAACGTCAACCTCTGCACCCCAGGCAAAGGCGGTGCATCCACTATGGAGAACGAATTATGCGTCACCAGCCACGTGTACCTGTTGAAAGGCAACCCGCCAATCTATGCACCAAAATTGCACAAATGAGTTCATCATCATCCCACCAGGGACCGACAACAGGGGAGCAAGAAGACACATTGTCGTTGGTTCCACAAGGGAAAATCTTGATTTTGCCTAAGTTCAAATTGTATCCCCCAAAGAAAATGCCGGAGTTGGAAAAACCACCTAATCATCCGCGTCCTTGTTGTGGCATCTATAAATCATATGCCCTCTGCTTGAATCATAACGACTTAATTCAATTTTGCCCTCGTCACCACTCCCAGAAACAACAGTGTAGGATACGTATATAACTATGTGGGACACCGTTTTCTACTCCCCAAAACCAAAATGTAAACACCACATTTTGTAAGCGAGTCCATTGAAGAGCAATTTCTCCAGCATCCATTTTGGAGTGTTTAGCCTATATTAGCCCACAACTAGCCTTAAATCAAACACACACAAAACTAAAAAGGCGAAAAAGAGAGCTTACGACGGAAGTGGGAACTGCGGCCTGGCCTCTGGTGCAGATTGGCTGGTTGTGGCCAAGGGAAGGGCAGTCTCCACAGTACAAACCTGGCCCACAATCCGAAGCAGCTGCACAGGCGTCTAGAACCTGCAAGTTCCTCCGAAATTCAGAACAAAACTAGGACGACCCACAACAGATCCATCGGAGCAAGCTGTTTTCAGACACTGCAAACTAAACCTGGCAACCCCCATTGGAGCAAGCAGAGGAACTTGCGATCAAGAACGGCAAGATCAAGAGAACCCAGCAGGAGTAGTTAATGGCAGAGGCTCTGCATAGCTCCGCAAGACACGCCAACATGGCAATTGCCTTGAGTGCGGAGCTCAAGAAGAAACCAGCAGAGAGAGAGAGAGAGAGTGAGAGAAAGAGGGAGAGGGAGATGTAGAAGATCAAGCAAGAAGAACAACAAGAGTCCAAGGTAACAAAGCAAAGAAAAAGAAAAAGGCGAAAGTGTTCACACTGTCGGAAGATGATGACATGTCAGGTTTTTGGGTGCTAATCGCGGGCTTCTCTCTCCCCTTTGATTCTCTCTCTCTCTCTCTCTTCTCACCCTTTAAAGATTGCTCTTTTATCAGATTTTCAGTAAAACGCCATAAACCAAAGTCTGCATTAGGATCCTATATTGTTTTATTAAGCTAGAGTAAAATGCTATGAAGATTCGTAAATGAGCATTGATGGTCATATCTCGTTAATGTAAGGACAATAAAAGAATATAATAAAATCTTTAACTTTTTAGGTTCTGGAAATGTGGACAAGATTGAAAAGGTTTGATTATAGAATCATAAGGTTGAAGTGAAAGGAAATAGTAAAACCTGAACTTTTAGACTCCTTGAATTTTGGATCTAATGTGGAAAATTTGTTCAGAGAAGATTTGGAAGTAGCCAATGACATAATAATAGAAGAAGATGACAAAAATTTCTATGGAAATGGCTAATAAGAAGCGTTGCGCAAATTGTAGAATCTCTCAGTATTCCTATACTAATTTGCAATCTTAAACTTATTAAAACAAATGGTATTAAATGAGACGAGCATCTAATAAATAAAATGGATCATAGTTGGAAGCAAGATGAGTAGAGAATGTAAGAGAAACACTCATTACAAGTAAAATAATTGACAAGTTGCAAAATGGAAGTTTAAGTGAGACTCGTAGAGAGTGATCATCAATGTGTTGAGACTAGATAGTGGTGGAAGAAATTAAAACTGATTGATAACTAGATCTGATATAATTGCCCACGAAATTCATATCATATGAAATCTTTCTCCCATGATTTGGGACTTAGGGTGGTAATTGCATCACATCTCAAGTTTTGCCCAAGTGATTCAAAAATCAATGCTTTAAATTCCATGTTAGCAGGTTTCAGGAATAATTAATAGTTTAAGGACTGAATTGATTCTTATGAAAGTTCAAGAATCTAATCAACATAGTAAAGCAATTGAGGGATCACCTAACTAGTAAAAAAATGTATGGGGACCATTTGGAATTATTGAGGCAAAAGTTCATGAAACCCTGAACCCATTTTTTCGTAAGCAATTATAGAAAAGTTGGATGTAGATGACTAGACGGTGCAATTAGCCTCTCCTCTTTTCTCTTTTAGGTTGACATATCACTTTTGCAGCTTTATTTAGAAGATGGTTGACGAAGTGGCTTGTCGGAATTCCATGCTTTTCCAAAGAGAACTGTGATTTGTTATTTTTTCTTTGCAAATTCTTTTCACTAGATGATATAGTAGCATTATATTTATAGGCTTATTTCCTTTAAAAAAAACTCTCAACTTTAGATCCAACTCAAATCTATTTTAATATCTTTTGTTTGTCTAAAAAAATTAATAACTTTCACTCTAATCCTATGTCCCCATTTAGTTTGGTTTTGAGAAAATGTTCTTAGGAAAACGTAAATATCTTAAGTTAAAGGAGTTTTTGGAAATGCAAATAACATTTGATGAATTATAATTTTAAAGTGTATTGAAAAACAACTTTGGCTTAAATGCCGCTTGATAAAAATTATATTTTATAAAAGATTTTTGCTACATTTTTAAAAAAAAAAGATTTTTAATTTTTTATGGAGGAGTATAGCCACTAGCAGCCAAAATAGTTGTTGGCAGCCACGGCCAAATCTAGCTATCGAATAGCCTTGCCTAAGGTCCCACTTGAGGCCCCAAGACCCAAACGACCCTAGTAGTTGTTGAGGTCAGACAACCCTCACACAATGGTTGCTAGGGTGCACGACCCCTTGGTTGGCAGTCATCGACCTTTATTCAGCTTCTCTATGCAAACCATGAAGAAGATGAATAGTGAATGAGGAGTCAAAACTTGTATTCCAAGAATGCAATTTCCCAAAAGATCTTTAGACCTACTTTAGGTTGAAAGCCCTCGGAGCCCTTTGGAAATGTAATTATAGTTCCTTAAAGTTGAGCAAAAAAAGAACCAAATGTTATTTGCCTTTGGTCAATAGACTTTAGAGCTCCAAAGACCATTTAGAATATTGAACCAAATGGGGCTATATGTATTTGGTATCCAAAAATGATCATTAGTTTCTTTAAAATCATTAATATCAAGAGATTGCTACTATTCTATACGAAGGTGAGGGTTTTGGTGAAGATGGAGCATTTGATAATGAACCTTTGTCTGGCACCGATATTGATAACTAAGCATGATTTTTGGATGCAAGGTTAGATTTGGGATTATAGTGAAATTTGTGATTTTTTTAGACAAAAAAATATTCACAGTAGAATTGGAGTTAGATTTAAAGTTGGGTTTTTTTAAGGAATTAAGCTCATTTTTATACGTGAAAGTGAGATTTGTATAGTATATTTAATTAGGAAATATAGCACAAAAAATCATAAATTATGGTCGTTGCAACGTCAATACCCTTAATTTTATTTTGTATCATGAAACTTTCAAACTTACACCGGTATAATAAAACCTACCCATTGCCTATGTGGAAAACAAATTATAATTATACCTACTCTGACATCGATATCTCAAATTTTTTTGTGCCATTATCACATTGATAAAAAAAAATTGAGTTATTGGTGACACGAAAAAAAAATATTTCAGATATTACTATCGCAATTGTCATAATTTACAATATTTTGTGGGCGGAAACACATGGGTGGGTTCTTGTCATTTTTTTTTAACATCCAACATCAATCTATAGTCGAAAACCAAGTAAATACATGCTGCTACGCATTAAAGGTAACATTTAGATGGTGGTTTCTTTTCTTTTTCGTTTTTTTTTCTTTTTGTCGTTTAGGCAAAGTTAAAGCTTGACCGCCACGCACATGGCGGGGTAGCTCGGTTGCGGTTCTTAATGGAGGATCCGGTTGGGACTGCTCTCTCTGGGTCCATTTGTCCAAACTCAAAGCCATCGATTTCAATTTTTCTTTTTGATTTGAAATATAGTTCTCGTTTCATGAAAATAAAGGATGAGTAAACATAAATGCCGATTTAGAACATAACAAAGTCCAAAGGGTTTGAGGAGAATATGAAACCCAATTTGAACGAGTTTTTTTTTATTAGGCTTTTATAATCCAATCCGCCACCTTAATTGCCTCTCGGTTGCTATGAACCATTTCAAGATTCAAATAAAACTAAGTTAGGCCTGGGCTTTCTTGATAAGAATACTAACCTCCCAAGAAACTTCTTCTGTGCTTGATAAGCCATGAATTAAATCGATCTAAGTTTGAGTTCAGTTCAATGGATTGTTATTTGTTATTATTTTCTGTCAAATGATATGAACCACTCTGTGCTTGAGTCATGATGAGCAAATTAAGACTTAACTATAGTTTGGTATTAATGTAAAGAAAAAAAAAATAGTGAAAATCATCAGGCGAGAAAATGTGCCAATTACTCTTTTTTGCTTTAGGTTTAAGAAAGACTTCATAAAGAAGTAACAAAAGAGTAGGAGCTAACCCTAATACAAGCTCCATCCCATCGAAAGCGTCTAATCGGTGAAGAGCCAGAATTTCAAGCATTCCTAATTTAAAAGATTTAATTAATATTGTTTGGCCATGGCCGGTCACAATTTGAAACTTGTCCAATGAAAGCATTAGCTTGGGGAACAAGCTATAGTTTAATTTAGCTTTTATGAGATTACTTGTGACGAACTTTGCTTTGATTTGTAAGAAATGCCTTGCGTGATACATGTTGAAGCTTGATGGTTGGGACTGGGGAGGAGTATTATTATCGTTTGGCTCGTCGTAGCACTGGAATATCTATAGAGTTCACGACATTTTCAATTCTGAAAGCAGCAATAGCCTGCTTTAATCTTCATCTTGTATGGAGGAGATTAGAGTCCAAGATGATAGTCTTTGCTTTGTCCAGAGAATGGTATGACTATATTTCGATTATCAACACCACCAGTCATTTCCCATTTTCATCATCTTCTTCGTCAAGACTCGATAAAGATGTTAAGGGTGCATTTGGTAATCATACTATTTTCAAGAATAATTTTTGTTTAAAAATGATTTTTATTTTATTTTATTACTTATATGAGTTTCTAAGTATTTGAAAGCATTTGATAACCGTACAAAATTTCTATTCTTGGAATAAAAATCCATTTGATACAACTCTCATATTTTTTTATGACTTAAAATTTCTTTTAATTTTTAAATAATTTTATAACTCTTTTTCCTTTTCTTCTTCTTCTTCTTCTTCTTCTTCTTCTTCTTCCTCCTTTAGTCGATCATCGTTGTCAGCCTCAGTCATGGGCAGTGACGAGCCTTGTTGGCAAAAGCCTCGTTATGGTTGGGCAAGATTGAGCTTCATTAGCTTGACCAACAAGAGGTTGAGCCTCAGCCTCACCAAGGATCAACGATTAGCTAGAGAACGAAAAAGAAGAAAAGAAAAAAGAATACTTGATTCTAGAATTGTTTTCGAAAATAAAGAAACATATATATTTTTTTAATTTCTTAATGTTATTCCAAATTTATTTCCATTAAGAAATTTAGTCTTGAAAATAAAAACATTATCAAATGAATTTCTGTTCTTTTATTTATTTATTTCTAAGAACAAAAAAAAAAAATATGTATTGTTTGGCATGATACCAAATAAATCCAAAGTACATTGGGATTCCAGATAGAAATTCGAGGAATTAGACATAGAAATGGCTTGTCAATGACTTGATTTAGTCATGCAGTTCACTACTGGACTTTAGGATGCATTGCACGGTACAGGATCCTAAACCAATGGTCACAAAAGAGTACTTTTGCCACGTCACTCAAGCACTCTCAATTATGGCAAATCAAGGTATATGCTTAAGTAGGGAACCTGATATTAAGAGGAGAAGAAACAAAAGGATACGAAAGTGAGGGTCGTTTAGACTGTTGAAATTCTGAAAACAATGCAGGGCAATTCAACTAATCAAAAAATAAATCCTTCCATTAACAGCAATGATCCCTACAAAAGACATCGACAGAATGACATCCCAAGGAGTTGTTAGCGAGATTGCAAATCCCTAAACGAATGTCGAGTTCGCCCATTTCTCAGTCAGATGTATGTACTTTTTCCCTTTCTTGTTCCTGTTCTTCTTCCCTCCGAAGTCAGGACCGAATCTCATTTCTCACCAATGTTGAAGTGGCAACAGCTTAGCTTCACTGGCTGAGTGAGATCATAATACTTCACTTGTAAGAATGACTTCTCGAGGTCGTCTCTACTCGCGTAGACATAAATCAGGGAAAGAATCACTGTTAACTACGGAGCTGGCAATGGCCACTCCAACAAAATAATCGAGAATCATCCTTCCTTTCCTCCATGGACAATAAGAATAACACTTCTACCTGTAAAAGAATGACAAAAATTTGGACTTGCAAGTAACAAATGATTTTTTATGCAAGCTTCTTTGCCCGACCACTTGAAGGAGCACCTTCCTCCTTTTTAGAACCGGCAGCCTCGGGCTTCCTTGCCCAGGCAGGTGCTCGGTCCGGTTCATAACGATAGTCATAAAATAGCTCCTCCCCAGCATTGATTCGTTCCTTGGCAAATATCCCCACCCTATGGTCCCCTGCCACCATTATAACCTGCAACAATTTCCAGATGCAACTTGATTCAAAATGTGAGCCAGTTATCTCTAGTCCACTGCCAAAAAAGAGGAGCCAGTTTTTCCAGGTTATGCAAGATTTTCGTAGAAAGAGCTCCAACGGCAAAGACAGTAAAAGAAGGTACCTTGGCATAGCAATTAGGATCAGGAGAGTGATTAGCAAACTTCAATTTGTCGCCCTTTCGATAAGCATCAAGAACAAACTGCATGTGGTGAAGTAATGCAGTTTATGATAATGTATGATAAAGAGGAAATTTAGCTAAGTCTAATCAAATTCAAAAGTAGAACAAGGTAAGGAACCTGATCATTCAAATTGAAAAGAAATGATGAGTTTTCACGGTCATAAATCTTTCCCCGCTTATCAGCTTCCCTGTGTGAAATTAGCTCCCCAGTATATTCGCCAAGATATTCGTGTTTGCTGACACTATTCTGCAATGTAGTCCAAGAAATACAATAAGACACCCTGAAGTTCGACAATGATGCTGGTATTTGACACTTACCTTTAAGAAAGCTCCCCAACCAGATACATCAGATCTCCCAAGCAAAACCTGCAAGTATACAGGAGTCAAGCTTAGTGCATTTCATGAATCGTTACGATCAAACTCTAGTAGCTTCTATGCCTAGTCCCACTGCCAGTGTGCTGACAACGTAACGCCCAATTACAACACACTGGTTACCACCTCTAGTTCTCAGAATTGTTATCCGATATCATGGCAATGGCATGAGCTTTCCATTTCATGAAGTGCTGAAATGCCCTCTTTATTGTTCCTCAACAGACATTTTAGTTGATAATGCTCAAGTAAAGCACGAACTAGTCACCGCCTCCCAAGCATGGGAATGCTGACCTACTTATTGCGGGTGCACATATGCTACCATGAAAGGTTCACCGCAACTGCGAGTTTTTATTTAAGACCTATTTTCTCTTTAGCTTTTTTCTCATACTAGAATCTTAGAAAGAGGGTTACAGCAACCTCCTTTCCCATCTCCTTAGGGCATTCTCTTTTGTTTCCTATTGCTCAGAAATTGTACATGCGCACGCCGCATGAGAGAGAGAGAGAGAGAGAGAGATTTTTGCCATTTACCCTTTGTTGTTGCTTAAGAAGCAGCTTCATGTTCCTACATTCATAATTATCACCTCTTTGATTAGGCACGCCAAGAGTTCCATCACCACAACTGCAAAACAGAAAGTATAATCTCGGCATGGATTAAAGAATCGCCCTGTATGCTATTATGACAAATGAAACTTGCTTCCAACATCAAGTCACTGTAGATAATGGTTGATCTCGCCAAGCATTTGCTTTCCCTTTCATAAATAATCCCAAGTGACCAGAAATTTTCATGGAAAAGAAAGACAGATACTGTTGCAAAGACAACTCATTTGGAACTAACGAAAGTTCTTGTTCTCCCACAAAACTCCAAGGGGGTCATACACCAGAGAAAACAGACAATTGTCCCAACTATTTAAATACCTTATGGAAATAGAGAATATTATAGTAGGCTGCAACTCTACTGAACCAGCATTAGCAGCAGCATGACAGCAGGCAACACACATAAACAGATGATTCTGAATACTCAAGCATGTATTTGTCTAGAGGCTTCACTAGACATTAAAAGGACCAGAAACAGTAAATCTTCAATGGTTAACATGATGATTTCCATACTGAGGTCATGGCAAAACCAGATTATTATAATTCATTGTGCTCAAATAAAGCCAAAACCATTGTTATGTAAAGTCTTCTATGGCACAAGAGCCTGTTTGCTTTGAAGATCATTTTTTAGTTTTCATTTCCCTAAAAATTGAAAATGGAAACAGCCTTCTATTTTCTCGAGAAGCATGTTCAGTAAGTGAAACAATCAAAACAACAAAAAGTTGTTTGCACTTTACAGCTTCAATTTTTTATAATAGTTTCTTATATTTTCATTCAAACCTTTTGCCAAACACATTTTCTGGACTGTTTTCATTTTCAAATGGAATGAAAACAAGGATAGCCTCTATGGTTTCCAATTTGGAATCAGTTTCCCTATTGTCATTTATAAATTGTTTTTCAAAATTCTGCCAAGCACATCTTCTGCACTGTTTTCACTCTCAGGTGAACTGAAAACACAAGATTTTGAAAACTTTTCCATACAAAACAGGCCTTAAGATTCCCTTTCTCCAAACCACATAAGCAGTGTAGAAAGAAACCACGAAAACCAACAATGCAAAAGCATCTAAATTCAGACACACACCTGACCCAACAATTTCGGCAAACATCTGGATCGCATTCCCTGTCAGCTGCAAAGCATGGACATTGCCGGCTCCGACATTGATTTTTGGCACAATGACAGCCTCTGAATCGATTCTTGCAACTCTTTGGACATCTGTTTCAAACCAGTAGATAGTATGAATCCAACATAGGCCTATAACAAAAGAATTATCTAACAAAACATCTATCTATTGTTCCAGGCAAGCAAGATATTAATTCCATGAGAACTTGCATTCTACACTCATTCTACTCAATCTTTTTCCCTATATCGTGCTGTTATCTCCCCTGAATAACATTTCTGATAACAAATAGGGAAAAAGCCAAAAAAAACCCCGAACTTTACCCAAAGTGATACATTTACCCGAAACTTTTTTTTGTGACGTGAAAATCCCCGAACTTTGCCAACTGTGACACATTTACCCCAAAATTAGAGGGCATTTTGATCTTTTCATTTTTAAAAATTTTTAATTTTTTTTTACTTTTTAAATTTTTTTAATTCTTTTTTTTTTTCTCTCTTCCCTCCACCAGCTGGCTGGCGAAGGGAAGCTGGCGTCGGGCGAGGGCTGGCCTCGCCGGCGTCGGGCGAGGGTCACCCTCGCCGGCCTCGGGCTAGGGCGGCCCTTGCCGGCGTCGAGCGGTCGCCCTCGCCTGCGTCGGGCGAGGGTGTCCCTGCCCTCGCTAGATGTGGCGAGGGCCATCCTCGCCCGACGCCGGCGAGGTCGCCGGATGCCGGCTTCCCTCCGCCGGCTCCACCATGGCCAGTGAAGGGAAGAAGAACAAAAAAAGAGAAAGGAAAAAAAGAATAAAAAGACAAATGCCCTTAATGGGGTAAATGTGTCACGGTTTGAAAATTTGGAATTTTTCATGTCACAAAAAAAAGTTTGGGGGTAAATGTGTCACTTTGGGCAAAGTTGAGAGTTTTTCGTGACTTTTTCTCTAACAAATATAAAGAAATGAAAATAATAAAATCGGTAGTAATGGACTCACCCACAGTACTTCTCACAGCAGGTTCCATTTAAAAGACAGGAACACTGCTTGCCACATGCAGTTTGGCAGTTACATGGGTTATATTGCCGGCATGGCTGATCCTTTCTCTCAGTTATCCTTTTCCTGATTGAATGATAGGCAGCAGACTTCCAAGTATATTTCAGACGACGCACTCTGCCTCTCCTACGCAAAAATCTTGATCTTCTTCTTGGTTCAATATGGACCTGCAAAAAACTTATGCCAGTCAAGGTTCTATGCAAGAAGCAGAATACATGCAAAGTGATGGAAAATCCTAACAAACAAGGCAATCAAATGAAAGATACCAACCACATTTCCATTACTGTCAAACTTAGGATAGCCTTCACCGAGATAATTTGCAGCATCACCACCTTGACATATTAGCTTGTTCTCAGAACAATTCATGTACTGAAAAATCTCCTGACATGTCTTCAAACCATTCAAGAGATTCCTAGCAATCAAACAGCTGCATAGCAAAAGGGAGAAAGCAACAACATGCTTCAGTGAGCAATCAACAGCATGGCTGCAGAAAATGTCTCTCAAACTACCTATAGTTTCCACCAGCCTATATACCTCGCTTAGCAAAGTAGCAGCTCTAGTGAAAAGGACAAAAAAAAAAAGGATGAAAAGGTGGTGGATATCGAAAAGGCCAATGAATAGCATAACATCTACAGACCTGTTCCTACCAAAAATCTCCAACCCTTTCTCATAAAGGCCTTTCTCAAGAGCTTTCCATGATCTATCCTCACTTAGTTCTTGTCTACACGTATTTTCGTCGACAAACTCTTCTTTTCTTGAGGTATCATTATTATTAGTCGGAGGTGGATCGATAGTCATTTCACTTGATGGGGCATCGGGAACTTCACCCTGTACTAAGTTGTGACTTTCCTCAATAGTTACATCCTTCCTTCTTGGCCTGCCAATCACTGGACACTTTAATTTCTTTTGCGAAGAAGAAGTTGCATCCTCATTCTCTTTCTGCAATTTGGATCTCAGTTTCATCTCTCCTGATAGAAGGCTTCCACTTGCAATAGAATCTGAATCAGAAGCCATCATCTTCTGCCGTTTACGCAAGCAAACTAGAACTCGCTCAGCAACTCGCTTGCTGTTCCTCTTACGAAGTCCACCTTTTCCGGCACTTTTAGTCTTGCGAGGAGACAAAACACGTGCTGAACCATCCTGCCTGGGTCCTGTCTCTGAGTCACTGCTTTCTGAGGCATTTTTCGCATTAGATGACGCACTTTCACTCTGACATTGTTTCAACCGTGACCTATCAGATGAGCTGGCAGATTTCTTCCTAGTTAGAACATGAAACTTGGAGCCATTAGATGAAGGATTTGGTTTATCTTCGGGATCACCAGACCCAGGAGAACTCACTGTTGCACCTTTTACTAACTTCAAAGCCTGAAAGAGAAAAAAATACGATGAACAACTAGACTATTTTCCCCTCATCGTGCTAGATACAAAGCATTGGCATACTAAATACATACCGATCTGTAACAACGAGGACCACATGGTACATTTTCTTCATCAGTATGGCTCCATGGAGGTTGTTTATCCACCTGATAAAGAAGTTTGACAATGACGACTAAGATGTAATTTCGTTTAAACTAAGAATACTGGTAAAAAGATGATATAAGATTCAGGAAAAAGTAGTTCCAAGTGAGTTCTTACGGGTAACACAAGATCCTGAGAACATCCATGTAATCTGCAATCAAAAACCTGCAAATACATAAATAATAAAGAGACATCCTGAGCAATAGAATGAAATAGAACACAGAAAGATATGACAAAATGCAAGAGAGATCACTTACAAGACATCTACGACAAAACAGGTTATCAAAAGAATCTAGAGCAGCATCAAGATCTTTATCGAGAAAAGAACTCATTGTCTGAGAGGTTTCTTCATTATCCCCATTCTTAGAGCCACCCACATCCTTCTCTTCCTTAATAAGGACTTCATATCTTGCCTGTATAAGATGTTTGATGGTGTTTCATTTCTCTGTAAAGCCAGCAGAAAGCAAATGGGCAACGGCTGGACCATAGTTTACACAATGACCAGTTCTTTTCATAATCACAAGAAAGAGAAGCATAATGAATGTAGAAAACCAATCTATCAAGAAACATCAGAGCACAGTGAATTGTTTATATTATTTATGCTCATACCTTGAGTTCAGAAGGGCTTCTAGATAAACAATTTGCCAATGATTCCAGAACTGAATCAGATAAACCAAGTTCTTTGATGGTCATGCTGGCAAATTTAGAAAATCAGAAGAAGATTACAATCTCCGATATTTTTCCAATATCATATCTGTTGGCAGAAAGAAGACTACAATTCCAAATATTTAAAATGCAGCAAAAGAATCCTTCCTAGCATAAGCAATGCCGATTAGATGCAAATGCCAGTTGATGAAAGGACGATCGATGTAAATTGTGATGAGCAGATACTAGAGAAGTTCATTCTAGCATCAATAGTTGAAATTGGCACAGATGGAGAAACTGAAAAGATTCCAAAACCGCTTCAAAGGCACAACCAGGAAACCTGACAATAGGTTGTCTTCCATCAGGAACAACTACTCATGCTTAATGTGTGAGGCAGGAGAAGCCAGCTGGAAGCCCAATAGTTGGAGAAGCCAGCAACCAAGAAGTGGAAATCCCATTTCTTTAGCTCACTTATGGAATTAGGCCCAAAACAAAGAAACTTCGATGTTTATCTCCATGTCCAAAAATATTTGAAGTGGCGAATATGACAGTCATCCACAATAAATCTTAGGACAAATTGAAATTCACATTTCCAAGATCCTTTATAGAATAAAAGCCACACCTAAGCTAGAACCCCACCACTAATATAAAAAAGTTATGACCAAAAAGCACAGTCGACCCAATAAGGCTCTTAGTCTTCCCTAAACGTTGTCAGAGCGAGAACACGAAAAGGAAAGGTGACAAAACACTTCGAATTAAAAAAAAAAAAAAGAGTCCAGAAAGACAGACTGAGATTTGCAATAAAAACCAAATGAAGATGCTTTAGCAAATTATGATACGATGCCTTTGAACATAAAATGAGGGTACTTCATAGAATTGAAACCTAAGACACTCGATCTAAGTAGATCCAAGTATGCACCTTGGAAAGATTTTCTTAGTCTTTTGAAAATTAAATCTAACAATTATATAGAGAAAAGACACATCCTAGGAAACTTGTCCAACCAGACAACAAGGCAAGACAGGGCATCCCAGTGCAAGAGGTTTCTATGTATGGGAATCAGATGAAGGTCAATGCGTGAAGTCTAGGCCCTGCATCACAGGGAGAATAATTCCCTGACTAGCCAAAACAAGAACTCCAGAACAATTAGATAACTAAATATGAACACACATGAAGATGACAGAGAAAAAAATCAGTTATACCAACCGAAGAATAAAATCTTCAGAATCCACAAACTCTCGCTTGTCCTCTTCTTCATCAATTGCCTCCTCTTCACTATCACTGCAAATAAGTGCTTCCCCGCCATTCTGATCATAATATATTCTTCTTCGACCCACAACCGACTGATCCTCAGTCATTCTCTGATTTCTGCACTAGGGTAAAAAGGATAAACAAAGTATTCCAGAAAACAAGCCAACAACTAATTTTAGCAACTTCTCCAAAGTGGGGGGGACTATAGTATCTTATGAAATGATGCCAGTTGATGTTCAGACTTAGCCCACCCTTTCAATCACTTATTTCTAATACAGAATCAATTGAGGGGAACCCAGAGAGCAAAGGCCTTATTACTAAACTTAGGAAGTGGTAAAAAGCCATAGAGTTTTTGCACACGCAGGGTGGAAAAATCAGACAGAAAGAGATCCTAGATAGGGAAGAGAAATCACAATCTCACTAACCTGTCCAGAAAAATCCATGTTGTGTAAGGGGGTAATCTTTTCACTTCTGGAAGCTTGATCGGGCGAACAGCATTCTTCACAGGGATACTAGATCCAAGAAGAACTGCCGTAGAAGCATGAGCATCCTCCAGGTAGTCATTGCTATCTCTATCGCCATTGTTTGCATCAATACCATTTTGCATGCCTAGGGCATCTGCTTGCCTCTTTGTCAGTAGGTCTACACTATTACCAGTGATGTTGTCGCATGTATGATCATTTCTTTGCTTAGACGAATTAAATATTTTTTCTGTAACACCTGCCAGCTCCTGTCTGTTATCTTCAATTCTTTTCTGGAAAACAAAAATAGGAATAGAAATTATGTGGAGTTCATGTTGGTTTTCTTAAGAACATAATGAACTAACATAATCAAGAAGAAAAATACTACCACAGCGTACCCTTATAATAACAGCCCGATCAGCAGCAACTTGTTTCTTGAAACCATCAATAACATTTGCTATCTCCTTGACAGCTGGGACTGTTTCAAGTGGCCTTAGAGCCTGCAGAAAACCAAAATTCATGCAATGCTTAATGTAAATGGCCTGTGGGTAAATACATTCTCAGCTCCATATATATTATCAACACAAATAAGAAAACACAGCGAGATTAATTACCCTCCCATCATTAACGTCTTATAATCATAATGTGGAAGTAAGCACCCATATAATAATTGTGGAGGAGGGTACAAACATACACACCACAAACGAAACAAAGAAAACTAAAGAATACAAAAGTGAATGACATGCAAATAAGTCTCCAGCTGCAAGACTTCATCTGTACAGGAAATTTTGTCCTTAACAAACAAAGCAGTCCTTAAGGAATTAACTTGCCAGGCATACCAGCTACACCCAGAACAAAAATGTTTTTGTTTCCCACTGTTTACAGGTTGCTCTTGCTGGCTTAAGAGCTTAATTCAACCCAAAGCCCTCATGGTAGGGCCTCAACCACCAGGCCTTCTAAACTACATCAAGAATGCAGTATTGAGGTCGAAGCGGAGAAGACAACACAAAAGACAGGACGCGATAACAGGTCCACCACCTACATAGTCCACTAGAATTATCAGAGAGTTTTCCTACTACTCCAGTATCTCGTTCTTACAGACTTAGAGAAACCGTGGAAAAGAACCCGAATTGATCACATTCACACCTGTTCATACGTGATCATCACCATGACACGGGTAATCATTGGTCAACGCAGCTTGTCCAATAAGAATCGGTTTCACTCATCCAAAAAAAAAAAGGACAAACAAAAAGAACCAATTTTCGAAACCTCAAGGAGATGATTTTCCACGACAATGCAGCCATCGTCTCTTCTCCTAACGACCTACATTCTACTAATAAGCCCAAAACCATCGCAAAAAACCGCGAATTCCGACTCCGCAATCGAGTCAACGCAGGCCGGGTTCAGCTAATCCCGACCAAATTAAGAAACGGAAGAGGTAAAAGCCAGATCGCCGGAGCGCGGGTCCGAGAATGGGGACGACCGCGCAATCCGGCACGTCCCGTTTCCCCAAAGCAATCCGCGGAGACCATCTTGGAAGGGGGCAGCGGCGTACCGGCGGATCCACCGGGGCGTCCAATCGGTTCGCGGAGGCGGACGGCGAGGACGCAGCCTTCGACGCCATCGCCGGGGAGCTGGAGCGGCGCGGATCCGGCGATGGGGCTGAGATCCGACCCGGGGCCCGGGCTCATGCACGGCGGCGGGCGGCGGCGGGCGGGAGGCGGGAGAATCGGGCGGGCAGGCGGGCCGGGCGGGGAAACCCTAACGAGTCCACCGTGACAGCACCCAGCACACGCACCCCGGGCGCGCTTTGTGATGAGATGGATTCGGATTTTTTTTTTTTTTTTGGCCATTTTATCGAACCCAGAAAATTTAATTATTGATTTAAAAAATAATTAATTTTTTGGGGAATAGGCGGGGTTTTGAGAAACGTGCCGGAGATTGTAAAGAGCAAAAGATGGCATTGACCAGGACAGGAAAAAAAAAAAAGAGAGAGAGAGAGAGAGAGATTAAGATAAAAAGTGGGGGGGAAATATAAATATTTTTTTGGGGGGAAAAGGTGACGTGGCGGTGGGATTTTGAAAATTGGGGGAGCGTTTGAGGGTTTTTGAGATTTGAATAGGTGGGGACTGTTGGGACGTCGACGTCTTCACCTTAACTTTTCGAGGTACGGGTGAGCTAACCCCCGGAGGTCTGTCTCTCTTGTCAATATGGACAAGATCCGATTGGACAAACGCATTTGTCCGAATTTGAGGGGAAATAATTGTTTTGACTTTTCAAGTCCTGCCACATGTCCTTGGAATCTTGGAATCTTCAAATTGGTCCGCCATAGCCCCAATCGATTACCTCGGCCGGTATTTCTTACCGGATTATTAGGGACGTGCAAAAGAATGAAAAGCCATTTAGATTGCTCGAAATCATATGAGATTAGACTGAAATCGACAATTCTTATGAGGGCTAGTCTGATTGATCAATCCAATTCTCAATTCTAATTTAGTGGAATTAGTGAGTATCGGTCTGATTTCCAATTATAATTATTAATTCATCCATTTACTTGCTTAGAGCAAATCGATATGTATATTTTAAAAAATAAATTATATCTCAATTATTTAATTATTTTGTAGTTTTTCAACCAAATATATATGTGTATTTGTAATAATTGAATATTATTGGGTGTGTAATATGATTAACTCCCTAGTTTTCTTTTTCATTATAATAATCCATTTACTTGTTTTATCAATCATAATAAAATAAACGAACGAAGAGGAATAAGAGAACTGATTGGAGATGTTTAGAAATGTTGCGGCGCTTTATCATCATGATACGAAATTAAGAGCCAATGGCTCATTTTATGAGTATAATTAGGTCTCTCCTTAGCTATTTCCATGATTATATGAAGTTGATGTGGAAAAAAGATAGACCAAACAATTAATGTTTTAACTTCTATGGAGATTATGACTTTTAAGGTGGAGTCCAATTCTTCTCCATATGTTTTCGGTGTCGAGAAAAACCCTAAGAGAATTAAACCATAACCTTTGAAGAAATTAAGGTTTTAGCTAATGAATATAGTATATTCAATCCTTAATCAAAATTAATGGCTCATGATTCAACCCGAATATAAGGTCAAACAAGTTTTGGTACTCTAAATAAAAACTAGGTTCACCATGATATTAATATTTATAGAGATTGGAGATCGATTCCATGGACCCACCTAAGAATCGATCTAGACTGGTGGTTCGATTCCCAAATGGATCAACGAAACCAATGAATAGGTTCGGCTCCAAATTTTTAGAATTGGTCCTTGGTGGACGACTCCTGGTTTCAAGGTGGGATTGTCATGCTCACTCCACGGGACTCCTGGTTTTAAGTTGGGACTATCATGCTCACATCTAGGGACCATGTGGTTTTCTTGCAGTGACAAAATAACTGAGGATGTAGGTGATTTAAAAATTGGTGCACTTATTTGTATAAATTCATCAAACCTTCAAGTAAATTACATCGGAAATCCATGAAGCATTGGATTATTGTCCTACTATACACACAAGACAATTGATAATGTGAAATACTCATTCAAAGCGGTCTGATTTTCTATTAAAAAATAATTGCTTATGACTTTAAAAGATGCCCACAATAGAATCTTAAGGGAAAAAGACGTCTTCTCTCAATAAAGTGGCTAAGCTGTCACGACATAATATTGTCTCTAAAAAAAAAAGTGCTAAAAAATCTAAATGGTAAATCCCTAAGAACTTATCCAATTTTAAATCCAATTTTCATCAAAGATCTTCCCAATTTTTTTTATGCTAAACTAATTCTAGACTAGAATTAACACTAGAATATAGCAAAACTACTCAAAATCTAATTTATAATTTTATCCAAAGTTTTGAATTTTTTATTCTTTTATTTCAAAAAATGGGGGACTTAGATCGGTCAAAAATAGGTTGGGATGTGAGTCTCGTTTGGACCTTGTGTGGATTATGTAAACAGGAGCATTAGATTATGCCGAGCTTATTTTTGTAAAATGGTCCTATTTCTCTTTTGTTACTAGAAACAAAAAATATATATTTTTTTTGTTCAAAATCTAGTCCCTAACTACTTTTTTATTTTAGGGAGTGGAAAAATTAATTGATGTATACAAACATGTTTCTATTCTTCTATGTGTTGGAAAACAAAAGAACAAAAAACGAAAACTAATAAGACCTTCCTAATTATGAGAGAGGCTTTGAATTTAGACATTGTGGTGCTCTTTTCATAATTGAGGGATACTGATGAGGAGGTCTGATTGCCTAGAAATCTACAAAACACTCTACAAGCCCTCAAACCATTTAAGTCCACGCCTCTATCTCTAGGGTAGAATCTAACCGGTGGAAACCTATTCAGTTTTAAATTTCCACTAGTATGGTTCTTAATTCAAGATATATAGGGTATGTTCCAAATTTCAAAAATTGGACAACCTGTTTTGACGGATAAATTTTAAATTCTAAATAGGTGGAACCCAAAACTTAGAAGTTAGAACCTAAAGCAAGTTTTTTATTATTATTTTTTTTCTTGATTTGTGTCTTCATGCAATCCTACCGTATTTCATGGAGTCTAATGATAAGTGTATAATTTGGAACTACTAGTTTGAGCTTCCATTTTATAATCGAGACTTTTATTTTGTTAACGTTTAATATTTTTCGTATGTCTAAATGTAAGTTGTGATTAGTTGATTTTGATAATAATAAAATGTGATGTTTAACTGCAATTGTTCAATTGATAATACAGGTAGAACCCGGATGAACCTTGCAATTTATGACAAAGTAGGTTCCAAGTTCTAGAGTATACATGATGAGTTATAGATTCTAAAAAAATAAGAAATTTGTTCCAACAGATAAATTTTAAAGTTCTAGATGAAACGTGTATGGAATTAAAGCTTATAATCGTTCACCTCTAATACAAGTGATATTGCTCCAAAACAGATTGCACGCAATGAGATTTGGACGGTTGACCCTTGGTTTTAAAAATTGAAAAAGCCTCTAACCCCTTCTGCCAATCACACCAACCACGATAGTAAACTATATTAAAACGGTAAAAGGCTATTAAATGGGATGTCAAGAGATTCGACAGTGTCTTTTCTTTTCTAAAAAAGTACTCACAAACCACGCCTTCACAATACCATCGAACTCAATTCGCGGTTAACACGAAATCATATTTCGTCGTAGATATCAATTGATGCGCATGAAAAAAAGAGTTGGTGCACGGGTGATGCATCAGATACGCGATAAACGCTGCCGATAAATCGAGCGGAAACACTGTTCTTCGTGTCCATGTTAACCTCGGACGAACGAAGTTACTGGCCAGGTTTACAGAGGAAATATCCTCGAGTTACTATCTTTTTGAAGCCGGAACAGAGATGGAGGCATGCACGATAAAACTGAGTAAATGAGAAGCGAAGATGATAAGCTCGGTCGACTAATCCCAGATAAAATTAAATTCCAAGGAAGAAGAGCCTTCGAAGGAAAAAAAAAGGCTTTGACACCTTTCGCGTAATTTTAGAATCCCAACATGCGTATGACTCTCCTTTCTTGTAATTTCAATCTCAATACACTTAAAATTTTCGCAATCCATTTACTCCACACACAAAGTACTTTAGCCACATCCATGCGCGATCCCATTCGTGCACACTTTGCGCAGCCCATTTGATTCAGCTTTAGGAGAATATCATTTGGAAAATACAAGAATCAAGGAGTTTTGTGAAATGCAAATACCATTTGATAAAATATTATTGAAAAATATCCCTTGGGATACAATTTGAGGGCAATCTTGCTTGGTAAACATGCATTTGAAAAGTCATATGATGTGCTAATTTAAGTTTTGTAACTTTAGTTTGTCCAAACTTTAGTTAGAATCTTCAACTTCCTTTTTAATACAGCAAAGACTTGAACGACTTTTGAACGTTGAGGAATGGACATGGCTGAATACTTTTCGATAATCTATAGAGAAATCTTAGTCAAGTAGTGGTACACTAAGCTCCCATGATAAGTATATGATAATCGAAAGTTTGAGTAGAATCGATTGGAACAAGCACAAATGAAGATTGCACATCTAATTCTATTCAAAGTTTTTCGCATAGTTTATATAAAATTGCAGTTGAACACCGGTAATCCCTAGTTGGATCACCAACTTGATCCCAGACCAAAAGTAGATCAACAAAAGTGAAGGACATACTACTAAACTTTTTTATGAATGTTCAGTCTGCCATAAATATTCTAGTGACCATTCCATGACGCAAGAGTACAAGCAAGTAAATTCCAACAGTCCTTTGTCATGACCCAACGGTGCCGACCCTCTTCATTAAGTGTCGACCTTGCCTTCATTCCATAACTATCTCTTAGTACCTATGAACTTGCCACCTTCTGGCATCGCGCGTTCTTCTTCGACCTCTCTACACTTGTCGACTTCTCTGTTCAACGCGCAACTTACAAAATGAATATAAACAAAAATCGAGAGGCACAAAAAAAAGAAGAAGAAAAAAAGAGAGAGATGAACTGCAACCCAATTCCATAAACTTGAACAACAAGCAACTCGCTAAAGCAGCAACTCCAATCACTGATTATCGACCTGAAAATGTGGTGCCTATAATGTAACAAGACAAGTTTTGGAAATCTCAATTGATTCTTCGTCTTCTCGAAGCAAGAGTTCACTGTTCATTCGGGTGCAATTCGCGTTCTCCCCGAGCTCTGCATTTCCATGGATTGTACGTTGCTTGTGTCATGGTTTGTGAATCTTCCCGTACTCGTGACACTTGTGAGTGGCGCTTGGGGTTATCTGGTGAAAAGTGTGAGGTAGAATGATAGAACACAACTGGTCCATGGGAATGGCATCAGGACGGTTGGTGCTAGGAGTTCTAGGATAGAATGATTATATCATTTTGGAGCTCTGAAGACGGGGTAGGCCTCTCGTGCACAAACTAGTTGGGAGTTGATGCCGCTTTCCTGATGAGGCCATGGCAAGCCGAAACCAATTGTTGTATTTAAAGAGATCTGCCGTCTCACTCGATGGATTAGACGCCCGAGTGAAGTTGGGTGTGGTAGGATCTCGCACGAAGAATCATTTACCGTATTGTTCATGGAACAACTAAAAAAGGAAGACTGGCTTAGTGAATTCCGCTCGCCAAGCGCCCGCGGGTCATTTCGAGGACAAAAAAACTCTCGGCCCACGACACTTGCCTGTTAAAAAGGTGTCCGTTTAAGAGGCGTCACTAGTTATTTTTCGCGCCGTCTAGAGTTCGAATCGCCTCCGCAGTGTGCATGTTTCGCACCAACGACCATAGAGATTTAGGTCGCGAACTGGGGCGTGTATAAGAGAGCTCACGAATAGTCATCTGTGTTTCTATTTTCTTTTTTTTTTCCCCCTAAAGTGCCACGAGAACTTTCACTATGTCAAAGGAAGGACGCCCCTCGTGTTAGAAAATTTAGAAGAAAAAAAAAAAAACAGTTCAGCAGATGATTTTATATTATCATGACGCCACGTGGGAACAGGTAAAATAGTACCCTGATCGGATTGAAATGTTTAGAAATGTGAATTAACTCTGTGTTTGCATCATTAAATGTCTAGATTTTTAGTTATTATTGACATGGGATCAATAGCGTAAAGGAATCGACAAAAGTGGAGTCAATAATCTTGAATACAACCATCAAGATAATGGCGTTGAAGAAATCATCGACATCGATGAGTCTACATAACCTTTGATAATTGTTTAGTAACTGATTGTAATCTCTATATGTAATCACCTTTTGTAATTTCTCGCAACCACTAAGAACTTTTTTTAATTAATTGTAATTATTTGTAACCTCTTTTTGTAATTTCTCTTTGTAAGCACTCTTTTATAACTTCTTGTAACTTTTTTTTTATATAACAACTGTTTATAAAAACTCTATTGATAAGTATCAATTGTAGGTTTTAAATAACATCATACTTTTTGGAGACCTCCAAGAAATCAATCAAAAATTTATATTTTAATTATCTTTACTTTCTAACATTGCACCTTATTTTTCCTTAACTGTATCTTTGCGATTTTTGTTGTTGATTAGCCTCCAGTGTATACATCTATCATGGACATTGTATCATCGATTAAATTCTAATATTCTCAAACTTTATTGTCAAATTAATTCCGACACAGTTTGTTTATGTGTGTTATTGTGGAAGTGGTTATACTTTCAAGTTCTATTGTCAATTAAATTCTGACATAATTTGTACATATAATAAGGTTCAAAATTCGAAGTAAAAGTTTATAGTTATTTTTTATCTCTCGGGATATTTTCTGTTTGGAGTCACGACAGAACCTATCTCTTCTCTTTAAAAGCTAAAGAACGACTTTCCGTCAAAGATATTTCATGACGGGAGAAATTCCGGCAAAACAGTCGCATTAGCATTAGACATGGATTATTTCCGGTACCTGTAAATTCTTTCACAAATAATTTTGGAGGGCTTAATTGAAACGTAGAAACTTTTGAAGGGTCTAATTCGAAACTCGTAAATTACCGACCGAACCCACCTGAAAAGCTCTCCAGAAGAAGCCCCACCAGCAACAAAGAACACTAGCCGGAAAAAATGCTGTGCAGAGCTTCACGCGCCGCCTCCCGCCGCCGCCCTCCGCCGCTTCTCCTCCGCGGCGGCGGAGCATCGGTGCTTCGCCGCCGCTGCTCCTCCGTTTCTTCTCCAGCATCGGACGACGCAGCGCCCATTCCAGCCGCCTACGCCGGTTCGTAACTCGTGTGCTGGCGTCAGTGTGGTTTCGTAGAGTTGTTCCGTTTCGTCCGTTCTCGGTCGTTCCGATTCAGTGGGTTTTGATGCGATTCGTTGCTTAAGTAAAGTTCGGATGTTGTTGCGGTCGCTCAGATCACATGGGCTTCATCCGAGACGTGGTTGCGATTCGGCCTCCCAAGCTGTTGCCTGACCTACTGCAAATTCTCGAGGAGAGAGGTCAGTGAACCCGTAATGCGGCTCAAATGCAATTTTAGGGTTCTTGCTTTCTCTTGTTTTCTTGACTGTTGTATGCGACGAATTGAATCGGATCGAGTGCAGTGGTGAGTCGGGTCATTTTGGATCTCTGGAGTGAAAGGTCTCTCTTCTTGAGATTGCATTTATCCCTTTTCAATATGAGTCAGCTAAATTAACGGGGATTGGATAAAGATTCGGGCTTTCGACTACCTGTGAGTCATGATCGCGTCGTTGTTGTTGGTCGACCAGATGTGTGTTTTTGGCATCAGAGCTGACATTATGCAGTATCGCTTGCTTGGGATTTCTTGTCGTGAACACAAGAAGAACCGAAGCTTACGGCTGTTTCAGTTCGGAATCAAGCTGTAATCGGTTTTGAGTGTCGATTTGTGTTTCATGTACATTTAGCCTATAACTTCATCAAGATGCTTTTATGCAGTCGATTTTATAAGTAAACTTGTATTCTATCCCACTCTAAGCTCATATGGTACGTACTGAAAGGCCTTTTGCAAGTTTCCGAAATTTCTAAGTCACATCTCTAGTATGGTACTAGCATTCTTTATGAAAGTTTTGAGGCATCAAACTTTTGTGGTAAGCTTGCCGTTCATATCTATTTTATTTTACAAAATCCAGTTTCATTATTTTTGTATCATGCATTGATTTTATGGTAAGAACTTTTCAGCTTTTACATTTTTGGTGGCCTGAATTTTTCGAATGGATTTACTATTAAGTGTTGTATGCACACTTTGATGTGTGAAGAATAAATTAATTGACCTAAGTATATAAGGTAAATATTCACTAAAAATGAGGAGAATGCTAGTGTCCCGAAGGAACTTGTTACGTATGCTTTAGGAATATGAAGATTTCTTTCTGAAACATGGCCGCTTTGGAAATATGTTGATATGCATTAGTTTGTCTGCAATAACACTGCTATACGAAGTAAGGAAAACCTCAAGCTCAATGAAATTACGATATATGTTTATTTGGTTTCTTCCCTTCTAAGGTTATTTATTCAGAGAAAGTTATATGGGCAGTTAATGTAGCTCCATCGCCGGGCCTTGGCTTAGTTTTAGTGGTTAGTTACGCATCTATCTTACTTGTGACTACCTGACATAGGCTATCAGCATATTGAGAATATCTGAAGCCAAAGCCACCAACAGCACCCTGTCTTATTTGCTAAGAGAAAGTTATAGAGCAGTTAAATTAGCTTGGGCTGTTGTTTCTAGTTTGTCTCTGAAATGAAGACTTCATGGCATACCAGAAAAAAAGAGGGGCATTCATCTGGAGACGGATAATTTTTTTGGATGACTAACAATGGAGCAGGCCAGAATGGTGGGATCAGACTAGCACAATCTGCACAAACCTATAGATCCAGGGAAAAAGGGCTCGACTTATTTAAACAGGGCAATTGTCTTGTTGATTGTGTATCGTAGGCCATAAGGATTTACTTCATTACTTTTAGGTTAGGAAACTTGACAGACATGGCAGAAGATAACATAGTACATGAGGAGCACCTTACCAGCAGAAGATGAATTGCTGGATTTTAATTATAGAGTTTCTTGCAGTTAAGTTTTTTTAGGCTCCTAAGGGATTATCTTCATCTCAAGTACCACATAATAATTTACTGTTTGCATGACTTCTGACATATGAAGCAGTTTGAAAGCTAATAAAATTTGCACTTATATTTGACCAATGTACCTTATAGGACTATGGATAACATTAGCTAAAAGAAATGTCTTTTACTGAAAATATCTCTTTAAATAATACATTTTTCTAATTACATGACTTGGTATTCGTTGCCTGTGTGAAGTGGCTGATCTAGTCCTAACGAAGTTCGCTGCACATTTTGTTTACCATAGGTGAATCAATAATTTCTCCTGGAAACAGGAAAGGGATGGTTCCCCTCACCATTCCTTTAGCAAAAAGTTGCTCAGGTATATATGATCCATCTCAAAGAGTTATGTTTCCTCAGTGGCAAATACAGTTTCACTTATGACTTTGCTTGCAATAGGGGCTATTACTGCACTGCTACGATGGCCTACAGCTCCATCTGGGTGAGAAACCAATATTGATGATGCTTTCTTTTTATGGATAATTATGGTTGCATTACTATATTGTATTGTGTACAGTATGGAGATGCCGGTGGTTGAGGTTGACAAGCATGGAGTGTACCTATTAGCTAAAACTGTAAGTTGAGCATATGGACATAGGCATAGCTAGATTTGTTGTTACAAGCATCACACTCGCACATGCAAACTGTCGCAAACCCAATTATGTCTATATCTCTCTTCTAGATTGTTGGCATAGTCCATGCATATATCTGCCAGATTATTGGCATATTAGTTTTCCCAATTTAAGTGCTGCGACTGCCCATGTTCTTGTTTGAGCTTCTACTCGGAGGTTACGTCTCACTCTCTCTCTCTCATATGAATTTATATGCATATACACCAATACACAGTCGTAAAACACTCATGTGCATATATTGTCTATAGCTACATATGTACTGGTGGTGGATAACATATTCCAGAAATCATGGTTGTTCTTTTGTTTCAAAGTTCAGGTAGATCAGTTTATTCATAGAGTTCTCCTAGAAGACGACGACCTTGGTTCTCAGGATGCAAGCAGCAAGCTACTTCATGCTTCAGCTGGTGCTAGAGGAAGACTTTATAAAGAGGGAGATTACACTAAGTCTAAAATCTCAAGCCGTGATATCTATCTCCTCAAAAAGGTACTGATTAGCTTAATTGCTATAAGTGAGCTCTGTGAAAAGGTATGATGAACAGATCAATTTCAGGTTGGTTTATTTCCGGATATCCTGGAACGCAAGGCAATGAACCACTTTGAGAAAGGAGACCATGTGAGCGTCATCTATTACAGTTTTCTATGAGACCTTTTTTAGCTAAATCCAAATGCTTTCTCATCTGTAATTATCTGTCAAAGGTTTCAGCACTAGTCACTGCAGAGTTCTACACGAAGAAGGAAAACTTTCCAGGATTTGCACGGCCTTTTGTTTTCAATGCAGTGCTTTTACTGAAGTTCGTGAATAATCTCTTTCCGCCACTTCTCTTCATTAAACTTTCCTAAATGGTTTGAGAGGTGACCACTTGCTCAGAGAAGCCTTATGTTCATTTTCTAAGGGTTGGCCGTGGCCTCGAAGCCAAAGACGCTGCAAGAGGGGCTCTAAAACTGCCATGGTGGACTCTGGGTTGTAAATATGAGGTATGCTCTTCTTTTAATACCATTCTGCGTGCTATTGCCACCTTCCACTGGTAGTTTGATTCTTTTCGACTTCTTCGCAGGATGTTGCTGAAATAGCAGAATGGGAGGATGAGCAAATTGAACGCATTAAAGAGAAAATCACAGAAGGGGGTAGGGAAGAGGACCTGATGAAGGGAAAGCCACCTGTGCAGGTACTATTTCTGAGATTATCTGTCAATCTCCATTTTATCAATAGGTATACGCATGTTTATTCGGAAGGTTGAATTGCGGTCCTGGCTTATACATAAAACTAGGAATTGTTCTTCGCCATCAATTATATGCCAACAGACTTCTGCTTTGAACTCACAGATTGCATTGGATGAAGCTGCTTTTCTAATGGACTTAGCTTCAGTGAAGGGGACTTGGGATGATTCTGTTGATAGGATTGGGAAATGTTACGAAGAGGCTGGACTTCACGATATTGCGCAATTCGTACGATATCAAGAGTGAGCATAAAGCCAGGGATTACTCATCTGACACAGTTTGATTTAGTGTGTTCTGTCATTACCATCCTCAATACAGAAGAGAAAAGTACTCAGGTTCTTGAACTTCGGTCTTTTGCCGCTGCCACATCAACTACATTTCCTCCTAGAGTGGATTGTTTACCACAGCTGGCTGGTATGAATTTAGAGGCACTTTGCTCAGAACCATGACAAATCTTGCTAGGAGTAGAAAGATCTGTTGTAATTGCTCATCTTTTTGTCATAGCGATTGTGTAGCAACCTTTGTTAGAAATTACAGTTCAGTGACGATGGTGACCCAATTAATGACATGGGAGGCCTTTGAACTTTTTCAATTTGTGTAATTTCTGGACTTCTTTTTTGGGCAGTCGAGTCCTCAAACTACATATTTATTTGCTGATGTTCGCTCATGCATCGTTATCCTCTTATTCAGCCATCTGAAGATACTTTCTGCCAAACCGCAATTGAGAAGAGATTTGGTTCTCACGGCTTTTGCAGATCCACAAAAATAAAGCCACATCTACAAAGTTTCATATGTTTCGTGACACCCCGACAATTCTCAAGGCATTTAAGGGTTAAAAGAGAAGCGCTGATTTATAGGAAATACCCACCTCAATAGACATTTATTCATCACTACAAAACTGGGAGGAGAAGTGAATATACAACCCATGGCAGCTTAGCTTACACTAGAACAAATGACGAGCCGTTTTCTCAAGAACCGTGTGAACTTCCACGTGTTAACTATAGGAGCTTGCGCTATGTACACAAGCAGTGCAAACAAACCCAGTGGCTCTCTGCGAAAGCGTTCTTATTTACTCCTCTGTTAGTCATGAGAAAGAGGAAAGCAACTTTCTGCTGGACTTGCATGGTTTTCAATGGTCGAATGGAAGAGATGGTTTCTTGCTGTTAACTCTCTTCTTTCTCCACAGAAGCTTTCTCCACAGACTCCCAACTCCCCGTTTTTTCACTGGTGTGATGGCAAAAGAACTGACTGCTTCGTGGTCGTCTGTCATTTTAGTTCCATTCGAACTGAGAAGCTTTTCTGAAGGCTCCTTCAATCCACCCGGGAGGATAGAACAATCGTTGTTCTCTCCTTTCATGTCAGAGGATTCTAGGTTTGTAACATCGGCATTATCCTCTGCAAGCATTTTGTCCAACAGAGAAGTTCGACGGGCCATACTCTTGTTCTTGGGTGACTCTTGAATAATTGTCATGGTGCCATTGGTGGCAACGCTGGAGTTTGCATCTGTTGGAGTAGGGATGATCTTATCAAAAAGAGCAGCATCTTTTGCTGGAGCCAAAGCTTTCAACTGCTTGCCCAAGTTCAAAATGGTTTCTTGGCACTCTGCTAATCTTTCAGAAGCAGCTGCGATCTCCCAGTTCTGCAACAAATACTCTTGCATCAGTTAACAAAGGATCTGAGTTTCTTGTCCCAAAGAAAATGTTCCTCGCCTCAATTACTCTGAACTAACAGCTTTTAAAAGAATATAAGATCATTTAATGCTGCTCCAGAATAAAGGGCCCCTAACTCTATCACAATTCATGTTCATATCTAGATCACAAGTTCGACTCCCTCTGTATAACATTCTACACTTTTATTACTTAGGAACAAAGTTCCAGACCATGACCATGAGAATAGACATTGAAAAGTGAAGTCTATTCTCAACAACTTTTTGCAAAAGAGGGAATGTAACGAGCCTTCTTAATGCCATTTTTATTCCAAATCACTTCATTAATGTGCAATGTAATGATTCAAAGAATGCGTGATTAAAAGGAAAAAGAAGAAAAAATGTGTATCCCTGAAAAGATGCATGGGACGATTAGGTAATGATGGTGTACTTCTTATGAGACAGGACGAAGAGAACTATCGAGCCATCGAAAAGTTCCTCTTAAGCGACTGCTTCACATCCAGACAAAAGAATTCGGCAATGGTATCTACTCTCAGGATTTGAGAAAGCAAACATTGACGGTGACTTACAGTTCGTAGCTGCTTTCCTTCCTGAATGACATCATTTTTCAGACTCTCATCCTTCTTCATACTGGAAATGACATGGACATGTCCGTGAGATTCAGAAATACAAGTAATTAGGAATGTCCATTACAGACTATATTCAAGCAAGGATATGATCATCGGGGCAAGAAATCATAATTACCTTTCCAGCTGCATTTGCAAGTCAAGACATGTGGCCTCCAGTTCATCACAGCAGCTGCTTTTGTTCTCCAGTTCCACTTCTAGCGGAGAGAACAGCTGATGAGCCTCATTTACTTCAACTTTGGCCATGGCAAGCTGTCTATCAAGATCTTCATAACTCAACTTGTGATTTACAATCTGTTCCTCAACCAAACCCTTTGATTCTTTTAAGCTGTTCACTTCCATATGCACGCTCTCAATAGTTGCTTTGGATGCTTCAAGTTGATTTATCAAAGATTTATTTTCACCAATAGCAGACTGAAGCTGACCTTCCAATCCTTCCTTTGCAGAGTCTCTGTTTTCCAGGTTTTCCTCCAATTTTGTTTCTTCTTCTTTCTGATCAGATTGGAGTTCTCCCAGCTGAGCCATATTGTCACTGCCACTTGCAAATTTACTAGAGATACAAAGTTGTTTGATGGGATTATGCAATTTATCGGCATCAGATAGCTGACGTATAATTCCTGCTTCTACTTCACCTTCACTTCGTGATTCATCCCAATCTATATTTTGCATAATCTCTTCCCTCATGCTTGAAACATCTTGAAGGGAAAAACAATGGTTCAGAACCCATTCCAAAGCTGAAGCTAATTCTTTAAAAAAATTAGAGAGATCAGCTTTTTCATTCAAAAGATCATAACATGTATGGAGAAAGTGCTCTAAGACATCAGTGAGTTCAGAAGTTTTCCATTGAAAAACACGAACCATGTAGCCTGTGGGTGTTTCTGAACTCTTATTAGAAGAAATATTCCTTTCTTTCTTCAAAGAAATATCTGGATCCTCGTAGTTTTGATGAGGAAGACTAATACTCTCCATAAGCTCAATTATTCTAGACATTGATTTGCTCAAATCTGGCTTTACTTTCTGATTGCTCTTTTCCATTGACGACAAATCAGGGCGTACAATTTTATGAGATAACCCCAACCTCGAAGAACTATGAGGAGGCTTAGATAAGTTATTCTCATTGCTACTTGCCCTTTCCTTTGTATCTCCAAACTTTCCGGGGTTTTGACGAAGCACGTGTGCCAAAGCAATTCTAACATGCTCAAGTATTTCATCCAGGTGTCTTCCAGTGGAATGATGTTGCTCTAGAATCACTTTCAATATCTTTTGAAGCCATTCAGGGACGTCAAAGAGGATTGTACCATTGGAATTGGCTTCCTGGTCTACCAGACAGAAGCCAGATTTACCATTTGTCTCTGGGGAGTGAGCAAGTGCACTAGCTTGCCGAGAAAGCGTGTCATAATTTTTTGATGTATCATCTGCAGAGACAATAGCTAACTTCTCCATTTCAACAAAGTCATCCATTAAGCTGATGTCGGAAGCTCCAATTGTTTTGGAGGATAATGACCGCCTCTGTTTCTCATTACGGAAATTCTCCAACTCTGAAATTAGAGCTGTTGCCCATGATTCAGCACAACTTACTTTATCATCACTGCCAATATCAGATACTGATGCCAGAGATGGTTCATGTGACAAATGAATGGTCCTTGTCACCTCCACACCCTTCTGACCTTGTAGTGGTCCTTCAACCTGTGAATCAATCTGCGATAATTTGGAGCCCGTGTGAGCATTCAGGACCCTAGAGATATGGAGTTCCCTTTCTTTCTTACTTAGAGCTTCTTTGAGAGCTTTGCTTTCCTCCTCCATGACAATTAACTGCTCTGTGAGAATGCTGATTCTCTTACTAGGTGTCTCAGGATAATTCTCAACTGCGAAGTCAGACATGGAACCTATTTGCCCAGTATTTATTTTCCTCGTCTGGGCTGAATCCCTTCCAAGCATGTCAACTTCATTTTTCATTTTAGCTACAGCTGCCGGTCCTGGTAACCTTTTTCGAACTAATAGACGTAACCTCTGACATTCTGATTCTAACTTTGCGATTTTCTTCACACTCTCTAGGTGTTGCTTGTGAGACACATCAGCTGTCCTACGGTTGAACTCTCTCTCCTCATTCCGAATCTCAAGCTCCTTCTCAAGAACACGGACCTCATATTTGAGAGAAGCATTATCTTTCTCAGTGGATTCAAGTCTAGCCATTAGGCTACCAATATCTGCCTCAGCCCGCTTTCGCTGTTTATTTAAGTCTTCAACCAATTTTTCCTTGGATGCTAGAGATTTACTGAAATGAGTATTCTCAATGCCCATCTTGGCTAGCCTTTTATTTGTTTCTTCTAATTTCCCCTCCAAAACTTCTTGGGACTTTTCAAACTCCTTTGATGTCTTCATAACAGTATCGTGAATTCTTTTCTCCTGCTCTTCTCTGACAAAATGCAGTTGCCGCATACATTCTTTCAGAGCCGCATCAAGATGTGTGAGTCTCTCTTCAGCAGCTAGTCTCTCCTTCAACGATTCCTCTAGGCTATTTTTTAGAGAAACCACTTCAGTTTCCATTTGCTCCCATCCTATTCAGATAATGAATTTAACAATGAGTAGATTGTAAGTGGAGAGTTAAAAATGAACAGAAGGAATAGAAATATCCAAGCAGATATTCTGTCATATAAAATAGTTGAGAAGGGAAAGGAATTACCTGCAATAGCTTCTTGGGCCATCTTTTCATGTTTCTTTACAAGCTCATCTTTGGTATTACATTCGGAAAGAACATAAGAAAGCTTATCAGTCAAATGTTTCAATTCTTTCTCCAACTCTGCTTTATCAGTTGAAGCTGCCTCTACCTGTCAGGTGAAATTAATTTTCACGCATCAATCAAAGATATATAATTTACACACATCTAGCATGTGCACCCACAATTGTACCACAGACCTATACATGTGTGTGTGTGTGTGAGAGAGAGAGAGAGAGAGAGAGAGAGAGAGAGAGAGGAGCAGGGGGAGCAGCTACTAAGTTTAAGATTACTGTCTGAGGGCTTCAACAATTCACAGAGATCACACTACAAGAAGTTAATTGTCTATCTCTGTGTAAAATTCACTTTCAGATGCATGCTATATAGCTATGAGTTTGATTATACTCATCCATTTTATTGTTGAGTTATATCTGGAAAGTGATTTCCAGCATGGTATGCACCTATATGAAAGAGATGCTGTATGTTCTCCTGAGGTTATAACATTTTTCCATTGAAGGAAGACCTTGCACAACAGATTAACAGATCGTACATGCAATTTCTTCAAGATGCGGCTCCTGAAGAAGAACACAACTTTCTGGTCTGTCCTGTACAAGTTCATTGTCATTCATAAACCAATTGCTGACCCTTTTCCCTTTCATTTAGAAGCCGGACTTAAAATTTTAGAGTAAAGCAGAGGGTGAGGAGGTTTTGTTTAGTGGACAACCAAGCTGTAGTCTTACAAGAGATGCAGGTCATTCACTTGATTAAATGATGCACACTAGAAAGCAGTTAAACTTGTAAATAACCTTAATGGCGATGGTATCAAGCATTGCCACCTGTTATCTCATTAAAAAATAAGAATCTGACTACTCAGATGCATGTGATACAGAATTTTGTATGCAAACAAACCAAAAAAATGACAATGTACCCAGACTTCTATTTTGTGTAGTTTGGCCAACTATTTTTTATTGTAAGTTTCTCACATCGTGAGGGGCAAGATACGAAAGATGGTCTTGACAGTTGCCTCCACTCTGCTTTAAGTACCCATTAGACATGAATACCTCATCCCTGCCTCCTTAGGATTGCACCAAGCAAACTTCCGTTTGAAAAAAGGGTCTATTGCTCATTATGTGACATCATCAGGAAATTACAACAGTTACCTGCTGCTCCTCGTTTGCCTTTAGGGGAAGCTCAACTTTATCATTTGCAATGGTCTTCTCTGCAGATTTCTTTTTCCAAAGCCACGCTTTATGATCCATCACTTAACAAAAATGTATGTCTGAAAGCACATCAAACAAGACAAGTTATGTGTAAAGGCAAGTAAAAAAAGAAGAAATTTTTTTGCATGAAGTCAGAAGCTACAAGTCAATTCTAATCCAGGAAATACAGCTGAATCAGACATAAAGTCTCTAGCTTGTTGTGTGCAACCATCGACAATTCACAGCTTCACGTGAAAGTATATCAGGGATCTGTCAAACGAAATACTTAAAGTGACCACATAGAATTATGGGTTGTAAACAATGCATTCCCTAAAAAGAAGATAGAAAAAGGCACAGATGAATTGCTAAATACTAAAATCGCTTCAGATAAAGTTCAGAACAATAGGAAAAAAAAGGCTTTTGCATATGTGCACTATAGATTCTTATGCATCAGTTCATCCTCGATTGAACATTATGGGGCATTTTAATATGTAAAATAGCCTTGTTATCAATTGTCATCAAATGTTAATTTCAGCATCTGTCTGCACATAGGAATTAATCATACAGTATCGCATTGGGACACCATCATATCCCACTCTCAAGCATGTACCTACCGAAGCAAGGGTTGTGATGGTAAATCGGTAAAAAAGGCATCAGAATGAAACTTTGTACTACATCAAAGGGGAAAGAAAAAAAAAAACTACTTAAATTGGAAATGGAGCAGAACCTCCTTCCCCATCGGAGAATTCAAGTCGGGTAACAAGCGAGAGCATCCCGAGTTTTCATAATCACGGAACTCCTTAACTCAACAGCAAAGACATTCCAGCCTAAAAGCTTACCTTGCCATTGAGGAAGCTAACAATCGATGCGGGATAGATTAATGCTCCCTCTCACATGCAAAAACAAAACGGACGGGAAATAGAACAGGGAGCCGAAAATGCAGAATAAGATGAGGGAGAACCACATGTAGAATTCAACATTAAGTTGAGCATGAAGAAGCTGAAATTTGAAGCCATACTACACGCACATTATGTGTATGAGTCAGGCCGGGATGAACCGATTTGCAGCAATAAAAGTTTCTGAATCAGGCACACCGCTGAATTTTAACACCACCCTCCGGCCAAACCGTACGAATCAAACATCGAGAAGCAGAACCGAGCGAAGGACGAGTTCCACCGGAGCTCCAACTTCAATAGAAAAATCCGAGCGCCGTGACTAACGAGGTTGACTTTAGACAGCGCCGTAACAGTCGCATGCAATGACAAACTCAATCCTAAACGCGACTTCCAAAACCAAAAAAAAAAGAGAACAAGAAAAAGAAAAAACGCAGACATCGATCATGACCGCGTCGCGAAGCGCGGCCTCCGGGCAGCCAATGCGAGTCCTCTCGCGACACTCCAAACACTACACATGACACCGGAGACCGTGCGAGGTCAACGCGAGCATCTAGAGAGGGAGCTGCGGGAACTTACGGGATCGATCAGGCGGCGGCGGCGGCGGCGGCGGCGGCGGTAGGAGGAGCGGGAAGCATGGAGCTCGGGGGAAGCGAGGAGAAGAAGAAGAGATCGCGATCCGGAGAAGGAGGAGAAGCCCGGTTCCGAATTTAATAACACGTCGCCGTAGGGAGCGGGTGGCGCGATCTCACCGACAATCACCGCGAGCGGTTGCAGACAATCGACTCCACGTCGCCGCCGAGGAGTAGCTGTGGAGTAAGAACTCAACTAAAGCGAAAACCAGAAACCCCGAAAGAGAGAGAGAGAGAGATGACGTGGAGTTGACTGAACTGCAACTAGAGAGAGAGAGAGAGAGAGAGAGAGAGGGAAAGTGAGAGTGACGGGAGGGTCACAGGAGACGCGAGTACGGCCTCTTTTTGGGACAATTTGGACAGCGTTCGGGGACCACCGGCGGTCCCGACGGGGCCGCGGTTCCAGCTTTTAGGGTCGAACGGTCCACGTACGGACCGACCAGGCGACGGTGGCCTCTCCAGGCGAGATTACTGTCTGTGCTCGGCCCGGTTGGCCGGATTCGATGTGGGGCCCGCATGTGAATTTTTCTACGAGAAAGTGTCGCCATTTGCCTTTGGTCCGTAGACACGTGTTTGCTTAGAAGAGTTTCTCGACTTCGAGAGGGTTATGATTAGGATTGATATTGACATATTGATCCAAAAAAAAATTTGTTGACAATTAAAAAGCTTAATTTGATTTCAATTAATTTATATTAGATTTTGATTAATAAATAGTAAAATCCCAAACTAATATCAGACTTAATAATATCATAGTAAAATCACAAATATATTATAATTTCAAGTATACAAATTTGAAATTTTTGATGATCAAAAAATTATTTTAAAAATAATTTTTTTACAAATTAATCATTTGAAGTTTTTTTTGTTGTATTAACGGTTATGGTCAATAGGCAATTTGTCTTTGGTAACAACAAAATATGATTATAGAACTGAAAAAAAAAATGGAGCGTGGGATAACGCTTGCGCACGCGCGTGCGGGGTTGTCGTTACGCTGAAGTGGAGTAGTCAATGGAAACTTTGTTAAAGTTCTGTTGGGGCTTCTTGTGTTGTTGGTTGGTTGACTCTCTCTCTCTCTCTCTCTCGATCGATCGATCGATCGCTATCGTTCGCTTTCGCTTTGATCCAACGGACCGGAAGAGCGCGGGTGCTTGTCGACGGACCATGACCACTCACGGGAGAAGGGACGGCGACGTTTCGGGGTAGTGTCTGATCTTGACTGTTGATGAAATTAAATTATCATTTTGATACGAAAATACGAGATTTAAGCAGTGGGGCAAAAAAATAAAATTTCCGACAGATGAATAACGTGCACGTTCGATGGTTAGTTACGTTATAGTCAACTTATATATATCCGATAAGAAATACACGAAATTGCACCTTGTAGTAGTAAAAAGAATGGAAGGTCTTCGGGCTGTTTTGACCACACTCACGAAGGAAAATACCTTAAGAGATTGGCGAATTAAAAAAGTGAATTGCACTTGCATGCATAGGTCAAGCGTTTCTGCTGAAAGAGTAGACGGTGATATATTTGTAAAGTTTAATTTAATTGAACTATGCTAGTTAATTTTACAACACTCCAAGTAGACATCGAATTGAACTGATGATTGACGTGACAATATATTTCCTAATAGCTAGATACAAATGGAAAATGATACGCTTGCGAATCAATGATCTACCCGTGCTTTCGATTATATGATGTCTGTAGTCATTGCATTTAGGTGTCATTTTGTGAAGAACTAAGTTTCGATCGGCGGGAAAAAAATTACCAATAATCAAATCTTTGCCGAATGATGTTGACCCATGCCGTAATGAAATGAGATTTCTCATGAATCATATATACAACTAGATTCGTTTAGATGGATAGAGGGGGAAGAAAAAAAAATACAAATATGTACAATGAAGTGTAAATTCGTTAGTAATTAAATACTTGTTTTTTTATTTTTTGAGTAATGTGTCACATTGATTAAAGGGAGCACTATGAACTATAGTTAGTATAGGGTCCATCACAATTTAAGTGCAATCAATGGTAGGATTATTGACCTATCTAAGTGAAGTCTAAGTCTATTTATTTAAGATAGGATAAAGATAAGATATCCCAGGAATCTCAATACTAATTACTAGGGCGTGAATGCTCAACCGAGAACACCCCTTTTTGTTCCTCATATATTAAAATTCATCTAAAGGAATTACTATATTAAATAACTTATTGACATATAAATGCATAAGTAAATTATATAGAAAATTTATCAGATAACTCAATATATTAACATAATAGACACTTGTAGATATTGTTAATGAGTACTCATTTATTAACAATACTTGATTTGGAATAATGCAATTTCCAAGCATTAAATGTGCTTGTCAGTGCATTCAAAACTGCAAAATTCCCTTAATTGGTTGGAGGGTACTCGTTAACAAAATCATCTTTGAAAAGGTACCTTCAAACTCGTTAGCATGAACCGATGAATAATTACTAAAAATAATAATAGCTCCAATTCCACCTCTATTTTTTTCTTTGACACTTTGACTAAACGAGGGATGCTCACAGCTCATGATTCTTCTTGTATTTCATCCGCTCATCCTATCATTGAGTCCAGCTCAAAAGTTTCCAATTAGTGATGCCACTTTTATCATAATTAAATGAAAAGCACACACTGAATTATTTGTAGTACGGTCCACACTCGACATTGTGGTCGCTGCCAATTCTTGACCAATTTGTCCCTAAGAGAATCAATAATTCAACGGATGGACCGTCAATGTCCTTCACTTCACGCCACGTGTGCTCGTTCTCTAGCGCCTACCCACTTCGTACTTGTGAATTAAGAAGACCCAAAAATACTTGAAAGGACAATACCCACTAGAAACTACTATCGATTCATCGAATATAATTAAAAAAAAGGCGGCATGATCAAAGAACGGGCGCTGAATCCCTATTCTAATTTTTTAATATTTTCAATTTCAAACATTTTGTGGCAAAGCATCGCTGCTCATCGTTCAATACATGTTCAATTATTTATAAAGCTGGGATGGCTGTCGACCACCCCGAATTGCAAAAAGAGGACCACCATTCAACTAAAGATCTCCCATAAATTAGCCTCCTCCTCATCATTCCCTTCTCTCTGTTTTATTCAGTCGGCTGTTTACGATATGTCGATTTGAATAGATAGGTCGGTCCAAAATGGGAGTTAGGAATGTGCGAGCTTTACTTATATTAATAATTCGCCATGGTAAGGTGGCGCACTCGTGAAGCAATCCCCACACCACAACCACCGCCCCCGGAATTAAATGGAGAACGTGAAAGGAGCACGAGACGGACGCGATGATCATACACCAATCATGATGTTCAGCGGTCTCTTGTCTGCTTTAATTCAGCGCGACTTTTGGGTCAGTGACAGCCTCGCTTTAACCTCGCTTTAGTTGATTGAGATAGCTTCATTGCGTCGCTCAATTAATAAGGGCTTTTTGTCGATGACTGAGGATGCCACATAAAAATTTCAAATCAGTATATCCTCGCAACACATTCGTTGACAACTATTTTTCATCCTACCCAAAAAAGAGTCTCATACTTCTGAAATAATAAGGGATTTTTGTCGAATGACTGATGATGCCACTAAAAATTTCAAACCAGCATCCTCATGACACATTCGTCGACAGCTATTTTTTTATCCTACCCAAAAAAGAGTCTCATACATCTGAAAATTAATTTTTGGCTCATGAAAAAAACTCAAGTTGGTATCCTTGACCAATATTTGTCCCCCTCTATCCCATTAAAAGGCAAATATGTTAACAAACTTGGATTTTTCATATTAGATCTGTCATTCTTTGTGTTAGATTTTATGTGTGCATTTTAATGGGATATTGAACTTAAATGCTGATTGGATAGATTTGGGTCGGGAGTATGGAATTTTTCACGAGACGATATTAATATGTCATGGGCTACCAATTGTAAAATTGATTTTAAGATGAAAATTAATTTGGAGCAGTTGTATAATAAGGATATCGATTTTGAGATTTTTTTTTCAAGTTATTTTAAATGAATTTTAAATGTGCAAAATATATTCCCTGAGGAGTTATTGCTAATGAGTGCGTTTGATGTGCAGGGCGATACCATAATGGCTATGCGGGTCATTGTCACACAACTCATTTGATGTGGCCATGACCTGAACAAGCCAACAGAATCCCAGTAATTACTTAAAATTGACGCTTTTTTCTTTTCCTTTTTCTTCTAAATAGTAAGATAGAGTTTGGATTAGTTTTCGTGAATCTCGATCAGTCCTTCTCCTCAAGACATTTTAAGGGTGCCCACCTTCACATTGACTTGGTGTTTTCGAGAATTTACTTCTCAAGTGCTCCCAACAACACCACCAAAAAAGTTAAGTTCATACCTAAATTTTGTAAAAACGATCATGTTAATGAGTGCTCGACATACTTAATTTGGGATAATTTGATTTTCAAAGTATCGATTGTGCATGACATGAGAACAAATAATAAATTGGAAACTATACATTTTCCAAAAAAATTGTGGCTTAACAAATGTCCTTGAGGTGCCCCTAATAAATTCCTTTTAAAACAATGCATGCTGAACAAAATGTTGATTGACCGACCAAAAAAAAAAAGAACAAAATGTTGATTGGACATATTCGAGACGAGAATCGGAGTCCAGACCTCCGACCAGAATAAACCAGAAGCAATCAATTGCACATTCGAGGCGATTTCACGACGCGATAGACAAAGAAAGAAGAGGGGGTTAGTTGCAAAAATTGACAGCTTAAGGGCCAGATTGTAATTGACCCTAAGCATTGTGATCTAATTGAAAAAAAGGTAAAAAAAGTAAGAGATATTCATAGAATTGGGCTCGCTCCTCGGCCCATCATTATCTTTTAATGACGAGCAAATTGGTCTCCGAACGGGAAAAGCCCACGGCCCATCTGGCATCCGTCTCCATTTTCTTCGCTGGGCGATCCTCGCTCCGATTCGAACCGCCCCGACTCTCTGGTGTTCGAGCGCCGTCTCCCGGCGGCAAATCTCGACCTCGCCCGATCATCTCCGGCAGCATTCATCGTCTTCTCTCCGCAGCGATGGTGCAGAAGCAGCACCACAAGTCCAACGCCAAGAAACAGCCTCACGTAAGCGATTTCCTTCGCTACTTATGGTTGCAATTTCCATCTATTTGGGCACTCGTGACTGTTGCTTGCTCTTCGATGAGGCGGCGTATCTTGTCTCCGAAGGAGTTCGAAAGTTTCAATTGCTGTGATAATCTGTTTGTTGCGGCGAGGCCTCTGAAATTGAGCTTTCGTGGAGGTGTTTTGGCTAAGTTCTTTGTTGGAGTATTCGTCGGTGGTTGTTTTCGGAATCTGAGTGGACGTGAATGTGGTATGCGTTGATGAACAGGTCAAAAAGCAGGGGAAGCAAGCGGATAACACGCAGTTCCGAGCTCAGCTTGATGCGCTGGGCCTGAAAATTGTCCAGGTGACTGCAGATGGTAATTGCTTTTTCAGGTCTGTGTTCCTTGTTAGAAAAAGATCACCGTATTGTTCATGATTTTGTTGAATGTTTCCAGGGTTTGATTTGTTTTGTTAGATAACAGTATTCCTCTCTGTTTTGGAAGATTTTTGGTATGCTCATTGCATTACCGCTCTGTCGTCGGGACACAACACACTGTGCATTTTATGGTACACTGGTTCTGGAACACTATCATCGATCTACTAGAAATTCCTCTGTTGGAAAAATTATTGCATTTCGTATAATTTATTACAAAGAAGAGCTCTATTTTTCGGGGAATGTAGCTCTTTTAACTTAGTCTCGAGGATATTGGATTGACTCTTCCGATATCCAACTAAGTAACTTTGTAAAATTCTATTACTATTGTATCGCTATTGTACAACGCCTAGAAAAACAAACCATGTTCCTCATTCCTGTTTTCATTCCACATATTTGAATTATCCATCCTCTAGGTAATCTTACAGCCTTGTGTGGAGCTTTTGTTTATAGAAATGCCTTTGCTACGGTTGGAATTTTCATAGTTGTCCACTCTTGTTAATCAGGGCCCTTGCAGATCAGTTGGAAGGCAATGAAGAAGAACATGGGAAGTACCGTAGTATGGTTGTTCAGTACATATTGGTATGTGGAGTGCAGATTTCTCTTTTTCAAACTGTAGGAATTATGTTTTTTTTTTTTTGGGGGAGGGGGTTACATAGTGATGTAGTCCTCATTTGTATTAGTCCTCAGTGATCCGAATCTAAACTTTATTTGGTGCATTTTGTTCTTGAACTTTTCTGTAAGTATTGATGGATCTCACACTTATATAGACACTGAAATAGCATGCCTTTGGAAGAAAAAACCAAGTTAAAATGGGTATTATACATTGAAGCATACATTTCTGCTGCCAATGGTTATTCCTGGTGATATTCAGCTCACAGTCACAGTTGCATAGAGCTATAACAACACAAGGATCACCTGAGCAATTTGACATTCTTATTTTACTAGAGAGGAAAACCTTCTGAGTGTTAACCGTGGTTTGGATGGTGTATCTTGGCCTAAACTGACAGGTGCAGGAGGAAGCTGGACTTTATAGTTACCCGCATTGTTCTAGCCTACAGGAATGTGCGGTTGCTACTTTAGGGTGCCATTATTATGCAAACCGACATATTTTTGGAGGAGATATTGAGAAAATAAAAATTTAGAGAATTGATACTAACGTAGAATAAGTCAACTTTTTACCATGCATGATAAAACTTTAATGTTTTGCAATGGCACAAATCGATAGTCTTGCTTGTTTCAAGTTTCAACAGAATCCTTTATTTTCATTGGTTTTTTCTCATAGTGATGTGTTTAAGGAAATAAAATCCTCGTCTGAAGAATGGACCTGATATATGCATCTAAGATGGGAATTGTTAATGACAGAAAAAGCGTGAAATGTTTGAACCATTTATTGAGGATGATGCGCCATTTGAGGAGTATTGCAAAACCATGGACAATGATGGCACATGGGCTGGTCATATGGAATTGCAAGCAGCTTCTCTTGTTACACGGAGTAACATTTGCATTCATCGGGTAAGACTGACAATGAAGTCATCAACCATCACCTACGTGAAGTTTTGTTGGTTACTGTCTTTTCATTCCTTCGGGAGAAACATCCAGACTAAATGAGGATGTCATGAGACTTGTCAATTGTTAGCCTTGCTACTGGATTTGAAGATTTTGCTGTTTAAGCATGCATCCTAGAATTCGATGACCATTGAAGGACCCATGAATATTGGTTTCCAGACTCATTCTCCACTTAATCATATAATGGCTTTCTTCCCCAATATGGCCCTCCTTTATCTTAGAATTTATTCCCCCATCATTGTTTAGATCAAAAGACCACTTAGGACGTTGTTCTCATAATGGTTATAGCTTGTTCTTTTCTGTCTGGTTATAATTTGTTACTCTTTAGACTGAAAAATTGACTCATCCGAAGCGCAATGATATCCGGCATGTCTCGTGATGTCTATTGTGGCGAAAGCATGTGGAAGGACCATTGATAGTGATGTGCAAAAGATTTTTTCAGAGATATATTGCACCTTTTAGCACAAGGAAATCCTATGGGTGCATATAATCCTAATTCAAAGAAGACTTAATATATCGAACTCGTTACAAAATTGCTGGCTTTTTGGGTGTTCTATATGTCCTTGATGAATCTACACAGCACTAATTTGTTTTGATACATGCTGTGCATGCAAATGTCTGTTCGTTGATGCCAAATGGAACAATTTATCTCACTCCTTGCTTGATGCAGAACATGTCACCTCGGTGGTACATACGCAATTTTGATCAGCCTGGTGCTCGTATGATCCATTTGTGAGTTTTCTGAATATAGAGACCGATGCTTTTTTTGCTAAGCAAGTGCTCACATACTGGGATGAGATCTGGCTCTGTTTGTATACATTTTACTTTTTTCCCGTTTTAAAAGATTTGAAAATAAAACAATGTTTTTATTTTTAAGTGATTATGAAAAGATTATATATTTCTCCTGGTCAAGTTTGTTTATTTTTAAAAGGTTTTAGGTGTTTCGAGTTTCAAAAAGTCAAATGCAAGAGCTGCAAGATCTTTTTTTAAAAACGAAAGCTATAAGTACAAGTCGTCCAAACAAACCAGCTCATTACACAAAAGAAGGTACTGCAGCTTGTTCAGGTAGACTGCTGATTTGTGAAATTATTTTGGCATGCAAGGACAACATCTCATAAGTTGCAGATCCGAGTGTAGTTGCGGTGTTGTTAGATTTAACCATGGAAGTTCTTTTGCTAGTTTGAGAGACGTTTTGGTGTGGTCGGAGAGGGATAAATTACTGGCTAAGCATATGTGGTAGGAGACTGAAATGTCACTTTAGCTTTTGTTTCTTCTATAAATTATTTTATTGAAATTCCCATTCATAATCCTTCAATGAATGGCATCCCTTAATATTCTAAGTTAAGATGGATTGGATCTGTCTAGGTAGTAGCCATCGTGACCTTGGATTGTCACGAGGATCATGAAATTTAGTGGATATATGATATTCCATACTTTACTATCTTCGATAGGTGTCATCATGTGAAACCAGTAAGCATAAAAAATGTGTGTTGTGCCATTATTGTTTTGTGGATAGGGAAAATCTTATGTTCTTTTTGTACTGATGGTGTTTCATTATTTGAACTTATATATTTTGCTTTGCTTTATTAGATCTTATCATGATGAGGAACATTACAACAGTGTGAGGTTGAAGGAAGACACTGGAGATGGGCCAGCTAGGCCAATTACAATCAAGGTTGCTACTGGAATTTAATTCTAATTTACTTAGTCAGTAGGGAAGTTGGACAAATTGTGAATTTAAGTATGTGATTTGATAATTTCTTTTGCTGAAAGGTCGATTCTAATCTCTCATCATCGTCTCGTCAAGCAAAAGCTGGGTCAAAGAAGTCTAAAGCAGGAGCTGGTAAGGATATTACTGATGCTGGATCCATCAAGCTAGTCATGGCTGGAAGTGGTTGTGAGAACATTGAGAAAGTTGAGCAGGTTATGTCCTCGCTTCTTCTGCTCGCTTGTTTGCATTAAATGCTTTCCTCTCATTTGCTGGGTGTCTAGAATTATAATACAAGACCTTTCTGTGGCTTCTGTATGACATGCGATACTTTTACAGACATTGCTGCAAATGTATGGGGATGTTGATGCTGCCATAGAGTATTTGATAGCAGAAAAAGGTATTGAAGATTTTTCAGAGGAAGCTGTCCGGTCTCCCTGCAATGCAGATGCTTCTCATGGTAATGGCTGGTCAGTATTTATCTCTCTAGATTTTCTTTAATAATTTAACTTTGCAGTTTCAGAGATACCATGTTGAGCTTCACGAGAAGCTTGTTTGGAGTCATTTTGATGCAACTGGTAGAATTAGCGTGCTTTGTCTTGTCAACCATAGATTTTTGGGGTAGTCAAACATGTTACACCCAAAACTATTTCATAATTCTGTGGTGTTTAGGTGATGATGCCAGTGGAAATTCTGAGGAACAGAGAGAGGAACCTGTGGAAGAGGCCAAAAAGGAAAATCCACCTAGCAATAGCACTAAACGGACTCATGATGATGGCAGTGCCCAGCGAGAAGACAAGGTTTCCACAAAAGATGACTATGTTACCTCTTTTACCATTTTGGTTTTAGCTCAAATGTGAGAACTGTTGGTGATGCGCTCCATTTTTATTTGCTTGTTTTATCTTGCAATGCAGAAAATTCCAAGAAACAAGAATTGTCCATGTGGTTCAAAAAAGAAATACAAGTCCTGTTGCGGGTCAGGGACAGGGAAAGTCTCTGCAATTTCCAAGTATTTCTCGTTCTCTCAGTGCTTTATATGTCAAGTTATAGTTTAAGCTTGTCTTTTGTTGAAGTTCCTTTCCTGTTTCCGTGTGATTTGAGTTCATACGTATCTTGAAATTATGGCTTATGTATCCAAAATTGTATCGTACTTAACTTCAAGTCTGGACTATTTTCTCACTCCTATGCTTTGTCGAATAATGGGTTCACTTTGGAAAAAAGTTCATACATGAGTAATAAAATTTGTACTTACAAGAACAAAGACAGCACTGAAGATTTCTCCTTTTTTATGTCTAAATGTTGTTTTGCAGTAATCAAGCTCTTGAATCCAGATAAGATAGAAAGGAAAAAGAAGCAAGGGAAGAGAGGGTCTAACGCATCTGCACTTTATAGTGGATCTGATGGAGGGCCACCTGACATGGGGGCTCTTTGTATCTGATCTTTGGTTAAAGTATGTGCACCATCATCTATTGAATTTCAGATATCAGTACGCTGTCTTTCAAATATTTGATTAGACACAAATTTTTTTCTACTTCCATTAGCATGAATTTGATGCATGCATCTCTTTTTTGATCTTTGGGATAAGTGCGCTTTCTAGTTTTCCACCTGTTGCCAACTTCAGAAAAATCTATAGGTACAAAATTTTCAATGGTGTTATTTTTCTTGGATAGTCTGCCCGTTTGATGCATTTTATATTGGCAATTTAATTTGGAGATTCTTTGCACACATAACTGTTGTGCATGCATATAACACCTACCCTGGTAGATTTGTTGGCATTGGCATAGGTGAGTTTGGTGAGAAGTCAAAGGGGGAAGGAGATAAGGAAATTCAGTTATTGCTGTCCCTGGGCTAAACCTTTTCATGAATATATAAGAGACATCACATGAATTTGACAAGTGATGGTTTAATTTCTAAATTCCCTTCCAAAGTGATGGTTTTGTTGTAACCGTAGTTTGGGGTTCCCATGAAGATGTCATTCCTTTTCCTTTTATTTCTTTGACAAAAAAGGCACTAAGCATTTATGCACACTTCTTCTTGTAATTGATAAAAGACGGGTAAGATCCAAAATGCACTTAAGCTCCATCTATAAGGACCCAAATGCAATCCATCTGCAGTTGGAGATGACACAGATAGTACATATGCTAGTTCTTCCATTCAAATTGGTGCAGATTTCTAAAATTAAACGACTTTGACTGACAATTTATCTTTGGTTATTTTGGCAAAAAAGTGGTACAGATCTTTTGTTGGTTTTCATTGGTTGATATATCATCATAACATCATTTAGACGAATTAAGTCTCCAAAGCTCCTAAGTGATGGATAGTGTGTAAAGACCATGAGCACCTGCGAAGTTTTAGTAGTAGATTTTCCAATAATCCCACAGTAATTCTGAATTTTTTATATTGTTTTTGTGGAATTGCATTGTGTCAGATGGGGCTTGTCCAGTTCTCGAGAATCACAACAGTCTTGCGGCTTCGTCATTGCATCCATGAGGGAGTGGTGAGAGAATCGAATTGTGAGCAGGAAATTGATGCTGAAAGAAGTCTATAACTTGAGCTTCTTCCCGGAGCAACTTATGGGGTTACTCATTATTTTTTCTTGGCTTGCCTCAAATATAAATCTTTTCATTCTCTATTAGCTGCAACGTAGAGCGCATGTTAGTCTGAGGTTATCTTCTGTTTTCAAAGGCTGGTACCTTACTAGTCTTGTATACTACCTTGTCCCAAAATGGGGAAATAAAAGATCCTTACTTCATCTAGCATCTTAATTGAACCTTGCATGGTAATGCTGCTCTTATAACGCAGGGAGTTAAGCGATTTTTTATGTTAATAAAACTCTCTGTAGATTCATTAATTCCATGTAAGAAGTCAAAAACACATGATACTTTGCAAGATTGAAAGGTGTGCCTTGTGAGGCCCATTTTCATTCAAATGGTGATCCAACATATGGGAGGGCATAATTGCCCACTGATATGGGAAAATGTAGACATCCCGAGAATTTAATGCGATAAAAGCGTCTTCGGCTTGGCCTATGCCGTGATGTTCCGTGGATGTCTAGGCCGGTAAGTGGACTTTTCCCATCGTGCGCCATTGTTGAACGAGATTGGTCAACCTGCTTCTTCATTGTCCTGGAAAAGGTGGTCTGTAAAAGCCAGGAGACCACACCTAGGTCCCTTCCATGAGATAAGTGTACCTAGCTATTAATTGTCTAGTATAATAGACTTTCTTATTAAGTACTTAGATAAGGTTCTGATTTAAAATAATTGATATAGTTGTTAGCCATGTGTTTAAGGTCTATCTTATGGTTATGTTCAACCATTTTGTATTATGAATTGAGAATTTTAATAGGAAATACATGATGCGTTGTTTTCAAATCTTTGGTCCATTGATTTTGTAGAATGGCTCCGCCAGGGTAATTCTAATCAGAGTATAGAAGGGCCAGTCCTAGATTAAGGATAATTTACTTGGAAACCATATATATACATATACACACACACACATATATATTGAAGAGTGTTAATCAAGTTTAGAATCACCATGTGTCAGTAAAAGGGACAAGGTCATGATGTTATATGACGCGGTAGCGACGTGTGGTGTGGCAAGCAAATCAATTTCAAAATTTAAGTGTCAAGTAAGAGGACCGGCATTTTATACGATCGATTTAATTGGATGATCACATCATGTTAGCCGTTAGTGATTTGATTGCTGAATAAAATAATTTTCTCAAACAAGGAGGTGGCTCCTTGAAAAGTTTTCAAATGCTAGAATTCCCAAGCTTGCGAGAACTTTAGGAAACCTACTCCCTTTGAAGAAATGCTATTTATCATCACCTAAAGTTGCAAGGACTCTCAACAAGTACCGCTGTTGATATGCACTTTGTAGTTACTAAAAATCCATACCGTCACTTATGGGTTTGATGAAGGAATTTATCATGCTATTGGATAAGTCCTAAGTGAAAGGATCATCAAGAGATAAACTCTACAATCAAATTGCTAACCTCAAAAGAAAGATACTAACTAGAGATGTAGTGATGATAATGAGGACTTCATGGGACTTAAGACCGTCAGAAAAATACTTACTATGTACAAATATTATCATTTACAAATAAAGAGGAGAAATACTGTATCAATGGAGAATTGAATAATGATGATGCTCACAAATTAGCAATAACGAAAGGGATGTTCGTGATGCAAAGTTTTACTTTATTAATTTAAGTTTACTAACGACTAACATTAACATAAGGGCATAACAAAGATTATTTTTGGCAATGAGCAAAGTTTAACATACTGCTATAATAGGGATAAGTTTAAAAACACATTAGTTCTGCAAAACTTTTTGCTTCATCTATAAACTGCATAAAAAAAATTTAAAATTACCCAAGTAAAGGGAAACAATGCTTGGGGAGATGAAATATGAATACAATTTGTTTATAAATAAGTACTCCAGAAGTCGTAAAATTTGTTGTGAAAGTATAATCAAGTTCCAAGACTTTCAAAAAGTGAAATGAAGTCTTAAAATCTATCCAATCAATAAAATTAAGTAATTTTGTTAGCTCCACCAAATCTGAGTAACGAAAAATATTGACATGCCATTTATTGATGTGATTTGACTACATGTGCTAAAGATATTTGAGCCAAACATGAAGCCGAATTGAAGTATCTTGTGTGCCAAGTCACCCTCTCTCCATTTTCCAAATCTTACATTAGAGATTGAAGTGAATGCCATCTCTTACTTCAACGACAAACATAAATGTCCCGAGGTATTAAGAAACATATGCCAACCCCCAGTTTGTTGCGCTGGCTTAATGATTGCTTCTTTCAGAGCTGCACGCCAGCACTATTACACTCACCTCTTCCCATTTAGTTTGTTTCGTTGTCGCTGTCACTGCTGTGCCCGTACCTGTTGTAGTACATGGATGTGTCCATGTCCGTGTGCATGTTCGTGTACATGTATGTGTCCTTTCGCCATATATGGCGTGGGAGAAATTTGTAGAAGAATTCTTTGAACTTCATTTCACATATTGAAGCTAGATCCACTAATTGCTTGTCTTCGAGCACAACTTTCAAATTATTATCCATTTGCTTGCATCTTAGCACATATCCCAATTTTTTTATGGTTCCACCCGATACATTGAGTGTGAGGCTAAATTGTAAGCAATCCTTGCCAAATTCAAGAAAATCAACTTCTCCCCCCAACACTCCCCACAGCACATTCGGTTTGAGATATTGAATCCACATGTGATTCGAATTAAATGAACCGAGAGATCCTGATAACCCATTCCGTCTTTGGCCGTTAAGATGGGGCACAATGTTGAAAAATATTTCCTTTTTACCATCTTTTACGGTGAAAGCAATACAGAGAGCTAATCCCAAGAACTTATCATAAAAGTCTTGTGAAACCATGAAAGATATGGTACTGCCTTCAACAATGACGAACTCCTCTGGCATATCTCCTCCGGGAAAAATATCCATGTAGTGAGGAGCAATTTCAAAATAGCGACACTTCTGTTATACCAGTAAATTGTTAGATGTACTAAAGTTAATAATTAGTTAAAATAGAAGAGTTTGATTTGAGAATTTTTTGGGTAATTTAACCAAAGCTAGAGTTTTATAATAATTAAACATATCGATCTTTCCTTGCCTTATATGTAATACTTATGAAATCATTCACTTGCGAGTATCGTTGTAGCACATGGTGTAGAATCACTCTATGTTAGATTTGCTTATTTATATAGAATTTTTAGTTTTTGCGTTATACAAACACAGTGCGCTTGACGTACACTCCAACAAATCAACACATGCACTTATGCATCCGCGCATACCCTGGCCCCCCCGCCCCCGGGGGGCAGCGTGGTGGGGTGGAGAGAGAGAGAGAGAGAGCGACTGACCTCAACTGATAAGTCAGAGCATGGCATCGACACGTCACGCAAGGGTAGCTCAGGGGAATGGGACACGTCATCCAAGTGATCGTCGTCGTCTGTTTCTGTGTCACTTGTACCGTCTGCCGCTAAACTTGTTGGTTCATTATCTTCAGAGTGTAGCCACCACTATTACATATAGGTGCAAAATCACAATACATTAGCTTGTTTTGTTTACCAGCATTTGCAGCTTTTGCATTATACAAACACAATGCGCCCGACATACACTGACAAATCAACTCATGCACTTATGAATGCACGCGCACCCGGGGAGAGAGAGAGAGAGAGAGAGAGAGAGAGAGAGACCTTAGACATGAAATCGGAAAGTGAGGACTCATCCTTGCTGTCGTCGCCTTTTTCTGTTTCACTTGTACGGTCTTCCTCTAAGCTTTCATTATCTTTCTCATCCTTGCTATCGTCGTCTTTTTCTGTTTCACTTGTGCGGTCTTCCTCTGAGCTTTCATTATCTTTTGGTATGGCGACCGCTATTACATATAGGTGCAAAATCACAATATATTAGCATTTGCAGCTTTTGCATTATAAAAACACATTGCAGGACGCTAGTGGGAGGATCACAGACTCAAAGCCTGAGAATGCAGGAGGAGTGGTTTATGACCGGTCCTCTATTAACTAAATAAATAACTCCCGATCTCCGAAAGTAGAGGCTCCGATCATCCACAGAGAGGGATTTTCCCAACAAAAAACGTTTTCTCCCTAACCGAACCGAGGGGATAGACCACGTTATGGCCGATGTGATTACCAACCAAAGGGCAAAAAAGGGACTCCCGTGCCTTGCAGACTCCACTAAAGTTGGAATTTAAGCACATAATGGAAGCATGAATTGATACGTAGGAAAGGGCTTGGGCTACTAATCCTATAAATAGATGAATCAATGAATTGAACCATTGAAAATGATTCCTATTCTTGTGAGCCAACCTTCTTTATCTATGTCTACCTGAAACCAACTATCAACTCTGAGGCAAGATAATCATTCTTACATCGCTCCTTCAGCTATACATGGTGTGTCATGCAAACTGTAATTGTTGGGAGAGAGATGAGAGGGCAAGAGGGGTGGGAGGGGGAAGAGGGGAGGGAGAGAGAGACCTCAACTGAAAAGTCAGCCATGATATCGGTGCGTGGGGAGTTATCCATAACGTCATCTTCTTCTAAGCTTGTTTGGTGATTATCTTCATGGTCTACCCACCGCTATTATATGTAGGTGCAAAGTAATATATTAGCTTGTTTTGTTTACAAGCATTTGCAGTTTTGCATTATAAAAACACAAAACACCCATATCAATCACACACACACACCACAATCGTGGGTGGGGGGGGAGAAGGGAGGGAGGGAGAGACCTTTTCCAGATCTGAGAGATCCGCCGAAATTTCTTCCTCTCTAGTCGTTTCTTCATCATGATGCCAAATCTCATAAAACAAACTTGGATCTAACAACTTGTCATCTTGATTAAAAGCCTCCAACTCGTCCTTTAGTGACTTGCATATCAATCGAAATCCGCACTTTTTTACCATTACACCATCCGATGCTTTAATGCTTAACTGGAAAGACCTTGAGTCATTTCGATCAAAAGGGTCTACTCCCCATAGGTTCTTCATTGCATACAACCGTAATAACACATGTTCCGAATGCAATATGTGCAAACTCCTCGACAAGGAGTACCTATGTTGGAATCTGCCATTAGTGTATAAACTGAGCTTAAAATCCTTTTGTTTCCCTTCCTTTACTTGAAATACAACACATATAGCTAATCTTAGGAACTTCTCATACAAATCCTTCGAAGCTGTGAAAGATATATAACCCTCCTTATTCAGGAGTAACCATTGCGGCATCTCTCCTCCAGGTAGAATAGTTTCTGAAGGTGATGATATGCAACATGATTCCCAAAATTGCTGTTGTAAAAGTAAATTGTTAAGATATTATTTCGAATTTAACACTCGAAAAAGAGGAGTTTCAATGAGTCATATTTAGCTACAATTGGTGATATATGTACACGACTTCGTATTAATCAGAGAGGGAGGGAGAGTCTAACCTTACTACGGATCGAATCACGAAATAATCGGTTAACGGACAATATGTCGGAGGGAATTTTTCTTAGAGATTCACAATTCCTTGCCTGCAATATAGGCAATTGCCCTGAAACCTCGCTAATCTCTTGTAGTTGTCGGCATTCCGAAACATCCAAATTAAGTAAATTATGTAGGTGCCCACACGTTGGAAGCTTAGCAAAATTATTTTTGCGCAAAGACAAATGTTCTAAGGAGGGAAAACATGAATGATTCTCTAGGAACTCTACTTCTTGTAGATTGCATCCCATAAGCCATAAGGACTTTAGCTTGAGAAATCCTGTCTTGCTACGCATATCACTCGAATCCTCCTCCTCCTTTGGAAAATTTATTAGTTTTGAACAACCATCAAGCCACAAGCTCTCAAGATTTGGCAACTTGTAAATGCTAGATGGGAGGTTTGCCAATTTCTTGCAATCACTTAAACTCAAACATTCCAAAGAGACAAGATTTTCTATGGATGCCGGAAGTTCCTCAATTGAAGTATCATCTAAAAAAAGTTGTTGCAAGCATTTCATTTTATCCGGAATATCAGGGAATCTTCGCAACTTAGAGCAACCACAAAGATTGAGAAATTGAAGATTCTTGGGTTGGAGTATATCAGGGAGATGATGAAGTTTAGAGCAACCTTGCAGATTCAACAACCTCAACTTGGCATGATATGCAAGTGATTCGTGAGCATGCTCCAAATTTTTGCACCCATTGAGATTCAATTCCTCGAGATTTGGACAAAAATCAGGTTCGGCATACAAACCATGGACATACATTCACTAAAGTAAAGGAACTTCAAATTTTTAAAGTCCTGCAAGAAATATCCACATGTGAAGAAAATAAAGATAAAAATATTTAATGAAAAACCACTTGATCATCATTCAAGACCCATGTGATCAGAAATTAGTTGATCATATGGTGTATACAGAGCACTCCCACTCCCTTTTTAAATATGAGTTTATTAAGCGATCCTTGGCCAAAAGAGAAAATTAAAAAAAGAATAATACTCATAATTTCACCACACACTAAGCTCTATCAAGCGACACACAAGAGAAATCATTCCGATGCTAAGTAGTGTGGCCACTTCTACTATGTATATGTTTAGAATCAATACATGTAATTCAGAGAGAGAGAGAGTGTGACCTCAAGTGGGAGCACATGAGCCATGGTCAAATCCTTTGCCAGCTAATGACATGAATTTAAGCTAACATAGGTGGCACTTGATGGACCTACAATCTTATGCAGAGATATGCAAACCTGCCATAATGGTGGTGGAAGCTTGGGAATCTCTCATGTCATCACTTATTAGGTCATGGTGCTTAGTTGATTATTTTTGAGAATCACACATTTTGTTGAATGTAGTAGACCCTTGATCCATTATATGTTGCTGAACTTTATATTAGTGAAATTGTGCGCCCACATGGTATTCCAAAGACAACTCCTTTACGTCATGTAGTGAATGCATCTTTTAAATCCTTTGGATCTTACACCATTATCCACCACTAATATGGAGAAAGAGCTAAGACAATCAATAAGTTACATGAGGAAGGGAGGAAGAGAAGTCCGTAGCAAAATGTCAAATATCCCAGTCAAGCCAAAAAAAAGAAAAATAGAAAAGCCTGCTGTTTTTAAAGAAGGTGATCTTGTCTAGATTCATTTGAGAAGAGTGTTTTCCACCTAGTCGTGGTGCTACAGACGGTTCTTTTCTAGTTTTGGAACACATCGATAATAATACCTGCAAAAGTGAGCTTTGTGGAAGGAATGGTGTTTCCACTAGTTTCAATGTTGCTGATCTATCACTATGAAGTTGGCCTCGAGGAGGAGTCTTTTCAAGATTTCAAGATTCTCTCTTGTGAATAGAATAATAGGGATAAAATATATTTCTTGATCAGTGAGCCTGTTTTATACTTTTTAGGATTGTTTTATTCTCGATTACAATGTGATAATATTGTAGCTTGTTTGAATTTTGTATTTCGGGTTTTTTTTTTTTTTTTTTACTTGGAGGTTACTCAAAGGTACGGTAGGCTCCTACTTATAAGTGCCCTCTCGGTGTCTCATGGTAAACACAATTAATCTATTAAATGAAGTTTCATTCTATCTTTTCTTTGTCTTTCTCTCTGCCCTTTTAGGGGATTCATGAGTGAACGAGAGAGTGCTGCATCCTTGGACTGGCCTACAAAGGCGGTGATTTGGCCAAGGGAGACCTAGTGTGTGTTGTCTCTTTCCTATCCTCCATAGTGGGGTTTTTCCACTTCATTTAGATTGAAAAACCCCTTCTATTTATTTGTTCGCTCAACACATTCCGGCGTCAATGTGGCCGACAAGCATGACAGCAAAATTGAAAATCCATGAAGTTTGTCTCTTTTGAGGCATAGGAAGAGAAAACTAAAGAGTATGCACAAGATTTGAAAAAAATTGATATCTATGCAAAACCACTAAATTAGAAATATTTAATGGAAAAAATTTGATATATGATATTTCAAGATTAAAATTTGCAATAAGAAATTTGTTATGGGATAGAAAAGATTAAAATTTAGATTGTGAAACATGTGAGAGATAAAATAGATTAACAGTTTATGCACCTCTCAGTGAATACAATATTTGTTAAATAAGTAATCGAGACATTTTAGGGAGGACTTAAATTGAAATCCTGCGGAAGGTCACCTTTGCTTTGTATAGTAGAATATATATGGATATAAATATAATACATATATACATAACTTAAGATTAGATTTAAGTTAAAATATATTTAAATTAGCAAAGCAAGCCCCTTACTTCTCTTTATAAAGCCTTATTAGTCATGCGTGAAAGCCATTACGCGCTACCAGCGTCCTAGATGTGGTGCGCTAGCGCATCTATAAAGTAAGACTCTTCCATGGAATTGTACTCCACAAGCTTTTATTTAAAAAAAGCGGGAGAAGGAATGGCTGGTCAATCTATCTCCCCTGAGAGTTGCTTTTCGTCCTGTGATTTCTCACTTAGGAATAAATGGAGTAAGGGTGCAACCGAATGGCCCGATTGAAAGGAAAGGAGGGGAACATGTTGCATACTTGGAAGGAGAAGGAGAAACTCCCCATTATATTTGAAAATGAATATTTTATCCATAAAGATGAAGATGACTTTCTTGGAGTTCCGCTTATTCCTCCTCCCAAAAATAAAGTATTTGCCAGAAATCTCTGGTTAGGTCGGACGATAAAAATAGACTGGGACTTTTGGGGCTGACTTACATTAAAGACTTAACTCCTTTAAAGATCCTTTACTAGATGACTTCTATATATCTCTTTTCATCATCCACTGCATTCTATCATAAAAACAACTACGGGAGGTTCAATCAAAAGTACTTGGTGTGCATTCGCTTCAATGATAAAGCAAATAAGCATGAAAAAATTTCATTCTATTTTCTTATGCAATTTCGAAAGGAATCTAGTAAGCTCATATCTTATATAAATATAGCATTTTTGGTATCTATCCTTTCAAAGGCATGCAGATTGAATCCTCAGTTCATGTTTATTAAAATACTAAACATGTTCATCATTCAATTGTTAAATTATGTCACCAATAAGTTCTTGTTCCAATTTTCGGTATTAAAGTTACTGACCATATAAGTCCATTCTTCTCATAATTTCGGTACTTCTAACATTTGAAAATGAGATTGAACTTTTTTAGCAAGTATCTTTTGTTTGAATCAACATTAAAATTCACATAGGAAAGTGTTGAATACTCCCCTAAAACGGGAAGAATCCACTTATGTTGGTTCATGCAGTAGATCGATATCTTGTTTTTAATGCTTTAATTAAATATAAACAATTTAATAGATGCAGATGTTTCTTAAGCACAATTAACAAGCATCATTAGAGTTAGTAATTGTTGCATCCAAAGTTTTCAATAAGACATATATATATATATAAAATCATAATCATATGCATACGGATATAGATATGTAAGAGATAAGTAAATAAGGACAATTCATTTGGATGCGCACCTTAAATTGCTCCATCACGATTTGAATGTTGCTTTTCCGCAGATCAAGTTTGATTAACTTCTTTGGGCCAGGGAGAAATTCAAGAACTGAAGAAGAACATTCAGGCCATTGAAACCATCTCAGTTCATTAGGAAGACAGATGGGACCTTGGAAAGAGTTATGCACATTAATCATGATGAGCAACCTCAATCTTCTCATGTTTGTAAAAGCATTGGGAACTATGTCTATTGCTTCTATCGTGTGTAAAACCAAAACTATGGCTTTTACTGCATTTGTTCCCTGCATTTATAGAGCTTGCATTGCAATTAGTATATGAAGTTAGAGAAGAGGAGAGTAAAAGCAGTGTTTAAACCACCAAAACTTACCACATCCCTTGATAGAACATCACGGATGTCTTCACAAAGCCATAACCTGCTGCGTCTTCCAGGATCATCTTGACATTCTTGTTTAACAATATCCACGCCCATCAATTGAATCAAGTCATGCATCTGTATTGTCCCATTTTCTTTAGTTATTAAGGACTTCTCAACAAGAACTTGCACTCCAATAGTCGTGTCAAAGTCGCAACTGTTAAGGGACTTCCATGATGTACTCTATAGATTGCCCCTTGAAGAAACATGCAATATCAAGGAATATCTCCTTTGCATAGTCCTCTAAGCCATCGTAACTTAACTTGAGAACATCATTGATGGTTTTGTCAGGACTTTTAGCAAGTTTATTCAATGCGCTTTCCCAATCTTGTTCTCTTCTACCACTTAGGAAAGAGCCCAATACCTCAAGTGCTAAAGGAAGTCCTTTAGCATAACGCAAAGCACTGTATACAAGATCCCTCCTTATCACTTTTTCCTCACTTCTAAGAAAAGCATATTTATCGAAAAGTTCAAGAGCTTCCGAATCCTCTAGAGTTTTAACTTCATAGATATGATCTTTATCTATCCCATGGATAGTTAATAGATGGTTATCTCTTGTAGTGATGATGATTTTGCTTCCTTTACCAAACCATTCACACTCTCCAGCTAAAGCATTTAACTGTTTTATGTCATTGACATCGTCGAGAACAAGGAGGACTCTTTTGCAGCAAAGTCTACATCGCATCAAATTGATACCTCTATCAACACTAAACACTGTTAATTCTTTTCCCACTAATATCTCGGACAACAATTTTTCCTGCAAATGAACTAAATCCTTGGAATCTTTTGAAGTTTCATGAACATTTGCCAAAAAACATGAAGCATCAAATCCTCTGAATATATCATTATAAAGGGCTTTGGCTAATGTTGTTTTTCCTATGCCTCCTTGTCCCCATAAGCCTATCATGAGAACATCATCACTAGACTCAAGATTTAACATAGATTTTAGCTTTACCACTTGTCGATGTATTCCAACCGGATGCTTGGCAACATGTAACGGTGTTTGGTCTAGCTGCATAGAGATCTCATGCACAATTCTCTTGATAAGATCTGCTTCATCTCTGACAAAATCCAGAAAGGTACTTGATACATCAATTTCCAATGATAATTAACTTTCATGGAAAAAGAAGAAGAGATTCAGCATATAAAAAGAAAAAACAAAGCAGTGTAACATCAATCACTACTTAGTACTTACTTATCGTTCAAGTCCCACCCGGATAAGCTACCCGCGTCATAGAGAGCTTTCTTCCATCTCTTCACTTTCTTTGAATCTCTCCCAAACTTGTTCTCATGCTTAACCATAGCTTCTCGGTAGCTCCCTCTTGGTGTTCTCACTTCTTTGGGTTCCACTTTGTAAAACACTGGAAATACCGTGAGTCCTCTTTGCTCCTTGCACTCCATGATTTTCTCCACCTCTTCCAAACACCACGGTGAGGAAGCATAGTCCTCGGAGAAAATGATGATTGCAATGCGTGAGTCCTCGATTGCCTTAATAAGTGCCAGTGTTATTTGTTCGCCTTTTCGAAGCTCCTCGCTATCAATGTAAGTGTAGATTCCTTTCTGATCAAGAGCCACATAGAGATGACCGAGAAAGTTGTTTCGAACATCCGTACCTCTGAAACTTAGGAAGACATCATAATTCCCTTTCAGATTTGAAGAAACATCCATTAGAAGAGATGAAGTTTGATGTGCTTCCTCAGAATGCTTAGTGTCTGGTCTGGTTGCAGCTCTATCTCTCATATGGATATCGCTTTGTACTAATAAAGAAATAGAAACGAAAACTAGATCACTTATGATACTCCGAGGCGATAAGCATATACTCCACCAACTAATTTAACAGAAAGCAGCATTTTGCATAAGGTGCACGGAACCATCCTATATAGGTGCTTCTTGACTTGACTTGCCTTTTCCATTAATAAAAGAAATAGAAAAGAAAACTAGCAACACTCCCATGCTCCCGGTGCTAATATACATGAGTCAATTGCAAAACACCGTCTGTTGGAATATTATTTATAATGAAAAATCTGCCTTTTTTCTTTCGAAAGGGCTTCTACAAAAGCAAATCCCAAAATAAATTTCCCTCACTTTCCAAACTAAAATTTTCCATACTATATCTTGCATTGAACGGAACAAATTCGAAGCAGTTCAGGCATTTCTTCAACCACGTAGTGGGCATCGAGTTGGAGAGTGAATATGGACCCACTCGGAGCTCGAGCTCACACTTAAACTAAATCAGCGAGCAACGTTCACACTTAAGAAAAACCGACTCATTCAGATCCGACGCGAGTGAGGACTAAAGAAATCGAGCTTGCTTTGCTCTTTTAAAATCAAGCAGGACGAGGCAAAAAAAAAAAAAAAGAAGGAACGAGAACTCAATCGTGGAGGCCCTACCTCGCTTGGATTTCGTGGACGAGAACTCAATCGTGGGGGCCCTACCTCGCTTGGATTTCTTGGGCATCGTCGGCGGCGAAGGTTGAGAATAGAGACTCCAAACTCGTGTCAGGCTTCAGTCGACTCCGCCGAGGTCAGGGACCGCGACGACGAATGGCAGCGGGCGAACGATGCTCTGGAGGTGGCGGACGACGTAGATCGGCTGTGGCTCCAAGGTTTTGTGTGGGGCTTCAATGGCGACCGTTCCCGGAGTAGAGAAAGACCAAGATGCTTTTTTTTTTTTTTTTTTTTTCTTTTTTCGTGAGAGTAAAGAAGTGGCTGACGGTGAAGGAGTGCGGTAGGACTCCGGGAATGGAATGCGAGAGCAGTCGCCGGCAGGAGGTAGTCGGACGGAGATGGTGGAGGTGGCTGGTCGGTTGAGTTCAGGAGAAAGGGCGGGTAATGCTTTTTTTCCCTTTCTAGAAAAATCTCCCTGAAGATGGTGGTCTTCCCTCCCTTTTCGAGAACGCCTGCCTTTTCTTTTATATGGGAAATGGTGTCTCTTTTAATAGAGAGCGTGAGAGATCCCTAGAAGGAAGTGCCCTTTCAGATTCGAAGAGGCGGCTAGAGGAGATGAAAGTTGACATGCTTCTCCCTAGAAAGGAGTGCCCTTTCAGATTCGAAAAGGCGGCTATTGGAGGAGATGGAAGTTGATGGCGCTTCCGCAGAATGCCTAACTGTCTGGTTGGGTTGCGGCTTTATCTCTTATGTCTATATCGCTTCGTTCTTCTTGACCGTGACTTTCTCGGATCACGCGCAATGATAGTCAAAGAAAGCCATAAAAAGGAAAACCAAAGGATAATTTATTTATGTCGCATCCCTCTTTTTTTTTTTTTTTTCTTTCTTGTTTTGACTTGATTTTTCTACTAATAAAAAAATAGAAACGAAAACCAACCCCAATTCTATACTCCGAGTGGTAAGCATATTCTCCACCAAACTAATTTAATAGAAGGCAGATAGTGATAGAAAAGAAAATAAAAGGACAATGAATGCACGCGTAATTGGTGTGTGGAACTTGCTTCTTAAGTTGACTGACCTTTTCCATTAATAGAAGAATTAGAAAAGAAAACTAGCTATACTCCCATGCCTCCGGTGCCAATATATATGAGTTAAACGCAAAAACATCGCGTGTTGGATTATTATTATTTATAGTGAATGATTTGACTTTTTTTTTTCCTTTTTGTCATAAGGGATTCTAGACAAGCAAATCCCAAAATAAATTTCCCTTACTTCTCATACTAAATTTCTTCATACCATATCTAGCATAAATATTATGGAGTCATCCCCCTTTAGCCAAGTCACTTTGACCTCACTCCTTAATTATTATTTTTTTTTTTCACATTTTGCATTTATTTTATACTTTTAATGTCACATTTAGAATTTCCTAGCTAAAGGGTTATTCGCGGTCAAATAACTATTTAGGGAATACTTATTTTCCTTTTTATTTCATTTTTGTCAAACCTTTTATTCCATGTTAACACTCTGTTTTCTTAACTTCTTAGTAAAGATTATCACTTATTCATCTAAAAGTGTTTGTCATTAATGATCGGATATTATGACAACTATATTTATATCGGCTTTATCTTCTAGTAAAATCTGGAGCTTTACGACTTTGAATAGCAATGACATTTAGAGGATTCGTGGAATGGGAAGTTCTACTTCAATGTCTCAATGATATTTTTTAGTGTATGTACAAGACGTTCTCATATAGGAGCTTTTGGACACTTCTTGCAGATAAAAGGATTGCAAAAAGTTGAGATTTTTATTTTGCATGGGTTATAGTTTGACTGGTGAATGATTTTGAGAGAACTTGCAATTTAGAAGTGATTTCGAGTGTTTTTTTTTCTCCTTTCACATCAAGTGAGAAATACTAAATCCTTTGATATAAAGTTTGTGCATTCTCTCTTGAGTTGAATTATTGAATTCATCTAGTACTATTATATAATTTGGTGCTCTGTAGAGGGCCTTATGGAGAATTGACATGTGGCTCATTTAATAGTTGCCACCTTGCTTTCGTTTTCTTTATATTATTCATCATTTTTTTCCTTCATTTCCAAGGAAGGTGGTTCGCAAAAGCCAGTAGACCAAACCTAGTTCCCTTCCATGAGATAAGTGTACCTAGTCATCAACTAAGCATCTAGTGTAATAGACTTTCTTTGTTTCTCTAGTGAAGAAAGTTACTTTGATTAACTACCGCCTGCGGTGGCCCAATTGGATAAGAGCTCCCATGATCCTTTGCGAGAGGAGAGGAGTCCGAACTCGTTGGCCGCACGGGATCTTAAGTGCGACGTCGAGGTGGTGGGTCATCCGCTAGCGTCGTCCAAGGGTTTACCCCCCGTTACCCTAGGCCTGTCGGGCTGTCCGTGTTGGTACGGTGCGCGGGTTCCCTGGGTCATAAAAAAAAAAAAAGTTACTTCGATTAAGTTTTGATTTACAATAATTGATTTAGTTGTTAATCCATGGATTTAAGGTCAATCTTATGGTTATGTTCAACCATTTTTTTTTTATTATGAATTGAGAAGAACTTTAACAAGAAATACATGATGCATTGTTTTCAAATTTCTGGTCCATTGATTTTGCAGATTCGCTCTGTCGGGTTCCAATCAGAGTATATAAGGGCCGGTGTTAGATCAATGATAGTTTAGTTGGAATATAGATAGTGTAAGAGGATGATCATCAAAGAGTGCTAATCAAGTTTAGAATCACAAAAAAAGGAAGTGTGTCAGTATCAAGGGACAAGGTCATGATGCCATACGACACGGTAGGGACGTATGGTGCGGCAAGCGAATCAATTTTAAAGTTTAAGCATCTAGTAAGACAATTGGCATTTTATAAGATCAATTTAATTGGCTGGTCACATCATGTTAGTCATCAGCGATTTGACTGTTGAATAAAATATTTTTCTCAAACAAGGGGATAATCTCTTGAAAAGTTTTCGAATGCTAGAATTTCCAAGCTTGCGAGAATTTTGAGGAAACCTACTCCCTTTGAAGAAATACTACTTATCATCATCTAAAGTTGCAAGGACTTTCTAGCAAGTATCAATGTTAATATGCACTTAGTAGTTACTAAAGTGATAGGATCATCAAGATATAAACTCGATCAAATTGCTAACCTTAAAAGAAAGGAACTAACTACAGGTGTAGCGATGATCGTGAGGACTCCACGGGACTTATGACCATCGGAAAAATAATTGTCATGTACAAACACTATCAATTACAAATAAAGATGAAAACTACTATATCAATGGAGGATTGCAAAAAGATAGCACGCTCAACATAAGAATAATGAAGAGATGTCCACGATGGATAGTTAATAATCATAGGCGCAGTATAACTTTCAAGGATTTCGGGTGATTTACACTTGTTCTAAAATATTTACCGAGAAATTTCGTTTTTATTATGACCATTTGATGAAATTTACTATATTGATTTAAGTTTACTAATGTCTAAGACTAACGTGCGGGTATAACAAATATTAACTGTTGGCAACGGGCAAAGATTGACATATGGCTATGACATGACTACGTATGGAAACACATAAGCAATCCCGCAACCTTTTTTGCTGGTCTATAAACTGTAACATCCCGGGCCCCATTGTGTAATATTATCCGCTTTGGGTCACCCGCCCTGGCGCGGACGAACCGCCATCCCAGCCACGGTCTTTTCTTTCACAGCTTTAAAACGCGTTACACAGATTAGAGGGACCCAACTCTTATAAGCTAACCAATACCTCCCTCTCTAGGCGATGTGGGACAAGAGAGGAGGCTGTTACACTCTCCACCTCTTAACAGAACAGCGTCCTCGCTGTGGCCCCACGGGCATCAGAACAACATTCTTGCTGTGGCCCCACACGCGGTCGGGAGTCGGCTCTGATACCACTTGTAACATCCCGGGCCTCCTCTCTTGTCCCACATCGCCTAGGGAAGGAGGTCTTGGTTAGTTTATAAGACTTGGGTCTCTCTAATCTGTATAACGCACTTTAAAGCCGTGAGGGAAAAGATCGTGGCTGGGATGGCGGTTCGTCCGCGCCAAGGCGGGTGACCCAAAGCGGACAATATTACACAGTGGGGCCCGGGATGTTACATAAACTGCATGAACAAAGTTTGAAATTGCCCAAGCAAAGGGAAACAATACCAAGAAAAATGAAATATGAATACAGTTCCATAAGAGATAAGTATATTGGAAGTCATAAAACTTATTGTGAAAGTACAATTAAGTTCCAAAACTTTAAAAAAGTGCAATCCAATTTTTGAACTTTAAAAAAGTTGAATCCAATCTTTAAACCAAATTCACTAGTCAATTGTCTTTGAGCACAACCTTCAAATCATCATCTATTTGCTCGCATCTTAGCACATGTCCAAACTTTTCCACAGTCCCATCCAATACTTCGAGTTTGAGGCTTAAATTGTAAATAATTATCATCATATTCAAGAAAAATCAATTGCTCCCTCTAGCACATGCCACAGCACATTTTGTTTGAGATATCAATCTCATGTGTGATCCAAATCAAATGAACTGAGAGTTCCTGACAGCACAATATTGTGCCCCTTACTATGACCACTAGTAGAGTTAGAGGGGATGAACTGTGCAAATGTATTTTCTGGACATCGGTTTACTTCTCGGGCAGGGGAGCATGTTCCGGTGGTGAATGAAAAACTCGAACCTTTGTTTTTAACGTCTATCGTTATATCCTTGAGTCTTTGATGCGCATCGCATTCTATGAAATTTATTAGTCTTTCATCCACAGTTTCTCTTGAATAGTATCCTGATTTACTTGCAAAATCTTACCTATCTGACTCCATGAGATGAATTGCGGATATATGTTTTTCCATTGGAATTGCTCCCGCAACAAGATACCTTCCACAGAAAGTTGTTCTTCAGTTTTATTAGAGGAAATGGGTTCTGTGCCAACTTCGAACAGAAAACATATAGGCAAATGAAAGAACCGACAACTTTACTTCAAACAGGACTATAAAAAACACAAATATTGCCAAAATTTAATCAACGACAATGTATGGGAAGTACAATTGGTTCAAATGAACTGGATAGAGACAAAATTTACCGGAATTTAATTGATGACAAAACTTGAGAATGTGAGGATATCACATCAAAATTCAATCGACAATGCAAATCTAACAGCTACGGTTAAAGAAAATGAAATACAGTGCAAGAAATGACAAATATTAGTAAATTTGTTTGATTTGTGAGAGATGTTTAGTGGACGACTTATAATATTTATAATGGTTCGGCAATAGCTACCTTCCAACAGTTTCCAGCGGTTGCATCTCCCTGAGCGGTTTCCATTGATTGCCCTCATGGTTCCCCAAAATTTGGTATCCACGCTCTCATGATGCTGCTATTCTGCCTTCAAAGAGTTGCTTTTGATACACTGCATGTTAATTGCCCCGTGATCCTATTTTCGACTGCTGTTGACTTCCCCGTGAACTTGTTTTCAAGACCCCAAACAATGTAGACCCATTTATCCTCGACCTCAACTACTGTGCTAATTTTGAACTTTGTGGTCGTACTTTGAGGCTCTTCAAATAGATATTTGTCGGATTCACCCACCACTAGCGTCTACTTCAATGGTTACTAGTGGTTTGTTGCCATATTTTGACAATAAAAAATATATCACAGGCGCGTATCGATGTTGACCAACGAATGTCAATTTCTACGGTCATCGGCAAGATGTCACCTAACCGATAGTATTCATGTGTTACTCGTCTGATCGTCCATTCTCATGTGTTAAGTACGTGTTTGTCCGACTCGATAGTTTTGGTGTAAACACATGTTATCCTATAATTCATTTGAATTGTGTTTTCTAGCTGCTAGCAGTCGTAAGATAGTTTTATTATTGACAGTTTATCTCTCTCGAGTGGTGACAGAGCTGCGCGGTCTAGGAAAAAGTGGTTCTGCTAAACTGGGCAATATGATATAATGGTTAATTGATTTTTCACTCTCTCGTTATCAGGAAGCACGAAGAGCAGCGGAGAGAGCTTATGACATGACCAAAGTTGACGAAAGGGTTAACAGGGCAGTGGCAGTGGCTAATAGGGAAGCGAATGCAGCTCGCGTTGCAACAGTGAAGGCCGTCTAGAAACAGATTTACCCTGGAGTAGCAATGACAACATTCCACTGCCAATCGTGTGAAACTTCAGCTCGCAGCTATTTATAAGCATTCGCAGATGATTTTTATTAAGTGATACAAAGTGAAATTGCACACCAGAAAAAAAAGCTGGAAAGCTCTTATTTCAGTTCAAGCTCATGCCAAGTTTTTGAAAATACATTTTCCAAACGAAAAGATTGAAGTACGGTCCTCCACATGCCTTCTTTATCGGGTGAATCAATTATATACAAATGATCCCTTCCAACTGTTGCATCGACAACTTCATTCATGTCGAGTTGTTCCGACGCTTGCCTATTTGGTAGCTTCCAAAATGATATAATAGTGATGCTAGTATAAGTTCTGTCGCGACCTATCCCTTGTTACAAAGGAAAACAAGTGTTGGGAAAATATTGCTTCGAATTAGATAGAACAATGAAGTTGGATTTTTAGAGTAATCAAGTTGGAATTTTGAGGCGTGATATCACTTTCATTAAGGATTTATTTGCTCCAGAATTTTGCTAATGGTCACCAGTAAATTTCCTTCGACACATAATAAAGTCTCAAATAAGAATACAAGTTAACAATTCTAATATTTTTTCAGAGTCTCTCTAGGAAACAATTGGAAACAATGACAGTATATTTTTTCGAAAGAAAATGAAAATGGAAGAAGAAGATTGTGGAAAGACTTGAAAGTTTTACAAAGAATTAAACACAAATGTTGAATAAATATATTTGAATGGATACAACTTTTCAAATATGAAGAAGTTATTTCCAAACAAATGCAACCTTTCAAAGATTAAGAAGTTATGTTTGAACATATACGACTTTGAGATAACCATTGGAAGAAATAATAAAATTCAAAAATAAAAAATAAAAAATTAAAAAATAACCGTAATTCCTTTTGAACAGTCACACTGTTTCAAGAGAATGCAATGGTTAATTTTTTTATAATAATAAATTCGAATTTTCCAATAAATAAAAAATAATGATTGTTGGTTAATGCCAAATTTCGTCCACGTCCATACTCACATTTTTTTGATATGAGACAAGGCACCTCTTGGTTTGCAAACAAACTACTAACAATAGGTTTAGGGATATTTCCTAAAGGACAGGCCTACAACTTATGATTTAGATGAGGGTTTTTCCACGTTCATACCTCACGCAACGTTTGATATTCAAATTGACACTATAAGAATTTTCCAAAAAAGGAGTCGCCACTAACATATTGGGATCAGCTAGAAATCAAGTGAGGTATGTGAATATGTCTCACTTCTTACACAACTAGAGAATTTAGAGTCAATGACTTGATTACACTAATTAATCAATTGATACCCTTTCGATACCTAATTTTATTCATTTTAGATAGACTTTTGTAAGGTAGTTTGGATTAATTTTAAAACTATCCACTAACATGTGAGTGATTATGTGGGTGTGTAATCAATGAAATAACAATCAGCCACCAAGGAAAGCGTTAAATAAATTGTACGAAAGAGCAAATACTTAACATTATGAAATAAATAAATGCCAATCCTAACTAGGCTAAAGAGAAGCCATAATCATCTTATCAAAAGTGCACAACCAAGGGCATTTATCTTTAAAGACAATTGAAATTTTAAGGGAGAGCCTTGCGGGCATATCCAAATTTGAGCATAGTTTTTGAATCAGGAGGCTTCCACTTTTTAAAAGAAAATTATTCAAAAAGATTATTTTCAAACTTTTTCAAGGAATTCTAATTTTCATAATTTTTTGTAATTCTTTTGAATTTTCTAAATTTTTTTTATGAATTTTTGAATTTTCCAAAACTTTTATTTATTTATTTATTTTTTAATATTCTTATGCATTTTCTGATTTTTCTAAATTTTTTTCATTTCTGGATTTTTTTAATACTTGTTATAAATTTTCTAAAATTTTTAATATTTTATTATTATTAATATTACTACTACTACTACTACTACTACTATTTAATTTTGTTATGATTTTTTTTTGAAATTTTCCCGAGTTTTCTTAATATAACACCAATAAATAATACGTGTTCCCGGGTTGGATCTCCATATCCGACCTAGACCCACCATCCCGGATCCTTGATTGAATTGGGTCCGGGTGATGGACCTAGTCCGGAGGGCCCATCCCAAGACAAATAAAACCTAATACTAAAATAAAACTAAGCCTGGCCCAAGAGCCTACACTAGATTAAGTCTAGAAACTATAAAAAAGAAAAAAAAAAAAATCGACCCAGCTCCCTTATTGGCTGAATTAAGCCCAATGTCTCCTACAAAAGAAACCTAAGCCCCAACTCCATCAAAGCCCAATCAAACCTAAATTCATTTAAGCCTAACCATTCAGCACCCATCGATACTTCAATGCCAACCCATCTTTCCTTCCCTAGAACCTTGACCTCTTCATCAGATCTTCTTCGGGCATTACGTCAAATATCTAGTGGGTGTCATCTAAGGAAGGGATCCGACTCTGAGGAAATAAATGTTGGTCGTCAAAACGGCATCCCAAGATCAACATCGCTAGATACTCGAACATAGTGTAGGAGAAGACGGAGATTTGCATACCTGATTTGGAATTCATCATTCTTTATGCAAACTGACAACGATCTAATGCTCAGGTTCTTCTCCTTTATTGCCCTCGGATCCTGGCTCGATGAGACTACCCCTCACGACTTTCCTCATGTGAGGTGATAATGTGTTCATGGAAGTGAGAGAGTTAGAGTAGGGACCTTAGCGCTATTGATATAATTTTTAGTTAGGCCCTCTCATTATAGGCCGGGCCCAACTTGATCCACACAAACCAGACTCATATTCGGCTATTAAGACACCTTATGTCTTACCTTAGTAGACTAATATGGTAAAATAGTAAATTACAATTTTAATTAATATAACCCATATCAAGAAAACTCTTACATTTTCCCGCTTGAGTTATATTATTTGAGATTGTATTGTATGTACGCACCTTTATGTTGGTCTAGAGGCAATTCTTAATAGTCAATTCTATTCCATAAAATCTCAAATATCAAATAATGGCAGTAACTGCATATATACACAGAGCCTTTCATGGTCACAAATACTTTCAACTTTATTAATATGGATTCAATATGGTTGTATGGTAAATGGATAACATCTCATAAAGAGTAATACCTTATATATTATCCCATTTGTTGGTTACTATTCTTTTACCTTAAGTGTCATAGAAAAATCAAATGTGCTATTAGAGAATATCTTTATGATTTTAATGAACCCACATATGTTTTATCTTTATGGTTAACCTTTCTTTATGTGTAATTAAGACATATGCTCAAAATTGATAACTGGATATCCCCAATCTTTACTCAAGGTTTACACAATACCTTAAGATTTTCATCACATGTAATTAGCTCAACATGATAACAACACATTCATGAACACTTTATTCAATGCGAAAGAGTTTATACATGTCAAAATATTACTAAATGTAACAAAATAAAAATGTAAGCTTTATTAGAGTAAAATCAAAATAGCTCTCAATAAATAGCATCATCCAATGATGCTTCTCAACCCATGTTTATGACATGTCGTTCAAGGACAGAAGGGTGAAGATCTTTAGTTAGTGGGTCTGTAACCACAACATTAGTGGAAATATATTCTACTGTAATGTCACAATTCTGTATTATTTCTTTATGGTCAAAAACTTGATCATAATACATTTAGACCCCTCGAGAACTCTATTGTTGTTAATGAATAACAATGAAAAGTTATTGTCTCAATATAACCATATGAATCTATCCATAAAATCAAATATGGTCAACTCCTTAATGAGGTTCAATAGTCAAATACCCCAAGTAATAGCTGAAAAGTGTGCTACAAACTCTGTTTATATGATAGAGGATGATATAAATTTATGATTTTCGCTTGTCCATAATACCACATATTTTGCTAATATAAAGATATATTTTGTTGTTGACTTTTTGTCATATTGACCGCTAGCAAAGTTTGCATTCAAATACTCTATTAGCTCTAGATCTCGAACATGTTTATAAATCAACATATGGTCCCTTCCTTTTAAGTATCTTAATCCTTCTTGACAACAACCTGGTGATCACGTTTTGGATTTAATTGATATCTATGTAGAAGTTTTGTTGCAAAAACGATATCTGGTCTAGTGCAAACTTGAGTATACATGATATTTTCAAGTGCACTAACATAGTCTCTTATCATTTTAAGTACCTCAATCATTCTTTTTGAGTGAAACTTTTGACCACTAGTTTGAGTTCAAACTTCTCAATATTTCATTTGAAATCTTTTTTAATCTTGTACACCTATCTACAGCAGATGGTCTTGTGACCTTCAGGCAATTCAACAAGATCCCAAACACTATTATATTTCATAAATTGCATTTCATCTTTTATCGCATCTAACTACATATTTGATTGAAGATAAGAAATAGCATTGTATAAGTCACTAAATTGACCATGCAGCATATATCATAGTCATATTTTCATAGACAGACGATATAGATTGGTGGTATAACTAATCGTTTCTTCCCAACAGATCTCCTAAGTGGAGTTACAATCACTTCATCCTGTACCTGAGACGATTGACAAACTTTATCAGGAACTGTATTAACAACAGTATACTAAACCTTAATAGGCTTAGGCTATGTTTGGCATCAGCTTTGCCAAATACCTTTGGGTGTCCGAAGCCCATTTGCTCAAATATTTGGTGTTTGGGAATATTTTTTAGACCCGCCTTGAAGGAATGCTGGTCTTCCAAAAGCTGAAAGCCTAAGGTAGGTCCTAGGCTACCTTGGGCTTTCGGCATTTTCGGAAGGCCTGATGCCAATGTTCATCTTCTTCTTCATCAGTCTCATGTGTCGGCCAGTGAGGTTGCGATTGGCCGTCGACAGGTTGGAGAGAGGCCGGCATGGTCGCGGCACCCTGGTGACCGTCGCCGACTAGTTGCGCAACCTAGATATGGGTCACGTCGGTCGTCTAGGTCACGGTGAGGTCGGTCACTGCGACCCAGATCTGGGTCGCGAAGGTCGCCGGAGGTTGGCCGCCGCCGTTGTCGTGACCAACGGTTGGCCAAAGAAGAAGAACAAAAAAGAAAAAAGAAAAAAATAAAAAAAATTAAAAAAATAAAAAATAATTAAAATTCGATTTTTTAAAATAAAAATTTTAAAAATTATAAAAATTGTCCATTAAATTTGTGTTGTATATATACATAAGAAATAAACTTTCTTAAGTTTAATTAAGTGGGTTGGGTATGGGTTGGGTCAAATATTGGTCAAAAAAATTATATTAGGCATAAATGGGTCATGAATGGGTTAATGGGTCAATTTGGGTCAAACCATTTATAACCCAACTCAAACCTGACCCGATCCACCCGTTTAATAACTCTAATTATCATATAGGATCGACTAATATCAGTATGGATGACCTCCAACAAGTTATTATTTCAAACTGCAATTTTCTTCTTTCTTTTAGTTATCTTATCCCTACAACAGTCTATGGAAGTTTCTAGGTCACCATTAAGATCCAGTAGGATGTCAACATTCATCTACTTTTCCATTCTTTCTCTAGAGATGTGACCCAGACGTTTATACCACAATATATAAGAGTGTTCTTTAGACAGTGGTTTCTTGGAAATAATGTTTTCAATTGTATAAGCACGTATATATCGTTGGGAGATTAACACAATTGATACAATCTATTTAACTTATCGCAACACTCAACTTTATTTGAATTAGAAAACATATAAATAACACTATTCAAAAGAGTAGCTACATATTTCAAATATGATACGAAAACTAAGTTCTATCTAAAGGAAGGTATATAAAAATGTCTTTCAACATCAAATGCAAACATGAATCTAGAATCTAGAATTCAGAATCAAATTAACATTTCTCACGAACTAGATGTTGACTTTAATGTTGTTTCCTATGATGAGTTATGATTCATCATGAATTGGCTTCATTCGATTTATGAATCCTCTTATGGTAAACAACATAATTCATTGCATTGCTATCTAGCCACCCAAGAGTGGATGAGATTTTTTTTTATAGGAATTTGATTCTTTATAGATTCATAAACGAATACAAAAGAATTATCAACTATAGGCTCATGCTTGGACAACCAAACTTTCTATTTATCGTAGTGTTTCAGTATGTGTCATTTCTTCCTACAAGAGTAGCAAAAGACACTATTCCTCTTAAATGAGGCTATTCTTGGACCAGATTGTTAGAATGTCCAGTGGTTTCATGAGTTCATTTATAAGTATGATTTTGGACTTCAAATCTACTATCCTTAGGACGTAATCTTTAATCTCATCAAAACCATCATACCTTATATTGAAAAGTCATTGCACTTATCCTAATCTCGGCATTAGACAATACACAATTTCAAGCCACCAAGACTTTCATAATCCTTTTAGCTGTACAGTCAGCTAGTAAACTATTTTCAAGTTTCCTTGAATGGAACGCTTTATGGGAAACGGACAAATTCGATTGCTATTTTCCTAAGTAGAAAAATGTGCTTTCTAATTATATATTGCCAATAGTGGGATTGCTAACTTATTCTTAATAAGAGCAATATGAACATTTATTAGTTTCATCGCAAATAGAAAATCCTCTTTTCACTACTTAAAATTTGACCCGGTGAGAACCTAAATCCTAATGGAGTTGCCATTTACAGAGAATGTGACTTAATAACAAACAATGTATGCAATTGACATCATGTAAGTACTGTGTAACTTGAGAATTGTATAAGTACACATCCTGAGAGCTACAAACATTATAATATAAACACCTTTGGACATGATACATGATATGTAATCGTATACTTTCCATATAATGGCGGTCATGAGAATATATTCTAATCTTTTGCAAATTCACCTCATTTAGGTGTATGAACCACTAGAATCAGTCACTTTCCAATCATATGCTATATATGTATCTTTTCATGAATTAATACACAATCAACTCCTTTGGGAGCATGATTACATATTAGAATATGAGACATCCTACTGCAATATGAGATCAATGTTTCTCAAATCTAATTAAGTGTGCTACTTTGGCGATCATAACCTAATTAAATTATTGAAACTCTTTCATACCAGAGATATAAATTTATGTCTCACATTTATCCAATACATATGATTTTAGACTTGATGACGGGGGTAATTTGTTACTAAAATCACATGTTATGCCAATTATATTACTTTATTCATTGATACATGTTGAACCTTATATATGTAATTAATGAATCAATATTCTACACATTCTCTATGTGATGATATACAAGTGAGCTTGCAACTGTATTTTCGAAACCATAGAGAAATACATAAAAAAAATACGCAAAAATTACACAAAAAATACACATGTTTAGTGTTTCACATGTATTTTTACATCCTTAAAAGCATAACGAATATAAAATAAATACATCATAGTGTAGAGAATTTATGTACGAGCATGCCGATACCAAGCACATGTAGAATGGACACTCCACACGCTTGCATGTGCAACCGGAATGCACGGCAAGTGAGCTACACGCGCTGGCATGCTTGAACTGGTTTGAAAGCCAGTTCGATTGGGTTCGACCAATCCGACACTCCACGTGCCTACATGTACTACCGGAATGCACAGCAAGTGAGTTACATGCACCGGCATGCTTGAATCGGTCTAAAAGCCAGTTTGATTGGATTCGACCAGTCCAATTGGTCAACAGTCTAACTGATCAACGGTTCGACTGGCCAATGGTTTGACAGGTCAATGGTCCACCCGAGTTAGGTCAACTCGGTAAAACCGAGTTGGGTCAACGGTCAAATTGAGTCGGTCAACCCAGTCAAAGCAGGTTAGGTCAACCCAACCAGGGAATGACTTCATCAATGACATCATTAACCACCAAATGATGTCATCCGTGACGTCAGTGCAGCAAGGTGATGGCCAAGTCGGCTAGGTGATGTCACTGATGACATCACCCACCACCTAAGGTGGTTCACGTTAGGGGTGAGCACGGTTCCCGGGTAGAACCGGGAACCGGGGAACCGCACCGCAGGGTCCGGTTCAATTCCCGGTTATGAAAAAACAGGTTCCGGTTCCCGGTTCCCTTTTTTTGGGAACCGGCATTCCGGTTCCGGTATAAATTCAAAATAAAAAAAACCCTAGCACGTCACTCAACCCCCCACGTGATTTCCCTCCCCTTCCGCCGATTTTTCCCCCTTTCCCCTTTCTTTTTCTCTCTCTCTCTCTTTCTTTTCAACCTTTTTCCTCTCACGTCACTTCCTGCCCTGCCCCCTCCCCCCCGCCCCCCACTTTTTTCTTTTCTTCTCTCTCTCTTCTCTTTCTCCCTCTCTCGGCCGAAACCCCCTCCCTTCTTCTCTTCTTCTTCTTCATCTTCTTCCTTCCTCTTGCTAGCTGCTGCTTCACCCACCACCACACCGCCGCCCCACGCCCTACTCACCACCACCTCTTGGCCACCGAACCACCACCACCTACCGCTCGTCCGACGAGCCGTGTTGCCGTTGAGCCCGACAAGCTGTCATGCCGTCCGTGTCGCTCCTCGCCGCCGTGAGCCACCGCCGCCGTCCTAAGCCACCGTCACCACCTCTTGCCGCCGCTCGCTTGGCCGTCTGGGCCATCGTTGCTCCGAACCCCTCGGGGCGCCACGCGGAGTCCCTTCTCGCGCTCTGCTTCCGTCAAGGACGTCACCTACAGGTACCGATTCCAGCTCCTTCTCGCCTTCGATTCGCTTTCGGGTTAATGGGTTGGAGATTGAACCGTTGCATGAGGCTATCTGATATGCTCGGTTTGATTTCGGGGGGAATCCGGGGCTCTTTTGAGCTTGGGAGATGGTAAAGTTTTCGTTCTTTCGTGTTTTTGTTCTCGGGTCGTGAAGAAAGGGGTTTCTTTTCGTTCGCGGAATGGTTAATGAGCTAGGCGTGAAGAAGGGGTTTTCTGTTTGTTCGTGGATGGGTGGGGTGTCGATATGGCGCGATTGATTGAAGGTTGTGGTCAGCTTGATCGATCGTTTTCGGTTGACTCTTGATGCTTGACATTTCGTCTCACAGAGATTGGAGAAATTGATTCTTCGAGGATAAGCCGATTCTCGAGCTTGCTTCTCGCCCACCTGAGTTTTGAGATTGAACTGGCGAAAGGGGAGCCTGTTCAGCTGATAAGCTACTTTACCAGAACCTTTTTCAACTAATTCGTTAGCTGAATTCCCTTGTAGTGTTGTTGATGCTACTTTTGCGACATCTTGAGATCATCTTTCGTAGAGTTTTTTCCAGTTTGAAGTGCTCACGCCGTCACCCCTCGCTTGCCTCGCCGCTCAGCCGCTTGACGTCGACGACGCTGTTGGACGCCGCTTGTCCCCCTAGTGGAGGCTGCTCGCTCGCCTAGCCGCCTCGACACTGCTCGCCGCTCGCCTAATATGGCTTATCATCGAGGAGTTTGTAAGTTTGCAATTATTAGTTTAGTTGCCTATGACATTTGATTTTTAACTGCTAATTCGTGATCCTTTTGGTTGAACTAAAAAAGACTTAAAGATTGACAAGTTTTCTTTGTCATGTGTAGTGAACAAGAAGCACCACCCTCCATCACTGAGCGACGGAGTGTGGCGCTTAAAGAAAGTAGCCAAAGAAGCACCACCCTCCATCACTCTCAGAAGGTACATAAAGCATAACCAGAAACTTTGATATCAAGCAGTAGATTGTCAAACTATGTGGAGCTACAGAAGGGCTTGTATGTATCGTTCTTGTCCATACATATACCACAATCACTTCGCTTAAAATTCGTAAGTATTCCATTTGATTTTGAATTTGATTGAATTTGCTGTTCGGTCGACAGATTTTGGTGCAGAACTTAAGAAGGCAAGCTTACTGCAACAAGAATCAATGGGTGTTGCTTGATGCCTTACCCAGCATCACTCCTCTAAGTGCCTTGACCAACTTGCCTACGGAGTCATTAATTGGACTGAGCCCGCTTCATCATCTAGATCAGACAGTGCCAAACCTGAAAATGAAACTAAAAAAAAAAAAAAAAAAAGAACTGTTGGAACACGGAACCGACCCGGAACCGTGACGGGGTAGGTTCCAGGTTCTCGGTTTTGACGGGTAGGTTCCAGGTTCCAAAAATGGAGGAACCTGTACCCGAGGGTAGGTTCCAGGTTCCGGATGGAATCGAACCGGAACCGGGAACCGCTCACCCCTAGTTCACGTGCATACACATGTGAGCACGTGAAAGCGCTTGGCAGCGCATGGCACTACTTGTTGGAGGCCCCGTAGCGCATGCAGGCACGTGAAGGTGCATTCAACCTCCTCTGAAGGCCCGCCACCCATCAAAATGCTCGTCTTGTCAAAAGGAGTCCAAATATGTGATCAAAAGTCACTTTTATCGGACCAAAAATCACGAAAAACGGCAAAACAGTCCAAAAGTAGGTCAAATCTTAAATGCTCATGGGTGATGCATTTGGCCTCTGCCAGAGGCGTGCCACCCACCAAAACGCTCGGCTCGACAAGACGAATCCAAATATGTGTCATGTTTCAACGGATGTAATTTCTCAAAGGTCCAAATGTAATAGTTCAAGTTCTAAGTTATGAACGCTTTGATGCTAAATGTTAGCTGTCGAAACGGCATCCTAGGATCAACATAGCAAAATATTCAAACATAGTGTAGGATAAGATAGAGATTTGCGCACCTGATTTGGAATCTATCGTTCTTTATGTGGATCAATGATGATTGGACGCTAAGGTTCTTCTCCTTTATCGCCCTCGGATCCTGGCTCGATGAGACCACCCTTCACCACTTTCCTCATGCGAGGTAATAGTGTGTTTGTGGAAGTAAGACGGTAAGAGGAGGAACTTTAGCGTTATTTATAAAGTTTTCAACTAGGCCCTCTCATCACAGGTCGAGCCTAACTCGGCCAACACAAGCCATGTCTATATTCGATTATTAAGAAATATTATGTCTTATTTTAGTAGACAAATCCTGTAAAATGATAAATTACAATTTTTTATTAATACAGTCCACATCGGGAAAATTTTTACAACAAACTCAGGCTACGATCATCATACGGCCAACAAATAATGTTCAAGGTAGACTCGGAAACAAGTCCTCCACATTGGCACGGGCATGAACAACGAATGACAGGTCTTGACCTTGGCTACGCAGAGGTAGGGAAAAAGCAAGCTATAAGGAAAATCGAAGACGTCGTCGCCGGAGATGACCTTACCTGGTTCGACGATAGCGAATGGATAGCAAACTGGAGATATGTCGGACTTAATCCGGTTGCCTCGCTAGTCTCAAAACCACCCCGGGAGGACAGATTTGAAACAAAAAAAAAAAAAACAGGGGCTTACTGGAGGTATGGACATTGAAAACGGAAACCGCGAGCGTCGGCATTTGTCGAGACGGGGCTCCGATGACACTGAGCTCGCGTATTTCATGCTCTAGTTCCATTCTTTCCCCTTTTTTTCCTTCTCTCTCTCAGTCGGACCTCCCCAAAAGCCCTCTCTCTATCGACCAGGCCCTACCAGCCGAAAACCAAGCTCCATCGCATGAGTTGCCTCTCCCATTTTATCTCGTCTCCCTCTTTCTCTCCGAGGATAACGCCAACTGCCGCTGGCCAACTCGCCCCCGCCGAACGTCCTAGCTGAACGTCTGCGTGACGTTCCCCTCATCCTCTTTGGTGGCCTGTCCTTTGTCCTCGCTTCCCTGTTTGTTGTTGAGCCAACAGACAGTGGAGAGAAGGAGGAGAGAAGAAGGGAGGGCCGGGCCGAGGAAAAAGGAAAAGAAGAAGTGGGCTGGGCCAGCCCAGACGGGAAAAGAGAAGGGAAAAGAGGGAGGACCAGGCTAAGGCTGGCCCTAGCCCGACCCAACTGCTTTTTTAATAAGATTTTAATTATTTTTTTAAATTTTTAATACTAGTAATGTAAATGTTCCTAATGTCTAATGCGATGTAATTTGATGAAAGCGTGATGCATTTTAATGAAAATTATTTACTTTACTTTTTACTATTATTTTTTAGAGACTAATCACTAATTGTTTATGCGATTAAATTCCAAATAAAAAGGGAAAAATTTATGTGTCAACAAGTTCAAAGCTGGCTGTGGTGGCAAATGCCATGCCTGGACAAATCCTCCAACTAGATCCAAATGGAAGAAGCTGATAGTGGTTCCCCTTATAATCAACTAAAGATTCCACAAACCTCTCTGGCTCAAATTTCTCCGGATTTGTCCGATATCTTGGATCTCTGCCTATAGCCTATCGGTGGCCAAGGACCCTCGCGTTCATAGTAATATCGCAGTAATATCGCATCCGTTGATTTTGAATCCTTGCCTTGGTGCTCTGGCGATACAATGGTGATGGTGGGTGCATTTGGAGTGTTTCCTTGATAATACACTTCATGTAAATGAGTTCTTCAATATCCGACTCTTCAACGCGGTCCTTTCCCTTTAGGACCCGCCGTATCTCATTTTGTGCCTTCACCATTACCTTCGGGTTCTTAAGCATTTCGGACATTGCCCATTCAATCGTTGTCGATGATGATTCCGTTCCAGCATAAATTAATTCCTGCAAAGATTGCATGCGTTACGCGAAAAAGCGATGGATGGAGTCCGTTAAAAGGATCTGCGCTTAGGTGAATTTTCATGAAAGAACCAGCGATATGTTTTGAGAAGTAATTAGATGACTTACCAAGATGATGCCTTTAATGTTATCAGTAGCAAGATGAAATCCGTCCTCGTTGGACTCTTGAAGACGTAATCGGACATCGACTAAATTTTCTTTATGTGGCACACCTGCTTGGCCACCTAAGCGTTCTCTTTGCATTTTGTGGTCAGCGAGAATAGCGTTCAAGATTTCATCAAATTTTTGCTTGAACTTATTTATCTTAAGTTTCACTGCCCTGAGGTAATAAAGAATCCTGAGTGGAGGCAAAACCTCGGCTACCCTGAGCCCGCTCGCCGGCGTCATTACTTCATGAAATGATGAAATGAACTCATCCTGTTGTTTGCACGTCTGGCCGAATCACGCCTTGGAGATAATGCAGTTCATGCATGCAGAAATCCTCTTGCTGAGATCGAAAGGGAGGCCGGATGAAGACTCAATGTATCCAATGAGATTGCTTACCTCATCCTGTCTTATTGATTTGAATGATCGCACAGTTTTAACCCCAAGGAGTTCTAGGACACAGATCTTTCGGATTTGCCTCCAGAGTTCTCCAGATGGAGCGAAGAAAATACTCAAGTTCTCGTAACCCTTCATTTGAGCGAGTGGGTACTGTGGATGGTCCGAGAAGGCGAGCTCTTGGGTCTTTAGGACCTCCTGGGCTACATCAGAGGTTGTGATTGTTATGATAGGAAGCTTACCGAGTTGAAAATAGAAGATCAGTCCATGTATCTTGCCCAACTTGTCCAGGCGATGGTGCAGCAATTCGCCTATCATCTGGTGCAGATTTCCGATAACTGGCAACTTCCTTGGATGTCGAAGGTAGCTTAGGATTTGAGCCTTTTGTCGCAGGTGTGTTGAAGATCACTTTATTAAACAATATCAACAGGAGGGAAGAAGAAAGGATCAAGGAAAAGGCAGAGAACTGAAGCATCGTTTTGAAACTTTAGTAGATGTTGGGCTTTGCAAGAGATGTTGTGTGCGAGAATATGGGTTCTGCGCCTCTATTTATTGGATCCTAGGATTTGGCAAATCATCCGCTGTTGTCGGGAAGTCGGTTTCTCTGATAGTTGACTTCTTGTTTTTGTTTTTTCAATAACTTAAGAGGCGTGAGCACAGAAGCCAACCACCGGAGGTTCGTTAAACATACTTAAAAAGTCCCGCAAACTGATTAATTCCAATCCTTCGACCTATCAGGATGACTTTAACTTAATCCACTGGAGTTTGCGGAAAAGTTGGGGCAACTTGAATAGGTAACCTCTAATTCCACAGTTAGAGATCAGTTGGGTATGTCTTGAATTCTCTATGGGCTTAGGCTAACATTAGGGGTTTGGGAGCAATATAAATAATATTTTTCTGATGCAGCCCACATTGAAGACCGGCTCTCTCGACCAAGAAGATCGGCCCACATTAAAGCTCGACAAAACCGAGAAGCCATAACGACATCTTGAGTCCATCCCGGAAGTTTGAAAGACACCTTGGAAGCTCGCGTGACGCTTTTACTAGTTTATAGTTTCCATGCCCTTTACTATATCTCCTAGTTTCAATGCTCCTTTATTTCTCCTAGTTTTCAATGCTCTATTTTTATTTCTTTGATGATATAAGCCCAATTTCTTGTAGAAGACAGATAGCTTTTGATGAATGAAAAACTTTGCTTTGAAGCAAGTATCGTGAACCTTGTAGAGTTCATCCCCTTGAAAACCTAGAAGAGTTTTCACTCCGTCCTTGAAGAGTCGGAGCTTTCGAAATCTGCATCCTTGAAGAGTTGCAGTCATCGATCTAGAAGAATCGGTGTCCCTTTCAACTTCCTTGGAGGCCTAGAAGAGCAACCAACGAAGTTCCTATCTTTTCCTGTTCTGTTCGTTACTTCCAACCCAATTTCGACTATCCTAAAGTGCTTATTTCAGAAAACCCAAAACAGAGAAATTGTAGATCCAAAAGTCTTTGTTCATTTGGCTTTGGAATCAGGTTGATCCGATCTGTATCGACAAAGATACGACTGTTCTCCTGAGCTTGCGCAATGCTGAAATTACTGTTCGTCCCGTTTCTTGTGCGCGAGTTACTCTCCCGATCCTATTGTTTGAGAAAGCCTCCCCTAGGCTTGCATCATTTTCTCAAGTTGTAAGGTTAATAGGTTGAGACAAAAAGAGCCTTATTTTTTTTAGGCCACCTCTTGTGATTCTTAAATTTTAACAATAGATTTTGTTTCTCCTCTCCCTGTGATTTTTCCCCACAAATGTTTTCCACATAAATTTATGTGTTCTTTTATTCTTCTCAATTTTAAAATTGTTGTAGTTTCCGCGTTAGCCATAACAAAATCTCTTACTTCCCCAACCAATTTTGACTTTGGTTGTGAAGTTATCGATAACTTGTTAAATTTACAGGTGACTGTTGTTGTCTAATTTTGTAGCTTGCTTTAATCCCAACTATAGAATACGAGAAATTCATCCATTTGCTCTCTATAAAATTTGAAGTAAACGAAGAGAAGAGATCACATTATTTCGTCCAAACCAGCTTGCATAGAATAGAAAATTCAGCATGTGGAACTCATGCTCAATAGTATTCTATATATATGGTGTGCACATTAAACTTTAAGTTGAAATGATTAGTGAAAGGCATTGCACCATGCAATCTTAGGAGGGAGCCATGGTCGAGTTGATCGAATCATCTACACGTGCATGTGTGTAAATGATATTTACCCGTGTGTCGTGTGTCATGTGACTTGACTGGATAAGAGCTTTATTTAAGTTACTTTGATTTTCACTGTAGCATATCATACCTAACAAATTCGTTAGGGTGTATCCTAAATCTCACATCTTTGATTTTAACTATTTCACGAATTGATGTTCCCAAAGATTGTGACCACTTGAAGGTATTATGGATGAATTAAAGTAGGTTTATGTGTATAATATAAGATGAATTGTTTAATGTAACTCTGAAATTTCCCCACGAAAAACGTCATCATTTTCATTAACACATACCGTGCAGTTCAATGCGTTGTCACAATCTTGATTCCTTAACTCATTACAAAAAAGGAGGCCAAGGCGACAGAAGGTCCAAGTTGTGTAAGAAGGCTTTTTGGTAAATGCAGACAATTTTTTTCGGTTAACCGTTTAGGAGTTAAGCGCCATCACTATCAAAGGGGTCTTACCTTGGAGGTTTGGATAAGAGTGGTCTTATAGTCATTACAAAAGCTTTGGAAGTTAGGTCGAGACCACCTTCCGGTGATGCGCCTCTTTATTTTTATTTGCTTGTTTATTATTTTGAATAACAGATAATCCCAAGAAACCAGGCTTGTCCAAGTGGTTCAAAAGATAAATATAAGTCCTGTTGCGTGTCAGGGACAGGGAAAGTCTGCAATTTCCAAGTATTTCTCGATCTCTCTGTGCTTTATATGTCAATTTATAGTTTAAGCTCGTCTTTTGTTGAAGTATTTTTCCTATTTCCTTGTGATTGGAGTTGATACTTAACTTAAAAGTTTATGGCTTATGTATCCAATATGATATCAATTCCTACCTTAAGTTCAAGTCTGGAACATTTTCTCTCACTCCTACGCTTTGTCGAAAAATGTGTGCACGTTGGAAAAAAGTTCATATATGGGTAATACAAATTTATACTTAACAAAAACAAAGACAGCAGTGAAGATTTCTCCTTTTTTATGTCTAAATGTTGTTTTGTAGTGATTAAGCACTTAGAATCCAGAAAAAGTATAAAGGAAAAGAAGCGAGGCAAGAGAGGTTTGACACATCTGTAGTTTCTACTGCATCTGATGGAGGGTCGCCTGATATGCGGGCTCTTTGTATCTAATCTTTCTTAATGTATGCACACCATCATCTATTGAATTTTAGATATCAGTATGGGTGCAGTCTTTCAAATATTTGATCATATTAGACAACGAAAAGTTTTCTATCTGTATTAACATTTATTTGATGAATGCATCTCTACATTGGTCTTTGGGATAAGTGCACTTTCTAGTTTTCCAGTCGTTGCCAAATTTAGAAAGATCTACGGGTACAAAATATTCAATGGTGTTACTTTTCTTGGATAGTCTGCCTGTCTGATGCATTTTATACTGGCAATTGTAATTTGAAGATACTTTCTGCACATAAATGATGAGCATGCACATAACACCTATCCTGGTAGATTTGTTGGCATTGGTGTATGTGAGTTTGGTTACCAACCAAAGGGGAGGAAGATAAGGAAATTCAATTATTGCTGTTCCAGAGCTAAACGTTTCAATGATTATGAAAGAGATGTTCACATAAATTTGACAAGTGATGATTTAATTTTTAAATTCTCTTCCTTGGTTTTACTGTAATTGTAGTTTAGGGTTCTTGCGAAGATATTATTCTTTTTCCTTCTATTTCTATGACAAGAAATGCACTAAGCATTTGTGCACACAACCTCTTGTGATTAATGAAAGGTGTGTAGATCCAAAATGCACTTAAGCTTCATCTACAAGGATCCGAATGCAATCCATTTGCAGTTGGAGATGACACAGATATTTGTTGGTGTTTGCGGAAGCGTGTATTTGATGTGTGTGCAAGTGTGTTTTGTGTGTGAACTTTCAAGAGGGTTAAGGAAAGAACAAAATGGGTAAGAAAATAATTTGCAGCAAGGGAACACAAGGGAACAACAAAAGAAAGCTTTTTTTTATTTAGTTGTAGTACAAAGTACAAAGGAAGGGGAGGAGCTTACCTTTTGCTCTGCCTTTCTACGCTCCCCCCTCCTTCCCTATTTATAGAGACACTCCACCGACTTACACATCTTCTAGGAGTTTCTTTTTTTTTTCAATTTTTTGTATTTTTCTATTCTCAGCTTTTGTTGACTTGTTTGCTTTTTCTTTTCTCCATTTGCTGTCCACGTCTGCTGCCCACGTAGTTCCAGAAAAATATTCAGCATTTGAGAGTCTTCTTTAACTTGTTGCTGCCGATTTTGCTCCTTCTCCATTAAGCATGAGTAGTCTAGTGAGTTCTAGAATTTTCACAAAATGGATCTGAAGAAAAGAATCTGTTTTTCTTATATCTCATAGAGTGATTACAATGAGTATAAATACATGAACAGAGAATCTAAATTAGGTAAGAAACCTATTTAGATAAAGATCCTAAGTTGCCTCTAATATCTATCAATACCTAATTTACAGCAATCAGAATAAAAAACAAATCACATAATATCACGTAATATAATCACGTAATATAATCAGGGAGAACTTCTAGAAGATTTCCTAATACATTCCAACAGGATCATATTTTAACACTCCTCCTTGATCCATTTTTGTGATACTCCAAGCATGCTTCTTAATGTCTCGAATTTTGCTGTTGGTAGTGCTTTAGTAAATATGTCCGCAATTTGATCTTCAGTCTTACAATACTTTAGCTCGATCTCTCCTTTACTTTGCACTTCACGAATGAAGTGATATTTTATATCAATATGTTTCGTTCTTCCATGAAAGACTGGATTTTTTGATATTGCAATCGCAGACTTGTTGTCGCAAAATATTGGTGATGATTCCATTTGTGGTTCTCCAATGTTTTCTAAAATTCTGCGAAGCCATATTGCATGACTAGTAGTTGTAGCAGCCGCAACATATTCTGCTTCAGCAGTAGACTGTGCCACTGAGTCTTGTTTTTTTGATGCCCATGAAAATATTCCAGAACCCAGTGTGAAGGCATAGCCGGTAGTACTTCTCCTATCATCAGCTGAACTAGTCCAATCGCTATCAGTATAACCGATCAACTTAGTTGTTTCACTAGATCGATACCAAATGCCGTAATCTATAGTTCCTCGTAAATATCTAAGAATTCTCTTGGCTGCTCCAAAATGAATTTGACTTGGACTCTGCATAAACCGTGATAGTAAACTTGTCGCGTACATAATATCTGGCCGTGTAGCAGTAAGATATAGTAGATTCCCAATTAAACTTCTATAGAGGGAGGCATCGGCTTTTTCAGCTCCATCATTTTTCAATAGTTTCTCATTCATCACTAGTGGTGTTGAAACTATTTTGCAATTACTCATCTTGAATTTCTTTAGGAGGTTTTCGGTATATTTCTTTTGCGAGATGAAAATTCCTTCATTTTGATTGACTTCAATACCGAGGAAATAGTTCATCAAGCCCAAGTCCGTCATTTCAAATGTCTTCATCATTTCTTCTTTAAATTCTTGGATCATTGTCTCATTGTTTCCTGTATATATAAGATCATCTACATATAGAGAGACAATGAGAGTGTCAGACTTACCTTGGGTCTTGATGTAGAGTGTCGGCTCACTCATACTCCTCCTGAATCCTTGCTTGATGAAGTACTCATCGATTCTACTATACCATGCACGTGGTGCTTGTTTTAACCCGTATAGGGCCTTCTTAAGCTTTAAGACTTTTTCTTCTTGGCCTTTGAGAATAAAGCCTTGTGGTTGTTCTATGTATATTTCTTCTTGAAGATATCCATTTAAGAATGCTGATTTTACATCTAGTTGATAGATCTTCCATTCTTTTTGTGCCGCTAAGGCTATAAGTGCTCGAATAGTATCAAGGCGGGCAACGGGAGCAAAAGTTTCAGTATGGTCAATACCTGGTTGTTGCAAGTATCCTTTCGCCACAAGCCTCGCTTTATGCTTTTGGATTGATCCATCCGCATTTAGCTTCGTCTTGTAAACCCACTTAACGCCAATAATCTCTTTGTCTTCTGGTCGATCAACAAGCTCCCAGGTTTCATTTTTCTCAATCATCTTAATCTCTTCTTCCATGGCTTTTATCCAAACTTCATCTTTGGATGCTTGTTCATAGTTTTCCGGTTCCAAAATAGCAAAATTGCATGTGTCATAAATTCTTCTAAGGGCTTTTACCCTTAGTGCGGAGACTCGGAGTAGATTCTTCTTGCGTTACCCTTGGAGAGCTTGGTGGAGTTACGTTGTGAGTGGTGGAATCTGGTACTTCTTCTTCTTCTTGTGATGTTGACTCCTCTTGAGTAGGTGGTGTGTCTGGCAAGGTTATGTACTTCTTCACGATCTTCTCGTCTTCCCAATTCCAGGCAGCATTCTCATCGAACTCGACGTCTCGACTAATCATTAGTTTTTTAGTTCTTAGGTTGTAAACCCGATAGCCTTTTGATTGGTCACTGTAGCCAAGGAATATTCCTTTTTCTGTCTTTTCATCTAGCTTACTCCTTTTTTGAGCAGGGATATGGACGTAGCAAATGCATCCAAACACTTTGAGATGCTTTGCTGAAGGCTTCCGTCCACTCCATGCTTCAACTGGAGTTTTATTTTGAACTGCTTTAGTTGGATACCTATTTAATAGGTATACAGCAGTATAAACTGCTTCTGCCCAGAAAGTGTTGGGAATGCCTTTCTCTTTTAACATAGACCTTGCCATCTCCATGACAGTTCTATTTTTTCTTTCAGCTACTCCATTTTGTTCTGGGGCGTAGCCAACAGTTAGTTGATGATGGACTCCTTCATCTTCACAAAATTTATTAAATTCCTTTGAATTGTATTCTGTGCCTCTGTCACTTCTTAGGACTTTGATTCTTTGGCCACTTTGGTTCTCGATGTGGTTCTTGAATTTTCTAAAGATAGAAAAAACCTCAGATTTTTCTCAAAAAAAGTATACCCACGTCATTCTTGTATAATCGTCAATAAATAAGATGAAATATTTATTTTGACTGGGTGTAGGTGTCCTCATCGGACCGCACACGTTCGTGTGGACAAGTTCCAAAGGCTTCTTAGCTTTCCATGAAACTCCAGATGGGAAGGACTGTCTCTGTTGTTTTCCAAGAAGACAGCCTTCACAAACATCTGAAATTTCTGTGATGACTGGAAAATCTCTCATCATATTTTTCTGATGGAGAATTTTTAGCCCGTCAAAATTGAAGTGGCCAAATCTTCGATGCCATAGCCATGAATCATCAAGTTGAGCTTTCATGGCTATATCTTTGACCAATTTCCATTGAATAGGAAAATTGTTATTTTTCATCTTAACAGAGGCAATGATATTTTTATATTTATCATAGATAATGTAGGCATCTCTATTAAAATATAGGGAATACCCACTTTGTATCATTTGGCCCACACTTAAGAGATTTTGTACAAGACGAGGGACTAGATATACATTACGTATATATTTTGGGCCTTTATTTGTTTCCACGGCGATGGTGCCTTTTCCTTTGACATCTACTAATGCACCATTGCCCAACTTTACTTGAGATTTCACTGACTTATCAATATGAGTGAATATAGTTTCGTCCCCTGTCATGTGATTGCTACACCCACTATCGATGTACCATGTTTCATTTTTATTGTCATTTGCCGCTTGGCTTGCGTAGAATGTATTCTCTTCACTTTCTTTTTTTTCTACATAATTTGCTCGATTATTTGTTTTCGAGCGGCAATCTTTTTCTACGTGGCCATATCTTTTACAAAAGCGGCATTGTTTTTTATTTTTAAACCAACAATCCTTCTCCAAATGATTTGTTTTCTTGCAAATACCGCAAGGTGGATAGTTTTCCTTTTTTATAATTTCTCCTCCTCTTTTGTTTTTCCATGAACTCCTTCCATCATTTTTAGTTTGATGAGACCGTATATTTACTTTAGACTGAAAGGCACTTTCGACTGAATCTTCATCTTGTGCCATTAGTCTTTTCTCATATGCTTCTAGAGAGCCAATTAATTCACTTATTGATAGGGTTGTCAAGTCTTTAGTTCCTTCTATAGTTGTAACTATAGAGTTGTATTTTTTGGTAAGTGACACCAATATTTTCTCAACAACCCTTTGATCAGTTATCCCATCTCCATAGGCTCTTATTAGATTAACTAGTTCCTTTAATTTTCCACAATATTCTTGTACGGTCTCATAATTTTTCATTTTAGAATTCTCAAAATCTCTTCTTAGTGTTTGAAGGCGAATAGTGCGTACCTTTTCCGATCCTTGAAATTCTTCTCGTAGTATATCCCAAGCCTCTTTTGCAGTCTTTGCTCCAATAATTCTTGGAAATACGATTTCCGAGAGTGCTTGCTGGATAAAATATAGTGCTCTTGCATCCTTTTGTAGTTGATCCTTCGAAACACTTGCATCTTCTGGCGGAGCCTCGTAACCTTTTTCCACGATGTCCCATAAGTCTTGGGCCATCAAGAATGTAGTCATTTTTATGCTCCAAAAATCATAGTTGTTCCCATCAAAAATGGGAATGGGAAATGATGATGAAGTAGGGTTGGCCATGGTTTAGTTAGTGGGTATTTGGAAAGGGTAATTTTAGGAATGGGTAGGTAGGACAAACGCCCGACACTAACCAAAGACGTGGCTCTGATACCACTGTTGGTGTTTGCGGAAGCGTGTATTTGATGTGTGTGCAAGTGTGTTTTGTGTGTGAACTTTCAAGAGGGTTAAGGAAAGAACAAAATGGGTAAGAAAATAATTTGCAGCAAGGGAACACAAGGGAACAACAAAAGAAAGCTTTTTTTTTATTTAGTTGTAGTACAAAGTACAAAGGAAGGGGAGGAGCTTACCTTTTGCTCTGCCTTTCTACGCTCCCCCCTCCTTCCCTATTTATAGGGACACTCCACCGACTTACACATCTTCTAGGAGTTTCTTTTTTTCAATTTTTTGTATTTTTCTATTCTCAGCTTTTGTTGACTTGTTTGCTTTTTCTTTTCTCCATTTGCTGTCCACGTCTGCTGCCCACGTAGTTCCAGAAAAATCTTCAGCATTTGAGAGTCTTCTTTAACTTGTTGCTGCCGATTTTGCTCCTTCTCCATTAAGCATGAGTAGTCTAGTGAGTTCTAGAATTTTCACAAAATTGATCATATTTTAACAATATTACAAGCTCTTCCATTCAAATTGGTGCAGACTTCTAAGATTAAACAACTCTTGACTGTTATGTTTGGTGATTCATGAAGAGCAGATTGGGCTCCCAACGGGAAAGCCCATGGCCCATTCGGCATTCGTCCCCATCTTCGTCGCTGGGTGATCCCCACTCCGGTTCGAACCGCCGCGACTCTCCGCAGCGATGGTGCAAAAGCAGCGCCACAAGTCCAACGCCAAGAAGCAGCCCGGCGTAAGCAGTCTTCTTCGCTTCTCATGGTTGTTGCAGCTCGCATCTATTTAGGCACTCGTGACTATTGCTTGCTCTTCGATGAGAGGCGGCGTATTTTGTCTCCGGATAAGGAATTCGAAAGTTTCAATGGCTGCGATAGTCTGTTCGTTGCGTCGAGGCCTCTGAATTGAGCTCTTGCGGACGTGTTTTTGGCTATATTCTCAGTAGGTGGTTGTTCTTAGAATCTAAGGAGACGTTAATGCAGTACGCGTTGATGCACGGGTCAAAAAGCAGTGGAAACAAGCTGATGCAGTTCGGAGCTCAGCTTGATGCTCTGGGCCTGAAAATTGTCCAGGTGACCGCAGATGGTAATTGGTCGTTAGAAAAGATCACCGACTTGTTCTTGATTGTTTCCAGGAATTGGTTTGTTTTGTAAGATGAAAGTATTCCTCTCTGTTGTAGAAGGTCAATGGTATGCTCATCGCATTACCACTCTGTCGTCAGAACACAACATGCATTGCGTTTTATTGTACACTGGTTTTGGAATACTCTCATTGATGTATTAGAAATTCCTCTGTTTGAAAAACTATTGCATTTCGTTTAATGTATCATTCTGATTGAGACACTGTCATCTGGAAATATATCACGAGGAAGGGCCCTATTTGTTGGGGAATGTAGCTTCTTCCTTAGTCTCGAGAATATTAGATCATCTCTTCTGAGATCCAACTCAGTTAATTTGAAAATTTCTATCACCATTGTACAATGTCCTTGATAAACAAATCATATTCCTCATTCCCGTTTTCATTCCAGGTAACCTTATTGCCTTGAGTGGAGATTTTGTTTATAGATTTGCCTTTGCTATGGTTGGAATTTTCATGGTTGTCCACCGTTGTTAATCAGGGCCCTTGCAGATCAGTTGGAAGGCAATGAAGATGAACATGGGAAGTACCGGAGTATGGTTGTTCAGTACATATTGGTATGTGGAGTGCAAATTTCTCTTTTTCAAGCTCTAGGAAGGATTTTTTTTACATGGCGATGTCGTCCTCATTTGTATTAGTGCTCAGCAATCTGAATGAACTTTTATTTGGTGCATTTTGTTCTTGAACTTTTTTTATAAGTATTGATGGAATCCACACTTATATAGACACTGAATAGTATGCCTTTGAAAGAAAAAACCAAGTTAAAATGGGTATTATAAATTGAAGCTTACATTTCTGCTGCCAATGGTTATACCTGATAATATTCAGCTCACATTCACAGTTGCATTGAGCTTTACTAACACAAGTATCTTGTGAGCAATTTGACATTATTATTTTACTAGAGAGGAAAACCCAACGAGTATTAACTGTGATTTGGATCATATATCTTGGCCTAAACTGACAGGTACAGGAGGAAGTTGGACTATGTAGTTACCCTTATTGTTGTAGCCCACAGGAACGTGCGATTGCTAGGGTGGCAATATTATGCAAACCGACATTTTTTGGAGGAGATATTGACAAAATTGAAAATGAGAGAATTGACACTAACGTAAAATAAATAAACTTTTTAGCATGTATGATAAAACTGTAATGTTTTGCAATGGCACAAATTGATAGTTTTGCTTGTTTCAAGTTTCAATAGGATCCTTTATTTTCGTTGGTTTTTTTTTCTTATAGTGATGCAATTAAGGAAATAAAATCCTTGTTTGAAGAATGGACCTGATATATGTATCTAAGATGGAAATTGTTGATGACAGAAAAATTGCGAAATGTTGGACCCATTTATCAAGGGTGATGTGCCATTTGAAGAGTATTGCAAAACCATGGACAATGATGGCACATGGGCTAGTCATATGGAATTTCAAGCAGCTTCTCTTGTCACACGGAGTAACATTTGCATTCATCGGGTAGGACTGACAATGATGTCATCAACCATCATCGACATCAAGTTTTATTGGTTACGGTCTTTTCATTCATTTGGGGGAAACATCCAGACTAAATAAGGACATCATTAGACTTGTCAATTGTTAACCTTGCTACTGGATTTTGAAGTTTCCCTGTTTAACCATGGATCCTAGAATGCGATGACCATTGAAGAACCCTTGATTATCGGTTTCCAGACTCATTCTTTGCTTCTTCATATAATGGCTTTCTTTCCCAAAATGACCCTCCTTTATCTAAGAAGTTATTTCTCATCATAAAAGATCAAAGACCACTTAGGATGTTGTTTTTGTAATGGTTATAGCTTGTTCATTTCTGTCTGGTTATAATTTGTTACTTCTTAAACTGAAAAGTTGACTCATCTGAAGCGCAATGATATCTGGAATGTCTCGTGATGTCTATTGTGGCAAAAGCATGTAGATGGACCATTGGTGATGATGTGCAAAAGATTTTTACAGAGATAGATTGCACCTTTTAGCAGAAGGAGTTCCAACAGGTGCATATAATCCTAATTCATAGAAGACTAGATATATCGAAGTTGTTACAGCATTGCTGGCTCATCGAGTGTTCTATATGTCCTCGATGAGTCCACACATTAGCACTTATCAGTTTTGACACATGCCGTGCATGCAAATATTTGTTCATTAACTCCGGTTGGAACAAATTAGCTCACTCCTTACTTGATGCAGAACATGTCGCCTCGGTGGTACATATGCAATTTTGATCATCCTGGTGCTCGTCTGATTCATTTGTGAGTATTCTGAATCTACAGCCTGATGATGTTTTTGGCCAAGCAAGCGCTCAAATACTGGGATGAAATCTGGCTCTATTTGTATACACTTAAATAAATTACCTTTTCTTACATTTTACTTTCCCTCAAAAAATTTAAAAATAGAAGATGGTTTCTAATTTTTAAGAGATTATGAAAAAATTATATGTTTCTCCAGATCAATTTTGTTTATTTAAAAAGTTTTAGGTGTTTTGAGTTTCTTAAAAGCCAAATTGCAAGAGCCGCAGGATTTGAAAAAAAAAAAAAAAAACAAAAAGCTATAAGAACATGTCTTCCAAACAAACCGGCTCATTACATGAAAGGAGGTAATACAGCTTGTTCAGGGAGACTGCTGATTTAATGCTTTTGCTAGTTCGAGAGATGTGTTGGTGTGGTCATGAGGGGATAAATTACTGGCTAAGCATACGTGATAGGAGACCAAAATGTCACTTTAGCTTTTGTTTGTTCAACAATTTTTTTATTTATTTATTTATTGAAATTCCCCTGTATAGATATTCTTCCATGAGTGCATGCCAGGATATTCTAAGTTAAGATTGATTGGCTCCGTCGAGGTAGCCATTGTGACTTTGGATTGTCACGAGGGTCATAAAATCTAGTTGATATATGATATTCCACACTTTACTATCTTCGATAAGGGTCATCATGCGAACCAAGTAAGCATAAAAAATGTGCGTTGTGCTTAGCATAAAAAATGTGCGTTATGCTTTTATTGTTTTGTGGATAGGGATAATATTTTTGTCTTTTTGTACTGATTTGTGTTTGTATCTGCATTATTCTAACTTATAGATTTTGCTTTGTTTTATTAGATCTTATCATGATGAGGAACATTACAACAGTGTGGGGTTGAAGGATGACACCATAGATGGGCCAGCTAGGCCAAGTACAATCAAGGTTGCTACTGGAATTTAATTTTAGTTTACTAAGTTAGCAGGGAAGTTGGACAAATTTGTGAATTTAAGAATGTGATTGATAATTTCTTTTGCTGAAAGGCTGATTCTAATCTCTTGTCGTCGTCTCGCCAAGCAAAAGCTGGTCAAATAAGTCTAAATCAGGATCTGGTAAGGATACTACTGATGCAGGATCCATCAAGCTAGTCATGGCAGGAAGTGGTTGTGAGAACATTGAGAAAGCTGAGCAGGTTATGTCCTCTCTTCTTCTGCTTGCATGTTTGTAGTAAATTCTTACCTCTCATTCGCTAGGTGAATCTTGAATTAGAATGCAATGTTTTGTAACTTTTTTCTGATTTCTATGTGACATGTGATACTTCTACAGACATTGCTGCAAATATATGGGGATATTGATGCTGCCATAGAGTATTTGACAGCAGAACAAGGCATTGAAGATTTTTCAGAGATCCGGTCTCCCTGCAATGCAGATGCTTCTCATGGTAATGGTTGGTCAGTATTTATCTCTCTAGATTTTCTTTAATAAATTAATTTCGCAGCTTCAGAGATACGAAGCTTCACAAGAGGCTTGTTTGGAGTCATTTGATGTAACTGGTCAGATTAGCATATTTTGTCCTGTCATCCATGGATATTTCGGGTAGTCAGACATGCTATACCCCAAACAATTTCATAATTCTTCGTGGTATTTAGGTGATGATGCCAATGAAAATTCTGAGGAACAGAGAGAGGAACCGGTGGATGAGACCTATAAAGAGAATCGACCCAGCAATTCTGCTGAACGGACTCATGATGACGGCAGTGCCCAGTGAGAAGACAAGGTTTCCACAAATGATGATTATGTTGCATCTTTTACCATTTTGGCTTAAGCTCAAACATGAGAACTGTTGGTGATGCGCCTCTTCATTTTTATTTGCTTGTTTATTATTTTGAATAACAGAAAATCCCAAGAAACAAAGCTTGTCCATGTGGTTCAAAAAGGAAATATAAGTCCGGTTGTGGGTCAGGGACAGGGAAAGTCTTCAATTTCCAAGTATGTCAGAATCTCTTTGTGGTTTATAAGTCGAGTTATAGTTTAAGCTTGTGTTTTATTGAAATATTTTTCCTGTTTCCTGTGATTGGAGTTGATACTTATCTTGAAAGTTTGTGGCTTACGTATCCAGCATGGTATCAATTTCCTTACTTAAACTCAAGTCTGGGACGTTTTCTCACTCCTATGCTTGGTTAAATAATGTGTATACGTTGGAAAAAAGTTCATGCATGACCAATATGAATTTACACTTACAAAAACAAAGACAGTGGTGAAAGTTTCTCCTCTTTTATGTCTAAATGTTGTTTTGCAGTGACCAAGCACTTGAATCCAGAAAATGTAGAAAGGAAAAGAAACGAGGCAAGAGAGGGTCTGACACATCTGCAGTTTTTAGTGGATCTGATGGAGGGCCACCTGATATGGGGCCTCTTTGTATCTAATCTTTTGCCAATGTATGTGCACCGTCATATATTGAATTTCAGATATCAGTATGTGTGCAGTCTTTCAAATATTTGATCAGATTAGATGAATTTTTTTCTATCCATATTAGCATTTATTTGATAATGCATCTCTACGTTGATCTTTGGGATAAGTGCACTTTCTAGTTTTCCAACTGCTGCCAAATTTAGAAAGATCTATAGGTACAAAATTTTCAATTGTGTTACTTTTCTTGGATAGTCTGCCCATCTTATGCATTTTATACTAGCAATTGCAATTTGGAGATTCTTTTTACACATAATTGATGCACATGCACATAACACCTACCCTGGTAGACTCTGGGCATTGGTGTAGGTGAGTTTGTTCAACAACCAAAGGGGGAATAAGATAAGGAAATTCAATTATTGCTGTCCCCGGGCTAAACCTTTTCAAGAATATAAAAGGGATGTTCAGATAAATTTGACAAGTGATGGTTTAATTTTTAAATTCCCTTCCAAAGTATTGGTTTTTCTGTAATTGTAGTTTGGGGTTCCTGTGAAAATGTTATTCTTTTGCCTTTTATTTCTTTGACAAGAAATGCACTAAGCATTTGTACACACAAGTTCTTGTAATTAATGAAGGATGTGAAGATCTAAAATGCACTTAAGTTTCATCTACAAGGATCCGAATGCAATCCATTTGCGGTTGGAGATGACACATATTACATATGCTAGCTCTTCCATTCAAATTGGTGCTTCTAAGATTAAACAACTTTGACTGACAATTATCTTTGGTTATTTTGGCAAAAAAAGCATGTCTTATAGATCTTTTGTTGGTCGTCATTAGTTGTTCGATCATCATAACATGAATTAGACGAATTATAGTCTCCAAAGCTCCTAAGTGATGGATAGTGGGTAGATACAGTGAGCATCTGTGAAGTTTTAGCAGCACATTTTCCAGATATCCCGCAATTTAAATCCCAAATATTTTCTCATTGTTTTTGTGGAATTGCATTGTGTTAGATGTGGCTTGTCCAATCCTCAAGAGTCACAACAATCTTGTGGCTTCATCTTTGCATCCACGAGGGAGTGGGGAGAGTCAAATTGTGAGCACAGAACTGATGCTGAAAGAAGTCTCTAACTCGAGCTTCTCTCCAGGGCAATTTATGAGGTTACTTATTATTTTGTTTGGCTTGCCTCAAATATAAATCTTTTCATTCTCTATCAGCAAAATCATTGAGCGGATGTTAGCATAAGGCTATTATCTATCTTCAAAGGCTGGTACCTTATTAGTCTTGTATACTACTTTGTCCCAAAATGGGGAAATAAAAAATTCTTACCTCTTCATCTAACCGCTTAATAAGCATTGAATCTTACATGGTGATGCTGCTCTAATAATGTAGGGAGTTAAGTGATCTGTTAAGCTAATAAAAATCGATATGTAGATTCATTAATTCCATGTAAGAAGTCAAAAACACTTGATACTTTTGCAAGATAGCAAGTTGTGCCTTGGGAGCCCCATTTTCATTCAAATGGTGATCCAACATATGGGAGGGCACAATTGCTAGATGATATGAGAGAATGTAGACATCACGAGAACTTAAATGCAATAAAGCATCTTCGGCTTGGCCTACGCCGTGATGTTTCGTGGATGTCTAGGCCGGTAAGTGGACTTTTCCCATCATGTGCCGTTGTCGAACGAGCTTGGTCAACGTGCTTCTTCATTGTCCTTGAGAAGGCGGTCTGTAAAAGCCAGTAGACCAAACGTAGGTCCCTTCCATAAGATAAGTGTACCTAGCCATTAACTCAGCGTCTAGTATCATATACTCTCTTTGTTTTTCTATCAAAGAAAAATGCTTCAATAAAGTTCTGATTTGCAATAATTGACTTAGTTGGTAGCCACATTTAAGATCCATCTTGTGGTTATGTTCAACCATTTTGTATTATGAATTGAGAAGAACTTTAACAGAAAAAAAATGATGCGTTGTTTTCAAATCTCTCGTCCATTGATTTTGCAGATTGGCTCTGCCGGGTTTATTCCAATCAGAGTATTGAAGTGCTAGTATTAGATCAATGACAGTTTAGTTGGAATACTAGATGAACGATAGTTTAGATCAACAAGAGGGACCGTGCCGTCAGCTTCTCATTTTCTGTTGGAATATAGATAGTGTAAGAGGATGATCATTGAAGAGTGCTAATCAGGTTTAGAATCACCACAAAAAAGAGGTGTCGGTACAAGAGACAAGGTTATGATGTTATAGGATGCGGTAGGGATGTGTGGTGCGGCAAGCAAATCAATTTCAAAATTTAAGCATCAAGTAAAACCATTGGCATTTCATACAACTAATTTAATTTGCTAGTCACATTATGTCAATCGTCAACAATCTGACCGCTGAATTATATATTTTTCTCAAACAAGGGATAGTCCCTCGAAAAGTTTTCGAATGCTAGAAGCCCCAAGCTTGCAAGAACTTCGAGGAAACCTACTCCCTTTGAAGAATGCTACCCTTCATCACCTATAGTTGCAAGGACATTCCAGGGAGTACCACTGATGATATGCACTTAGTAGTTGCTAAATAGACATACCGTCACTTACGAGTTCATCGAAGGAATTTACTATGCTATTGGATAATTACGAAGTGATAGGATCATCAAGATATAAACTTCACAATCAAATTACTAACCTCAAAAGAAAGGTTCTAACTATAGGCGTAGTGATGATCCTGAGGACCCCATGGGACTTATGACCATAGGAAAAATACTGTCAATTACATATAAAGAGGGAAAGTACTATAATAATGGAAAATTTCAAATTGATTGCACCCCCAACTTAAGAATAATGAAGAGATGTTCGTGATGGAAAGTTAATAACCATGGGTGCAGTATAACTTTTGAGGATTTAGGTGATTTACAATTGTTCAAAATATTCACTGAGAAATTTCATTATTTATTATGACTATTTGACGAAATTCACTGTATTAATTTAAGTTTACTAATGACTAAGATTAACATACAGGTACAACAAAGATTATTTTCTGGCAATGAGCAAAGATCACCAGGACCCCCAGTTAAAGTGTCTTAAGTGGGGGGTCCTGGTGTTGGGATCCTAAGCTAGCCTCCCCCGAGGTATTGACACTTGGTTCAAGGTGCATTGGTATTGTACAGGCCGTGGGTTGTTGAATAGTGTAAGCGAAAGGTGGGCCCAGTGGATCCTCAGTTACCAAAAAAAAAAAAAAAAAAAAAAATACATGGCTATGACAGGAATATGTATAGAAACAAATAAGTAGTGCCGCAAACCTTTTTTGCTTCATCTATAAATTGCACGAAGAAAGTTTGAAATTACCCAAGTAAAGGAAACAATGCTGGGAAAATTGAAATATGAATATAGTTACTAAAGGAATACGTATACCAGCAATCCTAAAATTGGTTGAAAATGTACTCAGGTTCCAAAACTCTTAAAAAGTGCAAAGGAGTCTTAAAATCTGTCTAATCAGTGCAATTAAGTACTTATATTAGCACCATCCAATTTGAGAAACAAAAAATGCTAACATGTCCCTTATTAATATAATTTGACTACACACGTCGGAGATACTTGAGCCAAACATGATGCCCCATTCTAATGAATTGAAGTGTCTTGTATGCACCCTCTCTCCATTTTCATATATGTTGAATCTGACATTAGAGATTGAACCGAACGCCATTTGTTACTTCAACAACAACATAGATGTCCTGGGGTATCGGGAAACATATTATCAGAGATTCCTTCCTTAAGATCTGCATGCCAACACCACTCCATTCCCCTCTTCATACTTAATCTGTTTTGCTCAAAACTTCTATTTCTCTAATTTGTGTGGGAGAAATTTGCGGAAGAAATCTATCCGCTCCATTTCATAAATTGAAGTTGGATCCACTAATTGATTGTCTTCGAGCAAAACCTTTTGTAGGGAATAACGGATCCCCGAAAACCGGATTCGACACTAAATCGAACCCCTAAATCAATGCGGAAGTCTTGCCCGGGAAAAATCTTGTATCACCGATCCTAAAGCACACCACGGAGTCGAGCGTACCTTGTTAGCCACATATTAGACACCAATGCTGAAGACCGAGGAAGAAATTCTGATTCGATGATGTCAATTTGCCTTGAAAAGGGAAACAACGTGCCTTAAGCGTTTGGAGGGAAAGAGAGAGTGAGAAGCGTACGTTAGAATGGCCAAAGGGAGTCTTCTCTCTCTCTCTCCTCCCTTTTATACCTTCCCCCATCCACGGGCCCTATTCCCGTGGGCCGGGCTTCTAGGCCCAACATGAGCGGACGGGCCTTAAGCCCATCACCAATTAAATCCATCATCTCCCACTCGCACATGGTAGGCCGAACAAAATTCTCTTTACCTCTCTTCAACATTCATACCGGTGAATAATCCGTGCGACCAGCATACTTTGAGAGCTCGTTGCTATACATTTGTTAGGAATATATAGCAGCTCATAATGGACATCATATCCTGAGTAGATTTAGTATGCAGTACCCTAGATCGATCGATCACATTTATATCTCTCTTGATCTCTTTTAAACAATGATATATATATATTGTATTCACAATTATGATTATCACAAAGAGAGTCATAATTGGTTAACCGGTGAATACAAAACTACAATGTGATTCTCCAAAATCGATCTTCCTCTTTCCTTCAAACTCTCAATTTCAGTTCAGCTTGCTTTTCTAGAAATGCCCCATTAGATCGAATCACTCATGACCATTGGCAACACCCTAAGATAGCAAACACTAAATAGAAATCTTGAGAATAAGTAAGAGTCATGAGGGGACTAAAAAATTGAGGAACTCTTTTCCTCAAGAGTCTCACACGACATAAAAGTTGAGATCACATTTTTTGCCACTCTTATTGGTCGTCTCATGCATACGTAGTATGAAATACGTATTACGGTATTAACTCCTTTCCCATGGAGCGTATGTCTACACCTTCAATACCGTACAGATGATAGTTCAAACATACCCAATGTCTAACTTGAGTTCACGTATCTACTCATTCACAAAATTCATCAGAACTCACATCTGGCATCTTAGACAGATAAAGTAAAATATGTGGGGTATTTTACTTTCGGACACAGTAAGTATAATGTCCTCATCTTAACAACCAGTTAAGGCGACATACGTGTTTTAAGCTTGAGCTCTCGATTATCACCTAGATAATAAGCTTAAAAACCGTCTCATCTCTATTTATCACATAGCAAATAGAGGCGATTACCCGTGTGAGTGGGCTAATCTTATATCTGTCCGACATACTTCTCAACTTAAAATAATGCACTGAGTATTAAGATGCATAAAGATCAAATAAAGATTCATAGGCATTAATGATGAAAAACACAAATTCATCAAATTGTGAACACTTAGGGAAATTATAATATTCAGTACATCAGCCTCTACGCAATCCTAGAAACTTCATATGGCCACAAAACACATCTCTAGGTATTGGCTTTGTCATAGGATCTGCTACCATTCTATGCGTAGCATGTACTCTAAGTTTACATCTTTTCGTGCAACCATATCCTTAACAAAATTATACTTGGTATCTATATGTTTGGTCTTGCCATGATATTTTGGATCTTTGGTGTACGTTTTCGCTGCTTGGTTATCACAGTTAACTAATAACAAATCTGTAGCACTTCCAATAACACCTAAATGATCCAAAAATCTCTTAAGTCAAACACATTCTTATACTACTGCTGATAATGCCACGAACTCATTTTCATCGTGGACAAGGCTATACACTTTTGTTTCTTACTGCTCTAACATATGGTGCCATCATTCGGTAAGAAAACAAATCTAGAGGTAGATTTCCTTTCATTTAAATCTCCTCCCCAATCAGCATCAGGATAGCCTTAGAGTCGCAGATCTTTTCCTTAATAACTCAGCGTATAATCAGCAGTCCCCTTTAGATACCTCAGTATTCTCTTAACGGCTTTCCATTGTGCTGGACCTAGATTGGATTGGTATCTACTCACCATTCCAACTGCAAAACATATGCCAAGTTTTGTACACATCATACTGTACATCAAGCTTCCAACAGCACTAGCATAAGGAACATGTTTCCTTTATTCCTTCTCTTGTGGAGTCCTCAGACATAGTCTATGGCTCAGTCCTTCACCTTTTGCAATAGGAGTGTCTATGGGTTTATAATATTGAAATCTTAACTCCAAGAATATATTCAACCCCACCCATATCTTTCATCTCAAAGTTGGAAGACAAGCAACTTTTGATAGTATTGACAAACTCCATATTGCTTCCGGCAATTAGTATATCATCAACATATAATGATATGATCACAAATTGATCCTTGGATCTTTTGATATATACACAATGATCATCATCTATCATTGTAAAGTCACATGCCCTTTTGGCATTATGAAAAAAACGTATATACCACTGTCTTGATGACTGCTTAAAGCCATATATCGATCTCAAAAGTCGATATACCTTACCTTATTGGCCTTTCACTATGAAACCAGCAGGTTGTTCCATATATGGTTTTTCTCTAATTCTCCATTAAGGAAAGCAGTCTTTACATCCATCTGATGTAACTCAAGATCCAGACTAGCTACTATTGCCAGAATAATGCGAATCAAGGTAAATCTCACTACAAGAGAAAATATATCTTCATAATCAATTCCTTCCTGTTGATTATACCCCTTCGCCACAAGGCGAGCCTTATGCTTTTCTATCGAGCCATCAGCCTTTTGCTTTATTTTGAAAACCCAGTTGTTCCCAATAGTTTTGTATCCTTTTGGAAGATCAACCAGTTCCTAAACATGGTTTGACTTCACTGACTCCATTTCCTCTTCCATTGCATGAATCCATTTTTCCTTATTAGGGCAATTCAGAGCCTCATTAATATTTCTTGGCTCATCCTTATCTTATGGAGCAACCATAAAAGTTTCCCCTTCAATGTTAAAACGTCGACGGGGAATACTTTGGCGACTTGTTCACCGTATGGGAGATTGTACACTTAGCACATCATTCCCCATTATGCTCCCACTTGGATTAGATAATGATGATGACATCTCATCATATGGTTGCAATTGAGAATGTGTTGAAATTAATTCATCACTTCTCATATTACTCCCACTTGGACGAATTCCACTAATACCATTATCTTAATCCAAGATTTCAAAATAGGAAGTAATCTTCCCCCATTTCGCCCTTCTTAGGAAATTCATCCACTAAGAATGTGACATCTCGTGATTCAAATTCAGTTATACCCCCACTTTCCTGCTCACCTATGAACACATACCCTTTTGAGTGTTTGGAGTATCTCATGAAAATACTCTTCTTTCCTCTAGGACCCAATTTCCTAAACTTGTGAGAGGACTCATGTGTATAGGTAGCACAACCCCATACCTTAAGAAAACTTAAGTCTGGTTTTCTACCTGTCCATAACTCATATGGAGTGGAAGTAACTGATTTGGAAGGCACCCGGTTAAGTATATACGCAGCAGTTAACAACGCATCACTCTAAAAGGTGATAGGTAAGTTAACATGTGCCATCATGGACCTAACCATTTCCAGTAGGGTTCTGTTTCTTCTCTTCACAACACCATTTTGTTGAGGAGTATATGGAATAGACAACTGTCTTTCTATTCCTTTTTTTTCATCACATAATTTTCTGAACTCATCAGATAAATATTATCGACCTCGATCGAATCTAAATACTTTTATTTTCTTGTCTAATTGATTCTCTACCAGGTTCATAAACCTTTTGAAACAACTTATTGCTTCAGACTTATGAGTAATCAAATAGACATATCCAAATCGAGTATAATCATCAATAAAAGTGATGAAATAAATAGCCCAATGCCTTCCTCTCACATTCATTGAACCATAGACGTCATAATGGATTAAATGCAGAGGAAATTAAGCTCTTTTATCTTTTTCTAAATGGTTTCCTTGTTGTTTTCCCTACTAGGCAATGCTCACATATGGACAAATCGACTTTTTCAATGTTGTCCAACAAGCCTTCTGTGGCTAGTCTATTCATATGTTGTTGGCCCATATGACCAAGTCTAGCATGCCACATAATCACATCATTTTCATATAAAGTAGACGTGAAACAAGGGAATAACAAATATTGACATTACCATAGTCAACATCTAGTACAATAAAACCATCCAGAAAACAACCACGACCATAGTAGTTTGTATCCAAATACAAATCTACACTTCTATTATGGAAGTTCACACTAAAACCAAGCTTAACCAACACTAAAATAGACACAAAATTTCGACGAATCTCCGGAGCATATAGAACATCAAGATGCGTCCACCATGTATGTTCAATTGGCTGGAGCCAATCCTTTTAACTTCATCTTTAGAGTTGTTTCCCATATGGATCCACTCAGTTCCAGTTGGTACTCGTCGAAATTCCACGAAGGATCCTCTATCCTTCGCTATATAGTCTGTCGCTCTTGAATCTACAGTCCACAAAGGATTGGATTAAGCCAATAATACAGAACTTGACACATAAGCAAAGTTCTTAAATGTACAAGAGGTGTTTACCTTTTTCGGCTCACAATAGTTGCGAGCATAGTGACCCTTCTTGCCACAATTATAACACCTCACCCTTGACATTTTCTTCACTTGAGGACGTTTTCCTCTCTTGTGTTGGTCAACTCTCGATTTCTTGCAACAAGGACTTGATCCTTTGCATTCTCACATATTGAACGAATCAATACGCTTGCGCTTAGAGCGCAAAGCCCTTTCTGAGCTAGGACCAGCATTGCAGATATCTATCTTCTGCTCAAATGGCGTTAGACGGTCCTCTACTAGCTCAAGGCGGCGCACGGCAACCTCAAGATCTTCCATAACATGGTCAAGAGCTTCTAGTGCTTCTTGCTTTTCCAGTACATATTGAATCTTCATATTCAATATTTCACAATTGTCGCCGTTCATATCAGCATTTACGTTCTTAGTTGCTGAAATCATCGATCTGAACACATCAGACATACATGCACGAATAATTAATGCCTATCATTTATGCATCTATTTTGCACAGATCCATCATATCAATGAACAATTTTAAGTAAGGTTTCAGAATCAAAAGGTCACTACGTTTCCAATCATCCTCCAAAAATCCTGACTCAAAATTATTATTAATATAATTGTCTTATGCAAAATCAATTCTATGAAGCTACAAAAACTTCTAAAACTACCCATAGCTAATTACCCACGGCAACTAGCAATAACAGAAAGCAACAATATCTAACATCCAATAGAATAACAATGCTTTCACTTTAATACAACCATACATTACACTCAGCAATATATACAGAGAAAAATATCAACATAGAAAAATGATATTCACTCCCAAAAAAATACCTCAAACTAATCTAAGGGATAAGTAGGGAATGTCCCTTCTAATCTATCAGTCATAATATCTGAAAAATTTGAAGGCACATTTGCCAACCATGGAAAAACTTTTGGAGAGCTTTCATGTCCCCTCCAAGGCGCATTCACTCAGCGCCATGTAGCGCTCAATTTAAGGGTTGAAGTTTTGGTTAACTCAATCCTATAGTACTCTCTTACAAAAGCTTCCACCAGCTTCCTATAAGCCGGGACCACGTTGACCTCCCATAGCCGATCTAACACTGCTTGCCATTCATCAAAGCCGGCACCTTCTCAAAATCCGGCATTAGATAACCATTCCAGATGATTCCCTGTATCATCTGATTGACCTTGACCACATGTGATACTAAATCACCGTCATGCCACCGATAATTAGCTAAATCTGACATCAGCCTTTTAAGTCTTGCATTTCCCCCGTCCCTTCTCGGGCTAGCAGGTATCCGTGCATAACTCATTATACTTCCTGCAACAAATGCAGAACTAAAATTGGATTACATATAATCCATAATAAACATAAGAGAAAATACATAATTTTCCAAAATTTATACAACAAATGCAAAAATTAAAAAATGGATTACTTATAACCCACATAGGCATGACTTCAAAATTTTTTTTTTTTTTTGGGTCAACGGTCAAAGTCAACGGTCAACGGTCGGTCAACGTTCGGTCAACGGTCGTCGGACCGGTCGACGGCCGGTCGGACCGCTCGCACGGACCGACGCACGTGCGCGCGCGTGCACGGGCCGACGTCACGCAGACGTCACCCAAGCACGTGCCATGCGCGTGCCTGCGTCCGCAGGTCGGGTCGGGTCGGGTCCTCGCCCGGCCAACCGACGTCATCGCTGACGTCATCGATGACGTCATCCCAGCGGTTACTGACCGTTGGGTGACGTCATGATGACGTCAGCACGCGTCAGTCCGCGGACCGGCGCGTTCCGGTTCGCCGGTCGCCGGCCGCGCGTGTGGGCGCGTGCGGTGTCTCCTGGCGGCGGGTGACATGTCGCCGGACTCGTCTCGACGTCGCCTTTCACCCAGTGCCTTCAGAATTCGTTTTCGACTTACGGAAACTCAAAAAAATGGCCGAACAGCGCTCGGGTGTCGGGATTTTTGCCCCAATTCGTACGGCCGAGAATTTCTTCACGAAAATTCAATCAAAAACATCAAATTGATCGGGAAAAAACGTGAACTAGGGCTCTGATACCAATGTAGGGAATAATGGATCCCCGAAAACCGGATTCGACACTAAATCGAACCCCTAAATCAATGCGGAAGTCTTGCCCGGGAAAAATCACGTATCACCGATCCTAAAGCACACCATGGAGTCGAGCGTACCTTGTTAGCCACAAATTAGACACCAATGCTAAAGACCGAGGAAGAAATTCTGATTCGATGATGTCAATTTGCCTTGAAAAGGGAAACAACGTGCCTTAAGCGTTTGGAGGGAAAGAGAGAGTGAGAAGCGTACGTTAGAATGGCCAAAGGGAGTCTTCTCTCTCTCTCTCCTCCCTTTTATACCTTCCCCCATCCACGGGCCCTATTCCCGTGGGCCAGGCTTCTAGGCCCAACATGGGCGGATGGGCCTGAAGCCCATCACCAATTAAATCCATCACCTTCAAATCATTATCCATTCGCTTGCATCTTAGTACATATCCCAACTTTTCCACGGTTCCACCCGACACTTTGAGTGTTAGACTAAATTGTAAGTAATCCTCATCTAATTCAAAAAAATCAACTGCTCCTTCCAACACTCCCCAAAGCACATGTGGTTTGAGATATTGAATCCACATGTGATTCGAATCAAATGAGCCGAGAGTTCCTGATAGTGCATTCCGTTTTTGGCTGTTAACATGGGGCACGATGTCAAAAAATATTTCCTTTTCTCCATCTTCTACATTGAAAACAACACAGAGAGCTAATCCCATGAACTTATCATAAAAGTCTTGTGAAAGCATGAAAGATATGGTACCATCTTCAACAAGGATGAACTCCTCTGGCATATCTCCTCCAGGGAGAATATCTCTGTAGGAAGGAGAAATTCCAGAATAGCGATACTTCTGTTATACCGGTAAATTGTTAGACATACGCAGGTTGATAATTACTTCAAATACAAGAGTTTGATTTGAGAATTTTTCTGGTAATTTAACCAAAGCTAGAGTTTTATAATAATTAAACATATCGATTTTTCCTTGCCTTATATGTAATACTCATGAAATCATTCTCTTGCGAGTGTTGTAGCACATGTAAGTGCAGAATCACTTTATGTTAGATTTGCTTATTTGTATAGAATTTTCAGTTTTTGCATTATACAAACACAATGCACCCGACATACACCAACAAAAAACACATGCACTTATGAATGGACGCGCACCCGGGGAGAGAGAGGGAGAGAGAGAGAGACCTCAACTGAGAAGTCAGCCATGATATCGCAGGGAGCCATGATATGGTTGTCGTCTTCTGTTTCACTTTTACGGTCCTCCTCTGAACTTGTTTTGTTATCATCTCCATGGTGTAGCCACCACTATTACATAGAGGTGCAGAATCACAATACATTAGCTTGTTTTGTTTACTAGCATTTGCAGCTTTTGCATCATACAAACACAATGCATCTATTTCAATCAAACGCACACCATAATTGCAGGAAGGGAGGGAGAGAGGGAGGGAGGAGGGAGGGAGACCTGCATTGAGAGATTGGCTGAACTTTCTTCCTCTGTGGTCATTTCTTTATCGTCATGCCAAATCTCATAGAACAAACCTGGATCTAGTAACTCATCATCTTGATACAAAGCCTCCAAATCATCCTCTAGTGCCTTGCATATTAATCGAAATCCGCACTTTTTTTGTGACATCCCGAATTTCGACCTCGTTCCGAATATATGAAATGGGCATTTCGCCGGCGCGCCTACAGTCCTTTTTCTCTGAGCTGATCACTCACGAGTTAACCAATCTATTTGGTGAAGCCGTTAAGGGATATAACCGCGGTAAAATCCCTAAAAGCTACCCGATAGGTCGGATCGGACTAAAATCGCGTTCGACCGATTTTAACCACGAAATTGAATTCGGTTTTGGAATTCGGACATTCGAGCATGTCATGGTTCATTTATAGGATGTCATCTTGTCTTTCGGAGAAATTCCATTGAGTTCGGGATTTTTACAGAAAAGCACCTCGGACATCGCATAAAATCAACGAAAATTCGGTTTAGCTCATTTGAAGGGAATTTCGATTTCTAAGCCGAGCTACTGGATGATAAGAATTTGTGGAGATGTGTTGAATTTTTCTTCGACGAAATTGGACCTCAATTTATGAAATTGAGTGAAGAAATTTAAGTTTAATCGGTAAATTCGGAGCTTGGACTAAGGGCTATATTTTGGTGTCAATTTGGAGAAATTGTGGCATTATTCAAACTAGAAAGTATTATTGGACAACTTGGATAAGTTTGAGGGGTTCAAGGGGGACAAGCAATTAATGGAAGGGATAGAATTTGTGGGCTCCTCCGTCGGCAGCTTCTTCAGCAAGCCAAGACCGCCGCCCCTTATCCCCCGTGCGTCTCTCTCTCTTGCGGCAGTTCCATTGAAGCCCCTCACACTTGGAATTTTCTTCGCGTTAGCTTCTCTCGTGTGTTATGCTTTTGCTCTTTCATTTTCCCTCGTTGAAGCAACCCTCCATCTCCACTCACGCGCATCCTATATTCCACCAAAGTCTTCAGTTGAAGCCACACGGTCAACACCTAGTCCTCCATCGAAGCCAAGTGTTGACCACTCCAAGACCGCGTGCTCCTCCACTGAAGAAATCCCCACCGTCAACCTTCGATCGACCAATCCAGCGCCCACATCTTCGTTGATTTCTTCACCCAGCTGCCGTGCGTCTCCGCTTTGCTTTCTCGTTGACCCAGCATCGTCCACGAAGCGTTGCTGCTGCCAGGCGTCCCCGGCGTGGACTTCTTCAAGATGCCAGCGAAGCCGAAGCCACCGGTTCTTCTCTTCACGCCGTCTGCCATTCCCTCGCCCAAAGCAGCTCCCGTCCACGTGGTCTTCTCCAGCTCGCGGCCACCGAAGTCCAGTTTCTTCAACTCCTTCGCTGTCTCTGTTGACCGGACTTGCTGCCCCGCGCGAAGCCGATGGATTTCGGCCCAGCAACCTTCAATCTCACGGGCCCAAGAGCCCCGTGATTTTCATCCGAGCAAGCCACGATTTCTTCAAGCCCAGCGAATCTTCTTCAGCCCATCTTTAGTTGGTGTCCAGCTCATTTGAAGCCCAGCAGCAGCCCATGTGAAATTGAGCGAAGCCCAGCCCACGAGGAAGGCCCAACCATAGCCAAGTCTAGCAGCCCAGTTTTTGAGGCCCGCTTGAGCTTGGTCCATTTAAGTTGTAGCCCTTTTTCAGTCTTGAAGTTCAGCCCATCTTGGGCCCATGAAGCAAGTCGGCCCAGGTTCGGCTCAAGCCCAGCAATTTGCTGTGGGCTTGCAAGGCCTTTGGGCCCGGCTCGAGTGATCGTCGATATCGCCGAAAATTCGGATTTCGGCCGCCGTTGCGCCATCGTGTCGCCATCGCGGTGTTCCAATCTTCGCTTTGCCAAGTGAGTTTTACTCACTAATGCTTTATTAGTTTGCTAATTATGCTTAGAGGTTGGTTAGATTTAATTAAATGCAATTAGGTGGTTAGATTAGTTTAGATCAATTAAATTAGTGACTTAACGATGCATGTTAGGTGGTTAGACTTAGTCATTAGCAAGTAGAGACGTACTTTATTTATTGAATGCATCTCGGGATTTTTCCCGATCCGTTCTGGCGTCCAATCAGGCAATACCGGCATAAATTGGATTTTTAGTATTTATTTATTTATTTTTGAAATTAGTTATTTATTTATTTATTTTTCCGGAAATTCAACCGGGATGGCCGGTGACCGGAATTTCGTGCTGATTGTCGTGGCGCAGTCCGTTTATTTAATTGAACTATATTTCATGCTGAATTGAATTATTTGTGAAAGAAGGAATTATTCTTTAATTGAATAATCTTTGGTTATTAATTGAAAAAGAACTAGGCTTCAGTTGATAATGCCAAAAGGATCTGAGTGGGCTACAGAAAATGGAGGAATTTATAAAAAGGAAATTATTATGTTTTGGCTAGGGCCAATCGAGTACCCACTCATGGCATTTTATCGAGAATGATAAAGCTGGTTAATTGATTATTTGCTTGGAATGATATGATATACCGGCTCGATGACTCTACGAAGCATCTGGAGACAGAACGGTATGATAAATTGTGTGTATACCGGCTCGATGACTCTACGGAGCATCTGGAGACAGGACGGTATGATAAATTGTGTGTATACCGGCTCGATGACTCCACGGAGCATCTTGAAACAGGACGGTATGATCTACCGGCTCGGTGACTCTACAGATTATCTTGAGACAGTACGGTATGATATACCGGCTCGATAATCCTATAGATCATCTTGAGACAGTACGGTATGATAAAGGGTCGGGTGGGTCCATAAAGCCACTAAATCTTGAGAGGGTCGGGTGGGACCATAAAGTCACTAGATCTTGAAAGGGTCGGGTGGGACCATAAAGCCACTAAATCTTGGAAATGTCGGGTGGGACCGTAAAGCCACTAGATATTGATAAGGTCGGGTGGGACCGTAAAGCCACTAAATCTAAGGAATTGCTTGGCGTTGGATGAATGACCTAGAAATGGTCCGATTGACTTGTAATTGACTAGGTCGATTGATCGATGATTCAATCTGAGAGTGACTTGATGTGATTCATTGCCTTGGTTTGATGTTGTGAATAGAATGATTGAATAGAGATGACCGTGAGTGGTCTTCTTGGTGTGTAATCGACTAGGTCGATTAGATCGATGCTTCGACCTATAGTATGATTGCTTGGGTGCCTGTATGATTTGTGCTAATATGCAGGTGGAAATCTGAGGCCAAGGTAAGTCCTCTGACTCATGTTGTACATAGGCAGCCCTAAGGTGTATTGGCTTACTAATCGGGTATTAGAGGGTAGAATTCACTAAGACGTGGTCTCATTGGTTATTGAATAACCATTTCAGGACCCCGCTGAGGAGCTGATGAGGAGGAGTCTGAGAAGGAGAACTTGAAGGTGAAACTTAAGGAGAAAGATTTTTGGGAGAAGAAGATAATCCCGAGAAGGGCCTTGAGTATAGCCCGAATGGCTGAGAGTTTATCTTATTTTGAAATCTCCTTTTTGATGTGATTAAAGTTTAGAGTAAAAAGTTGTAGAGTGCTCTGGTTTGTGTTTTGTATAAAAGTTTGGTTATAAATTTTAATATGAAAAATATGGCCCTGCTTTTTTATCCCATTGTTTTATTGTCTGGGGATCCGCATGTGCTTAAGAAAAGAAAGCGTCGGCGATATATAGTCCTGGGATATCGCATATTAAAATCGACCAAGAGAAGGATGTGTGCGTGCTCGAGGATCGGGACGTGACATTTTTACAATTGTACCACCCATTGCTCTAATGCCTAATTGGAAAGAACTCGAGTCATTTGGACCAAAAGCATCTACTCCCCATAGCTGCTCCATTTTAAAATTAAAAAACCACACATGACTCGAATGTAATAGACATGACTTGCAACTGATGCAATTCCTTCTTTTGCCGTTGATGTATAGATAGATCCCAAATTGTAAATGTCCTTTCCCTTTCTTTACTTGAAATACAATGCAAATAGCTAAAGCTAGGAACTTCTTATATAAATCCTTTGAAGCCATGAAAGATATATAACCCTCTTTATTTGGGAGCAACCATTGCGGCATCTCTCCTCCTCCAGGTAGAAGAATTTCGCAATTCGATGTGAAACAAGATTGCTGTCATAGATGTAAATTGTTAAGCTAGCATTTCGAATTTGGCACTTGAAAAGAGGAGTTTCAATGAGTTAAGTGGGTCGGCAAGAGAATTTAGTTATAGTTAGCAATACATGTACATGACCCTGTATTAATCAGAGAGAGAGAGAGAGAGACTAACCTTACTACCGGCCCATATGTCGGAGGGAATTTTACTTAGAGATTCACAATTCTCTGCCCACAACCGCTGCAATTGCCCTGGAATCTCGCCAATCTCTTGTAGTTGTCGGCACTCCGAAACATCCAATTGGAGTAAATTATTTAGCTGCCCGCACATTGGAAACTTAGCAAAATTGTTTTCAGCCAAATCCAAAAATCTTAAGTATGGAAAACATGAATGATTCTCTAGGAACTCTACTTCTAGTAGATTGCATCCCCCAAGCCCTAAGATCAATAGCTTAGGAAATCCTGTATTGCTATGTAGATCTCTCAAATCCTCCTCCTTTTTTGGAAACGTGACTAGTTTTGAACAACCATCAAGTATCAATCTCTCAAGATTTGGCAACTTGTAAATGTTAGATGGGAGGTTTGCCAGTTTCTTGCAATTTTTTAAACCCAAATTCTCCAAAGAGACAAGATTTTCTATGGATGTCGGAAGTTCCTCGATTGAAGTCCCTTTTAAATAAAGTTCTTGCAAGCCTTTGAATTTATTCGGAATATTAGGGAATCTTTGCAACTTTGAGCAATTAGTAAGATTGAGAAGTTGAAGATTTTTGGATTGGAGCACGTTGGGGAGATGATGAAGGTTAGAGCACCCTTTTAGATTCAACAACCGTAGCTTGGTGTGATAAGCAACTGATTCGTGAGCACACTCCAAATTTTTGCACTCATGAAGATCTAGTTCCTCGAGATTTGGAGTCACATTGAGGTCTGGCATACAAACCATTGACGAACATTCACTGAAGTTAAGGAACTTCAAATTTTTAAAGTCCTGCAAGAAACGTCCATACGAAAAAAAAAAATGAAGATGAAAATATTTAATGAAAAACACTAGATCATCATTAAAGCCCGTGTGATCAGAAATTAGTAGATCATATGGTGTATACAGAGCACCCCCTCTCCCTTCATAAATATGAGTTTATTGTGCGATGCGTGGCCAAAAGAGAAGATAAAAAAAGAATAATACTAGTAATTCCACCATACGATGAGCTCTGTCAAGCGACATACAAGAGAAATCATTTCAATGCTAAGTGGCCTGGCCACTTCTATTTATTACCTTGAGAAACAATACATGTAATTCAGAGAGAGGGTAACCTGAAGTGGAAGCACATGAGCCAAGGTCAAATCCTTTGCCAACTAATTCATGACATGAATTTAAGCTAACATAGGAGGCACTCGATGGATCTACAATCTTATGTAGAGATATGCAAAATTTCCACAAAGGCGGTGGAAGCTCGGTCTTGTGTCATCTCTTATTAGGTCATGGTGGATGTTCAATTGATGTTTGAGAATCACACATTTTGTATAATGTAGTAGACCCTTAATGCATTACGTGTTGCTGAACTTTGTATTAGTGAAGTTGTGCGCCTACATGGTATTCCAAAGACAACCCCTTATGTCAAGTTCATTAGTCACTTTTGGTCCACATTAGGAGTTGGCCTCAGCTTAGTTCTGCTAGCCATCTCATTAAGGAGTTTTATTAGATAACATATTAAACAATGGGTTTTATTTTTGGTTCAAGCTGACTTTGCAGATAATAATACGGCAAGGAAAATGCCAATTTGAAGTTGTATCTTACACCATTATCCACTAGGTGTCAATTTAGTGGAGATGCTGAAGAAAAAGCCGAGACAATCAAGGAGTTACATGAGGAAGTGAGGAGGAGAATTTTGTAGCAAACTGACAAATATCCCCGTCAAGCAAACCAACATAGAAAAGCCTGCCGTTTTCAGAGGAGGTGATCTTGTATAGTAGAGCGCTCTTCACCTAGTGGTCGTGCTAAATTATCTCCACAAGCAAATGGTTCTTTTCTAGTTTTGGAACGCATTGATAATAATGCCTACAATAGTGAGCTTTGTGGATAGAATGGTGTTTCTGCCAATTTCCATGTTGCTGATCTATCACCCAGAAGTTGGCCTCAAGGATGAGTCCTTTCCAAGGGAGAATAATATGGAAAATATTTTGGATCCGTTTTCAAAGATTTCAAGATCCTCTCTTGTGAATAGAATAATGGGGATAGAATATATTTTCTTGATCTGTGAGTTTGTTTATAACTTTTAGGATTGCTTTAGTCTTGATTACAATTTGATAATACCATTGCCTATTTGAATTTTGTATTTTAGGTTAATTTTACTTTACTTGGAAGTTACTCAAAGGTATCTTAGGCTCCTAGTTATAAGTGCCCTCTCGCTCTCTCATTGTAAACAATGACTTTATCAAAACTCCATTCATTTCACGAAAAATGATTGATTTGGAAAATATTTTCATAAAATGATCGCTTGTATCGCTTACAAAAATGAATAAACGAAAAATATTTTTATCGTCTACAAAATGAAAATATATCTCATCAACTAATTAATTCAAATGATTATTATTAGAAAAATATTTATCAAATCATTTATTTTCCTTGAAATAAACGCCCCCTAAATGAAGTTTCATTCTATCTTTTTCTGTCTTTCTTTCTGTCTTTTTGGTGAATTAATGAGTGATCGAGAGTGTTGCATCCTTGGAGTGGCCTAGTGATTTGGCTAAGCTTTTTATTTATTTGTTCGTTCAACACGTTCCAAAATCAGTGTGGCCAACGAGCACGACAGCAAAATTAAAAGCCCACAAAGTTTGTCTCCCAGGAGGCGTACGAAGAGAAAGATATAAGAGTATGCACAAGATTTGAAAAAATTGATATTTGAGAAATTGAGCAAAACCACCATATTAGAAAATATTTGATGGAAAGAAATCGTTGGTAAATACAAAATACACAAACATAGAATATATGTAAAATATTTCGAGATTAAAATTTGCAATAAGAAATTTGTTGTAGGATAGAAAATAATAAAATTTAGATTGTGAAACATGTGAGAGATCAAATAAATTAATAGTTTACGCACCTCTTTATGAATACAATATTTGTAAAATAAGTAATTGAGACATTCTGGGGAAGAAATTAAATTGAAATCCTGTGGAAGGTCACCTTTACTTTGTATAGTAGTATAAATATATTATAAATATAATACATACATACATAACTTTAGATTAGAATTAGGTTTAAATATATTTAAATTAGCAAAGTGAGCCCCTTTTTATTAGTCATGCGTGGAAGCTATTGCGTGCTACCAGCGTCCTAGATGTGGTGCGCTAGTGCCTCTATAAAGTAAGACTCTTCCATAGAATTGTACTCCACAAGCCTTGATTTAAAAAGCGGGAGAAGGAATGGCTGGTCAATCTATCTCCCCTAAGAGTTGCTTTTCGTCCTATGATTTCTTACTTAGGAATAAATGGAGTAAGGGTGCAACCAAATGGCCCGATTGGAAGGAAAGGAGGGGAACGTGTTACATACTTGGAAGAAGAAGGAGAAACTCCCCATTATATTTGAAAATGAATATTTTATCCATAAAGATGAAGATAATTTTCTTGGAGTCCGCTTATTCCTCCTCCTAAAAATAAAGTACTTGCCAGAATTCTCTGGTTAGGCCGGTACAATAAAAAGAGACGGGACTTTTGGTACTGACTTACAGTAAAGACTGAACTCCTTTAAAGATCCTTTACTACACGATTTCTACATCTCTCTTTTCATTATCGACTGCATTCTATCATAGAAACAACAACAGGAGGTTCAATCAAAAGTACTTAGCATGCATTCGCTTCAATGATAAAGCAAATAAGCAAGAAAAATCTCATTTGATTTTCATATGCAATTTTGAAAGGAATCTAGCAAGCTCGTCTCTTATATAAAATATAGAATCTTTGATAGCATTTTCAGTATCTATCATTTCAAAGGCACGCAAATTGAATCCTCCGTTCATGTTTATTAAAATACTAAGCACATTCATCATTCAATTGTTAAATTATGTCACCAATAAGTTCTTGTTCCAATTTTCAGTATTAAAGTTACTAACCGCATAAGTCAATTCTTCTTATAATTTCGGTACTTCTAACATTTGAAAATGAGATTGAATTTTTTTTAGAGGTATCTTTTGTTCGAATCGACAATAAAATTCACGTAGAAAAGTGTTTAATACTCCACTAAAATGGGAAGAATCCACTTATGTTGGTTCATGTAGTAGATCGACATCTTCTTTTTAATGCTTTAATCAATTATAAACAATTTAATAGATGCAGATGTTTCTTAAGCACAATTAATGAGCATCATCAGAGTTAGTAATTGTTGCATCCAAAGTTTTCAATAAGACATATGCATATATACTATCATAATCATATGCATATGGATATAGATATGTAAGAGATAAGTAAATAAGGACAATTCATTTGAATGTGCACCTTAAATTGGTCTACCATGACTTCAATGTTGCTTTTGCGCAAATCAAGCCCAACTAACTTCTTTGGGCCAGAGGGAAATTCGAGCACCCAAGAAGGACGTTCAGGCCATTCAAACCATCTCAATTCATTAGGAAGACATATAGGACCTTGAAAAGAGTTATGCACATTAATCATGATGAGCAACTTCAAGCTTCTCATGTTTGTGAAAGCATTGGGACCTATGTATATTGCTTCTGCCTTGGGTAAAATCAAAACTATGGCTTTTACTGCATTTGTTCCCTGCATTTATAGAACTTGCATTGCAATTAGTATACAAAGTCAGAGAAGAAAAGAGTAAAATCAGTGTTTAAACCACCAAAACTTACCATATCCCCTGATAGAAGATCACGGACATCTTCACAAAGCCATAACCTACTGCATTTTCCAGGATCATCGCGACATTCTTGTTTAACAATATCCATGCCCATCAACTGAATCAAGTCATGCATCTGTATTGTCTTCCAATCTTGAGTTATTAAGGACTTCTCAACAAGAACTTGTACTCCAATAATTGTGTCAAAGTTGCAACTGTTAAGGACATTCATGATGTACTCTACAGATCGTCCCTTAAAGAAACATGCGATATCAAGGAATATCTCCTTTGCATAGTCCTCTAATCCATCGTAACTTAACTTGAGAACATCATTGATGGTTTTGTCAGGACTTTTAGCAAGTTTATTCAATGCACTTTCCCACTCATGTTCTCTTCTACCACGTAGGAAAGAGCCCAATACCTCAAGTGCTAAAGGAAGTCCATTAGCATAATGCAAAGCACTATCCACAAGATCCCTCCTTATCACTATTTCCTTACTTCCAAGAAAAGCATGTTTATCGAAAAGTTCAAGAGCTTCCAAACCATCTAGAGTTTTAACTTCATAGATATGATCTTCATCTATCCCATGGACAGTTAATAGATGGTTATCTCTCGTAGTAATGATGATTCTACTTCCTTTACCAAACCATTCACGCCCTCCAGCTAAAGCATTTAATTGTTTTACGTCATTGACATTGTCGAGAACAAGGAGGACTCTTTTGTGGCAAAGTCTACGTTGCATCAAATTAATACCTCCATCAACACTAAACATTGTTAATTCTTTTCCCACTAATATCTCGTACAACAATTTTTCTTGCAAAGGAACTAAATCCTTGGAATCTTTTGAAGTTTCACGAATGTTTGCCAAAAAACATGAAGCATCAAATCCTCTGAATATATCATTATAAAGGGCTTTGGCTAATGTTGTTTTTCCTATGCCTCCTTGTCCCCATAATCCTATCATGACAACATCATCATGAGACTCTAGATTTAACATAGATTCCAGCTTTACCACTTGTCGATGTATTCCAACCGGATGCTTGGCAACATGTAATGGTTTTCGGTCCAGCTGCATAGAGATCTCCCGCACAATTCTGTTGATAAGATCTGCTTCATCTCTGACAAAATCCGGAAAGGTACTAGATACATCAATTTCCAAAGATAATTAACTTTCATGAAAAAAGAAGAAGAGATTCAGCATATAAAAAAGAAAAAACAAAGCAATGTCACATTAATCACTACTTAGTACTTACTTATCCTTCAATTCCCACCCAAACAAGCTACCCGCATCAAGGAGAGCCTTTTTCCATCTCTTCACTTTCTCCGAATCTCTCCCAAACTTTCTCTCATGCTTAATCATAGCTTTTCGGTAGCTCTTTCTTGGTGTTCTCACTTCTCTAGGATCCACTTTGTAAAACACGGAAATACCGTGAGTCCTCTTTGCTCCTTGCACTCCATGATTTTCTCCACCTCTTCCAAACACCACGGTGAGGAAGCATAGTCCTCAGAGAAAATGATGATCGCGATACATGACTCCTCAATCGCCTTCATAAGTGCTGGCTTTATACAATCGCCTTTCTGAAGCTCCTCGCTATCAACATAACTGTAGATTCCTTTTTGGGCAAGCGCCGCGTAGAAATGACTGAGGAAGCTGTTTCGGATGTCCGTACCTCTGAAACTTAGGAAGACGTCATAATTCCCTTTCAGATCTGAAGAAGCAGCCATCAGAGGAGATGAAGTTTGATGTGCTTCCTCAGAATGCTTAGTGTCTGGTCGGGTTGCAGCTCTATCTCTCATATGGATATCACTCTATACTAATCAAGAAATAGAAACGAAAACCAAGATCATTTTTGATGCTCGAAGTTGATAAGCATATTTAACAGAAAGCAGCATTTTGCATAAGGTGCACAGAACCATCCTATATAGGAGCTTCCGGACTTGACTTGCCTTTTCCGTTAATAAAAGAAATAGAAAAGAAAACTAGCAGTACTCCCATGCTCTGGGTGCTAATATACATGAGTCAATCGCAAAACACCGTGTTGGAATATTATTTATAATGAAAGTCTGACTTTTTTCTTTCGAAAGGGATTCTACAAAAGCAAATCCCAAAATAAATTTACCTCACTTTTCAAACTAAATTTTTCCATACCATGTCTTTCATTGAACAGAACAAATTCGAATCTGTTCAGGCATTTCTTCAAACATGTAATGGGCAGTGAGTTGGAGAGCGAATATGGACCTATTCGGAGCTCGAGCTCACACTTAAACTCAAGAGAAATCAGCGAGCAACGTTCAAACTTAAGAAAAACCGACTCATTCAGATCCGACGCGAGTGAGGACTAAAGAAATCGAGCTTGCTTTGCTCTTTTAAAATCAAGCAGGACGAGGCAAAAAAAGAAAAAAAGAAGGAACGAGAACTCAATCGTGGGGGCCCTACCTTGCTTGGATTTCGTGGGCATCGTCGGCGGCGAAGGTTGAGAATAGCGATTCCAAACTCGTGTCAGGCTTCAGTCGACTCCACCGAGGTCAGGGACGGCGATGGCGAATGGCAGCGGGCGGACGATGCTCTGGAGGTGGCGGACGACGTAGATTGGCTGTGGCTCCAAGGTTTTGTGTGGGGCTTCAATGGCAACCATTCACGTAGTAGAGAAAGACCAAGATGCTTCTTTTTTTCTTTTTCTTCCCCTTTTTCGTGAGAGTAAAGAAGTAGGTGACAGTGAAGGAAGGAGTGAGGTAGGATTCTGGGAATGGGATGAGAGAGCAGTCGCCTGCAGGAGGTAGTCGGACGGAGATAGTGGAGGTGGCTGGTCGGTTGAGTTGGATTAAGCATTACCAAATAGCATAGGGTCTTTGGAGAATCTAGAGATTCTAGATATTTCTAGAAGTGGTATAGAAGAATTACCCAATGGTATTGGGAGTCTGAGAAAGCTCCGAGAGTTACGTGCTTCCAATTGCGAAGATCTGAAATGGATGCTATTAGAAAGCATGGCTAATATTTCTTCCCTACGACGCCTTGATTTTAGATGCTGCGACAAGCTCCAATCGCTGCCGGAGCTTCCTTCCGGCTTAACATATTTGGGTGTCACTTGTCAAAGTCGCAAATTGCCTTCGCTTTCCCACCTAGCCCATCTCAAGGAACTAGTAGTTCACGGTTGCGATAATCTCCAGTGCATCCAGGAGCTTCCATCAACGCAATTAAAGAGTTCAGAATGCTCCCAACCGACGGACATTGAAGAATCGGAATCACCACAATCCCTAAACACGCCCTTCAAGTTGGAAGTCTTGAATGTCTTTGACTGTGAATCTATCAAAATGCTGGAAGTTTCACAGTTTGTCCATCTAAGGACATTAGATGTCCGCAATAGTTCGAAGCTACTTGAAGTTCGAGGTCTTGACAAATTGATGTATTTGGAAAGCTTGACTATCAAATCCCGGAATTCAATCAAACGGTTGGACCTTCCAAAATTCGGGTGTCTGAAGAAATTGAAAGTTGACGAGTCCGACAAATTATTCGACTACACATTAGCCGAAATTCAAGGCCTTGATAGATCAGAGTTTTGGGAAAGGCTTATCAAAGATTGTGCTTCAATTGGAAGGCTAGATCTTCCAAAGTCTGGGAGGCTGAAGGAATTAAAAGCTTCAAGTTGTGAAAACTTAGCGGAAATTGAAGGCCTTGATAGGTTGGAGTATTTGGAAAGTTTAGAAATCTACTGGTGCACTTCAATTGGAAGGCTAGACCTTCCAAAATTCGGGATGCTGAAGAAATTAGAGGCTCAGCATTGCATAAACTTAGCCGAAATTCAAGGGCTCGATAGTTTGGAGTATTTGGAAAGTCTAGATATCTCTAGGTGCACTTCGATTGGAAGGCTAGACCTTCCAAAATCCGGAAGTATGAAGAGAGTAAATGTTGGTTGGTGCAAGAAATTAGCTGAAATTCATGGCCTCGATAGGTTGGAGTCCTTGGAAATACTAGAAATCTCTTGGTGCACTTCAATTGAAAGGCTACTCCTTCCAAAGTCCGGGAGTCTGAAGAGATTAGAAGCTAGAGACTGCAAAAACTTGGTTGAAATTCAGGGCCTCGATAGGTTAGAGTTTTTGGAAAAACTGAATATCATTGGATGCAAGTCGCTCAAAACAATTCCGGAATTATCTGGAACGCAGATTTATCGACATTATCAGATTACATATGGCATATATTACGTACATGTACCATGTCCATACTATACGGATGACTCGGATGAGGAATAGACCGGAAGGATCCACATTTTCTGTTGAAGGTATATAAAGCAGGTAATCAACCTATGCTTTTTTGAAATCTACTGCCCAATTTTCATTTGTATTTCCTGCTTGCAATATCTTTCAAGATTTATGATCTTGTCATTATTATTTCCTGGTTGATAGTGTCGCCATTGTTTTCTTACTTGAACTCAAGGAATCCAAGGGAGATGTTCATGGAAGTTAATATGTGCTTTGACAAAATGGTTATGCTTGTTATGCCAGTAGCGGAAATAGATGAAAAGGCTTTCAAAGCGCATCATTTGACATTAGTTTTCAAGTAAGATCCTTCATCCTATGCAGAAAAATAGAGATTCTTGACATTTGATTGATGTTGGAATGCTGGAAGTACTGAAAAACTGATGTGTACAGGTTTTTGATAGCATGCCAAGGGTCATTGTATAGGTTGAAGAAAATGCTCGATGAAGGACCCTATATGGTGATCCTTCTAATGTGAGGTTTTAGTTTGCTCTATGCTCATCATGCATTTCATGACTGCATATTTCTAAGGTACACTTAAGCGTGAATTTCCATGCAAAAGGAATATGTTGATAGGGCATCCCTTACTCTGCATATGCTACTGACTTGTGATAAAATTTGTCCAATCATTGAGTTTCATGCATTTTGTCTCACAGAACTGTCTACATTTGTAGATTTAGATAATCGTCTCAATCTAGAAATGCCAAATGCAAGCACAAGCTCTTCTCCTAGTGGTGTGGCTGTGATGAACTAGCAAACAAGGCGAAGCAAAAGCATCATGAATTATTTGGATCGATTGAGAAAATTGCAATTCGAATTTTTCTGACTATGGATCCATGTTCATTTGGTTTGAGTCCAGGGTATACCTACTCCAAGGCTTCCAAAGAATGCATCTTGATGTTTGTAGAGTTGGTAAAGCCATCTGTCATATACCTAAACTATTGAGCCAGGCAAGACATTAACTAGAATGTCTTTTGACATAATCAGGTGTCTTGTGAAATAATTACTTATATTGTGCATAAGCTTTTGTTAGTTCATTTACTTGCTGAAAAGAAAAACACAGGAATCATTTCCATAAGTTTCTTGAGGAAAATTTTTAGTATCCTATATTCCATTTGAAAACTGTCTTGCATTAATTCTAATACATGAATAGCACATAATGATAAGGAAAAAGAATCATACTATGTCCCACAAAGCAACCATCTTGAGTTAAATACACTATACTAATTTGATCAAAGCTTCTATGGTTGATGATGTTAGAAGCCCCATTAGTTGGTACCAAAGAGTTCAAAAAGAATATCGAGTTTGACTAAGTGGGTTCCCATAAACTTTGGAGCATTATTAGTAGTTTGTTGATGTTAGTTGCTGGATTGATTTCATCTTACTCACTGGTAGGATTCAGTTATTATTCCATTGCTTAATGTAAATGCTGAAATATCCAAGAGAGCTTTCACAAGGCACTTCTAAAACGAATGAAATCATAGAAGGATCGGGAACTCAATGTTTCTTGAGCTTCTCCAAACACTGACAATGCATCCTTGGAATGGTAAAAGGTTGTTTGCATGTGGTCATCCCATGATTCTTCTGGTTTTTATAAGCTCTATCCTTCACAGGCCCTCTTTCAGCTGGCATCCTTGCGATTTGTTCTAGCACTGGTGCTGCGTTTTCGGCTACTCATGGAGCTTTAGCTATGGAGACCAGCAAAGGACCACCGTGGGTCATGCGTCCATTTCAGCTCTAGTTTGAAAAACCTCCAGCTTCTTAGGTTCAGCTCCTAGCATTCTTTTGCGACCTAATGGCTCGTTGACTCAATTGTTCCGACTTGGTTTTGTGAAGTTTGCTCGATTTCGGCGGCAAGTGAAGATGACGGAGGGAAATCCGGAGAAGTGTTGGCTGGTGATGGTCAGAGAGGACTCAAAGTTGGTGCTTCATTGCTTCAATTGGCAGAGGCTGTGGAGAATCTCTTCTTGAAATTGCTTTGAAGTGAGAAAGTTGGTTAGCTTAATATTCCTTGGATACTGCGGAGTATGGTCAGCTTAGTTTTGCCTTCATGTACTCCAGCTGCTATTTTGGTAGGCCTTCACTGGGTTGTGCTATCCATTTGTGTGCTAGAGAATTCTAATACCATGGTGTAATGGAAGGTCATGCGTTAAAGGTCGGAATAATATGCTGTCAAGCCTAGTATTGTTTTCATGTGCTCTAGCAGCATGTCCACATTAGTTGCTAAACTGATGATGTGCAATGGTAAATGACTTTTGGTTCGTAGGTTGGTTCTTAATTTCAGGTCATCTTGCTACAGTCCTCATAAATACTTTGAGCACTTCAACACTTCAACTAGATAAGATTGACTCAAGTTAGGGTGGTTTGCTGGTCGTCAACCCTGGTTTTTGTTGGTCCAACATTATTTCAATTATCTAGATGGTAACGAGGGTTAAAATAGATGGGTTGATTGTTGTTTCTCCTTGGATTGTAAGGTCTCACTTTTTTAAAGATAAAGTTTAATTTCTTGCACTTTCTGCCTTTATTTATTATGTCAGGTCAGCAAGACGTCTTACACGCATTATTGTGCCAGAGAATAACTGCAACTTGGAGATTGTGGGGACAGTGAATATTTGCGAAGGACACTTACAGAGGAATTTCAACAGATGGAACAGAGGTATTAACAAAAGAATTAGAAATGTGAGATGCAATAGAATCTTGTTCTGGCATAGAAGTTTGTATCTGAATGTGTCGTTTATTGCTCTTTCATTGTAGATTCCTCTCATTAATGCTATATCTAGTTTGCCATGCATAAGTGTTCTTACCCATGCCACCTTTGTGGGAGAATATGAATTATGGGACAAAACATTGTTGGTATCTACTGTTTGAAGTGATTCATTTTTCCCCTTTCAAGTTTGGTCCTCATTGCCGATGTGTGTACCAAATGTGAAATTCTTGATCTCATTGTATGCATAACGGGAGTTTGAGTATGATTGCCCGGATTCAAAATTGGACTGTGTGAACATTGCCAGTCTTTGCTTTTTGGTGATATCCAACTCATCAATTATTTGATTTTGTTGATCTTTTCTATCCATTTTCCTATTACCAAAAAATTGTACGAATATTTTTCATTTCCTCGCCTGAGTAGCTAGAACTATGAGACCATAATGTGAGAAGGAGAACAAGATAGGGAAACCTTTGGGGGTGGGGTGTTGTCTTCTGGGTTTTGTAGTCAACAATGATTTTCACTTACCCTCTTCTTAGTATTCTAGTGTTTCGTATTTGGTCTCAAGTTGATTACTTGACAATGTAATTGGAACTTAAGTTGGGTGATCTTGTTGGATTGGGCTTTTTGTTTAGCTTATGATCATTGTGTATGGAAAAAAAGTGCCTCATTTTTAGATTAGGGAATGATTTAATCATTACAGTTTCAAGGAAGCTATCAAGATGCCTTTTTTTTTCACTATTTAAAAACAAATCTTGATATGAATTTATTGTCACAATTCCCTCATATGTCTGTTTCAGCATTCACTAGATACATTCCCTTTTCACTATCCTTTTATGAGGTATATACCTTTAATCTAAAACTACAATTTTTTACATGTGCAGAGTACAAATACAGGATGGCTCTGAATTTGCTTCATCCAATCAAACTCATGAAATTGGGTTTACAGATTATATCTCCTTCCAAATAGTCTTTGTTAGATGTTACAAATGATATAGCAGAGTTGAGGTGATTTATGAATGATTCAAGCAGTGTGAAGTAGGGAAGGCCTTTGGAATCGATCTTGTTGTGCATCCCTCTTGGTTACTATCGTGTGGATTTGGCTCTATAAAAGGTAAAAGCTAGGTATATCATATGTTAAATCCCTTATTTGCAGATGTGGCTAATATATTATGTTGGAAATAGGAACTTCAAATTGTTATGCTGCTAAATAAGATCAATGATGCTTGTGAAAACTTGAGAGATGCCTGGATGATGATCTTGCAGACCAGTGACGTTCCATTTATGCATATTTCAAGAACCTCTTATGCAATTAATTGGGAGTTGGACCAATTGAAGGTAACTTGTGGATCTAGAGCTTGCATAATGATTCCTTACTTATGATAAATATAGGATGCTCCTGAGTTCTATTTGTTCCTATACATGTCAATTCCCAATTTAAGACATTGATGGCAAAAAGGAAAATCTAGGATATTGTGCTTTTCTTTTGAGTCTAGTTTCACAGCAGAAACAATAGTGGTCAACAACTAGTGGTATCAACCCTATCGAACAAGTAACCATGTGTACTTGTCAATTGGTAACCCGGCAAACCTGTCAACTAGTCTGGACCAATTCTAGGCCTTCCAAAAACGTTAAGGAAGAGTGTTGAAGTTGGGTTGGGGTTTGAAACTCCAACCTCTTGTAACTAAAAGGCATGCCAACCATCTGCTTCGGTGTCTTCTTGCTTCATTTTGTGGTGGATAATTCATTTATTGACTGTATTGGCTTAGTATATTAAAAATTTGAATGATTCTATCGAGAATAGGAACCTTGTCTTTTGTGCTTAAGCAGCTTTGTCGAGTGAACTGGGCTTCTTTTGTTCTGGAAATGTGTATTCTATTAGATAACGTCACATGCGATCGGTTTAATTGGTCGAATTGTTAGAGCATGGTTCTACTAGTTTGACTGATTGAACCACTACTCCGGTTTTAAAAACGTTTATTCTTTTGTTCTTCCTATTATGTATCTGCTCTCCTCATCAGCGCGAGGAGTGGCAGCTTAGTTTTTCCTCCTATATGCATATACATCCTATTTCATGCCTGCAATTTTAAAGGATGTTATACGTTCTGCCTTAACATAACTGTAAAAGTTGTGTTGACAGTTGGTGCCTTGTACTTGAATGCTTGTTAAGGAATGTGCATTTGATGACCCTAATGGGTTAGTAGTGCCACTTTTGTTTCTATTTTGTGAGAACACTTTTGCTGGGTTGTCTCATTCTCACTTCCAAAACACTAACCCAGTGAAAATACACATCTTGGACTCTATCTTACACCTAGAGATGGTGCTGCATTCCCCATAATGTAGTTCCTCCTTGGTAGTGGTAAAAATTTTTTACACTGCCATACAATCGAGCTAAGGATCAACTCATTGTGATGCCATCAATTGTATACTCTGAAAACTATCTTCCTTGAGCTTCTTGACATGTCCATTTGTAGTTTGGATTTTTGGAAACTTGTTGATAGTCTTTCCTTTCTGTATCATTGTTTGATAAACTCGCCAGTATTAGTAACAAATTTATTTCATTGACTAGGTGGTGGAGTTGGAATTATCCTGTCCATGCTCCTTACTAACCACTTTTACAACCTACTCTTAAGTTTAAATATGATTGGCATAGGTATGTCGTGCCTCTTTAATGGACAATTTCATGCTTGTTCCGATGGTTGAAAACGTGCAAATTTATGCTCCAAAGAATATCTTTTTCATTTCAAGAAGTACAATACTGAACTATTAGGTTTTCCTGTAAATTTAGATCAATTGGGAGGTCAAAGTGCAAAAAAGATGAATCTTTAGTGGCCAGACATATACAAAAAGAATAATTATCTTCTTATCGTAGGTTCATTGCAGTTTGAGTTACTGACTGAGAACTAGTATGTACATGTTCATGATGATAGACAATATCAGGGTCTTTAGTGTAGAAAGATACTGTAGAGCATTCATGGTTCACATGCATACGATAGCCTCTTCGGTACACAAGTATTGCTTCCACCTATGTTTTAGCATGATGCAAGTATTGTACTTACTACTTTTACCAAATAGAGGTATCAAAACATCACATTAGTTATGGCCATATTATAGGAACATTGGAGTGAAATCAAGTTGAGTTATTTATTTTTAGCTACATCAAGCAGAGGTGTGGCTTGTGTTTTGGCTACAAGAAAGCTGGCCCTGGTCTACATACTTGGACAAGGATGTAGATGAAATCTCAGATTCAGAACGAACGTCTACTGTGGGTGGACCTCTATTGCTGGGGACAGTCTCTCTTGGTAATTGCTTCAAATTGAGAAAGCTCTCTCTTTTTTCTATTCAGTGTGTGAAGTGCTTGAATGTCTTAATTGAGAACATGATTTTGAACTGAGGAGTTGGCGTTTTACAGAAAAAACCTAGTGTGAATGAAGGTTCCGAGTGGAAATCTAGATTCCATTCTAGTTTAGTTTATGTGGTGGTGATTGTACTTGATATTATGATTATATTATAGTTGTTTATGTGCACTGATATTTGTTTCGGCGGTATCTAATTTTGTTTGGTCATAAGGAAAGTAAAACGCGAAGTAACTCAGGATATTATCGTCCTTAAAAAAAAATGGATAGTTAAGGTAAAGCAATTTCGAGGCAATTTTCTTAGAAATAACTTTAAACTTTACATTATGGAAGAACTTCCCTGCTGATAATTTTTAATGCTTGAATATACTTTCAAGAGTTGCTATCAGCTGAACAACATGATGCCTCATACTTGGAAGCCTAAATTATCTCGTTGGCCTTATTCCCCATTTGCTTACACAGGTGTGCACACATGTACGTGCACACTATAGGGTTGTTGTTAATGAGATCAGATCCTGTGCTTCTCCTGGGTACAATGACTCTCATGTGCATGCTACATATTTTTCTTGATTACTACTATATTGAGAAATGACGTTTCTAGTTACATATTTCAAGGTTATGCTCTGTTGTTTTATATTTTGATTAGTAAGTCTATTAAAAAGCACCAATGGGATGCATCCTATTTACTAATTACCACCTATAAGCTCATATTTACCTTAAAAATTAAAAAAAGACTTGGTGTCCAAAGAACTACCACCACAATGTGAAAAAAATAAGGTGGTAAGCCAATATCTTTTACAGCACCTATAGAGCTTTCCTCATTTTTAAAAGCCTGCCTATTTCTTTCTTGCCAAGGCTTATGAACTCTCTTTAACTCCATGGTACTGCCAATCAATGCTTTAGGGCTTCTTTCTCCTTTTGTCTATTCAAAATGTGCATTCACGACGGTGTAAAATTTTGTGGAAAAATTGACAAGTGATAAAAAGATTAAGCTATGAAATAAAGATGTGGCTTACTATTTAAATGCTCTTTTGTAAGCTGGGACTTTGCTTTAGATTGAAGTGTAAACATTTGATAATTGGGGAGGTAAATTGGCATCAGGGAGAGTATTGACTCAAGTACCTCCTCTAGAGATGCGGTTTGATATTTGAATGTTCTAAAGAAGTTACCCTTCCCCAAGCTGTTGGATAGAGATGCGGTTTGATATTTGAATATGGTAAAGAAGTTAACCTTACCCAAGCTAATAGCAGAAGGGCTAGGGGCTTTGTCTCCTTGAAAACACTAGCATTTCCTGTCAATCTTGTGCTTACAGTCCACAACTATCACATAAATGGCCTCTCTGTCTGTCTCTGTCTCTGTCTGTCTCTCTCTCTCTCTCTCTCTCTCTCTCTGTCTGTCTCTCTCTCTCTCTCATACAGTGACTTTGGGCAGGACTTGATAATTCACTTGAACATTCCAAACTTCTATCCTGCTTGCATGAATTGGATAGCAGACTAGGCTCCATTTCTTTAATGAATTTTCCAGTATAACTTTTATTTGTCAGACACTCTAGAGTTTGTTGCTTAGTTCAAACACAGTGTGCAGAAGATGAAGATGGCTTGTAGTGACCATTTACTGTGTAAAACATTTTCTTTTGCAAACTTTTACCTTCGATGGTTCCAGCAAGTAACTTGTGTGGTCAACGCTATGTTTATCCCTCATGAGTGTGTGTCTCAGTTTTCTTAATGAGAGATGATATTTGACATATGGGGTCAAGATACTGAAGTATTGTTATTTACTTAGCAGCTTGCTGTAGAGATTATTGGCTTTAGAATGGGTGAGCTCAGGGGTCTTTCAAGATGGCATTCTCATTTTCTAGGTACTGGTTTGGATGAGACACTGGTGGATAATGCAATAGAAAAGGCTAGAATGCTGCTTGTAAAGATTGAGCAATTTATAAGGGTGCTCTCATCTGTTGTGAAGCCGGTATGCCTGTTGCAATCTTTGTTGTGATTTCTCTACCTTTCTAGATATCTTTTGTTCGCAACCATTGTAATATCTTGCCTACCTCTCATCATGTATGGTATCATGTCTTTAGTGACACTAAATTACAAAATTTTAGACATGAAGTTGAACTATTTGTGGACAAGACATGATATGGGGTGCTTTGAATGACATATATACCTTTAATTTGAAACTACATATATTATCCAGAGACCCACATGTGCAGAGTACAAATGCTTTTTCATTCTAATCATTCTTTGTCTGGCTCTGCAGGATGACTCTGAATTTTGCTTCAGATTATATTTCCTTCCAAATACCTGATCAGTCTTTTGTAGATGTAACAAATTGTATGGCGGTAGTGAGGAGACTTACGAATGAATGTGAAGTAGGGAGGACCTTTGGAAGGATCTTGTTGTGCATCCCTCCTGGTCACTGTTTTGTGGATTGGCTCTATATGAGGTAAAAGCTTGGTATATCATATTTTAAAGCCCAAATTTGCAAATGTGGCTAATACATTATGTTGGAATCAGTAAGATCAAATTATTATGTTGCTAATTAAGACGAACAATACTTGTGAAAACTCAGTAGATGCCAGAATGACGATCTTGCAGCCAGTGACCTTCCACTTGTGCATGTTGCAGGAACCACTTGTGCAAATAATTGAGAGTTGTACCAATTGAAGGTAACTCATCGATTCAGAGCTTGCATATTGATTTCTTAATCATAGTATACTGAGTTCTATTCTGATCATGTCAATTCACAATTTAAGACATTGATGGCAAAAGGAAAAACCTAGCATATTGTGCTTTTCTGGTTAATCGATAACCAGGTGTCCCTGTCAACTGGTACCCAGCAAACCTATCAACAAGTCTGGACTAGTTCAAGGCCTTAAAAAAAAATAAAAATTGGAGTAGTGTTGGAGTTGGCTTTGGGTTTGGAACTCCAACCTCTTGTAATTAACAAGCATGCCAACCCTTTGCTCCGGTGTCTTCTTTCTTCATTTTGTGGTGGATAATTTAATTATTGACCATATTGGCCTAATCTATTAGATAGTTGAACAGGATGCTATTAAGATGACATCAAGTGTGTGTAATCTATTAAAATGCTATGGTGTCTGTCGACTCACTAGGCTTCTTTTGTTCTAAACGTTTGTAATCTAATATATGCAGAGTGTTCTATCAGATGACATCACATGCAATAGTTCTACCATTTTGACCGATTGGACCACTGGTCTGGTTTTAAAAATGTTTGTTCTTTTATCGTTTGTTCTTTTATTGTTCCTATTTATTATGTATCTGCTCTCTTCATCAGCACCAGCAGCAGCAGCTTTGTTTTCCTCCTATGTGCACAATGCATATACATGCCATTACATGCTTACGATTTCAAAGGATGTTTTACATTCTGCCTTACCGTTATTGCAAAAGTTCCAACATATCTTGACAGCTGGAGTCTTCTTGTACTTGTATATAGGTTAATGTGCATTTGATAGGCCTCATGGGTTATATCTTGTGTGGACATTTGCTTGGTTATAGTCTTCTCACTTTTGAAACACTAACCCATCGAAATTGCACATCTAGGACCCTATCTTACAACTGGAGATGGAGAATGAGAAGCTTCACAGCATTCCCCATGCTATAGTTCCTCTCTTGTCAGTTAGTGGTAAGAAAATTTTGACAGTCATATAATTGAGCTAATGATCAATTCATTCTGATGACATCAATTGTATAGTGCTGAAGATTTTTTCTTTGGGCTTCTTACCATGTCCATTTCTTCTTTTGGATGTCTGGAAACTTATTGTTGCCCCATACTCTTTCCTTTGTGTATCAATGTTTGATAAACTTGCCAGTGTCAGTAACAAATTTATCTCGTTGGCTGGGTGCTGGAACTAAATTAATCCTGTCCATGCTCCTTACTACATTTCCACTTAGAACCTACTCTTAGAGTTTAAATGTGAGTGGCATAGGTACATCATGCCCCTTTAATGGACCACTTCATGTTTGTTCCTACAGATTGAAGAAGTGCAAAAGTATGCTCCAAAGAAAATATTTTTTCAGTCGAAGAAGTAAAATACTGAAGTATTAGGTTTTCCCCTAAATTTGAAATCAATTGAGAGGACAAAGTGCAAAAAGAATGAATCTGTAGTCGCCAGACAAATGCAGAAAGAATAATCATTCTCTTATGGTAGGTGCATAGCAGTTTGAGTTACTGACAGGGAACCACTATTTACAAGTTCATGATGGTGGATACTATCATGATAGCAAGATACTGTTGAACATTCATGGCTTACACGCATGCCATAGCCTATTTAGGCACACAAAGTTTGCCTCCTGCCTGTGTTTTAGCGTAATGCAAGTGTTGCATTTTTACTTATAGCCATATATCCAAGGAACACCGGACTGAAATCAAGTTGATGTTTTTTTGGCAACAGCAAGTAGAGGTGTGGCTTGTGTTGTAGGTGCAAGAAAGCAGGCCCTGATCTACATACTGGACGAGTATGAAGAAGAATCTCTGATTCAGAATGACTGTTTGTTCAAGAGTTTGCGATGGTTATACTTGAGTTGCTGCTGTGGGTGGGCCTCTAATACTTCAAGCTGCAGACATCGGTGTGAGAAGCAATGTATGTGGGCTTTCTGACTGGAGCTCTTTGACTCCACCCTTCTTCGAGAAGTCTTAATCTATACCTGCCATGGGCCTCTTCTGCTACGCGGGCAATTGTTGAAGAAAAAAGTGGAGTAAAAGGTAACAATTTATCTATTGAGTTGGATAGAATTGACCGAAAGATGGCGAGCCATGGCTTCTATGCGGCAGTAACTGTCTTCATGGTATTGCTGTAAGCTTTGAGACCTGCTCGATAGTGCCAAGCTTTTGCTTCATCTGTATATGTTCATTGTTTTCATGCGTAAGAAAACCAAATATTTGGTTGGGATTATCTACACTTTGGGTTCAGTGGTTTGGGCAGTGTGCTTGGCTATTGAACTCTGCATTTGAATATTGAAATCTCTCGCTTGAGATTGACTCACTCCTCCACAAGTCATTGTTAAGTGATGCATCCGTGCCGATGCCATGCTGATGTACATAATACATTCTTGTGTGGAACATGACTTGCCAGATATATGGTTTTAAGGTGGCAATAAAGAACATAGGCTATATTTCAATCTCAGAGATTATGTCTGCGATATCGTTAATGGATTTCATACCCTTAATAAAGAATATCGTGTAGCCTTTTAACTTAATGATGTACAAACATTAAGGAATCTTTTTTACCAAAGAAAAACATTAAGGAATCTAAAATTGTTTAATTGTATTATTCTTTCTCTTGGAATTATTGGCAATCTCGAGGAAAGAGAATGTATGTGCACACGAGATATTTCTTCTCATGTTTATTATCTGTCATAATGATAGCTTTTTGTGAACTTCAGCTGAGTTTACTCTTAAATTAAATCCTCTATTTATTGCCCTTCCAAATATTCACGTTTTTAATGTATTCTTCCCCCTCTCTTCCCAGAAAATAATATATATTTTTACTTAATGCAAGTGCAGAGATACTGATGTCAAACATTATTATAGGATGAGATAATAATATTACCAACAAAGTAAATGATTGTTATGAGGTCCACTATAGGTGCAAACCTCATGTAAATTTTAAATTCAATGAGCCGTTTTACACAAGCTCGTCTTGGAGAAATTGCAATTAAAAGTTTTCGAGGATCGAGAAAACAAGAGAAGGCTAGGAAAACATTAATTACTAGTCTTGGAGAAATTGCAATTAAAAGTTTTCGAGGATCGAGAAAACAAGAGAAGGCTAGGAAAACATTTATTACTAGAGAAAACGGGGAGAAGCTTTACTATTTATAGGAAATGTCTAGAAGACAACTTGTTTATCACGCCCAACACCTTTGGGTAAATCCACTATTTATTGCCGTTTAGAGCTTATAAAATTTACTTTTGCTACTATATGGCGAATTGGATAAAGTATATTAAATGAGGCTCATTTTACACAATCACAATTAATAGAATATATCTTTTGTGTATAATTAGCATTGGATATTGAATGTTCACCACATTGAATATCCTCATAGGTCACTATGATACATCAACTCTTAAATCTTTTGTGTCCAAATTGAAGTTGTATCTCATAAACTAAACCTTGATAAAATGCAAGTACTTGATGATAGCCCCTTTGCCTTTGTACTGATAGATTACCGCTTTCGGTAGCGGCTTACAATAACTTAATCCTCTTGTTTGTTCATATCATTTAAAGCTATTTCTTAGTATTTTCAGATGCAAGTTCAATTTAAGGATAGTTGGAATAAATGTGACATGAGGCAACAGTTTGGGATTTTTAATGGCATCAAACCTAATATCAACCACAATCAAAATAAACAACGTTAGATAGATTATATGCCTCCTAATATCAAGCAAAAAACCAATTTAAAGGGAAGCGATATATGTTTGTTTATGATTGCAAAGGAGAGAGAGAGAGCATAGTTCATGTGTAGACTAGGCCTTCTTCAAAATTCCAAATTGATTAGCGTTGCAGAGCCAAGCACTTAAAGTACCGCAGCAGGCCGAATTCCTTTTGCATTGCACATGTGAGGAATGGCTGGATCAAACATTGACGTTCGCCACTTGACTAGAGAATGATTATATGCATTTGAGTTTGATATTCAATCATCCCAAGTTAAAAATGAAATGGCGTGCAAAAAGGGGTGGATTTCAGGTGGTAATGACAAATGACTTGGTCAAGTAATCCGGTCGAGTGTTTGAAGCTTGTACGGTGATGGCAAATGGCTCAATCGAGCTCAAGCTAGTCCGTCTTCTCGACACTTAAGTAGCCGATTGTAAGATGCCAATTCAAATAGCTCCTTAACATACTTTTCTAATTTAAAATGAATGAGGATGATATCACATTGCTTTTTCCCAATTACATTTCAATAATTAATCCACCACTCCTACATGTGCCCGAAGGGGGCACTTATGGGCGTCGTTTGACAAGGTAATATAATCCGGCCCGGCCCGGCCCTGTTGAGCCCTTGGAGGCCAGTTTCGAAATCACAAAGGTTTTCTCATAATACGGAGAATAGTTTAAGTCCGACATATAGCCCAATCTGGATATTACTAGTAATTAATGATAAAGATGCTTCACGTTCGACTAATGTTATTATTTCCAGACATGAGATATTGCTACTAACTATTTTTCTTTTGTCAAATAACTCATTTGACTGCGAGGACACAAAGAGTGCGTACATAATATTGTAATTGGATTCCCATTCATAGAATTTAGTATAAGACAATCAAACCATTTACTAAACCTGATGCAGCCAACAAAACCATGCAACATGACTACCAAGTTTTTGGTGAAGATGGTGCAAATTATTCGATGGACAGTCCAATCTCAGAAGACAACAACTATTAGGTCGTCGAAACTGTCATTTTAGGGGGAGATTTTTTAAGGGCGTCTTTGGTGGAAGATGTGACGGGGATGGGATTCATATGCCCGTAGATTATATGTCATCAGTGATGTCTTCTCTTTATAAGAAAGAAAGAAGACACCTTAACTAATGCCTGCCATCTATTATTGGCTTTTTTTTTTTCTTTTGTATTAATTTATAAGCGTTGATTTTTCAAAAAAAAAAAAATCAGATTGAAGATGGTAAATAATAAACCTTATTTGAATATTAAGCGTGCTACAGATGTTTATTGAAAAGATCCAAGTCATTCGGTGGACGGTCCAATTTCATATGACAACAACCACAAATGATTCTAATTGGATTCCTGCTAGATAGATGGCCGGTCCCGGTATACTTTGGTTTTATGCGACTTTTATTATCAGACGTTGGTGAAATTATTGCTCTTATTTTAGGGAGAGATTTTTCAACGGTGTTTTTGGTGGAACATATGATAGGGAAGGATTAATATGCTTGTAAATCATACGTCATCAGTGACGTCTTCTCTTTATAATAAAGAAAGAAGATGCCTTGACTAATGCTTGCCATCTAATCTTGGCCTTTTTTTGGGTATTAATTTATAACCATTGATTAAAAAAAAATCAGATTGAAGATTGAAAATAATAAACTTTCTTTATTTGAATGTTAAGCGTGCTGCAGATATTTATTAAAAAACTCCAAATTTTTCAGTGGCAGGTCCAATTTCAGATGACAACAACCACAAATGATTCTAATTGGATTCTTGTTAGATAGATGGTTGGTAAACTTGAGATACTTTAAAAAAAATTTAGATAATTGATAGGGGTATTCAATGTTGGAAAGATCATGAATTTTCTTAAAGTGTATATACACATGCAATAAATGACTTGACTTTGCTACTGTAAACCATGACAACTTAGGATATATAAATCACAGAATTACAATCTCTAGACTAATGATGCCCGCAATTCTCATGAAATTTTAGTCATTGTTCCATAATGGAGAATGGATGGGATACTTATTTTATGTGATATTATGTTAGGAATTCCATTTACCAATATTCATTGGACAAGGATTGATTTAAAACTTACCGAGTAAGATAGGAACAGAAATTCCTTATATATAATATACATATACATACACATATATATGTATATATACATATATATATGCAGGTGTAACATCGACCGTATCTTATGCAATGACAAAAGAAAAAGAGAAATGTTTTACTTTTTCTTCATAAAAAGTCCCAGAGATGCATACTCAAATTCTTTTTTGTATAGTTAAGTATGTGGTTGTATTTGCCTTTGTGAAATTAATCATAATTTTGACTCTACTACTTTTAATCGATCATTTGGTTCGACTCAAGTTGTTGCTCAAAAGTCTAGCACTTATTTGCAATCTCAATGTGCGACCATGTATAATCTCAAGAGCCATTTCGTATATTAACAAATTCAAAGCCAATGTCTATTTATTATGTCTTTCCCATTGCATGATTAAATAAACTAAACTACCCAAAAGAAAAACGAATATGCCGTTTATTTTATATACAAATAATATGGTATAACTAAATTTTACAACTAAAAAGTTACATTTTATATAATTGTTTCAGTATTTCTGCATGGCTTCCCTTCGCTCTTCATCCATGGTACTATCATAAAAAGAAGCCCAGCTTTTTGCAAATGGGACAAAAATAACATTACCTTTCAAACTCATATTTTCACTCTTGGGACATAAATGACACCCACCGTTAATTTGTTTCTATTCTCATTTTGAATCACCGCGTGTCATCCTATAAAGCTCATTGTGCGGACATGCACAATGAACCACGTTAATCATGACCACTAATGGCGACTTTTTTTTTTTTTTTCTTTTTTTACGCAAAGCCAGAGATTTTGCGAGAAAGATTATAAACAAAGTTTGTTAACAAGATTATAAGATAAAAGACGACATCTTTTATGGTGTGGGTTGACATGGCTCACTGTATACGTTGGCACGGTGAGCAATGTAGGGTGTACAGTGAGTCATGTAAGGTACCCATGGCGATTTAACGAAGATAATGGATGAAATTTATAATAGTTATCAACTTTGTACTAGGGTTACATTGTTGGGCCCTACATTTGAAAGGTAATGTTATTTTTGTCATAGATGCGGAAGCTTAGGCTTTATAGACATTTGAAAGGTTTTGCTACTTTCGTGCCAAAAGGTTGGGCTTATTTTCGGGATTTGGCCAAACTCTATCGATTTTTGAAGGTGAAAAATGTTACGCATCACATAAAGAAATCTTGAAGATAGAGAGGGTATCTTGATATATTGAGAGGTAAGTTTATGGGGGAAAGACCAATGTGAGAAGATTACTTCTGTTGAAGATATCTTCCTTGTTTTTTAGGTACCCTTCTCTTGGATTCCTTTTAAGTGTTGAGATCTAATTCCTTCCCAAATTATTTTTCGTTCACCTATGAGTATCCGTGAAATCTTGTACAACATTGTGAAGTACAATAACGAAAAACTAACATGTGGAAATCCATTAACTTTCTGTATTACTTCTTGACTTCTTATGCATAAGTGATTTTTATTTTTATTTTTATTTTTATTTTTAATTTTTTTGTGAAAGCTTGCTACACATTTGGTTTTTAGGAATAACTATTCTATTTCTAATCTATTATGATGTAGTAAATATTCCTTCATTTTGTTGAAAAAGTAGGTTAGAAATTACTATTCTCTCACAATCAGCAATAGTTGGTCCCGGGGGACCAAGGAAAAACCATTCCATGTAAGCTTGTAGCCAAGAACAGCTTCAATTTTCACATTTCAATAATGCATTGCACTTTCAACACTTAATTTTTTTAATATACATCAAAGTTTTTAGAGTTTGTTTGTTATATTTATTATACTTGTCATTTTGCACATCGCAATTTGATAAAATTCCATGCATTGCACGTCACAACTAGTATGGTTATAGAGCTACATTACAGGAAAAAGAAGACTACAAGTTTTAAAGTTTTTTTTTTTTTTTTTTTTTTTTTTTTACCTTTACCAAAGAAAATTTTTTTAAAGTTTTTACTCTATATGAGCCATTACAGCATAACTCCTTCTAAAATCCAAATGCGTATGGCCAAATTTCAAAATGAAAGTTGACATCCTTCACTTTGTTAGCCTTTATAAAATACTGTTTATTGGCGTAAAAAGAAAATCATATCTTCACATTGCTAGTCTCTTGAACACATTGTTGCACATGAATAGCAATATGAACGGATAATATTAGATTAATTTAGTTGAATATAGTATTAATGAATGTTGATTCTTTCTTATAGGGAACCGAAAAAATTGAGGCGATTATTTTGAGTGAAGGCAGCTCAGAAGGATCCGATAAAATAGATGAGCGAGATGGTGAAATTTTCACAGAAAAACAATTCAAGAATTTGACGAGTCTAAGATTCCTTCACATGAAGGGGGCACATCTTCGTAGAGATTTTAAGGACTCAATTGAGGGCTTAAGATGGCTTAGACGGCGAAAATGTCCCATGGATTTTGAAGTTAAAAATTTTCATGTAAAGAAATTAGCTGTTACTTGAATTGTCAGAAAGCAACATAAATGAGAAATGGGAAGGATGGAGTTCATTCATGGTAAGAACAAGTCTTTTTTGGTTTTATGCTTTCTTTCAAATGATAATCACTCTAGACAAGCCCCTTGACAATCATTTTTATTTTTATTTTACTAGGTGGCAAAGAAGCTCAAATTTCTCGACCTAACATCTTGCGAACAATTGGAAAATACAAACTTCCTCTCAGCTTTTAAGAATTTAGAGGTTTTGATCCTCAATTTTTGTTGGAGACTGGAGCAAACTAGTCCTTCAATTGGAGACATGAAGGCCCTCATTCGATTGGAGTTGTGCTGCTATATGAGCCTCAAGGAGCTTCCAGCAGAAATGGGTCAATTAAAAGCACTGAAGCAGCTCTCTCTAATGGACAATGCAAGAGTTTCTACATTACCAAATAGCATAGGGTCTTTGCAGAATTTAGAGATTCTAAGAGTTTCTAGCAGTTTTATAGAAGAATTACCCAACAGTATTAGGAGGCTCAGAAAGCTCCGAGAGTTAGATGCTTCAAAGTGCCACCATTTGGGGGGGGGGGGGGAATGCCAGAAAGCATGTGTAATCTTTCTTTTCTACAATGCCTTGATGTTCGTGGTTGCATCGAGCTCCAATTGCTATCAGATCTTCCTTCCAGCTTAACATATTTGGACATCTCCTGTCAAAGTCGCAAATTGCCCTCACTTTCCCACCTAGTCCATCTAAAGGAACTACGAGTTATTGACTGCAAATTTCTCGAGAGCATCCCGGAGCTTCCATCAACACTATTAAAGAATTCATAATGCTCCCAACTAACAGAGGTTGAAGAATCATAATTACCAGAATCCATAAACAGTCCCTTCAAGTTGGAATTCTTGGAAATATGTGGCTGTAAACTTATTGAAACATTGGACGTTTCACAGTTAAACCATCTCAGGACATTATCTATCCAGAGTTGCAAGAATATACTTGAAGTTCGAGGTCTTGCTAAATTGAAGTATTTGGAAAGCTTGATTGTTGCAAACTGCTATTTAATTGAACGGTTCAAGGGTTTGAAGATATTGGATGTTCAGCGTTGCCATAACTTAGTCAAAATTCAAGATCTCGATAGGTTGGAGTTCTTGAAAAATTTAAATATCTCTGGGTGCATTTCAATTGAAAGGCTGCTTCTTCCAAAATCCGAGAGTATGAAGATATTAGATGCTGGATCATGCAAGAAATTAGCTGAAATTCAAGGCCTCAATAGGTTGGAGTTTTTGGAAATGCTAAATATTCATTGGTGCACTTCAATTAAAAAGTTGCACCTTCCAAAATCTAGGAGTTTGAAGATACTAGATGCTAAATGTTGTGATATCATACTTGAAATTCAAGGTTTCAATAGGCTGGAGTTCTTGGAAGAGCTAAATATCTCTAAGTGTGTTTCAATTGAAAAGCTAGACCTTCCAAAATCCAGGAGTTTGAAGAAATTAGATGCTAGAGACTGCGAAAACTTAACTGAAATTCAAGGCCTTGATAGGTTGGAGTTTTTGAAACAGCTGAAAATCTGTGGGTGCACTTCAATTGAAAGGCTAGACCTCCCAAAATCCAAGGATTTGACAGAATTAGTTGCACATAATTGCAGTAACTTAGTCGAAATACAAGGAATTGATAGGTTGGAGTTCTTGGAAAAGTTAGATATCTCTGAGTGCTCTTCAATCAAAAGGCTGAACCTTCAAAAATGCGAGAATCTAGAGATATTAAAAGTTGTTGGTCGCAAAAACTTAATCGAAATTGAAGGCCTTGATCGGTTGGAGCTCTTGGAAGTACTAGATATCTCTGAGTGTGCTTCAATTGAAAGGCTGATGTGGCATCCAAAATCTTAGACAACCCTCGGATAGGTGATAGTCACCGAACCGTGGCTTTGCTTTTATTTTATAAGCATTGATTTGTATTTGTTCATTTGGAATAGTATTTCAATTTTATCCTTTGAACCAAAAGGATGGGATTTGATCTTGCATAAGAATTATATGCGCCAAAAATTAAAGAATTAGAACTTGAGGATATTGAGCAGGCCGTAAGAATTTGGAGTATATATATATGTGTGTATATACTTGTTATATAAAGCAATCTGAAATTTTGTTATTAAATTAAATTCGGTAGAGATAAAATACTATATATATTAAAAAAAAATTAGGGCCTTATTTCATGGACTCTTGGGCCCAATAATTCGGGCCCAAGCAGGCCCAAGAAACACCCCAAGGGTGCCGCACGAAACAAGAAGGGGAGGGGGGAGTGCATGTCCTCCAACACTTGTCTTCAATGTTGCCACTTGTTCTCTTCTTTTTGCCACTTGTTCTCCTCATGAGAACACTTGTCTCTTACATGCAAAAATGGGAGCATGCAAGGGTTTTATTCAACCCAAAAGGAAAAGGGGAAGTGGACGGATAGAGAGAAAGGGAAGTGAACTGAGGGAGAGAGAGAGGGAAATCGAGAGAGAAAGGGAGGGAGCGTGTGAGAGAAGAAGAGGAAGAAGGAAGAGCTCATTCGCCGCCGTTCCTTCGCCACTTTGCCCGCCGTTTGTTGCTGTTTTGTGCTTAAATTCGAGGCAAGTGAAGTCCTAAACCTACCCTTTACATTTCTGTGTGTATGTGTAGTAGTTGGTAAGTCTTGGTTGTGGTAGATGGGATGAAATTTCGGAGCTATGGAGAGAGATTCGTTGGCCATGCATGCTGTTTCTGGAAAGACCAGTCCAACCGTCCATGAGATTGTGTGTTGCATGTGACTTTTTAGTCGGAATCTTGCTTCAATTGCTTCATGAAAGTTGTAGAGAACATCTTGAAGAACAACATACTAAAATTTGAGGCAAAACGAACAAGAAATGGTTAGTGAAATGATTTTTCCTTGGAGAGACTAGATCTGGAATTCGTTGTGCTGACCTTCAGTGGTTTCGTGGTCTGTAAAGTAACCTTCTTGTGAAAATCTCACTTTTGTCTCTTAATGAAAGTTGTATTATACTTCTTGAGGTATAACATATCAAAAATTTAGAGGAAATGAACAAAAATAGGTCGGTGAAACCGTTGTCTTTTGAAGAAACTGGATCTGGGAAAAACACTGCTTCGACCTATTATGATTTCGGGGTTTTTATAAAATCATACAGTTAAAATTTTATTGTATGTCCTTAATGAAAGTTGTAGGTAATATTCTGAGGAATAACATACTGAAATTTCAGAGTAAATGGACCAGTAGTGACCAAGGAAACGATTTTTTTTTTCAACACGAGTAGATCTGGAAAACGATACCGAGAATAGGAAAAGTAAATCGATTTTATCTTTTAATCCAAAACGTATTGGACTACGATTTCTTCATGAAACTTGTACCTCTAGGTCTTAAATACAGCGTGTCCAAATTTCAGAATTTTCGGAGTTTATTTAAGGGTTTAATCAAAATTGTTTTCAAAACTGTGCATGGATGATGTTAAAACCCTTTTTCGGTGATGCATGGACCTGCACGTATTCTGTGAAGCCTTGTTTAATATAGTGTTCTTATGAAATGTGTTTTCTTAGATCTTATCTACAATGTGTTAAATTTTCAGAATTAATTTCCATCATTTATTAATTTTCCAGAATTATTCATAAACAGCATGCATTCTGTTTAAGTTGAAAAAAAACTGTTCTATTTACAGGTTATTGATTTGCTAGATAAATTGTGATATCTTGGATTATTATTCGTGCAATGATGTGGTGACATTCATGCATATCATATGACATCAAAAGATTTATGGATTTTCATGAATTCAATGAAGTTTCTCAAAACCATTGCATCAAATAATATTTTTCCCAATGCATATTATATGATTTAAAAAAAGGCTGATTCCAATCATTGGCATTATTGCATCAAATGCAATGTTGAAATTGAGATACATGTGTAAATGTAAATTGGGATAGTAACAAGACCGTCGGAGATGTGAGCCGACGATGCCCCGGGAGTGTCAGGATGCCCGGTGGTATACGGACATAATTCCAGGGGAGGCCTGGTGGTATGTCGGTACGTAATTCCGGAGGGTAGGGGTAACCATTTTCATGGCGAGCCTCGGAGATTTCCCTGGGAGTGTCGGGATGCCCGGTGGTTTACGGTATGTAATTCTAGGGGAGGCCTGGTGGTATGTCAGTACGTAATCCCGGAAGCCTCGGAGGTGTGTGCCGAGGGGATACCTCGCGATGCTAGTTGGGGTACGAGATGCCCGGAGTGTGTGTGTCGGATGCTCGGAGGTGTGTGCCGGAAGTTCCTCACGATGCCAGGTTGGGTGCGAGCGATAAATTGTGGGATGCAAACATTGGTCCCTGGGAAGAAAAACTGATGAGATCCTTGTGAAAGATAATAATTGAAAGTGAATCATGTGCATGGGTGTATGCATATGGCATGATGCATGATCTGCTTATGAAAATAAATTGATGCTATTTGACATTGAAAATGCGATCATGAAGGCTTGAATGGATCTCATGGTGATGCATGCTTGATATCATGGATGATATGAATCATGGTGATATATGCACGATAGTATGGCAAGATATGCATGACTGCATGTCAAGATATGCACGACTACATGGTGAGGTATGCTTGATATGCATGAATGATATGTGCTTTGTTATGACGCTTTGATTGTTCTGTTTGACGCAATGAGTAGTGTGGTGAACCTTTACTGCTGAGTGGTTGTACTCACCCATTTTGGGGAATAACATTTTAGATTAGATAAGATATCTCTGCTGCCACTACTACTGGTAGATGGATCAAGTGGTTGGATATGATTGTGAGGAGGAGGATAGCAAAGGAATGAACTTTTGGATGCTGACACTGATCGATGGACTTTAAGTATATGATTGTTGGAGGAGATGTCTGTCATCTTTTGAAGTATAGCTGAGTATAGAAGACTACGGCATTTTGATGTACCGATGAATGATGTCCATCTAGTTTAATTAAATAAAAGTGTACGGCTTTTACCGATAAATGTTTAGTTGGTGTGCATCGTTTTCTAAATATAGGGAAGGGAGTTGTTGGATGTGCTTCTGTATATGAATTGCGCAAGGGACTGATCTAAAAGATGTAAACCCCCATGGTTGCATGGACCCGCTGCACTTGAAATGGTATCAGAGTGACATGTTATCGGTCAAACGAATGGTAATCGAACTATGCGACCCTAATGGTTCGGGGGCCGTTCGAGGGGTGCCACAGCTGAACCTTCCAAAATCTAAGAGTCTGAAGATACTAAATGTTGTATGTTGCAAAAGCTTAATTGAAATTCAAGGCCTTGATAGGTTGGAGCTCTCGGAAATGATGTTCATGTAGTTCTAGCTTGAACTGCGTCCGATGGAGAATCAGACAAATATAAAGGTGAAGTGCTTGAAAGTCTAGTGCTTGTAGAATACCATCTTAATGTTGTCAGGCATCTACAGTTTTCCTTAGATTTCTAATGCTGATTCTCACAGTATGACACTGTTTTTGGCTTTCTCTTCTTCCTCTTTTTAACTGATTGAGTGTTCCCTACAAGGAGATATTTAATGAATACTTGATTGTAGAGTATAAGCTGGAAAGTTTCTAACATTTTGTACTTGAAGTTAATTATCTTCTTCTGATTACAGAGGGGCATTTCGTCTCATCGTTTTGATTAATCAAGTTCACTGGTGGTAGTTTAACTTGTTAATAGGATATCTCAAGCTTTGCTGCATGCTTGAATCACAATCTGGTTGAGAGGGATGTAGTTAGGAATTGGAGAAAGCACAGAGACTAGGAGTGTAGAAGGAGCTGCATCCAAGTATGTTAAGTTCTTATATGACTTGATAATTCAAATTTGTAAGAGCTTAGAATTAGATGCCAAGCCTTCGCAGTTTTTGCTATCTATTCTCACTGGAAAAAATTTCCAGAGGAGGCTTTTTTTTCCAGAAACATCTGAATGGTTCACACGTCATATAGTCTTTTGGATTTGGAGAACATGTTGTTGAGTGCACTATAGTACTTGAGCCAACCCTTGAATGGTTTCTGTTGAGATTCTAAGTTGTAGATACTGGTAAAATTATGATGCTTGCCTGAAGTAAGCTTTCCACTCCACCTCGAGGTTCCAAAGTGGAACAAGAAGATTCATTTTTGAATTGAGATAATGGACTGGAGGCTCCCAAAAAGATATAGATTTGCATTGCTTTTGATATAGAAATCCCATATTAAGTGACCGTATCCCTCTCAATTAGCTTGTACTGTTATGATGCTTTGCCTCACTTCACAAATTTTGATTAACATTTTCTAGTTACCGTGCGTTCTCTATCTTCCCTCTTCTTCGAAGAAATTATTCATTCTCTCTCTTTGTTTTTCTTTTCTTTTGGTTATTTTTTATAAACGCACTTTTCTTTGCACGTTCATTGCATGTCGTCAATACTGATTTCTGTCAATTGTTCTAATCTACTCCAGCTAAATGTATAATATAATTATGCTGGGGTTTCGATGGCAAGGTTGTTGTCTTGGGACCTGAAGACGGTACAGTTTCACTACATGATGTTGAATTAAGTTTTCAATGCTGTTGCTGTAATGTTACCCTCATTACTTCTTAACAAAAAATTCTTCCTGCAAGAATCCTTTATCATCAGAATGTGTTCTTCTTTGATCTCTCTTGGGAACTATTCTGGATTGCTCAAAAGCTGCATGATGCAATGCAAATAGCAAGCTTGCTGAATGAACATTTAGCTGCTAATAGAGATGGCTATCCATATTTACATGTATGCTAATGTCAAGTTAATATGACTGTTAGATAGGTCATTCTATGTAGGATAAATTTAACAAATCTTGTTAGATCATTGAACATGACCCAATTGTTAAATAAGTCAACAAATGAGAAGAGATGAATAGCCTATTTAACTAAATTAGATTGAATGGGTCATTGCAATCCAAACATGGCCGACACAGCATGAATTACTAATACAATATGTACAATGTGCATATCTTTGTCAATGTTAAGGCCTTGCTTACTAAGTCCTAGGTTTACATAAAATCTTGCATTTGTTTGTTGTAATTTGTGACCATTACAGAAACACAATTCATCTAGGATTTATTAGGATTTATTGTCATAAAACTTACTGGACTAAATATAAATAGGTCGAGATTGGTCAGGTTGCTAAACAAGTTGGGATGATTGTTTAGTTAGATAGATCACGGGAGTCAACTTGTGTTATGTGGTTTGATCTTTGACCCCAAAAATTGGTTTATTAAATTTGTTAATTGTTAAGTAGGTTGCCACAACCTAGACATGACATGATTACCAATTGGGGTTACCCATGGTTGTCACACGAAAATATAAGTCATGAATCAAAATATTAAGTCTATGGATTGTGAATAGTGAATTAAATCTAATAAAATCAGGAAATTTGATATAGTGTTTATGATTGGTATTCTATGACACATGTAAATTAATTGTGAAGTATGATTTTTTTTTTTTTTTTTAATATTAAGTAGTTCCATAACCAATGATAAAGATATCTAATATTAAACTGATTTATGACTTTTAGACATTATATATTCTACAATATATTTTTCTTTTGTCAAATAAGTACCACATCTAAGTGCACGGACACAAAGATTGTGTAAATAGTATTGTTTTAGGGTTAGTAATGTAATTGGATGCTAATTTATAGAGTTTAATTTAAGACAATCAAAATATCGACTAAGCTTGATGCAACCAACAAAATGTGGTAGAAGAATACCCCAAGTGCTACAAATTGGCATGGAGGGACACATAAGTACCAAAACTTCCAAAATACACTTAAGTGCAAAAATTGAAGAAAAAAGAAACACTGCTAATGGCGAGAATTTCTAGCCAAATAGCTAATGGGGCTTTTTCCGGTGAGAATTTTAAATGATGTGTCATTTTTTCTTAAAAAAATCTATCCATGTAAACAAGGCAAATGATGTTGCACCATCCACATAGACTACTCTAGATTATGCTAAACGATGTTGTTTTGGCATTTAAGTGATCATTTTTTACAAAATTTGGGACTTTGTTCACTTTTAACCACGAGTGGTAGTTAAGTGATCACTTACATCATGACTTAACACTTAAGTAATTCTTTTTTAATCACGACTGACACTTAAGTGAACATGGAGGATGTCATTTTAGACAGATTGCTGAGTGAACATTTCGGCGAGCCACGTAAATTGGTTTTATTAATAAAATAATGCAACGTTAGATTTTCGGCAAACTTACTGGAATTGGCACTTAAGTGTCCATTTTTTATTTTTTTAAATAGCACTTAAGTGTACATTTTGGAAGTTTGGTACTTATTTGTCTCCCCATGTCAAGTTGTGGCACTTGGGCTGTTCTTTGCCTAACAAAATCATGCAAGATGATATTTGTTCAAACATTGACGTTTCTATCAAGCTACTGGTAACGATGGACTTTGCAACTCAAATAAAAGTTCTAAAAAGATCAAGATTCTTCTTGAAATTTAAAGGGATAAGTATATTGAAAGTCTTAAAATTTATTACGGAAGTGTAATTTAGTCTTAAAAGTTGTTGTAAAAATGCAATCGAGTCCTAAAACTTTTAGAAAATGCAATCAAGTCCTAAAACTTTTAGAAAGTGCAATTAAGTTTTAAAACTTTCAAAAGTGTCCAAGTAATCAAGGTATGTATCTTTTAATTTATAAGTTAATACAACTTCTCGATCTTGATTCTTATCAGGCAATATTTTAGTGTTCATATTTTACATGTTATTTTTAATTATTTGTTTGCAATTAAGTTTCAAATTTAGAATCTTATTTCACAATCAAACAGCTTTAATATGACTTTATGGGAGATTTTTTGAAAACCTTATGTTTATGACTCGTTGATTTGCTGATTGTTGACTCAGCTTTAATTTCTCTTTTTTTTTTTTTTTTTTTTTTTTTTCCATTTTTTCCCATTGAGAAGATAATTATTCATTTTTTAATCATAGGACTCTTATGGTAACTTTGGCATTTGAAGATCGCACTACTTTTTTCTTCCGTCTAGGTCCAAGAGTTCCTCGCATGCTTGGACTAGTATCTAGAGACACTGATTTAATTGACGATGGTCAAGATTATTTTATAGAGCTTTCAAATTCTTCAAAGCAATGTTCCAATATCCTTTGCAGTGGAGATAAAGATGGGGTTTTGTGCTTCAATATATTTGGTGTCTTTCCAATTGGAAATGTTATAAGCCTCCTGTTTGTTCAGTTCGAACATTTAGCATTGTGGTTGATCAAATTCAGTCAATCAGTACTTCTTTCCTTGTTTGTGCTTCTCATACGGTAGTCTTTCTTAATGGATGGATTTGATAGCATATTGGTAGTAAATCAGTATTGCTTGGAAAATAATGGGTTGATTAAGTAAACACCTATACCGAGTGAGTTATGCTTTCTAAAGTTCTGTCACAACCTCTTTTTTCGACACCTCGATTAGGGATGGGTGCCTGTGGAGACTAAAAGTTTGGCTAGGTCTATTAGGCCTAGCTTTGGTTCTCCCAGGCCCAGCAATTCACTAATCAATTTGGGGTGAGTCGATTAGAAACCCAAGTGAAATATGGGGAGAAATATTTGTTCTTACGCAACCAGAGAAACTAAGTTCAGGGACTTGATTATACTAGTTAATTACTAATGTCCTTTTGGTATCTAATCTAGTTTAAACCCTAAGGCTTTTGGATTTTTGAGGGGTTTTTCATGCATTTCTTGAGGAAAAAAACATTTTTTTTTATCTTTTTCTATTTTTTGAACATAAAAAGCATTTTTTCGATTTTTTGATCTTTCTTTTTGAAAATATTAATCATTTTTGGCGAATTAAATTTTGGTGGAATATTTTACTTCCAATTTTGCTTGTGCATAATCTCGCTAAATATATCATTGAAATATATGCACCCCGCACAATATTCTTTTTTGTATTTTTTTGAAATATTCCATCCAAAAATTTCCCTTCTACCCAAAAATGTCCCCCAGTGTATATTACATGAATATGTGAAAAATCTCGCATTGTATCAACGCTCACCGTTGGTCCAATAAAATAAAATAAATGCTCCCAAACTATATGTTATGCAATCTTAATTTTATTTTTTTGGGGTAAAAACTAACCCATTTTTTATGCAAAAATTTAGGTGTCAATAGGTAGTTAGTTGCACACATTATCTCCAAATTCAGTAGTGTACACTTGGTCAAATTGATAAAAGTGGCTGTATTTTCTCAATTGCATGGACCGTTGAAGCATTTGTCGGTACCTATGGAATAAATTACGGGAGGATTGTAGATAATATCCCTTCACTAAATCATTGTGACATCCAGATTTTTCAACCTTGTATTCTACTGAATAAATCGGGCATTTTATTGACGCGTCTATAGGGTTATTCTCAGAACTAATCATTCTTAAGATAACTAGACTACTTGGGGAAATTATTAGGAATTTTAAGGCAATTAAACTTGAGAATTTGATCAGGAATCGGCTTCTCGACCGTGTCCATCTTTAGAGGCCATCACGGCACAGTTAAAAATTGATTTGAAATTAGAGATAGACTGGATCGATATCGATGTGTAGCCAATCGTGGGTGACACCACTAAATTAGAAAATTCATGTCGACCAGCACTAGACTGATTTTCTTATTGTTTTGGTACCTTGTGTTCATTTTTGGATCCTCGGGATTTTCACGGCAATCGAGAGTCGCCAATGAATCGAGTGGGTTCATAGTGGCTCGAAGAAAATTGACCACGAGTCATTTGCCCTAAAAAGTTCTGAAAACTACCCGGTAGCCTAGGTCACGCTAAAAACGCGTCGAATGAAAATTAACCATGAATTCGAGTTTGATTTCAGAAATTGAAATTTCTCTCATGTCACAATAAATTCTAGGAGTGTCGACTCAGTCTCAGAAGATTTTTCAGAGATTCCGAGATTTTTACGGAAAATCGATTCGAACGCCGTGGAAAATCAACGGAAATTCGGATACGCCAAATTAAATGAAATTTCGACTTCCAAGCTGAGCCTTTGAGTGTTGGGGACTGGCAGGAAATGATACGGGATTTTCCTTCGAAGAAATCGGGCCTCAATTTGGAGAATTGAGTGAAGAATTGAAACTAAATTAAATGAAATGCAGAATTATGCTTGGACAGCATTTTTTGACTTCATTTTGATTTAGTTTGTGGAACTTAAATTTATAGAAAGTATTAAAGGCTAAAGGATAAGGTTGAAAGCTAAAGTGGGACTAAGCATTAAATTTTGGAGATATTTTGGGCTTTGATTTTTTCTCCCCAACCTTCGGACGAATCCCAGCCGCCCCTTAATCCTCCGCAACTCCTGCTTCTGGTTTAGCTTTCATTTTCCTCTCGCCAAAAATCGAAGCTGCTCTGTGCTTCGTGTTGATGCCGTTCGGTCCAACCCCAGCATCGAAGACCTGCAGCAATTCCACGTGAAGCCTGCTGCTTCGTGTCCTCTCCTCCATCGAAGTTGCTCCATCTCTGCTCCGCCAGCGCTTCATCTTCGTTGGTCGCTTTTTCCCTTAGGCTGCAGCTTGGCTGCATCCTCTCTTGTTTCGGTCAAAACAGCTGAGTTGAAGACCGAAGTGCAACCGCACGAGCCCACCGAATTCCCCTCATCCGCGCCACTTGTCTGCATCCCCCTCATGCTCAGTCAATTTGACCAAAGAAGCACCGCCCCAACGTCTTCAATCTCTGCCGCGTCCTCTCGTCGTCAACGCACCTCCATCGGATGAGATTTCCTTAGCCGCATCCACGGAATATCTCCCCTGCAGCTGCCGTGTTGTCCGCTCGCGAAATCAGTCCACGTCTTGGTCAAATTCGGTGATATCTCGGCGGTTTGTTGACCCAGCAGTCTCCTTTGTGTACTACCTGCCTCCGCAACTCCATATGCGGCCAGCAAATTCCACCGAAGGAATCCCAGAATCCCAGCGAAGCAGCAGTCTCATCGAAGCCGCGAGTCCACCGGTCTTCAGCCACGTGAACAACCGAAGTCCACACTAATTTTCGTGGCCCAATAGTGGCCTTTGCTGCTTCTGGTTCGGCCCATCAGTCCAAGGATAACTCGGCCCAGCAATTGATCATTTTCAGCAAGCCCACAAGATTTTGGCTCATTTCAACCCAATTATAGCAGCCCATTTTCAGTTTAATTTCAAGTCTAGCAAGTTGCAAGCCCAGTTGAGTTCAGCCCAGTACAAATGAAGCCCAATCTTGAAGTCCAAAGTTTCTTCGGGCTTGCGAAGTTCTTGGCCCGGCCCAAGTTCGGCCGCCGTTGCGTCGTCGTCTCGGTGTCCCGGCCTTCGTTTAGTGCAAGTGAGTTTTACTCACTAATGCTTTATTAGTTTGCTAATTATGCTTAGGGGTTGGTTAGATTTAATTAAATGCAATTAGGTGGTTATATTAGTTTAGATCAATTAAATTAGAGACTTAATGATACATGTTAGGTGATTAGAAATAAACATTAGTAAGTAGGCATGCCATGTTATTTATGGAACGAGTCTCAGTAATTTTTCGGGCTCGTCTCGGCGTCCAATTCGACATTACGAGCCTAGGTTGGATTTTTTTATAATTATTTATTTAGTTTTCGAAATTAATTGTTTAATTATTTATTTTTCTGGAAATTCAACCGGGATGGCCGGTGACTGGAATTCCGTGCTGATTGTTGTGGTGCAGTCCGTTTATTTATTTGAGCTTTATTTGGTGCTAAAGTAACTTAGGAGTGAATTTAAGATTTATTCCTAAATTAGATCTTGAAAGGGTCGGGTGGGACTGTAAAACTACTAGATCTTGAGAGGGTCGGGTGGGACCGTAAAACCATTAAATCTAAGAAATTGCTTGGTGTGGGATGAACGACCTAGAAATGGTCCGACTGATATTAAATCGACTAAGTCGATTTGATCAATGCTTTGATCGGTGATGTGATTGTTTGAGTACCTATTGAATTATACTAATATGCAGATGGAATCTGAGGCCAAAGTAAATCATTTGACTCGTGTTGTGCTTAGGCAACTGAGTAGTGTATTGGTTTACTAATCGAGTCTTAGGAAGTAGGACTCACTGAGACATGGTCTCATTGGTTATTGAATAACCATTTTAGGACCCTAAAGAGAAGCTAAGGAGGAGGAACCTAAAAGGGAGAAAGACTTTTGAAGAAGAAGATGATCCAGAGAGGGATCTTGAGTATAACCCGGGTGTGGATTGAAATCTCATCCCTTTTGTGAACCATGTCTTAGTGTAGATAGGTGTGGGACTTGTTTGCTGTAAATAGTATTGTAAATATACTATGAGTTGTGCTGTTAATAAAAGTGTGGTTGTGAATTTCAATATGAAAAATATGGCCTGCTTTTCTATTCCATTGTTTTATTGTCTTGGGATTTAAAACTGCTCCCGCATACAAGTTAAAAAGAAAGGGTTGGTGATACTTAATACTGGGATATCACACTTTAAAATCGACCAAGTAGAAGGATGGGCACGTCCCCGAGGATCGGGGCATGACAATCATATTCTCTATACATCTCGCAGCAATTTCTAATGTAGTTTTCGGAAACTTACTAGAAGGTTAGAAATGCATTCAGCCACTTCTAATCAAAGAGATTAGCAATTGAAATGCAATAAACACTGTAATTTATGTCCAAGCTACTTGACTCATCTTACCACTCTCCAGACATCCTCCTCCATAAGACAGCTCCTCAGCTAGAGTTTCCTCTAGGACAGGTTTCATTCTTGACTGCGTGAAGTTCATCACAAAAATACAAGCAAGATAGGATAATCAAGCAAACAGGAGAGCAAAGTAACCCGATAACGATTGTAGCTCACTTGCTAGGTAAAAAATTATAATGGAGTTCAATTCAAACAAGGAGACCACAACATTTAAGGTCTTTAATACTTGAAATTGAAGCCACAACACCAACCCACAAACAAAAAACTGAACGAAAGCGATTTAGAATAGTCATGACTCATGAGTCAAAAGCCAATCAATCTAATACTTACAATGCAGGCTTCTGTCATATTTCTCATCTAAAGAATGCTGAACACAAGAACTCTTCATTGAATACTTCCCTCGAGTAAAGCTAAAACCACGATCATCAAGCAATTAAGCAAAAAGTTACTACTTGATTGGAGCGAAGTAGGGCCTCTTGGGTTAACTTGGTTTACTTGAAGAAGAGGAAGCCGGAGCTCTCTTTTGCATTTTCTTTTCTTCTGAACTAAGTGTCTGAATATGGGAGTGTTTGGTTGTAGAAATACTGCAGCATAAGAAAGAATTACAACTTTTTGCAGTTTTTGTTATCACTGGGGTGTGCATGAAGGAGTAGGCTTGCAATGACTGAAAGTGTAGGCACGAAATGTTCACAGAAATGCGACTTCGTGTACATTTCTAGGAAACAATAAAGGGTTTAAATTTCTTTTTTTTTTTTTTTTCACATTTTTCTACCTCTTGCCTATCAAATAATTGAGATATTTTTATCTTCAACACGAGTTGGTAAATCTTTTCAATCCAATCTCTTATCAACACGCGATATGCTCAAATAATATCAGTTATTGTGATTTACCTCTTGAAAAGTTGATAAATTACCCAAATTAAGAGTGGTAATATCCTATAAGAGCTAGTAACTTTAACAAATAAATGAGGCTAACAATGGCGCAATCTATAATATTGAAACAATCCGATAAATGCCGGTAAGTGAACCCAAATAGGAGCCTATAATTTTCTATTAAAGTTAGTGATGAGTACGTGCGCCCCTGCAAACCCAACTCAATCGCACCCCCGCACGTTATTAAAAAAATACGACAGGATTGAAGGAAAAAGAAAAAAGGTAGATGAAAAGTAGATAAAGTGGGGCCCAATCTCCACTGCAACAATTAGCAATTAGCAAAAGAGAGGGTCGGATCGTTTTGTGGGGCCCTCACCACCATCCCCATCGGACACGTCAACATCATTCATTCGTTCTGGATAATATATATGGAGAAACCCTCAACTTTGACGCCTGGCTCCCTATTCCTAAAGCTCCCACCTTTAATGACTTCTATAATGAATTTTCATGCCTACGGATCAATATCTAAAGCTTCACTGAACCAGAAACATTTAAAACCTTACGCTCAAAAGTACTCATATACCACCGTCACTCATTCTCGCTCTTCACCGAACCACTGTCTCCGACCATCATCTAACCACTGTGCTGGCCGTTGCATCCACAAGACGTAGGGAACAATAATAGGATGGCAATCGGATAAACCAATCGGAATACTAGAGCTTAAAAATTAACCCCGGACCATTGGGTTTTTAGTGGCTTCTCATCGATGACCATCGTTGAAGGCAGCAGGAAGGCCTGGTTTATCAATGGTGTAACTAGGCTGTGACGGGCACTTGCAACTAGTGACCGGAACCTTTACGATTGTCGACAAGAACAGAACAATGACCGATGAGGGAGTCTTCGGACGAGATCTGGGCTCTTCGGTTTCACGGTGGGAAGGCACGGGCCAATAGAGTAGGAAAGGGTGGCTTGGGAACAGTGAGGACGAGCGGCTATGGCGACTGATGGTGTCGAGGGGAGTGATGGAGAGGCTCATCGAAGTGATGGCGTGGGTTTCAATCGCCGGAATGGGCAGCGGCGACTACTGCTCCGACTCCTCAAGAGAATGAAATCCAAGAACAATAGATGCAACTTGCGGTGGTGAGGATGAAGTCCAATGACGATGGGGCGACGGTGAAGGAGTCGGCATGAAGAATCATTACTCCTTATTTTTCTTTTTCCCCCTCTTCTTTTAATTGTGGCGCCTCCCCGCTGAACGTAAAAAGAAGCAAAAAAAAAAAAAAAAAAAAAAAAAACAAAAAGCAAAAAACAAAAACAAAAATGACCCCTTCCAAGATGGGAAAAGAATAAATTTTATTCTCCCAAGGGGTTTTGTATGATTGCGCTAAATGGCGCGATCTTTAGAAGTATAAGCTCAAATCCTATGGTAATAAATATGATATTCTAAATGGCCTATCGATTCTTGAAATTGGAATTTCTTTAATTGGATTCGAGGTACTTAAATTTTGCGGTTTTCCTAAATCGGATGTCTAAAAAAGATTAAAACGAGTGAAAAAACAATTTTTTTTCCGGTCAAAGGTCGATTCTTTGGTTTGACCAAAAAAGCCATCTTCGGCCAAATTTATGGAAACTCGAAATCTAAAGTCTATTTCTACACGCCGATGTTGACTTAACCCCTATATGCAATTAAGGTACTAATCATACTGATCTAATTATTTTGAGTGAAGAAACAAGTCTCGTCGCAATCGAGGATCTTGAATCTCGATTTTTTTAACTTTAACTATCGCGAAAATTTGAATGGCAGTAGTAATATATACAAAAAAATTCTGATAACTATTGGTATTTTCTTAAAAGTTTGGGTAACTTACCAAAACTTTACTGACTGAATAAGTTATCAAACAAACAGACCAAAAAAAAGGTTATCAAACAACATTTTGTTGTCAATCGGTTTTGATATTTACCAATGCTTGTCGATTTTTGCTTGCACAAAACAATGTTCGGATGTTTGCCCAAGTCGAATCTTCCTTTATGCTATGGACCTCTTTCCGTGGCATCTTCTAAAGCCAAATTGATACCACTTTTCAGTTTGGTTCAATTTGATTTCCCCTTTCAAAATGTTATGAACACCCTAATTTTTTTCAATATAGAGGATGAATCAACCTATATCACCCAAATTAAGAAAATTCAATCTTCATGAAGATCAAATTTCCAAGTTTTGCAATGGAGAACATATTCGATTAGCATTTTTCATTTCACGCAACAAACAAAATGTCGGATAGTGACTACACAAGTTATTTAGGCATCCGGAGGGACTATCCGGGAGCTCAGCCAATACCCAATGACTATCATATGGCCGGCAGGCGGTAGGGCCTAAGCACCCAGTCCTCTTCACATTGCCTCACCACAGTGCCTCCTAACATGTCTCTCACTTATTTTAATCTCCGGGCTCCAATACAAATTCGATTTGGCTAGAACTTGAGCCATAAGCTCAACAACCTTTGAACAATAGAATCATGGAGTCACCATCTAGATGGAGACGCACGACGTGCATCCATGTAGTCTTGCATTTGGCATGATGGTGAGGTGAGGAAAGTCTTCTCTGGCCGCATACTTGTTAGCCAGTTTGAAAATAAAAGAACAAGCCTATCTAGGCTAGCGAACCTCATGAATTTCTTGGGCTATCATTTCTCGCGTTCGGGCCGATGTAATTTAAGATGTGATGAAAGCAATTGTCTGTTAATTTTAAGCTCATGAGGTGCCATACTTGATCATGAATACGGTTTTCGCTGAAGAATTATATTAGAGAAGTTACTTACAGGAAAAAAAAAATCTGAGTAGACACGCGCAAACTTAACTGGGCCGGGGCTCAAGTAAACAATTTCTTTCTCAAGCTCAAGCCCAATCGTGGAAGCCCACTTGAGCTTATCCAGACCCAATTGTCTGAGTGAATATAAAGGAAGATTTCTAAAATTTCGTCCATTGATCTGCTCCACAGAGCATTAGGGGACGCAAAAAATCCGTACGTATATTCGAACTCGTGATCTGAGGTAGAGTCGCCGCTCGAGCTTAAAAGGCGCAGGAAAACGGTCGTCTCTCCAGGGAGCGACACGTGTAGCTCTATGGAAGCCCAAATTCGGTCGAGCAAAAATCTAAAACTATAGGCTCGACCATCAACCCATCATGGCGAAGAAACCATCAGAGACCCCCTCATCGTCCTCCTCCTATCATCGTTGTCTCCTTCCCCTGGAAGGATGCCCCGTCCGTGGACAGCGTCTTGACCATCTACGCGTCGCCTAAGGTGAGGAAGTTCTGCATCAATATTGATTTTCTCGACTATTGCACGCCTGAGCTCAGTCTGTGGCTTCGCTTTGCTGTCGACCGCCGTGTGGAGAACCTCTATCAATGCGGCTAAGGGTTTGCGCGAGATGGCCATCCATTTCACCGTACCGCTGCTCCTTTATGGATGCTCTCCGTTGGTGGACCTGCATTTAAGGCTGTGTAGCGTCCCATTTAGTAGGAGTGTCACTTGGAGTAATCTTAGGTCCCTGTCCATATGCGGCTCGGAGATCACGGATAAGGTGATGCGTGATATCTTGAAGGGCAGTCTCGAGTACCTTAGGTTGGAGGAATGCCGCAGTTTGAAGCAAAACGTCATGCTTTGTTCGAGAAGTTTGAGGGGAAATTGTGGTTTATCGCTGCTTCTGGCATGCACTTGATGAGGGTTTCCCACTGGAGATTTTGAGTCCTCTTTTGCTGTTGTTGCATTTGAGAGGGTCGTTTGGTGTGATGAGGCAGCTGGTAATTAAAAGCCTCATCCTTAATTGAAGCTGAGTCGAAATTTTTTACAAGACGCGAGGATTTTAGAAATTGTTCTGTTCAAAATTGGTTCAAGCCTTACAAAGGGTAGTGCAACCTGGCCAAGGGACTCCTTCAGGAGCTGCGGAACGCGACTGAACTTCTGATTGGTAATCGGGTGGGCAAATTGTTTAATTCGAGCCGTTTGGTTTCATACTTATGGATAGTTCATGGTCCCTCTTCCTTGAGTTGAGGAAGTTCTTACTTCATCACACTAGAATTTGGTTCACATCATCTGTTACTCCGCCTGACGTTTGATGGTGCAAATGTACATTTTGCCATCAAAATAACTACCAAAAGGTCAAAAAGAAAAAGGCAGCTAGTTTAGGGTAAGTATTTTTCCTCCTCAATAGTGCATAATCATGATCCAAAAGATCATAGTAAATTATTAACGAAAAGTAGCCATGTCCTATTTTCTAGATACTGAAAAAGCTGTTATTGACTAGAATTAGTGTAACGAGGTGAATTGTCTAATTCCAATTAAAAGAGAAAAAGAAGACATTGGATCTTCTTATTGCTTCTTTCTACCGTACGATTGTGTACCTTTTACCAGGAGATTTGCATAAAGCTCATCAACTGGGGCTTGGTCGAGTATTTGTATCTGGCCGAGTGTTAGGAGCTCGGGTGATGATAGCAAATGACATGGTCGAGTTCGAGCTTAGCCAGTTGTCTCAACATTTAAGCATGCACGAATGTTTGTCATCTCTTGTGAGATGCCGATTTGAATAATTCATCAGCATTTTTTTTTATCCAATAGTAAATGAGGATGATCACGTTGCTTTTTCCAAAATTACGTTTCAATAGCTAATCCACCACATTCGCATCAATGTGATGTCTCATTGGGCCTGAAAGGGCCCTTTCGGGCGTTATTCGGCAAGGCTATAAAATTCCGGCCCGGCCTAGTTGATTTTGCGGCGGCCCTTTACGGCCCAATTTCCATCTCTCTCTTCCTTCCTTGTTTTGACTCCGCCTGTTCCTCTTCCCGCTACTTTCTCCGCGAATTCTCAGACTTCAGTGGACATCACTCCCGCTCTTCCCTTCTTTGTCTCGCTATTCAGCTTTCCTCCGTTGTTTTTGAGCTCTCTCCTTACTCCTTGCGATTTGTTCCACCATAGCTAGTGGTTGTTGTTTTCAGGCTGCTCGGCGGGGTCGTGGCGTGTGCTTCCGTTTCAGCTTCAGTGCAATTAACCCTGGGCTTCTCAGGTTCGGCTCCCGTTTGGCGTTGTTGGGTGGGTGGATTCGGTTTTGTGAGGTTTTTGCTCGATTTCCAATTGGTATTAGGAAAAAGGATTTGCTGACAACGGTCGCGGAGGACTCGAAGTTGGGTGCTTCATTGCTTCAGTTGGCAAGAGACTGTGAACAATCTCTCCTGGGTATGGCTTCAATTCGAGAAAGTTATCTTTTTTCTTTAGTCAGTGCGTTCGTTTCTTCAACGATGGCTTGCTGTGCTTGCCCTTTGAGTCATTGGCCTTATCTCCTTCTACTTCTTTAGCTTTTCCTAAATGTGCTACGCTTCATTTTTCGCCATATGAACCAACTGTAATTGCCAATCTTGTTCAGATTGCGTTCGATGGATAATTGGACGAATATAGAGATAAAAGTGGTTGAAAGTCTGAATGAGAAGGTGTTATCGAACTAAAAAGTTGGTCTTTTACACATAAATGAATAGTGAATGATGGTGATGCGAGTGGAAATCTAGAGATGACTTAGTTCCAAGTAAAGAATCCAAGCTCGTATTAGTTGAATGAAAGGATTTTATTTCGGGTTAATACCCTGAAAAATCCTAAACCGATACACTTGTGACAAATTTACCAAAAACTATTTTTTTTACCATGAAAAACCCCAAACTGGTATACCTATGACAAATTTATCTCGACTGACTATAAAAAATCCTAAACTAGTACATTTATGACAAATTTACCCCCAAACTAATTTATTCAATTGCAAAAAACCCCAAAATGGTAAATTTGTTACAAATATACCCTATACTAAATTGGATTAATACCACAAAAAAATCACAAAATTGTAAACGGTGACAAACGGAGCGTAAAATCTTAAATTGGTATATCGGTCAACCGTTACGTGTTATTTAACTTAATAATTTGAAAATAAAATTTAACGAAAACTAACATAGGGTAAATTTGTCATAAGTGTACCAGTTTGGGGTAAATTTGTTAAAGGTATACCAATTTGGGGTTTTTGATGGTCAAAAAACTAGTTTGGGGTAAATTTGTCACAAGTGTACCAGTTTGAAGTTTTTCAGGATATTAACCCTTTTATTTATAGGCGCAGTAGATTCTTATTATTTATTAACTTCTCGACTAGGTTGTTGCCTTATGAGATTTTTTCCTGGCTGGACAGTCATCTACTCCAACCATAAGCGTACCATACTCCTGTATCGCCTTCTTGTTGCCCTTCTTCGTACACCAGTTAAAGTGTTCATGAAAATAATTAACATGAATTGGAGGGGATGCCATGTATGCTAAATAGACTAGCCGTGTCAGATGCAGTAATGCTTGATGCCCACTTGGAGTTGCAGGTTTAGCCATTGCAGAATACTATCTAAATGTCATCAGGCATCTAAAAAGATCTTAGATTCCTAATTATGACTCTCACAATGTAATTTTACTGTTGACTCATCTTCTTTTACTGATTGAGCATTCTTTTACTGATTGAGCATGCCCTACAAGGAGAGAATTATTGAATATTGAAATATAGACTATAGGCGGAAAGTTTCACATTTTATATTGCTTGAAGTTTTATTTATCTTCTTCTCATTACTGGGGGGCATTTCATCACTACATTTTAATTAATCAAGTTCGCTGGTGGGAGTTCAACTTTTGAATAGGATATATCTTGAGCTATGCTGCGTATTTGTGTGACTATCTGGTCGAGAGGGATGGAGGGAAAAATTGGAGAAAGCAAAGAGATTAGGAGGGTCATGGGAGTTGCATCCAAGTATGTTGGGTTCTTATATGACTTCATCTTGTGGTAATTCAAAATCGTAAGAACTTAAAATTAGATGCCTAGCCTTGGTAGTTCTTGATGTCTATTTTCACTGGAAACATTTAGAGAGATCTTTTCTCTCAATGCTTCGCTCATCGTATTGTCTTCTGGAGATGGAGAATGTTTTGAGTGCACTATAGTACTTGAGCCAATACTTGAATGGTTTCTTTAAGATTTTAAGTTGTAAATACTATTGCACTTGTAATCCTCGACTGAAGTAAGCTTTCATGCATCCACTTCACCTTGAGATTCCATAATTGAACAACAAGATTTTTTTTTTTTTTTTTGATGATATTGGATTGAGGCTGCCAACAAGATATAGATTCCCTTGCTTTAGATGACCTACTAGCCCAAAGAAATCCCATATCGAGTGACTAATATTTCTCTCAGTTATTTTGTGCAGTTGTGATGTTTTGCCTCACTTCATAAATTTTGATTAACATTTTGTTGGTTAATGTTTGTCCTCTATCTTTCCTCTTCTTTTGTTAATTTTCTTGGGAACAAGGTATAGATTCTCTTGCTAGGATCTTTCCTGCAATAATACATACAAGTTCTCCCAATTCTGTTCCATGACTGGAATAGGAAATACTTAAGAGCACTTCCACTATATGAGGTTGACTCGAGTTTGGGTGGTTTGCTGGTCTTCAACTGTGGTTATTGTTGGTCCGACACTACTTTAAGTAAACACATGGTAACGGGGGTTGAAATTGGCAGGTTGATTGTCGTTTCTCATCGGATTGGAAGGTCTAGCGTTCTGAAATATCAAATGCAATTCCTTGCACTTTTCTGCCTTGATATATCTTGTTAGGTTGGTTAGATGTCTTACCCTCATTATTGTCTCAGAGAAATAATTAAGAGAGTCAAGAGAATTACTACAGTTTGGGGGATTTGAGGGACACCAAATATTTGCAAGGGACACTTGTGAAGATATTTCAACAGATGAATGCAAGTATTAGCAAAAGAATTAAAATATGAAATGTAATAGAATCTTGTTCGTGTATAGGAGTCGTTGAATGTATTGAGATGGAGAATGAGAAGCTTTGTAGTATTCCCCATACTGTAGTTCCTCCATTGTCAGTTAGTGGTAATAACTTTTTGACACTGTGATACTATCGAGCTAAGGATCAATTCATGCTATGCCATCAATAGTATAGTTCTGAAGATCTTTTCTTTGAGCTTCTTACCATGTCCATTAGCAGTTTTAGATGTCTAGAAACTTACTGTTGCCCATACACTTTCCTTTATGTATCAATGTTTGATAAAATTACCATTGTCAGTAACAAATTTATCTCGTAGGTGTATGATGGAACTGAATTAATCCTATCCATGCTCCTTACGACATTTCCACTTAGAACCTACTATTAAGTTTAGACGTGACAAGCATAGGTACATTGTGCTTCTTTAATGGACCACTTCATGTTTGTTCCTACAGATTGAAGAGGTGCAAAAATATGCTTCAAAGAAGAATATTTTTTCAGTCGAAGAAGTAGAATACTGAAGTATTAGTTTTTCCTCTAAAATTTAAATCAATTGAGAGGACAAAGTTTGAAAAAGGATGAATCTATAGTCCCCAGACAAATTTGAAAAGAATAATCATCCCCTTATGGTAGGTGCATAGTAGTCTGAGTTACTGTTTGAGAATCGCCAGGTACAAGTTCATGATGGTATATACTACATGGGATCTAGTATAGCACAATACTGTAGAGCATTCATAGTTACATGATGCCATAGCCTCTTTAGGCACACAAGCTTCGCTTCCCACTTGTGTTTTAGCATAATGCATGCGTCATTCTTTTACTTTTACCCAACAAAGGTAGCTAAACATCACGTTGGTTATGGCCATATATTCAAGGAAAACCGGACTGAAATCAAGTAGATGTTTTTTTGGCAATAGTAAGTAGAGGTGTGACTTGTGTTTTAGCTGCAAGAAAGCGGGCCCTGATCTACATACTGGACGAGGATGAAGATGGAATCTCTGATTCAGAATTGACTGTCTGTTCAAGAATTTGTGTGGTTATGCTTGTGTTGCTGCTGTAGGTGGACCTCTAATACTTGAAGCTGCAGACATCGGCGTGAGAAGCAATGCATGTGGGCTTTCTGACTGAAGCTCTTCGACTTCACCCTTCTTGGAGAAGTCTTAATCTATACCTGCCATGTGCCTTTTCTGCTAGGTGGGCATTCATCGAAGAAAAAAGTGGAGTGAAAAGGTAATGTTTTATCTATTGAGTTGGATAGAATTTACCGAAAGATGCTGGGTCTGGTGGTGCTTGGTTGTAAGTTCTAAGACCTGCTCGATAGTGCCAAGCTTTTGCTTCATCTCTATGTCTTCATTATTTTCATGTGTAAGAGAACCAAATGTTTGGTTTGGATTATCTATACTTTGGGTTGAATAGTTCGGCTAGTGTACTTGACTAACAAACTCTACATTTGAATGTTTAAATCTCTCACCTGAGATTGACTTGCTTCTTCACGTGTCATTGTTAAGTATGGACAAAATACATTCTTGTGTAAAACGTGACTAGCAAGGTATATGGTTTTAAGGTAGCAATCAAGAACATTGGCTATATTCCAATCTCAAAGATTTGGAATCCTCAAATAAATGGTAGGTTTAAGATAAAGGAGATTTTCCACCCAAAAAACAAACGTCATGAGATTATGTTCACAATATTGTTAATGGATTTTGTATCTTTAATAAAGATTATAATGTAGTCTTTTAATTTAATGATGTATAAACATTCAAGAATTTAAAATTGTTTAATTGTATTATTTTTTTCTTGGAATTATTGCCAATCTGAAGGAGAAAGAATGTATGAATGTAATATGTGCTTATGTGACACTTCTTATGTTTATTATTTGTCATAATGATAGGTTTTTTGTGAACTTTAGCTGAACTTATTATAAAATTAAATCTTTTTTTATTTATTGCCCCTCCAAATATTCACGTCTCCAATGTATTCTTCCCCTCTCTTCCTAAAAAGAAAAAATGTAATCTTACCCTATGCAAGTGCAGAAATATTGACATCGAACATTAATTATAAGATGAGATAATATTATTATCAACAAAACAAATGATTGGTATTAGGTCCATTGTCAATGCAAACCTCATATAAATTTTAAATTCCATTAGCTGTTTTACACAAGATCGTTTTGGAGAAATTACAATTGAAAGTTTCAAGAACCGAGAAAACAAGAAGAGATGGCCAGAAAAACAAATATGACTAGGGAAAACGAGGAGAAGCTTTACTATTGATAGGAAATGTCTAGAAGACAACTTGTGTCTATTGCACCAAACACCTTTGGGTATAATTTACTTATGCTACTATATGGCGAATTACAGAAGGTGCATTGAATTAGGCTTATTTTGCACAATCACAACTTATAGAATATATCTTTTCGTGTATAATTTGCTTTGGATAGCATGTCCTTATAGATCATTACGATAGTTCAACTTTTATGACTTTTGTGTTCAAATTGAAGTCCTATCTCATAAACTAAACCTTGATAAAATATGAGTGCTTGATGATAGCCCTTTTGCATTTGTACTGAAACTCTATTAGATTACTGCTTTTAGTAGCAACTTACAATAACCGAATCCTCTTGTTTGTTGTTCATCAGATAAAAAAAAAAATTCTTAGCATTTTCAAATGCAAGTTCAATTTAAGGACAGCTTGAATAAATGTGATATGAGGCAATAATTTGAGATTTTTAATGGTATTAAACGTAAATAAAATAAAATAAAAGTTAGATGGATTATGTGCCCCTAATATCAAGGAAAAAACCAATTTAAAAGTAAACGATATGTGTTTTTCTATGATTGCAAAGGAGAGAGCATAGTTCATTTGTCGAATAGGCCTTCTTCAAAATTCCAGTTTAATTAAAACTTTATATTTTGATTTGATTTGTCAATTGATTAGCTCTACTCAGTTTTTCGACATGAGCAAGCCCCCATCATCGTCGCCTCATGGATGGGTTAGCTAGAGGTCCAAAAATTCGCACTGCCCGAAGCCAAAACTCAGTCGAGAACCCTAAATTCGAAGGCTCTCCCTCCAGTTTTTGATAGGTTTGATGTCACCGGTGCAATCTTCTTTTGTAAAGATATTCCTTAGCTTCCGAGGATGCTTGAGAAATAAAGTCGGCTTCAAATTTCTTCATAGTTCATCGCAGGTTACAATGTAACTTTTATTTTGATAAAAATCTTCAAAATGGTGCCTATATGACTACTTATCTTTGTGATCTGAGCAGGGAAGCACCATGCGGACTAGTAGAGTTAATAAGAACTAGGATTCACTACATTCCTTACATAGGAGTGTCTCGCCGCAATTCTTCTTACGTTGTTTAACTTGTTGCTGTTGCTAACAGGACCTCACTTTTAACAATAGTTAAAGACAACCTAGCTTTTTCAAAAGCTATTCAGAAGGGTAGAACCAGTTGTGGCAAAGACTTAAGAGATTTCGATTCGCATCTTCCATTGACCTTGACGTTGATGACCATCTCCTCTAGGAGGAATGCATCTCTCGGTAAGAGCAAGATTGACAAGGTGAGCTTACATCCGTCATCGTTGAAAGGACAAGCTCGAAACTCAACAATCTCCGTGCTCTTTGGATGGGGCAAATAAAGTACTGTAGTAGGCTGAATTCCACTGCATTGTAGATATGAGGAATGGCCGGATCAAACAAGGCTTGGACATTTATTGGTAACAAGACTCAGTGATTTGTCTAAAGTGCAATAAGGATAAGCATAGATAGGAATGACTGTTTGCCCCTTGACTAGAGAATGATTATGTATGTTCAAGTTCGATATCCAATCACCCCAAATTGAAAAAGAAATGGCTTGGTCAAATTCGAGCTTAGCTTATCGTCATGACATTTACGTAGGCATGAATATTTGCTCTCATAAGATTCCGTTGAATAATTCATTAGGATATTTCTTTAATTCAAAAGTTTATGAGGATTATCGCATCACTTTTTCCAAATTACATTTCAATAATTAGTCCCCACACGTGCACCGACGTGAATGTGATTTCCCACGAGTCTGGCGGGCGAGGATCCTTCAGCCTCCATGGGCCCAAAAGTCTTTGACAAGGATCTATTTGTTATAAAGTCCAGCCCGGCCCAGCCCGGCCCATTTGATCCCGTGGCGGCCCTTTAAAAAATCTCTCTCTCTCTCTCTCTCTCTCTCTTCTTTTGGTCCCTCTTTTTCTGCCTGCAATCTTTCGCCGGGAATTCTCGCTCTTCCAGTGGGGGGACCTCCTACCTTCCTCTCTTTCGCTCTTCCATCCTTCGTCTCGCTCTTCAACTGCCTCCGTCGCTGTCCGTACGCTCCTCGCGGTTCGTTCCAGCAGAGCCGGTGCCCGCGGTTTTCGGGCTGCTTGCGGAGCATTCTCTCTAGCAAATGGAGACCGACGAAGCAGGGGGTCGCCGGGCTGCTTCCGTTTCAGCTTCAAGTTCCGACGAACCGCTTTGGCTTCTCCGGTTCGGCTCCCGTTCGGGCGTTCTTCCTCGACCTCCTAATGGGCGGCGGCGATCCGATTTTTGTCCCGATTAGTTTTTGTGAGGTTTCGGCTCGATTTCTTCCGATTGGCGGGTGACGATGGTGGGAGTGGAATCCGGAGAAGGATTTGCTGGCCATGGTCACGGAGGACTTCGAAGGCGGTGGTGCTTCGTCGCTTCACTTGGCAGAGGCTGTGGACGATCTCCCTTGGTAATTGCTTCGACTAGAGAAATTTCCACGTCGACGTCGATTTTCTCGACCGTTGCGCGCCTGAGCTCAGTCCGTGGCTTCGCTTTGCTGTCGACGACCACGTCAAGGACCTCTCATTCGATGTGACTATAGAGGCCGTGCGAGATGGCCGGCCATTTCGCGGTACCGCCGCTCCTTCATAAATGCTCTTAGCTGGTGAACCTGCATATGAGGCTCCGGAGCTTCTGGTTTAGTAGGAGTATTGCTTGGATTAATCTTAGGTCCCTGTCCATCTGTGACTCGGAGGTGACCGATGAGGTGATGCATGAGATGTTGAAGGGCAGCTGGATGCCGTGGTCTGAAGCAAAACATCAAGCTTTGTTCGAGAACTTTGAGGGAAATTGCGGTCCATAGCTGCTTTTGGTATGCACTTGATGAGGTTTTTCCCTTGGAGATTACGAGTCCTCTTTTGCTGTCCTGTCATTGCGTTTGAGAGGGTTTTTTGGTATGATGAGGCAGCTGGTAGCGGAAGTCTCATCCTTGATTGAAGCGGAGTTGAACTTTTTTTTATGAGAGGCGAGGATTTTGGAAGGCCAACTAATTGTTTTGTTCGAAATTGGTTTGAGTTTTACAGAGGGTATTGCAGCCTAGTTGAGGAGCTGCTTCAGAAGCTGCAGAATGTGACTAAGCTTTTGATTGGTAAATTGTGCCTTCGGGTGAGCAGATTGATTTTGATTTCAAATTTAACACGTTTGGTTCATACTTATGGATAATTCATTGTTCCCTTTCCTGGAGTTAAGGAAGTTCATTCCAAACTTCAGCACAAGGAATCTGGTTTACATCGTTTGCAACTCTGCTTGATGACAACTGGTGCAAATACCCATTGTGCCTTCAGAATAACTACCAAAAAGACCAAAGAAAGAGCAGCTGGTTTAGGGTCAGTCTTTTTCCTGCTCAGTTTTGCATAAGCATGATTCCAAAGATCATGATAATTATTGATGGAAAGTAGTTGTGTCCTATTTTCTAAATACTGAAAAAGCAATTGTTGACTAGAATTAGTATATAAGATCTACTATTTCAACAATTGAAAGCTTTGGCATCGCTTAATTTGTCATATAGTCGGGAACCAAAATAGCTCTCAAAGCACATACCTGCAGGGCTTTTGTAATCGTATTTGGAAGGAAGAGTAAATTATCTTATTCTTTTGCTTTTCAATTGTTGGATGTGCTTAGGTTTTATCACTTGCAGCAGAGGTACTATGCGTGCTATTTTCTTTGCCCAATTGCAAGTCTCTAACTCTGCATGCACAAGTGGAGAAATGAGATTTTCCTGGTATAGCAAAACTGTACCTTGTAACAAGGTGAATTGTCTAATTCCAGTTAAAAGAGAAAAAGAAAGACATTGGATCTCATTTTTTCACCCTACTGTATCATTGACGCACGTGCGTACCTTATAACAGGAGTTTAGCATAAAGCTCACCAACTGGGGCTTGGTCGAGTATTAACATTCGGCCAAAGTGTTTGGATGGTGATGGCAAATGGCTTGGTCGAATTCGAGCTTGGCCCGTCGTCTTGACATTTAAGCAGGCGTAAATGTGATGTCTCATTGGGCCTGAAAGGGCCCTTTCGGGGGTTGTTTGGCAAGGCTGTAAAGTCCGGCCCGGCCCAGTTGATCCCGCGGCGGCCTTTACAGCCCAATTCCCACACCTCTCTTCCTTCCTTGTTTTGACTCCCGCCTGTTCCTCTCTTGCAACTTTCTCCGCGAATTCTCAGACTTCAACGGACCACTCCCGCTCTTCCCTTCTTCGTCTCGCTCTTCAGCTTCTCCAGCAGAGCTTTCTAGCTATGGAGACGACGCAGGGTCGCAGCGCGTGCTTCCGTTTCAGCTTCAGTTTGACAAACCGCCTGGCTTCTCAGGCTCAGCTCCCGTTAGGCATTCTTTGGTGACCTAATGGGCAGGTCGATTCGGTTTTGTGAGGGGTTTGGTCAATTTCCGATTGGCAGGTGAAGATGGGGTGAGTGGAATCTGGAGAAGGATTTGCTGGCGATGGTCACAGAGCACTCGAAGGTGGGTGCTTTGGGTGCTTCGTTGCTTCAATTGGCAGAGGCTGTGGACAATCTCTCCTAGGTATTGCTTCGACTTGAGAAAGTTCTCTTTTTCCTTTATTTAGTGTGTTCATTTCTTCTACGATGGCTTGCTGTGCTTGCTCTTTGAGTCATTGGCCTTATCTCGTTCTACTTCTTTCGCTTTTCCTAAACGTGCTTCCTTTTTCACCATAGGACCATTGTAATGCCAATCTAGTTCAAATTGCGTTCGATGGATAATTGGATGAATTTAGAGATAAAAGTGGTTGAAAGTCTAAATGAGGAGGTTCTGTCGAACTAAGGAGTTGGTCTTTTACACAGAAATGAAGAGTGAATGATGGTGATGCGAGTGGAAATCTAGAGATGACTTAGTTGCGAGTAAAGAATTCCAAGCTGGTATTAGTTGAATGAAGGGATTTTATTTATAGGCACATAGATTCCTATTAACTTCTCGACCAGGTTGTTGCCTTTGCGAGATTTTTTCCATAACCTAGCCGGTCAGTCATCTACCCCGACCGTAAGTGTACCATACTCCTGTATTGCCTTCTTGTTGCCCTTCTTCGTACGCCAGTTAAAGTGTCCATGAAAATAACTAACATGAATTGGAGGGGATGCCATGTATGCTAGATAGACTAGCTCTGTTAGATGCAGAAATGCTTGATGTCCACTTGGAGTTGGTAGGTTAGTCACTGAGAATACTATCTAAATGTCATCAGGCATCTAAAAAGATCTTAGATTCTTGATTATGACTCTCACAGTGTAATTTTACTGCTGACTCCTCTTCCTTTACTGATTGAGCATTCTTTAACTGACTGAGCATGCCCTGCAAGGAGAGATTTATTGGATACTGAAATATAGACTATAGGCAGAAAGTTTCTTACATTTTGTATTGCTTGAAGTTTTATTTATCTTCTTGTCATTACTGGGGGGCATTTCGTCACGTCAGTTTGATTAATCAAGTTTGATGGTGGGAGTTCTAACTTTTGAATAGGATATATCTCGAGCTATGCTGCGTACTTGTATGACAATCTGGTCAAGACGGATGGAGTAGAAATTGGAGAAAGCAAAAAGACTAGGAGGGTCAGGGGAGCTACATCCAAGTATGTTGGGTTCCTATATGACTTAATCTTTTCGTAATTCAAAGTTGTAAGAACTTAGGAATTAGATGCCTAGCCTTGGTAGATCTTGTTGTCTATTGTCACTGGAAAACTTTAGAGAGGAGATTTTTTTTCCTTTTCTCAAATTACAATGAAATAATTAATCCACCACTTTTGAGCCCATGCACCACTTTTGAGCCTATGGAGACTCGTCGTGAAGCTTGAAGTACCTATTATGTTTGTAATACAGTCTGATCTGACCTGGCTTGGCCCGCCCGTTAATTCAAATAAGTTCGCCTTGACTAATTTAATCAAGTCTCTCTCTCTCTCTCTCTCTCTCTGCTCTTTCTCTTCTACAATTTTCTCCACATATGGTCAAGAACGAGCTCTGCATCGATCGCCGACGAACGTCCATGACCACCTTCTCCTTCCCACATAGCTTCATTAATTAAGGCCATAAAAAATTCGACACAGCAGCATGTGTGGATAACGCCATGTCAGATTAACATAGCCATTAGTCTTAGGGTATGGATTTGCTTCTGGATCTTTGAAGGGCCACGATGAATCACTAAGAGTTCAAACGTGTTAATTCGCGATTCATCGGAAATCTTGGAACATGGGTTGGTGTCGAAAAACAGCTCAAGGAAGTATCCAGTGCCGGGCACGGTTTTCGCCGTCAGAGCTGGTCTCAAGGATGAGGATCTTTCAAGTTTGGATCAAAATTAGTTTTTTATATGGAGGGATCAAAATCATAGGCAGACCGATAGGCTGGATTTGTCGTGGGGCTTATGGAATGAACCTGCACTAACTAAGATTGATTAAACACCGAGACAGCAAGAAAGGCATTCTCTCTCTTGTGTATCTGGTGAGGGGGAAAATTAGAGTATATGGAAACTAAATATGACAGCAGAACGACTTTGAATTTTCCAGCCCTAGAAAACCCCTGCGCAGGATAGATGGATTACCGCTATGATGCTAGAATCCTTATGGTTCATCGAGGAACTTGTTAATCTTCTTGATCTCGTCAATGGTCAAGGAGTTGACATCATGCTCTGCTCCCGCTTTATCCACCGATGTCATGCGCGCCACACTTTGCTCCAGTCTTAATTTTACACACACATCTTAGGATTTTACTTCTCATTAGTATTATGAGATTATAATGCACCAACGACATTTCATGGTATTAAGTGGTAAAAGTATGATATTACAAAACTCATTTGCATTTGTTTTTATCACGGAGAGATATTTGAATATGCCTTTCATGGCAAGGTAGGTCCCACCATTGACATGTCAATTTTCATGTTACACCAATACAAGCTCTTGGGCATATGCTAGGGAAATAATTAACGAGCTTTGGTCTATATAGATCGAGACCATCATAGCTATTGATTAGATAGATTGCTTCAAGGACTCTTTATGATGGTGCTAGTCCAGATAGATTCTCTAATATTTTTCACATATACATTGCTAAGGCACAGCTCCAATAAGAGTATTCACTGTAAACTAAGGGGACCAATGCTTTATCCTTGCCAAAAAGGAGTCTCACATTGATGTAGCTATCTTGGGGCTCAAAAGGAGCTCATGATACAACATACGATGAGAGGAAAAATTGCTCATGAAAGTTCGAAAAGCTCGATCCAAAATAAACGTCAAGCTCGAAAAACTGAAAATGAAGCATCATCATATCATTTGTTAAACCCAACTTATTGTCCACGTACTCTGTTTCCGTACGCTGTCACAAGTGGCACAAAAAGAGAAGTAATTCTATTTTCAAGCGTGTAACATCTACCTGTGATTTGCTTATGCTTTCATGGCTCGTAATGGAGTCCACTGAAACGAAAATTGGCTATTACTTTAGCATTTTGTGGAGCTTTTCAACGGCCTTCTTGCACTTGAATCACTTCAAGGAAATCCCAAAGATCATGAGGCTCAATAGGCACCCCATGACGTGACATCCTTAATTCAGTGTCAATTATTATCTTCTCCAATCCAACTGCCTCCTTGAGAAGAACTTTAGCCAGGGCAAACAGAGGTTATGATTTAACAGAGTCAAATTGGAACCCGACAATTCCAACCCTTTTGAGATGATTTGCCCCACAATGGAACTCCTTTCCTCCGCGCCAAAATTGTTTTTCATCAAAGTTGCAGAGATCTTGAAAATCCTAGTAAGGCTTGCACTGAAAACACACATTTGACAGTATGTTTTTCAGAGCCAATTGACAGATGCTATGACATAGCCATGACATTGAGTGGAAACAAATATAAAACAAACAGGCTCATCGAATGAATGATCATATCCTTCGCGAAAGAACAATCATCTTTCCATGCAACTCCCAAGCATCCCGGCTTTTTTATACACAAACTCAATTATATTATGAAATTCAAATTAAAAACCATGATAAAAGTCAACCTTTTTTGCTACTGGGGCCATGAAGTCCAACAAGATTCGTCGCCCACCAAGCCCTCATTTTTCCCTTTTCCCATGCCTTTAGTCTCCATTGAGTGAGAGAGGTGACACTGAGTAAGCGAGAGAGAGTAAGGAAGACAGAGGACGTGCCCAAGAGAGGAAGCTTTTTCTTCTATGGGCTCTATGACTTTCATAGAGGAAGCAGTTGGAGAGAAGGAGAGAGATACATACATTTTTTAAACTCGTCACGTTGGACAAAACGCTGGACTTAGAAAATCGCCTTGGATATAAAATTAAGTAAAAAAGCCACTTGTGACAGATAGTCAAAATAGTTACTCAAATGAATAATTTTACACTAATGTAATACTTAAGTGAAGTATGATAGTTATGGCACCCTTAGTGTTATGTTCCCTAGGTAGTTCATATGGAATTTCATAGAATGTAGTTACTATATATAAATAGTAAAAAAAATACAAGTATATTGGTGTTTTCTCCAATAAGCTTTCATTACGCTTTATCCGTTGATTAAGTTGACCTTTTACATATTAGTTAAAAAAAAAAATATACCATGAGCCAAATAGCCAAGGGTGCGATGACCCTCACCTAGTAGGGGTGTAAAAAATACCAAAGCCAATATGACTTGAACCGAATATTTTTGATCTTTTCAAGTTGGGGATTTTATTGGCTCATGTAATAGCTTAAAACATTGGGCCTTATGGTGGTTCAGTTCAAGTCAAAAGAAGCTTTTGGATTTTCACTTGCATCAACGTGATAATCGGCATTCAAGCAAATGAAGATGATCACATTCCTTATTCCAAATCACATTTCAATAATTAATTCACCCTTTCGCATCAATGTGATGCCTCATGAGTCTGACCCTGCAGCCTCCATGGCCCCGAAAGGAAAGTTTCCGGCGTTGTTTGACAAGGCCTTATAGTCGTAAAGCCCGGCCCATCCCGGGTCGGCCCGGCTCAGTTGGACCTCCTTCCTCCCTTTGCTTTTCCATTTTTCGTCTCGCTCTTCAACTGCCTCCGTCACTTCTGTACATTGCGTTTTCGGGCTGCTTGCGGAGCTTTCTAGCAATTGAGACCGACGAAGGAGGGTCGCCGGCACTTGCTTCCGTTTCGGCTTCGAGTTCCGACGACCCGCTTTGGCTTCTCAGATTCGGCTCTCGTTCGGGCGTTCTTTTTGCGACCTCCTAACGGGTGGGTCAATTTGATTGTTTTCCGTCTCGGTTTGGTGAGGTTTTTGCTCGATTTCCTCCGAGTGGCAGTGGAATCCGGAGAAGGATTCGGTGGCGATGGTCATGGATGACACGAAGGTGGCGGTCCTTTGTCGCTTCAATTGGCAAAGGCTGAGGACAATCTCTCCTGGGTATTGCTTTGAGTCAAGAAAGTTCGTTTCTTCAATGATGCCTTGGCGTGTGTCCCCATTTAGTCGTTGGCCTTATCTCTTTCTACTTCTTTGGCTTTTCCTAAATGTGCTAGTCTGCCCTTTTCGCCATAAGAACCATTGTAAGTGCCAATCTAGGTTGAATTGTGTTCGGTAGAGAATTGGACGAATATAGAGGTATAAAGTGCTTGGTAGTTTGAATGAGAAGGTGACGTCGAACCAAGGAGTTGGTCTTTTACACAGAAACGAAGAGTGAATGTCGGTGATGTGAGTGCAAATCTAGAGATGACTTAATTGCGAGTAAAAAATTCCAAGCTGGTATTGGTTGAATGAAGGGATTTTTTTCATAGGCGCAATGGATTCTTATTGAATTCTCAACCAGGTTGTTGCCTTGGGAGAGATTTTTTTCCATAGCCTAGCCGACAGTCATCTACACTGACCACAAGCGTACCATACTCCTGTATGGCCATCTTGTTGCCCTTCATACACCAGTTGAAGTGTCCATGAAAATGAGGAAAATGAATTGGGGAGATGCCACTTATGCTAGATAGACTAGCTATGTCCGATGCAGAAATGCTTGTTGCCCACTTGGAGTTTGCAGGTTTAGCCCCTACAGAAGACCATCTAAATGTCATCAGGCATCTAAAAAGATCTTACATTTCTGGCGGTGACTCTCACAATGCAATTTTACTTTTGACTCGTCTTCTTTTACTGATTGAGCATTCTTTTACTGATTGAGCGTGCGCTACAAAAAGAGATTTAGTGGATACTGAAACATAGACTATAGGGGGAAAGTTTCTCACTTTTTGTATTGCTTGAAGTTTAATTTATTTTCTTCCCATTATAGAAGGGCATTTCGTCACAGCATTTTGATTAATCAAGTTCACTCGTGAGAGTTCAACTTTTGAATTGGATATATCTCAAGCTCTACTGCGTAATGGTATGACAATCTGGTCGAGAGGGACAGGAGCGAGGAATTGGAGAAAGCAAAGAGACTAGGAGGGTAAGGGAGCTGCATCCAAGTATGTTAAGATCATATATGGCTTAATAATTGGTAATTTAAATTCATAAGAGCTTAGGATAATATGCGCTAGCCTTGGTAGTTCTTCCTGTCTATTCTCACTAGAAAACTTCAGAGAGGATATTTTTTTCTCTAGAAACATCTCAATGCTTCGTTTGTCATCTCGTCTTCTAGATATGGAGAATGTCTTGAGTGCACTATATTACTTGAGCCAATCCTTGAATGGTTTCTGTTAAGACTAAGTTGTAAATACTATTACACTTGTAATTTTCGACTGAAGTAAGCTTTCATGCATCCAATCTACTCTGAGGTTCCATAGTTGAACAACAAAATATTTTTGATTCAGTTATTGGATTGGAGCCTGCCAAGAAGATATAGATTCCCTCCCTTTGTATGACCCACTAGCCCAAAGAAATCTTCTATCAAGTGACCGACATCCCTCTCAGTTATTTTGTACGGTTATGACATTTTGCTTCACTTCACAAATTTTGATCAACCTTTTGTTGGTTAATGTGCGTGCTTTATCTTTCCTCTCTTTCTGTTAATTTTATTGGGCTCTATCTTTCCTCTTCTTCTGTTAATTTTATTGGGAACAGTTGTTCACTCTCTCTCTCTCTCTCTCTCTCCCTCCCTCCCTCCCTCCCTCCCACTCTCTCTCTCTGCATTTTCTTTTTTGTTTATAATGAATTCACATTCTTGCACATTTCAATGCGTGTCATCAATACTGGCTCTTCTTGAACATTCTAATCTATCTAGGTAAATTTATAACATCCTTATGCTGGCATCCCAATGGCAAGGTTGTTGTCTTGAGATTTGAAGACAGTAAGATTTTATTGCATGGTGTTGAACTAAGTTTTCTATGTTGTTACTCGAATGTTACCCTCACTACTTCTCAACTAAAAACTCCTACTGCAACAATCCTTTATCATCAGAACATGTTCTTCTCTAATCTCTTGTGGGAAAGATTCTGAGTTGCTCAAAATCGCATGATGCAACACAAACAGCAAACTTGCTCAGCGAACATTCAGATGCTAATAGAGATGGCAATCCATTTTTATTGGTCATATCTATCAATGTCAAGTTAACAATGGATTGCTAGGTACATCAATCTGAGCAGGATAAGATTAACGAAAAAATTTATTGGAAAACTCTAATCGAGCATGACCCTTTTGTTAAAAAGGTCAACAAATTACCAGAGATGAATAACCCATTTAACTAATTAGATTGAATTGAATGGGTCATTCCAATCCTAACATGACCGACCCAATATATGTACAATATGCATATCTCCATCAATGTGAAACAAGTTTGAAAAGAAACTAACCGTAAAGCTTGACAAAATCCTAGGTTTACATGAAATGTTATATGTATATGGCGTGATCAAATTGTAATTTGTAACCATTGTGGAAACAAAATTCATGTGTGATTTGTTATTAGAGAACTTGCTGAACTAAATATAAACAGGTCATGATAGTTCAAGTTGTTAATCAAATTGGTACTATTGTTTAGTTAGATAATTTAGTGATGTCTGTCAATGTCAAGTTTACAATGGATTGCTAGATAGGTCAATCTGAGAAGGATAATATTAACAAAAATAAAAAAGAAATTTGTTAGAAAACTCTATTCGAACATGACCCTTTTGTTAAATGGGTCAACAAATTTCAAGAGATGAATAACCCATTTAACTAATTACATTGAATTGAATTGGTCATTCCAATCCTAACATGACTGACATGACATATGTAAAGGTCAAGTTGTCAATCAAGTTGGCTCTATTGTTTAGTTAGATAGATTAAATGAGTAAAATTGTGTTTCATGGTTTCAACTTTGAACCCGGAACAATATTCATTGATTAATTGTGTTAAGTAGGTAGCCACAATTTTGATATGACATGATAACCACTTAGGGTCACTCTTAGTTGTCACATGGTAATATGAGTCATGAATCAATGGATTGTGGATCATGAATTTCATTTAATGGAATCATAAATTCTGATATAATGTTTGAGATTGGTATTGCATGACATATGTAAATTAATTGTAAGTTTCCTTTCCTTTCCTTTTTTTTTTTAAGCTTGAGTAGTAGGATCTCACGTATACTCCAATTATGTTTCTTGTTTAGAGGTTTCCTATTTCCACTATGAGTAGAACTTTTAGAGAGTCTACAAATAAAGTTGTAATTTTTACTTTTCATTAGTGATAATTTATTGAACTTGGCAAGTGTTTGCTTTGTAGATTGTGTGATGCAATTCATTTTTGGTGTGATGCTTAAGAAACACTAGGTGTGATGCTTAGGCAGTTTTGCATGATGCCTAAATATTTATTCTTTATTGTGGGACTCATGGTCCTACATCAAAGCCATGGAAAGTGAGTCCTACATCAAAGTCGTGGAATGTTTTTGACGTTACATTGTTTGATGCATGAGTCAAATTATGAATCAAGGAAATTGATTGACTCATATCTAATCGGTGAAATCAACGGTGAACTACCTTAATAACCTATCATACATAATCGATATACTCGTTCAATAGATTTATATACTTTAGGACTTGAATTTAATTGATTTGCTCAATTGCGATCTTTTGTAGGACAAAATTTCACCTCGCTGCGAATGTTGTCATCAATGATTGGAACTTTTTCATTGTCAACGACAAATTACAGCATAGTGTTTATTGGGGTCCAGCTCGCTGTGAGAATCTATGGTCTAAGTGGATGGTGTCATGTAGGAGCATTCATGTGTGACATGTTCGTTTTCATCAAAATTAATTCTTTCAATTATTGGTAAAATATGTGCAGTTCAGTCAAATTAGGAAGGTAATTATTTAAGTGACTCTTAAATGATATGATTTATATGTGCCTTAATTATGCTTGTGGGTGGTAAAGTTTGTAAATAACTGTTTTTGGTTCTATTAAGCTGTATCTTCCTGGTCGTGAGTAGAATGGCTGAGAACTTGGTTGAGGCTGCTGCAATTCTGTTTCTTTGAGATTTCTACAAGTTTATTATTCATGGATTACATTTTGCTGAGAAGAGAGTTCGTTTGCACATAATGAATGTTATCCTACCAAAGTAGCTGTCTTTATGGAACTATGGATTGCGATGTGCTGATTTTGATATGCTAGTGCTTGCAGCATTATGCACGCTGTGGTATAATCATTTTAACAAGGTATAAATATTAAGCAGAGTGGAAAACTATTAAAAAGCTTGAAGTCCTATATGGCGGCTGTGGTGTGTATCAACTGGGAGGAGGATGCCCAAGTGAATAAAGTATGGCATCTTTTAACTTAAAAGTTAGTACACCTTCATGATTTTTATTATAAATAGTGGATATCTTATGGCTCATGCCTTTCATAATGCTTCGTTGCAGTTAAGTAGTGTTCTTAAATACTTACTTTCAAACTTAGAATCTTATTTCAAAGTCCAACAGCTTTAGTATGGGTTTATGGAAGATTATTTGAAAGCGTATGTTTGGTGTCATTTGCAACTTGTTGATTTGCCTAGCTCCTTAGTTTTATTCTCATATTTTTTTGTCTTTTTATTTTACAATTGGAAAGTAATTTTTCATTTGTTTTATGGAATGCTTCTGGTAACCCTTTGGCATTTGAAGATCGCACTACTCAATTCTTCCCTCCAGCTCCTAGAGTTCCTCGAATGCCTGGACTGGTACCTGGAGATGCTGATTTAGCTGACAATGTTCAAGATTCATTTGAAGAGCTCTCAAATTCTCCAAAGCAATGTTTGCATATCCTTTGCAGTGGAGATAAAGACAGGGTTTTGTGCTTCAGTATATTTGGTGTCTTTCCAATTGGAAATATTATAAGTGTCCTGTCTGTTCAAATCAAATATTTAGCTGAATGGTCTATCAGATTTAGTCAGTGAGTCCTCTCCTTGTTCTCGCTTCTCATACAGCAGTTCTTCTCAATAAAGGGATTTGATGGTAGACTGACAGCAAATCAGTATTGCCGAAAAGTAATGGGCTGGTTCAGTAAACAACTATCCTGGGCGAGGATGCTTGTGAAAGTTCTAGATGTTTATGCCATTTCCTAGGCTAGATTTCACTTCTGTTGGTCACTTTAGAGATGACACCTCCAACTTCAATACTGAACAATTATCTTTAGCTTTTTGTTGTTTATGCCGTTTCAACTTCAGTTCCAACAAACTACTTTGGGTTCTCAGGTTTGACTCTCATTCGGGCTTTTTTTTTTTTTTGGCAACCTCCTAATGGGTGGGTCAATTTGATTGTTTCAGTGAGGTTTTGGCTTGATTTCTTCTGATTGGCAGGTCGGAGAAGGATTTACTGGCGATGGTCACAGAGAACACAAAAGTGGGTGCTTCATCGCTTCAATTGGCAAAGGCTGTGGCCAATCTCTCTTGGGTATTGCTTCGACTTGAGAAAGTTTTTTTTTTTTTTTTAATATTTAGTGTGTTCATATCTCCAACGATGGCTTGGTGTGTGTGCCCTTTGAGTCATTGGCGTTATCTTGTTCTACTTCTTTAGCTTTTCCTAAATGTGCTACTCTTCCTTTTTCGCCATAGGAATTGCAGTAAGTAGCAATCTAGCTTGAATTGCGTTTGAAAGAGGATTGGATGAATATAGAGGTATAAAGTGCTAGGAAGTCTGAATGAGAATGTGGAGTCAAACCAAGGAGTTGGTCTATTTTACACATAAACAGAGAGTGAATGATGGTGATGCGAGTGGAAACCTAGAGATGACTTTGTTGCAAGTAAAGAATTCCAAGCTGGTATTAGTTGAATGAATGGATTTTATTTATATGCGGAATGGATTATTTTCTACTTCTCAACCAGGTTTTTGCCCTTCTTTATACACCAGTTAAAGTGTCCATGAAAATAATTAACATGAATTGGGGGGATGCAGTTTATCCTAGATAGATTAGATATGTCAGATGCAGAAATGCTTGATGCCCACTTGGAGTTCACAGGTTTAGCCCCTGCAGAATATCATCTAAAGTGATCAGGCATCTAAAAAGATCTTCTTAGATTTCTGATGGTGGATCTCAAAGTGTAATTTTACTGCTGGCTCCTCTTCTTTTACTGATTGAGCATGCTTTTACCGATTGAGTATGCCCTACAAGGAGAGATTTAGTATTTCTTGAAGATTTATTTATCTTCTTCTCATTACAGAAGGGCATTTTGTCACGTCATTTTGATTAATCAAGCTCACAAGTGGTAGTATTTTGATTAATCAAGCTCATAGGTGGTAGTTTGGCTTTCAAATAGGATATATCTCCAGCTGCGCTGCATACTTGTGTGACAATTTGATTGAGGGGGATGGAGGGATGAATTGGGAAAAGCAAAGAGACTAGGAGGCTAAAGGGAGCTGCATCCAAGTATATTAAGATCCTATGTGACTTAATCTTTTGGTAAGTCAAATTTGTAAGAGCTTGGGATTAGATGGCCAGCCTTGGTAGTTCTTGCTGTCTATTCTCACCGGAAAACCTTAGAGAGGAGATATTTTCTCCAGAAACATCTAAATGCTCCGCTTGTCAAATATCTTCTGTATATGGAGAAGTGCACTATGGTACTTGAGCCAATCCTTTGATGGTTTCTGTTAAGACTAAGTTGTAAATTCTAGTGCACTTGCAATCCTTGCCTGGAGTAAGCTTTCGTGCATCCAATCCACCTTGAGGTTCCATTGTTGAACAACAAAATTTTTTTGATTCAGTGAGTGGATTGGAGTTTGCCAACAAGATATATATGCCCTTGCTTTAGATGACCTACTAGCCCAAAAAAATCCTCTATCAAGTTGCTGATATCCCCATTAGTTATTTTGTACAGTTATGATATGACGTTTTGCCTCACTTCACAAATTTTGATTAACATTTTGTTGGATAATGTGTCTAGTCTATCTTTCCTCTTCTTATGTTAATTTTATTGGGAAAAGATTATTCATTCTCTGTTCTTTTCTGTTTATAATGAACTCACTTTATTTGCACATTTTAATGTTCCAACTCCTTAGCTTTAATCTCATATTTTTTTCATCTTTTTTATGTTCCAACTAGAAAGTAATTATTCATTCGTTTATAGAACGATTTTGGTAACTCTTTGGCATTTGAAGATCGCACTACTTGATTCTTCCCTCTAGGTCCAAGAGTTCCTCAAATGCCACGAACTAGTACCGGAGATCTTTGGTTTAACTGACAATGTTCAAGATTCATTTGTAGAGCTCTCAAATTCTTCAAAGCGATGTTTGCATATCTTTTGCATTGGTTATAAAGATGGGGTTTTGTGCTTCAGTATATTTGGTGTCTTTCCAATCGGAAATGTAAGTGTCATGTCTGTTCAAATCAAATATTTAGCAGTATGGTCTATCAAAGTAAGTCGATGAGTCCTTTCCTTGTTCTTGCTTCTCATACAGCAGTTTTTCTTAACAAATGGATTTGGTGGTAGACTGGCAGTTGATCAGCATTGCCTAGAAAGTAATGGGCTGGTTAAATAAACATCTATTCTCAGTGAATTTATGCTTGTAAAAGTTCTAGATCTTTATGTTATTTACCTAGGCTAGATTATACTTATGTTGGTTACTTTAGAGATGACACCTCCAACTTTGGTACAGAACAATTATCTGAAGCTTTTTGTATTTTGGCTTGAGGTTAGCCTGCCTTACATACTTCTTGCTCTACTCTAGAGGCAATTGGGTTTATGCTCTGTTCTAGTTGGATTGAGAGAGCCTATGAAGATCCCCTTTCCAGCAAGTTAAATACAGGCCAATGACATTGCAGAAGCCTTAGACAAGACTTCATAATAAAATTTACTTGGAGGGCCAAGATGTTTGTCAAACTTTAGTGTATAATGACGTTGTAAAAACAAGTGTAAAAAAAAGAACATAAATACAAACTTAAAGCAACATTTACAGAACTAAACAGCATGCATATAACAGATTATCAACGCAATAAACTTAAAAGCATAAAGTCATGTAATTGCCTTTTGGTTACCAAAGAATTTTGCATCGAATTCGATAAGATGGTGTTTTTTGTTATCATATGTCAACTTTATTGTGTCAAAGTTCTTATTGACAATTGTATATGTTGGTAGGCCAAATATGTTGGTATCACAACAATTACTGTGGTAAACATACCTAGTATTCTCCTATTAGAGTGGTAAATATGTATGGGCTGATATATTACATTCATCCTTTTAGGTTAGATGCATTTTATCCAATTAGGAGCTAGAGTTGATCAGCTTAAGAGAAATGCAGTTAAGCTCCTGAAAATAAAGTGATAATTTAGCAGTTATAGATGTGGTAAATTAATACTATAATAAAGAGTGCTCGTGAAATGCATGAGCACCCTTTTTCTTCTTTACACTTGACATTTTAGTTTGGATTGCCCCTTTATAAATAGGGATATGTACCCAAAAAAGTCCTAAACATTGTGCATTGGTTTCAATTCAATCATAAACCTTTCCAATTAGACTAATTTAGTCATAAATGATTCCAATTTGTACCAATTGAGTTTATTTGGCCAATTTAGGGCAGAAATTACTGACATGAATGTCAATTATTCTATGTGGCATGTTCATCTTTGGCATGAACATTTTTTAAATAATTTTTAATAACGGTTGAATTTTTAATTATTTTTTCTTTGTTTTTTTCCTTCTTTTTTTTTTTCTTCTTTTCCTTTTTTTTTTTCTATTAATAACTAGTAAGGGCCACTAGCCAACAATCGAGGCCCAATAGCCCCTTCCAACCAATAGGCAAGGGCCTACAACCCCTTGGAGGTAGCTGGTGAGGGTTACAGTCCTTATCAATCGCCGATCGAGCCCTACATCGGCAGCTCTTGCCAATTAGTAGGCGAGGGCTTAAGGCCTGCACTAGCAGCTAGTGAGGGTTACAGCCCCTGCCAATCAATGGGCAAGGGCCTACAAGCCCTTGTCAACCACTAGGTGAGGGTCACTGCCCTCCCAGATGAGCGGTCATTGCCTTTGCATGCAGATAGGGAGGGCTACGAGCTCTTGCCCAAATCTAAACAAGTGCCAACCCTCGCCACAACTAAGCCCTCACTAGTAGTGGCAAGGGTCGCGCCCTTTGCTTAGATCTAGGCGAGGGCTTGCATCCCTCACCCGTGGCCCTCGTCTAGTGGCTGATGAGGCTTGCCAAACCTCGACCGTCGACCATTAATAATAAAAAATAGAAAGAAGAAGAAAAGAGGAAAAAGAGAAGGAAAAGGAAAAGAGAAAAAATCATTGAAATATTATTGAAAATGCCTACAAATCGACAATCTCACATAGAACAAACATTAGCAACTTCCCTCTAAATAGGCTGGACAAACTTAATTGGTACCAATGCGAAAAGATTTATAATTAAATTGGTCCAATTGAAAATTTTAGGGCTCAATTGGAACTCTTGCATTAGATTTATGACTTCTTCTTTTTTATACTTTTCCCTATATAATTAGCATTAATAATTCTTTTAGCTTGCATTGTTACATGTGGATATTAGAATAAGCTTCTTTTTATTGTAAAATGAAGTAATTATTGCATTGGATTTTAACATTTCTCTCAATTCTTTATACAAATATGTTGCTTGAGTTGATTCAATGTTTGAAGAGCATTGTTTTATTGAGTAACTAAATAAATAAATAAATAAAAATGCATTAAATGGTATCCAAATGGATGGACTCACTATTGAATGTACAAATTGCTTTACATCTTGCAACAACCAAGTAGTATACCAATATGAGTGGTAAGTTAACCTATTTAACATGTATTAGAAATATAGCTACCCCTTGTTATTTAATAGAAATAAATCTATAGTAAATGAATTGTTGGATGAGAATAATATGCTTAGGTAAAGTTTGGGTGGTAAATAAAACCCATTTATCAACATAACTACCCTTCATTATTTAAGAGAAACTGCATGCATTTATGTTTATGCATCGTATAAACTTATATTTAATCAAAATGAACTAAGACTGTATGTATCATCTCCATTTTATAATATAAATATTTGGATTAACACATATCTTAAATTATATGTGTTTAAGGAAAATTGCAGTCACTAAACCAAACCAATCAAAAACATTTATTGGAAAAAATTGAAATTTTGGTTTATGAATTCTGCTTTGGGTTGATTAGGAAATTGTAAAATCAATAAATTTGAGTAAATGAAATCAATAAGTTAGACATCTATAAAAAAAAAAAATGGTAATTTCACAATCAAGCAAAGAGAAGAGAGGTGGGCCTAGCAATTCATTCAAATTAAGAAATGCACAAAAACTTGGTAGAGAAGAGGGATGGCCTCAAGTTCAGCAAGGATCGGTAGGGCCCAACCATTGAGACAATTACATGCTATCTAATTACAAATCTGCCCTTGGATGATTAAAACAAGTGAAACTCCTCCATTTTCTCTTCCCTCTTTTTATATATGCTTAATTCCTTTAATATCCTCAAACTTTAAATCCGGTTTGTATTCTATCTCAATTTCTATCTCGAAAATTTTGTCAAATATAGATCCTATCCCAAATTTGCCCCCAATTTTATGTCTAAAAAATAATCTCAAATTTTATGTTTAGTCCCAAATTTATTTTGAATATTTTTGGTCTAAAAAATCACTAGCTAATCTCAAATCTGCTCCCTTTAATCTCAATCCAAAATCAGTCATGAGTTGTTTGATATGGCGTTTCTATGCCAGTAAAAAAAATCTACATCAACAAAATGAGGAGGGAAATTATTCACCAAAACGAAATTGTTTTTTAATCAGAAAATTAGGAAAACTGGGGATGACTAATGGTGAATGTTTAATAGTTGGACTTTTTTTGAGACAAAAATAATTTAGGAACAATTTGGGACTGGACTTAAAAATTAGGTTTTTTTATTTAAAAGACGCAGTAATTGGAACTAGAACTAAAACTGAATTTTTTTCTTTTTTTTTTTTAGAGAAGTAGGCCCTTTTATATAGATAGTTATTGTGTCAGGCTAAATCACCGACCCTTTTCATATGATAAGTAATTGCTCAATTTTTTAGGCGATCGAAAGTGCAAATTAACACGAATTTTTGGTTTTACACACTTGCAAGTGATAAGTATGGTCGCACGGTACTATTTGGAACCAGAGCACCTCGTATTTCGTGTGCTTCATCATTATTTTTGCCATATTTCCTTGGAAAATTAAATATATTCCCAGACAGCATTGCATTGACTCGAGGGAGAGGTCAGGAATAATAAATTTAATCAAAGATAAACGCACCAGTACTACTTGTCCAGCTTGATCAGAAAGATGCTCCCCATTGTTTAGATTTGTTTGTGGTGTCTCTCTAGCTCAAAATGAAAGAGCGTGCATCTCATCTTTTCATATCTCGTGACTTACAATCAAATCCTTATTGCTGATCAGTTAGTTAAGTAGTACTTGGGCAATTGATTATCCACTTTTTTATTCGAGGAATTTAACCATCCACTCTCTTATTAACCATCACACTAAGAGTAAATAAAATCACTTTAAAAAATATTTTTTACATCAATATTCTCGTTATCATTACTCTAATTTATTATTTGTCAACGCGTCAAATATTGTCTCAAAAGATACTCATAAATGTAAAGGAGAAATTAGTCCTCCTAGATCAATTCGCTAGCAAAAAAGAGCACACAAATATGTGCTTGATTTGGATTATCTAAGGAAAGTAATTTGATTTGTTAAATGGTCAAAAACATTTAATCAATGTAATGAAAATGTTTTTGACTAGTTTTGTCACCAAAACAATTAATAAGGACTAAAATCAAACATTCACAAGTATATGATTGTCTGAAGTGTACTTTCCTAGAAGTTTTGTGCATGTATGCACCATAAAAGGTTGTATACACAGGCTTGTACTCTTCTAAATTATCATTTTGTCCAAATACAATAATAAATTCATCTTATAACAGGTATGTCCCTGACCATTTCATAATAATAAAGAAAAGTAAATTCAAAATTATTGATTTCAAAATATATATACACACACCTTGCAAGATTGGGCGATTATTGGTACTATGTAAGTAAGGAATTAGCTTTGCAGACTTTGTGGAATTAGAATTCTCAAGCTTCAGGTTGAAAAATATTTATTTAAGTCCTAAACATTATCTATTTATACAAATATAAAGCTAAAAACTTGAGAATTTCTTGTGCTATCTCGAATTATTCATTGTACTCTTAACAGGCATTATTATCTTAATGAGTTAGATAAGGTAAAATTGTTTCTTTTTTTTTTTCTTTTTTTACTAAATAGGTAAATTTTATTATATAATGCGATAAAGGTACCTTCACGTGTCTTTTCTGGTTTCTAGATGTTCTAGGATGGAGGGAAAATGGTTTAATGGTGGTGGGGCCTGAAAAATAAGATTTAGTTAGTGGGCCCATCTATTTTCTCTTCCTCCGTGAGCTTTTGAGCTGATGAATGAAGTCATTTCAATTAAAATGGAAGAAAAATTCAAAGGTCTGTGGCAGGACTTTTGGACTTTGGATTAATAAACAAAAGCCTTATGGAGTAAAATCAAAGCTATTGGAAAGTAAATTTCATCTTTCATTGATCTCCATTCAAAATATCTTGTACTTTCTAAAAGACTTTTCGTTTACTCCTTGAGTGGAGTAAAGAGATTCTCATTGTCTTTCTATCCAATGAGAATGGTTAGGCAAATGTCAAAGAATTAATTTCGTTTACTTGGACTTTATGCGGCGGATGACTAAAACTAAGCATGCATCATTTGATTACGCGTCGTGGTCAATTGCACATGAACACAAGTCACAAATTAGGACCCATGCATATTTTGAAAACACAAACACATATGGTGCATGGAGTCATGCTGGCACGTAAGGGAATTATCTTGATTATATCCTTGAAAAAAAAGTTGCAGCAATTACTTTTAAATTATTTGGTAATTGCACTCAAATTACTTAATTGAAAATGGGGTACCAAAAGGGTGTCATGGAGATATTGAACCCTCCTTGCACATAACTGAAGACTACTTGCAAATGACCAATGATTTCATATATGCACTTAGATTCCGAATCAGCTCAATATTCTTAAATTGATTGGTGGTAACTCTATTTTAAAGAAAATATAAAATTTTCTCGTAACTTTTAAAACTTTTGTCCCATTATGCGGTTGCTCTCTTTGTGGAACAAGCCCTAATCTCAAGAGCGAAGATGAGACACTATGATCATCACTGGCTTTGATGCATTCATCTCTCACAAACTTGCAAGGTAATTTTGAGGAGGTTGGCTCATTAGCCGACAAGAATGATCATGGGCAAGGGGTTAGGACTCTACAGTCACGTGAGTGAAGTAGTGACAACAATGAGAAGATCAAGGATTTGAAGCGAGAACAAGATGTCGTGAAGTTAAAAAGTCAACCTAGAGAAGAAATTAAACAAGAGGAAAGACAAAACCTTTGAGCATGGACGTGTTCAAAGTGGTCTCCACCTTAAAAGATGCGTAGTAAAAATTATAGGAATTGATGCATCAGCATGTGCTCATCGATTCTTTTGCAACCTCTTGAATAAATAACAATGATCAATGCAACAACATGTGTTGACTGATTCCTACTCAACATTAGGATCTTTCTTAGAGCAAACGTAAAATTATAATCTAATATTTCTTGTTTGGATGCATTGCAAGTGGCCGTCCATGTCCTATTAAATATTTAGATAGTCATCCCACTATATTTGTCCATTGTATTCATTTATTGGCAAAATAAACATCGATGTGTGTAAAAAAATACGTGTTATCAAAATTGTTTCGGTTTGCTCTCCGTTATAGACTATATATATATATATTTAATGCTATTGGCCACTCTTTGGTTTGTCCAAGAAATGATAAAGGGAGAATTGTACAAGAAATCCTAAAAGTGCAATCCTTAATTACTTCCCCTAAGGATCAAGATATCAAGCCACTGGGGTTTTTCTCTTAACTTGTACAAAGGCTTTAGAATAAGTGATCGTTGATAATACGAATTTTAGCAGTAAAATGAAGTTTATTGGTTTGTTATGATAATACCTAGCCGGCTCAAAGTGAGAGAGGTAAATTCCTAAGTGACATCAAGAGCTTTAAATATATTCAACAAAAATACCTTTTTTGATGGAAAACAAATTAACACAAGTGATGGAAAATTCAATTGCGCAATTACTGTCAGTGTGCTTTGTATGTATTTTACCACTTGTCTACGGATAACATAACATTAATTGTCTTTTGTTTTTGGTTTTATATTTTGTTTCATTGCTTCTGCATTGGAACTTGCCCACATGTTTTCTTCTTCCTAGGTGGGATCATCTTGGATTTTTCTGTGCATTGAAACTTCCACCACGTGGAGGCAACGACCACTGAAGCATTGTAAGTGGTCCTGGTCAATGAATTACTTATCTAGCTTGGCGAGTTTGACTTATTGGTGCATGCCAACTGATTCATTAGATAGATTAAATCAATAAAGAAATATATAATAAATTAAAAGCAAAAGCAAAAAGGCATTTTGATTTATCTATGAGATTTGATGGATAAATTAAGATAAAAACAATGCAAAAAAGAAAGTTTTCTCATTATATAGCATGTTGATAATTTTTTATGATTATCGACACGCATTAATAACAAAAATGTATAGCATATGTAATTGTTGTACATTTCAGTCTTGGAATGAAGTTTATGAATTTGATATTATAATAGTCGATAGGCTCAAAATGAGAGGGGCTAAATTCTTAAGTGGTATTGAGAGCTTAAATATATTAAACAAAAATAACTCTTCTTATGGAAAATAAATTAGCAAAAGAAGAGGAAAGTCCAACGGTGTAAGCCCTGGACAGTGTGCCCAACGTCACTGTCCCTCTCCCCACTTTTCATCTTTTCCCGCAGATCCATGTCAGTCTTGTCCCAAGTCTCTCTCCACTTTTTTTATCTTCCCAACAAATCCATTGTTTTTTTTTTTTGTATTGAAAATTGAACAGACCTTGTCTATTGTTATCTTTGGATTCTCTCTTGCATTGAGGTTTCCGCCGCGTGAAGGCAACGACTCTAAGCACGTGATTGACAAAGCTTGACTAATTGATGCGATTGTGGTTGCCAATTGGCTCCATTTATATGAATCGAACAAGAAGAGAATTGGCAACAAGAACACAGAAAGTTAAAAAGAAAATAAAGAAAAATAAGAACAGAGGAGATGAAAAGAAAATAAAGAGAGAGAACTGTTGGGGCACGCGTGAGGAAAGGACAAAGAGCAAAAAGTTCGTATAATCTACTTTCGTAGCATCCATGCTTTCTCCAAATTCACTTTTCCTTTTACACTTTAATTTCCAAGAATTTTACTCCTACAGTTAAATTTCTCCATCATTTCAATTTCAAAGCCAAAATGTTTGGCATTGTTTTGACGTTGAGCAAGTTTTGTTCTAGTTAGAACCAAAGTAAGAAAAATCATTTTATCTTTGAAGAATATGGCATGCAAAGGTACCAGCTTTGGACACCCTGCAAAAGTCACAATCGACATTAATGGATTATTCTCATGGGCCACCCTTTTAAGAGGAAACTCCTTCTCTAACAAAATGACTCACACTTTAACAAGTTGCTCACCAATGTGATTTTTCAAAATTTTTCCCTTTCTTCCACAATTTAATAACTAAAAGTTACTTCAAATTGTCTCCCATCAAATCCCACAACTCCTCACCCTTTCTTCCACAATTTAATAACTTCAAAATCGGATTTCGTATTCAAATCTAATTTCAAAAACTACTTCGATTAAACAAACAAAAGACTTAAATCCTTATCCGTCATTGCGAATCAAAATAAATCTGACTTGGCGAGGTCTATGCGCAATGCTCTCTTTCTATTTTTTTGCTTCTTCTGTCCCTTTCTTCCTCTCCTTTTTGTTTCTTTTCCTTTCTCTCCTGATGCATCCTCTCCCTTATCCCTTTATATTTCTCCTTTTAAAAAAAAAAAAAAAACCCTCTTGACTAAGACAAGAAGAAGGGCAAAACATTACAGCAATCGCTAAACTAAACCAAGAAAAATCATTAGCCGGAAAAAAATTGAAAATTTTGGTTTATTAATTTAACTTTGGGTTGATTAAGAAATTGTGAAATCAATAAAATAGAGAGGAGTGGTGGGCTTGGCCACTCATTCGAAATAAGAAGTAGACAAAAACAGTAAAGAAGAGGGGTAGCCTCAAGTTAAGTAAGGACTGGTGGGTGGGACCCAGCCATCGGGCAAAAAGAAAATTGCATGCTATCTAATTATGAATCTACTCTTGGGTGATTAAAACAGGTGAAGATCCTCGTCTCTCTCTCTTTCCTCTATTTATACAGTCCTAATTCTGTAAAAACCCTCAAATTTAAGACCCTCAACTTTAAACTGAATGCTACCTCAGCCCCATTTTTTCATCTAAAAAAATTTTCAAACTTTATTTCCAATCCAAAATGAACGATAAGTACAGGACGAGGTCAAGAGAGAGCAATCTCCATCTTGAGAAGGGGGCAACCTCGGCATTTGGAGACCGTAACTCACGTCAAAGAATTCAAGAAAATCTGGTCTTGAAAAAAGTAGAGGATACTCGGCCAAGTGAGGGGGCGATTTTTCCATATGCAATAATTGCCAAAGGGATCTAAAAAATGGAAAGGATGGAGTTTTTATTCACGGCCAAGAAAAGGAGATATGGAGAGAGGGTTATGGTCGGCAAAAGAGGTAAAGCTTTTATAAAGAAAATCTGAGAAAGTGGTCTGCAAAAAAAAAAAAGGAAAGAAAAGAAGAACAGAGGAGGTGAAAAGAAAATATGAAGGGAGAGAGAGAGAAATTGTGGGGCCACGCATGAGGCAATAACAGAGAGCAAAAGGTCGCAATTCCACCGAAAATTTTTTTAATCTACTTATGTAGCATCTACGTTTCCTTAAAAGTTCACTTCCGTCACGTGAAGGCAAAAATCCTAAATACATGTTTAGTGGTCTGTTCAATGAATTACTAATTTTTATCGAGTTCTGTAAGTTTGAATTATTAGCGCATGCCAACCAGTTGGATTATATAAATCAAACCGATAAAGATATATATATATATATAATATAATAATAATAATAATAATAATAATAATAATAAACTAAAATCAAAAGTAAAAAGACACTTTGATTTATTTACGAGAATTGAAGGACAAATTAAGGCAGAAATAGAGAAAAAAGAAATTCTTCTCGTTATGCTCGAGCACAAAATAAATAAATATATATAGCATGTTGATATTTTTTTATGATCCTCAAACACGTTAATAACATAATTATTTAGCATAAATAATTGTTGAACACTTCAGTCTTGAAATGAAGTTTATCATTTTGATAGTATAATATTTAAAAGCTCAAAGTGAGAGGGTTAAATTTTTAAATGGGATCGAGAGCTTAAATATATTAAAAAAATAACTTTTCTGGTGGAAAATAAACAAAAGAAGAGGAAAGTCCAACGGTACAAGCATTGGACTGGGCGTGCCCAACATCACTGTCTTAATGCTTTGCCTGTATTTATGTATTGGGAGCGCTTGTAAGGGAAGTAGCGGACCGGACGAATGTCTGCCTTCTCTCTCTCTCTCTCTCTCTCTCTCTCTCTCCACTTTACATCTTCCCAACAAATCCACGCTTTTATTTATGTGTTTCGAAATTTGAAGAGCCCTTGTTTACTATTAGGTAGCGAATGGTAATGTTTCTATTCTTTTTTTTTTTGTTCGGGGAACAGAAACAAAAAAAAGTGTTTCTGTTCAGGGGGAACAATTTTTGAACAAAAGAACGCGTTGGGTAACGTTTGTTCCGGGAATAAAAAATGAATAGAAACACGTTTGGTAAATTTTATTCTTTTTTTGTTTCTTTTAATTTTTTAAACATTTTTATTTTATTTTTCATTTTTTCCTTTCTTTTTTTATTTTTTTTTTTTCAGCCGGTCCCGGCCTCCCGGCGACCGGCCGACGGGGCCGATAGCCTCGCCCAGCCACGGCGAGGCTTCGCCTTGGCGGGCCGGCCCTCGGCGGGTCGGCCTCGCCCAGATCCGGCGAGGCCGAGCCTGGCCCGGGGCCGGCGACGCTTCGGCCTCGCCGGATCCCGAGCAAGGCCGGCGTCGCCGGCCCCGGCGAGCTCGAGCTCGCCTAGCCATGGCGAGGCTCGGCCTCGCCGGATCTGGACGAGCCCGAGCTCGCCCAACCAAGGCGAGGCTCGGCCTCGCAGGGGCCAGCGACGCTCGGCGAGGTCGCCGACCATCAACGGTGTCGCTGGCCCTCGACGGCCGGTCGCCGGCCATGGCCGAGGCCGACGACTGGCGAAAGAAAAAAGAAGAAAAAAAGAAGAAAAGAAGAAGAAAAGAGAAGAGAGAGAATTTTTGTTCTTTTTTTGGCTTCGAAGAAGTGTTTCTTTTCTCAGAAACAACTTTTTTGTGTTTCTTTTTTTTGTTCTTATTTCGTTCCGGGAACAAAAAAACAAAAAAAAGAACAGAAACACAACCAAACGCGTTTTTGTTCTTTTTTTGTTCCCAGGAACAAAATCCATACAGAAGTGTTCCAGAAACGTTTCTTTGGAACGTTTCCATGCACGCCCTTAGTATTCAGATTCCCTGGAGCATTGAGACTTGAGCCACGTGAAGGCAACGACTCCAAGCATGTGGTTGCGGTTCCCGGTGAATGAATTACTAATTTACATGTGGCTTGACAAGCTTGACTTATTGGTGCGATTCTGGTTGTCAACTGGTTTCATTATATAAATCGAACCACAAGAGAATGGGCAACAAGAACGCCTTTCCTGTTTCCTGAGAGGCATTCTGGCTTTTTTTCTCCATCAGACTTGAAGGCGAAAATCAAGGGCAGAGTCAAAGCAAGGCCAAAATGCATCATCCCATTTTTGGGGGTTCCTTCGCCGTGCTCGTGGCACCGGTCCTTCTCTCTGTACTCGCGTTCATTCTCTTTGTGCTCGCGCTCAATTTTCTCAATAAGAAGAAAACTAGTGCACCTAAAAATGCAGAAGATGTTGATATTGGCACATCCGCTTCGACGACTGCATCGATTAGAAATTGTTATGAGGTGTTCTTGAGTTTTAGAGGTACAGATACTCGAAAAGGCTTCACCGATCACCTCTATAATGGGCTCATTGATGCTGGAATTGATGCTTTTAGAGACAATGAAGAGCTCCGCCAAGGCGAGAACATCAGACCAGAGCTTTTGGCAGCCATCACGAACAGTAAAATCTTGATCCCCATTCTCTCCGTGAATTATGGTACAAGCAGTTGGTGCCTGGATGAACTAGTTCAAATGATGGAGTGCAAGGATAAAAATGGGCAGATCGTGTTGCCTATATTTTATAACGTGAAACCAGCTGACGTGGGACATCAAATTGGGAGTTTTGGAGACGCATTTCAAAAGCGTGAGAAGCGTTTGCGTAAGAGACGTTTGGACCCAACGATTTTGGAGAAATGGAAGAAAGCACTCCTTGAAGTCAGTACCTTGAAAGGATACGAAGCCGATGGGTAAAATCTCTTTGCCAAAACATTCTCTACTTTCTTTCAATATGTGTGGGTGTTTACTGGTTTAGCTGATTCTCACCTGCTTCATTTTCGTTATATATATATAAAAAGAAGGTAAGATCTTGCTGCCATTAAGATTTTGTAACGCATGAGTTCTCCAAGTGATGTTTTTTTTTTAGTTTCTTGCATTAATGATATTGACCAATCTAATTGTAGATTTTATTGCTATGATTCCATACTCTTGAATCATAAGATTTTTTTCAATGAATTTTTAGTCTTATATAAAAAGATTTTGTAACAATGTGACATTTTTTCGTGTGTACAGTGTACTCTACATTAATCTTAATCCCATACTTTTTAATTAATATTTATTTGAGATTAATGGTACAACTTATTGGTGTTTTATTTAAAGCTCATAACATTATACACCGTGCATGGTGATTTTCAAAGCCATTATTCATTATCTTCCCAAGTTACATCTATTAAATCATTAATATCGTTGATTAGTCGCTATTAATTTTACAAACGAAATGTTTCATTGGTTATATATGATGATTGTAAATATAAAAAAGGAAAAAGATTTATTTTCATTATACGTTTGTTTAAATGATTTTCAGTGCATTTCCTATCTTCAACAAGTAATTTCTATCTCATACACCTGCATATATTGAAGCAATGCTCTTATTTTGGGTAAAAGTTATTATCTTACTTCCCTATAAAATCGATATTAGATCAATTGAAATCATATAGCATAGATACTCAAAAGGAAAATGAAGTACAACCTGTTGTCATCCCTAGAGGCAATGAAAACAGATGAGAACACCAACGTAATATGATCCTAAATTCACAACACTAATAGAAACTTGCAAGCATGTCGAATTATGCAAATAAGGAGAAATCCCCTTAATTGCATTCAAGCAGTTCACAAACTACACGCGTCACCGCTTTTTGAATTCATATTACAACATTTGAAATCCTCTTGAATCAAAAGTTATGACCTGTTTATTGATTGATGGTTTGACTTTCATACTAGGCCGACTTATTGGATTTGTTTTCTTATTCAGGCATTATAGAAAATTTTCATAAGTGGCGTCCACATCATCCCTGATATTGTTAACAAACAACAAGTTTAAAATTTGGTTCAAATCCATAATATATACAACTTTCAAGATTCATAAGTGATACCCTCAAGTTTCTTCTGACTTAATAAATTATGTTGGAGTAATAGTGGAATGGGGTACACCATGTGAAGCAACTGCCAACATTTCCCACTTTAGCCTTAGCATAAAAGATAATATATGGAGGTGTGACAAAACGATTCTTAAATTTTTCAATTTATCCCCATATTTATTTATTACTATGTTCTCACTAGATAAACAATATAAAATTATTGTTGCTACATATTTGAACTCTTGTTGCATTTGATAGGTATGAAGCGAGTTGGTGAAATTGATTGTCCGAAAAGTATTGAGTGAACTGAAGAAAAGGTTTGAGCTAAATATTTCTAAGAATTTGGTTGGAATTGATAGTCATGTGAAGGAGGTTATGGAATTTATGGATAATAAATCTCATGCCACCCTATTTGTTGGCATCCATGGAATGGGAGGCATTGGTAAGACTACTCTTGCTAAAGCCATCTACAACAAGCTCTCCAATCAATTTGAGCACCGTAGCTTCATTGCTGATGTAAGGGAATCGTGGAAGCGTGGCGTTCATTACTTACAAAATCAGTTAATCAAAGATATATTGAATAGAGAAAATGAAGTTCATAATGAGGATGAAGGGACTTGGTTCATCTCCTCCAAGTTTAAAGGTAAAAAGGTCCTCATTCTTCTTGATGATGTAGATAATGTCATTCAGTTGAATTGTTTGGTTGGTAATCATGATTGGTTTTCTTCGGGAAGTAGGATCATTATTACCACTAGAAACAAGAGGATTCTTGAAGAAGCTAGGGTGGACTATGACTACATATATGACCCATTTAAATCATAAATAGGTCATATATGGGCCATATTTTTTTTAAAGTAGTTAAATGAGTATAATAATCAAAGACTCAAGATAGGTGGGTCTTAAGTGAGTTTTAAATGGGTTGGATTTAGAATCCACTTTTAACTAAAACCTCACAATCTACATATTCCATCTTAACTTTACAAAAATATATATTTTTAATAGAAATCGAAATTATAATTATTTTGTTTATTTTAATTTTCTTTTTCTTTTTTGCTTTTCTTTTTCTTTCTTCCTCCTCATTACGGTGACGATGATCGCCAAGCGAGCCTCGAGCTCATAGGATCTGGCAAAGCGAGGCCTTGTCAAGCGTTCAGGCGAGGCTCAAGCTCGTCGGAGGCCTCGCCAAAGATCGGGTGAGGGGGCAAGCTTGAGCCTCGCCCATCTAGTAAGCCTCGAGCTCGTCGATATCGGCGATCCGGGCGAGTTTGAGGCTCGCTAGTGTCCGATCGTCCGATCAAGGTCATGGCGGCAACCGGCCAAAGAAGAAGAAGAACAAAAATTAAAAATAAATAAAATAATTAAAATTCGATTTTTAAAAATAAATACCTTAAAAATTATAAAAATTGTCCATTAAATTTGTGTTGTATAAAACTATTTTAGTTTATCCTAATGGCCACCCTTCCAATATGGGAAGGGGAGGTGAGGAGTTTGAATCCTCACCTTTTAGGGGTTGGGGTGGGGATGAATTAGTTTCAAGAGTGAGTTTATTTCTGCCAATACTGCAGTAGAGGTATAAGAAATCTTAAGTGAAAGTTAGAATAGGAATAGAATAAGATCGACAAAAAATATATATACACATATATATAAGAAATAAGTTTTCTTAAATTTAATTAAATAGGTCGAAAGTATAGATCGAGTGGATATGGATCAAAAATTTTACATCGAGAATAAACGGCCATAAATCGAATTAAATGGGTCGATTTTAGATCGACGTTTATGTCCCGCTCCACCTGTTTAACAGGGTCTAGTTCTCAAAAAGAAGCCTAAATTGCCACTTTCGCCACCGTGCGTCAAAACCTTCTTCCCAGAGGTGAACGGACGAAATTAAAGACATGAACTCCAATGTACAAAATCGATTACAACATTGATGAATTTTTGGGAGTCCTTTTCCCTGACATTATTTAGACTAAAACTGCTTCTGGCAACACGTAGATTTGCATCTTAACATACTGATGGCAGAGACAAGGAAGTACCGTGGTCTAGTGACGGAGTGCAATGTCATGCATTGAACGCGTGATGGCAGTGACAAGGAAGTTCCCGTCTAAAGTCCTAACTCGTTACTTATACAATCCCAGACTAAATTAGGCAGCCATCTGTTGTTCGTCTCTTAGCCATTGACCGACATAAGGAAGAATCCATAATGCTTCAGTAGAATGTCAAAACACGAAAGTGTCGGCTCCCAGATTCTAGATCGAACAGTCTGCATCTGAGTAGACTCAACCGTCGCGAAAGAGAGATAACAGTATGGAAGCCAGTTCACGAGGTAAAGTAAACCAGAAGGCTACTCAAATGTTCGAGAAAACAATCTTTAGATCTTGCATTCCTCCGCTCTGTTAAACGCAAAGTTGGTAAACATAAAACTGTTCTACCTTTAAAACTAAAACCACTGGTGTTGACTCGGTCTATTCTATATCTCAACTTAATTTCAAAACTGCAGGGGTCAGCACCACCATGCATATGTTAAAGATGAGCGCAATTTAGAAACCAAAGAAACCGAGTTCGGTCGCTCTTTCCTTCTCGAATGTCTCAAAGTATTGATAGATGATGGTGACTGCAAGGAGGATTCCAGTCCCTGAAGCCGATTGCCCCCATGAAATCTGCCAGCACCGTTAGCGCACCAATGCACATGCCCCCAAAGCCGCAGCCGTTGGAATGTAACGGCTCAGCTCTTCTGGATTGGACTCCCATTGACCAGGCATTACCATTTGTTGCTCCTAGAAAGCAGCATGACAAGAGAGAGGTAGGTAAGAGACAGTAAAATGTTAAGCAGCAAAACAATTTCTTGTACATCCTCATCCAATTCGCTTTGTCTATTAGTGCAACTATTTATAAAAAAAAAGAGCCAGGTGAATATTGAACATCAACAAATATGAGACTTGATAGGGTCGCTTTTACATGATCAGAACACCCAAGCCACTCGTGCAGTTTCTCTCCTTGCCCTCTTCTGTATTGTTTTTCATTAGATAATTTAAAAGAGTACTCTACCACTAATTTAAAGTGTTCTTCAAAAAAATCAAGTGCACACTAAAATGAACACTGACGCTGCTGAGGTCTTCTTTAAGGAAAAACAACAATGCTACGTTAACACACTTCAATCTTTAAATGTTTGAGAATCCCCATATGCCAGTCAGTAATATAGTTGATCATTTTACACGCAAATGATCATTCTCTGACAGAGAACCTAAGAGGAATGAATATCAGATAAACAGTGAAAGAAAGAAGAACGTGTAATTATACCTTGAGTTGCTTCGCAACATCTCTTGCAAGAAGATCCAGAAACTTCAATCCATGTCTTCGAGAAAAGGGCACATGCTGTGAGCATGAACACAAGGTAAGAAGAGTGCATGGAAAGGATGGGCTGCCATGTCAGCCAAGCTGCAATATATGCCCACATGTCAATCAGAGAGTGATTTCTGTCTTACGAAGATGAAGAAAAAGGCACACTTTTGGATAGAAATTTCTCAATGTGACAAATAAAAATTACCTTGAAGGTGCAGTGTGATGTAATATGCTAGACCACCAACTGGAACATACTGACCACCAGAATATTCCGATTCCTTCCATTTACCCAGCAGGTTAACCAGAAAGTTTCCACTGTACTTCCTGTGAAGCAACTGCATGAACATGCATGACGTTATTAGTTTGTCAAATGCTAAAAAACTCACTCATTGGTATACAAAAAAAAGAGCATCATGGTATACCTGTGAAATGAAGTAAATGTTGGAAACAAGAGCAGACTGCAAAATGATTGGCATGTTAGAGGTGTAGAAAAGCTTGATGGGATAAGAACCCTGCTGTCCACGGGCATTCTTGGCCTCACTGGCAGAACCCACACGGAATCCTTGGAAGTAGATGACAATGAGGAAAATCAAGACTGTCGCGAGCAGATTTGTCACATTTGGAAGGTTCTGCCGATAAAAGGCTTCCTCGTAAGCGAACCTTGTCTGTCCGTGTAATCAGGAGATGGAAAAGCGATCACAGCACCTTCAAACTCAGCTCCTCGCCACTGTTAATGGTCGTGGGACTGAATACTCTCCAGATTATGTTTTCGCTGCAACCAAAAAATTAAACGTATTGATGTTGTCCCCTAAATGGATATTTATTATACAATGCCATCATGGCTCATTCATACAGTCAATAAATAAAATCTTTCTTAAAGCTTTGATCTGTTTTGGCCAAAGATACCAATGATCGAAGTTATTCATATCAATGCTGCTGTTTATATAGGAAAATACTGCTTACCAGATATTGGTTGCTATGAAAAGTGAGAAATTCCAGAGCCCAAGGCATATCCTTTCTGAAGAAGTTCATCCAAACATATCACGATGATGCCAGCAAAGCAAAGTTGGATGATGATGAGAATGGCATTTCCAACACCAAGTTGTCCAACACTGCCATACATGCCGAGAGAACATAGGCAACAGCCTCACCGATGGCTATCAGGATACCCAGTAACTTCTGTGCTCCATTCCTGCAAGAAGAGGCCACCATTATAAATTTAGATTGAGAAGGGGACAAAAAGAAGTTTACATCCAGGCACTGGTGCCGATCTCTTTATTGCCAAAGATATGGCCCATAAGAGCAACAAGCACGCTAGATGATCAAACTATCAAATGATTAACAGCAAGTGTTTAGATAGAATGATATTCAATCTGAATCACCACTTCCACTTTAGTTTTGTACTCAGTAAGAAAGGTAATGACATGCTGCCACAAACCATTTGCCAGAAACCAAAGAGCAATCATATAATCTCAGCTATAGGTCCTTTTGGCATTTGCAAGGTAGAAAGCTTAAGAAAAGAGAGCAAGTATCATTCATGCCTAGAAACTTACAGAAGGGCACGATCCTCTCGAACATTGTTGTCCACTTCAATTATCTTAGAACCAGCCAGAAGTTGCATCACCAATCCAGATGTTACGATTGGAGTGATACCGAGCTCCACTTGACAGTTCCACGATTTGATGCGAGAATACGCATCAGTAGAAAGGATCTGCTCCTGTTGTGGAGTGGATCCCATAGAGAGGGAGCTGACTGCAAACCAAGAAGATGAAAAGGAGATCACAGTGTATATGACCTTCTCCCTGAATGGAATTTTCCTGTCAGCACTCTGAACCTCAGGCAAAAAAGAAAGAAATGGCCTGACAAGGTGAAGCACCCTGAATCCACCTCCCATAGCTGAAGACTCTTCAGGTTAAACCTGGAACATGAGTGAAGATTGTATCCTTGTAAGAAATAACCTTTTTAATCGGCAGCAATCCACTGCCACAAATGCTAAGCGTCCCTATGCAACACACAATAACGACAACAAACTAAGCCTTGTCTCACTAACACGAGTCCAGTCCAAAGATATAATATCAACAATATATGGCCACCCAGAATTATTACCTCAAGGCCAAAAAAAAGGCATGTGTCTAAGCCTACAAATCCTCAGACTCAGTGACCAAAAACAGCCAGCTTGATGGGACCTTAAGAGAAGCCATTACTAAGGACTCTCGGTTCTTAAAACAGCTTGCTTAGGCAACTGCTCATAGTATAGGGCCGTCAAAAAATTCACCAATTTATCAATTTTCAACTAATCTGAAGAATATCTCAAAACATGTCTTTCTTTATGCTCTATCTTCCGTGTCAGCCAGCAATGAGTCTATTATAATAGTTGGGAAAAACCCCCAGCGCAATACAAAAATCAGTCAGCCTGTTCTTTGACCTCAGGTGATGTATCAGCACACGAAGTCCAACCCCAACTAAAGTAACAGTCTAATTGGGCTACGGTCAATTTCAGGAGCAAGAAGAACAACAGTCAATTTTTCTCAGCTACGATGTCAGGGAGAAATAAGCAGCTCAGAATACTGGAATATCACGGCAGTTCCATCCTAAATCAAAGCAGAGATAACAAACAGCAAATAGCCAATAACCTGCACAGACAATTGCACTGAATGTCGTCCTAATAACCGGACATTCTCGTCACAAATGACAACAACCGATGAAACTCGGATCTAACGCACATGCAATTCGAAAAAAAAAAACCCACGAATCTACGAGAAGACGCAGGCGATCGCCGAACTAAGTCGCGCGTCACACACCCAGCATGCACTCGCGCATCTATACAATTGCCCGTAGAAAAAAAGGGCTCCGTCGACGCCGCGCATGCATGAGGAGATCGAGAAATCAGCGAACTTTTCCTCGCTCTCGAAACACAGATCTGCGGAATTTCGACGGCGCGAGCCCCGCGAAGACCGGAGGAGCCGAGCTCCGGATAAACCAAGGTCGAGCATTCGCAGCCGGGAAAAAAGGGGAACGGAGAGATACCTCGCGGATCGGGGGCGGATCCCGGAGAGAGGTGGCGGAGCGAATCTGCTATGCTAGAGAGAGAGAGAGAGAGAGAGAGAGGGACAGGGTCAACGACGAGGGCTCGATTTTATGCGTTTTGCGAGAGAGGGTTCGCGCGTGGGGATGTGGAGACGCGGTGCGGTGTGCTGCTCGAATCGGTCTCCGACGACGACAGCTCGTGAGGAGCAGGTGACGTGGAATTCCCCTTTCGCTTTTGGGGCAAAACGAAAGTGACGTGGATCGTGAGATCCCTTCGTTCGACCGTATTAGGACTCTTAAATCTTAAATTACGTCACTTACTTTATAGGTCATCGCATTTATGTATGCGCTAGATTCTTGATATTATTGTGGATAAATGACATAAATGGTTATTAAACTTTAGCTTACTATAGAAAGTGATTTCTTGAACTTTAACTTAATATATAATGTTGTTTTTGAATTTTTAATTTATTCAATATGATTTATAAATTTTTATATATATTCAATTTAGTCTCAAAACTGCCTGAAAAATGTCTAGTGTTGTCTTTTTACATTAAACATTGTCATATGGTCTTACTAATTAACTTTGAAAAATGTACCAAAAGTTTATAATTATGTTGAATAAATAAAAAGTTTAAAGATGACATTTCATATTTTAAGTTTAATTTAAAAGGATCAAATTACATATTATATGAGCAGTGATTGCTAATGTTATTATCCCTATTATAGCTGTGTTCGTTTTCCAGAGGCACTAGACTAATATTGTCAAATTGAGGAAAATTCTTGGATCATTGCTATGGAATTTATATGTGAAAAATCACCGCTATGATTACCAGTTACCACAATGAATGATCACATTCCGTTATTTTATTGGAAGTTACGTTAAGTTGAATGGGTCCCCATGGCAAAAAAATATCATCACACGACCTTCTCCAACAAGCGGGTGATTCGAGGAGTGATTGAGCTGCCATTTGATTCCCTGAGGTTGAAAGACTTGATATGATAAAGACTTCAATAGGATAAATCTTGCGTATGCTGGTAGGATGGCGATGGCAGATAGACAAACGAAATTGTGATTTGATATTCAAGTGTTCCATCAAACCCTACAACCCCTCGAGTGGATGATGTGAATTATACCTCATGCATAATTAAACTTTCTGATCAAACAAGCTAACTATGTTTTCAAGCTCAATCTGTAGACAAACAATGCATATTTCAATCGTTGCATTGATAGTCTAATTGCGTTGGTTGAAAGCCCTCTTCCTTGAACAAATAAGTTGCCATGAACCGCGAAGCTCCGGCTCATTTGAGCAAGTAGCGTTGTGCGATTACGTTAGAACTGTGTAGAAAATGATTATTTTTATTAAATTTAGAGGCCCGATTCGGAAATAAAGAAGAACAAAAGAGTTTTACCGTTTTGATTCTTTTCTAATTCTCGGACGTAGAATCAAATTTTTTTTATTCTCAAATCTTGCCAAAGTCGTTAGGAACAGTTTACAACGGTATAAACCACGGCTGGTTAGGAGCAGTCAGAATTTATTTATTTAGTGTCAAACAGAGCGTAGTTGCCTTGAACAAATAAGCTCATGTTATTAAGCTCGATTAGGATAATTGTCAAAAGTTAAAGCATTATCACTAATCAACTCAATTCTAAAATTTTAATTGTACTAATTTAATCATAAACCTCTTAATTATGTCGAGTTAGTTCTAAACCTTCGAAATTTTGTCAAAATAATTATAAACTAATTATTTTGATTTGAGCGAAAAAATTTGTATTAAAAAATTATTAAAAAGGCGAAGCTAGGGTGGCGAATTGTCCCGAAATGTTTAGGATTTAAATTGTGCCGATTAGAAAGTTTATGATTAAATTGTGCTGCGTATAATAGGTTTAGGATTTTTATTTTCAAGTTCAATCCAAATCTTAGCTTTAATGACTATCTAGTATCTACGACATGCTCATCAACATTCTTTCAAATCTTGACCAGACAACAATATTAATTATTGCGACAAATTGGCCCACCATCCACATGCGTCTCCTTCACATTTCGTGTTCATCCACGCCATCAATGCATTCCCCACAGATCACCCATTGGATGGAATTGTAATCTAGCATTTGTACTCGACCAAAATGTTCTGATTATTATTTCCTTGTATACGGAGAAAAAGAAAAGAAAAGGAATCCAACATCATTCCTCCCTTTGATTTTCTTTAAGAACGTCAAATTGCCAAATCTTAACCTCTCCCTCTCTGTCCCTCATTATAAGATCTCACTTTGCTTTTTGTCTTTTTTCAGGGCCAAATCCCCTCTTTCACCTGTTTTGCCAAGATTAAAGTTGGGAATTAAAAATGAACCCAAAAGAAAAAGCGATAAGGTTAGAAAGAAAATTTCAAGAAAAGCTTTCATCTTTTTTTTTTACCTCGCCTTTCACTGTTCCAATCTCGAGGTGCGGCGAAGAAGAAGAAGAAAGAGCAAACGCCAAAGCCGGACTCGCTCTGTAGCTCACTCCCTCTCCACTTCCAGTTGCTGCTGCTCTGTATCTAGTCATCTCTCTCTCTCTCTCTTTTCCCTCGATGAGCGCAACAGCGCCACCCACTTGAAGATTGGCGGATCTTTCCCACTCGCTCGCGCGCCATGGGAAGCTCCACCTTCGTCCTCCTGCTTGCGCTTCTCTCCTGGTCGGTTGCTATCTCGAGTACGGAGCCGATGCTGCTCCTTCCGGTAAAACCCTTCATTCTTCTCCGGAATTCGCGTCGAGGGTTGGCTGCGGTGGACGCTTGCCTTTCGTAGTTTTAGCTCGCCGGTGCTTTGCTTGCTTGGAACCCTCGCCGAGGAGCGAGCGTTCTTGAAACTTGTAGGCTGAGTTTCGTTTCGCCTTAGAATGCTGTGCTGGTTTGAGCTTATGCTTCGTTCGATCTGTTCGCGTGATGGGTACGGCGTTCCTCGGTTCGTTTTGTTCCGGCTGATCTTTGTTTTCGTCAGGGCACTTGGCGAGGCAGCTATCCTCTCTTCTGAAGTGGACGAGGGCTTCGTCGAGAACGCCTCAATCAGGTAAGGGTCCGGCGGTTGAGAGACGTCTCGTGGAATTCGCCTTCGCTGTTTAACTATTCGATAAAGGTTCGGGTACTGTTCTTCAGATGGGAATGCTCTTCAGTTTGAGAGTGGGTACTTGGTTGAGACTGTCGTCGAAGGGAATGCGATCGGCGTGGTTCCTTACAAAAAATCCGCGTCTCTGATGATGGCGAACTCTATGCTGTGGATGAAATTAACAGCAACATTGTCAAGATTACTCCTCCACTGTCCCAGTGTACGCTTCCTTAGCTCTCAAGCCCTCCTCGTGATACTTGTCTTTGGCAGCTCTGTGCATTGGATGGAAATGTAGCTGCTATATTGAATTCGGATGCTCTAGCTACTTTTATTGATCCATATTACGAAAGTTTTACCTCTTGACTGAAATAAAACTTGTAAATCACGTTCCTACAAATTTTCAGAGTGAAAAATGGAGTCACTTGGGGTGGTTTTATCTGTTATTAGTGTCTGATGTACTTGGAAATTCATGTATAATGCTACCTATGAAATTGTAGCTTGTTTTGCTGCTGCTCATTTGTTTGATTGATGAACAATGAAATTATTGCTCTTGGGTTGTGGGATTGGGCTCCTCATAGGATGTCATTATGCTGCAGATAGCAGAGCAAGATTAGTTGCTGGATCTTTTCAAGGTTATACTGGCCATGTTGATGGAAAGCCTAGTGATGCGCGTTTCAATCATCCCAAGGTGTCACTATGGATGATAAAGGAACGTGTATGTGGCTGACACCTTAAATCTTGCCATCCGAAGAATTGGAGATTCAGGTTAGGGAATATTGTTCAGTTTATATTTTTATGGAATTGTCTGCGTATTTTGGAGGTTAACTAGAGCAGTCTTGAAAATCACTACCGTGGATTATCAGAAAGTTCAATTCTGAAATTATTTGCAGGTGTGACAACCATTGCAGGTGGCAAATCAAATGTTGCAGGGTACAGGGATGGGCCTAGTGAGGATGCAAAATTCTCAAATGATTTTGATGTTGTATACATCAGGCCTACCTGTTCTCTCTTAGTTATTGATAGAGGAAATGCGGCTCTTCGACAGATCTCTCTCGATCAAGAAGATTGTGACTATCAGTATAATTCACTATCTTCCATCAGGTCTGAAACTCTGGTCATTTTCTTTTCTGATTCGGAAACAATTCTCTCCCCTTTTAATCTCTTCTAGAGGTCTGGAAGTAGATCATTTCTTCTGCAAGTTTTACAAATAGGAGTAAAAGGAGATCCGGAATGGAAATTGACTGCTTAATTTCAAAGCACCAATAAGAGATTATTTACTCCTACAATAGATCCAGAATAAATGTAGTTCAGAAAGTCGAAAGAAAAGCTTGTTAGGTTTTCTTCCTTTACAATCCAAATATTTCCTTGATGTTCCAGATATGTAAGATTTCTTTCTAATTCTCAATTTTTTGTTTTGTTTTTATGAAAAAGGCCTTTTGGCAGATGTCCTTATGGTTATTGGAGCTGTCTTGATTGGATATGTTGCCTGCATACTGCACCAAGGATGTGGAACTTCTGTTGTTTCGAACAAGGTGTCCTTCTCCACCTCTGGTTTAGAAGATTTATATGTTCACATCTGCTACAGATATATAAGCAAGTGTAGTTTATCTTCATTTTATTCTCTCTTAGCTCTCTTTACGCCACACAATCTTTGACCACTTTGTGAAAGCATTCTCATGCATTCCCTAACAGGGTCCGTCAATCATCTTGGAATATAAAAATGTAAATGTTATTACTACGTGCTTGACCATTAGGATGCCTTGAATGCTATATGTCAACTTAGTATCTCTCTACTCCTTTGTTATTGGAGGTGAAGTATTACCACAAACTTCCAGAAAATCTTCCTTTTTTCTATAGGGTGACAATGCATTAGGAACCTATATTGAAAAGTCCTATTGCAGCATTTGGTTGATCTTTGATTAATGTACTGATGCAGACACAGCCACAAGCCTCTGAGTTTGTGCTAAAAAAGGATCTAATGGAAGAAAAGCCAATTCCTGTTGTGAATACCCCCAAAGAAGACCCAGGGTGGCCATCATTTGGGCAGCTCTTGATAGATCTATCCAAGCTTGGACTGGAAGCACTTGTAGGAATAATCCTTTACTTTTGTGCCTCACGTCTCAGACCCAGGGCCATGAAGAAGGGTCTCACACCTTTGAAGGATTCTCTCCAGATGCCTGAGGATGAAGCTGATCCCCAGTTAGTTCAGAGACGGAGGACTCCTGCTCCTCTTTCTGAAACCAGGCAGGTTCATACTCCTATCGAGAAGCACTCTGAAACTAAGCCTGTGAAACTCAAATCGAGCAGTTTCAAGGATCCTTCTTTGTCCAGCAAACACGAAGTTCAAAGCGACAGGAATATGCGGAATTCTATAATTCAGGTGAGGTTCCAGCATACAGCAAAAGTAAGAGCCATAAAGAAAAGGACTAGGCATCGCATGAGACAAAAGTGGAGAAGTGCTTTATGGAGCGATTGGGGCGGAGCAGAAACCAGTTGAGATGAAGCCTGTTGATTATGAGAGAGCAAAATACGAGAGCACTACAATATCAGGAGCAAGTGGTTCTGATGATTCCTTTCGATTTTAACTCGCTCTTCTTCTATCCTTTTTCTCCTCCCTCCCCCCCCCCAAATTCATGCTATGTTTTTCAATTTTGCCATCTGTAATTGCATCCAGCTTTTTTATTGAGGAGAGTCGTGGCTGGCCCTAAACTTTTGAATCAGGCACGGGTAGTGCAGGGAGCTAGCTGTTGCATTTTATACTAATAGTGGCCTAGTGAAACTCACTTTTAAAGCGCCCCGAGTTCTCCAATCAACTTCTTGGGAAATGCATTAATCATGTTTCCGCTAAACAGGTATCGTGCTTGATATGTTCCAGAGTGACTTTGCAATATATAGCATCTGTCGAATACATTCGACTTTGGGCGTGATAGGAAGAATACTATATACGCTGGTCGTCTCAGAAGCACGTCAACCGTGCAGTCAGTTCTTCTGTTTTGTTACTATGGGAGGATGCTTCTCGTAGTCGACTGCAGGGCTCACATCATATCATATTGGAGGTTCGAATTCACAGAAACAGCATCATTGGAGATAGAGAATACGGTGTGGTCCTCCTCGAATTCCTAAGATTGGATCCACATATTTATGGTGCTGTTGCCATTTCAACCATTTAAGATTTGAACACAGTTTCAGTCAAATGGAGAAATTACTTTATCTTGCCCTTGTTTACCAACTTTCCAGCTACACGAAATGGTTCTCCAACTTAAAGGTTGCACATCCCTATCATTCAAATTAACAAGAGAAGGAAAAATTCACTATCATCGAACTCGGGTTCTTCCACTAAAATAACAAACGGAACACGGATGCAGCCTGTTGTTAAGATGAGAATCCATTTGAAAGAAGCCTGCATCCTCTTTTTGTTGTGACATTGATATCCTCTGAGAAGATAAAAAAAAGGGCCGTAACTTATTTTCACACTAAGATCTCATTGTCGACTGTAATTTACACAAAAGAATGGTTATTTTAATGCTGCATGGATTATTCGATCGATAATGGCCAATCAAGAACCAAACGAGAACAGGAAATACCATAAATAAAGTAGATCTTCCGATAGATGCCTGTATAGGTTCCTTGTATTCCATTAGAAAAGTCTTGGCATTGTTTACATGACAAAAGAGGTGTGGTCACACAAGGGCTCCACTGAAATTAAAGGATGATGGACATGGGTGTCCTCAAGCAGAAGGCAAAACTGGTGTCCTCTCTTGAATAGAAGTTAAAGACGTGGACCCTTCTACACAGAGTGGAGAAAAGCAGAAGCGCTCCTTCTTGGTTGTGACTTGAGAAAGCAGTTTCTCACTAGAGAGGTAGCACCATAGCTTGTGAGGGACCATAATGGCCAGTGACTTCCTTTTAACCGTGTAATGAAGTTTTGCGTTTTCTTTTCGGTCAAATTTTGAGAGTTTCGATTATAAACTCACGATCTCTCATCCTTAACTCCACATCACTGGCTCAACTATACAGCAATCCGCATTTTAACCAAAAGTCGCACGTGTCCACGAAAGTAGTAGAGATTTTTCTTCACGGGAGCACAGGTTTTTATCGCGCGGATACCATTTATCTAGGCAAGTTATTCCAATCACATCTTCTCAGATACGATGTTTGATGTGCACTTTCACCTTTTAAAAGACGGTAGTCATCTAACCGTAAGGATTTCGTCTCTACGTATGCATGCGTACGTATATGGAATGATGCATCTGGTGAGAATATTTCGTTTGGAAGACTACTTGTTCTCCTTCTCTCTCTATCATGACAAGCGCTTGTGGTAAACCTTCAAAGGCCCAACGAAAGCTCTCTCACGCTGATTCTGGACAAAGTTTGTTTCTCTTTTTGCAGCAAACAAAAGTAAGGTGACATTGCCAAGCAATGTCGCTCTTAGCTTCATTTAGAACCCCACATTGGAAGCCATTATTTTGAGAGAGAGAGAGAATCTTTGATGTGGTAATTTAAGTTCTGTAACCGCTCAGAGTGTGGGTGTGAATTCATCAGAGTCGAGCAAGGAACAAACGAGAAACAGGAGATGCTATAATAAGGGCGAGAAATGAGAGTGCAACTTGAACTTTTTTTCGGTTTTTCATTTGAATTTCAATAGCAAAAAAAAAAAAAGGAAGGAAGGGTCTTTCATACTTCCACCTAAGCTGTATAAGGTTCGATCTGATCTGTCTTGCCTCTCAGACAAGCAACTGGTTGTGAGAAATATTCGGAACCACTCAGATTCTCTTTTCTCTCTCCCTGTCTCTCTGCCCTCTCAATCTTAGCTGAAAAATGGGCTAAGCTTTTGGATGATTTTCCTCAAGGGCTACAAAAGCGCTGGTTTCTCGGATTCATTGACCAGTCACTATTTTGTTCTATTATTAGGTATTTGGGTTCTCCATCTTCCTCTAGATTTTTTATTCTAAACTCAAGTTTCTTGGTGTGATCTTTTCTAGGGTATCAATGAACTCTTCGCCTTCATTGTTTCAAAAGAAGCGTGTGGATATTTGTTCAATAAACCCTTTCCCATAAGGAAAGCTATGATGGTCCTTTCATTTTGGATTTAGATAGATCAGAATGGGACAAGAAGAGAGAAATCAAAGCGTAGCATCAGTACTTATGGTGGCGTTAGAACAAGATCTTCCAAAAAGCAGACATAAAAAGAAGGTGCCACAGAGAGGACTTGGAGTGGCACAATTGGAGAAGATCACGATTGAAGAACAACAGAAGAGCCATGCATCTGTTGCTGCAGTTTCAACATTAACACCTCCACAAGATTCAGATCCTGACGTGTCAGTCCCCACGAAAGGCTCTGTTCCATTGGGAAGCGCCTTAAAGTATGATGGGCTTGAGAATACTAGTCAGCATTCAAACCGGGACGATCGTGGAGTGTGGAATTCTTGTGAGCATATTGCCGAGGATGGTCACAGGATAGACGCTCAATTCACTTTCCGCTTGAAATTACTTCTGCCTAGTGAATCTGACTATCTCTGGCCTTTGTCAGGTTTACCCCACTATGATCCCCACGTTCTTCGACGGTAAGGCAATGGCTTCATGTTGAACCTTAACGTAGCGGGAATACTGCAGGTAAATGCGTCAACAATTCCGTCATCATATGTACTAAATTCTCAGACAGAGCCCCCTTCAAACCAAAGCTATCATGGCAACTGTTCTCCTATCCAGCAGGAGGAATGGAAGGTATGTCGTAACCTGGATAATCCTAGGCTTTCCTTTAGTGAACACCGGTGCGTTTGTTTGTGTTTATTAATTTACATTTACATTCCCTTAAACGATTTTTGAACAGAAAAGCAGCATTATGGTAAACTGTTCGAGAATAAAAAAAGAATCGAAACACTTTTGGTAAATTTGTGTTCTTTTTTGTTTTACTTTTTTAATTTTTAAATATTTTTTTCTTTTTTTTCTTCTTTTGACGGTCGCCGGCCTACGCCATGACCGACTAGGCTGTCGAGGTCGGTCACCAGTCACTCTTGGCGCGGCCAAGCCAAATAAAAGAAGAAAAAAAAGAGAAGAAAATTATTCTTAAAAATTGGTATTCGTAAGCAAAGCGAGTTTTTTTTGTTTTTTGTTTGTTAGAATATGTTACCATACAGCAAAAACAGATTTGGAACAAAAATCAAATAAATACGTTTCTATTCTTTTTGTTCGAGAAAAAAACCGTTTGTTCATAAATAAAGAAAAAGAATATAAACATGCAGGCCCTAAGTTTCCCTTGAGCAATCAGTGATGAGGATATCCACATTATTCTAGCCTCAATGATTGCGATACACATCTTACGTATGTCACATGTTTCTTTTGATTGTAGTATTTACTATTTGGGAAACAATTGAGGATTCGTCTTGATTCCGTGATTACATAAATTGGACTTGGAAATCGCTATATTTTTCATTGACCTGTTATGTAGATAGGTGGCTTGAAGCGGTCATGTCCATTCTCTTTTGAAAAGCTCCCTGCATTTCCGGTCCACCTAAAGCTTCTTACATCTGCCAATACTCCCCAGAGGTCCATGACTCGGCTTCCGTCTGACCATAAAGCCGAATTGATTTACAAACCAGGGACCGGGAGTTTTAGGTACCATTTGGTTTTCACCAAAACATCTTTTGTCGTGCTTCTTCATGCATACTTGAATTGTTGGAGGTATTCTTTATTTTAAGCTTCAGTTTTGATGCAAAATCAGTTCAAAGTAAGAAACAAAACGAAGTTTTCAGCAATGAGTTCCTCACATTAGGCCTTCCTACTTTGCCATCGACATGGCCAGCTACCAAGAGCAACCAGCCTTTTGCTTCTGTAGCCTTTGCCAATTGTGAACCTCCCGATAATGAGAGACCAAGCTGTCAGGTGAGATTACATTTATTAACGAGCTTTATGGTTCGCATCATTGTCCTTGTGGTTCTAAATCTGATATGATTAGCTACATCTGTGAAAAGGGTTGTGCGCAAGATTCAAATTTTCAAAGGGGACTGAGGTGGGTGAATCAATGGGAATTACGACTGCTATAGCTTCCTCCCTCCGGCAAAGAAGCATTCTGATGAGGGGAGCTGCAAGCGACTACTTTTCACGTTGGTGTTGCAGATGGAAGCGTTGATCTTGACCTGAAGCTGTAGAGATGGGTGGCCAAGATGAAGTCATAAAGAACCGTCTAACTTTAGAGTGGCAAGTCAAGAAAAGAATTACCTTTATTTTCCCTAAACTTCGAGATGGCTCCAAATAGTTCCATGCGAGGCTAAAATGAGCGTACCGACTTGAAAAGTGAGGTGGAGAAAAGGACGAAAGGGATTGGATAGTAGAAGTGTTTTTTAGGATGTTACTTTTTGATGAGAGATGTTGATTTTCTTGGGTTATTTCTGCCGATTGGTTTTGACTGGTGGATGATAAATCATGCACTTGATTGCACGGCGATAGTGATTGTCCTCCTCTTATTCCTGGAATGGTGAGGTCACAATATCCATCATCAACACACTCATCTACATCAGCTCTGCATACACCCTAACAGGGGAAAAAAGAGGAGGCAGGCAGTTTCACTCAAGCATGTTGAGTGGACGGTTCCACTTCAAAGCATATGAATCCATAAGAATGAATAAGAAGAGACAGCATCACAATGTAATTCCACAAACAGAATGTCTCATTCCACATCTCAGCAGCATGGCAAAATTCTGCCTTCTTTCACCACAAAACACTGCTTCTCGAATTACTCAGCTACAGAATAAATCCGGATGCAATCTTTCTCCAAAAGATGAACATAATAGAGTCAAATAGGGAATATGACAGACAGAAGGCTGTGGCGTCCCCATGAGGGTACCCTGAGAACAAATCTACTACCAACCCAAGACATAGTCGAGAACGTACACCAGCACCAAGGAGAAAGGATAAAGTATGAAGGCTACTGATGATATCCACAAAGGAAAGGTGGTGCGGAAGCTGGCAAATATTCCCATCACAATGCAAACAATAAGAATAACAATCACTTCTGATGTGAAGTCCATGTTAGTCCTCTGATGTAGACAGAGCCAAGAAGACTGCTAAGCAAAGCAAATTGTTCATGGTCACCGCCCCCATATAACTGCACAAGGTACAAAGAGATAGGATGTCACTCACTGAGCATATCGTCATTCTTCTCCGAACATGAGACAAACAACTTACTAATAAAAAGAAAAAAAAAAAAAAAGGCAACCATGAAATGGCTGATGACGAGATTAATCATATTCCAATGTCCATGCCAAAAAGAAATCTTAGGTTCGATGATATCTATGGGATGGTTGCACCAGATTCCAATAACCAAGTCAAGGTGAATACAAATAAGTCAAAGGCGCACCTCAGAGAATGTCAGTGATGCTGTCTCCTGGTTTTTATGACTAGCAAAGATTATTGCCGACACTGATTCACTGGGTTGGTAGCCAAGGGCAGTACAATAAACGAAATGAAGAAAGTGGGGATACCGGTGGCATCTGAGAAATTGTCGATCGCATCTACCAAGGGATCAGCAAACGCTGCTGCATATGACTGTTCCAAGAATTAACAACCCCACTGCTTTTAAGGAGGTCATTTTAACATTTTCAACAACCTCAACCACCACATCACTTTGTTCCCCCACTAACAATTGCTCGTGCTCTTTTTTTGCTTGCTGCACAAGGGAATCACAGAAGGGTTTGTGGACCTTCAAAATATCCAAACAAACTAAGCTAGTGATTTACTAAAGAACATGGGAGCTTGCTCATATCACTTACATGGTCGGTGTGATCAATAATCTTCATTGTGTCAACAACATTTTTTGAGATTGGAACCTTTTCCTGAGCGTACCGCCTTCTTTAGCCATTCTTTGATACCATTTCTGAACTCCTCCTTTGAAAGGCAATTATCAAGAGAGGTATCAAATGCTGCCATGATTTTATCTACAGCATCATTCGCATCCAGATGTCTCTCTTCAAAACGGATTCCTATTACAAATGCTTTTAGTTCGCTAGCAGTGAGTTGGTCATCATTATCCGTGTCAATGGTTTTGAATATCCTGTCAAAGAAATGGGTGAACCACCTAAACAGTAAAGCAAAACTAAAAGAATTTAACTTAGCACCAGTACTAACTTATCCACAATTTCTGTGTCAACTTCACCATCACCCTTCATAAGCCTTCCAATGGCACGCTCTTTTACATGTCTTAAGAATCCAAATATAACACGCCTCTTCTCCCAGTACTGCAGTCTCCTCTCTTGGATCTGACGCTGGAACACCTGCCAACCTTATAAAGTCAGAATACAGGATTTTTTTTCAGCTCGTATCATACAAAAACCCACAAGAAGATACTTTTCTTAAGCTTGCTTGCTCATGGACTCATGCAGAAATGTGTGTACACAATTATCAAAGCAAAGAAAAGAAAAAGATAAGTCCACAAGAACAGCATCCCCATCTCGCTGTTAGGACAGCAGTTCATGAGGGCAGGGTCGCTTTCTACTCAGTTAAACCAATTGATGGGTGCCAGCCGCCATACACGGAGAGTCACGGCCTTAAAGTTTTCATGCTAAACAGCCTTACTATATTCATGGCAACATAAAGCACACCTCACGAGTACTTCTGTGATTGCTACATATATTCAAAATGCATGACAAAAGGCAGAGTTGCAGAGTACAGTTAAGAACAAGTACTCAGAATAACATACCTGATATAGGCTGCAGTAAGAGATAAGTAGAACCCCAGATAAAATCAGTGCTATCAAGACTGCCACATGCCTTCCTGATGTTGAATTGAGAAGTTGAAGAAGTTGAATAACAAGGAATGGAATAACTGAGATAACCATGATCCATGCTGCCCTTCTTGTTAACTTATCGATGGTAATACCAGAACCTGAAAGTGTTGTGTCTATCATGTACTGGAAATGATGAGCCATTTAAGACTGGTAGAGATAACAATGCAAATTAAGAAATAGGAGGGGTTGAGCAGTCTCTAGAAATCACAGTCACAACTTCTATGCTTCAGCTCAGTAGAGCAAGGTCAAAGAGATTTAAGGAGGTCACAGAACCTTTAGCTTGCCCGCAGAGTAAGACCAACTTATGCTAATTGAAAAAGTAAAGCGCTTCGAAAAATTCTAAAGCCAGTACGTATCCTGCTTCCTACACTGAAACCTTATTCAGCCATACAGAAGCATACCTTCCTTAACCATAACTACCATTACTGCAAAGCTATCATTCATTCACAATCAAGGCTGCCTTCTGCATGATTCAATCTAAGCTTTAATTAGATGAGGTTCCCAGCTTGAGGGAATATTGTTGCCACCGGGCAATGACCACTCGCAATAGAAGCTCAAAAGTTATTCCCAGCCAAATAAAACCTCTATCCCCGAGGGGAGGACTGGAAAGTGGAGATTTTTACCTCCCTAAAGCAACTTCTTTAAGGGTGAGCAGCTAAACTTGGTGGAAGTAGATTAGGCAAATATATAAGGCATTCATATACACACATCAAAAGAAAATTTTAAGATCTTACAGTGAGAGCCTCTAATAAGCATAAATAATTGAGAAATGCCTGCAAAAGGTAAACCTGTCAAACTAAACCGTTTTGTATCCAGTTTATCCACTGCAGTTGAATTTTGCAGGTCACACTTGCCAACAAGAACACATGAACCCCATATGACAGTTAGAAGCATCACAGTTGAACCCTTGAGCAAGCCCATTCCAATGGAGACTTGACTTTGTGCAGTTTCTGTGCTTCCAGACAGTCCAGATACTGCAGAAAACAATAAAGAAAAGCATTCATCAAGATCTTCATTACAATCATAAAATGAAAAATGCATCATCCTTCATCGGAAACAGGAGGAACCCTCATTTATACACACGAAGTGGTGAAATTTTCCAAAGCTGGGTAACGAGATAGGGGTGAGCATGGTCCGGGTTAGTCCGGGCCACCCCTAACCACTAGAGACCCCGGCCCGTCGTGTCGGTCCTCAATTTTTAGGACCGAGGACCGACCCTATTGAGCACAGGACCGAGGGGCCCGGACCGCCCCAATGGGTTGATCGGTTCGAAACTCCCGGGTTTCCGATCGATAATTTTTTGTCTTATTTTTTATCTTTTCCTCAAATGCAAGCACTTTGCAAATTCAAATTACACATCCATCGACAATGCGGCATTGTGCAACTAAATTATAAATACCAATACATATTTAGCAAATTTAAGATGACACGATAGAAATTTCATACTTGCTAACCGCTCATCAAGATATGGGATAAGATGGAAAGTTCTTGTAATCATCTATCTTTAATATTCATAACACCGTATGCAAAAGCGTTTCGCCGTTTGATCTCATGGCAAGTCATTTCGACCAAAAAATGAGCTTCATGACGTTGGTAGCAAATCAGTAGTAACAGCTACTGATACTACTCTTTAAAAACTTTCTGCCATTTGATACAAATTAGAAAAATGCGTACAGCTAAAATTCATTAGTAAAATACAATTAAACTATAAAAAGTTCAAAATACTTAATAAATCATGAATATATAACTTCACATCTTGTTAATTCACTTAAACTTCTAAACATATGAAAACAAAACAAACGACACATAATTAATACTTAACAAAAGTTTTAAATTGAAATTACTATTAGTGTTATTGATAGAACATTTCAATATAATATAATATAACAGATATTTTACTTAGGTTTGAATATATAAAAGAATTATATATAATATAATATAATATATAGGGTTGGTCCAGGGTTAGGACCACCCAAAACTCTTAGGGAGGACCAACCCGTCGGTGTTGGTCGGAATTTCAGGACCGAGGACCGACCAGTCCCTTAGAACCGGACCGGAGACCGGCGGGGTTGGGCCGGTTCGAAGTCAGTCCGAAGTCAACCCTAAACCGTACTCACCTAATGTGAGTAAAATTATTACATTATTGTTTAGAAAGACAAGATAATGAGAACTGATCCCAGAAAAAAGTGCCGAGTGTTCAGAATGTTAGAAAGCAATCAACCAGACAAACTGGCCAATGAAGCAGAAATGCAACTGAGGCAAAGAATTATGAAAGTAATCCGCACAAGAGTATTACTGCAGGAGGAGGTAATGACATAAAGCTATGCAACAAAGACCAAAGGACTGCACTATCACTCATGACTGGGAAATAGAAGTGCCTTCCTATATTCCATTGCTCAACCGAGCATCTGCCATAAATCTATTTAACTTGATATTGTCACAATCCCAGGAACAGATCTCTCCGTATTTCAAATGTGCGAATATTTTTCCCATCTGGATCTGGACTCCTGACCCGAAAAGCAGAGCACTTGAAGAACTGAACTCCACCGAGTCCCATATTTCAGGCGAGCCTTGCAGAGGTCGCCAAGCGTCGCGAGCTCGGAGCCTCGCCCAGCTTGGATGCTGGAGCTCAAGCTCACCGGTGGCGGGCTTGACCTGCCGGAATCTGGCCAATTTTGGAGCCTCGGCGGCTTTGGGCGAGCTCCAACTCGTCTACGGCCGGTCGCCGACGCCGTAAACGTGGCGACGGCCGGCCACTGAAGAAGAAGAAAAGAAAGAAAAATAATAAAAATAATTTAATTTTTTAAAAAAATTATTGAAAGAGTGGAAAAAAACAAAGCAAAAACAAAGTGAAAAACTAAAAATTGAGTCCAACTGTAATTTCAATTTCGGTTCGGACCAATAAATTCCTCATCGATTCAATTCAATTTTTTCGAAAAAAAATAAATCAGATCGAAACCACTTATACCTCCTAATTTCCACTATCATATTGAGATTATCTATAATTTGACATCTTGCAAACTTCGATGAGGCTCGAACCCCACCTCGAGTGGCTAGATCGGCAAGGCTTGAGTTCATCAAGGTTGGGTGAGCTCGGCCTCACGATTAGGTGAGTAGAGCCTGGCTCGTCTCTAGCTTGTAGGTGAGGCCGAGCCTAGCTCGTCTCTAGCTATTCATCAGCCATCATCATGGTAGGGGACTAGCCAACGAAAAAGAATAAGAAAAAGAAACAAAAAAAATATAAAATATAAAAAAAATGGTTTTTTTAAATAAAAGGACAAATTTTTAAATTTTATAGATTTGGTTTGATTAACTGAAAATACTTAATCGACTAAACAAGTTTCAATTTTTAGTATTATCGAAACGAATGATAACATAATAGAAAAAATCAAAATTTTCGATTCGGTGTATTACACTCTAGTGGAAGTGGCTTAGGATCAGGTAGGTACAGGAAATCAAGATACTACCTTTTTTTGGTCAACGAGATGCTTACTTCAGTTGTGAGACAATTACAAACACATCATCGGCATAGACAGCCCAACTAAATCCATATTCCCGTAATACTCCTAATTGGTTCTGGTAAAATAACGTACAACTAAATGCAAGCACATAAAAGCAACAACAATAGTTTAGATAGCAATAGTTTAGATTCAGTGAACTGTCAAAATGGTAAATCTTTCGGAAGGGAATGTAACCAAATCCTCTATTTCCTATCCATTATACCGGTAGCACCGACGTCGGCCACGTATGACGTCGGTGCGTTGTTTCTTAAAAAATAAAGAATTACAAACGTGTTGGGAACGTATTGGATATTAAATATATGTTTTTATATATACATAGTAAATTATCAATTTTATGTTTATTTCAATTAAATTAATTTGATTCAAATTCATAAATAAATAAATAAGCCTATAGTGAATTTACACTAAAAATATTAATTCACAATTTATTAATATCATTCATTATTTCAACTTGATAAATTCAACCCTATCCCAATAATTCATAAAACTTGAAGAAAAATAAGCAAGTTACATTCTTGATTCTCATGTTAGATGTATTGGAACAGGAGAAAAAAAATTACAGGAATGAATTGTATATTATAAGAAGTGAGAGTCAAAAGAGAAGAAAACCAGGTTTTTCTTCTTTCTTCATTTATTATTTTTATTATTGTGTTTTATTTTTACACACACATATTTTGACTTCTCATTCATTGAATTTTTTAAAATGGACATCGATAATGGAATCACGTGTTAAAAACTTGTATGACGGAAAAGTTGACTAGGTGTTGAATTTTCCGATACTTGTTGAACAGGTGTCGAAGAGTGTCCGAAAGTGTTAGAAAGTGTCGGATAGCGTAGCCGAGTATCTAGCATAACATGGAACTCTTGGAGAATGCGATTGCTTCATAGTCCACCATAACTTGCTCTCTACTCAACACCCAACTAAAACAGTCTCTAATACGATGTTATCACTTCATTTTCTCCAGAGTTTCTCGGTAGGGGTGAGCATGGGTGCGTTTGAACCACTTCCAAAGCTCCTTTGAAGCCCTAAAGGTACTTGGCAAATGCTAGGCCCCGTTTGGGAAAAATTTTTTGTGCCCACATTCCCTAAATGCCAGCATGTATGAGGCCGAAAGCCCCGAGCGGGGGACGACGCCCGGGCATTTCAGCATTTTCGGCATGCCCACACGGGCTTGTTCATAACTTTTTTAAAAATTGTCCTCACGAATGTTTTGTTTTTAAGTTCTTGCCACTTGTGTATGGCCCCATTTCATCTTCTCAGGTCCCGGTTCGGTGACTAGCAGTGTGCGCGGCCCCTGCCTAGAGGGGACGCCGGCGATCGTCGGAGGTGGCGGCAGCCCAGCGGAGGTGGCGCAACCGGCCCCTTAGCCCGGAGGTGGCGCCGGCCGGGGCGAGTCACCGCAAACCCCGGATGCGGGGCGGCGGAGACGGTCTTCTCCTTCCGCGAGCTTCTTCTTCCCGCGAGCGGTCGCAAGCGACCGTCGCCGGAGACGAGCGCCCGGGCGGTGGCGCGGCCGCCGCGACCCAGTCACAGGGCGCGGGTCGCGGGAGGACCTTGCCGCCCCGGGTCGCGCGACCTCGCGGCCCTCGGATGGGTCGCGGCGGCGTCGCCGCGACCTCCGCCCTCGCCGCCCGGTCCGAGCGGCGCGGTCCCAACCCGCCGCGACCCGGATCTGGGGCGGCGAGGTCCTCCGCAGCCTCGCTTGCCCCCGGATCCGGCGTCGCCGAGGTTCTCGGGGTCGCGACGAGCGTCGCGCGACCCTCGGTTGCCCCCGAATCCGGCGTCGCCCAGTCGCCGAATCGCCCGGTCGCCCGGCGGCCACCCTTTTTGGTCAATTTTTTTTAATTTTTCTTTTGATAATTTTTTTTTACCATAAAGATCTTTTGCAAGTGTAATTCCCCCAAAGCGCTATTTTGCTCGAAATATTTTACAAAGAGCTTTCAAAGTCTGATTTACCAAACACGGTTGCATTTTGGAAAATACCTTTAAGTCGAAGGTATTTGCGTTTTTCTAAAAACTTTTTAAAAGTAGTTCCCAAAGCACCCCATGTTGGTTGGAGCGGTCCACCTACTCTGCTGAACCGGCTAACACGGTGTTGGTTCTTAATTTTTGGATCGATAAGCCGGCCTATTGAGCTTGACCAAACCAACCTAATGGGTTTGATTTGATTCTAGGATCAACTCGGGATCAATTGATAATTTTTTATTTCATTTTTTGTACTCCTTAAAAAAACAATTAAGGAGAATTGACTTAATAGTTAGATCCAGTTTCAAGGTCTTAAAAAACGATTAAGGACGGGAAATTTGACTCAATATTCGGTCTAGTTTCAAGGTCAACTTAGAACTAATCAATAATTTTTTATTTCATTTTTTTGTACTCATTGAAAAGGTAACCAAGGACCGTACCGACCTAATGGATTTGATGATGAAAGCAGAAATCAGCTAAGAAAGGCAAGTGGTAAAGGTCACATAAAATGATGTCGAATAGAATGAACATTGAATGTCGACGGGAAGCAACAAGCCAAGTGAGCGTTGAGCGACGAACAACCTGAAACGATCAAAGCGAGTAATGTGAGTGTCGGTGTGACGGTTTCTTTTCGAATTTTGGTAAATTGAAAACTAAGAGAATAAATAAAACAAAGAATGAATACATGCCATAAGAAGTTGTTTATCTTGGACGCGGTAGAACTCTTTACAAACATTTTCCTCCATCCTAATTGTATTTATTGGCGTCATAAAAGATATTAAAAATCTAAATTATTAGCGTCATTTATTTTAAGGTTTTATACATATAAAAAAATTATAAATAATATATTAGATATATATATTAAAGCGGTTAATCCGGATTGGACCGACCAAAAGCTCTTAGGATTGAGGATTAACCCACATAGTGTTAGTATAGAAATTCTAAAACCAAGAACCTACCAATCTCCTGAGAACGAAACAAGAACAGCAGAGTTGGGCTGGTTGGGGGTCAGTCTAAGTTGACTGCACCGATACTCCACCTCTATTTCTCAAGAACCACAACCAAAAATACAAGGTCATCCAGCAAATGCGAAACAGACCACAAAACTCACCGAGAATGAGCAAGGCATTGGGTATTGCCCCGAGCATCGCTTCAACACGAGCCCACCGATAAGCCCCGGCCTAGAGTCTCCAGCAACATCCCTGCCGCGCGAGACACGTCGCGGCCGTGTACATCAAGTAGATGTAGACGGGAGAAATCGGGAACAAGTTGCCGATCCAAGTGGTCGTGCAGGGCATGAAGCCGTGCGTCTCATCGCAGGAGTCGGACGGCGGCAGCCGAGGACGGAGATGAAGCGGGGACTGCGGCCGAGCGCCTTGCCGAGGCCGTCGGAGACCGGATCAGGAGAGCCGGACGGAGCGGGGAGCGGAGGGCGGAGATGGAGACGAGGAAGATGACGAGGACGAGGCGGAGAGGAAGGGCGGAAGGGCGGTGGGTGGTCATTGCTCCAGAAGCGAGAGGGAGGAGAGAGGATAGGTTGTGCGACTACAGAAGCAAGAGGAAGAAGATGAAGAGACGGTCCGTGGACATGCGTGTTGACTTGGATTGACTTGGAAAGTAGAAAAGTTCTTGTTCTGTCTGCTGACTGAAAAATGACAAAGAGAAGACCTAATAATTAATCCTCCCGGAATTTAAGAGTGTGAATGGTAACGTTTACATTCTTTTTTGTTTCGGGGACGCGAAACAAAAAAGTGTTTCTGTTCAGGAAACAATTTACGGAACAAAAGAAACGCGTTTGGTAACGTTTGGTCGGGAATAAAAAATTAATAGAAACACGTTTGATAAATTTTATTCTTTTTTTTGTTTCTTTTAATTTTTTAAACATTTTTATTTTATTTTCATTGTTTCCTTTCTTTTTTATTTTTTCTTTTTTCGGCCGGTCCGCCTCGGCGGCCCGGTCGGCAGCCCGCTTGACCTCGCCCATCACGCGAGGCTCGCCAGAGCGGGCCAAGGCCTCGCCGTGGTTAGGCAAGGCAGAAGGCTCGGCCTCGCCGCCGTGGCCAACAGAAGCCTCGCCTTGGTCGGGCTCGCCCGGAATCACGACGAGGCGGAGCCTCGCCATGGGCTGGGCAGGCTCGAGCTCGCCCTAGATCCGGCGGCCTCGGCTTGGCCGGCGACCGCGAAAGAAAAAAAAAAGAAAAGAAAAAGAAAAGAAAGAAGAGAAGAAGAAGAGAGAGAAGAAACATTTCTTCATTTTTGTTTAAAACAAAACGACAATTTGTTGTTTCTTTTTTTTGTTCTTATTTTGTTAGGAAACAAAAAAACAAAAAGAGAACAAGCGCAACCAAACGTGTTTTTGTTCTTTTTTTGTTTCCAAGAACAAAATTCGTACAAAAAGTATTCCGAACGTTTCTAAGAAATGTTTCCATGCACGCCCTAAGTCGCCGGCGATTAAAACTCTCTCTCCTCTTTTCAATTTTCAAACCTGCACTCAGTCCTATATGGATGGATATATGGAGGCTTTCTCGCATCTTTATATTGTCTTTCTTTGGTATCTCCTCCGTATATCCAACCGATGGTTTCTCCCCCACCTCTTTTTCGGGAAACAGAAAGGCAAAGAGCTGTTCTCGATTCTTCTTGTTAAAACTCAAATGGAAATATATTCACAAAAAGTTTGAGAGGCTATGCAACGAAAGATTCCTTTTAACATGTGACAGCGTGGCCAGACATAAAACCCACGACTCGTTAGATATCAGAGGTTCAGTGAGCACGCAGGTGCCGAATCTCTACTATTTCCTTCTCTTCCACTTTGGCTGACATGAGTTCACTTTGGTACTAGCAGCTTTTATCGGAGGCATACGCGGAAAAGGCGCCCCACGAGGGAGGACACACTAGCCTCGTTACTTCCACGGGACGAGAGGTGCACCTAACCCCTATCGTATTAGGCCTGTTTGGTTTAGTATTTGGAATCTTTCATTTGAGACTCAAGTCACAAGATTGTTGGCCGAATACGAAAGGTTGTTTGGTTCGTGTTTTTTTACAGAAACTTTGGCGAGATGCGGTGTATCTCGAGAGTGACTCTGGGCGCTTTGGTCATTTCTTGAGGTCCTTTGGCAAGTTACATCTTCAAAATGAATTCGGTATTCATCTATAAAGGTGGAGAAGCCCCGTCAGTAGCTGAATAAAAATAAATATAAAAATAAATATATTTATATAAAAATAAATATGTTTATATTTTTATATAAAAATATATTTTATATATTTTATATAAATAATAAACATATCTATTTTTATATTTTATGTTTTATATATATTTTATATATAGATATAAACATATCCATTTTTTTATATAAATATATTTTATGTTTAATAAATAAATATATATTTATAAATATAAACATATCTATTTTTTCTCTATTGTTTTCATATAAATATATAATTATATAAACATATCTATTTTTTATATATATTTTATGTTTAATAAATATATTTTATGTTTATATTTTTATATTTTTATATAAAAATATGTTTATTAAAAAACATAAATATTTTTTATTTAAAGCGGTTCGGCCACCGAATTCGGCATCATAGGTATAAATATATAAACATATATTTTATGTTTATTTTTATATAAAAATATAAACATATCTATTTTTTCTCCGATTGCTTTTATATAAATATATAAAAATATATTCTTTTTCGGTCTTTCGTTATTTTTAATTCTCGCGATTTTATTTAAGTCATTTATTTTCTTGTTCTTATGATATATCATTCCTTTTAAGATACATCCTTCCATGCTTTCATATAGATGCATTGTCTTTATACTTTCTTGTTCTCTCATATAGTACTCGAGATCCTAACCCCTTTATGGTATCGAGCCGGTGGGAAGGTATAGATGGTCTTTGTAAGAACATACACTTAGATCGAGAAGCCATTCGTTGGCATCCTTCTTGTTTCTCTGAGTGGTCCAGCCGTAAGTCCTTGAATGGGCACATTACACCGGTTGGTTTAGGCTACGTAACGGTTCGAAGAAGGAATAGTTCCCGATCTTAAGTATGAGCTTACATATAAGATCTACATCTTCCTCTAGTTCTCTATCACAAATGGACTCGAGATCCAAGTCACATACATGAGAAGAAGTAAGAATATAAGATTTCAACAAATCTATAGAAAATTGGGAAATTCTAAAATACGGCTTAAGGAAATATACAAACAATCAAAGTTGAAGTTTTTTCAAAAAATCGAGACTATGTCATATCCACTCGGAAAGAGATGTCCCTCTTTTTCTAATTCCTATGAAAAATTACATCTTTTAAACAAAGAGTCCATCCAAAAACACAAACAAAAATACAATTACATTCATATAGGACTAGTCCAAGTAGGAGTCAAACCTCTTACTAAAGAAGGTCTTAATACTTCCATTACGTTAGTATTAAGGGATTCACGTCTTTTAAACTATGATGAATCCATTCTTTGCTTTGTAGAGACAAGTCTACGCAAAGGACCCATACATTTTGATTGTTATCCCAATTTTTTTACGTATCTCTCAAAGATAAGAACGTTCTTAGAGCCCTAACACTCAAATCAAAACCCATAATTACAAAGTGGCAGATGGTTCTATTCCTTTAGCCCTTGTTTATAGAATCCATTATAAAGCCATGTCCTCATTGGAGAAAATGCTTTCAAACATAGTCCTCGAGGAGAAACACTTCTCCTCCAAGCGACATTTCTAGAGCTAATACAACAATTCCTAGGTCTATTAATTGGAACCAAGTTACTTTACCAGAACAATGGGAATTAGAAAACCAAATTCCCCAACAAGTTGTTCAAAATACGAGATCCGACTAATGTCATTCAACATCCGAAGGAAGAGTGACCATTAGATTTCGTAGAAGGTCTTTTGATTCAAGATCTAGTCATTCTTTTCATAATTCTTATACGAGGTCCATAGATCTTAATCCTAATCTTCCTCCTATAATCACCATTCTCCCTAGTACGCACAGAGAAACACTCCTCCTCTAGTATACATGAGACACTCCCACAAGAGAAACAACACCTTTACCTCCTTCCACCGGTAGAAGTAACCATGAGACACCTCTTGAACCAGAAATTAGTGGTTTAGATAATAGATCGAGCATTTCCGAGGCCGGTTTGTGACAAATCAACTTTGGAGCTTGACCGAACTGACCCTAGAAATCACACAGATTCTCCTCATCATTCTCCCTACCTACTCACAAATGATAGATGCCAAACTTAATGTTTTAGAAAAACACTTTGAGCCTAACAAAGCTTTTCTTAATAAAGAATTTAATTACGAAAACAACAAACAAATCGAGAGAATGGTTCTTCAAAACCTTTGGCGATGAAGCAAAAGACATCAAACAAAAATATTACGACTACATATATGAATATGAAGTCCATATATTTTTCTTTTGATTGGCTAGAAGAACAATTCCTTGAGTCAAAAGAAATATTTGTTTTAGATCATCATTATAAGTGGAAACTTGATAATGGTGAAACCATAGAATCCAATCATCCACCCCTTAGGAGAATAAAAATACAGCATGGAGATAGTGAGGTTACGACCACTCCTTTTAGACTTCAGGACAAAGGAGACTCTCTCTACACCCACAAAGTTATTGAACAAAACAATTTTACTAATCAACATTTGTAACCATAGGAAGCAGAGTTGAATAGGATAGAATCCACCTTCGAGAACCCTACTCGCTTATTACACCACAAGTTGACACTCTCAAAAAACCCATTTTTAAAGCCTTTGAATTTCCAAAAATCTTAGCCCAGAGTTTTGCCAAAGCTATAGAACAAAAGAAAAAACTCTTAGGAAAATCAAAGATAGAACTACGATCCTATACTAGACACTCTAATTCCAGAATCTTATCATTAGAGACACTCGAGACCAACCCACCATTAATACCCTAACCAAACCCTCTGATAATCCACGATAATGAGTCGGTCAGTAAATTAACGAGACTCAATTGGAGACAACCACGAAGCTTTATTATAGTAGAGCTACCCCACCGGACATTGCCCAAGAAGAATCATGGCAAAAAATACAGAATAAATACTCTCATGCATACATGAATGGAACATTGATGGTGTTGCGAAAACCAATGTTATGAACATTCTTAACAACATGGTGATGCTTGCTAATGCCTACAAAACACAGCAAGATGTTTTCGAACCCATGCTGTTGCTAAATCTTTTTTTAGTAGCTGGTTTTATGGACAGCTAAAAGGTTGGTGGGATAAACTACAGAGATGAACAAAAGACACAAATTTTAATCGCTTATAAGGTAGATGATTTTGGTCAACGCTGATGGATGATGATCAAGTGTCATCTCATCCAAGATGCGGTTAATACCTTATCTATTCCATTTCACAACACTTTGTAGGAGATCCTTCACATATTAGGGATAGAAACCAAGATCTCCTTTCCAATATGCGTTGCAAATCCTTAGGAAGATTTAGAGAATACAAAGAGCTTTTCTTTCAAAGGGTTCTTATTAGACGACTGCAATCAACCTTTTGGAAAGAAAAAATTCTTACCTGGTTTACCTCAGATTATAGGTGACCAAGTTAGAGATAAAATTAGGGAAGATTACAGCGGCCAAATTCTTATGATCTCCTTTCTTATGGAGAAATAGTCTCTTATGTTTATAGACAAGGAACACAAATGTGTAATACAATCAAATTACAAAGACAACTCAAGGAAGAACAATCCTCACCAATAGGAGTCTAGGAGATTTTTGGCTCAATACGACCCCTCTTATAATGAAAAAACAAAACCAAAATGTAAGCGGAACTTGTCCTCCTGAGAAAGAAACAAAACATCACAACAAACCTCCATTTCGTAGGAATAAACAAAGACACCCGAATAACCAAAATGACCTCATTCCGATAGAAAAATTTTAAAGACATTAAATGCTATTCTTGTGGTAGAAAAGGTTATATTTCAAAATATTGTAGGATTAATAAAAAATTAAATGAACTTTCTTTAGATGACAATACTCTTAATCGTTAAACAATATCTTCATAGAAAATGATGATACTTCTTCGATGAATTTCTTGAGGAAGAAGGTCTTCAAATCAATGAGATAGAATCCTCTTGATTCGATATGGAAGCACGCATTTCCGTAAAAAACCCATTCCCTCGAAGTAAACGTCTTAACTAAAGAAGAAGAATTCCTTCTCAAAGATCACGACAAAATACTTGACCTGAAGCCAAAAAAGAATACTTAGATAGACTTCACTCTTCTATGAATATTACTTCCAAGCCTAATACTTCTTACAACCTTAAAGACATTCTAAATAGAAACAAAAAACCACAGTCCTAGACCTATAAATATTAATGACTCCAAAACGAAATAAAACAACAAAAGTTAGAAATACAAGCCTTAAAAGAAACTCAATCAAAATGAAACAAGAAATTTCTGATATAAAGTCTCTTGTCATAAAGGAACAACAAAACTTGAAAACCAAAATGAAATCATTAGTACCCCTGATACCTTCTGATCCAGCTTTTCTTATGTTATTAACGTAAATCACATCTAGAAAATGGATAATAAATATTAAGATAAAATCAATAATGAGTATATTATTGAAGCAACTAAGCTTTGATACAATTTAATTCTCAATCGTGTGAGGAGGCACTGTTCCAACAAGATATTTGACAAAACATCGAGTCCTTAAAATCGCAAGGGAGACAAGTCTGAATATACAATACAAGTTACCCGAAGCCCTAATAATAAAAGACCAAATGTCTTACAAAAACATCTTTTCTTTTAGTTAAAAACATGAGACAACAAAGTTATCCTTAACACCTTTTATACAATTGATTCAACCCACACAAGTTACTAATGAAGGTATAGAAACTCATGCTTTAACAAAATCACCTTCAATTTCATAACAAAACCACGAGAAAGAAGTCTTAATATTTTACAAGAACATTCCATTTTCGAAATAAATTGCCTCATAAAAGACAAAGAAAACCAACTTGAATTTCTAAAAGAAGATTTAGAGTTTAAAAGAAATAGAAGAGAATCTTATAAAACCAAACATCATAGAAAAGATAGCTTCTCTACAAAAACACATAGAAAAAACTATATGTTCTACTTTACCCAATGCCTTTTGGGAAAGAAAAAACATATCGTTGATTTACCTTATGAACATGATTTTTCGAAAACAAAATTCCTACCAAAGCCCGCCCCAACTCAAATGAACCAAGAAGTTTTAAAATTTTGTCAAGGTAAATACAAGATCTTTTAAATAAAAAACTCATAAGAAAAAGCCAATCCCCACAGGTTATTCCGCTTTTTTATGTCAATAAAAATGTCAACTAGAAAGAGGAGTTCCCGAGTTAGTTATTAATTACAAACCTCTTAATACAGCCCTTAGATGGATAAGATACCCTATACCCAATAAAAAGATTTGCTAAACAGACTCAGTAGATCAAAAAATATTTTCTAAATTTGACATGAAATCGATTTTGGCAAATACAAGTAAGTGAAAATGATAAATACAAGACAGCCTTTACGGTACCTTTTGGCCAATACGAATGGAATGTTATGCCATTCGACTCAAAAATGCCCCTTCGTAATTCCAAAGAATTATGAACGAGATTTTCAATCCTTATTACGAATACATCATAGTTTATATAGATGATGTTCTAGTATTCTCTTCCAATATAGAACAGCATTTCAAACATTTATCTACTTTCATAAAAATAATCATACAAAACGGTCTTATAGTCTCTCCTACTAAAATTGCACTCTTCAAGACCAATGTTAGATTTTTTAGGTCATTACATCCATTTAAGCACCATCACTCCCATAGAAAGATCAATCTCTTTTTGCGATAAATTCCACGATGAAATTAAAGACAAAAACCCAATTACAAAGGTTTTTTGGGTAGTCTCAATTATATTTTAGATTTCTTTCCCAATATAAACATCCTTTGTAAACCTTTACATCAAAGGTTGCGAAAGGATCCTCCACCATGGACTTCTCGTCCATACGGACATTGTCAAACAAATAAAATTGCATGTGAAAGACATACTACTTACATCTTTGTGGCCTTCCACTTTCAAAATAAGCAGAAACGAGCACGCGTCGAGATTAAGGGATACTGGTGGCATTCTCAAACAAGTCAATAACAACAAAAGAACAAGTTATTCGGTTTATATCAAAACATTGGAATTCCACTCAACAAAATTATTCGACAATCAAAAAGAAATACTTGCTATAGTTTTGTCTATATCAAAATTCCAAGGAGATTTATTAAATCAAAATTTCTCTTGAGAATTGATTGCAAATCACCCAAAGACATTTTACAAAAGACGTTTTAAATGTTGCATCAAAACAAATTTTTGCCAGATGGCAAGCCATACTTTCAGTATTCGATTTTGACATTGAATTTATAAATGGTTCTTCAAATTCATTGCTCCGATTTTCTCACAAGAGAATTTTTACAAGTGGATACCAATATGCCAAGATCCAAAAAAGACAAAGATAAAGGCAAAGGCAAAGCCACGCGAACCCTCCAATACACCACCAAAGCCAAAAGGCTTAACATCCACAAGACATGGCTCCAAATGGCAGAAAACAACCAAACATTCTTACAGCAAACACCTTTGACAACAGAACCCATATCATCTGAACCCATGCTAGCCTTTAATCAGTTAGCCAACATACTACCAAAAGAAACACTATTGTTACTTGCCCGTCTTTCTGACGTAAAGAAAGAGGCATCCAAAGTCTTATGAGGTAAGTAACAATCCCTTCCCCTGCTACACAAAAACAAGCGGAATACAAAAGAATTTCAAATGAGGTGGTTATTAAGCCTCCAGGGCAACCTTATTTCTCAAAGATCAAAATTTTTCCCCAAAACATCTTTCAAAAAATATCGATGTGGAAGATGGATTCTTCGATAAAGATCCAATCAAATTTGCAAAACATATTTCCAAAAATTGGCTTTCAAACCTCACAATACAAAACAAAACCCTTGCTTATTATGAGCAAATTTTAGTGGAAACACCCATCGGCAAGGTTCCAACTCACTTTCGATAAAACCAATACATAAAATATCCTTATTCCACTATATCCATCAGTAAAGTTATACACCACTCACACTGGGGAGCCTCACCAAATACATCCGAAAATTCCAAAACCGAGACTTACCAAAAAGCCTACCATACTCCTCCTCATACATACTGGGACCTAAACCAAGCTTGGTGGAACGTTTTCAGACGAGAATCACAAATTTCCAACACTCCTGGTTATTATTCTTCAAAGACAACTTCCCAAGACAAAAGCCTTACTAAACCGGTTTATTTCATGATTGAATCTCTTTGGTCATTTAGATAATATTACACCTACTACTCAACAAGCGATCTGAGTTTTTAAATGAAAAGTTAAATACCAACACCTCATGATATAAGGTTCTGTTTATATTTTTATATATTTATATAAAAAATATAAACATATTTTATTTTTTTAATTTAATAAAAGTTAATTATAAATGTAAATTCTACTAAACGGTATTTTTGTAAAAATTATTTTTCAATGCAAATTTTACCAAGTTTACATTTCGTATTTGCATTTGCAAATGCATTCCCAAAAGCGCTTAACCAAACGTGGCCTTAGCCTTTTCCTTCATCGAGAAGAGAAACGATGGCGCCTCCTCTCTTTTCTCCAGCACGCCGCTTCGCCTCCCCCTCCCCCCTCCCCCAAAGCCACCGGCGGCGGTCGCTACTGTTGCTCAGAGCCAGACCAGATCTAACTCTGGCATGTCGCCTCCCCAAGAACCCCACTCGTTTACAGCTGCTGGGTCCCGCGCCCCTTTCGCCTCCAGCCTCCACCGTCGCCTCCGCTCCGGAGCCTCATCGCGCCGATTTTTGGGAACCCCAGCGACTTTTACTATGGCCGCACCATCTCTTTTAGCCTCGGCAACTTCTGGGCCTCCGGTCCAATTGCGTCCCTCCGACGAGCTCGTCATCACGCCTCACCCTGTTCACGATCTTGTCAGCTGGGAACTCAACCGAGCTACGGGAAAACCTAGAACATCACAGTCGGGGAGGATTCTCCGAAATCAGAGATTCGTCTTCCCAGAGTTCTCTGCATCCAGATTCCCTGTAGAATTTGGATAGAAGAAGATGTCGACCGTGTACTTGTTGGAGCCGCGGACGAAGGGGAAAGGTTCGTTTCCACGTGCGTGCGATCTGAATTTTTGTTCGATTCTTTCCGGAATGTCGTTGAGAAGCTGTGGACTTCAATGATCGCGTCATAAATCTATCTGCATTTTAGTTTTTCGCCATCTAATTTTGTTTCGATTCTCTTCCTCATGCTTTGTTTATGGAAATGTGGTTGGAAGTGGTGCTCTGATGAGTTGATGATTAATGTGCAAGCAACATTAAGACGAGCGATTAGGTTCCTTCTGCATTCGATTCTGATCTCCTATTTGCGTTTCTGCGCCTTCGCAACATGGAAATGGCTGCCAAGGCTGAGCCAATTGCTCACTTGACTGCAAAAATTAAAATGAGTGAATTGTGAATTGGGTCGAGATTGCTTATTCAATGCTTAAGAATGGACGGGGAGTAGCTTCTTAGGGATTGGGTTGTGTTCTATGGGTGATGTTTAGAGAGTCATGGGCGCAAAATGACAATGCTTAAGAAACTCTTGCATTCCGATTTATTTATTATCCAAAGATTATGTAGTTTTTAACATGTCTTCGGAGTGCACTCGCATTGAAAAGATCGTTAGATCTTTCATTTGGTTCATGCTAAAGATACATTTTGTCGTGAGAAGAGGAAATTTTCAATTGTTTTGTTAATTTGGTCTTTCGGCAATGAGAATATTAAAGGACGGTGAAGTCACGTAGAATCAAACTGTTGTATGGACAACAATTGAGCTTAATTGCATTGAGCGAAGTCCTTGATCTTAAGATTATGAACGTAGTATTATCATGCTCTTCAACATCGTTTAATTTCTGTATTCAAAGAAATTTGGTGTTCAAATTCATAACTGTGTCTGTACTTCCTGATGGTTGGATGAGCTAATGTCTTGACTGTGGGCATTAATGGTTGAAGCTAGCTAAATTTGTGTATTTAAGTTGAATGATCTTGTCAATAAATTTGTCCTACTTAATTAAATTTTTTTGGCTCTTTGCTTATAGTACTGAGGAAGCACAATAAGCTGGTTGAGCTTGCCTGTCTGGTCGCAATTAGGCATTTCAATGTAAAATACCTTTTCCACTTTGTTCTTGTTCGAATGAGGTGGTAGCTTTAGCTGGTGGATAAGATTGTATGGCTATGGCTGTGGTGATGTATGTGACTATGTCCAACAAGTTTCAGTTTCCTCTATTACGTGGTCTACATAAGCTGCCTTATTCTTTTTACCCTGATTTCTGCTTTCTACTCGCAGTTCAAGGTGGCAATCCTACTTGCTCCAGCAAAGGTCCCCCCCCAGCGGCTCCCTCTCCTTTGTTTGTTCATTTAGTTCTAGCTTTATTTATATTTGTTGGGTCAGAGTGAAATGGATGTAGTGCTTTTGTTGGCATTCTTCTTATTCAATGCTGTAGTGTAAATTGTATGCATTGGAGGAACATGTTCTTTTCTTTAGTTGAGCTCAATGAATAAATTGAGTCGCTCGATTGGTTTCCTTATCAGTGTATCAGAGGTAACACCCCAAATCATTTTCTACTTCAGTACTAGTTTTATTGATGACATAGACT